>CM019823.1:70726916-71995945 GCA_009763385.1 Coix lacryma-jobi var. lacryma-jobi
CGCTCGGAGGTCTCAGCAGAGGCCACAGCGAGGCCTCAACTGAGAGAAAGCAACCTTCGCCAAGAGCAAAGCAACGTCGGTGCGATCAACAAAGCAACAAACTATGAACATCAAACACGGGACGCTCAACAACCGAGCAGCCAAGCCCCGCAGGTTTTGCCACCTCCGCCGAACCAGCGCTACCAGCAGCGAGATCCTGCCAAACGTATTGTCACTTCTGCGGAATGGGAAAGGGGACACTACAAAAGCAATGCGAATGCTTCGCCAAAGGAAAAGAATTCCAGGAATCCAGGAAACCTGCCATGTCAGACCCCCGAACCATAAACCACACAGGAAACCAAGCTTCCACTCACCAAATCCAACATACCACTATACCCCCATAAACTAGGCCTACCTTCGCAACAACCCCCCTACACCCACCACCCACTCTACAACCAAACCCATTATCAGCCAACCACCACCCCGCAACGCCCCAAAACCCACCTTACACAGTAACATACCCAGCCACCCCCCAAACCAAATTCCAACAGCCACCAAGCCACCAGCGCCTGCCACCACCACCGCCAATCCCCGCGTTACCAGCACCACAACCTGTGAAAGCCGAAGCCTCGAACCAAACGACCATCAACAACCAACATCGACCTTCGGTGTGATTCTAGCTATCACCGGAGGTTCAAATGAAAGACCATGGTAACAAACGGCAGAGGAAGGAACATGCCAGACGCGTTCACCACGTGGCCGTCGAAGGACCACATAAATTCGGCGGTGGTCTCACATCCCCAAACCTTCGATTCCAACGACATGAAGCTAAGAGATTACCCTCACACAGACGCCATGGTGATCGAAACAACCTCGCTGGGTGGACTGTCACCAAAATACTGGTCGATACAGGAAGCTCCGCTGACATCTTGTTCGCTTCAACTTCGACAGCATGAAGCTTGACAGAAATCTTCTGCAACCGGCCGAAACCCCCTGTATGGTTTCGGTGGTCAACAAGTGAGAGCCATCGGGAAAATTTCCCTGCCCGTGACCTTCGGCGACCCAAATCAACTGCAGGACGGACACATAACATTTGATGTCGTCGACATGTTCTACCCATCCAATGCCATTTTCGGCCGAGGGGTCACAAACGCGTTCAATGCGGTCATCCATCCCGCCTACCTATGCATGAAACTTCCCGCTCCGAAGGGTGTGGTCGCGGTATTTGGGGACCAGGACATTGCAAGGACAGCTGAAGGGAACGTAGCCCCGGGGCAACGTAACGTACACAATTTGTCAAAACCTCAAACCCCCGGTATCAGCGCCGAGAGCGAGGTCCGCAATGACAGAGTGAAGGCGGCGCCAAAGGACGAAAACAAACAAGTCCAACTCTTCGAGGGCAATGCCGAAAGAAAGGTGATCATCTCAGCCAATCTAGACCCTCAATCAGAAGGCAACCTCGTCACCTTCCTCAGAGAAAATCCCGACACCTTCGCTTGGTCGGCAGAAGACCTAAAAGGAGTCAACAGATCAATGATCGAGCATAGCCTGAACATCAAAACAGGTTATCGCCCAATCAAACAAAAGCTTCGCAAGATGTCAGAAGAAAGAAGGAGGCAGCGAAGGCGAGGTAAAAACGGCTTCTGGACGCAAGCGTCATCCGCCAGTCAAATACCCAACTTGGCTCTCAAATGTGGTCCTAGTCCAAAAGAAGAATAAAAAAATGGCGAATGTGCGTCGATTTCACTTGCTTGAACAAAGCCTGCCCGAAGGATGATTTCCCCTCCCAAACATAAGCACCCTGTCGACAGAGCGGCAGGTTGCCAAATGCTATCCCTCTTGATTGCTTCTCAGGCTATCACCAAATCTGGATGAATGAAGAAGACGAAGAAAAAACAAGCTTTATCACACCTCGGGCACCTTTTGCTTCCGAAGGATGGCAGAAGGTTTGAAAAAATGCAGGATCAAACTTCGCTCGCATGACCTCCGAAGTGTTCAAGGACGAGCATGCTGTCTCCGCCTATGTCGACGACTAGTCGTTCAAAGTGAACTAAAGAGAACCACATACCGATCTTATCGAGGATATTCAGCAACCTCCGGTCCGCCGGACTCAAACTAAACCCAGAAAAATGCGTTTTCGGGTAAGCGAAGGTAAATTGCTAGGTTGCATCGTCTCAGCCAGAGGAATCGAAGCCAACCCTGAGAAGATTGATGCCATCATGAACATGGAACCCGACGACCAAGAAGCAGCTCAGCGTCTGACCGGTCGTTTGGCAGCACTAGCAGATTCATCTCAAGACCGCTGAGCGAGGGTTACCATTTTTCGAACACTCAGAAGCAACGCTCCCTTCAACTGGGGTCCCCAGCAGCAAAAGGCCTTCGAGGAGTTGAAAAAGTACATGACAGCTTGACTGCCCTAACCAGCCCAAGCAAGGGAGACTTGTTGTTACCTACGTCGCAGCTTCGCCACACGCTGCAAGCGCAGTCCTCATCAAGGAGCTCCACGAAAACAACAACAAACCAGGCAAGCCCCAATCTACTATGTTTCAGAAACCTCGAAGGCCCGAAGAGAAATATTCGGAGCTTGAGAAATAGCGTACGCCGTCGTATGCATCAAGAAAGCTCAAGCACTATTTCCAGGGCTCACGAGATACATGTACTTCGACGTACCCTCTCGAGAACATTTTAAAAATAACGAAGCCGTTGGAGAATAGCAAAATGGGCAGTCGAGCTTAATAGGTCATGCCGTAACCTTTGTTGGCAGAACAGCGATCAAATCACAGGTGCTGGCTGATTTATAGCAGAATGGACACCCGACCCTCGCCCCGTGAGCTTCAGCAGGACCAGTTTTGGATCGTTACGTCGACGGGGCCTGGGGCGCAACTGGAGCCGGTTGCCTCGGCTATTCTAATCTCGCCTTCCGGGTCGAAGCTGAGATACGCACGAAGGCTGGACTTCAAGTGCACAAACAACTCCGCTGAATATGAGGCTGTGATTTGGCACTTTCAAGGTTGCGATCGTTATCAGTCCGAAGGGCACTCATCAACACAGACTCTCAAGTCATCGCGGGGCACATGAAAAGAACTACAAAGCAAAAGATCCAGAGCTCCAAAAGTATTTTCAATATGTGCAGGTTAGAATCCTTCTTCCTCGGCATAACCGTAAAAGCGATATCGAGGACTGAAAAAAGCGAAGCAGATTGCTTAGCAAAAGCAGCCGCGCAGCAGTACAGCTCCCTCCGGACGTTTTCTACGAGGTTTCCACTCGGTCAGCTTTCGAAGCTTCCGAAATCAGCATCAAGCTGATCAACACAATTCAGTGCGAGGATTGGAGAGCACCTATCATGGCCTCATCAAAGGACTCCATGAACCAGCTCAAACAAGAAGAGAAACAGACTAAAGCAAAGAGTACGAGGGTACAAGATCGTGGATAAACACCTTGTTCAAAGTTCGGTAACCTCACCTTGGCTCAAGTGCGTGTCACAGTCCGAAGGTAACGACATCCTCAAACTCATCCACGAAGGTATATGTGGTTCACACAACGGCCAAGAGCACTAGTAGGAAAGGCCTTTCAGGCAAGGTTTCTACTGGCCAACTGCGCTGAGAGACGCTGAAACCATCGTCAAGAAGTGCGAAGGTTGTCAACTGACAGCAAAAAACCAAAACACCCCAGGGGCTCCCACAACCCTCATATGCCCAACCTGGCCCCTACAAGTGGGCAATGGATCTCGTGGGCCCACTTCCGACGGCTCGGGGAACCTTCGCTATGCGGTGGTGGCCGGGAATATTTCACCAAATGGACCGAAACAAGACCGCTGTCCTCCATAACCTCCCTCGCAGAAAAGTAAAAAGGTTTTTCTGGCAGCAGATAGTTTGTCGCTTGGAGTAGTCCCACAACATCTAACCGTCGACAACGGCACCCAGTTTGACAGCGAGGTTTTCAAAGAGTTCTGTGCACAAATCGGAACAATACTATGCTTCGCCTCAGTCCGACACCCGCAGTCCAACGGCCTAGTCGAAAGAGCCAACGCAACAATCTTCCAATCCATATCCAAAAATTGCAAGACAGACCCAAAGGCAAATGGGCAGACGAGCTAACTGCAGTCACCTGGTCTCACAACACCTCTGAATGCAGAGCAACCAAGTTCACACCCTTCAAACTGCTGTTCGGCGAAGAAGCCGTGTTACCAGAGGAGCTAAAATTCGTTTCACCAAGAACAACCCTCGCAAGTGATGAGCCAGCCATACTAACTGACAAGGACTTGCTAGAAGAAACAAGATGCAGCGCAGTTCACAACCTTCGCAAGTATCAGGAAGAGACCAAGAAGTGGAGAGATAAAAAGGTCAGAATCAAGAACCTGCAGAAGGGTGACCTCGTCCTCATCCGTAAACAAAACGCCAGCTTGGCCGGAAAGTTCCAGCCTAAGTGGACAGGCCCGTTCCTGATCGCAGAATGCAATCGCCCGGCTCTTTCCACCTCTCCGACAGCGAAGGTAATATCCTACCACACACCTGGAACATCGACGACCTTCGCAAATTCTACCCATAGCGGAGCCTTAGCGAGCCCTCGCGATATGTAATCTTTGTCACACTTCATGTTATTTACATTCATGTACTTAACAAAAAACAGGAGCTGCACTCTTTTTCCTTACGAAGGGGCGTAAGGTTTTTTAATGAGGCAGTATCCAAAGCATTAATACAGGCTAGAACCCCAAAAAAGCAAAATCTCCAACCTTCTACTCCCAAGCATCGAAAAAGCGGATCTTTTTCAAAGAGCGCTACATTCGATGAAAACCTGCTAAGATTGCTTTGAAAAACATTCCTTTTCTTTCAAAGTAAACTTCACCTCCGCCTAAGTTAAGGGGAGGAAAGTCGAGCACCCTGGCACAAACGACAGGGGCTCGCAAAAGCAAAACTCACCTCGCCTAAGATAAGGGGAGGAAAGTCGAGCACCCTGGCACAAACGACAGGGGCTCGCAAAAGCAAACTCACCTCCGCCTAAGATAAGGGGAGGAAAGTCGAGCACCCTGGCAAAAACGACAGGGGCTCGCAAAAAGCAAAAATCACCTCCGCCTAAGATAAGGGGAGGAAAGTCTGAGCACCCTGGCACAAACGACAGGGGCTCGCAAAAGCAAACTCACCTCCGCATCACCTCCGCCTAAGATAAGGGAGGAAAGTCGAGCACCCTGGCACAAACGACAGGGGCTCGCAAAAGCAAACTCACCTCCGCCTAAGATAAGGGAGGAAAGTCGAGCACCCTGGCACAAACGACAGGGGCTCGCAAAAGCAACTCACCTCCAAGCCAAGCCTCGGGGAGGGCCCACTCGAGCACCCTCGCCCGAGCCCTCAAGCCAGGGGCCTCGGAAAAGCGGGCCCACTTTCCCCTCCTCCCGAGCCTCCAGCAGGTCTCGGCGGGGCCCCCACTTTTCTCCGTCTCGCCTGAGCCCTCCAAGCCAGGTCCCGGTCGGGCCCCCACTTCCCCGTCTCGCCGAGCCCTCCAAGCCAGGCCTCGGCGCGGGCCCCCTTTCTCCGTCTCGCCCGAGCCCTCCAAGCCAGGTCTCGGTGCGGGCCCCACTTTCCCCTCTCTCCGCCCGAGCCCTCCAGCCAGGTCTCGGCGCGGGCCCCACTTTCTCTCGTCTCGCCCGAGCCCTCCAAGCCAGGCCTCGGCGCGAGCCCGCTAAAAGAAAAGGGGCGTCGCTGTTTTTTCAAAACAAGCTTACACGAGCAAGTGCGCGAGCCTCGCTAAAAGAAAAAGGGGGCGTCGCTGTTTTTTCAAAACAGCTTACACGAGCAGTGCGCGAGCCTCGCTAAAAGAAAAAGGGGGCGTCGCTGTTTTTTCAAAACAAGCTTCACGAGCAAGTGCGGAGCCTCGCTAAAAGAAAAAGGGGCGTCGCTGTTTTTCAAAACAAGCTTACACGAAAGTGCGCGAGCCTCGCTAAGAAAAAGGGGGCGTCGCTGTTTTTTCAAAACAAGCTTACACGAGCAAGTGCGCGAGCCTCGCTAAAAGAAAAAGGGGCGTCGCTGTTTTTTCAAACAAGCTTACACGAGCAAGTGCGCGAGCCTCGCTAAAAGAAAAAGGGGGCGTCGCTGTTTTCAAAACAAGCTTACACAGCAATGCGCGAGCCTCGCTAAAAGAAAAGGCGTCGCTGTTTTTTCAAAACAAGCTTACACGAGCAAGTGCGCGAGCCTCGCTAAAAGAAAAAGGGGGCGTCGCTGTTTTTTCAAAACAAGCTTACACGAGCAAGTGCGCGAGCCTCGCTAAAAGAAAAAGGGGGCGTCGCTGTTTTTCAAACAAAGCTTACACGAGCAAGTGCGCGAGCCTCGCTAAAAGAAAAGGGGGCGTCGCTGTTAAACAACAAACAAACGCCAAAATAGCACAGCAAATACGGCACACAACCCATACGCTTTTCTCATACCGTTACAAAACAATGTTACAACAACGAGCATATCCCAAAAATAAAAAAATAAAAAAAATCTTTACAAGGGACCACCGCTCCCCTCAATTAACTCCAAATCATCCAAACCTTCGGCCTCCATCTCAAAACCCCCCCCCCTCCACTGGAACCAGGGGTCCCCACAACAAAGGAGCTGCAGGGACAATTGGCAGCTCCCCGGGCAAAACCCTCGCCCTATACATGTACCTATGCCTCGTCTCAACTTCCGAAGGTTCCTCCTTCGGGATCACAAGCGCCCCATCCGAACCAACTTCAAGCTCCCTTCGACCGAACAAATATTCCAAAGCTGTGTTCTCGTCAATATCATCACCGCCACTTGCGAGGTCAAAGAAGACCCAAACAAATAACGATCGGCTTGGCGTCTGTATAGTCTGTCTCGCTCGCGCCAAATCGACTCGACCTACTGTTCTTTAAATCATATCTCCGCACCTTCGACCACCAAAAACGTTCAAAGGAAGCGAAGGATATTTAAACCTAGCGCGAGCCCATGATTCACCAGTTATAAAAACGTCTTGGTAGTTCAACATCAGCGGGGTCACGTCGAATACGTCTAGCACGGTTCCGTCAGGAAACTGCATGTTGCACAAAATACGAGATGTCTCAGCCTCGCCAGTCCTGACAAACAACCATAGTATCTACAAAAAGGCCTCCCTCGCCCCAACAAACCCAGGCATCACACCTGCCAGCTTCCCCTCGATTGACGTCCACACCCTCGCCAGCGGCGGCAGTCGAGGTCCCAGCTGACGCCTCCTCCGCCGTGGATTCTTTCGCAGCAGCCTCAACGTTCGCCGCAGCCTCCTCTTCCATCGCCGTCGCCCGCGCAGCATCTTCCTTCCACGGTCGGCCCGCTCCCCGTCAACGCCTCGATCTCGGCGAGCGTAACCCCCGCACAGCTTGCTCAGGGGCGGTTTCGGGTAACCACCCTCGCTGCTTTCCCCGCAGCGGCGAGGGCATTGCATCTCGTCGAGCCCAAGCAAAACAAAAGATAAACCTCGCCAAATCAACAAACAACCCCTCCAAAACAAAATCAACACAGACCTAAAAACTTAAACAAAGGTGCGAACCTGGCGCGTAGCCTCGCGCAGCTTCTTCGAAGGCGAGAGCCCGGCCACCTCCGGAGATCCAAAACTTGCGAAGCAAACGCATCGCACAGTTCCGGACTTCTGCGTCGTCAACCTTCATCTGGCGAACCTCTTCAACCGTCGGAAAGACATGGCTCGGCCTTTTGACCTTGCGAAGATGATCACAATCCGCCAGTCGAAGCGTGCTCGCCATCGCCAAGGCCCCGGCGTAGCCACCAAAATCGGCTGCGTTGGAAACTAGCGAGCTAAACACATCAAGCTCGTTGCCCAGCCAGCCCTCGAAGGCCTCTGCATCAACCGCAGGCAATGGCTCTCCGGCTGAACCTCCAGCCTCGGTCAGACAACAATCAAGTTTACGCTTGACGTTCTCCATGCTCGTCGCGCCAAGAGTTCTTCAAATCAACTAGCCGACCCTCGGCCTCGGCCAAAGCCTTGTCCTTCTTTTTCCCGCGGCAATCAGATCAGCATTACGCTTCGCCAGCTCAACCGCCTCCTCTCGAGCCTTCGCGGCCTTCTCCGAAGCAACCCTCATTTCATTTTCTCTGTTCTCTAGGCTCCGCGCCAGTTTGCTGTTCTCTTTCTCAAGTTCAGTCATATGGTTCCTCATAAACTCCATGTCGGAGCTAACCTTCCGCCTCGCTGAGCGGTTCAAGAGCATCAGCTCCGCCAACTTGACGTCAACATCATCAAAGGTGTCGCCAACCGCTTGATCTGCAAGAAGGACCTCCGCCTCCGGCACACAAATGCGGCCAAAGATCCGGCCCAGAAAACGCCTTTCCTCCGGGCTGCACTGCAGGTGGCAATCCCGAAGGTCCGGACTGGTGAACAGTGCAGTCGCCGGATCAGAAACCCCAGCTTCTTGGCGTACTCCGGAAGGCTCGACCGGCTAGCCTCGCCAAACGGTCTTTTCCCCGGGACCGCGCCGAGTCAAGTTCCCCATCGAACTCAAACCCCTCCACCCAAAGGTGCGAGCCCGCGAAGCTAGAAACCGCACCTCGTCGAGGGCTGCCTGGCTCAATATCTCGTGCAAGCTCATCTGCACCCTGGGTAACCATCGCACCAACAACCGGCGAGGCTCCGCCTCCAATCGACACCTCCTCATCCGTGTCATGCCCTTCAGTAGAACCCTCGCTACCTTCATCAGACGAACCCTCGCCCGTCTCCCCCTCCTTTGCGCCCTTCTCCTCCACCTCATCATCATCAGATTCATCCTCGTCGCCCGAAGTTTGGACCAAAGCACCGATCCCTCCCACGCGAGGCACACGTCCCCCGACCGAACTGGCACCCGGCCGCTCCGAGCAGCGGCCAAAGAAGTGCCCGCAGCAACAGAGCCAGCAGCGACCTTCGTCGCAAGCACCTTCGCTCGTCCGCCAGCTCCTCCACGGCCTCGACCACGGCCTCTCTTCGGCCGACACACGATCTCCGTTCCTCCCGAAGCCTTCCGCTTCCTCTTCTTCGGCGCGTCGTCGCTCGAAGGAGCGGGCCAGTCGGCGTACCGAATACCAAGAATGTCAAACATCCTGTTCACACGACCTTCGCCCCCACCAAGCTATGGATGGCCTTCACTTCCAGCGGGGAAAGCTTCCCACGAGTTCGTCCGTCCACTGCTGAACTCGTTTAAAAACAGCTTCGTTCCCATCCTCGCGCCTCGGAAATTTCTTAAGAGTTCTTTCCCAGACCTTCTCTAGATCCAAACTAGGCTTCTTCAAGCCCCTACCTTCGTACCTCGGGTCATTCTCCACAACAACCAAGTCTGCCTCCGCCAAGAGGCCAAATCTTGGCACAGCAATATTCCTCCACCAATCACGCGCGCACTGAGAACGCGCAACGACCCTCAGGCAATCAACAGCAGCATGGGCCTCGATGCTCATCTTAGCTTCGGCGCCCACATCTCCAAGCACCGAAGCTCGCCGCAAAGCTCGGAGCTGTCACTGAGTTTGTAATAGAACCAGAACTCCTGCCACCCGCTGCTACTCCACTTGTTTTTCTGCGCTTGCACCGGCAGCTCCGCGCCGGCGCGATGGCAAAAAGTGTACACCGCAAATTGTCCAAGGCCGATCTTGCCTTCGCTGTCCGTAATCTTGCGAGGCTGCATGTGAACGCGATGAGTACGAACAAAACCCTCGACATGAGGGACAACCCCCTGGGACCTGCAGGCCCAGACGTAGACCGACATCTTTGTGAAGCAGGAAGGCGTAAGCTGATGAAACCGCAGGTTGAACTTCCGCAGGACCGAAGTCACGAAGGAGTCAGCTGGGAAGCGAAGGCCAGCCGAAAAGAACTCCTCAAACACCACAACCTCATCTGCACCCGGCCTCGGCACGGTCTCCCCACTGCTGGCCCTCGCCTTGCCTTCCTCAACCCAGCCCCACCGCACGTAAGATGCAATCTCACTTGCACAAACCGGCTCAGACCAAACTCGAAGGTAATCCCCTCATCCGCGGCTGTGGGAGAAACAGCGCGAGCAGTTTGCTTCAACCTAGCCATCTCTTCAACTGCTAACACTACCGAACAACAACGCCTGTCTCAACCCTCGCAGACAAGCTCAAACAAACCTTCGCTACAAGCAAATTGCAACAGCAGGATGGCTATAGCAACAAAGAGCACAATCAAAACTCCCCACCTACTCGTGCTATTTATAGGCCGCGAGACAAGCCTCTCACCCGACGAAGTTGGCGCGACAAAAAAAAAAAAAAAAAAAAACAGGCTTCAATAGTATAACAACACCACAACGGCCCAGCCCAAAGCAGCCGCGGGCGTCGCTGCCGAGGGCCCCGTTTTTGTCCCCATTAAAAGGCGCTGCTTGGGCCTAAACACGTTCTTTTAGATCCAAGACAACGAGGGGCTACTGTGGGGGAAGGGACCCTCGGCAGAAGCGCCGCCCGAACGGTGCTCGAAGTTAGCCCTCGCGTGACGCCTTGTGTGCGTGCGAGGTCCCTCTCCTATTTGAGACCGATACCCTGACCCCCGATGCGGGTCACCCTCGTCGCTTTGTTGTGTTGTGTTTCCGTCAGGTCTAAGGCGACGGTCACACTGCAGGAACCTTCGCTGAACCACGACGCCACCTTCGCTTGAAGCGAAGGTCCGGGCAAGCGGCAAGTGTGCGTCGCCCCGGAGGCAAGCAGAGCCGGAGGTCCGGCAGATGGCGGAGGTGCGCGGGCCCAAAGGCGAGCGCGGCCGAAGGTCAAGACCGTCGCACCACTCCCCGAAGGCGAACAAGGGCCAGGTGGCGGCGCGCTGGAGTGTGACCGATTAGGGTTTCCGCTTCAGCTGTGTATTTACGCTTTTGCCCTTCTCCCTGCGTGGAGGCGAGGAATCTTTGCTGTACCCTTCTGTAATTTGGCCCATACCCCTTGGCATTCCCTATAAATACCAAGGGGATGAACAGTGTGAGGGGGGACCTTTTTCTTTTCGGAATTCGAGCACCTTCCACTTCCGATTCACCTTCGCTACTGCATCTGACGTTTGGCCGCCTTCGCTCCATCCCCTGCACAAGTGCGGAGGTTGGGCAAGTGCGTTCCAACAATGAATCCATCGTAAAGATAATTAAAGCTCAAAAAATTAATAGAAAGGAACAAATATAAATATTCAGGTATTTAACATTCATGAATCTATCATAAAGATAATTATAGCTCAAAAAATTAATAGAAAAGAACAAATATAAATATTTAGGTATTTAATATTCATGTCTTATTTTGTGTAATGACAGTGTTGCTAAAGCTTATGATCAGTCAATGTTTTCATAACAACAAAACAACAACCACCACCATAAATCATGCCGAACAATCCTAATGTATTTTTTACCCGTTACTGCGTACGGGCATATGTACTATGAAATTAAATTTTGAAATGGATCTACTTACATCACTTTCATATTTTAAACTAAACCCAAAAGAGTTTATTTATAGTTAGAGTTTAAAATTTAAACTTCAGATTAAACTTAACCTAAAAGATTTTTAGAGCTCTTCTTCTCCCGTTGCAACGCACGGGCATTGTCCTAGTATTTTTATGAGAGAAAAATATTTTCTATAGCTGATATTTGTACGGATTAAAATACAGCCGAGTTGCTAAAAACAGGGCCTCCCCGCTGTAGTGTCGCTTTAAAGAGAAGCAAGCACCGTGAATATTGTCCATAATATTATGCTACTATATCACCTATTAATCTGCTATTAATATTTTTCATAGTATTATATTATCAAAGTTAATACTCTGTATGTTTGGACCGATCCCGACCATATTTTATCCTGACTTGACTCCTATATATGTGTGTGTTGCGCTGGCCACTCAAGAAACCAAACAAACGAACATCGTTAGGTGTGGCAACTGATGTTCCAACGCGTAGCATTCGCTGACCGAACCAGCTTTCCCGTCGTCCACGTAAAAGACCGAATTCGAAAGATAAGTGCACTGAAACTTTCAGGGATCTCAGAGAGAGAAAGACACACACACACACACAGCAAAGAAAGAAAAAATGATCGAGATGGAGCTGGTGGTATCTGCAGTTGCAGGTGAACTAGTTAACCGGTTCGTGTCCTTCTTGTTCAACAAGTACAAAAGTGAGCAGCAGCTGGAGAAGAAGATGAAAAGGCTGCAAGATCTACTGATTAGAGCTCATATGGTTGTGGAGGAGGCCGAGGTGCGATACATCACCAACTCAAAGATGCTGCTTCAGCTCAGGAAGCTTGTGGAGGTCATGTACCAAGACTACCTCGTCCTGGACACCATCAAGTACAGGACTCTCTGCAGCTCCTCCACGACTGAAAGCGAGGTTAGCATCAATAACGTGAATGGTTTGTCCTTCACCACCACCTGTCGTACTTGTATTAAGCGAAGACTCCGTACCATGATGTGCTGCACAACTTCAGCATCAAACATTAATGAGCTTCAAATTACACTGGATAATCTAGAGTCCAATGTATCCAATATGCAAGAATTTGTGTTGCTTCTTGGGGGGTGCGAGCGCATGTTCCGTGGCCCCTACGACGCGTATGTTTACATCGATAGCTTCATGTTTGGTCGCCTCGTCGAAAAGCAGCGGGTCATCAGTTTCTTGCTACAAGAAAATATTCCCCCCGTTTCTCCAGCTGTTCTTCCGATTCTCGGAGGCAGTAGAGTGGGCAAGAAAACCCTAGTTGCGCATGTGTGCAGTAACGAGAAGGTCAGGTCCAAATTCTCGTCAATCTTGAACGTGAGTGGTGAGAACATCTGGAGATCAACTATGGAGCCTCGGGTGGGAGTAGGAGCAGGGAGGTCGTCCTTGGTCGTCGTCGAGTTTACATCAGATGTGGATGAGGAGGGCTGGACGAACTTTTACTCGTCGGTAAAAAGGCAGATGGGGAGAGGAAGCAAGATCATAATCGTAAGCAGAATCGCAAAACTGTCACGGTTTGGGACGGTGAAGCCGGTTCATCTGAATAGCTTGTCCCGCGAGGAGTACAGCTACCTCTTCAAGGCTCTTGCGTTCGGAAGCACAAACCTGAAGAACACCCGCAGCTAGCAGTAGTGGCCGATGATCTAGCAGTAGCTCTGGGAGGGTCACTCATCACAGCAAACGTCTGCGCTGACATGCTTAGGAGAAACCAGAACGCTCGCTTTGGGTCAGCCTATTAAAAAGGTACAGGAACGTGGTGCGGAAGAACTTCTCCGTGTTCGGCGAGCATCCCAAGAACCTCATGGACAAAGATCATCCTATAGACATAACCAGGCTTGCATCATCATCGTGCTCAATGCCATCATCTGCCACGCTTCGCCTGATGCCTCCTCATAGTGAAGCTGACGATGCCAAAAACGGGTTGCCAGGGTGATGACCTGATTGCTGGCTCAGATGTTCTGCCAAGGACAGAGTTTGAGCTAGTCGCATGGGAATCAAGGATACCCCCGTACAAAAGGTTCGTGAACCTTGCTACGTATTCTGATGAGGAGGAGGAGGCGCCGATCTCTCAGCAGCAGCGTACGCCATCACCTAGTAGCAGGAAGCGGAAACGGTAGGAAAGTTGCTGATTGCGATCATTTGCAATACAGTATACTATAGCACTTTCCAGCCATGTGACAGTGTAGTGAACAAAAAATGTAATGATGTTGTGTAGATTATTCAAAGTAGTTTTCGGTGACCACAATGTTTGTCTTTAACGGCACAGTGGTTACCATCCAGTTTTGTTATTCCTCTCTAGCTGTTGTCATCCCCTGTTTTTCTTACATCTAAAGATGTGTTCTTTTGACGGTAAGGATCCAATTTTCGCCTTTTCTTCGAGCAGGCTTCGCAGGTTTTCTTTGCATTCTATGAGTAGTGTTGGTTCTAAGTTGTGTGTGGTTGAATTGTGCGGTCAATCGGTGACCTTCACTACTGGAGACGGGCTCTTTGCCGAGAGTCCGGCTCTTTGCCGAGAGCTAAAACACGGGCACTAGGCAAAGAGCTCTTTGCCGAGAGCCAGCTCTCGGCACCATAAGAAACTCGGCGACGATCTTATGCGAGGGCCAGACTCGCTAAGTATGGCTCTCGGCAAGGGAACCTATGCCGAGAGCCGAACCCTCGGCCGAACCCTCCCGAACGGCTCCCCCTGCGCCGTTACTTTGCCGAGAGCCCTATGTTAGGCTCTCGGCAAGAGGTTTGATTTTTTTTTTTTTGTAAACTCTATGCCGAGAGCCTTGGCCCTGGCTCTCGGCATAGTTGCCCTTTGCCGAGGGCTTTAGGAAGCTCGCGGCAAAGCATTTTATTTTTTTTTTGTTTTTTTGTGCCCAATTTTTCTGTGGCCTTGCTACAGTACTATAAGCCAAGATTTCAAATTTGAAGTGTTTTGCATACATCTTGCTATATTTCGCGCATTTCTTTATTTGATGATTTTCCCGCGGGACGCACGTTTGAACTGCAGGTGGATGAAATAATGAAACTCAGCGATTCGAAAAAATGGTATTCATCTTCGGAGGGTATTTCGACACCGTATCCGGGACAGGCACGGAGACTCGACCGTCTCGTGCACGAGAAACGGCGACCAAGTTGCGTGATATTGGATTTAAAATAACTAAAAATACAAGCGAAGTCAGAAAATCATGAAAATAGACGAGTGACCTTGACATTGCATGTAGAGGCTATGAAAAAAATTGGGAATGTTTCGAGCAAGTGGTGGCGCAAGGGTTGAAACCCTGAGATCAGAGCAAGATCTCACATGCGATGATATGCGGATGTCTCAGGTTTCAACCATCTTGCGCCACCACTTGCTCGAAACATTCCCAAATTTTTCATCA
This sequence comes from Coix lacryma-jobi var. lacryma-jobi, assembly GCA_009763385.1. Classification (NCBI taxonomy): domain Eukaryota; kingdom Viridiplantae; phylum Streptophyta; class Magnoliopsida; order Poales; family Poaceae; genus Coix; species Coix lacryma-jobi. Next base: position 70,741,674 of record CM019823.1, read on the forward strand.
TAGCCTCTACATGCGATGTCAAGGTCACTCGTCCTTTTCATGATTTTCTGACTTCGCTTGTATTTTTAGTTATTAAATTCAATATCACGCAACTTGGTCGCCGTTTCCGTGCACGAGACGGTCGAGTCTCCGTGCTGTCCCCGGATACGGTTGTCGAAATACCCTCCGAAGAATGAATACCATTTTCGAATCGCTGAGTTTCATTATTTCATGCACCTGCAGTTCAAACGTGCGTCCCGCGGGAAAAATCATCAAATTAAAGAAAATGCGCGAAATATAGCAAGATGTATGCAAAAAACTTCAAATTTGAAATCTTGGCTTATAGTACTGTAGCAAGGCCACAGAAAAAATTGGGTGCCAAAAAAACAAAAAAAATAAAATGCTTTGCCGAGAGCTTCCTAAAGCCCTCGGCAAAGGGAACTATGCCGAGAGCCAGGGCCAGAGCTCTCGGCATAGAGTTTAACAAAAAAAAAATAAAAACAAAATCTTTGCCGAGAGCTAGATCAGACGACTCTCGGTAAAGGGTTCCTCTTTGCCGAGAGCCACCGGATCTGGCTCTCGGCAAAGAAGCAACTCAGGCTAAAAAAACGCCCGCCCGGACGCCCGCCCGCCACACAACAAACACACACACACAAACGCCGGCCGGACCGCCTGGCGGCAAAAGACAACGAAAAAAAACAAAGAGCGCCCCGGGAGACCGACCCAAGCCCGAAGAACGAAAAAAAATAAAAAAAAAAAACCAACCAACAACCACAACAAAAAAACCGAGCGAAGCAGGACCCCCGCATCGGAGCCCGCGCGCCGATTCTCGAGCAGGAACGCAAAACGAAAATCGACGCCCCCAGCCGAAGCCCAGAGACAACAACCGCGAAGATGGGCGAACAGCCCACGCGAACCCAGAGTAGCGGTCAAGCAGAACAGCCAACACCACCATCAGCGCGCGGCCGCCGCCCCGCCCCGCGCCGCGCCGCCGCCCCCCGCCCCCGCGCGCGCCGCCCCCTCCGCCCGCCCCGCGCCGCGCCGCTGCCCCGCCCCTTGCCGCCGGTTGGAGAGGAGGAGAGATGGAGGAGGAGAGAAGGAAGAGGAGGAGAGGAGGAGAGAGGAAGAGGAGGACAGGAAGAGGAGAGGAGGAGGCGGAGGAGGAGGAGGAGGAGAGGAAGAGGAGGAGGAGGAGCCTGCCCCACCCATTCGGCACGCGCCCCTGCCCCGTCCTGCTCCGCCTCGTCGATCGGCCCGCGTCGTCACTTGTAAGTCTTCCTCGATCGCCCCGTCGTCCTTGTACCTCTGCAACTTAGTTGTGGTACGAAGTAGAGTAAGTAGTAGTTGTTAGTAGTAGTCGTCCTTGATCCCGACGATATATGTGGATGAATGTGAATGTATGCGGCGATCGAGTATTATTAGTAGTAGTGGGGTGCTTGTTAATGTATGTGATGTCGGCCATCGTGCCTTTGACATATATGTGGATGTCGGCCATCGTGCCGTTGTTTCTGCAGGTTTCGAAACCTCACCGTACAGGGGAGGTTCTGCCGAAATTCTAATGGATACTATATTTTGTCTTTCTGTAGGAGGAGGACCTGTCGGGGCCAACCGAGAGTCCTCGGCGACCACGATCATCTTCGTCACCGTCCGGCCTGCTGCACCGCTTCGGCTCGCCACTGCACCGACCGCCATGACGCCGCTGCCTGACTCCAACGGCACCTAGGTATAAATAACGTCTCTTCCCAGAAAAGGGTCTTAGGTCATTGAACCCAGTTAGGCGTTCTCCCGTCCGAAAGAGATACGGCTGGAGGTATGCAGGTCTCTGCATATCGATAACTGTATCTGTTTGGATTGTCCACGTTACTTGGGACAGCCCGAAGATGCGTCGATGAGGCTAGTTCCCATGGTCTGCCCCGATTCGAGATGGAGTTTCGGCATCAACCTCCCTGTTGTTCTCCGGATACACACTCTCCTACAGGGACGTGTATCTTGAGAACATCGGGGAGGTGATGCCGAAATTCTGTCTCGGCTCGGGGCAGACAATGGGAACTGCCTCAGTACGCATCCGCGGGTGGGATTAGGACCTATCCTCACCTATTAGATGATAGTAGGATGGACGTATGGACTGGAGGGGTAGATATGTAAGTACTCGGATGATGCATGACAGTAGGATGGATGACCGTCAGTGGATGTACTCGGGCCGTAGAAGCAGAAGTGATTTCACCGATGAATGGTTGCGCAAGACAGATGCTTTCGTGAACAATGCATTTGGCGCGGCTCGGCGAGGAGAGATCAAAGTGTTGTGCCCATGCAGCAGATGTGGGGGAACCGGAGAAGGCAAGACAAGGAGAACATGGCTAAACATCTTGTGAACAATGGATTCACCCGGACTACACCCGGTGGATCTACCATGGTGAAGCACATCGTTTGAGAGCGGAGGCAGTGCGACCACGTCTGGAGGACTTTGATGCTGATGCGGGGGTAGCAGACATGTTAGATGACTTCCAAGAAGCACAGTACGCTGAAGGACGTACGGAGGAGGAGATGGAGAAGACCGCAAAGGCGTTTTACGAGATGATGTCTTCGGCACAGAAACCCTTCACGATCGGACAACGGTTTCTCAAGGATGCCATTGGCCGTGTGATGGGGTTCAAGTCCCAGTTCAACCTGAGTCGAGATGCGTTCGATGGTATGTTGGCCCTATTTGGTAGCATGCTTCCGGACGGCCACATATTGCCAAAGAGCCTGTACGAGTCACAGAAACTGCTTCGTGCACTGAAGATGCCGTATGAGCAGATACATGCTTGTCCAAATGGGTGCGTCCTCTTCAGGAAAGATCTCACGGATGCAGGTTACTGTCCGAAGTGTAAAGCGTCGAGATACATGGAGGTAGACGATGGTGAAGGCCCGAAGAGGCAGCTTTCTATCCCCATGAAAGTCCTGCGTTACCTGCCGTTCACACCGAGGATCCAACGTCTCTACATGACCGAGGAATCCGCGAAACAGATGACATGGCACAAACAGGGTACCCGATACAATCCTGAGAAGTTGGTACATCCCGCCGATGGTGAAGCATGGGCCCACTTCGACCGCATCCATCATGACAAAGCTAGAGAGGCTCGTAATGTTCGTGTTGCGTTTGCAACGGACGGTTTCAATCCCTATGGACTCATGGCTGTCCCGTACACGTGTTGGCCCGTCTTCGTTATCCCCCTCAATCTCCCCCCGGCGTCCTATTTCAACGTCATACTGTCTTCTTGTCGTTGATAATTCCTGGACACCCGGGGAATAACATGGGTGTGTACATGGAGCCTCTGATTGATGAATTGGAAACTGCTTGGAATGAAGGGGTATTGACATACGACCGAGCTTCAAGGTCTAACTTCACAATGCACATCTGGTACCAGTACTCACTGCATGACTACCTGGCATATGGGATATTCTGTGCCTGGTGTGTCCATGGCAAGTTCTCATGCCCGGTTTGTAAGACAGCTACGAGATTTATCTGGTTGAAGAAGGGTGGCAAGTATTCGGCGTTCGACCAACATCGACAATTCCTACCTCTTGACCATCCTTTTAGACGGGACACCAAGAACTTTACCAAAGGTGTCGTGGTGAGAGATCCTCCACCTCGGTTGCTGACCGGTGCCGAGGTTCATGCTCAGATAGATGCTCTCCAGTTCAACGAAACAGACGGTCGTTTTGCGGGGTATGGTCAGGAGCATATGTGGACTCATAAGTCAGGCTTGGAAAGACTCCCTTATTATGACGATCTTCTTCTGCCACATAACATTGATGTAATGCACACTGAAAAGAACATCGCTGAGTCGCTTTGGGGAACACTCATGGACACTGAAAAGTCTAAGGACAACCCTAAGGCTAGACTAGACCTGGCACTGTTGTGCGATAGACCAAAGCAAGAGATGCTGCCTCCTCAGCCCGGCAGGAGATGGACACGGCCCAAGGTCGATTTCGTCTTGGGCAGGCCACAAAGGAAAGAAATACTTCAGTGGATCCAGACATTGACATTCCCTGATGGATATGCAGCGAATCTAACGAGAGGAGTCAACTTATCTACTCTGCGAGTCCTAGGGATGAAGAGTCATGACTTCCACGTATGGATCGAACGGCTTCTTCCGGCGATGGTTCGAGGCTATCTTCCTGAGCCTATGTGGGTTGTCTGGCAGAGTTGAGCTATTTCTTCCGCCAGCTATGTGCCAAGGAGATATCTCGGTCCGTCGTTGATGACTTGGAGAAAGCTGCACCTGTGTTGCTCTGTAAGCTGGAGAAGATCTTTCCACCAGGCTTCTTCACTCCGATGCTTCATTTGATCGTACACCTCCCAAATGAGGTTCGAATGGGAGGCCTGTGCAATGGCGTTGGTGCTTTCCAGTCGAGAGAAATATGAAGACTCCGCAAGAAATGTAGAAACAAAGCCAAAATGAGGCTTCCATTGCAGAGGCATCCATTCTGGAGAAGGTGTCCAACTTCACTGAAGAATACTACTCTGAGAACCTTCCTAGCGTGCATAATCCACCCCCTCGTTACAATGCTGGAGAAAATGAATCGACTCTTAGCCTTTTTTGAGGCCAACTCGGCACGGCAAGTGGATCCACAGTTAAGCAGTTGAACTATGAAGAGTGGCGAAAGATCATGCTATACGTGCTTACCCACCTTGATGAGCTGGATCCGTACATGGAGTAAGTTGTTATCTATCTTCATCCAATTCGTCGTCACTTTCCAAACCATTCTTTTTGCTTCGTACAGTGAATTTCTTCATTTGTTCTCGAATGGACCAAGGCCTCTTTTGATGCGGCAGCTGAAACCCTAATTGCAAATGGTGGCGGGGCAAGGGAGGCCTGATTCATTTCTGGTTTCGACAGAAGGTACCGTCCAACAGTAGGTCGTACTTAGTCTAACGTTCCAACTTGCTCTTACGTTCTGACCGTATAACGATATATCTTGCGCCACCTTGCAGGCTCAAACTGAGCGTCTATGAGTCAAGGCTGAGACAGGTTGCCAAAGGCTTTGATCGTAGGGTCAAGTCATTTAACGGTTATGACGTGAATGGTTCGCTTCCACACATCAGCTACAGCCAGAGTCGGCCCAATGAAAAAACCACAAATAGCGGAGTTTGTACTCCAGGCAATGACAACCGTGACTACTATGAAGAATTGAAGAAAATATACAACTTTCATTTCATGGTGAAAAGCCTTTGAATTCCTGTCATGTTCAAATGCCATTGGTTTGATCCTGGAAGAACGAGGCTGACACCTAATCTTGGGCTAGCCGAAATTCGACAGGATTCTGTCTATCCAGGCTCCGATGTGTATATTGTGGCTCAACAGGCCACGCAGGTTTATTACACGCCATACGCGTGCAAAAGCAAAGAGCATCTCTTGGGTTGGTATATTGTGCACAAGATATCACCACATGGTAAACTACCTCTCCCCAATGATGAGGATTATAACTTTAACACAAAACACATATGACGGTGAGTTCTTTCAAGAATCTGGGTTGCAAGGGACGTTCACGATAGACTTAACCGAAGCGATGGAAATGGAAGTAGAGAATGATGACGAGGACGCTGGGGATGAGGTGGTAAATGAGAAGGACATAGAAATGCTAGAACGATTCCGTTTAGGCCAAGCAAATGAAGACGATGACCTGTCTTCGGATACTGAGGAGTACTTAGACATGGTTGACAGTGATGAGGAGACTCATGCTCCGGCTAATCCGGATGATCCAGATTATTTCTAATACATGTAATATTATGTTATATTTTTAGGATCTATTGTTTTATTTATATTGCACATATTTGGTTATGTTATTTCTAATACAACATTGCTTGTTCTTTTTAAATGCAGGAGGTCGAGGCAAGATGCCGGGAGGAGGAGTCAGAGGCGGTTGAGTTGGTTGTACCGGGCCTCGCAGTCCGACGTGCCCTCGACGAGGAGTGGCCGCCGCCGGAGGGAGCCGTCTCCACAGGAGGAGGAGAAGGTCGAGGAGGAGGTGCCGGCCACGCCCGAGGCCCAGCGGCAGGAGGAGGCACCATTGGCCGAGGAGGCAGAGGAGGAGGACGAGCAGGAGGAGGACGAGGCGGACGAGGGTTCGGGTGCCTCAGGGGTGTCCACGCCCTACTTGAGAGGCCCCGCCAGCCTCCCGGCGTTGCCGGCACGTGCCCGACGCCCAGTGATCACGCCCATCGGACAAAGGTACATGTTCTAACTACCTGTTCGTACGATGAGATTCAAAATAGAAATAGAAGCTAATAATCTTTTTTAATCACTTGTGCAGGGGATGGGACTTTGTGGGGCCTAAAGGCCGCAAACCCAACGGCATCCTGGGTCTCCTGTGCCGCGAGCACTACCCCGGCATAGTACAGTATGCCGGGAGGCACGAGCCGGCCTACACCTTTGACCACTACAGCGTCGCCCCAGACCCAGACTTCCCCAACAAGGCGGCGCGGGTTAGAGCGGAGCTGTGGGTAAGTCTTCGTCAAACAATATCAAATTCATCATATTTTTTCTTTAATTACTGTCTCGCCTCGTATTGTGTCTGTATGCAGAACTACTTCAAGTGCGAGCCGGGGAAGGAGGCAGTGGCGGAGGTGACGGCTACCCGGGCCTGTAGGAAGCTCGTCACCGACATGATCTACGAGGCGAGACTGCAGGCCATCATCACCTACAACGCCACGGTCTTGGCCACGAGGGTGACGAAGGCCCAGGCGAGAGGCATGACGCTGGGCCGGGCGCAGTTCTTGCAGGTAAGTGTTTTCTTTTGAGATTAAGCTTTTGGTACTTTTCATCTGACGCTTAGACGTGAAATACTTGATGATGTGCAGATGATCCCCCAATGGTGCCAGTCGTTTCCCGAGTGCTGGGAGATGATCGTGGACGGTGGCTATCCGAAGAGTGGGCGGCCCACCACGCCGAGGCCGGGGGAGGCGCGTCTGCAGATGCCAGGTGTACCACACCACCAGGGCAACCGCAACCTCGCCGAGTACGCACAAGCTTGGGTACGTGAAAGACTTTATCAATTCCTCGATCAAATGTTGCCTGATTGCTAATCATCTTGTTGTCTTCCTCGCAGTCGGAGGCACACGGTGGCCAGCCTTGCGGCACGGTGGCGGCATACGCCATGTCCCACAAGGGCAAGGCCACGGCAGCGGAGACCTCCTACAACCCCGACGATCCCGCCGACGCGTACACCAACTCCAGCGTCCACTCCCGCCTCACTGACTACTCAGAGGCGGCAAGGACGGTCCATGGGGATGACTTTGATCCCGCCACCGCGGACCTGGACGGGAGCATCGTCATGAGGATTGGAGGAGGGAAGAAGCACGGGCGGTTCTGGCTTGGCGACGGCGTCATCGACACGGCCTCCACTCCCACTCTGTCCCAGCTCCGAGCACAGAGCACGAGCGGGAGCGTCCCCATACGCCCACGCCCGTCGCCTGCGCAGTCGCGGGTCGCCGAGCTCGAGGTTATTTCTATTTTACTCATCGTACATTGATCTTTAAATGTTTGCATTGTTCTAACATTCACTTTGTATTATCGCAGGCCCGCCTGGAAAGAGAAAGGCAGGAGCGCCAGGTGTCCGAGTTCCAGATGCGGTCACAGATGTCGGCCCAGATGGAGGCTCAAGCTAAGCAGATGGCGGAGCTCATCGCCTTCATGGCCTCCCAGGGCATGGCCGTGCCGCAGACGCTCATGGCTCCTCCACCGCCGTCTCAGGACCCCGGAGCTGCTCCTGTGAGTATCAATACTTCAGTGTTTCATTTATTTCATTTCCTTGTCTGACATGACCTTTTGCAGCCTCCTCCGTCACAAGGTTCGAACAACCACCGATGGAACCAGACCGGGGGTGAACCAGGCGGCCCCTCTCAGGGGTGGCCTGGTTGGCCGGGGGTGTAGTACGTTGGACTATCGTGTGTCACTGAAGTTATGTGATGTGAACTAGATTCGAGGAATATGTTGTTGAACTATGTGATGTGAACTAGATTCGCGGACGTATATGTTATTGAACTATGTGATGTGAACTTTCATGATATATATATATGTTCTGTGATGTGAAATGTGATATATATGTGATATGTGATGAATGTGATATATATATGTTTGGTAGTGTGGGAGAAAAGGAAAAAACAAAAAAAAATAAAAAAATTGCTACTTTGCCGAGGGTTGCTCTCGGCAAAGGGCCTCTTCGCCGAGGGCTATGACCATAACCCTCGGCAAAGCTGGACCAGAAAACAATGTTCCCAGGTTTGCCGAGGGTTATGGTCATAGCCCTCGGCAAAGCTGGGAATGTTAAACGCAATTTCAAGGCTTTGCCGAGAGTCAGATGATAGAGCCCTCGGCGAAGAGGCCGCAAAAAACATTAGAAATTTCTTTGCCGAGAGCCGACCCTAGTTAACCGTCGGCACAGGAAAATAAAAAATAAAAAAAATATAGCTTTGCCGAGAGCCGGACTCTCGGCAAAATATAGCCTTTGCCGAGGGCCAGGTTAGCCCTCGGCAAAGTGACCGTCAGTAGAGAGCGCCGTTAACGGCTACTTTTTTTGCCGAGGGCTACACGGAACCCTCGGCGAAAAGTTTGCCGAGAGCCCGATAAATGGCCCTCGGCAAAGGGTCCTTTGCCGAGAGGATTTTTGCCGAGAGTCCTATGCCGAGAGCAGCCCTCGGCATAGCCTACGCCGAGCGTCGGACGGCCTTTGCCGAGTGCTACAGGCACTCGGCAAAGCAAGAGTTTCCAGTAGTGCTTTGTACTTAATTTTTTTTCTTTTTTAATAAAAATATAGAAAATATTACTCTGCCTTTTTCTACCAGCAAACTATAACATCTGGTGAGATATTAGATATATGCGCACCATGTGCCATATTTTTCGATCACTGTCGGATATATATAGACCAATAATGATAGAATTAGCACTGTCAGATATATAACCATGACTCATAGAATGTATTGTTTCACAATATAGCTTCTAATTTTCATCGGTAGCCACCAATGACATTTTGTAGATAAACTCTTTTTCGTCTAATACAGAGATACACATACTCATGCATATTCGAGAAAAAAAAACCATGACCCATAGCTAGTGATAAAAAAGAAAATATATGCTTCGTCAAACCCCGAGGGAAACCCCAGCATGCACACCTTGGATGACGCCCTGATCTATGCGGCCATCCACAGCGTCAAGACGAGCTTCAGCTGAGTCCCCATGAGCATTCACCTTGATGGCAATCTTGTTCACTGCTATTTTTAGACGGTCATTCTCTGCAGAAAGGGCTAGCAAGAAGAAGGGATGCATTAGGCAAGGCAAGCTCAACCAGAAGAAGAGGACCAAGGTTCTGCTAGCCTGTGATGATGCTGCAGAGCTGTTCCCGTTGGTCTGCCCATTCGTCTTCCTCAACGCCAAGCTTCTTGGATACATCTTCCAGTTCCTTCTGGGCCTTGTCCCTTTCCTCGCGGTACCGAAGGGCGTCCAAACGGGTATGCTGGAGTGAATCATCAAACTCAGAATCTGATGGCTTAGGAAAAAGATTGAGAGAAGCTATTGGAGCTACCGTTTCTGGAAGGGGAACCCAAGTTTGGCTGGAGGAAGACCCCGCCCTGGAAGAGGAGTGGACCACGAATCAGGAATAGATGAACAGGGAAAGCTACCGCAAGGGGGCAAGAAATCAATTTTTTACCCATAATGTCGGTAAGTCGATGCTCGGCTTCTTCCTGCTTCGTCTCCGATAGGGTACCTGCTGTGGTCGTCGTTGTCTGCCATTGATGAAAACACAGGCGAAAGATTTTCTCTGGCTTGAGCTAAAAGCCGAGAAATGGAGAGTTTGCGGGTCAAACTGTTCGATTGGACTCAAGAGTGGGAGCCTATGTAGGGACATATTTATTTATAGGACCATGGCTTGCACACTGAAAGACCAAGCATCAAAATGGAATTTGTCACAGTTTATGGGCCGATATTGGGCTAGGCCGGATTTTTTATGGTTGGAGGGGATCATGACTCCAGAATCGGGAAGCCGATAAGGTTCAGCTAAGAGTTGTTCAGTTTCGGTTGATTGTTTTGGAACTTACATTACCGATTGGCACTGAGGACAGAGAGCTGAAAACGGAAAAGTCCCTTAAGAAATTCTATCCCGATGTCGTCATAAACCGAAAAATGAGAGATTGACTGAAAACTCTGGATCCAAAATAATCAATTACAGCAATTACTTGCGGAGCAGAGATGATTAAGCATGATTATCAGCAATAGCCAATGTAATATGCATCGTTGTTGAAGCAAAAATAGAAATCAGTGACTAATACACGAAACAGAGCACACATTGATCTGGAAGGATCAATCACAGATTGATTTCAAAAGGACAAAGAAAAGAACTTCTTATTTACAAAAGGAGGAGCAAGATTACAGTAAGGATGGTCAGTTTGTCCACTCCATCCTACACCTAATCGGGAGAAAGTGATCAAAGGAGTCGGCCAGATCTGTTCCGGCTTTCTTCATGTCATCTACAGAGTGTTCTACTCTATCTTCCAGTTCTCGCTCGCAGACATCAAATCTGTGGTAATCGGCGCCAGAATGAATCCTCACGGCGTTGAAAGCTAGCGCCGCACCGTACCCCATGCCGGCCCTAGAGATGACGGGGAGGATTCAGTTAACCTCATTCACCCGCTTCAGGGGCGTCGTACCCGTCACATCAGCCGTGATAGCAAGCTTGGTAACGGCGGCTTCGAGGGCATGGAGTTTGGCCGCTAGAGCTGAAGAGAGGAAGAGTAAGTAAAGGCAGGAAGTGAGAACAAGGATGGAAGTGATGAAAAATGTTTACCGGTGGCCCGATTCCAAGCGACGTCACGCTCCCGAGAGATTCGGGTAATCTCCCGATCCTTCCCCTCTAGATCAAATTGAAGGTCAATGACCTTCTGAGTCAAGTCCTCAGAGAGGTCGTCGTTGGTCCTCCTAAACGGAAACAACAGTATGAGAACGGCTGCTTCATTTTGAAACAAGAAAAAAAGAAGAAAAGAGCAACCTCCTCTTAGAGGTGCTAGAAGCACCAAGCTCGGAGCTGTGTCGGCTCGCCGCGGAAGACATCCTCTAAATTGGATTAGATAATGAACAAGAGGAAGAGGTTTTTCTTGGCTTTGAGATCGAACAGGGGAGTTTGAAGACGCAAGATGGAGCAGAGTGGAGGATGGCTTAAAAGGACCCCAAAAGGTGCATCGGGAAATAGATTGACAAGTACAACAATTATAGCGTGTGAAGGTGGATGCTTCCGGAGGTTCCACGTCAGTATACAAAGAAAAAGGAAATTTGGAAAAATATTTATCCCAAAATTAGGGGGCAGTGTGTTAACACCAGATTTTCGCACGCACAAAGGTGTGACAAGCGGACCTAGCCAGCAGTGAGGAAAAAGATTCGGCAAACGATCAGACGATCGGTTGGCTCTCAGAGATTCGATGAACAGCCAGGTGGAGGGTTAACATTCGGATTTTTGGCAAATGTCTGTGCGGTCGGCTATTTTGCAAGGCGGTGGTGGCTTCATTCGGGAAATAGATATGGCAAGTAAAGCCGGCTTGCACAAGAAGATACGTGATGATGAAGGGGACCGAGAAGAGTAGGAATAAAACTTGTATCTTTCCAAAACTCATTATGTAAATCGTAATCATCTAGGACTCATATTTCATCCAGGGTATAAATATAAGCCCTCGACCATTGTAAAATTGTTCACAACCATATCAATACAAACAAACGGCCTCGTGCCACCTTCGAGTCCTTAGTCGTGTCGTCGAGTTCTTCGAGAGGAATCATCGATCCGTCGACCTCCGTAAGTGGCCGGCAACCTTGTTATCATGTCTAGCATCATGCGGTGGATTTAGATATGATGCAAGTAGTCTTGCTTGTTTTCAATGGTCGTGCGGTGGACCCTTGATAGTGATCAAGAAGTCTTTGCTTATGCTTTGTGCGAACACAAGGTTGATATGTGCCCTTGTGGTTCCCTTCCTGAGTGATGAGTGATCGATCAACGGGCAACATGTCTCTTGGCTGTGTTGATGTGCAGGTGCGGAGCTCGGGCAGTGGTCGAAGGTGAGGTGAAGGTCAAGTAGGGGCGTGCCGTGCCGATGGATCGGGAGCGGTGAAGGGCGGACGTGGAGCTTGGACCGACGGACCGGGAGACCTGAGGACCGGCTGTGGTAGCTGGCACGTGGCGTCGACAAGCAAGAGCACATGGGGATGTGCGGTGCATCGGCCGAGTCGAGAGGAAGGTGGTGGCGTCGTGACACTTGGCGGGAGGCCGAGGAGGATGGCGAATGCACTGTGCCCGGCGTGGAGGCTGGACATGCTCCGGCATCGGTGCTGGAACTCGGGTGTGCGAACCATATCCCGTCTACGGCGCGGGTTCGGTAGCTGAGCCTCAAAAAGCTACCCTCGACGGTTTCCAAGTTTGGGCCTCAAAACTCGAGGTGGCCGGTTTCCGAGTTTGGGCCTCAAAACTCGATGTGGACGGTTTCCAGATTTGGGCCTCAAACCTGGGCGCGCGGGTTTCTGAGTTTGGGCCACAAAACTCAGCCGGAGGACAGGTTTCCCGGTTTCAGCCTCAAAACCGGGGGAAGGCCCAGGTTTTCCCGGTTTCGGCCTCAAAACCGGGGGGAAAGGTCCGCAAAACGGACGGTCGACGCATGGCGGTGTGGAGAGGCTGGCGCGGTGGCGCAACTATCCACGAGGAAGGCGCAGCGGTCGGCAGGGCGGCACGTGGCGGCATCCTGAGGCTTGCGTCGAGGCGAAGCTAAGGGTGAGGAAGGCGCGTGGCCGTCGGATCGTCATCAAGCAGAGTTGGACCGGGATACCCCTAGGGTTGGCCGTTTCGCTCATCTATCTAGGGTTAGAAGGGGATTATTGTTTAGGCTATAAATAAGAGAGGCACCCCTCCTCTCTCCTGATCCTAGCAGTCATTTGCTCCTAAGCATTCTCTCTCTCCTTAGTCCCCGCTTAGGTTCTAATCATACCTGGCTGTGAGTGATCCACAGGGAAGACTCAATCTTGTCTCTGTGTTTTGGGAAGTTCAGGAAGTGAGGCCGTAACCTCACGATTGTAGCGTGTGTTCGCCACACGGTTGCAATCTTGTGCTTGTGATTCGCGTTTTGTTTGTGTTCTTCGCGGATTACTTTTTGTCACGTTTTTCCCGTCGCTTGATCTCTTTGCTCGGTTCATCTTTCGCAAATCCATTTGAACCAAGTTGTTCTAGGTTGTGAGGCAATTCTTTCCCTTGAAGGAATTAATCTCTAGCCTCACGGTCTAGGAGATCGGTTGATTTTGATTTCGGGTCAAGCTTTTCCCCCTTCCCCGAAATTCTTCGATTCATCGATTTGGAGATAGGTTCGAGCCATGATCTCTTAGAGATAGCTCACTATACTCCTTGTGACTCCTCTCTCCAAGTTTGATCCCTAGAGGATTTGTTTTGGGAGAAATCGAGTCGATTCGGTGGACGAACTGCGCTGTCACGGGGTGATCGGACGCAGGGGTCGGGACGACTGGACGCTAGTTAGGTGAGTCTGGTCGTTGAATGTTTACTGCGATTTCCCTGCTGGATGACCGGACGCTTGGCGAGCTCACTGACCGGACGCACAGTGCGTACTGTTCACTTGCCTTTGTCCTTGTGACCGGACGCTACAGGGTCGTGACCGGACGCTCATCTCTGTGAGTCCGGTCCAACTCAGAGAGGTCCGAAATCTGGTTTCATCTGACCGGACGTGTCCGGTGCTCTGTGACCAGACGCAGGCTAGAGTCCGGTCGGTTCAGTTTTGCGCTGGTTCGTCCGCGGTTTTTCGTTCGTCGTCCTAGTTGATTTCCGTCTCTTGGGTTGGGTTTCTAGGGTCGAGTAGTGTCTCGCTGTGCTTCTTGGAGGCATCCACCCTACATCTAGGGTCGTGGACATTATCCGAGCTCTAGGCTTGCTCTTGGGGTGACTCTTGGGACAGTGGCTTAAAGTTTCTGAGAAGAAATTTTTTAAGCTCCCATTCACCCCCCCCCCCCTCTGGTCGCCAATTCGGTCCTTCACTTTGCTTATGAGTAGATACCGTGCGGCAGGCGTATTCATATGTTTAGCAGAAGCGAGATAGTTATCGGCTCTGTTAGATCTGGCAAATCTGATAGATTCATTAAGTTATCACGTGTTGCATTGTTTATTTAATTTTGTAACACTCTTTTGCCCAATCTAAATTGATGTTTGTTCGGCCCTTGCTTCACAAGTTTGCTTGTGTCTCTTTAATCGCAAGATCACGATGGCCGAGTTAACTTTCAATCTAGATTGTTACATGTTGCGGGTTCATGCATGTCAATTACGATTAGGCTTTGGTAAAACTGGGTATCAAGAGACTACTAGTCTACGGCGATTCCTCTGTGGTCATTCACCAAGTTAATAAAGATTGGGATTGTACCAAGGAGACAATGAACGCCTACTGTGCTGAAGTCCGCAAGCTAGAGAAGCATTTTTCTGGACTGGAACTCATTCACATTACTCGGGATCTCAATATAGCAGCTGACATCCTCGCAAAATTGGGATCTGACAGAGCGCAGGTTCCCAGCGGTACCTTAGTACATGAGTTATCCAAGCCTTCAATCCAAGACAAGGAAGGAGAGTTCGAGTCAGTACCTTCCAATCAGGTTCTATCCCTCTCACCCGACTAGACACAAGTATTCATTGACTACTTCAAAGAGCATAAACTCCTGAGTGACAAGATTGAAGCAGAACAAGTCACCAGGCGTAGCAAGAATTATGTTCTAGTCGGGGATAAGTTATATCGACGTGGTGCTTCATCAGAGTCCTCCTCAAGTGTATTACACTAGAAGAAGGCAGAGACATCTTGAATGAAGTCCACTCTGGATGCTGTGGCAATCATGCAGCTTCAAGGACACTAGTCGGAAAAATCTTCAGGTCAGGATACTACTGGCCTTCGGCTTTAAAAGATGCAGAAGACTTAGTCCGCCGCAGCCAGTCATGCCAGTTCTTTGCAAAACAACAGCATGTACCCGCACATGAGTTAATTTGTATTCCTCCGTCATGGCCCTTCTCGTGCTGGGGGCTCGATATGGTGGGTCCTCTCAAGCGTGCCCCAGGCGGATTCAAGTACTTATATGTCGCAATTGAAAAGTTTACAAAGTGGATCGAATATATGCCCCTGGTCAAGTTCAATGCATCCAAGTCAGTACAATTCATGCAGAGCATCTTTCACCATTTCGGAATGCCGCACAGAATCATCACTGATCTTGGGTCTCCCTTTACGGCAATTGAATTCAAGACATGGGCTAGTGATTGTGGTATCAGGATAGACTATGCCTCAGTAGCCCACCCACAGTCCAATGGCCAAGTTGAATGAGCAAACGCCCTGATCTTGTAGGATTGAAACCAAGACTCTTCGACCTCCTAAGGTTCATGGTGGCAAGTGGGTTGAAGAATTGCCCAAGGTAGTCTGGGGGCTACGAACACAACGAAGTCGGGCAACAGGCCACACTCCTTTCTTTCTGGTATATGGCGCTGAAGCAATCCTCCCGGCTGATCTAATCTGGAAGTCCCCACGTGTGGAGCAGTACAACGAAGGTGAAGCCGACGATACCAGGCGGCTAGAAGTCGACAGCATCGAAGAAGCCCGACTAACCGCATTGTTTCAGTCTGCAAGATACCTTCAAGGGATGAGGCGGTACTACGATAAAAACGGTCCATCACCGTACCTTTCAAGTGGAGACGAATGGTACTAAAAGAAGATACAAGAATACTACGGGACGCCACAAGCTCAAGAGTCCATGGGAGGTCCTTATATTGTATCCAGAGTACAAGACCCGGGTCATTTGAGCTAGTCACTGAAGATGGTTCTCTACTGCCAAATTCATGAATATTGAGCACTTGAGAAATTCCATACTTACGGACTATGCTACAAATCTGACCCAGGGCAATTGTAACTACTAGTCGATATTAATAAAGTTTGAAGTCATCAGAAACAAAGACTTCGTATTTTATCCAGACTTCACATGAGTCACTGGCAATGACAGGACTTTACCTCCGATTAGTATTAACTACTCGGATAGATCGGTTCAGCGGAAACCATACTCGATACGAGCCTCGAGCTCAATACAACTCACATGATAGTACGACTTAACACCCGACTATCAGCCTATAGCAAATATGGAAACCACTATAGTGAGAGACTAGTTTATAAGGCGTAACAAGGCGGGGATAAGTACCCACCTCGTTACATAACTACCGGACAGAGGTCCACTCACTTTCGCACTCAAGCTGCGAATCCTTCTCAACAGGATATGATCCACCCAGAAGGAACCCACATAATGGTCCTTCAAGAGGCGCCTGATCAAATTATCCCTTGAACAAGGGTACTAAGAGTAGTACTCGGGCAAGACTAAGTTCTCTACAAAAAAAGTTAGAGAAACAAAGTCACACGACCCAAACCAAAGGTGCTAGAGAGCACTCGGATAGACTCGTCTAATTAGACGTCTGGTCATACATCTACACACAAGCAAACTCAACCCATTGCCAAGGACTCTCTTGCCGCAATACGGAGTTGGACACATATGAAATTAACAAGAATCAAAAGTACCATATATCTTTGATATCTTATATTAAATGTTTACAGGAATTACAATTGGTGCCGTTTTGGTGCAGCCTTGGCCCATTCAATCAAGGACTCCTCGACTCCTTCAGGCGCTGGTATCATCCTAAGCAGGGGCTCGATGGCTTGCTCTAAAGCCTTCAAGGAATCACGCGACTCCTTGGTGGACTTCAAAGCCTGCAGAAGATCCCGGTCAGCATCCTCACGCATTAGTTTGGCTTCTTGAAGAGTACTCTGCGCATTAGCAAATACCTCCTCAAGCTCCGCCTCCTTACGGTTGAAGGCGTTCTGCCATCCTGAAGCCAGTTTATTTGCATCTGCAAAAATTCAAGTTAATTCTGTAAGATTAGATTACTACTACAGATAAAGACTAAAGCAAGCGGACTTCAAAAGTACCTTCTAGTTGCTTCTTTGAAGTCTTCTTCAGGTCTTTCACCTTTAGCTCTGTGGAGGCAGCCTTGGCGATCAGCTCAACCTCTCGAGCATTGGCGGCATCACGCTCCGCTACCACAGTCTTGAGGCTGCTCTGAAGTTCGTTGATCCGATTATGCAGCACTTGGGTAGCGACTTTTGGCTGATCTGATCTTGAGCAATATATTTGTGATGGAACGGTCCTAATCCCTTGGCCCACAGGTTCCCGTTAGCCTCTGACAGCCGAACCTATGTTCCACGTGATCAAGACAGTTCGTCACCGGGCTGCATCAGCGCCCATTGTCCGCAGGATCATCTCACCATTCGGTTACAGCACTGGATACTTTTACAAATAACATCGGAATACAGAGCAGAAGACTTAAATAACATTAGTTTTACAAACGAGGTTCCAAATAAGATTAAAGGTGCAGTTATTACAAACCAGGTTCGGATAATAGAAATAGGCAACGTAGCGGAGTTCAACAAAATAAAGATACTTGCAATCACCCAGCCCGAGGGTGCACAATTATTCATCGGCCTCATCGGCCTCTTCCTGGACGATGATCATGCAGCAGGGCACAAGACACATCGGGGACTCAGTCATACCTGCAGCATGGGTAACAATCCCTGAGTACTGGGGGTACTCAACAAGACTTACCCGACTAAAGAAAAAGGAGGAAAACTCAGGGATGAGAGGCTTAGGGTAGTCAAGGTAAGGCTTAAGCAAGACCAAGTATTTTGCAGAAAAACATTTTGTAAACCTCGTGCTATTTTTAGAAAGATTCAAGTATTTCTCAATTCTTCATTGTTCATGATTCATTTACCTTTCAAAAACATACCTAGTTGAGAACCACTCTCCGCTGACAGTCAGTGACCAAGTCTCCATAACCGAGGAGCAACGTTAATCCGGATAAATAATACTCAGCTGAGGATCCCTATCCACACTGCATATGTAGCATCCAAGCTTGCATATGCCAACTCGTCAACCACGATTTCCCCAAGATTGGACCGGTCCTACGCCACCCGAAAGTACATTACACCACTCATATCCAGGTACGACGACCACGTGGGTACAAGCTACTTCCGCCATCTCGTCACTCCCAGTGCGCGGTTGTCGGTCCCAATTAAGGAGTCCTCGGAGCCAGAGCTTTCCGAAGTATGTGAATAGTTGCAAGTATTGGCCAGCAGGCCCCCATACGGATGGTCCCTAATTTTTCTGTCAGGAACCGTACCTTGGTTATATCTCACCCAAGCGTGACAGTCCTGTCGGTTTTTCAACCCTGTCCCGGTCGATGTCAACTGTTGAGTCCCGGACTACAACATGACGGCACAGTATGCTTGGACAACCTCGCCTCGCTGTTGACTAGGTACGGATCAGATACTTAGCCCACAGTCGGGGAGTAAAGCCAAATTCCATAAAATTCTTTAAGTGATCACACTTTTGAAATTGGCTTTTATTGCAAATCTATTGTATAGCATCACTAAGCATTTTGCAAGTAGTTTTTAAAACAAGGTAGGTGGATCTTCTGGTGGAGGTAAATAGTGCAGGCAATAGGTCATCACACAACTCCTATAACCTAATGCAGTAGTTTAACTCAAAGGCATTTTAAGTAAACTTTTATAAAAATAAGGAAGGGTTAAAATGCACCGGGCCTTGCCTTGAAGAGCAAAAAGGGCAGGCTCGGGGTCGGCAGTGCACGTGTCGGAGCTTGGGGTCACCTCGGGGGTAGGTTCGTCAGCGGCTGCCTCGACTTTGATGCCTTCTCCTTCGGTCACTACACGGATGCAATGATGTATGCTTATGAGGATGCTGCCATGAACGATAAAGCACAGGACAATTCCACTGATTCTAGAGTACAAGTTTCCATCGCGAAAGTAACTTCTAGTATGGACATAAAGTTACTTATCTTTACCCCTAAGCAAGATTAATCAAACCTATTAAGCATCATTTACCCGACCTAAGCACAAGTCATTGCATGGCATCACAATCATCATAGACCAGTTGGATGGGGGTCTATGAACAGCAAACAATCCCAAAAGTCACATCACGGGGCATACAACATGAACCCTAATTGCTTTTCTATTTTCCTAATTATTTAAAAGGTCATTTTATGCAGTTGCTCCAAAAATTTACCCAATTAAACTCATAAGTTCATTATGGTATAAATAGATGACAAAACAAATTTCATAATTTTTGGAGATCATTAAGGTGCCTAACAAAACCAAACATTTAATTAACAAAAGGCACTATCTGACAATTAAAATAAATACTCAAAAATCAACTTGCTCCCAAAGGCCTCAAAATTCTACCAGAGACTAAGAATGACATAACTAGCACATAAAAATTTAACTCATAATTTTTGGAGCTATACATGATTTTCTAAAATCTAAAACCATCCATTTCTTAATTAAAAGGAGGATTTTTCATTTTCCAATTTTTGCAAAAAGGTAAAGTTTTTTTTTTTATAAAATACTGCAAGGTATAAACAGTCTACCGTAAAATTTCAGAATTTTTAGAGCAATACAGAAATTCATACAAAAAGATGAAAAAAGGAACACTATTCATTTAATATAAAATAAAACAGAAAAAGGAAAGAAGCATTTGCTTCTTCCCACCGCTCGCCGGCGCTTCGACGACGGCGGCGCGGCGTTGTTCCGGCCACGGCAAGGTCTGCGGGCGAAACCAAGGTAGGGGAGGAATCAGGAGTAGGAATGGAGGAGCTCACCGGGGTCGGTGACGGGGGCGGTGTGGCGGTTGGCGAGGCGAGAGGAGGGCGGGCGGAGCAGGGAGGTCGACGGAGCAGGGCTCGACGGCGGACAAATCCGCGTCGCGGCGATGTTTCGGCGGTCCTGCGCACCACACGAGGTCACAATGACGCGGTTAGAATCGCAAGGAGACGGGAGATGAAACAGGGGTCGGGGAAGGAAGAAGAACTGGCCGGGGAGTGAGTATATTCTCAAACCCGAGCTCACCGGTCCTTCGTCGGGAGTTGTTTGGGAAGACAGGGTTAGTCGTACAGAGGGAGGTGGTAGAGGTAGAGTGAGGAGGTAGGGGAGATGAGGTGGAGATGAAGTGCTGGGAAGCTTCGCGAGCTCAAGGCGGAGCTGCTGGGCTAGATGGTTGAGCGAGGGAGGCACTGGAACGAGCTCGCGGCGGTGGAAGAGGGAGTGAGGAGTTCCGGCCGGCCGGCGGCCTTTTATAGTCGCGGCCAGGGGTAGGCAGGGAGCGCGCGGGGGTGGATAAGAATGCCCGTGGCGCGTGCTATCGATCGCATGATGAAGAAGGACGGGAACTCAGTTTGGGACCCGGGCGCTGGGCTCGCCGGCGACGGCCACGCGGCGGCGACGCGCAGGGGTCGGAGGGGGACGGGGCAAAGTCAGCTCTTGCGCGTGCGGGGGCGAAATGATCACGCGGTCGAGGGCGGCAGGTCGGGAGCAGGCGAGCGCTGCCAGGCGCGTGGCGCACGCGGCGCCGGCGAGGCGGCCATGGCCGGGCCCCCCTGGCTCTATGTTGACGACGAACAGTAGGGTCTAGGGTTGGTTTTGAAAATTGAATTCTGTCTTTTGCAAAATACTTCCAAATTTTGAACTGAACAACAAAAACTCAAAATACCAAAGTTGTGTAGAAAAAAGAGATCTACAACTTTGTAAAATGAATATTTCCAAATCCAAATAGTTTTTGAATCACATTAGAAATTTGAAAAGGGGACACTTTTGGGATTTGAATAAATTCAAAATTACTTTTGATTTTATATTGAAACTTGAAAATTTGTAAACACCAAAGTTGTTTCTCTTGGCAAGATCTACAACTTTGCTAATTGGACTAACTTCAAATTTTGAATAGTTTTTGAATTAGAGAAAGAGGGGTAAAACTAGAGTTTGGAAATTTGGGGTTTTTTTAAAAGGAATTTAAATTCTATTTTTGATTTTGAACTTTGATCAACACAACAAAACATCAAGACACTCAACTGAACAAGATTTACACAAAGCTAGACACAGAGGTGAAATTACCATTTTGCCCCTATAGGAAGATTTGGGCCTTTCGGGTTTTTGAAAAAGCATCACTACACAAGCCACCTCAAAAAATGGTAAATGCAGAACAAGTATTAGGCAAACATAAATGCATGGCAAGAATGATTAATGACTAAAGATGATGATTGTCAGGTTAATTACATTTTTAAATACCAGCGGTGTTACAGCCTTCCTCCCTAAAAGAATCTCGCCCCGAGATTCTGCGTCTTATGAAGGACAAAGACAAAACTTTACATCTACAGAGTATCGAGAAAGTCGGGATAGTTCTTTGCTAAGAAGTCTTCAGATTCCCAAGTGGCTTCTTCTTCAGAGTGTTGGTTCCACTGGATCTTGTACCATCTTGTGGTAGTCCTCCGGGTAACACGATCCTTGTAATCCAACACGCGAACTGGATGCTCGGAGTATGACAGATCAGGTTCTAACTCAACACCTTCAACTTCCACCACATGTTCGGGTACTCGGAGACACTTCTTGAGTTGGGAGACGTGAAACACATTATGGATCGGGAAAGATGATCGGGCAATCTTAGCTTGTAAGCTACCTTGCCACAACGTTCCAGAATCTCAAACGGACCAATATAGCGGGTGCTAACTTCCCTTTGACTCCAAAACGAGTAACTCCTTTAGTGGGTGAGACCTTCAGGTACACATAATCCCCGATCTGGAACTTCAGAGGTCGACGTCTTTTGTCCGCATAGCTCTTCTGTCGAGACTGCGCAATTTTCATATTCTCTTGTATCTGCTTGACTTTTTCTTCCATATCTTTTACTAGGTCAACTCCAAAGAATTCCCTTTCTCCGGGTTCAGACCAACTGAGAGGTGTACGACAGCGGCGACCGTACAGTGCTTCAAAGGGTGCCATTTTGATGCTTTCTTGATAACTGTTATTATATGAGAATTCTGCCAAGGGCAAACAGTCATCCCAAGTATCTGCGAAGGTGAGCACGCAGGCTCTCAACATATCCTCTAACACTTGGTTGACTCGCTCAGTTTGTCCGTCCGTTTGCGGATGATATGCCGTGCTATGCAATAGCTTGGTTCCAAGTGAGGTATGGAACGTTTCCAGAATTTTGCGACAAACTGGGTACCACGATCAGAGATAATGGTCTTGGGTATGCCATGGAGTTTTACTATGTTGTTCTTGTACAAAGTGGCGTAAGTGGGGACGGTGTAGCTGGTCTTGACTGGCAGGAAGTGAGCTTGTTTAGTGAGGCGATCCACGATCACCCAGATGGAATCAAAACCCCTTGGTGTTTTGGGTAGCCCATTGATAAAATCCATACTGATATCGTCCCATTTCCAAGCAGGTACAGGTAAAGGTTGCAATTCTCCTCCGGGCTTCATGTGCACAGCTTTGACCCTCTGGCAAGTATCACATCGAGCGACATACCGGCGATCTCAATCTTCATCTTTGTCCACCAGAATCTCTGCCTCAAGTCCTGGTACATCTTGTTGCTGCCGGGGTGGATGGAGAATCTAGTCAAGTGTGCTTCATCAAGGATTAACTGCCTCAACTCAGGCATTTTGGGAACTACCAGTCGGTTCTTGAACCAAACCACTCCTGCATTCATCAATCCTGAAACAATCAGCTCTTCCGGCTCGGACCCTTTCGATGATGTGCTTGATTCCAGGGTTATCTCTCTGTGCAGTGATGATCTGTTCCCTGATAGGTTTCTATCCTGATATTATTTAGAGTTCCCTGTGGAACCATTTCAATACCCAGCTTTTCCAGCTCATAACACAGGGAAGAATCATAGGGTTTCATCACCAGACAGTTGTAGTATGGCTTGCGACTGAGCGCATCGGCGACCACATTCGCCTTACCCGGATGGTAATGTACTTCGAGATCATAGTCTTTAATTAACTCAAGCCACCTTCTCTGCCTCATATTCAATTCTTCTTGAGTGAAGATATACTTCAGACTCTTGTGATCAGTGTACACATTGCAGGTACTGCCCAACAAATAATGGCGCCAGATCTTTAAGGCATGCACCACAGCTGCTAACTCAAGATCATGGGTTGGATAATTCTCTTCATGTCGCTTAAGCTGCCGGGAGGCATACGCGATCACTCGACCCTCTTGCATCAAAACACAGCCCAAACCAGTACCAGATGCATCACAGTAGACATCAAAGGGCTTTTCGATGTTTGGCTGGGCTAGCACTGGTGACGTGGTTAACAGTTTCTTCAATGTTTGAAAGGCCTGCTCACAGGCTGGCGACCAGACAAACTTCACAGAATTCTTTAATAACTCGGTGATAGGCTTGGCGATTCTGGAGAAATCCGGGATGAAACGGCGATAATATCCAGCCATTCCCATGAAGCTGCGGACTCCGTGAACAGTGGTAGGTGGCTTCCAATCCAGAATGTCTGCCACCTTTCCGGGATCGACTGACACACCTTCAGCGGATAGGACATGACCAAGGAACTGTATCTGATCTAACCAGAACTCACATTTACTGAACTTGGCATAAAGCTGATGATCTCTGAGGCGGGATAGAATGATACGAAGGTGTTCGGCATGTTCTTCAGAGGTTTTGAGTAGACAAGAATGTCGTCAATGAACACAACCACAAATTTATCAAGCTCCGGCATGAATACGGAGTTCATGAGGTACATGAAGTGGGCAGGGGCGTTGGTCAAACCGAAGGACATGACCAGGTACTCATATAGGCCGTATCTAGTAGTGAAAGCTGTTTTAGAAATGTCTTCGGGACGTATTTTTATTTGGTGGTAGCCAGATCTGAGGTCAATCTTGGAGAATACTCTGGCTCCAGCTAGTTGGTCAAAAAGAAGGTCAATTCGAGGCAAGGGATATTTATTTTTGATGGTGACTTCGTTGAGTGGGCGATAATCAATGCATAATCTGAGACTCTTGTCTTTCTTCTTCACAAAGATTGCAGGACAGCCCCAAGGGATGAACTTGGGCGAATGAAACCCTTATCCAGCAACTCTTGTAACTGGATTTTTAGCTCTGCCAACTCTCTGGGAGGCATTCGATAAGCTCTGCGGGATATAGGAGCAGTCCCGGGCTTAAGCTCTATGGCAAACTCAACATCACGGTCAGGAGGCAGGCCAGGTAAGTCCTCTGGAAAAACATCAGGAAATTCACAGACCACGGGGATGTCTCTGGTCTCCTGAACATAAGTGGTATTCAATTGCGTGGCTGCTGGTTTCGGAGGCATTGGGAGTTGGAGAAGGAGCTTGGAGGTACTGTTAGGAATGTCCACTCTCACGACCCTATTCAGGATGTCAATCATGGCTTTATACTGGCACATCCAATTCATGCCTAAAATGACATCTATTTCCTGATCACGTAGCACTATCATGGTGGTAGGAAATACATGTTCCCCCAACATCACTGGTATATTACGAATCACCTCCTTAGTACTTATATGCCCTCCAGGCGAAAATATGCAGAAATTTTCTTTCAATTCCCCAATTGATATCCCATGCTTAAAGACAAATGTACGACTGATGAAGGAATGCGATGCACCGGAATCAAACAGCACGACTGCGGGATGATTGGCAACGGAAACCTACCGATCATGACGGGCTCCCCTTCTGGGATGTCGCTGACAGTGGTGTAGTAGACTTGTCCGTGCTTCTTGACAACCTTGCCTTTCTGAGCATGCTGCTGCTGGGCACGGTGCTGCTGCTGCTGAGGTCCTCCAGGACCCTTCTGAGCGTTCTGAGCATACCTCTTGGGCTTTGGGCACTCACGAGCCCAGTGGCCAGTCTGGCCGCAGTTGTAGCAGGGATGGTTGTAAGCGGTTTGTGGGGTGGTGATACGAACACCTGGGGCGTTCGGCTGCGTGGCACTTTGCTGGTTGGCGTTGTGGGTGGTGGCCGCGGTACGGACGACCACTTGCTGGTGGGGGTAAGGTGGGCGATTTTGGTGGTGGCTAGGGTGATAAATGACCCTCTGGCGCTTGTGACTGCCAGAGAAACTGCTAGATCCTGCTTTCTTCTTCTTCTTTTCCTCTTGGTACTGGCGATTGCTCTCCTCAAAAGCAACAGCCCGGTCAACGGCATCATGATACGAGCCGGTCAGGTTATTGGACATACTTCTGCGGATCTTGGGGTGCAGTCCCCTAAGGAAACAGTCCCTCTTCTTCTCGTCCGTGTTGACGTACTCCGAGGCATACTGGCTAAGGTGATTGAACTGACCCACGTACTGCATCACTGTGGAGTCCTTCTGCTGCAGTGCCAGGAACTGATCAAGTTTCATTTTCATCACTCCAGAGGGAATGTGGTGTGCACGGAAAGCCGTGCGGAACTCTTCCCAGGTCAATTGGTGGCCTTCTGGCTGGGCGGCCAACAGGTTGGCATACCAAGCGCTTGCTGGACCACGAAGCTGCTGAGAAGCGAACCGGGGCTTCTGGGTGTCGGTGCAGTGGAGAAGACCAAACTTCTGCTCCATGGTGCGGAGCCAATCATCAGCTTCGAGGGGTTCATCGGCCTTGGTAAAGACCGGTGGACGGGTTTCGGTGAAATCCACATATGTGGTCTCGTTGTTGATGAGGTTGTTGTTGCGACGACCACGGTGGCCATTGTTCGGCTGCCCCTGGTTTTGAGCCATTAGGTTAGCAGCGGCTGCCAAGGCTGCGATGGCATCTGCTAGCGTAGCAGGTACAGGTGGAGGTTTGGAAGGTCGGCCTCCTGAGAACTTCCAGCTCCAGTGCGAGTGTTCACAGGCATCTGTTAAGTAACTTGGAACTTAGCATCCATTGATTAAGTTCTGAAAACAACTGACTGAAAAACTTCACTGATACAAAGGTAGATGATTGATAAAGATGACTGACAGATAACAACAGACTGATAAGGGGAGAAGGTACGAAAAGAAAGATACAGACCCGACTTAACAAAAGACAGACTAGCGCTCCCAAACCTAGACTAAGGGTTTAGGTAAGCAGGTGGTACAGACACACGGGATCTCCATCCTCTAACAACGAGTCTAATCCTCATCGATGATGATCATGTCGTCGTCGTCGTCTTCCTCGAGAATGAGCTCAGGCTCAACCTCCTCGTCCTCGTCTTCGGCGTGGATGTCTTCGGCAGGTTCAATCTCCTCGTTCATGCCTGGCTCTCTGCTCCACGTCCGGCTCTTCCACTACTCCGTCCTCAGGGTCCTCGACAACCGGGGGAACCACGGGGTGGAGTTGGTTGTACAGCTGGTGTACCTCCTCATGAAGCATATCATTGAACTGTTCAATCTGAGTTGTGTACTGCCGCAGTCCGTGGAGCTCGGCTCTGGTGACGTCCTCGCGAACCCAAGTGGCATCGCGCTGCTGGATGGCGCGAATCACGTTCCGGTTGGCCTGCTCCAGGGAAGCTCGTGCCTCATAGAACTCCAGACGTGAGTGGTAGAAGTCATGCTCCAAGTTCTCCAGCTCAGCCTTCAGGTTCTTGATCTCCTCCTTTAGGTGTTTGCGGGTGCGACGGGGAAAGCGACGACCGTTGGAGGCTTCGCCAGTCTCCTCTCTCTGTGTGTGGTGCCAGTTGGTGGCGTGGCACACCCTTGGGTCCAGTCGACTTGCGAGCAGTCAGCTTGATGCGAGCCATGTCTGGATAAGATAAGTTGGATGAGGAGTGGAAAGGCTAGCAAGAAAAGGTAAAGGCATACTATCCCAACGAACTTAGAGAGGAAGTTATTATATTAACTTAAGTGAATATGACATGATGCATGAATCGTTCCTACGGAACAAGGCAATGCAATTAAATAAGGTACTTAGGGCTTAAAACAAGTTGTCTCGCTAACTAGTGTTGCCATATACAGGACAAGATGAGAGAA
Organism: Coix lacryma-jobi var. lacryma-jobi; assembly: GCA_009763385.1. Taxonomy (NCBI): domain Eukaryota; kingdom Viridiplantae; phylum Streptophyta; class Magnoliopsida; order Poales; family Poaceae; genus Coix; species Coix lacryma-jobi. The sequence continues at coordinate 70,768,504 of CM019823.1, forward strand.
GCAGTTTGGACCCAAAATAGTCAAGTTTAGTTTGTTTGGACTCAAAGATCTTTTGAAGTTTTCGCAAGAACACTGCAATGTTATAGTGAGATGCTCCGATACCACTCTGTGACGGAACGGTCCTAATCCCATGGCCCACAGGTTCCCGTCAGCCTCTGACAGCCGAACCTATGTTCCACGTGATCAAGACAGTTCGTCACCGGGCTGCATCAGCGCCATTGTCCGCAGGATCATCTCACCATTCGGTTACAGCACTGGATACTTTTACAAATAACATCGGAATACAGAGCGGAAGACTTAAATAACATTAGTTTTACAAACCGAGGTTCCAAATAAGATTAAAGGTGCAGTTATTACAAACCAGGTTCGGATAATAGAAATAGGCAACGTAGCGGAGTTCAACAAAATAAAGATACTTGCAATCACCCAGCCCGAGGGTGCACAATTATTCATCGGCCTCATCGGCCTCTTCCTGGACGATGGTCATGCAGCAGGGCGCAAGACACATCGGGGACTCAGTCATACCTGCAGCATGGGTAACAAACCCTGAGTACTGGGGTACTCAACAAGACTTACCCGACTAAAGAAAAAGGAGGAAGACTCAGGGATGAGAGGCTTAGGGTAGTCAAGGTAAGGCTTAAGCAAGACCAAGTATTTTGCAGAAAAACATTTTGTAAACCTCGTGCTATTTTTGGAAAGATTCAAGTATTTCTCAATTCTTCATTGTTCATGATTCATTTTACCTTTCAAAAACATACCTAGTTGAGAACCACTCTCCGCTGACAGTCAGTGACCAAGTCTCCATAACCGAGGAGCAACGTTAATCCGGATAAATAATACTCACTCAGCTGAGGATCCCTATCCACACTGCATATGTAGCATCCAAGCTTGCATATGCCAACTCGTCTACCACGATTTCCCCAAGATTGACCGGTCCTACGCCACCCGGAAGTACAGTACACCACTCATATCCAGGTACGACGACCACGTGGGTACAAGCTACTTCCGCCATCTCGCCACTCCCAGTGCGCGGTTGTCGGTCCCAATTAAGGAGTCCTCGGAGCCAGAGCTTTCCGAAGTATGTGAATAGTTGCAAGTCTTGGCCAGCAGGCCCCATACGGATGGTCCCTAATTTTTCTGCCAGGAACCGTACCTTGGTTATATCTCACCCAAGCGTGACAGTCCTGTCGGTTTTTCAACCCTGTCCCGGTCGGTGTCAACTGTTGAGTCCCGGACTACAACATGACGGCACCGTACGTTTGGACAACCTCGCCTCGCTGTTGACTAGGTACGGATCAGATACTTAGCCCACAGTCGGGGAGTAAAGCCAAATTCCCATAAAATTCTTTAAGTGATCACACTTTTGAAATTGGCATTTTTATTGCAAATCTATTGTATAGCATCACTAAGCATTTTGCAAGTAGTTTTTAAAAAAGGTAGGTGGATCTTCTGGTGGAGGTAAATAGTGCAGGCAATAGGTCATCACACAACTCCTATAACCTAATGCAGTAGTTTAACTCAAAGGCATTTTAAGTAAACTTTTATAAAAACAAGGAAGGGTTAAAATGCACCGGGGCTTGCCTTGAAGAGCAAAAAGGGCAGGCTCGGGGTCGGCAGTGCAGGTGTCGGAGCTCGGGGTCACCTCGGGGGTAGGTTCGTCAGCGGCTGCCTCGACTTTGATGCCTTCTCCTTCGGTCACTACACGGATGCAATGATGTATGCTTATGAGGATGCTGCCATGAACGATAAAGCACAGGACAATTCCACTGATTCTAGAGTACAACTTTCCATCGCGAAAGTAACTTCTAGTATGGACATAAAGTTACTTATCTTTACCCCTAAGCAAGATTAATCAAACCTATTAAGCATCATTTACCCGACCTAAGCACAAGTCATTGCATGGCATCACAATCATCATAGACCAGTTGGGTGGGGGTCTATGAACAGCAAACAATCCCAAAGTCACATCACGGGGCATACAACATGAACCCTAATTGCTTTTCTATTTTTCCTAATTATTTAAAAAGGTCATTTTATGCAGTTGCTCCAAAATTTACCCAATTAAACTCATAAGTTCATTATGGTATAAATAGATGACAAAACAAATTTCATAATTTTTGGAGATCATTAAGGTGCCTAACAAAACCAAACATTTAATTAACAAAAGGCACTATTTGACAATTAAAATAAATACTCAAAAATCAACTTGCTCCAAAAGGCCTCAAAATTCTACCAGAGACTAAGAATGACATAACTAGCACATAAAAATTTATCTCATAATTTTTGGAGCTATACATGATTTTCTAAAAATCTAAAACCATCCATTTCTTAATTAAAAGGAGGATTTTTCATTTTCCAAATTTTGCAAAAAGGTAAAGTTTCTTATTTTTCTAAAATACTGCAAGGTATAAAGAGTCTACCGTAAATTTTCAGAATTTTTAGAGCAATACAGAAATTCATACAAAAAGATGAAAAAGGGAACACTATTCATTTTTATATAAAATAAAACAGAAAAAGGAAAGAAGCACTGTGCTTCTCCCCCGCTCGCCGCGCTCGACCGACGGCGGCGCGGCGTTGTTCCGGCCACGGCAAGGGTCTGCGGGCGAAACCAAGGGTAGGGGAGGAATCAGGAGCTCACCAGCGGTCGGTGACGGGCGGTGGCGAGGCGAGAGGGCGGGCGGAGCAGGGAGGTCGACGGAGCAGGGCTCGACGGCGGACGAATCCGCGTCGCGGCGGTGTTCCGGCGGTCCTGCGCACCACACGAGGTCACACTGGCATGGTTAGAATCGCAAGGAGACGAGGGAGATGAAACAGGGGTCGGGAAGGAAGAACATGGCCGGGGAGTGAGTATTTCTCAAACCCGAGCTCACCGGTCCTTCGCCGGAGTTTGGGAAGACGGGGTTACGCCGGGCGATAGGAGGCGGTAGAGGTGGAGATGAAGTGCTGGGAAGCTTCGCGAGCTCAAGGCGGAGCTGCTGGGCTAGATGGTTGAGCGAGGGAGGCACTGGAACGAGCTCGCGGCGGTGGCAGAGGGAGTGAGGAGTTCCGGCCGGCCGGCGGGCCTTTTATAGTCGCGGCCAGGGGCAGGCAGGGAGCGCGCGGACGGGGTGGATAAGAAAAATCCCCGTGGCGCGTGCTATCGATCGCATGATGAAGAAGGACGGGAACTCAGTTTGGGACCCGGGCGCTGGGCTCGCCGGCGACGGCCACGCGGCGGCGACGCGCAGGGGTCGGGGGGGACGGGGCAAAGTCAGCTCTTGCGCGTGCGGGGGCGAAATGATCACGCGGTCGAGGGCGGCAGGTCGGGAGCAGGCGAGCGGCTGCCAGGCGTGGCGCACGCGGCGCCGGCGAGGCGGCCATGGCCGGGCCCCCCCTGGCTCTAGGTTGAAGACGAACAGTAGGGTCTAGGGTTTGGTTTTGAAAATTGAATTCTATCTTTTGCAAAATACTTCCAAATTTTGAACTGAACAGCAAAAACTCAAAATACCAAAGTTGTGTAGAAAAAAGAGATCTTCAACTTTGTCAAAATGAATATTTTCAAAATCCAAATAGTTTTTGAATCACATTAGAAATTTGAAAAAGGGACACTTTTGGGATTTGAATAAATTCAAAATTACTTTGATTTTATATTGAAACTTGAAAATTTGTAACACCAAAGTTGTTTATCTTGGCAAGATCTACAAGTTTGCTAATTGGACTAACTTCAAATTTTGAATAGTTTTTGAATTAGAGAAAGAGGGGTAAAACTAGAGTTTGGAAATTGGGGTTTTTTAAAAGGAATTTAAATTCTATTTTTGATTTTGAACTTTGATCAACACAACAAAACATCAAGACACTCAACTGAACAAGATTTACACAAAGCTAGACACAGAGGTGAAATTCCCATTTTGCCCTATAGGAAGATTTGGGCCTTTCGGGTTTTTGAAAAAGCAATCACTACACAAGCCACCTCAGAAAATGGTAAATGCCAGAACAGTATTAGGCAAACATAAATGCATGGCAAGAATGATTAATGACTAAAGATGATGACATGTCAGGTTAATTACATTTTTAAATACCAGCAGTGTTACAATATTCCTTGAGCTGTTGGACCTCACGGGATGTTTCCCGACGGATCCGGGTAACTTGATCCCGGACCTTGAAGTCAAAAGCCTAGTAGCACAAGTACAATGTAAGTACTCAGACGAGTCTACAAAACAATAAAGAAGGATTGGGATCCTTACCTCAATAAACTGTTGGAGTGCATCAACTGGAGCCTTCAATTGGTTGCTCAACTCCTTCAACCGGGTAAGATCCTGGTTGTACCCGAACACATCCAGTGTTGCCCCTTGGCGGGAGGACTCGGGTGCATCCAGGGACCCTTCCTCAAGATGGATTGAAGACTCCGCCTGAATACCCGCCACGACCATCTCAAGGGTTGGTTCTTCAGGCTGCCGGGTACGGTAAAACCAATCATTCCAAACTCGATCAAATTCCAATTGCGCCGGAGAACGGAAAATGGAGTATGGCCAACCAACCTGAGGCAGTGGAAGAGCACTCGCGTCAGGAGCAACATCGGGAGTGGCATCAGGAGCAGCATCAGGCTGAGCCTCAGGCAGAGAGGAGTCAGGCAGCGCATCTACCTGGCTGAAGGTAGGTGGCGCGTTGGAATCATCCTTCGGCAAAGACTCCCACTCCTCTACCGCCTAAGGATCAGGGATAGCACTCGAAGTTGCAGCAGCCGGCTTTGCCTTCCTGCAAAAACAGATGAGTACCAGTATCAGTATCAAAATTTCTTGAATCCTTCATGAGCATGAAGACACGACTTACTTTGTAAGCTTCAAAGTTTTTGGTAACATCAAAAGCAGCTGCGGGTCTGGAATAGAAGCATCCTCAGCAGCCGCACTACCCGAAGTACCTTGCTCTGCTCCGGCACCTGGATCAATATCACATATAAGACAAGTGCTTATCAACCAATAAAAGGACTACAAAGTACTCGGGTTTTCCCTTACCAGGAGCACCCGGCTTGTAATACTTATCAGACAATTCTTGTGACAAACAAACTTTACGACAAGCACGGCGATTACCGGTGTGAGCCTTCTTCTGGATGGGTTCTCCGGCTTCTAGATGAGGAGTCGGTGACCTCTTCCGACTACTCTCTGCTTCAGGGTCTATGAGCATGACATCAGAATTAGTGGAATCCGAGTCAAGCCAACCTAGATCAGCAAAAGAGCTTTGTTTACTTGGCAAATCCTCACTCCGGATGGGTCCTTCCAGGGCTATGCCTCCGCCTTCTTGAGTCGGTGGTGGCAGAGGAGGGCAGACATTGTTGTCTCTTCATTGCCCCTATATTGAAGAAGCACACAATCAAGTCAGAGGAATTTCTATTGAGAAAACTGAGGACTAAATAAGCTCAGATACTTACCGGAGGAGGAGGATTAATAGAAGAGAAGGTGGCCATTATAGGAGCTAAGTGTCCACGGCTCTTAAGCAGCCGGTTCACCCTCCACAAGACCTCATAATTCGATAATTGATCAACAGCATGGTGGCTTGGGTCATTCTTCCCCAAGAACTCGAAGCCGAAGTTCGCCCGCTGCTGAAGAGGGTGGATGCGTCGGGCAACAAAGTCTTGAACAATGTTGTACCCCGTCAAGCCATCAATCTTTAAGGCCTCTATCATCATCAGGAGAGGTTGGATAGCTTCGAGTTCTTCATCCATCAGCTTCTCCTTCCACTCGCAACACTTCTGTGGCAGCCACCCGTCATGACGGAGAAGAGCCGGGGGTGGGTTACCCATGTAGAACCACCCGGCAGCCCAGTCCTTAACAGTATCTGACAACTCGACTGTCACATACTGATGGGCTACCTCCAGCCTAACTTGAAGACTAGCCCCTCCGACTACTTCGGTTCTAGCGTCACTAGGTTGACACTTAAACCAGAAGAAATAGCGGAAGAGGGTGAAGTTGGGGCAGATTCCCAAAAAGGTTTCACAGAGGTGGAAGAAGATAGAAATATGAAGAACCGCATTGGGAGTAATATGGTTTAGCGTCAAACCATAGTAATGCAACAGCCCGCGGAAGAAATCTGATGCCGGCAATCCCAACCCCCGCTCCACCATGGCCTTGAACATGACGATCTCTATGGTGTTGGGGGCGGGAGCCCGATGATTGATTGGTACCCTCCAGCCATCGAGTGCTTGCGCCCGAAGGTACCCCTGTTGCGCCAGGAAAGCTAACTCCGCTTCAATGGTGTCTGGCTTCTTCCATGCCAAGACATCCGTCGGCGGGTTGGGGTGCTTGGGCTTCCCGGTGATGGTGATCTTGGGCTTCTTCCTAGCAGTTTGCTTCTTGGGACCCATGTTGGAGACAAGAGATTTCCTACGCATCAACTAACAATTGGCTAAGGGTTTGTGGATTAAAGGCAAGAGCTTGATTAAAGCGTGAGGAAAGCAAGGCCCGGTAGCGGCTTATTATAGATCTGTTTCGATAACCGTTCGGCTTTCACTGACGGCGTCATGGTAACGTTAGAAACCCTAACGGAGGGAGGCACGTGTCAGACGGCGTCAGAAACAAAGGGCAGAAGCGGTACACAGACAAGCTTTTCCAATCGCAAAAGACACATAGTACTCGGATAAAAGGACAGAGGACTCGGAAATTATTCCAAGTACCCGGATTCTTGATATTACTACTCGGAATTACAATAGAGATACATGCAAGCATCTTGAGATACAACAACTTTCAACAGAAGCTCAATCAAGGTGTAAAACGCTACTCTAGTAAATTCAAGGCACATAGCCTTGATGCTTATCGCACCAAGGGCAGGGTTCAGTGAGACGCAGTAAAGCAGACACAGAACCTTGGGTAGACACATGAGCCTTTTCAGTGCATCCCAAGGTGGGTCTTTGGTACCACCCCAGTACTCAAGGAACTCGGGGAAGACCATCACCCTCGCCGCCCTTTTGACAACCTGTGACTCTGAGGTTATTACGACGAGTGGTAGTCACAAGAGTTCTTTTAGGCGCAGCTCTGTATCCCTCTGCTCGCGACCACTTGGAAACCACCCTGACGGATGGTCCCTTCACAAGAGTTCTTCTAGGCACTTCATCTATTCTACAGAAAGAAGAAGCCCGGGGGCTCGGCCATCTCCGCTATTGCTACTACAATACTCATGGGACTAAGAGAAGTTATACACTCCAATGGATATGAGCTCCTTTGTTTCCCAGGCAGGGTATTTATAGGCGGTTTCTTCCTGTTCTATGGACTTGGTTCATCTTCAAAAGTGACTGTTGGACCAATAATTCATCCAATACACTGTGGCACATGTGAAGCTCAGCATGGGTAACAGGACTGATTCCCACATGCACTTCAAGGCACAAACGACAAAGTCTGCAGTTGAAGAAAACGACAAACATCATTACTGCGTACAGTTGGAACAGTCATCAGTCAATTATTGTTGACCTATGGTAATATTTATTCAGTGGGGGGTGATACGGGATGTTTGTTGAAAACATTGCCCACCTGAAGCTGAATATTTATTAATCGGACGGTTTAAACAATGAATTGGTGGCATAATCCGACTCCTTCAGACCCTAAATAGATTACCCAAACGTATGGTTGTACAGATCCTAAGGACCGACTACTATAGTACTCGGATCTCAGGCTCGGGGGCTGCAGGGTACTATCCATTAAGGAAATGTTTTTTCTTATTTCAAGAAATACTTGGAAAAGGTTCAAAAGATCCTCAAAGTTATTATAAATAACAAGAGGCTCGGGGGCTACACCCTATGGGTGAGCTTTCTGATAAAAGCGCACACCATGAGATTTCTTAAGCTTCAGAGCACTTCAGGATTTCTCAATACATTACTCAGAGATTCTCAAGGAGAAGCTAGAAGATAACGTCGTGAAGAAATGATGAAGAGCTCGGGGGCTTGACGGACCAGGATGTCAGAGATATCATCAGAAGATGATTGCTCCAACTAATCCCGGACGGCGCAGGAGATCCGAAGACTTGTTACGTAGTGTACTTGCATTAGGACTCCGATTTGTAACTTAGCCGAGTTGTTAAAGGAAGTCTTGTAAATAGAATAGGACTCTTCCTCTGTAACCGGCTAGGACTCGGACTGTGTCGTGGATTACCCGGATATATAAGGGGAGCCAGGCACAGGTCCTAGATCATCGAATATTGAATCACAATGATACACAAGGCACACGCCGCACTGGACGTAAGGTATTACGCTATTTAGCGGCCTGAACCAGTATAAATCGCTGTCTCTGTGTAATCGCCGGGTCCTACGAACACCGATCCCCACCGAACAAATAGTCCTGAGATTACTCAAGACTAGTTGCCGGTTAACAAACACCGACAGCTGTGTGCCGTCGTGATTGGCTTTCAAAGCCATAAATATGGAACTGTCTGGTCTTACCCAGCATGTTCCAGTGTTATTCTCATAGTTTTATCCCTTGCTGGTTTTCAGGTCAAACCGACTGGCACGTCTCCAGATTCCAAACTGTCCGGGCACCCAATTGAAGCCACGCTTTTCGGCTTGCCGTGTGTTAGGCGTGGTGTGTCACGTTTTGCGCCAACACATGACTATGTTACAAAAAAGACGACTCGCACTCAAGCTCCCTAGCTGAACCCACATGTCTTCGAAGCGTGTCACATCTAGTCCTCACGAGTCTTGGTCGCGTCCGAGTCCAAGCACCTGTTTTTATTTTTTCTAGCTGAACCTTTTACCAATAAATCAGTCATTTGTGCATCACAAAACAATAATTCTTTTGGTTCAAAATCTGGTGTAAACAGGGTCAAATGGAGATGATTAGGTGTGTCCGTTGTGAAAAAATCAACTGCGAGTTTTTTTGGTGAATGAGTGGGAAAAATGGTCATCCTGGGCGAGTTTTGCAGCACCGTTCCATCAAAAATAAAAGTGTCAAAACCCACCAAACATGAGTTTTGGCTCAAACGAAGATGATTGGATGTGTTCGTTGTGAAAAATTCAACTACGAGTTTTTTTGGTGAATCAGTGGGAAAACGGTCATCCCGAGCGAGTTTTGCGGCACCGTTCTGTCAAAAAGAAACTGACAAAAACCCACCAAACATAAGTTTTGGGTCAAACGGAGATGATTGGGTGCGTCCGTTGCGAAAAATTCAGGTGCGAGTTTTTTTGCGAATCAGTGGGAAAAACGGCCATCCCGCATGAGTTTTGTGGCACAGTTTCATCGGAAGGAAATGAAGGTGCCAAAAACCCACCAAACATGAGTTTTGGGTCAAACAGAGATGATTGAGTGCGTCCGTTGCGAAAATGCAATTCGCGAGTTGTTTGGAGAATCAGTGGGAAAACGGCCATCCCGAGCGAGTTTTGCGGCACTGTTCCGTTGGAAATGAAAGTGCCAAAAACCCACCAAATATGACTTTTGGGTCAAACGAAGATGATTGGGTGCGTCCATTGCGAAAAATTCAACTGCGAGTTTTTTTTGTGAATCAGTGGGAAAAATGGCCATCCTTAGCGAATTTTGTGGCACCGTTCTATCAGAAATGAAAGTGCCAAAAACCCACCAAACATGAGTTTTGGGTCAAACAGAGATGATTGGGTGCGTCCGTTGTGAAAAATTCAACTACGAGTTTTTTGGTGATTCAGTGGGAAAAATGGTCATCCCGCACGAGTTTTGCAGCACCGTTACGTCGGAAATGAAAGTGCCAAAAACTCACCAAACATGAGTTTTGGGTCAAACAAAGATGATTGGGTGCGTCCGTTGCGAAAAATTCAACTGCGAGCTTTTTGGTGAATTAGTGGGAAAAACGGACATCCCGAGCGAGTTTTGTGGCACCGCTCCGTCCAAAATGAAAGTGCCAAAAACCCACCAAACATGAGTTTGGGGTCTGTTGGCGCGAAAATCTAGTCGAGATGTGCGAACACACTCATGCGCGGTCCTCAGAGGACGTACGGAGCAGGGTCTTGACCTCCTGGACCTTCAAAGGGTGGCGGTGCCGAATCTAGGTGAGATCGACCTTGAACGTGCCAGTCAATTTGACCTGTAATTGACAAGGAAAAGAAAAAGTTGTCAAATTGTGGAACCTGCCGGTTTGATACTAAACAGTTCTAAATTATGCGGCTCTGATATAGCCATTGTTTATAGGACATTGACTACAAAGTCAACTCCCAAAAGATCTCATGAAAGCATTGATAAAGATAAAAGGCAAGAACGGCTATAATATATGTAAAGAAAAAAAAGCCGATATGCTTAAGCACATGAGAAGAATAAAGATCTATGTGTATTTTTAAACGGTATGAGATCAATGACAGTTCTATTTGTTAACAGTGAAGTGTTTCCAGGCAGCCATAATAACAAATAGATCGATAAAATAGCTTAAACATCAATAGTGGGGTGTCCCCATGGAGCCATAATGATGACCAAGCTAGATCACATCCGACGCAACGAGTAGATCCATAAATTCCAAGCCATTCAAAAGTACACATTATGAAGACAGCATAACTGAATCGGCTATTTTAGCCGATATAGGGTCCATGAAGCACGAACAAGATCTATCTGTTAAAACCATGGTTCGACTTAAGGTCAAACAGATCTAATCTATCATATATATCAGTGGGGTTCGGAAATACAGCTGTAATAAACATGCTAGATCAAGTTTATCCTCTCTTAGATCAAACCACAAATTTATCGAATATCTCGAACGCACAACATGTAACAATCAAGATTGACAAAGTAGTCGATGAGAGGCTTAGATCGGCTATTTTCTTTGGTGTAAGCATGTAAAGCCTTTGGATAGCGAAACTAAACAACTTTTAATTTAAGCTACTTTGTCAATCTTGATTGGGCAAGATATTGTTTATCTAAAAAAAGCATTAAAGCACAAACAACATTGATAACTTAATGAATCTATTAACTTGCCAAAGCTAATAAAGCTGATAACTAGTCAAGATCGACTAAAGCAAGAGATTGATCAGAGTCAAGACAGTCTTACAAAACGCGAACTTAGACCGATAACTAGCAATGTCATAGCTTAACAAGAGTTTGGTCGATGCCAATACAGCCTTATTGAACAATGACATGAGCCATTGGTGAAACTTACAAGCAAACCGGAGGTCGGTCGAGCCGATGCAGCCCTGCCTGGTTGAAGATTTCTTTGGGTTCTACCTTACTCCTACTCCTAGGGTTTTGGCCGGTGGCCGATGTGTTGATTGATTGATTGATTTACAAAATCGGGTTTCTAGCTATTTATAACTGAGTTGACTCCTGTCCTAACACGACTAGGTTACAAAAAAGATGACTCGGACTCAAACTCCCTAGCTAAACCCACATGTCTTCGAAGCCTGTAACGTCTGGTCCTCATGAGTCTTGGTCGCGACCGGGTCCAAGCACATGTTTTTATTTTTTCTGGCCGATCCTTTTACCAATAAATCAGTCCTTTGTACATCATAAAACAATAATTCTTTTGGTTCAAAATCTGGTGTAAACAGGGTCAAATGGAGATGATTGGGTATGTCCGTTGCGAAAGATTCAATTGCGAGTTTTTTTTTGTGAATGGCCATCTCGATCGAGTTTTGCGGTACCGTTCCGTCAAAAATGAAAGTGTCAAAACCCACCAAACATGAGTTTTGGGTCAAACGAAGATGATTGGGTGCGTCCGTTGTGAAAAATTCAACTGCGAGTTTTTTTGGTGAATCAGTGGAAAACGTCCATCCCGAGCGAGTTTTGCGGCACCGTTCCGTCAAAAATGAAAGTGACAAAAACCCACCAAACATGAGTTTTCGGTCAAACGGAGACGATTGGGTGCGTCTGTTGCGAAAAATGTAATTCGCGAGTTTTTTGGAGAACCAGTGGGAAAAACGGCCATCCCGAGCGAGTTTTGCGGAACCGTTCCGTCGGAAATGAAAGTGTCAAAAACCCACCAAACATGAGTTTTGGATCAAACGAAGATGATTGGGTGTGTCCATTGCGAAAATGCAATTCGCGAGTTTTTTTGGAGAATCAGTGGGAAAACGGCCATCCCGAGCGAGTTTTGCGGCACTGTTCCGTCGGAAATGAAAGTGCCAAAACCCCACAAAATATGAGTTTTGGGTCAAACGAAGATGATTGGGTGCGTCCGTTGCGAAAAATTCAACTGCGAGTTTTTTTTGAATCAGTGGGAAAAATGGCCATCCTTAGCGAATTTTGTGGCACCGTTGTGTCGGAAATGAAAGTGCCAAAAATCCACCAAACATGAGTTTTGGGTCAAACAGAGATGATTGGGTGCGTCCGGTGCGAAAAATTCAACTACGAGTTTTTTGGTGATTCAGTGGGAAAAACGGCCATCCCGCACGAGTTTTGCGGCACCGTTCCGTTCTGAAGTGAAAACAAAAACTCACCAAACATGAGTTTTGGGTCAAACGAAGATGATTGGGTACATCCATTGCGAAAAATTCAACTGTGAGCTTTTTGGTGAATGAGTAGGAAAAACGGTCATCCCGAGCAAGTTTTGCGGCAATGTTCCGTCGAAAATGAATGTGCCATATTCCCACTAAACATGAGTTTTGGATCAAATGGAGATGATTGGGTGTGTCTGTTGCGAAAAATTCAACAGCGAGTTTTTTGGTGAATCAGTGGGAAAAACGGTAATCTCGAGCGAGTTTTGCGGCACCGTTCCGTCGAAAATGAAAGTGTCGAAAGCCCACCAAACATGAGTTTTGATACAAACGGAGATGATTGGGTGCGTCCGTTGCGAAAAATGCAATTCGCGAGTTTTTTGGTGTATAAGTGGGAAAAACAGCCATCCCGAGCGAGTTTTGCGTCACCGTTCCGTCGGAAATGGAAGTGCCAAAAACCCACCAAACATGAGTTTTAGGTCAAATGGAGATGATTGGGTGCGTCCGTTGCGAAAAATTCAACTACGAGTTTTTTTGTTGAATGAATGCGAAAAACGGTCATCCCAAGCGAATTTTGCGGCACCGTTCCGTCGAAAATGAAAGTGTCAAAAACCCACCAAACATGAGTTTTGGGTCAAACCGAGATGATAGGGTGCATCCGTTGCGAAAAATTCAACTGTGAGTTTTTTTGTGAATTTGTGGGAAAAACGGTCATCCCAAGCGAGTTTTGCGGCACCTTTCCGTTGGAAGTGAAAGTGCCAAAACCCCACCAAACATGAGTTTTGAGTCAAATGGAGATGATTGGGTGCGTCCATTGCGAAAAATGCAATTCATGAGTTTTTTGGTGAATCAGGGGGAAAACGGTCATCCCGAGCGAGTTTTGCGGCACGGTTCCGTCCAAAATGAAAGTGCCAAAAACCCACCAAACATGAGTTTTGTGTCAAATGGAGATGATTGGGTGCGTCCGTTGCGAAAAATTCAACTGTGAGTTTTTTTTTATGAATGAGTGCGAAAAACGGCCATCCCGAGCGAGTTTTGCGGCACCGTTCCGTCAAAAATGAAAGTGACAAAAACCCATCAAACATGAGTTTTGTGTCAAACAGAAATGATTAGGTGCGTCCATTGCGAAAAATTCAACTGCGAGTTTTTTTGGCGAATCAGTGGGAAAAACAACCATCCCGCGTGAGTTTTGTGGCACCGTTCCGTCGGAAATGAAAGTGCAAAAAACCCACCAAACATGAGTTTTGGGTGAAACCGAGATGATTGGGTGCGTCCGTTGCGAAAAATTCAACTGCGAGTTTTTTTTGGCGAACTAGTGGGAAAAACGGTCATCCCGAGCGAGTTTTGTGGCACCGTTCCGTCGGAAATGAAAGTGCCAAAAACCCACCAAACATGAGTTTTGGGTGAAACCGAGATGATTGGGTGCGTCCGTTGCGAAAAATTCAACTGCGAGTTTTTTTTGGCGAATTAGTGGGAAAACGGTCATCCCAAGCGAGTTTTACGGCACCGTTCCGTAGGAAATGAAAGTGTCAAAAACCCACCAAACATAAGTTTTGGGTCAAACGGAGATGATTGGGTGCGTCCGTTGCGAAAAATGTAATTCACGAGTTTTTTGGTGAATCAGTGGGAAAAACGGATATCTCGAGCGAGTTTTGTGGCACCGTTCCGTCCAAAATGAAAGTGTCAAAAACCCACCAAATATGAGTTTTTAGTCAAAGGGAGATGATTGGGCATGTCTGTTGCGAAAAAATCAACTGCAAGTTTTTTTGATGAATGAGTGGGGAAAACGGTCATCCCGATCGAGTTTTGCGGCACCGTTCCGTCAAAAATGAAAGTGTCAAAACCCACCAAACATGAGTTTTGGGTCAAACGGAGATGATTGGGTGCGTCCGTTGTGAAAAATTCAACTGCGCGTTTTTTGGTGAATCAGTGGGAAAACGTCCATCCCGAGCGAGTTTTGCGGCACCGTTCCGTCAAAAATGAAAGTGACAAAAACCCACCAAACATGAGTTTTGTGTCAAACAGAAATGATTAGGTGCGTCCATTGCGAAAAATTCAACTGCGAGTTTTTTTGGCGAATCAGTGGGAAAAACAGTCATCCCGCGTGAGTTTTGTGGCACCGTTTCGTCGGAAATGAAAGTGCCAAAAACCCACCAAACATGAGTTTTGGGTCAAATAGAGATGATTGGGTGCGTCCGTTGCGAAAAACTCAACTACGAGTTCTCTTTGTGATTTAGTGGGAAAAACGGCCATCCCGCACGAGTTTTACGGCACCGTTCCGTCGGAAATGTAAGTGCCAAAAACTCACCAAACATTAGTTTTGGGTCAAACGAAGATGATTGGGTGCATCCGTTGCCAAAAATTCAACTGCGAGCTTTTTGGTGAATGGGTGAAAAAAACGGTCATCCCGAGCAAGTTTTGTGGCAACGTTTCGTCGAAAATGAATGTGCCAAATTCCCACTAAACATGAGTTTTGGGTCAAATGGAGCACGTGGCCTGCTAGAGTATAAGGTAAGTTCCAAACATGAACATCATTCGGTTGATCCTGCAAAACAATTAAGGGATTAGAGACATAAGGTGCCAAAGAAAATAACAGGGAGTTTTTTTTAGGTTACCATATCAAACCAAGTAAGTTAGTTCATCGAGGAAGCATTGGGTATATGTAACACCCTAAATTTTTCTTTAGTTCAAAATAGGTTAAATGATTTATTTAATTCACTGTGGCATTATAACATAGGCAAAATAAATAAATGTTGGGGAAATAAAATTTATCCTAGTTTAGCAACAAGTTGATGCATACATGCTGCTGCT
Organism: Coix lacryma-jobi var. lacryma-jobi; assembly: GCA_009763385.1. Classification (NCBI taxonomy): domain Eukaryota; kingdom Viridiplantae; phylum Streptophyta; class Magnoliopsida; order Poales; family Poaceae; genus Coix; species Coix lacryma-jobi. The sequence continues at coordinate 70,783,655 of CM019823.1, forward strand.
CTTTTGTTTGAGTGAAGTTCAAATTTGAAAACTGGAATTAAAAATTTGTTTTGGAAGGGATTTGGAAAAAATTTGCAAATGAAAAGAAAAGGCCAAACATTGTTTTCCCTCCCTTCTTCCAATCTGGCCCGAAGGCCCTCTCCCTCCCTCTCTTTCGGCCCACGCTTCCCCTCCCTCGCGCGCGGCCGCAACTGGGCCGGCCCAAGCCAGCGCGCCGCCTCCGCACCGCAGCGCCGCAGCGGCCCAACCGCGCGCTCAGCGCCGCGTCGCGCAGTCGCTGACAGGTGGGGCCCACCTGTCAGAAGCATCCCCAACCTCCGCCCGCTTTCTCCGCCGCGAGCCGCCGCCGCTCCACGTCCGACTTCTCCGGCGTGGACGCTTATCCTCGGGGGCTCGAGCTCTATAAAGAGCCCGCATCGTAGCCGCTTTTCTTTTTCCCATCTACTAGCCGCCAACGCCGTCAGCCGAGCTCTCCGCCATCACCGAAACCCTAGCCGCCGCCGCCGAGTTCCTCTCCGCGATTCGACGGTTGACCGTCGATTTGGTCCTCATCCGAAGCTTCGTCGTGCCGGTTTCCGCCGACCGCCAAGCTCCGTCTAGCGCCAACCTCGGTCGATCTCCGGCTCCGATTTTTGGTTGTGGTGAGATCCCCGTCCTCTCCTCTTTCTCCCGGTCTGTTCCAATTCGCGATTGATGCACGGGTTCGCCGAGCCAGCCAACTCCGGCGAGCTCACCGCCGCGCGAGCGTGGCGTCCGCCGCACCGGTCCTGTTCGAGCCGGCGGCGCCGCCCGAACACCCCCCCAGATCTAATCTAGGTCGTCCAAGTCCGATCGGACGGCCCCCAGTGGCCGATACCCTTTTGGTCGGCAAGTTTGCAAAAGAGCCCTCAGTTTCTACCGAATTAACCCGCGGTCCCTGCCGGCGCGGTTTAATCTGATTTCCGATTTATTTTATTTCGAAAATACTTTGATCTATTTACAGAATTGCCATTATACCTTTTGTCTATACCTTGCTCAATTTAACTCCGTTTTGATCCATTCAAATTGCGTTAGTTTCGTAATTTCGTGCTCTACGCAGTAGTACCACTGTATATTAGATTTGCAAAAGTTTTATTTCACGTTTAAGTCAGACTCGTTTAGGCCTTTTATAATCTTGTTTAGGTCGTAACTTCCGCGTTTTAAATCCGATTTCGGTGATCCAAACGTCTATGTGATCGTAGTGACGAATAGATCTGTTTTACAACTTCTATTTATTTATTTGAATCTGTTGGTGTACTGTTCTAATGTTAGATCTGTTTGCAATGCATGTGTGTGCGTGGATGCTTGTATGTTGCGTTGTATTCGAGTTCAGACGGTGAGCAGTACGTGGGTGACCAGGATCAGATCTACTACAACAGCAGGAGGATCAGAACCAGGAGTACGCGGATCAAGGCAAGTATACATGGGATCATCCTTGTTACCTACGCACTATAATCTATAAATCATGTGCATGTGTCAAATGATAACCATAGGTTTTATCTAGATATTCAACTTGTTCCTTGATACCGTGGGATATATGTGCATTTGGGTAGATCTGCTAGTGCTGTAAACCTATAACTATGATCTAATTAAATAATTAATGATATGCGCAACGTCTGTTCTTATCTTGCTCTTGGTAATGTGGACCCGGGCGTGGGAGTCATCGTGCTCTTGGCCCCCTTAAATGATCTTCTGCGGGCAAAAGCTGGGACATACAGTACAACCGTGAGGGCTACATGGCTCTGGTTTTAGTTGGTTCGAGGACCTCTCCTCGCTTGATGGTGGTTACCCGAAAGGGCACAAAAGGGGCTCGCCGACTCGGGGGTATAGGACAGCCTCTGGTCTCATGTGTATAGCCGGGAAGGAATGTGCCATCGGAAAGGGGGTTCCTATATCTGCTTGCCGATTGGAAACCTAGTGGCTATTATCTTGTTAGGGGAACCTCGAAAGACTTCATAGTGTACCCTGCCGCACTTCTCGGAAGAGGTGATATGGGATTTGCAACCCCTGGCATATGGGGATCACGGCTCACGGGTAAAGTTGTACAAACTCTGCAGAGTAATAAACTGATATATCAGCCGTGCTCACGGTCACGAGCGGCTCGGAAAACTTGCAGGCTAACCACTTAAACGAAATTTACTTTTGTTCACGTTACCATCATATTACGTTTCCGGACGATGTTGCCATATATTAATTATTATTCATGTGGATTAATTGGGTTTGCAAGCACAACTTGATGATTAATAAATGCTAAAATCTTGACCCACTAAAAGTGCTAATCGCAGTAGTAAACCGTGTCAAGCCTTTTGAGCTGCATAACCCCATGTTGCTTGCTGAGTACGAGATGTACTTACGCTTGTTATATTTTCTTCTTTTTGGATAAAAATCCCTGATGGGAAACAGATGGATTTGAGTATGAGCAAGATAAGTTTCCAGAGGATTTCTAGTCTTGCGGACCACCAGTCGACGTCCCTGTGGAGTGGAGCTTCGTCGAGAGTTATCTATCTTCCGCTTGTTTATGTTTAGTTTTATTTGTTGAGTTGTAATAAATACGCTATGTAATAAGCACAGTGATGATGCCTTTCTTTGTAATTGTCCCTTATGTGTGCGACTGTTTCCTGGGTGCACATAAGTTTATACATTCAATTTTGTTCTTAAAATTGGGTGTGACAAATTGGTATCAGAGCCGTGTTGACTGTAGGACGCAAGCCTAGGTAGAAAGGGTCGTGTTAGTCTCTTTTTACTCTTCTGGATCATGCTTTTGCATTTTACTCTTGTTAATTGTCAAAATTTTATTCTACTTCCTCATATTCTCTTATAAAATTGTTGATCTAACCTCAACTTATTCTTAAAACTTTGATAGATGCCTCGTGCCCAGAAGACTGCCCGCATCAGCACAGGAGGACAGCTTCCACCTTCAGTCCCCTACGTGCCTCAGGAGGACGACATCATCATGATCTCTGATGATGAGGAAGAGATGGAACCCATGGAGGAGGAGCCCGTGGAGGATATGGTGTTGGTCCATGACATCACTGAACGTGACGGCGAGGAATGGTACCTGACACCAGATGCATCACCAGAGTACACCTCCGCTCCAGCACCTGCGCCGGCACCTGCTCCAGTACCTGCTTTAGCACCTGCCCCGACACCGACGCCGCTGCCTACACCGACACCTGCACCTGCGCCACCGCCACCAGTTGTGCCGGTGTACCCCGTGGTGTCTACACGTACACCGACTCCGTCGCCAACTCCTGTGCCGGAAGACGACGAGGCGGGCTGGCACCGCAGGACCCTGTTCCCGAAGGCCTCCGGCAACGCCTACTACCACAAGCTGCTGAAGGAGATGTTGGGGAAGTACTACCCCGACTTGAAGGCCAAGTTTCGCTACATGAGCGTTGAGCATTACCACCCAGTGGAGGCTACCTGCTGGGAGACTTTCTTGACCATCACCTCCTGGAATGAAGGTCTGGGATCTGAACAGCATGAGTCTACCCACACCCATGGAGCCAGACGTCAGACACTGCACTCCAGCTTAGAAGATGCCGCGGAGGTGGCTTACTTGCATTACCATGGTCGTCGTTTCGAGGCCATGAGGCATGACAAGTACCGGTACCTGCCGCGCAACAGGCCCGAGGAGGACACCTGGGCTGTGTTGATGACCCCTGGCGTCAACCCCGCCATGGATGCTGCAGTGGATCACCTGTGTGAGGTGCAGGTTCACAAGGACAATCTGACGATTGAGCTAGGCAATGCTCAAGCTGCTGCACGGCGACATCAAGTTGAGATCGACCACCTCAGGGCACAGCTAGGGATGCCCCCGCTTTACAAGGAGAATGAAGAACCTTACACTTACATCGACACTGCGCCATAGACTAGTGCCATGCTTTGTAATAATCGTTAGTAGTTCGATAGTCGTGTCTTTTAGTGAGTTGTGGAACTTGATGATCATTTGCTTGTCATTATGAAACATGTTTGATTTGGATCTTTCTATGTTTGTGAGATTGTGGGCTTGTCCGCAAATCTCTTAGATGAGTTTTTCATATGAGTTAGTAAAGTTTCTGGGTTTTCGTTTATGTTGTTTCTGCTGTTCTGCTTGGAGCAGTCTGCGTTCTCTTCGGCATATCTTCAGATCCGTATGACCAAATGCAGTGAAATTTTTATGGTAACAATTAGACTTCCATATCTAACAAACCCCACTGGAATCACTTAAAAAGCATTTTTCGAATGAGAGATATGGTTGTCACAAGTTAAGGTTTCTGCGCAGTCTGGAAGACAGAATAGTTTCGCTTGTGTGCTGTTTTTGGGTAAGAACGACTTAATCCAATATCTGGAACTCAAGATATGACTGATTTACTGACTGCTACTCTGCTGAAACTGTTTTACTTCTATTCCATATGCTTACCCCAATGCTATTCTCTGATCACTAAATAAACTTGCATATTTTTGGATCACAGATGGCTGCCAGAGGAGCTGGTTTTGGAGGTGGACGTGGACGTGGACGTGGACGTGGTCGTGGAGCACCAGTGAATCCACCACCACCACCGCCACCAGTGGACATCCAACAGCTGATGGGCATCCAGGCCCAGTTTATGCAAAACATGATGCAACACATGCACAACCAGCCAGCAGGAGCACCACCGCCATTGCATGTGAGGGACAAGAGGGGAGAGTTCCTGAAGGGGCACCCTCCAGTGTTCACCCACGCAGTAGACCCACTGGATGCTGACGATTGGCTGCGAGCAGTGGAAAAGCAGCTGAACATAGCTCAGTGCACTGACCTCGAGAAGGTCCTATATGCATCAGGGCAACTGCAGGGAGCTGCCCAGGATTGGTGGGAGTCTTTCGAGTATGGACGTCCCAACAATGCACCTGCACTTACCTGGCAGGAATTCAAGCAAACGTTCCGCTCCTATCACATACCGGATGGTCTAGTGGAACTGAAGCAAGAGGAATTCAGGGCCCTGAAGCAAGGGTCAATGTCTGTGGCGGAGTATCGTGACAAGTTCTCACAACTGTCACGTTATGCTCCCAAAGATGTGGCAGAGGACAAGGACAAGCAACGCTGTTTCCTAAGGGGGTTGCAGGATGGTCTACAGCTTCAGCTTATGGCCAATGTATATGCTGATTACCAGACACTGGTCAATCGCGCTATTGTTATAGACAATAAGCGCAGGGAAATGGAGGCCAAGAAAAGGAAGTTCTTGGGGCAGACATCCAACAACAACACTCGCCCCCGCATGAATCCTCCACCCCAACACCAGCTGCGTATTCAGGGACCCCCGAATCAATGGGGAGGAGGACAGAATCAGCATCGGAATCAATTCCAACAACAACGTCAGCAGAAGCAGATGCAGGGAGGTCAACAGGTGCCTCGTCAGGGAGTGCCTACCAACAATCCAGCAAGAGGGGGAGCTCCAGGCAACCCCAATGTGTGTTTTCGTTGGCGGAGAGCAGGGACACTATGCAAACCATTGTCCCCGGAAGCAGAATCAAACCACACCTCAGGGGCAGAACAACCAGAAGGGGAACCACCAGAGGTGTGACACCTAATGTTGGACGGGTGAACCACGTGGCTGCTGAAACTGCACAGGAGGCACCAGAAGTAATGATGGGTACGTTCAGTATTAATTCCATCCCTGCCACAGTTCTTTTTGATTCCGGTGCATCGCATTCTTTCATATCGCAAGATTTTGTTAGAATACATAGTGTGCCTTTGTGTGCCATGAACAATCCTATAGCAGTAAATTCACCTGGGGGTTATATGAGAGCTGCATATCAGTGTCTTTCAACTAGTGTGAGTCTAAGGGGGGTAGAGTTCCAAGTGAGACCCATCGTGTTGAGAACAGCGGGAATCGATATAATTCTGGGTTTGGATTGGATGAAACAACACCGGGCAGTGATCCAGTGTCAAGAAAGGGTGGTGGAGTTGACAACTCCTAGTGGGGACAGACTCAGAGTTGATGTGGTCATGAAGGAGCAGCCGAAGGCTGTGGTGAACCAGTTAGAGAAAGATAACCAACCACAAGATCGGCTGATGGAAGAATTCCAGGATGTTTTTCCCGATGATCTACCAGGTATGCCACCTGACCGAGATGTTGAGTTTATTATTGAGTTATTGCCTGGAACTGCACCTATAGCTCAAAGGCCATATAGAATGGGGGTAGATGAACTAGAAGAACTAAAGAAACAATTAAAAGAGTTACAAGAAAAGGGTTTTATTCGTCCTAGTTCCTCACCTTGGAGGTCACCAGTTATCTTTGTTGATAAGAAGGATGGGGGTCAGCGTATGTGTGTTGATTATCGGACCTTGAATAGAGTCACAATTAAGAACAAATATCCCTTGCCTAGAATTGATGACCTCTTTGACCAGTTAAAAGGTGCTTGTGTATTCTCTAAAATCGATCTTCGATCGGGGTACCACCAGATCAAGATTCGAGCTACTGACATCCCTAAGACAGCCTTTGTTACTAGGTACGGGCTATATGAGTATACTGTTATGTCTTTTGGATTGACTAATGCCCCCGCACACTTTATGTACATATGAATAAGGTTTTCATGGAGTACCTAGATCTGTTCGTGGTAGTGTTCATCGATGACATTTTAATATACTCTAAGAATGAGGAGGAACATGCAGAACACCTAAGACTAGTTTTGCAGAAACTCCGTGAGCATAAGTTGTATGCAAAACGGAGTAAGTGTGAGTTCTGGTTGAAAGAAGTTGCTTTTCTGGGTCACGTTATCTCTAATGGAGGAATAGCTGTGGATCCAAGCAAGGTTAAGGATGTGTTGGATTGGGATCCACCTGTGGATGTAAGTGAAGTTCGTAGTTTCCTAGGGATGGCAGGATACTATCGACGGTTCATTGAGGGGTTTTCTAAAATAGCTAAACCTATGACCGCCCTATTAGAGAAGAATGCCAAATTCCTATGGACTGATAAGTGCCAAGCCAGTTTTGAGGAGTTGAAGAAGAGGTTGACTACAGCTCCAGTACTAGTCTTACCTGATCTGAGTAAGAAGTTCTCTATCTACTGTGATGCTTCTCGTATGGGCCTGGGATGTGTTCTGATGCAGGAAGGTAGAGTTGTTGCTTATGCATCTAGGCAGTTGAGGAAACATGAGTTGAATTATCCTACCCATGATCTGGAGTTAGCCGCAGTGGTTCATGCACTGAAGATTTGGAGACACTATCTTATAGGACATCCTAGTGATATCTATACAGATCACAAAAGCTTGAAATACATATTCACTCAGCCAGATCTGAACCTAAGACAACGCCGATGGTTGGAGTTAATTAAGGACTATGACCTGGAGGTGCATTATCATCCAGGGAAAGCGAATGTTGTAGCAGATGCCCTGAGTAGGAAGAGTCATGTGAATGAACTCTTAATCACAGAATGGTCCGAGAAATTATGTGAGGAAATGGCATATCTAAATCTGGGTTTGTCGCTAGTGCAGTGGAGATGGAAGTAACGCCCACACTTGAGAAGGAGATACGTCAAGCTCAACTGCAGGATGAAAAGTTAAAGGAGATATCTGGGAATATAGTACTTGGGAAGGCACCCGGTTTCAAGCTAGATGAGGATGGTACCTTGTGGTTTGGTAAGAGGATCTGTGTACCTGATGTGAAGTCCCTTAAGGAGGCTATCTTGAAAGAGGCACATGAGTCAGCCTACTCCATTCATCCCGGGTAGCACTAAGATGTATTTGGATCTGAAAGAAAAGTATTGGTGGTATGGTCTGAAAAGAGATGTAGCAGAATATGTGGCAATATGTGATACCTGTCAGAGAGTCAAGGCTGAACACCAGCGACCTGCCGGTTTGCTACAACCTATGAAAGTACCAGAATGGAAATGGGAAGAAGTGGGCATGGATTTCATAGTTGGTTTACCACGCACCCAACGAGGTTATGACTCAATCTGGGTGATCGTGGATCGACTCACTAAGGTTGCTCATTTTCTACCAGTTAAGACCACTTATACAGGGGCAAGATTGGCAGAGCTATATATGGAAAGAATAGTGTGTTTGCATGGAGTTCCCAAAAAGATTGTGTCTGACAGAGGCACTCAGTTCACATCACATTTCTGGGGAAAAGTCCACGAATCGTTAGGGACACAGTTGACTTTTAGTACAGCTTACCACCCTCAGACAGATGGACAGACGGAACGGACTAATCAGATTCTAGAGGACATGTTGAGAGCTTGTGCTTTGCAGTATGGGACCAGTTGGGACAAGAGTTTGTCATATGCAGAGTTCTCCTACAACAATAGTTACCAAAAGAGTCTAAAATGGCACCATTTGAGGCCTTGTATGGAAGGAAATGTAGGACTCCGTTATTCTGGAATCAAACAGGGGAGAGCCAAGTGTTCGGACCAGATGTGCTCAGGAATGCTGAGGAACATGTAAGAAAATCAGGGATAATTTGAGGATAGCCCAGTCCCGACAGAAGAGCTATGCTGACACTCGTAGAAGGGACTTAACCTTTAAGGTAGGGGACTTTGTGTACCTAAAAGTAACTCCTATGCGCAGTATAAAGAGGTTTAACATGAAGGGCAAGTTAGCACCCAGATATGTGGGACCATTCCAGATTTTAGAAAGGCGTGGGGAAGTGGCATACCAGTTGGAATTACCCGCGAGTTTGTCAGGAGTACACGATGTGTTCCATGTCTCCCAGTTTGAAAAAGTGTTTACGGGTTCCAGAGGACAAATACCGCTAGAGGAACTGACTGTGAAGGAAGATCTGACATATAAGGAGTACCCAGTGAAAATTTGGAGACAGCTGAAAGGATTACCAGGAGTCGTGCTATTAAGATGTGCAAAGTGCAGTGGAATCGGTATACCGCAGAAGAGGCTACTTGGGAAAGAGAGGATGAACTCAGAAAGGCTTACCCGCAGTTGTTCGAGTAAGCATCAGCCGAATCTCGAGGACGAGATTCATGTTAAGGGGGGTAGGTTTGTAACACCCTAAATTTTTCTTTAGTTCAAAATAGGTTAAAATGATTTATTTTAATTCATTGTGGCATTATAACATAGGCAAAATAAATAAATGTTGGGGAAATAAAATTTATCCTAGTTTAGCAACAAGTTGATGCATACATGCTGCTGCATTCTTTTGTTTGAGTGAAGTTCAAATTTGAAAACTGGAATTAAAATTTGTTTTGGAAGGGATTTGGAAAAACATTTGCAAATGAAAAGAAAAGGCCAACATTGTTCCCTCCCTTCTTCCAATCTGGCCCGAAGGCCCTCTCCCTCCCTCTCTTTCGGCCCACGCTTCCCCTCCCTCGCGCGCGGCCGCAACTGGGCCGGCCCAAGCCAGCGCGCCGCCTCCGCACCGCAGCGCCGCAGCGGCCCAAACCGCGCCTCAGCGCCGCGTCGCGCAGTCGCTGACAGGTGGGGCCCACCTGTCAGAAGCATCCCCAACCTCCGCCCGCTTTCTCCGCCGCGAGCCGCCGCCGCTCCACGTCCGACTTCTCCGGCGTGGGGACGCTTATCCCGGGGGCTCGAGCTCTATAAAGAGCCCTGCATCGTAGCCGCCTTTTCTTTTCCATCTCTAGCCGCCAACGCCGTCAGCCGAGCTCTCCGCCATCACCGAAACCCTAGCCGCCGCCGCCGAGTTCCTCTCCGCGATTCGACGGTTGACCGTCGATTTGGTCTCCTCCGAAGCTTCGTCGTGCCGGTTTCCGCCGACCGCCAAGCTCCGTCTAGCGCCAACCTCGGTCGATCTCCGGCTCCGATTTTGGTTGTGGTGAGATCCCCGTCCTCTCCTCTTTCTCCCGGTCTGTTCCAATTCGCGATTGATGCACGGGTTCGCCGAGCCAGCCAACTCCGGCGAGCTCACCGCCGCGCGAGCGTGGCGTCCGCCGCACCGGTCCTGTTCGAGCCGGCGGCGCCGCCCGAAACCCCCCAGATCTAATCTAGGTCGTCCAAGTCCGATCGGACGGCCCAGTGGCCGATACCCTTTCGGTCGGCAAGTTTGCAAAAGAGCCCTCAGTTTCTACCGAATTAACCCGCGGTCCCTGCCGGCGCGGTTTAATCTGATTTTCCGATTTATTTTATTTCGAAAATACTTTGATCTATTTACAGAATTGCCATTACACCTTTTGTCTATATCTTGCTCAATTTAACTCCGTTTTGATCCATTCAAATTGCGTTAGTTTCGTAATTTCGTGCTCTACGCAGTAGTACCACTGTATTAGATTTGCAAAAGTTTTATTTCACGTTTAAGTCAGTCTCGTTTAGCCTTTTATAATCTTGTTTAGGCCGTAACTTCCGCGTTTTAAATCCGATTTCGGTGATCCAAACGTCTATGTGATCGTAGTGACGAATAGATCTGTTTTACAACTTTTATTTATTTATTTGAATCTGTTGGTGTACTGTTCTAATGTTAGATCTGTTTGCAATGCATGTGTGTGCGTGGATGCTTGTATGTTGCGTTGTATTCGAGTTCAGACGGTGAGCAGTACGGGTGACCAAGATCAGATCTACTACGACCAGCAGGAGGATCAGAACCAGGAGTACGCGGATCAAGGCAAGTATACATGGGATCATCCTTGTTACCTACGCACTTTAATCTATAAATCATGTGCATGTGTCAAATGATAACCATAGGTTTATCTAGATATTCAACTGTTCCTTGATACCGTGGGATATATGTGCATTTGGGTAGATCTGCTAGTGCTGTAAACCTATAACTATGATCTAATTAAATAATTAATGATATGCGCAACGTCTGTTCTTATCTTGCTCTTGGTAATGTGGACCCGGGCGTGGGAGTCATCGTGCTCTTGGCCCCCTTAAATGATCTTCTGCGGGCAAAAGCTGGGACATACAGTACAACCGTGAGGGCTACATGGCTCTGGTTTTAGTTGGTTCGAGGACCTCTCCTCGCTTGATGGTGGTTACCGAAAGGGCACAAAAGGGGCTCGCCGACTCGGGTATAGGACAGCCTCTGGTCTCATGTGTATAGCCGGGAAGGAATGTGCCATCGAAAAGGGGGTTCCTATATCTGCTTGCCGATTGGAAACCTAGTGGCCACTATCTTGTTAGGGGAACCTCGAAAGACTTCATAGTGTACCCTGCCGCACTTCCTCGGAAGAGGTGATATGGGATTTGCAACCCCTGGCATATGGGGATCACGGCTCACGGGTAAAGTAAAGTTGTACAAACTCTGCAGAGTAATAAACTGATATATCAGCCGTGCTCACGGTCACGAGCGGCTCGGAAAACTTGCAGGCTAACCACTTAAACGAAATTTACTTTTGTTCACGTTACCATCATATTTACGTTTCCGGACGATGTTGCCATATATTATTATTATTCATGTGGATTAATTGGGTTTGCAAGCACAACTTGATGATTAATAAATGCTAAAATCTTGACCCACTAAAAGTGCTAATCGCAGTAAACCCGTGTCAAGCCTTTTGAGCTGCATAACCCCATGTTGCTTGCTGAGTACGAGATGTACTTACGCTTGTTATATTTTCTTCTTTTTGGATAAAAATCCCGGATGGGAACAGATGGATTGAGTATGAGCAAGATAAGTTTCCAGAGGATTTCTAGTCTTGCGGACCACCAGTCGACGTCCCTGTGGAGTGGAGCTTCGTCGAGAGTTATTTATCTTCCGCTTGTTTATGTTTAGTTTTTTTTGAGTTGTTGTAATAAATACGCTATGTAATAAGCACAGTGATGATGCCTTTCTTTGTAATTGTCCCTTATGTGTGCGACTGTTTCCTGGGCGCACATAAGTTTATACATTCAATTTTTTTCTTAAAATTGGGTGTGACAGTATAAGGGAATAAACAGTAGTTTGGTCACATCCATGCATGTATGGTGGCCGCTACCTGTGAGCCCATCGGTGAAACACGGAAACAAGAAGGCGGCCAAATCCAAATAAAGCGGAGTAGCAAAAGCAAGAGGGGAAGCAAAGAACAAAATTAAGTGCAAACAAGGCAAGAGATGAGGAAAGAACAAATACCAGGAACCATATCATCATAGAACTATTTCAGCATAATGAGCAACCCAAATACTTTCTTCTCAAAACGTCTTAGAAGTAGTGGGTGATTTAGTAACTGATCTTCAAAGTGTTCACCATTGCATATGATGACGAAGTGGCTCAGGTCATTAGGAATAACAAAGAGGACAACATATATGTAATGGCTCGCATCACATATGCCAAATGGCTCAGCTCAATAAAGGCATATAGAAATATCGTAAAAGAAAATCATTCATCGTGCCAATACATAATTAGTGACAACATATGATAAGGATAAATAAGTAAATCAACGACATAGGCATTGACCCTCACAGGCATTGACCTATGGTAAATTTGGAATCGCTACATCATCAGCAACGACATATACTCAGGATAAAATAAATAAACCAACAGCATAGACACATGGGTATATATGGAAATATGCTCAGACTCGGTTTTATTTAGCACCTCCTATGCATTGTCATATGGTAATAGCGGCACGACAACCCAATTTTTTTTGTAAATTTTTCATCCATCTAAAGACGAAACATTACAAAACTAATATTGTAGTGCCGACTCTATGTGGCCGATGAAAAACTTAAAAAATACTGCATGATGTAGCTCAAATATCAGTCAACCTAAAGCAAAACCGTTAACATGATGCAAGGCCACATCACAAGCGGCCCAGACTGCAATGAAGCACTTTATAACAGGAATACAATTTCTGATAGCGATAAAGAACTTGAGCGCTTTATGACACGAATAGAACTTGCAATAGTGATAAAGAACTTGTTAAATAAACTGAAATAAAAACAGATTTTGCAATAGTGATAAAGAACTCAAGCGCTTTAAGAGAGGATAGAATTTCCGAAAGTGATAAAGAACTCGTTATATAGGACAAATGAAAATAGAATTCTCGATAGCTATAAAGAACTCGTTAAATAAGTTACATTGAACTTAGAGAGGGCATTATTTGTATGTGAGTAGCCTTCATAACTTTTGCATCTACAGATGCATTTTCTGGAGCCTACTCGGCCCGATAAGTGGTGAATGATGTGCAGATAGTATATATGCACATAGATAAATGTATGCATGTGACTTAGAAGAAATAACTCAATTTTTTTTTTGGAACCAAGTGAGCAGCAGCCAGACGATAGGAGGGAGCAGCATGGATGTCAGCGAGGTGAGGTGAAGCTAGCTCATCTACCACATCTCACATGGTCCACCACGGCTGTCAAGCAGGCTTCAACGGGAAGTGCATTAAGATCTCCATTGGTTGTGCAAACAACGACACTTAGGCTGGTGGATTAGAATAGCCCTTATAAAAAAAATCAATCATCTAAATATAGTCAACCAAAATTTAAGAGGATTCAACTAGAATCCCAAAAAGAAAGAGGAAATTGGACAGAGATGGCAGGAGGACGATGGGAGGGAGAGATTGGAGAGTCACCACCATGTACCGAGAGAGGACAGACAGGATAGCAGCGGCGGCGGGCAGCAGAGTTGGCGTGGAAGCAGCAACCCTAGCACTCCCACACGTGTCACCGTCCGCGACCGGGGCAGACGAATCCAAACCCCCAGGCGATGGACCGGAGCAGTGGTCTGCAAATGGATCTGGCCAAGGACGTGGAGTCCTGCGCGCATCTGCCGACGGAGGCAGGTCCGAGTCCACGCCGATGCGGCAAACACGCCCGGCGTTATCTAACCCGACGTCGTCGGTGCTAGGGCTGGCGTGGTAGGCCGCCGCTCCGCCGCCCAGATGACACCGCTCGTGTGGTCGTCCGTCCTGCGGCGCCGCGTCCCATGGCGAGGTGGGTGCGCGAGGAGCAGAGAGGCAGGCAGAAGAGGCGCGGTAGGAGCGAGGGCGGCGGAAGCGCCAGCGCGGGGGAGGAAAGGCGGAGGCGCCAGCACGGGGGAGGCGAGGGGGCGGCGGAGGCTACGTGCGGTTTCCGAACAAGGACGATGACGAAAACAAAAAAAAATAAGCTCTTGTGGCTGCTGCCGACGACGTGGAATCCCACCAGCTAAGTAAAACTTCGCGGGAGAAGCGAGCCAATGAGGAGCCTCGGTGCGAGGCGGCCGCGACGGGTCCCGACTGGGAAGAAACGGGACGACGTGGTCCTTGCGAGTGTCGCCGACGTGGCCCAATGGGAAGAAACGGGACGAAGTGGTCCTTGCGAGCACGCAGGAGTCATCTGGTGAATGTAGAAGTAAATTGGCACCGTGTATCCTAACATGAAGGAGTTTAGGCTGGCTATGAAACAATTTGCAATAAATGAGGAGTTTGAACTGCAATTAGTCAAAACAGATAAGAAGAGATACATAGCTGATTGCAATGCAGATAATTGCCCTTGGCATATTAATGGGCGAACACAACCTCTGATGGGACGACTGTTAAGGTGTATAACTACTTACTAACTGTATGTCATCATTTTCTTGTTGTAAATATCAAAATTTATTCTTCTAACTTGTTATAGGTTATTGATAAAAAAAAACTTGTTGCATGTTACAACTTTGATTGATCTACATACCTGTGCTTCTAGCTCAAGGAGGACCACCACTCCATCAAGTGCCTGGGTGGCATCAAAAGTCATTCATATACTTAGGAAGACTCCCACTATCAGCACCAAAGATATGCAAAAAGTGCTAGAAGATGAGCAGAAGTGTAAGATTAACTATGACACGGTATGGAAGGGAAGACAAATTGCTTTGGATGAGTTGTTTGGTAGCTGGCAGCAGAGCTTCCAAATATTGTTCAATTGGAGGGCCGAGGTACTGAAGCGATCACCTGCTCCGCCTGCTAATGGGTCGGGTGGAAACGGTTTTTTTGGGGCGGGTTCTCATATGGGATGTGTGTTAACGGGTCTAAACGGGTGTTATTTTCATATGGGTCGGGTCGGGTTTGGGTTATAGAGAAAACGGGTCGGGGCGGGTTAGTTTCGTCTGCTAATGGGTCGGGTGGAAATGGGTTTTTTTGGGGCGGGTTCTCATATGGGTTAGTAGAAAGATTACGCTCATGTAACTTCTATCAATATGTGGGCCCCACATCAGAGCCGGACCCTAGAAATAAAAGCTCGCGTTCACACTATAAAATTTTACCCAAATTGAGTGAAATTTGGTTTATTTAAACAAGCAGCTACTTTATACCAATTGTCACTGCCAGATCAATATGTGGGCCCCACAACAGAGCCGGACCCTAGAAATAAAACCTCACGTTCACACTATAAAATTTTACCCGAATTGACTGAAATTTGTTGCATATGATTTATTTTAACAAGCAGCTACTTTATGTCAATTGTCACTGCTAGATCAATATATGGGCCCCATGTCAGAGTCGGACCCTAGAAATAAAAGCTCGCGTTCACACTATAAAATTTTACCCGAATTGACTGAAATTTATTGCATATGATTTAATTTAACGATTAGCTATTTCGTGTCAATTGACACTGCTAGATCAATATATGGGACCTACGTCAAAGCCGGACCCTGGAAATAAAAGCTCGCGTTCACACTATAAAATTTTACCTGAATTGATTGAAATTTGTTGGAGATGATTTGATTTAACAAGCAGCTACTTCATGTCAATTGACACTACTAGATCAATATATGGGACCCACGCCAAAGTCGGACCCATTTGAACCCATTTCATTAACATGGTGTTTTTTTTGCTTGTGACGGGTTAAACCCACATGAATGGGGCGGGTTGGGGCGGGTTTATTCACTAAATATTTGGGTGGGACCGGGGCGGGTGAAGACTTCATGTGACAACGGGTTGGAGCGGGGGTGGGGCAGGTTTATCCCCGTTAGCAGGTGGATCACCTGGTAGTGTCATTGAAATTGACATAAAGCATGTAGATGGGAAATTCTACTTTCATAGATTCTTTTGTGCATTAAGTCCTTGCATTGAGGGGTTCTTAGAGGGTTGTAGGCCTTATCTTAGCATAGACTCAACATCACTTAATGGTAGATGGAATGAACATATGGCTGCAGCTCCTGCTATAGATGGTCATAATTAGATGTATCCACTTGCTTTTGGTTTCATAGATGGTGAGACAATAGATAACTGGAGCCTGAAAATGCTACTGTCCAAACTGAAACAGCTGTCCAAACTAATGTCCCATTTGTTCTAGAAAATTCAATTACAGTAAGCAGCCCTACCAGACCGACAAAGGAAACAATCTTGCAAGATAACCCAACTAGGTTGACACAGTAATGTCAACCATCTATACTTCCTGGAAGTTGCAACGATCAGTTCCTTATTTTCTTCCTTTGGTTTCAGCCACCTGGCATGCTTGATGGGAGAAGGAACTGATGGTCAGTCTACCAACACTCATGCAACACCAAGAAAGAAGAGAACAATGAAGAAGTTGGTCCCAAGGAAAATGAAGAAAAATGAGAACATGTGTTTGATGAACCTGTATCCTGTATGAAAAGGATGTTTCTGAACATGTGTTCATGAACTTAACTGTATCAGGTTGTGTGGTCAGTGAACCTTTTTTATTTGAAAACTTAATTGTATCAAGCTACTAGACTTGTGTGTTTGTGAAACTGAATTGTATGTTGGATGCCTTCTTATGAATCCTGTGCCATTTCAGAAGAAAATAATGTCACTTGAGAACAGAAAATGACATTTTTATTGATTCATTGGCACAACTGCTACATTTTGATAACAGGCACACTAGATTCACCCACTGTTTACAATTGCATACAAAATGCTCACTAACACAAGTCCAGAAACAAGAATTGAACATTTCAGCAGCATAACTATATCTCTAAGCTGCTAGAAATCGTGGTTCAATTACCATTCATTAGAAAACCCAGATTGACTTACAAATTCGCAGATCTACTACTTCCAAAAAAAAAGCGTCATTTCGAAAAAAATGCAAGCCCAGACAGCCATTTCCAAAAACACATGTACCACTCAGACATGCCCAAAATTCCCGATCTACAACTAAGTTGTTAAAGGCCGAAGGGCCGTTCATACAGCCAGAAATGTCCAAAATTCCCAATAAAAAACAGATGTCAGGCTTGAGCAGAATCCTAACTCAAACGGCGCCGGGGGGAAGTCCCGCAAGACGACGACTTCGGCGGGGAGGCTGCGACGGGCCCGCGCCGTCAGTAGCCTGTGGAACGGCGGCGGGGGGAGTTGCGACGGGCCCGCGTCGTCAGTAGCCTGTGGAACGGCGGCGGGGGGAAGTCCCGCGAGACGACGACTGCGGCGGAGGGGCTGCAACGGGCCCGCGTCGTCAGTAGCCTGTGCAGCAGCAGCTGCCTGGCGCTGTTCCCAGGCGGCCTTAAAGGCAGCACCGCCGACAAGTTTAAGAGCTTCACCAAAAAGACTGCTGCTGACGAACAAACGAGCCACGGCGAAATCCAAGACAGGTGGTGCTTCAAGGGGGTCCATTCCCCTGAACATCATTCTGCACATCAGGCTTATGGCATCCATACAGGCACGCCGAACACCCCTCATTGCCACTATGGAAGAAAGAACAGAAGTCAAAATTGTGTTACCAAATGTGTTCGATTGAATGAACCAAAAAATGTGCTCGACTGAATGAACCAAAAGAAAACGAACTCAGAAGAGGTTTCAAAGAAAAGGAGACTCGGAAGAGGTTCAGCTCCAAACTTACAAGTCGTGAAGTTCAACTTAGGCACGGCGTGACAGTACTTAGTACGAAGAAGCCTTCTGACATTGCCATCGACACCAGCAAGGGCATTCATTGACACTGCCAGTCTGTTGAAAGCACAGTTTAGGGCAATGTTTAATGGCGCCTCCTCCGCATCGCCCAGATCGAGGCCCTGGAGAGATCGCTGCAAACAGGACGAATTTAGATCTGAAAGAAGAATAGTGGAGGAGCGGGGAGAAGAGGATCTGAGAGAGGTAGAGCTCACTACCTGTTGATACTCTTGATACACCGGTGGCGGATGATACATCGTGAGGGAGGGAACTGGGCGGCGTCAATGGCGGCGGCGGCGGCAGCGGCGGTAAGACTATCCGCACTCATCTTCCTCTATTTTCATCCTCTATACATCCTAGTCATCAAGATTCTCTCCTCTATACTCATTTCTCCCGCATCCATTCATCCTCTATATCATCATCTATCCACTGTGGATCCACTTGTCAATTTATTTAAATATATCCATGTGAGATCTAGTTTTAAAGAATTAATTGTAACGAATTTAATGGTGCAATCGGAATTTAATTTGGTGTTTTAGTTTGTGACTTATAGCTTTTTTTTAAGTGAAAAGGTGGGGCCTGCTTCTTCTACGTCCAGCGATTGGCTGCTCCTTACTGCCGCAGCTTTTCATCCATCCGTTACTCCGTTATGTTTGGCGGATGGAAGACTCATCCTCTGCTTTATCGTGCCTTTTTCAGTACCCGTTGCAGCTCTCTAGTACGCTAAATATTCCTTCAGGAAGGTTTAGGCAGTGCAGGTAGTCTAAAAACCCTATTCGGCGGCAGAAACCCTATTCGGCGGCGGCGGCCCTAGGTTTTAGTGGCAACGAGGGGAAGTGAATTTATAAGCAAGCCTGCGATTATGGGCTGTGTGGGCCGCAGGTGCGGGCCGCAGCGAGCATCGACTGGTGCTGCTGCACATTGAAGCCTCGACTCTCCTGGAGGGATCGGGTGAGGGGACATTGAAGCCTTCTCGTGGGCTGTCTCGAGGCAGGATCGGGTGAGGGGACATTGAAGCCTTCTCGTGGGCTGTCTCCTGCTCCAGGAGGGATCGGGTGAGGGGATATTGAAGCCTCGTGGGCCTCCTGCTCCTGGAGGGATCGGGTGAGGGGACAGTTGCAGATGACACTGTGTTCCGTTTCGTTAATTAAAGAGGAACTAATCTCATCTAACTATCAAATCCGTAATTTTCGTTAATTAAAGAGGAACTAATCTCATCTAACTATCTAATCCGTGATTAGTTCCTCTACAACTCGCGGGGTGACTAATCCCCTCCAATCCCAATCGCGGATTAAATGAGATTAATTCCTGTACAGCTTGCAGGATGAGTAATCGATTAATTCCTCTTTCATCCCTTCGGTACAGCTTGCAGCAGGGTGACTAATCCCCGAACAAAAATCTAAGTTTGCAAGGAAAAAAAGAAGACAGTCCATGAAAATATTTATACCTTCATGCAATTTTGTCGGACAAAACGATGACTGCCCGGCCGCATTGGAAGAACTCGCCGGCCTGCGGCCTGCGGCGTGCGGCCTGCGGCCTTCCTCTATGGGAACTGATGAACCGCTGACTTCTCGCCATGGAAGATGGAGGCGGGAGACGAGGGACTCCAACTCGAGAGTACTACTACCCCGGCTGGCCGGATTGCTGGCTGCTAAAGGAGAAGGGGATCTCAGATCTGCAGACGAAGGCGGACAGACGTGAGAGACATGAAAAAATCTACCCCGGCTGGACCCTATTTTATAGTGTACCTCACCGAACCATAGCGTAACCAGATCTTATCTACTCTCTCCGTCCATTTTGAAGTGTCATCCGAAAAACGTGTTTTTAAGTGTGGTCCCTTTTCAAGTGTCATCCGAAAAACATGTTTTTAAGTGTGATCCGAAAAACGTGTCGATGAAGGAAATACGGATTTCTAGAGACACTTATTTAGGAACAGAGGGAGTACATGTTTACTCGCTACACTTCTAGAGTTTACCCAAAATAAATACACATTTACATAAAAAACAAGGATATGTTTAGGCCATGTTTGGAATGTGGGAATTTTTCCCTGTTTCTACGTTTTTTCTGTGAAATTGAACTGATTTCTGTAAAATTCCTGCGCGATTCCTGTGAAATTCCTGCGTTCCAAACATACCCTTAGATAAAAAAATTAAAGATTTCGTATCACATCGAATCTTTAGACGCATGCATGAAGTATTAAATGTAGGTAAAAAAATAACTAATTGCATAGTTTGTCTGTAAATATCGAGACAAATCTTTTGAGCCTAGTTAGTCTATGTTTGGACAAAGTTTGTCAAATAACAACGAAAGTGTTACAGTAATTTTACACCAAAATTTCTACCAACTAAACCTTGTCCTATTTGTCTTTTTCTATTTCTCATTTTTCGAGGTGTAATAATTACATCTTTTAGAGATATAAATATAATTTCACACTAACCTTAATATCTTGATTCAAGCTCTATAAGTATATTTATTTTGGGATGGAGAGAATAGTTCACAAAATTTTTGATTTCCCGTCCATTGAATGTCTAGATGTATACATAGATAGAGTATTAAATATAGATAAAAAATAATTAATTATAATTTTTATTTAGAAATATCTGAGATGAATATTTAGAGTCTAATTAATTTATATTTAAATAAAGTTTATCAAGTAACACAAAAGTGCTACGGGATCAATAAAAAATTTAGGAACCGAACACCCGCATCCCTGGCTTGGGTACGCAGAATGGACGACACACATACACTGACCCGTGGACCGATAAATCCTGGACCCACGCTCTGACGCTCGCAAGGCTCCCTAGTCCCTAGATTCGCCATAAAAAGTGGTGACGCTACGCACGCCACGTCTCCATTTATGAGACACGTGTTTCACCGTTGACGTGCCAGCACGATGGAGCTGCTGGTGGACCAGAATTCACACAATTGCACATGGTGACAACCAACGGGACATCACCACGGCAGGCAGCGGGCTCCACCGTTACACTATCTCCAACACCATGACTCAAACTCATATTTACGTCTGGCATGGCCTTTTGGGTACTTGAATCGGCCTCCAATGGACGACCCATACGCGAGACGCAATTTGCGTTCGAGGAGAGAGGAGATGCAAAGTTGCGTCTTCCTTCGCACACGACGCAAACGCTCTCATCCCTCCCGCGTGACGGAGACAGAGGCGGAGCTGGGCTTGAGTTCACGTCGGAGAAGCCGCCGACGAGGTGGATCTGGCGAGGCGAGCACGTAGGAGCAGCACGGTGAGGCGGGGATCCACGGCGGGCCTCCTCCGGTGCGGCGCGGGGAAGATGTGAGGACGGGCTGCGCCGGCCTGCGCCCTCCGCCCCGACGGCCGCCAGATCCAGCTTGGGCGTCGCCGTCGGCCGGAGAGGAGAGAGGGGCGCGACCGTTGACCGGATTTGGGAGAGGAGCCGCACCGACAGGAGGGAAGCCGCTGCACCGATCGGAGGGGAGTGAGGGGTCACAGTTGCGCCGGTCGGAGGGTTGGGAGGGGCGCCGCCGCTGGTGGCCGGAGGGGAGGGAGGGGCGCCAGCAACCGAAGGGGAGAGAGAGGCGCCGCCGCTCGGCCGGATCCGCGAGGAGAGGGAGACGCCGCCGCGCTAGCCAGAGGGAAGGGAGGGGTGCCACCGCCGGCCGAAGGTGAGGGAGGGGCGCCGCCACCGGGGATGGGAGGGAGGGGAGCGACGTTTGTGGATTTCGGGAGGAAGAAGAGAGAGAGAGAGAGAGGGACGGACGGACTGGGTGGGAGAGCCGAGGAGACGCATTTTGATTGTTGGAGACGGCGTTTTTTTGGGTGGAGTGATTTCTACTGTGCGATACCTATAGATGAGAATAGGTCTCTGGTTTGGGTCGTTATTGTTGGAGTCAGTCTTAGAACTCCTCCAACATTTAAATTAGGTCAGTCTCAATGGAAGGTTTCACTACACGGTTTTCAAAATACCACATTAGCTAGAATGCGATAAAACAATGAATGAAACTGGCCTCCACAGTGCAGCATTTCATTTTGCGAAATCCAAAGTTAAGTAAAGTATTTAATTACGACAAAACACTAGGATCATATGCACAAGACGCCCGTGTAGCCATTTCCACATTCGTTGAATGAAACTTGGTCGGCCTCTACGTGTTGGCCAGCTGCACCGTACGCAGTTCACAGTATTGTTCAGAACTATATTGCAAAGGATACCAAGACGAAACTTTCTCCTTCTCTCCTGCCCATTTCATGCAAACTGCTGATGTGTCACCGTATTAAATGTGCATGACATCCCTATGAAACCTGCATTGATACTGGCCTTAGCACACTATGTGTGGATCATTGGCTAAAATTTAGCGCTTGATATCAAATATTCAGATGCTAATTAGGAGGACTAAACATGATGTCCTAGAGTAATTCGCAAGACAAATCTATAACACCTAATTAATCAATCATTGCAAATGGTTATTGTAGTACCATATTATCAAATCATGAACTAATTAGACTCTATAGATCCATCAGACAAATTAAACTTCATCTATGCAATTATTTTATAATTAGTTTATGTTTAATAAACCTAATTAGTATCCAAACATCCAATATAACAATTTAGCCCCTGGTATCAAACATCCCCTAAATTTATCCATATCGCAAAAAATGATAGTTAGTGTAAGTTTCACAAAGATTTTCATAAGCATTAATTTCCATGCAACATCATCATTTTTGGTGAGTCGGCAAAATATTTATAAGGAGAAACAATGAGTAGTTATCATATGTGAGAGGAGGTTCATTCTCATGAAACTGTCCAATAAAATTATGCGAAGAGATTGGTCTTAAGAGCAACTTCAAAAGGTTCCTTTAATAGCCCCCTTCCTCTTAATAGCCCCCAACTTTAGGTCATTTTTAGTTTCCTCAACTTCCCGCAAATATTTCTAGATTCCCCGTCACATCAAATCTTTAGCTACATGCATGGAGTATTAAATGTAGGTAAAAAATAACTAGTTTCCTAAATATTTCTGGAAACTAAACAAGCTCTTAATTAGGTCTTTTTCAGTTCGCGAAATTTGTGACGAAATGTTACTATAGCACTTTCGTTGTTATTTGACAAACTTTGTCCAAACATGACCTAACTAGACTCAAAAGATTCGTCTCGACATGAGCAGATCAAAAGTATAATTAGTTATTTTTTTACCTACATTTAATGCTCTATACATGCGTCTAAATATTCGATGTGACGGGTACTATGCAAAATATTTTGGATGATTTCGCGAACTGAACGTGGCCTTAGAAATACACTGCCTAGTTCGACAACCAGTAGAAAATTGGGGGAAAAACTTTGAACAATCATTATGATAAAATATAGACACGTTAGAGTGGCTTGAAAGCACAGAAAGACACTGAAAGCATGTGACGTCTCCATCCATGACATTCAGGATCCATGCCACATATCACAACTTTATATCCTCCAACAGGAGTACTCCCTCCGTCCAATAAACATGTAATTCTCGTTTATCGAGAAGTCAAACATTTTAAACTTTGACCAAAATTATAAAAAAATACTAATATTCTTGATACAAAAAATATATCATTAGATTAGTAATTGAATATATTTTCATAATAATTTTATTTAATAACATAAATACTAATATTTTTTATTATAACTTTGGTCAAACTTGAGTCAATTTGACCGGCACGAATCTCATAATTGCATGTTTTTACAACGTCCATAAAAACATGCAATTCTAGCACAATATCATGGTTTAGTATCTCTACTTTGATTAATTATAGATAAAAATATATTAATATTTATGATATCAAATAAATACCATTAGATTCGTTACGAAATGTATTTTTTTAATAAATTATTTTGGAGTCGTAAATGTGAATAGTATTTACTAGAAATTTGGTCAAACGTAAATTACTTTTGGTGGCACAGAACCCATAGTTGCATGTTTTATTGGACGGAGGGAGTACATAACAATGGAAATTTAAAGACAGGATAAACTACAACTACAGAGTGTTGATGTCACGGCTCACACTCGGGAGGAGGTACGGATGGGGGCGCTTACGAGAAAGGAGCGACAGTAGTTGGATCGGGAACAGTGTGCCTGGCACCCAAGGCAGATTAGATCAAAACATTTCGGAGATTAGATCAAAACATTTCGCTCGGCGGTGGCTCTTCCTTCCCCAGCGCCGTTGAGAATCGAACCAGCGCCGGTGCCCGCTCCGGGCCCGGCGGCCACCAGATCCGCCCGCCGGTGCCCCCTCCGGGCCCGGCGGCCACCAGATCCGCCCTGCGGTGCTCGCTCAAAGTTCCGGAGCCCCGAGGGCCGAGGTCGAGCGGCGGTCAGCTCCCTGCCCGCCTCGCTGAGCTGCCTCAGCTCTCCGCCGCGGCGCCGCCCCGTCGCTCTGTATCGCTGCGGTCAGTAGCGGATCGAGCATTAAAATTGACCTATGGCGAACTACTACCAGTAAACTCTATAGAAAAGTACAACCATTTAATCTCTTGAAATCTGTTTAAACACTGCATGATAGTTAGCAATATCAGTTTAGGTGTATTTTCAGTCTATAAACGCTGTATAGATTATTTTAAAATTTACTTAGACCGTTTAATGTAGCGTTTAGCACTTGGTGCACACGCAGCATGAGAACGTATAGGAGTATAAAAGATAAAATAAATCATTAGAAAAAAAAAGCCTCCAGCGTTAGATAGTACTAGGCCGGTGGGCCCTGAATGCGTGGCCTTCACATCATATGGACGCGGCCAATAGACCCAACAAACACTCGTCCACACAATGCTCGTCTTCCTCCACAGTCTACTCGCAAAAGAACGAACAGAGAAACAGCTGTAGAGGTCGGTCATGGCTACCAGGTTCGTGGGGGGTTTGTCGACGGGGAGGTATGGCGGCCGCCAGAGCTCGCCATACTGGTGGATCCGCCACTGGCTGCGCTCCGCTAGTCCGCAGGCGGCGGGCGAGTGAGCCAAGGAGCTGTCCGGGCCGGCCGGAGGCAGTCTAGCGTCCCAATCCGCCGTGCGCACTAGCCCTTTGCTGATCCGCTGCCTCCCTGACAACGGCCGGAGATGTCGGTGAAGCACCGGAGTCGCCGCAGTCTCACTCTGGCGCCGGCAACCAAGAAAGCCCTCCTGGCATCCTCGTCTGGTGAGGGGAACGGCGGAGAAAGTGAAGTTCTTAACGACCGGTGGCGAGCTGAAGGGCGCGCGGCCCTCTTGCGTGAAGTGGATTTGGTGGCAGAGGTGTGCAGTCGTCCGAAGCCGATCCGTGGTGCTTCAGCGACGGCTCTCCCATTACGGTTCTGGACGCAGCAAGGAGACGACGACATCAGCGATGATGGTGTTGAGGGCGACCTGTCGACGCCGGAGTCTGTCAGAGCCGCGGTGGAGGTGGGTTTTTCGGCCGATCTTCTTTCTAGGGCCAAGAGGGCTTTGGGCTCAGCCGCTCAGGTAAGTCTTCCGTCCGACAAAATTGCAAATTTAGGACTTCAAACAACGCGCTTCGCAGAAATAGGACTCTAAACATCGTCTTTGTAAAAATGACCCTTAAAACGTTAGACTCTTGATTAACATGACATTTGGTGTATTTATTCTTCTTTTCATCTAAATACGTGTATTTAGAGCCTTAGAAAGACTCTTTTGCCCTTCAGCTATTTGGCCTGTTTTTCTAGCTGCTTGCCCGCATCGCCTGTTGACCGCACAACCTGGTGGCTGGCTGGCCACGCGTGCGCCGCCGTGCCGCCGTGCTTGGCTGGCCGCGGGTGCGCTGCTTGGCTGCCGTGCCGTGCTGCCGTGTGGCTGGCCACGCGTGCGCCGCCGTGCCGCCGTGCTTGGCTGGCCGCGGGTGCGCTGCTTGGCTGCCGTGCCGTGCTGCCGTGTGGCTGGCCACGCGTGCGCCGCCGTGCTGGCTGGCCGCACGTGCGCTGCCTGGCTACCACGCCGTGAGGCCGTGCCGCCATGTGGCTGGCCGCGCGTGCGCCGCCGTGCTGGCTGGCCCGCACGTGGGCTGCCTGGCTGCCGCACCGTGCCGCCGTGCTGGCTGGCAGAGCGTGCGCTGCCCGGCTACCGCGTTGTGCCGCCGGGCTGGCTGGCCGCGCGTGCGCCTCCTGGCTGCCGCGCCGTGCCGCCAGGTGACTAGCCACGAGCACAACGCCGACACGGCCGAGCTCGTGTCCGGCGCGGCGGCTAGGTCGTGGCCGACGCGACCGGGCTAGAGGCCGGCGCGGCAAGACCCGTGGCCGCCGCAGCCAACACTATGGCAGAGGCTGTTGCGGCCAGCCTGGCCAGGCCACGTGTCGGCGCTGATAGGCCACTGGCCAACATCCGTCTGTGATCCGGTGGCGGCATGTCGGGGTCCTCCATGACCGTCGAGTTGGGGAAGTGAAGGGGCGGCGTGGAGATGCAGGCGGTGTGGCGGCGTTTGCCGAATAGAAATGAAGCATTGAACAACCCGGTTATCTCACGACGGCAAGCGGCCGCACATGTAATCCTGCGGCTGTTAATACCTTAAGATTCGTGCCGGTCAACGCCTTGATTTCCAGCATTTCTTTCCCGTCGTCTGTTGTTCCATTCCTACGATCCCATTCGTTATCCCAAACCTAACTTTATTCCATCGATTCCTTCGTCCTAGATCTGAGCTTTCTTCACCATTCCATTGTTCTACTCTCTGTCTCCCTCTCTCAATCTCTCATTCAGTATCTCTCTCAACCCCGACGCCGCCGCCGTCCGTCTCCGTCTTCGCCGCCGCCGTCCGTCTCCATCGCCGCTGCCGCCGCCGTCCGTCTCCGTCTTCGCCGCCGCCACCGTCCGTCTCCATCTCTGCCGCCACCGTCCGTCTCCCTATGCCCCTCTACCTCTCTGTCTCTCTCCCTCAAGATCCGTCTCTAACGTCGCCGCCCTCCACCCTCTTCTCTCTCTCTGCCCCTCATCCTCTGTCTGCACCGCCGCCAGCGATCCTCGGTCTTCTCCGTGTCTCCACCGCCGACGACGTCGCTCGACCCTATTGTCTCTCTGTGCTCCTCGTTCTTGTCCAGTGCTCCTCGTTCTTGTCCGTGTCTCTCTCTCTGTCCCTGTCTCTCTTTGTCTTTGTCTCTGTCTTTCTATTTTCATGTCTTATGGCAATGTAACTTCTAGGGTTACAAGAAATTTATTGCATGTAATTGATTGTTAATAATTGATTAATCTTGATAATTGATTGTTTAGGAATCGTATTTGTTCTCTGACAATTTGTCATTGCTGAATTATTTTGCATCTCATTTCCTCAAAGGTCAGTTGAGTGCTTGGCTAACCAAACATGAAATTAGTTACTAAGTTTAAAATCTCTATTCAGTATCTGGTTTGTAGTTGTGAGAATAGGCAATATTACTGTCTGGATCTATTTTTTTTTCCAATCAATATCACTTGGGGATATATACGTATATTGTGTTCAGTTGTTGACTTGTTTAATTAATTATTCAGGCGACGTTTTTTTCCTCCGCGAAGCTATGGTTGCTGAACTAGTTTGCATGTCATTGGGTCAAGGTCAGTTGAATCCTAAATCATAAGTACAATATGTCACATCTTTATCTTGTAAATCTCAGTAATCTATATTTTAGTGTATTCTTCGTTTGTCTATGATATAGTTGTTTAGTATTCTTGAATTCTTAAATAACTTTAATTTTCTAATATAGAAGATAATTAGCTTGTCTTTGTTGGTCAAGTTCCATATGCCAACAACGTTCTACAACATTTAGACTTTTTTAAGAATTACGGGGAAAAAATATAATCTGTCATTGGTCGTTGCTGATCTATAGGAGTTCCATATGTTTTACTATTATTATCTCATCCAACTAATCATAGATAGTTCACATGTTTATCTGTATTACAACACTCCCTTCTCATCTTTTATAGTACCGTACGTTGTTTTTAATTACCTATTATTTTTATTGGCCTGGTACCGTACCTTGCGTTCGAACATAGCTGTTAGAATTATTTTTCGTGGCTTATTTCTTACAGTAGATTTTATAAATTATGGATGATATAACATGGAACTTGATTTCTTCCTGTGCGACCCAAGTCAACTTATTTCAGAACAAAAAAAATGTTCGAATGGCTTAAGAGCTCAAGCCATCATGTGTCTTGGTAACAATACAGGTA
The DNA here is from genome assembly GCA_009763385.1 of Coix lacryma-jobi var. lacryma-jobi. NCBI lineage: Eukaryota > Viridiplantae > Streptophyta > Magnoliopsida > Poales > Poaceae > Coix > Coix lacryma-jobi. Next base: position 70,811,451 of record CM019823.1, read on the forward strand.
AATTGAGTTTTGTAGCTTCAATTTGATGTATTAAGGCTGCTGCTTTTCATTAGTTTTAGTTGTCTTCTATCAGCCAGCTAATTTAGGATCTTAAAAATTAAGTTTGATACACAAATCTTTCTTCCTGCCTTTGCTCATTAGCTCTGTTGATTTTATAATGTTTAGACCAGTACAAACTTGATGCAAATTCTTGCCTACCAAAATTGTTCAATCTAATCGATTTTTGATTTAAAAAAGTTGATAGTGTTAAAGACATGTCGATTACCGTGCAAAACACTCTTGCAGTTTCTAGTACCTATCCAAATAAGTCTCTTTGAGTTTAGTGAATTTATTTATATATCTTTTGCTGATGAATTTATTTAGTTTAGCAACTGCAATGTATACTCTCTTTAAAAAGCTTGAGTTAAGCTAGTACTAGTGTATAGCACCAATGCGATTTGGTTGGCACAGGTGCCAACACCTGTATGATAAATAAAGAGAAAAGATCATAATTCAGCTACCTTGTTTTTTTAGTACTGTTTTAGAAGTACTCACCTGTCACATTGCATATTGTTTATGAGGTGTATTTTTTAAAAAAACAATACTATCTGATTGGGAAGGTGTTGAAATGTGACCTCAGCATATTTTCTGACCACTAATATATTTTTGCTCCTACCTTTATCATAAATTATCACAATACCGCAATGATCCGTTAGATCATCCGGGTGGTATTTCGACAACAAAGTAAAGAAGAAAACGCCATGTTGAGTTCCGTTAAAGCCATTGCACATCTAACATTTCTATATATGGTAGTTGCATCCTGGGATGCTCTATATACACGATCTTTTAGTTGCATCCTGAGATTCGCTGTTAGATCTTTCCCTAAATCACATTTCTGTTGCAAGTCTATATGCATTTGAGTTTCGCCTCAATCTCCATCTCTCTCCTCCTCAGATCTGATATTATTCTCTCTATCCCTATTTCAGTTTTTTTCAACATTCTAGGAGTTTTTTTTCAACCTCTTCCTCTCCTATTTATGATTTGTTTTTTTTCTCTTTTTGGAGTAAGTGGCAGCACCCTGCATTTCCTCTAACCCACTATCTTTTTTTGTACCTGTACTCTATCTTTGTCATCTTTTTGCTGAAGTCATTTTTCAGATCTTAGCATGTACTCTATCTTTTTTATCTTTATCATATCTCAACTTGTATATATGATTCTGTAGATCTGAAGACTGACCTCTACTACAGTGATGTTTGAAGAAAATAGAGCTGCAATCGTGCATTCTGTCTTCAGGGACATCGAGTATCCGTGGCCACCATCAAACAATTTATTCCGTTAATTTCACGGGTACAATTCGTGCACTTTAACATACAGTTCTATTTTTAGAAGCTTCAATCATATTTTTTGTTTCAAGTAACTGCCACTCTAGTTGTTATTGTTCATTCGTGTATGTAGTAGTTTTATTTTTTCAGTGTATATGCAATTTTCACTTTTGACTTATGTTTACTTTATTAGTTTATTGAAAGAATATATGTAGTCATTTAACAAAATATTTAATCCAACATTTGTTGGTTAGACCTGAGTGACTCTGTAGTCTCTAAATATATATTGTAATTATTAATGGCTACTAAGGTTTTTGGTTAAGCCGTTCTAAGTGAGTTGAATTGATTATTATACTGTCTGCTAAAACTCGAATCAGTAACTATTCCACTGTTCAACTCGAATCGGTAACTTTTCCAACTACCCAAGCATTAAATAAACTAAATGGTTACTTCTTGTAGTTCTTTTTTGTCACACCATAAAATTTCTAATTTTAAATTGTGCATAGAAAACACTAAATAAAATAAATACTTTTAGTATTTATATAAAACTTTTCAAGATTTATCGAGTTTCCGCTAACTTAGATACAAAAAAATGTGTGTTTCAAAACTTTTCTAAATAACTTGACGAGCTTTGGTTGTTGTGGTGGTTGTTTGTTGGTCGTTTTGGTACATGTGAGTGTATAAAGTTTCGAAAACGCGTTTGGTAGGACGTTTATTCTTAACTGGACTGTTTCTGTTATGATCGGCAGGCAGTATGCCAGGCGCCGTTAGTGGCTAATAGGGTCCATTTATTTATTTCGGGATTTATCGTCTATTATTAGCTTTTAGTTCAAGGGGTTAATTAGCAAAAGGATATTCATTAGCATAAATACTTGTAATCAGGAATTATGGAAGATAAGCAGAAACATTATTTGTTTCCGGCTTCCTGAAGGGAGCCGGGAGACCTAATCTCCTTCCACCGATTTCCCCTGCTCGCGTACGCCACGGCGCCGCCGCGCCGATTGCCGCAAGCTCTTCGTCCCCGACCTCTCGCCCAGCACTCCTACAACCTCCGCCCCACCTCTCGCAGAGCTCGAGCGTATACCAACCTGGTATCGGATTGCTCAGGCTCGATGTCGCACGCGCCCGCCTCCTCTGCTCCGCCCGCCTCCTCTGCTCCGCTCGCGCTTACCGCTTCCGCTCCAACCGCGCCCACCCCTTCCGCCCCGCAGGAGTTAATCCCCCGTTCCTCGTCCGGCAGTTCCTCCGCGGCCCCGGTCATGAGCCCCGAGGAGCTGACGCGGGCGGTCCTCGATCTCGGCAAGGCGGTGGCCGGAATCCACGCGTTCCTCACCGCCGCGCCCGCGTCGCCGCTTCCGCAATCTTCCGCACCGCACTCCCAGCCCCAACTCCCATCCCCACCATCGTCCGGTCCAGCTGCGCCGGTTGTCCACTACGGCATGCCTCCGGAGGCTTCCTCCGCGGCAATATCGACCGCGGCGCCGAGTACGCTGCCGGGAGGTGGCGTGCCCATCCAGCAGGTCCGTTTTCCCTCCTCGCCATCGCCGATTCCGGGCTGGGCCATGGGCGCGCCTGGTCCGATCTACTCGGAGGCCCCAGCGCGGACGTCGGTGACCATGGCGCCTGCGGCTTCCCTGGGCGTGGGGCATGGCGGGCCCTTCGCTCCCGGCATGTTGTACGGGGGCGTGGACGGGCCCCTGTTCCATGGCAGCAGCCTGTGGCCGTTCCACTCCTCTCCGTCTCCCTACAACGAGTCAGCACGGGAGGAGGCAGGATTTCCACCGAGCCGGTCGAGTTGCCACCCAAGTTCCACAAGATCGAGTTCACGACCTATGACGGCTCCGTGGATCCCCTGAACTGGCTTACGCACTGCGAACAGTTCTTTTGGGGCCAGCGCACTCCGGCGTCGCAGCGAACCTGGATGGCCTCCTACCACCTCACCGGCGCCGCGCAAACGTGGTACTACGCCCTCGAGCAGGACGAGGGCATGCCTTCCTGGGAACGCTTCAAGGAACTCTGCCGCCTTCGATTTGGCCCCACCACCTACGGCTCTCGGCTCGCCGAGCTGGGGCGACTACCGTTCCTGTCGTCCGTCCAAGAGTTTGTCGAGCGCTTCCGGACGCTCCTGGCGCACTCTCGCGACATCTCCACGCGCCAGAAAGCAGAGCTCTTCGTCGGTGGCCTCCCCGAGCACATTCGAGTCGACGTCGCCATGCGGGCGCCGCCGGACCTGCAGACGGCCATGTTCCTGGCCCGTGCCTTCGAGTCTCGGGCGACGGCCATGCAGCCTCAGCAGCGCGGGGTTCGTCCCCCGCAGCGAACGGGCCTCCCTCCACGGGCCCCAGCGCCCACGGCTGCAGAGGGCGCAGCGATACCCCCGGCGAGCGCCCCGGCCACGGGTACAGCTGCACCGACCTGTACCTTCCGCCGCCTCTCGCCGGCGGAGATGCAGGAACGTCGTCGCCAAGGCTTATGTTACAACTGCGACGAGCAGTATGTGCGTGGGCATGTGTGTCCCCGCCTGTTCTTCCTCGAGGCCGATGACTTCATCGATGTCGTGCCCGACGGAGACGACGAGACGCTGCCTGCGGACGCGGCTACTGCGGAGGACGGCGCTACTGCTAACGCCCTTGTGGTCTCGCTACATGCTCTTGCAGGAATTCGCACATCCCACACCTTGCTGCTTCCAGTGACGATCCAGGGCGAGAGCCTCCTCGCCTTGCTGGACACGGGCTCCACCCACACTTTCCTCCAGGTGGCGTCCATGCGTCGCCTGGGTCTTGCTTCGCGGGAGGGCGAGCAACTCCGCGTCACAGTCGCCAACGGCGAGCGGGTGCCGTGCGAGGGCATCGCACGCGACGTCCCCGTCACCATCGGCGGCGAGACCTTCCCCATCACCTGCGTTGGGCTCGCGCTGGGCTGCTTCGACCTCATCCTCGGCGTGGACTTCCTCGGCACGTTGGGCCCCCCTCACCTGGGACTTCGAGGGGCTGACCGTGTCCTTCCAGAAGGGTGGCAGCCGCGTGACGTGGCACTGCGTGGGCGCCCCGGGCGCTCCCTCGCCTCAGCGGGCCTTGGCCGCCATGGTGCCTGCCCCACAGCAGCCGTTACTGGACGAGCTGCTCCTGCAGCACGAGGCCGTCTTCGACACGCCGCGGGGCCTCCCTCCAGCCCGCCCCTACGACCACCGCATCCACCTCCTGCCGGGGACCGCGCCAGTAGCTGTGCGGCCCTACCGATACCCGCAGCTGCAGAAGGACGAGCTCGAGCGGCAATGTGCCACCATGATGGAGCAGGGCATCATTCGCCCAAGTACCTCTCCGTTCTCCGCACCGGTGCTGCTCGTCAAGAAGGCGGACGGGTCGTGGCGCTTCTGCATCGATTACCGAGCACTCAATGACCGCACGTCCAAGGACAAGTTCCCGATCCCGGTGGTGGACGAGCTCCTCGACGAGCTCCATGGGGCGAAGTACTTCACCAAGCTAGACCTCCGTTCCGGGTACCACCAGGTGCGCATGCACCCGGCGGACGTCGAGAAGACCGCTTTCCGTACTCACCACGGCCACTTCGAGTTTCTCGTGATGCCGTTTGGGCTCTCCAACGCCCCAGCGACATTCCAGGCATTGATGAACGATGTGCTCCGCCCTTTTCTCCGCAGGTTTGTGCTGGTTTTCTTCGACGACATTGTCATTTACAGCACATCGTGGTCTGAGCACTTGCAACACGTCGGCCTCGTCTTCACTGCCCTGCGAGCACACGGTCTCTTTCTTAAGAGGTCGAAGTGCTCCTTCGGGGCCCTCTCCGTCGCCTATCTCGGCCACGTCATCTCCGCCGACGGAGTCGCTATGGACGGCGACAAGGTGGCTGCGGTCGCCTCTTGGCCGGTGCCGCGCTCGCCACGCGGTGTGCGTGGCTTCTTGGGGCTCACCGGCTACTACAGAAAGTTCATCCGCGACTTTGGCTCCATTGCGGCCCCCTCACGCGTCTCCTACGGAAGGAGGCTTTCGCCTGGACAGCTGAGGCGGACGAGGCCTTTGCTGCCCTCAAGCGGGCGCTATCTTCGGCGCCGGTCCTCCAGATGCCTGACTTTGAGCGTCAGTTCATGGTCGACTGCGACGCCTCCGGCGCCGGCTTTGGAGCCGTTCTTCACCAGGGGGCCGGCCCCCTGGCTTTCTTCAGTCGTCCGTTCGCCGCTCGCCATGTGAAACTGGCGGCGTACGAGCGCGAGCTCATTGGGCTGGTGCAAGCAGTACGCCATTGGTGCCCATATTTGTGGGGGCGCCGCTTCCTCGTTCGCACCGACCACTATAGCTTGAAGTTCCTCCTGGACCAACGGCTGTCCACCGTTCCCCAGCACCAGTGGCTCAGCAAGCTCTTCGGGTTTGACTTCGCCGTCGAGTACCGCCCCGGGCGGCTCAACTCGGCGGCTGATGCACTCTCCCGCCGCGACGAGGAGGCGGCGGCGTTGTGTGCCCTGTCCGGGCCGTCGTTCGGCCTCTTCACCGACATCAGACGGGCCACAGCGGCCGACCCGGTTGCGCGTGACCTGCTGCAGCAGCTGGCTGCGGCCTCCCTGGACGCGCCCTGGACAACCGCGGACGGGTTCCTCCTCCACGTCAAGCGCATCTATGTACCGGCCGTCGATGACCTGCGCCATCAAGTGGTGGCTCTTGCGCACTTGGCTGGGCACGAGGGGGTCCAAAAGACCCTTCTGCGCCTCCGAGGTGACTTCTACATCCCTGGCGACCGTCAGCTCGTGCACGACTTCGTCCGCTCCTGCGACGTCTGTCAGCGGAACAAGACGCCGACCACGCGGCCGGCCGGCCTCCTTCAACCCCTGGACGTCCCGTCTGGGGTATGGGCGGATATTGCTATGGACTTTATTGAGGGTCTTCCGAAGGTGCATGGCAAGTCAGTCATTCTAACGGTGGTGGATCGCTTCTCCAAGTATGCCCACTTCATCGCTCTCAGCCACCCCTACACCGCCGCCACGGTTGCTCGTGCTTTCTTCGAGGGGATCGTGCGCCTGCACGGCTTTCCCACGTCCATCGTCAGCGACCGCGACCCGGTCTTCACCAGCAATATGTGGCGCGACATCTTCAAGTGTGCAGGTGTGAAGCTCCGGCTCAGTACAACATTCCACCCGCAGACCGACGGCCAGTCAGAGGTCGTCAACAAGGTGCTCGCAATGTACTTGCGGTGTGCGACCGGTGATCGGCCGCGCTCATGGGTTGACTGGCTCTCGTGGGCGGAGTACTGCTACAACACTTCGTACCACACGGCGCTCCGAGCTACACCGTTCGAGGTGGTGTATGGGCGCCCCCCGCCCTCCCTCCTACCGCACCAGGCGGGGGCCGCCCAGACCGAGGCGGTGGACACCCTGCTTCGTGATCGTGACGCGTTCCTGGAGGAGGTTCGCGAGCGTCTTCTTCAGGCTCAGCAGTACGCCAAGCGGTACTATGACGAGAACCATCACGAGGTAGAGTTCGACGTGGGGGCATGGGTGGTGCTTCGTCTGCTACACCGACCCACCCATGCCCTTGCGTCCCCGTCGAAGGGCAAGCTGCGCCCGCGCTACGCCGGGCCGTTCCAGGTTGTTGAGCGCATCGGGCCGGTGGCGTACCGCCTCCAATTGCCAGCAGCAGCGCGCCTGCATGATGTTTTCCATGTGGGGCTGCTCAAGCCCTACAACTACACCGGCGACCCTCCGACGTCCCCGGCAGCGCTACCACCAGTGCAGGATGGACGCCTGCTGCCGGCCCCCGAGCGCGTGCTGGGTGCCCAGCTTCGTCGTGGTGATTGACACCTTCTTGTGAAGTGGCAGGGTCTCTCAGCGGATGATGCAACATGGGAGCCTCTCCAGGCCTTCAAGACCCTCTACCCCGATGTCCAGCTCGAGGACGAGCTGTTTGCCGAGGCGGGGAGAGATGTTATGATCGGCAGGCAGTACGCCAGGCGCCGTTAGTGGCTAATAGGGTCCATTTATTTATTTCGGGATTTATCATCTATTATTAGCTTTTAGTTCAAGGGGTTAATTAGCAAAAGGATATTCATTAGCATAAATACTTGTAATCAGGAATTATGGAAGATAAGCAGAAACATTATTTGTTTCCGGCTTCCTGAAGGGAGCCGGGAGACCTAATCTCCTTCCACCGATTTCCCCTGCTCGCGTACGCCACGGCGCCGCCGCGCCGATTGCCGCGAGCTCTTCGTCCCCGACCTCTCGCCCAGCACTCCTACAACCTCCGCCCCACCTCTCGCAGAGCTCGAGCGTATACCAGTTTCCTTCTTTTCTAAAATCAAATTTATTGTTTCACACCCCTATCCTCTCGTTTGGAGTTTTCTAAGATCCTTTTTCTGGTGCTCTAAATCACTTCCTTGAGTTCATCATCCATCGGTCTATCCCCACAAACTTCTCGGAAATTTTTCCGGCTATTTACGAAACCTTTTCTCTTTTTCTAGGAGCATAATCTAATTTTTAGATGCTCCAAAATATTTTTTCATGAGGTTTAAATACTTTATTTAGGTTCATCATGTTCCAAAGTATGTCTTGGAATTTTCCCCAAATTTTTGAAGCTTTTGGAGTATTTTTCATGGCTTAAATAACAATTTCGGACTTTTCTGAAATTATTTTAATCCTGAAATTAATTAATTTCGAAAATAATAAAGTAATCTCGTTTTTGAACCGGACTCAAACCCTAATAACATTATATATATGCAAGTGTTCGTCTCGTCGCGCTGATAGCAATTCTAAAAAACTCATCTCGACCTGTCTTTTTTCCCATTGAGTTTGCATCGACTCTTACTTACCCTAATGGTCTAATCTATGTAACAGCCCCCACCGACCTCCGCCTCCAACATTGGATATACTGAACTTTATAAAGGTGTGTGTTCACACAAAAGAACTATGTGCATTTTTCCCTTTTTATTTTATTTTATTTTATTTCTTCCCACACGACTCATCTCGAGGTGGATTGGAGTTCTGTGCGTCACAAGAGGGTGTTGAAAAATCGATCTCACATAGTACTCAGTGAGTTTTGTCGTTCTACGTGTCATGCTAAGAATACAGGTAAATTGAGTTTTCTAGCTTTAATTTGATGTATTAAGGCCGGTGCTTTTCATTAGTTTTAGTTATCTTCTATCAGCCACCTAATTTAAGATCTTAAAAATTAAGTTTGATACACAAATCTATCTTGCTCACAAGACATGTTTTTGAAATTTCCATAGGTTTTTAGAGGCATAGTGCAGTTACTTGAAATTTTCATAAGTTTGTATTAGGCATATAGCAGTTATATTTCTCTGAAGCAGATTATTATTACAAGTAACTTATATTTACAGTGGGTAAGACGATAATGGTGTACCTAATGATGTTGCTCTGCCCAAAACTTCCTCTGCAACCCTAAATCTTTTCCACTACTGAGGTGGCTCCTTAGCAAACACAGTGCCTAATGTTGTGAGATTTTCAGGTAAAATTATTTGTTCTACTTTGCCCATCAGCCACACTTGTTGGGTCTGCCTGCTACTTCAATTATATAAGTCTGTCCCTCTTAGATGTACTGATGAAAGTTCTCCTACGTATTGATGAAAGTTCTACTATGTTTTGTTAGGTCTGATATAGTTATCTTTTCTTTTTCAAAATCTAGTATGTAGATATTGCTATCTGCATCTTAAACATGTAGTTTTCTAAGAATTTCATTTCAAATATGCACTGATGTATTACAAGTACCTATTTTTAGACTTAGGAGGCCACTAAAACTTCCAGTTCTATTATATGTATTTTTTATTCTTTAGTACTACCTTTATAATGTTAGTTAGCTTAATACTCCCGGTCTTCCATTTTCGATTTTTGTGCAAACATGAGATGATATTCCTAGTAATTTCTGTTCCTTACTTTCCACTACCTTATTTAAGGACTAAATCATGATGCTATTTTACCCAATTTTATAATTTTATTCTAAAAATACGTACTCCAGAGTATAAGTTTCACTAAGACTGTAGTCAGTACCATTGACAGTTGAACTATCTATATCTCTAATCTTTGTTCACACAGCCATCACAAATATGTGTCTCACTTCATCAATCCAGAGTATAAGTTTCACTAAGACTGTAGTCAGTACCATAGACAATTGAACTATCTTTATCTCTAATCTTTGTTCACACAGTCCATCACAAATATGTGTCTCACTTCATCAATTTGTCTGACACTCACAATCTCACTCTGTGTTACGATCCACATTTGAGCTATCTTTACCTCTAAATCTCTCTTCGGATAGATCTCCCTCTCTCTGAACCCATCTCTTCGGGTAGGATGCCTTCTGAATTTCAAATGGATGTCTGATAGTTGTACTCAGTGAGTTGCTCTAATTTTACTAGTACATTAAGATTGATAATCAATTACGTTTAGGATATCCATACTAGTTTGGAAAGTGATGTGATGAGAAGCTAATTATATTCAGCAATTTCTGTGTGTGTACACTCTCAGTCACTGGGTAAAATGAATATTACATTAGGTCATTAATCCTTTCCTCCTGATAATCTCTCGTAACGAGAGTATCTATCCATAGTTGATTAATAATCTCTCGTGAATATACAATTTGAGGCTATCCATAGTAGATTGATAATCTCTCATGAATATACACTTTCAGGCTATCCATGCTCGTGAAACTATTTTCTGCACTAAAGGATGTTGTTTTTTAACTGATTTTTGAAATCTCAACAAATATATATTTCAGACTGACAAAACATGTGTGGTTTTGTTTCCCAGTAGCTCTGGCACAACTATGTGTATGAATTAGTTGTTTGGATTAACTACAAAATAATATCTCAATGCAGATGCGAGCATCATTTAATTAAGTGTACGATATATGTGTGTCACTGTATAATACAATTAATTTAGCTTGCATATTATTAGCTAAAGTTCTTATATAGTGTAAATTTATGACATTGATAATCTAAAATTTCTTATAAATCCTTAAGCAATCTTATTCCACAATAGGTTAAATGAATATTGCATTAGTTCTTTCATAGTTTCATTAATCAAAAGAAACTAAAGCATGTTGTTGTTCCACGGTAATGTGAGAAGCTTTTATTGCAGGCAGAGCTAGTTGAGAGGGGTGGGAAAGCTAGTTGACTGGTGCACGAATCTAGACGCACGGTAAACGGTGTGAGATAAGGAATGTGGCCACATGCCATTGCGGTCTTGCGTTTTCGATGGCCGCTGCAACCCGGTTTTCTCACAACAGTATGCGTGCGCATGCTCTATCCTCTGGCTGTTGTTACTTCAAGATTTGCGCCGGTCAACACTTGTTTGCACTCGTCTCTTTCCCGTCCCCTGCTGCTCCATTCCTGGCTTCTGCTGCTCCATTCCTGGCTTCTCCTTCACGATTCCTACAACTGCTCCTCTCTCTCAAACTCTCTATCTCTTTGCCCTCTCTCTCCCCTGTCGCCACTCCTCTCTCTCTCTCTCCACTGCCCCCGTTGCTCTATCCTAGGGCTGCTGCCTGAGCTCCTCTCCGGTGCCATTGCTGGCTCTCTTCATCCTCTCTCTCTCTCTCTCTCTCTCTCCATTTCTTCCTCTGCCTCTGCTTCTCAGCATCTCTCGCTCAAGATTCGGCTCTCTCCTCTCTCTCTCTCTCTCTCTGAAGGTCTATCTTCGTACATGTTGTACCTCTCTCAGTTTCTGAACTCATCTTCTTCTCCACTGGATGAATAAGAAAGTGTTGTCCTTTAAGATGCAATTGGTAAACCGAATCGTTATTCTGTAATTCTATCTTTTCTGGTTTTGCCCGCACCTCTTGATTCTGTACAACATTTGCATTTTCTTGATTTTGCACAACAGATGAATATTTTTGTTTTGCTCTCCCTTCGGATCTGTCCCCCACCTTGATTTGGCTTTTTATTTCTGTTCTACTCTCCCTATGAATCCACCTTCAGCTCTTGATTTTGCGAAAGTACTCTTCTCCAGATCTACTCACCACTTGATTTTTCGTTGGATGTATAAGGCAAAGTTTTTTGGTTCCTATCCTTTTATGCGTGTGATGAAGCTACACACATCTTTTTTACTAAGGAAAGATATAAGCTGATGATAACTTCTAGTGAGGTATTAGCCAATCAATCATTCCTTTTTGCTTATCCATTTATTCTTCTGTGGCCTTTAGTTACTGCTTCTTACACTTTTGAGCAATATATATGTACTTTTCGAAGTATATGATCACATCCATTCTACTAGAACATGATCGAATGACACCATATGGTATTCTAAGGCATAAGAAATCTAAAAGTTTCAATTCTGCATTTTAAAAGCACAATATATTTATGAGTTCTTTAAATATGTCTGATTCCAATATTTCAGTGACCTCATAGCTACTGCATATACTTTTAATCACAACACTGCTAAGTGATTAGTTCATTTTCAAAGCACATATTCTTCCACAAATGTAAATACTGAATATGTATCGGTTAGCATTTAGCAGGTACGCTTCTAATTGTTCTTTTTTCTAATAATTTATTTAGTACTTTGGAATTGTTAATTTAACCTGTAATATACTTTTTTCTATGTGCTGATCCATTGATTTTAGCCTTGTGATGTTTGCACCGGGTTTTAACACACCAGTATGCACGCGCCTTGCGTCCTTCCCTATCCTCCGGTTGTGGGTAATGCAAGATTTAAGCTAGTCAACAACTCCCCTTCCCCCAATGCAATCTGTACTTTTCTATGTATATACCCAGATTCCTAAATGCTCCTAGAACATGATCAAGTGATAAAATACAGAGGCCTAACAAATATTTAAGTTTCGGTTCTTGCCAACCTCTGCTACTATAAGGTTGTGTTGGCGCTCAACTTCTCAATGTTTTATTATGACACTCTCAACTCTGCTGACTGCTTGCAATCCTGTCAAATAGATTTGGTTTCTACTTTCTAGATCCATTACATGAACTACATAGTGTTTTTTTATTGCAATCCTTATGAAAATATGATCTAAATGGGGGCTTTGTGAAAACACTTGTTATAAATTTTTTGTTTTGTTCAGATGTAGTTTTAATTCAGGTAATTTAATCCTAATCACCTAATGTGAAGTCTTCATAGTCATTTCCTGTTATACCTGCCCTATGTTTCTATTTTATTACTTTATTAGAAGTTAGAACTGTATTGGTAATAGTCCTTTGATTTAACAATCTTCGCTTCATTGTAATCTCTTTTAGGTCCGATATATCCTACACAATTAATAATCTTTTTTCATGTTTCTATCCTAGTTTCTTATTACACAAGAACATATAAAATCTTAGATAAGACCGTACAAAATTGGTTATCACTTTTACTTAAAAATAATGTTTTGGATGAAATCTACACTCTTTTCTCTTTTATACATACAACTTTGTGATCTTTTTTAGTTCAAACATTTTTTGGTTTTGGGTACGATCAGTGTTAGGTCTCTGGTTTGTTTTCTTTATTATAAATCTATTTGATCTTATTTTAGTTTAGCCTCTTTATTTGTTTCTGGATACCAATATATTATTATTATTTAATTTCTCTATTGTGATTTTAGTTTAATGCCGATTTGAGCCCTATCCTAGCACATTCAAACATACTTCTTCAAGGTTTATTTCTATCAATGAGATATACATCCCTCAAGTTATAGTTACTATTTTTTCAGTAGACCATTCTGTATGCCACTTAAGAAGTTTTAGTTAATATTAGTTTTAATGCTCTCTACGAACTTACTAGTCTCCGGTCTGAAATGTTGTATGTTATCTGGTAGCCTAAAAACATCCCTCGGACCACTAGTGTTGGTTCACCCCCTATAATAGTTTTATCCCTCAAGGTGACTATTATTAGCATTATCCCATGTTTTCTTATCAATGCTAGTACGTCTGGAATATGGTGTGCTTCCTACTTTTCCACCTGTTGATACACAACTATAATTAAATTAATAATTGAAACAGAGTGTAATTCGCTATTGTCAGTTATGATCCAACCAGATAAATACTGATCTGGAATCAATTTTAAACTTTTAAGATGTAGTAGATGTGTCATATTATGTTGTGTTTTTTGACGTAATTGGTAATCGATGATACTAGAACTAGATTTCATTAATTTCTATCACAGTAGTTGTTAAGTATTCAGATTTTTTAAATCTTAATCTTAATCATATTTTCAATCAGCATTACATATCCTCTGTTTTTATACTGTATTACATGGCAACCAGATCTGGTTTTCATTGCCAGCTCTTTGATATTTTCAACCGCCCGGGAGTTATTTCTTTTAGCAGTAAGTTTTGAATATAATTATATGCACTTTAGTTGTTCCAAAAATATCCTCATTTAGCAGATTTGTCTAATTCATTCTGGTTGCACTAGTCACACATAAATCATTAATCTATTTAGCATGTGACTTCTGAATTTTCAGGATCATGATGTTTACACTCCCGGGCATATTTCTTTTGCACTTGTTATTTTTTGTTGTCTGATACAATATTTTCTATCTATCATTAATATGGTTTTGATACATTAGGTGACAATTCAGATGTAAATTTGCATTGTGTCCTGGTTTCTTTGTAGAATAATTTATTTATTACTTATTCTGTTGTTATTTAACTATTGTTATCTTTTCAAAAATAAATTTATATTCTGAGGCAGCTTCTCTCTCTAAAATATCCATATCACACTTAGTTGATATCAGTATATTTCTAAGGTACTTCATGGTTTTTGTTTCTTGGTGCCATGCAAATCTAATCCAGATTCCAGATTTTCTTTTCCCTTTTCTAATCAAATATTCTTTTGATAAACATTGTTACCTTGTACTAACAAGTTGGAGAAGATATACTGTTTAGTAATTTATATAAAAGCATTTGTGATCGTCAAAACATAATTTTTCAGTACTTTATATACAAAATAATAATATTTCTTGTACTATATACTAAATAGGTACCATTAGATGCATTATGAAAACAGATTTCCATAGTCTAGTTATTTGCATCATTATGAAGCATGTAGCAAGTTTAATGTGATCTAGTCCACTGTGCTAATCCGCTGTATGCGAAAATGCCAAGGTCAATGTACTATTCTTTGCCAGTTCTTTTCAACTAATTGTTGAGATGGCCTTTTCTTTTCAGTTTCCATGCAGAGATATGACACCTCTTCAAGCAGTACTTGAGGTTGCTAAAAAGGTATATCATAGTTTAACACATCAGTTACTGTGGTTTGTCACAAAAGAAGAACAGTAACACATCTGGTTGTTATCATAGTATAAAGTATATTAATTTGTTAAAAGGAAAACGTTTCAATAAAAAAGGAAAATATTGAATTGTAGATTCATTTGAAGTCCTAAAATCTTTTCTGGTGCTTGGTGGAATTGAACTTCTCCTTGTGAAACTGCTATCGAGTTCCTGTTTGCCAAACCCGGGAACCATGCATGCAGGATCTGCTGATACTCTCATCGGCTCGCGGAACTCTTTCTGAGTTGTTGGCACAAAGATCCTTCTACTTCTAAGATCCTTATTATGTATGGATATACTGAACTCTATAAAGGTGTGTTTTCATACCAAAGAACATGTGCATTTTTCCTATTTTTTTTATTTTATTTTGTTTTGTTTCTTCCCACATGACTCATCTCCAGGTGGTTTGGAGTTCTGTGCGTCACAAGAGGGCGTTGAAACATCTACATGTCGATCTCACTCCGGGAGCAGACAAAGGCTGTTGATGCACCGGTTTTGTGTAGTGTTAGCGCGATCTTTTCTTTTTTTAGTGTAGAATAAGGCCATAATGGTTTTTACTATGTTCATTCCGAGAGCTTTTGTTACTACTTTTAAAAAATTGACATCCTGATTTGATGTTTAAACTCTATGCTAGTCGGCTGCAGATCTCAAATCAAAGAGCTCATAAATTTGTATGACAGTCTGTTTGAAGTCTAAGCAGTTAAAGCACCTTGCTGTGTACGCAATTATTTCCTTCTGTTTTGGCCTGAATATGGGCCAGGAAAGCATGGCTCAACCTTGATGTACCTTCTTTTTTTAGTTTCCCCATGTGTTTGTGCATCTCTTTTTCCACTTTTAAATCCAGCATGTCATCTAAATCGCATAACTCATTCAAGATTTTTTGTTTCCAAACGCACTAGTTGTACTATTTTTGTTGTTGTAACCCTTTTGAAATATTGGCATGACCTATTATAAATTGTCTCGTATAAGGCCTGTTGTTTAGTTCTCACTTTAAAACTTTAGGTCCTGTCATATCGGATCTTTAAACACATGTATATAATATTAAATAGGCAACGTATCCTATGCAAACTAGACTCCTGTGCAAACTATGCAAACTCTAATCAAGACCATAAGAATCTAATCCGATGACTGGTAATTTTAGCACTCAAACCCTCCCCAGTCATTACACAGTTTATGTGTAATTTACAAGATGAATCTTTTAAGCCTAATAGCTTAGGATTTGATACTAAAGTGCTACTGTAACATATGTGCTAATTTATGAATACGATATGTAATTTGTTTTTTATATCCAAACATCACATGCAATACCCTATAACATCTGATGTGACACCCAAAAATTTTACAGCCCGAAACTAAACAAGATAGTATATTGTACCTTCCTTCACTTCACACAATCCAGTTTTCATCTTTGTTTATCACTTTAAGTTTTTTTTATCAACAATCTTCATTTCTTTGCGAAATATTATGACTTACTGGGCACTGCGGCACTGACCTTTACTTCCTCTGTCCCTACGCTTTTCAGAAAATCAATAAATTTTAAATTTAACTAAATATATATTATTGAATATTAATATTTATTGTACATAATTAATTTTATTGGATAGATCTTTAAATATACTTGTATAGTAAATTTATTTGAAAGTGCAAATATTGTATATATTTTCTATAAATTTAATCAAAATTGAAAAGTTTGATCAGCACATATTCCATAAATGTGGGAGTAGTCCTGTACCACGTTATTGCCTTGCTTTTGCAGGATTTATGGATGACCGATCCACTGTTTCACATGCATGTACTCCGCTTGTCCATAAAATCACTCCTCGTTCGTCCAGGGATGTTTGGTTTCTCCAAAGAAAATCTAGTCATTGTCATATTGGATGCTGCAACTCTAATTTAGTCTATTAAAAATAGACTAATTATAAAATTAATTTATCAGCCGGAGGATTATTCGCAAGATGAATCTATTAAACTTAATTGGCTAATGATTTGATAATGTAGTGCTACAGTAAACTTTGACTAAATTTATATAATAAGATAATAATATTTATGATACTAGCTAAGTATCATTAAATTCTTCAATAGTCATATTCTTATACTATATCTATATGATGTGATAAATTTTTGTGTATCTCTCTATAAATTTGGTTAAACTTAAAAAACTTTGATTTTTCAAAATTCTTGTAATGACTTATAATTTGGGATGGAGGGAGTATCATTTTTGTCAACATATACAGTATCACAGACCTTCTCCCTCATATTGCATTTTTATTGGACGTCAATAATTTACAAGAAGGGGATTGAAACACAGGGAAATGCATCAAAATAGATAAATAAAGACATCAAGAATTTCACTATAAATATTTATTTTTTACTAACAGGAATATATGTTGTACAGATTACACCCATGCAGTCAGATTAACAATCTTTCACATATTGTATCATGTAGGATGATCGAACTCATACATACACCACAATAACTTGAATTTCTTCTTTTCACTTGAGCCAGTGTCGCATGTTCTTCCATTTTTCTTCATTGGCAATGCATAAGCTTGAGTGCGCCTCTTGATTTGAATTCAAAAATATGTATAGCCTCAATTTACCCATTTTCTTGTAGCTAAACCTGCAATCGTATTTATGTCAACTCTGGTGTTGACTTTCTCATCATTTTATCAGAGCAAGAATCAAATAAACAAATTTGGGGCAGAGGTAATGGATAGAGAACAGCAAACCAGGTCAGAAGCATATTCGATAAAAAACGAGGTAATGGATAGAGCATCATATTTAAATTGTAGCAAAAAAAATCATAACAAACAAATTAGGCTCTCATGTGCAAGATGCATAGATAAAATCCATAACCTCATTTTTACATATTCATCCATGCCTGCTATCTAGGTGAAATTTTCAGTGAAGTGAAGGCACATTTTGACATAATATTATGAACTGAAATTTCAGTGATATTTACAGAACATCATATTTACATATTCATCCATGCCTAATCGTCTTGGTCATAGAATGGTTAAAAAACAGGATTGTATTCCGAAAAATAGGACTTCTATTTCATCATATAGCTCACTTAAAAGGTGATTACATAGGGACTCAATAAAAATTCTTTGTTGGGTACAACATAACTAATAATATTGCTGAGTGCAAGATAGTAGTTAATTATCAGTGCATAAAATTGATAAATACAGTATAAAACATTGACCCCGTTGGTCAAATTACTGTGAAACAGAGTGTAAAGACTAATCCCATGGAGGAAAAGAAATCTTTCTAGTGACTAAATTACGACATAAAAATGGGTGAAACCAGGAGAGAACTCCAAGAAAGAAACTTTGCTGTTACAAGCTAATACTAGTATCATGGTGCAATTATGGCTTATCACTGCTAAAGTACTAAACAATTGGGTGTTGTATCTGTTTTCAGATAAGAATCTGCAAAAAAAAGCACTGCTAAACAATTGTTTTGTTTAGGAGGTATAGTGCAGGACAGCAGAGTTTTGACATCTATCTTCACAATTATAATAAAGAAAAGTACTCTTCTTTAGAATGCAGAATTCTTCTATTTACAATGCAGAATTCGTTATAGAATCACTCGCCTCCATAGGTATGTATACTCATCTTTACTAAAATCAACAACTCCATATTTCGACCCATATTCACATACCAAGAATATTCAAAAATATCAGATACTCTAGATTTAGCAATAAATAACACTCAACATTTGATATAGTATAAGAATATTCTAAAATATCAAATACTCTAGATTTAGCAATAACACTCAACATTTAATATAATATAAGAATATTCTAAAATGCAACAGATCTACAAGACTACAACGTACAACAGCTAATTTACTTGAAAAAGTCTCACTCTAAGATGTGCAATGATACTGGACATTTGAGGCTGACCAATATACATATTTGAATTACCTGACATCAATATGAGTTTAAAAAATATATAACCCCCTATTAAACAATGAATCCGGTTAACTAGTCCAGCAAAAAAAAAGGATTAAAAAATATGAATGCGCAAAGGGGATTTGGTGATTTCAGAAATATGGACAATAAAGAATTATAGATTCTAACAGAAAGCAAAACATGAAATTAAAAGAAAGGTTAACTACTAAACAAATTAGTGAGCGGCAAATAAATTTAAATTTTAAAAATGACCTATCAAAATAGGGAGGCAGAACAAAGGGGTATTAGCAAAAAGGCTAGCAAAATTACAACTGCTGGGAAAGAAATTAGAACTATGAACACTAAATAATTATAGATCGATAGATAAAGCAAAAGATGAAAATGCAGAAAACAGAACGGCTACTAATACAACTATGGTCAATGAATAATTATAGATTCATACATAAAGCAAAAACATTAGTATGACAAAAAAAAGACAACTGTACCTATTAGTGAGGGGGGCAATAAATTTAACAAGGGTAAAGAAAACCTATCACAGTAGGGAGCTAGCGCAACGGGGCATAGCTACGGGGACTAGCAAAATTACAGCTGCTGGGACAAAAAAAATTGAGAAAAAAAATACCAGATGGGGGGCAAGCAAACTCGCTAGATGTGGAAAGTGGAAGACATGATTCATATAAAAGAACTTAGATTAAACTAAAAAAGAAGGAGGATTGAAAAAAGGTACGACAATACCAGATCAGGTTAAATAGATCGGCTAGAGGTGAAGAAATATCACGGCGGAGGCGGCGGCGGAGACGGCGGCGATGGACACAGAAGGGGCGGCGGCGCAATCTCCGTAGAAAGCAACGATTGGGGGGAAATAGAACGGAAAGCTGCCTAAAGGATGGGAATGGAACGAGAGAAAGATTGGGGGAATCAGACGTGCAGAGGGTGGAAGGAAAAGAAACTCGGGAAAGAATGAAATGGGAATGAGGGTTTGACCGGCACAAATCTAAAAGCAATGACGAGCGGTGAAAGATACGGCATGCGGCCGCATGCCGTTGCGGTCTTGCGTTTCCGAAGCGTTGAAGAAGAGTTCGATGAGCGAACAGAAACGAATCGCCTCATCCAGGTGGGCCAAACAACCGAAGGGCAAAAGAGTCTTTCTAAGGCTCTAAATACACGTATTTAGATGAAAAGAAGAATAAATACATCAAATGTCATGTTAATCAAGAGTCCAATATTTCAAGGGTCATTTTTACGAAGACGATGTGTGGAGTCCTATTTTTGCGAAGCGTGTTGTTTGGAGTCCTAAATTTGCAATTTTCCCCTTCCCTCGGCGGCAGGTTTTTAGCGAAGTCGATAGTTCAGGCGATGGTTCAGAGAAAGACCTCGGCGAGGCCATGGCAAGGTCCGCTCCCACCTCCGTGGGTTTCTCCGCCACGGACGTTGGGTGATGCCTTTGCCACGGCATCTTTCCAGAGGCATAGAGCCGGCAGTGTGCGCTGGTCGCCTAGGCCCCGGGCGGCACCGTCGGTGAGGTCCATGACGCCGGAACATGATCGTACTTCAAGTTTTCAAATTTCAAACCTGCAGTGCTCCGATCCGATTTCACCGGGCGTACCTCTTGCTGCACGCACCTCCGATCGATCAAATCGCGATTGCTGCGAGTGACAGTCCGCCGCGGTCGGATCGGAGCGTACTCGAGGTTCCAAAGGAGGTCATAATTGGGCCAGACAAGGTTTTGAGGCCCATGTCATATGCGCCCTATTCTCCAGCGCAGAACGGGGACTAGGGTGAAGTCCCGTGCGATCAAGAAGGCAAACAAAAAAAACCTTTGCGGTTTGCGCAAGTTGTTCGAGACGAAGGTTTCATGGCGGCGCAGAAAGGAGGTTTCGGCGGCCGGGGAGGTGGGCGCGGCTTCAATCCCGACTTCGTCCCTGGCTTCGCGCCTGGAAGCAGGGGTCGTTCGAGCGGGAGTCATGGCGTCCAGCATCGTGGATGGGGGCGCGGTCGTGGTGGCCATGGTGGTTGCAGTGCAGCCAGGGCGGCTTCGGTGGTGGCCATGGTCCGCACGCTGGCTTTAGTGGCAGCCATGGTCCCGGCGGCTTTGGTGGAGGATCAGGTCACAGCGGCTTCGGTGCTCCTCACGGCTTTGGGGGAGGCGGAGGCTGGTTCAACGCAGGTCATGGCAGAGGCCATCAGCAGTCGTCTCAGCCAAACCCTGCCAGGGCTGCTGCTGCTAGCGGTCATGCAGGAGGTTTTCGAGATCAGTTTGCCGATGCGGGAGCTCGTGAGCAGCAGCAGCCACCGTAACTGGCTCAGATGAGTTATCTCTTGGGAGCGCAGGCAGCTCGCAGGTGGCAGCGAACGTGACGGTTGATCCTCTTTCGGGGGTACCAACGTCCACCAAGCCGGCACCAGCATCAGCGCTTACTTCAGCGACCGCTCCCCCAAAACCTTCTATTACTTCTTCTCATGAGGTTCCAGAGTCATTCTAAAAAGGAGCATGTCAGAAAAGCAAGGGTAAACCTTACTGCTATCGCTGTCATACTAAAATACTAAAGGGCATACGATTTTTGTTTGTACTGCAGTGCTTAGCTGTGAAATTTGCTTTGGTGATCATGTTAGAAAAGTGTGTCCAAATGTGAAGAATTTACAATCGATTGCAATACCATGTGGCTATGCTGTCGAAGGGCTGGGTTTCTACTTTATACCCGTTGCAGATAATCCTAAAGTGACTTCAGATGATAAGTCAGCCGTGGTACATGCACTACTACAGAACAGGGTCTGATTCTCAGAATCGTCTTTAGTCTCGGTGTTTTTGCCGCCCGGGACTAATAGACACTTTAGTCCCGGTCGGTAACACGGACCGGGACTAAAGGGTCTGCCCCAACGGCTACTGAGCAGAGCTGTCGGGGCAGGGACCCTTTAGTCCCGGTCCGTGTTACCAGCCGGGACTAAAGGGCACACTTTAGTCCCGGTTGGTGCCACGGACCGGGACTAAAGATTTAGCCACGGTTTGTGGCTTGCCCCGAGATAAATGATCATCTTTTAGCCCCAGTTTTTAATACGAACCGGGACTAAAGCTCCTGGTTTTATAACCAGCCAACTTCTTCCTCCCCCGAGCCAGAGACATTCAAATTTCAGTGAAGCTTCTTGCTTGGTCTTGCTGTTGCTGTTGCTTGTTTTTGCTTGTTCTTCATTGTTCTTCGTCTCCGGCGTCAATTGGTGATCTTCTTCGACTTCGTCATCGTCTCTTTGTATTTAGAATTAACTATTTTAATCTCCTACCATGTCTTTTGAATATGAGAGAAATTGGTATTGTTATATCATATTTTTCGATTATCTAAATAGAAAAATTTAGAGTCTTTTTTATTTATAATTGTTTAGAAAATTAGGAATTTGCATGTAATAGTTTAAAAAATGAGCATGGATATAGTAGATGGCAACCGTGACCGGGTCCTCAGCCTCTCATCATCGGGATTGGAAGCTAGCGTTTGCGGCCGGATCTTCCTCTCATTGCTGATGAAGCGAATGATCTGTCTATTTTAGTTGGGATCAGACGCGAACTAATTATGTTGTAGTCAAGCTTGTTTGAATTATTAATCAATCATGTGATGTCATGAGTGTTGTGCAATAACATGGAAAACTACTAAGTGCATGGTTGTAATATTTAATGCAGATATTGTCACGAAATTGGATGTATAATGTCGATCGCCGCTCCAAAGAGTTCATTGCTGGCGTGCACTATTTCTTAGGTGTGGCTGAGGCAAACAAGCAGGATGGTTTCATGTGCTGCCCATGCGCCGTCTGTAAGAATTTGAAAGAATATTCATGCCCAAGGACTCTTCATACGCATTTGTTGAAGTCGGGTTTCGTAACAAACTATATTTGCTGGACGAAGCATGGAGAAATGGGTTGTAATGGATGATGGTGAAGAAGGTGAAGAAGAATTGGCCAACGCTGATATTATTGCTCAGTACGGTGCCTTTGATGATGATGTAGTGGGGGGAGATGGTGAAGAAGATGCGACAGTGACAGAAGATGTGACAGCTGATGTTGATGCTCTTGGTGATGTCATTCGTGATGCACAAAGTGAATGTGAAAGTGACAAGGAGAAGGTCAAGCTTGAGCGCATGCTAGAGGATCATAGGAAATTGCTATATCCCACTACTGAAGATGGCCAAAAAAAGCTAGGTACTACGCTGGAACTGCTGCAATGGAAGGCAAAGAATGGTACATCTGATAAGGCATTTGGACAGTTATTGAAGATAATGAAAAAGATGCTTCCGAAAGCGAACGAATTGCCCACCACTACGTACGAAGCAAAACAGGTCGTCTGCCCTTTGGGATTAGAAATCCAGCAGATACACGCATGTCCTAATGACTGCATCCTGTACCGTGGGGAGGAATACGAGAATTTGGATGCATGCCTGGTATGTGAAGCATCACGGTATAAGATAAGGCGAGATGATCCTGGCGACGTAGAGGGTGAAGAACGTCCAAGCAGAAAGAAAATCCCTGCCAAGGTTATGTGGTATGCTCCTATAATACCACGTTTAAAACGTTTGTTCAGAAATAAGGACAATGCAAAGATGTTGCGGTGGCATAAAGAAGACCGTAAGGTAGACAATATGTTGAGGCACCCAGCTGATGGATCCCAGTGGAGAGCGATATACAGAGAATTCCCAGAGTTTGCAGATGAGGCTAGAAACTTGAGGTTCGCTTTAAGTACGGATGATTTTAATCCTTTTGCAGAGCAAAGCAGTAGTCATAGCACTTGGCCAGTTACTCTTTGTATCTACAACCTTCCTCCGTGGTTATGCATGAAGCGGAAGTTCATTATGATGCTGTTGCTCATCCAAGGGCCGAAGCAACCTAGCAACGACATCGATGTCTACCTGAGGCCATTAGTTGAAGAACTTCTACTTCTATGGAGCAAACCAGGCATACGCGTGTGGGATGAGTACAAACAGGAACACTTTGACCTGCGAGCCTTATTGTTCGTAACAATCAATGATTGGTCGGCTCTAAGTAATCTTTCAGGCTAGACAAACAAGGGATATAATGCATGCACACACCGTTTTGAAGACCTTGATAGTTTATTTTTGAAAAACTGTCGGAAGGTCGTGTATGTTGGGCACCGTCGGTTTCTTCCTGTGGGCCAACCAGTAAGAAAGAAAGGCAAACATTTTAAAGGTAAGGCAGACCACCAAACCAAGCCTCGTAACAGAACCGGAGATGATATACTTGAAATGGTGAAGGATACGAAAGTAGTATTTGGAAAGGGACGGGGAAGCGAACCTGTTCCCAAAGACGCTTCGGGACACGCACCCATGTGGAACAAGAAGTCCATATTCTGGGAGCTACCCTACTGGCATGTCCTAGAGGTCCGCCATGCGATTGATGTGATGCACCTGACAAAGAACCTTTGTGTGAACCTGCTTGGATTCATGGGTGTCTACGGAAAGCCTAAGGATTCACTTGAAGCACGACAGGACTTGCAGCGCATGAAAGAACGAGACAACTTGCATCCGGAGAAGACAGATGACGGGCGCCAGTACTTAAGCCCTGCTAGCTACACTCTTAGCAGAGAAGAAAAGGAAAGCATGTTTGAATTCCTTAACAGCATCAAGGTCCCATCTGGATTCTCCTCCAATATAAAAGAGAATAATTAATGTGCCAGAGAAGAAGTTCCAAAACTTGAAGTCTCATGACTGCCATGTGCTTATGACCCAATTGCTTCCTGTTGCTCTAAGAGGAATTCTACCTCCACATGTACGTCTAGCCATCGTGAAGCTATGTGCATTCCTCAATTCAATTTCACAAAAGGCAATCAATCTAGAGGAACTTTCTACTTTGTAGAATGATATCGTTCAATGTCTCGTCAGCTTTGAGTTGGTGTTCCCTCCATCCTTCTTTGATATCATGACACACCTCCTAGTTCACCTGGTCAAGGAGATCATTATTCTCGGTCCTGTGTTCCTACATACCATGTTCCCATTCGAGAGGTTCATGAGTGTCCTGAAAAAATATGTTCATAACCGTTCTCGGCCTGAAGGAAGCATCGCCCAGAGCTATGGAACAGAGGAGGTCATAGAGTTTTGTGTGGACTTTATTCCAGACCTTGACCCGATTGACGTTCCCGAATCGCGACACGAGGGCAGACTCAGTGGCAAGGGAACAATAGGGAAGAAAACATATATCGGTACAGGAGACGATTACTTCGATAAAGCACACTACACAGTTCTACAGAACTCCTCATTGGTAGATCCATATATCGAGGTACATAAGGATTTCCTTCGATCCAAGTGGCCCGGGAAGAGTGAATCTTGGATTACACGTCAGCACATGCAAACCTTCGGCGATTGGTTGCGAAAACAATGTCAGGGTGATGACAACATAGATGAGCAGCTTTATTTGTTGGCCAGACAACCATCGTGGCATATCAGCACGTACAAAGGGTATGAGATCAATGGGAATACATTTTACACAGTAGCCCAAGACGCAAGGAGCACCAACCAAAACAGTGGTGTACGCGTGGATGCCACGGATCCAAATGGGAACAAACAAACATATTATGGCCGCATACATGACATATGGGAACTAGACTACACACCTGATTTTAAAGTCCCTTTGTTCCGGTGTAAATGGGTCAAGATGACCGGTACCGGAGGTGGGGTAACAGTCGACAAGGAGTATGAGATGACATCAGTGGACCTCAACAATATTGGGTACAAAGACGAACCATTTGTCCTTGCTGCAGATGTGAGTCAAGTGTTCTATGTGAAAGACATGTCTACAAAACCAAAAAGAGGGAAAAATGATAACATCGTCAACGAGCCAAAGCGCCGTATAGTTCTTTTAGGGAAAAGAAACATTGTCGCAATTGAGGACAAGTCAGACATGTCAGGTGATTATGAAAGAGATGATCGAATTCCGCCATTCAAAGTGAACAAAGACCCAAGCATTTTGTTAAACAATGAGGAAACTCTATGGTTAAGGAATGATCATAACCAAGGAACATATGTCAAGAGGAGGTTCACAGTTATGCCCGCTTAATAGTGGGTTGTAAATATATTATGTAATAATTAATTAATTAAGAATTCATTTATTTGATAATGGATTTATATATATATTTAGTAGTAGTGATCATTGATTTATGTGCTTCTCTAGATGTGAATCATCAAAATACATATAAGAAGATACTAAAATTTAACATTTTCTTCTGTAAACTAAAGCAAAAAGAATCTCATACTAACTTTTAAAAGAAAGTATATCAAATATTTAATTTTCTGTTCAATTAGAAACATTTAAGATAAATTTAAAAAAACTAAATTTAAAAATCTAAAACTACTGCATCTGTCGCGTAGAACAAAATTGGGCAATGATTGTTTAGGTTTTAAACAAAAGATTAACGTCCAAATGATATGACAATAAATTTTCTATTGAAAGCCAACAATTTTTAAAATTTAAATTGAACATTACATTTTTGCATTAACCACATATGAATGGTTATTTACATTTATATTCATTATTATAAAAAAGAAAAGAATTTATGCTACAAAATTTTCTACTATACAATAAGGTTAAAGGATATACAACTGTTATTTTTAAGTAATTTTATGTCTAATGTTCAATTTACTATGCAATTAACAAGAATTACAACATATTTATATAGTGGAAACTTAATACAAAACCCAAGATACTGAAAACCCAAAACTGTGGCGGGAAAGAACCTTTAGTCCCGGGCCGTCTTACGCACCGGGACTAAAGACCCCTTTAGTCCCGGTGCGTAAGACGGCCCGGGACTAAAGATCCAACCCTTTAGTCCCGGGGCCTATTACGGACCGGGACTAAAGACCCTTTAGTCCCTGTGCGTAATACGCCCAGGGACTAAAGGCCCTCTCTGGTATATAGGGCACAGGGCATAGTGCCCTCCCATCTTCTCCAGATCGACGCGCAGTTGCCCCGCCTCCATCCGAGCCGCCGCCCTCGAGCTCACCTCGCCGTCGAGCCTCTGTCCGCGCCGTCGAGCTCCGCGCCGCCGTCCTCCTCGCCGTCGAGCTCCACGCCGCCGTCCTCCTCGCCGTCGATCTCCGCGCTGCCGTCCTCCTCGCCGTCGAGCTCCACGCGCCGCCGTCCTCCTCGTCGTCGAGAGCTCCGCGCCGCCGTCCTCCTCGCCGCCGAGCTCCACGCCGCCGTCCTCCTCGTCGTCGAGCTCCGCGCCGCCGTCCTCCTCGGCCTCACTCTGCCCTCCGCGCCGTACGACGTTGTCCTCGCCGTCTGTCTGCGCCGCGCCGTCCTCCTCGCCGTCCTGTCCGCGCCGCCGTCCTCCGCGCCGCCGCCGTACGGCCTGTGCGTGTGTGTGCGTGTGCAGTGTGCGTGGTGTGCGTGTGTGTCCAGTGTGTGTGAGTGTGTAACAAAAAGAAATGAAAAAGAAATATATATACCTATAATTAAATAGATATATATACCTACGAATATGAATAGATATATATGTTTTTTTAACCTAACAAATATGTGTTCGACCTGTAGTCCTGGTGACCGCTCCACCGACCTCGCCGCCGTCCACTGTCATCCGAACCGTCGTCATCCTCGCTGCTGTCCACCGTCGTCGTTCTCGTCCACGGTGTGTAAATCACGTGACAAGGATATGTCATGTATTTATTACTCTTAGAAATATGTATTCATAGAAAATCATGTGCAATATTGGAATGCCATAGAAAATCATGTGTCATGTTGGATATGTTTAAACATGTATTTACACTTAGAAATATTTTGACAGATATGCTTCTTCGTGTTTTTTTAATGTTCAATTGTCTCTTTACGAATATATGTTATTTTTAATGTTGGCGAATACATGTCACCTAAAACTCGAAACCCTAAAACCCAAAACCCTAACCCTAAACCCTCAAACCCCGAAACCTTAAACCCTAAACCCCGAGACCCTAACCCTAAACCCTCAAACCCCGAAACCTTAAACCCTAAACCCCGAGACCCCAAACCCTAAACCCTTCACCCCTAATTAAACCCCTAGTTTTCGATCATATTATATATATATATTTTAATATTCCCAGAAATGGCCGACCCAAATGAGAACATGATGGAGGAGGAAATGATGAATATCATCGCCGGTGATGATGACGGGAGTCAATACTTATTGAATTACGAAGACATGACCATGCATGATGAAAATCCTCCTGAGCAACAAGTTGAGATGGCAGAAGGCAATACAGGCGAGGTATATATACAATATGTCGTGTTAGGGTTACACTTACTTTATTACTTGATTAGGTTTTATGTCAACTTGTATTAGGGTTTCATCTTCGTGTCTTTACCTATATGTAGCCCTCTGGATCGACGTCTGCGACAGGGCAGAGCAGACCAAAACGAGGGTCGAAGAGGCCGTTGAAGGGCCGTCATGTAATCTCCGAATTCGATATGGCTACAGGCCAACCACTAGGCCCCCATGCAAAGACATATGTCTTTCAGTGTGGGTTCCTTGTGAGAGATCAGATTCCGATAAGTGCCCGTGAATGGAAACAGAGGCGAAATGCTCCCGAGATCAGTTATGTCTCCGATCTTGACAAGCAGCTTGTCTGGCAGGACCTCCTTAGCAGCTTCTCGTTCGATACGAATGATGAGGAGCTGTCGAAGCGAATTCGGGAGTGGACAATGAAGAAGATGGCCACACTTTTTCAGGACTGGAAGAAGCACTTGTATCACAAGTTTGTGCTGAAGAACGAGACGCCAGATTTCAACTCTAAGGCGTATGTCAAGATAAGGGCCGACTAGGATGAATTTGTACAGTACAAAAGATCACAAGAGAGCGAGGCCCAGGTCAAAATAAACAAACAGAATGCAGCTCAGAAGAAATACCACCATCATTTAGGATCAGGTGGCTATAAAACTGCTGACGGACCAGGATGTCAGAGATATCATCCGAAGATGATTACTCCGACTGATCCCGGACGGCGAAGGAGATCCGAAGACTTGTTACGTAGTGTACTTGTATTAGGACTCCAATTTGTAACTTAGCCGAGTTGTCAAAGGAAGTCTTGTAAATAGAATAGGACTCTTCCTCTGTAACCGGCTAGGACTCGGACTGTGTCGTGGATTACCCGGATATATAAGGGGAGCCGGGCACAGGTCCTAGACAATCAACCTTTGAATCATAATCATACACAAGGCACACGCCAAACTGGACGTAAGGTATTACGCTATTTAGCGGCCTGAACCAGTATAAATCGCTGTCTCTGTGTAATCGCCGGGTCCTACGAACACCGATCCCCACCGAACAAATAGTCCTGAGATTACTCAAGACTAGTTGCCGGTTAACAAACACCGACAGCTGGCGCGCCAGGTAGGGGCTTTCGGCGTTTTGACGATCAAGAGCCCGGCGAACCACGTCAACATGTTCTCGGCGGGATCAATTTTCGTTTTTGGTTCGTGGACCTGCGTCGTGGATGATCAAGGAAGGCTTCATAGCCGACTTGACACCCAACCAAAGCCGCAAGCCACGCCAAAGACGGAACTCCTCGCCCAACATCTCGCAAGACTGCAGATCCAAGACCCACAGCACCTGGAAGACAATCTAAAGGCATCCGACTCCTACCCGGACTCGAACTCTCAAGGGAAGGACCCGGATCACCTCCAGGTCATCTCCTTTGGACTGCGCAACACTGCTGAAAGCTATCAAGACCTAATCGGAGCAAAATTCAAAGAGTATCAGCAGATACCTTTGACAGGAGCCCAAAAAGGACTTGTTTTCAGCTCCACCAAGGAGGGTAACATTGTCCATTGGCCAATTCAGCCTGCCCCTGCTAGACTGATTGACACAATTGACCAGCAACTACCGTATCAGCACGGACATCAGCTCCCCTTTGAGGAACATGACACCTCAACAGAACTAATCTCCAGTACTTCTACCCTGGAGTCAGTAACACCAGGATCCAGCCAAAGTTTCAACCGAGAAGTGTTCATGACAGGACATCAGTCATCTCTGCGACCTCCAACTCCGCCAGATGTTTTCCAAGATGATGAAACGCTGAGTATGATCTCTGACAACGATCCGGAGGTACCCGGAGAGACCGAGTCCTTAAAAGCTGAAAGAATCCGGAGGAACAAAGCCAAAGAAGCTCGCAGGAGGCGGGCTACCCACCGCAAGGAAGCTGTAGATCGCTACAACATGCGGCTGGAAGAATATAACACTCGGAGGCGTCTAGAAGCAGAGGTAGAGCGCCAGACTCGCGATGAGGACAATCACTCTCATGATGATAACGATAGGCGGCGCCCCGATTGCTCTCGCAACCTCGAGCCTGAGTTCATGAGGGTAGCAGGACACAAAGTTTTCCAAACCCCTTATCAGAACATCCTGGCTCTAGCCACGGAGATGGGTGCTAAGGCCAACCGCACCCCGGATGAAGAGCGACGACTAATCATGCTCCAGACCACTGCGCTTCAACTCCAGGGCCGTAACCTCGGGTCCTTAGCTGATGAGCAAGATTCATCCCACCTAGGCCAGAGGCGACCTGTCCAAGAGAGACTCGGTAGGGTCCCAGCAAGGAGTCGCCTGGGCCCCCGAGCACCTGATCAAGCCGAAGGAGGAGCCGAATCCTCATACAGAGGACCCACAGTTGCAGCACTCGATGCGGTTGATCGCTTCCCCTGTTTCTCCCAAAGGCTTCGAGCAGTCTCATTCCTGCCAAAATTTAAACCCGGGAACTACTCTAAGTACGACGGGAAAACAGAACCCAAACGGTGGCTTAGGCTGTACGCTCAGGCAGTCGAGTTAGCCGGAGGAAGCAACGACGTCAAAGCACTCTACCTCCCAATGGCTCTAGAAATAATGCCGCTCGCTTGGTTTGACAGACTCAAGCCCGAGTCCATCGACTCTTGGGAACAACTGCATCGTATCTTCATAGAAAACTTTGCTGGTGTCCCAGAGAGATCGGACCCTCGGACCAAGCTCAGGACCTGCAAGCAGCAGAAAAATGAATCAATGAGGGAATACTACAGGCGATTCTCAGAAATCCGCTCTACAGTCTCCGACATCACAGATAGAGAAGTAATTGACCTCTTTGGCAACGGCATTTGCGAAAGGTACAATTACAAAGATTTCATCAAACAGGACCTGACCACTGCAGATGAATTCCATCGGGCTGTAAACTCCATGATGGCGACAGAGGAACGCACACAGGAGCGCTTCCCCGATAGGAACACGCAAGGTGATCGAGGCAATAATCAGAAGGGTAACCAGGCATCATAGCAAAACACCCAGAAGAGAACAGGGGACAATACTATTGCTGCCATGGAACCTCAGAAGAAAGGCAACAAACCCTACACCTTTGATGACTTACTCGACAGACCTTGCCCCTTCCACCCAAAGGGTGGACATCAAGCAAGGCACTGCCGACAGCTCAAGGAGCAAGGCTTGAACTCTGACTTCAACAAGAACAAGAAAGACAAAGGCAAGAAGACAGCCGAGGACCCTCCACAGGATGCAGGTGGCTTCCAGCACCCCAAAGGTACCATCAACGTCATCTTTGGGGGTGTAACCACCAGCGACAGCAAGAGGCTCCAAAAGCTCTCTCTGCGGGAAATCATGTCGGTTGAGCCAACAACGCCTAAATACCTCCATTGGTCCGAGCACTCGATCAGCTTCTCCAGAGCCGACCAATGGACTAGCGTCTCCAATGCAGGGCACTACCCGCTAGTATTGGACCCGACGGTGGCAGGCTACACGCTCGGAAGGGTACTCATTGATGGCGGGGCAGGACTTAACGTCATATTTGCAAGCACCCTAAGGAAAATGAACCTGGACCTTGCAACTCAGCTCACACCATCAACTGCTCCTTTCTACGGCATAGTACCCGGAAAAGCGGCTGTACCACTCAGAAGGATTATACTACCCGTCACTTTTGGAACTCCGGCGAACTACAGAACGGAGTACATCAGTTTCGAGGTAGCGGACTTTGAGTCATCATACCATGCTATATTCGGACGACCTGCCATTGCCAAGTTCATGGCAGTACCCCACTACCCGTACCTCTTATTAAAGATGTCGGGTCCTAAAGGAATCTTAACCTTCAGAGGTGATTTGAAGCGTTCATTCGATTGTGACACAGAGGCTGTCCAAATCGCTGAAAAGGCTCAACTCGCCCTGGAAGTACAAGAGCTCGCTCAGATGGTGCATAATGCCAAGCCTGGAGAATCAGAGATCCCAACTAAGAAGGCAGGCACTATCCAACCATCAGCAGAAGTCTCCACAAAAGCTATCGACCTGGAAACTGGTGATCCTTCCAAGACAGCGGTTATCAATGCTCACCTATCTGAAGAATAGGAATTCGCGCTCACCAAGTTCCTTAGAGCAAACAAAGACATATTTGCTTGGAAACCAGCAGACATGCCTGGGGTCCCAAGGAACTTGGCTGAGCACAAACTGGAACTAAAGGAAGGTTCAAGGCCTATCAAGCAGAGGTTACGACGATTCTCACCAGAGAAAAAGGAAGCAATCAAGAAAGAAATAGCTAAACTACTCGCGGCTGGGTTCATCAGAGAAATCCTGCACTCTGAGTGGTTAGCCAATCCAGTACTAGTCAAGAAGAAGAACTCTACCGAGTGGCGCATGTGTGTAGACTACACGGACCTCAACAGGCACTATCCAAAGGATCCTTTCGGATTACCAAGGATAGACCAAATAGTTGACGCCACCGCAGGTTCTGCTTTACTCTCTTTTCTGGATTGCTACTCTGGGTATCATCAAATCGCCCTCAAGGAAGAAGATCAACCCAAGACATCGTTCATCACTCCGTTTGGAGCATATTGCTACAAAACCATGTCCTTCGGATTGAAGAACGCGGGGGCTACTTATCAATGTGCTATCCAAGACTGTCTGGGAGATCAGATCGACCGCAATGCAGAAGCCTATGTTGATGACGTTGTCATAAAAACGAAGGATCCGACTACCCTGATTTCAGACCTGGAGGAAACTTTTAACCGATTACGTACTTATCAATGGAGGCTTAACCCAACTAAATGCGTCTTCGGGGTACCCTCAGGACAGCTACTTGGGTTCCTTGTTAGCCATCGAGGCATCGAGGCCAGTCAGAAGCAAATTTCCGCTATCATCAACATGAAGCCACCTGCCTCAGTCAAGGACGTTCAGAAGCTAACCGGGTGCATGGCTGCGCTAAACCGGTTTATCTCACGGCTAGGAGAAAAGGGACTACCTTTCTTCAAACTGCTCAAAGCCGGTGACAAGTTTCAGTGGACAGAAGAGGCAGACAAGGCTTTTGAACAACTCAAAAGCTACCTCACGAATTCCCCAATACTAACGCCGCCAGAGCCCAAGGAACCGATGCTGTTGTACATTGCTGCTACCACACACGTTGTGAGCACGACAATTGTGGTGGAGCGCAAAGACGACAAGCACATCTACAATACTCAACAACCAGTTTACTACATTAGTGAGGTACTCTCCGACTCCAAAGTCAGATACCCACAAGTACAGAAACTGCTCTATGCATTACTCATATCCTCAAGGAAGCTGCGGCACTACTTCGACGCTCATGAGATCACGGTAGTTACGGATTTTCCTCTAGGAGAAATTCTTCACAATCGTGATGCTACCGGCAGAATCTCTAAGTGGGCAGTTGAATTAGGTGCACTCAACATCAAATTCACTCCCAAGAAAGCTATTAAGTCACAAACTCTAGCTGATTTCGTTGCCGAGTGGACAGAAATACAGCAGCTTCAAGACAACGCTATTCCTGATCATTGGAAGATGTATTTTGATGGGTCCTTAAAACTCAGAGGAGCAGGAGCCAGGGTCCTTCTTGTATCACCTGCAGGAGAACAGCTCAAATACGTTCTGCAAATATTGTGGCCGGCCACCAACAATGAAGCAGAATACGAAGCACTACTCCACGGGCTCAAATTAGCAGCTACTCTGGGCATAAAAAGACTACTAGTCTATGGCGATTCCTCCGTGGTCATCCACCAAGTTAATAAAGATTGAGATTGCACCAAGGAGACAATGAACACCTACTGCGCTGAAGTCCGCAAGCTAGAAAAGCACTGCGCAGGGCTGCAACTCATTCACATTACTCGGGACCTCAATGTAGCAGCCGATATCCTCGCAAAGTTAGGTTCTGACGGAGCACAGGTTCCTAGCGGTACCTTTGTGCATGAGTTATTCAAGCCTTCAATTCAAGAAAAGACCGAGACCGAGCCAGTACCCTCTAATCAGGTCTTATCCCTCTCACCCGACTGGACACAAGTATTCATCGACTACTTCAAAGAGCATACACTCCCGAGTGACAAGATTGAAGCAGAACAAGTCGCCAGGCGTAGCAAAAATTACGTTCTAGTTGGGGATAAGTTATATCGACGTGGCGCTTCATCAGGAGTCCTCCTCAAATGTATTACACCAGAAGAAGGAAGAGAAATCTTGAATGAAGTCCACTCCGGCTGCTGTGGCAATCACGCAGCTTCAAGGACACTAGTCGGAAAAATCTTCAGGTCAGGATACTACTGGCCTTCAGCATTAAAAGACGCAGAAGACTTAGTCCGCCGCTGCCAGTCATGCCAGTTCTTCGCAAAACAACAGCATGTACCCGCACATGAGCTAATCTGTATTCCCCCGTCATGGCCTTTCTCGTGCTGGGGGTTTGACATGGTGGGTCCTCTTAAGCGTGCCCCAGGCGGATTCGAGTACTTATACGTTGCAATTGACAAGTTCACAAAGTGGATTGAGTACATGCCCCTGGTCAAGTTCAATGCATCCAAGTCAGTACAATTCATGCAGAGCATTTTTCACCGTTTTGGAATGCCGCACAGAATCATCACTGATCTTGGGTCTCCCTTCACGGCAATTGAATTCAAGACATGGGCTAGTGATTGTGGCATCAGGATAGACTATGCCTCAGTAGCCCACCCACAGTCCAACGGCCAAGTAGAATGAGCCAACGCCTTGATCCTTGCAGGCTTGAAGCCAAGACTCTTCGACCTCCTAAAGGATCATGGTGGCAAGTGGATTGAAGAATTGCCCAAGGTAATCTGGGGGCTACGAACACAACGAAGTCGGGCAACAGGCCATACTCCTTTCTTTCTGGTATATGGCACTGAAGCAATCCTCCCGGCTGATTTAATCTAGAAATCCCCACGGGTAGAATAGTACAACGAAGGAGAAGCTGATGAGACTAGGCGGCTAGAAGTCGACAGCATCGAGGAAGCCAGACTAACCGCACTGTTTCAATCTGCAAGATACCTTCAAGGGATGAGGCGCTACTACGATAAAAACATCCATCACCGTACCTTCCAAGTAGGAGACATGGTACTGAAGAAGATACAGAACACTACATGACGCCACAAGCTCATGAGTCCATGGGAGGGTCCTTATATTGTATCAAAAGTAACAAGACCCGGATCATTCGAGCTAGTCACTGAAGATGGTTCTCCACTACCAAATTCATGGAATATCGAGCACTTGAAGAAATTCCATACTTAAGGACTACGCTACGAGTCTGGCTCAGGGCAATTGTAATTATTAGTCGGATATTAATAAAGTTTGAAGTTCATTAGAAACAAAGACTTTGCAATTTATCCAGGCTCCACATGACTATTCAGTCGTCTATCGAGTCACTGCAGCGGCAGGACTCTACCTCCGATTAGTACTAACTACTCAGATAGATTGGTTCAGCGGCAACCACACTCGAGTTACGAGCCTCGAGCTCAACACAACTCATATGGTAGTATGGCTTAACACCCGGCTATCAGCCTATAACAAATATGGAATCCACTATAGTGGGGACTAGTTTCTATAAGGCGTAACAAGGCGGGATAAGTACCCACCTTATTCCAAAACTACTGGACAGAGGTCCATCCACTTTCGCACTCAAGCTGCGACCATCAAGAGGATACGATTCACCCAGAAGGAACCTACGTAACGGTCCTTCAAGAGGTGCCTGATCGAAATTATCCCTTAAACAAGGGTACTAAGAGTAGTACTCGGGCAAGACTAAGTTCTCTACGAAAAAAGTTAGAGAAACAAAGTCACACGACCCACACCTAAGGTGCTAGATTGCACTCGGATAGACTCGTCTAATTAGACGCCTGGTCATACATCCACAAACAAGCAACCTCAACCCATTGCCAAGGACTCTCTTGTCGCAATACGGAGTTGGACTCATATGAAATTCACGAGAATCAAAAGTGACATATATTTTTGATATCTTAATATTAATGTTCACAGGAGTTACAACAAGTCCCAAAGGAGCAAGGAGTCTACTACCCTACAAGATCTAAGATCTGCGAGTACTCCTCCGCCGTGGCCTTCACCTCCTCCTGCATCGCCGCAAGATCTTCATCGCTCTTATCCTCAGGGAGGGTCATCAGAGTACCCAGATCAAATGACGACATATGCAGCCGAAGGGTAGCCATCAGTCCTTGCACGATGGAGATGGACATACTCTTGATGTACTGGGCCAGCCGCTTTGGCGCAGCCTTGGCTCGGTCGATCAAGGACTCCTCGACTCCTTCAGGCGCCGGTATCATCCTAAGTAGGGGCTCAATGGCTTGCTCTAAAGCCCTTGTAGACTTCAAAGCCTGCAGAAGATCTTGGTCAGCACCTTCACGGATCAGTTTGGCTTCTTGAAGAGTACTCTGTGCATTAGCACATACCTCCTCAAGCTCCGCCTCCTTACGATTGAAGGCGTTCTACCATCCTGAAGCCCGATTATTTGCATCTGCAAAAGTTCAAGTCAGTACCGTAAGAACAGACTACTTCTACGGACAAAGACTAAGCAAGCGGATTTCAAAAGTACCTTCCAGCTGCTTCTTCGATGACTTCTTCAGTTCCTTGATCTTCAGCTCAGAGGACGCGGCCTTGCTAATCAACTCGATTTCTCGAGCATTAGCAGCATCACGCTCCGCCACCACAGCCTCGAGATTGCTCTGCAGCTCGTTGATCTTGTTATGCAGCACTTGGGTCCCTTTGGCTAATTTGATCTTGGGCGATATATTCCTTGAGCTGTTGAACCTCACGGGCCGTTTCCTGGCGGATCCAGGTAACTTGATCCCGGACCTTGACGTCAAAGGCCTGGAAGCACAAATACAACATAAGTACTCGGATGAGTCTACAAAGCTACAAAAGAAGGAGTAGGATCTTTACCTCAACAAACTGGTGGAGCGCATCAACCGGAGCCTTCGCCAGATCACTTAATTCCTTCAGTCGGGTGAGATCCTAGTTATACCCGAAGACGTCCAGTGTCGCTCCTTGGCGAGATGACTCTGGTGCATCCTGGGATCCTCCCTCTTGACGGATCGACGACTCCGCCTGAATATGCACCACGACCATCTCCAAAGTTGGTTCATCAGGCTGCCGAGTACGGAAAAACCAATCACTCCAAACTTGATCAAACTCCAATTGCGCCGGGGAACGGAAAATGGAGTATGGCCAACCAACCTGAGGCAGCGGAAGAGTAGCAGCGTTAGACGTGGCATCAGGAGTGACATCTGGAGCAACATCAGGCTGAGCCTCAGGCAGAGAGGAATCAGGCAGCACATCTACCTGGCTCAAGGTAGGTGGCGCGTTGGAATCATCCTTCGCTAGAAGATCCGACTCCTCTACTGCCTGAGGAACAGGGATAGCGCTTGAAGCCACAGCAGTCGGCTTCACCTTCCTGAAAAACAGACGAGTACTAGTATTGGTACAGGAATTCCTGGATTTCTATCAAAAGCGCGGAGACATGACTTACTTCGTGAGCTTCAGGGTTTTCGGCAGCTTCAGAAGCAGCTGCGGGTCAGAAGAATCCTCAGCAGCTCCGCTACCAGAAGTACCCTGCTCCGCTCCAGTCCCTGATACAATATCATATGTGAGACAAGTGATTATCAAAAAGTAGAAGAACTACAAAGTACTCGAGTTTTCCCTTACCAGGAGCACCCGGCTTGTAGTATTTATCAGATAATTCTTGCGACAAACAAACTTTACGACAAGCACGGCGATTACCAGTGCGAGCCTTCTTCTGGATGGGTGCTCCGGCTTCTATACTTGGAGTCGGCGACCTCTTCCGACTGCTTTCTGCTTCGGGTCTATGAGCATGACATCAGAATCAGTAGAATCCGAGTCAAGCCAACCTAGATCAGCAGAGGAGCTTTGTTTACTTGGCAGATCCTCACTCCGGATGGGTCCTTGAAGGGCTATGCCTCCGCCTTCTTGGGTAGATGGAGGCAGAGGAGGACAAACATTGTTCTCTCTCCCCTGCCCCTATAGTTAAGAAGCATATACTCAAGTCAGAAGGATTTCTATTCAGAAAACTGATGACTAGCTAAGCTCAGATACTTACCGAGGGAGGAGGATTAATAGAAGAGAAGGTGGTCATTACTGGAGTTAAGCGTTCGCGGCTCTTAAGTAGCCGGTTCACCCTCCATAAGATCTCATAATCCGACAACTGCTCAACAGCATGACGACCCGGGTCATTCTTGCCCAAATACTCGAACCCATAGTTCGCCCGCTGTTGAAGAGGATGGATGCGCCGGGCAACAAAGTCTTGGACAATGTTGAAACCAGTTAGTCCATCAAGTATCAAAGCATCTATCATCATGAGCAGGAGTTGGATAGCTTCGAGCTCTTCAAGATTAAGCTTCTCCTTCCATTCACGACACTTCTGTGGTGGCCAACCATCATGCTGACGAAGAGCTGGGGGTGGGTTACCCATGTAAAACCACCTGGCAGCCCAGTCCTTTACAGTATCCGATAACTCTATAGTTACATATTGGTTGGCTACCTCCTACCTAACCTGAAGACTCGCTCCTCCGACTAATTCGGTCCTAGCGTCACTAGGTTGACACTTGAACCAGAAGAAATAACGGAAGAGGGTGAAATTGGGGCAGATACCCAAGAAAGCCTCGCAGAGATGGACAAAGATGGAGATATGAAGCACCGCATTAGGAGTGATATGGTTTAAGGTTAAACCATAGTAATGCAGCAGCCCGCGCAAGAAATCTGAGGCCGGCAACCCTAACCCCCGCTCCACCATGGCTTTGAACATAACGATCTCTGTGGTGTTGGGGGTGGGAGCCCGATGATCGATTGGCACCCTCCAGCCGTCGAGTGCTTGTGGCCGAAGGTACCCTTGCTGGGCCAAGAAAGCAAGCTCTGCTTCCCTGGTGTCCGGTTTCTTCCACGCCAAGACATCTGTTGGAGGGTTTAGGTGTTGAGGCCTCCCGGTGATGGTGATCTTGGACTTCTTTCCAGTAGCGGATTGCTTCTTGGGACCCATATTGATGACAGGGGACTTCTTATGCATCAAATGGCAGGTGGCTAGGAGGATTGATGACTACAAGACTTGAGGATTGAAGGCAAAAGCTTGATGAAAGCGTGAGGAAAGCAAGGCCCGGTAACGGCTTATTATAGATCTGTTTAGATAACCGTTCACCTTTTCACTGATGGCGTCATGGTAACGTTAGAAACCCTAACGGAGGGAAGCATGTGTCAGACGACGTCAGAAACAAAGGGCAAAAGCGGTACACAGACAAGCTTTTCCAAACGCAAGAGACACATAGTACTCGGATAAAAGGACAGAGGACTCGGAAATTATTCTAAGTACCCGGATTCTTGATATTATTACTCAGAATTACAACAGAGATACATGCAAGCATCTTGAGATACAACAACTTTAAACAGAAGTACAATCAAGGTGTAAAACGCTACTCTAGTAAATTCAAGGCACATAGCCTTGATACCTATTGCACCAAGGGCAGGGTTCAGTGAGACGCAGTAAATCAGAGGCAGAACCTTGGGTAGACACTATCTTTTCCGTGCATCCCAAGGTGGGTCTTTGGCACCACCCCAGTACTCAAGGAACTCGGGGAAGACCATCACCCTCGCCGCCCTTTTGACAACCTGTGACTCCGAGGTTATCTACGAGTGGTAGTCACAAGATTTCTTTTAGGCGCCGCTCTGTATTCCTCTGCTCGCGACCACTTGGAAACCGCCCTGGCGGATGGTCCCTTCACAAGAGTTCTTTTGGGCACTTCATCTACACTACAGAAGGAAGAGACCCGGGGGCTCGGCCATCTCTACTCTTGCTACTATAAAACTCATGGGACTAAGAGAAGTTCTACACTCCAATGGGATATGAGCTCCTTTGCTTCCCAGGCAGGGTATTTATAGGCAGTGTCTCCTTGGTCTATGGACTTGGTTCACCAACAAGAGTGATTGCTGAAGCAATAATTCACCGAATGTATTGTGGTGCATGTGACGCTCAGCAAGGGTAACAGGACTGATTCCCACATGCACTTCAAGGCACAAACGACAAAGTTTGGAGTTGAAGAAAACGACAAACATCATTACTGCGTACAGTTGGAACAGTCATCAGTCAATTATTGTTGACCTATGGTAATATTTATTCAGTGGGGGGTGATACGGGATGTTTGTTGAAAACATTGCCCACCTGAAGCTGAATAATTATTAATCGGACGGTTTAAACAATGACTTGGTGGCGTAATCCGACTCCTTCAGACCTTAAATGGACTACCCAAACATATGGTTCTACAGATCCTAAGGACCGACTACTAAGTACTCGGATCTCAGGCTCGGGGGCTACAGGGTACTATCCATTAAGGAAATGATTTTTCTTATTTCAAGAATTACTTGGAAAAGGCTCAAAAGATCCTCAAAGTTATTATAAATAACAAGAGGCTCGGGGGCTACACCCTATGGGTGCGCTTTTTTAAGCGCACGCCATAAGATTTCTTTAAGTTTCAGAGCACTTCAGGATTTCTCAAGACATTACTCGGAGATTCTCAAGAAGAAACCAGAAGATAACGTCGTGAAGAAATGATGAAGAGCTCAGGGGCTTGACGGACCAGGATGTCAGAGATATCATTCGAAGATGATTACTCCGACTGATCTCGGACGGCGAAGGAGATCCGAAGACTTGTTACGTAGTGTACTTGTATTAGGACTCCAATTTGTAACTTAGCCGAGTTATCAAAGGAAGTCTTGTAAATAGAATAGGAGTCTTCCTCTGTAACCGGCTAGGACTCGGACTGTGCCATGGATTACCCGGATATATAAGGGGAGCCGGGCACAAGTCCTAGAGAATCAACCTTTGAATCATAATCATACACAAGGCACACGCCAAACTGGACGTAAGGTATTACGCTATTTAGCGGCCTGGACCAGTATAAATCGCTGTCTCTATGTAATCGCCGGGTCCTACGAACACCGATCCCCACCGAACAAATAGTCCTGAGATTACTCAAGACTAGTTGCCGGTTAACAAACACCGACAACTGCCCTTCCAAAGTGGGAGAGACAAGAACATGAGATGCTTGCCAGGGGGGTAGTCCCAGAGACAATAAGAAGAAATTAGAGTGAACAGTCCAGGAATTGGTTCTACGCTCATGGGGGAACCATAAACCCTGATGACGGGGAGCTTGATTAGGGCCCACAAATTTCAAGAGCAGCACAGAGGCTAGTTCAAGCACAAAGTGCGGTGTTGGCTGGCGAGTTCAAGCCCAACAGAGAGAAGGATGAACTCACATACGCGTTGGAGAATCCTGAGCACGGTGGGCGTATGAGAGGCTTTGGGGCCGTTTCGTGGCTACATTCCTTCGAAGCGGATCGAGAAACTTACAAAAGCCGCCAAAGAAAGAAGGACGAGGAGGCAGAGCGACTCTTCAAGTTGGAGGAGTATGTTCTTCAAACACAAGAGCATGAGAAATCACGTGAAGAATGGATGCAGAAGGAAATCAAAAGGAAAGTGCAAGCGGCACTTAGTCAAATGACGAGTGCGCAAGGTACATCATCACAACATCCTCAAGCGAACATTAGCCCCCCAGGTCAGATGAAAAGCAGCTGCGCCTCCACGGAAGTACCAACCATTCAAGATGACTCCAAGCTACGCTTCCCCGTGGATGACGTTAAAGAACCTTTTACTACTTGTGAGCTACACATTCTAGATGGAAATGCCACGAAAAAGGTGGCTGTCGGTGTTGTAAACCCTATCGACCGCACAAGAACACCAAGAATCCATGGTCAACCAGTGCCAGCCGGATACGCTAGTGTTTCGGTGGATAGGGTTGAGACAGGTTGTGGCAGCATGGCACTGGAAATCGAAGGGGGAGATGGGGAGAAGACTTTAGATGAAGCGGAGAAGACATTTATTTGCTGGCGCAAGCGCTTCATTATTATTCCTGGAGTGTCACCGCCGCAACCTCCTCCTACTGATCAAGATCCTCACCATAGGTAGTGTGCACGTGAACGAGAAACAATTTTTATTACACTAACTTCCTATATGTATATATTAGTTGGATGCTCACATCATTCGTTGTTTTGTGTAGCAGGAACTATAGTCCAGTTCGTCATTATTCCCCAGCGCATCAGAGTGCTGCGGGCGGTGACGATGTGTTGGAGGACACGGCTTCAACCCCATCTCCTACACAAAGATCTCCAACGCGGGCTCCAACACCGCCACCGGCCCCAACATCTCCTCCACCACGGGCTCCAACGCCACAACCTCCACCGCAGGCTCCAACGCCGCCACCGGTCCCACCATCTCCTCCACCGCGGGCTCCAACGCCACAACCTCCACCGCGGGCTCCAACACCGCCGCCTCCACTGCGCGGCCCTAAGAAGCGGTCCGCCGCCACAGAACCAAAGGTGCCACCTCCAAAGAAGAAGGCTCTTGCATCAGGAAAAAAAGCCCAAGAGAAGTTAGCTTATGAAAAGACTGATGAGGAGTTAGAAATTTCAGTGAAACAAGATGCGCAAAATTTTTTAGAGGAATCAAAGGCCGCTACTAAAGCGAAGATGAACCCGGAGCCGCGTTACCTCTTGTTAAACCCACGGGAGTTAAGGGAAAGGGTGGACCAACATAATATCAAGATGCGTGAAGCCCGAAAGGCTCCACGAAAATCAGATTACGAACGCTCTCTTATGAAGTCCGCAAAAGAACAACAATCCACCAATAAGAAAGTGGGAAAGGGTGTTCCACAGCTCGGGGAAACATCAAGACCTTTGTCCCCGTTAGTTGTGCCAAATTAGTATGGTTCAAACATGGGCAGAGTACAGTGGAAATCTGGAGAGACCACTTTGTCTGAGATGGACTCAATTAAATTTTTTTTCATTGACAGCGGTCTCACATACAACACGATTCACAATATTGCTACTAGGCTGGAGTTTCCACAAGCGAAAGTAGTTGATGAATGGAGGAGAAATTTTGAACCGAGCAGGAGTCTAATGAACCCCAATCACTTACATGTACTTGGTACACAGATATTTGCAATCAACAAATGGTGCATAGAGGCTTCTAAAGACCCAAATGTCAATTGGATTTCTGTCTGAATTCAGAACCATCACTACTTCCGTGGCGATGACCTAATCTTACTCCAGATGGAGGAATTACACCAGCTATGTCATATGGATGCACTGGACAAATCGCTCCTTAGCTGCTTTTCTTTTATAGTTTTCATTGAACTCTCTAGTATGTGTATATAGTACGTAGTATTCTTACACACATACTTATGGATCGACTCTCGATATTTTGCAGGTATCAGATGACTCAGCTCAGAGATAAACACGACAATTCTGTTGGGTTTGTTGATCCATATGTTGTTTTCCAGGCTCCAAACCCTTCAACGACTTGGAGCGATGAGTCGTGTACAAATCTCATGAGGTTCTTCGTGAACCAAAAAGATAGAGAAAGAATTCTCTTCCGATACAACTTTAAGTGCGTGAGACATATATAGTTAATAATAAGTATGTGCACATTTTATTTTACTTAACCCTAATAATATATATATATGAATCATGTGTATGAACAGCTTTCACTGGATATTGATGGTCATCGATCTCAAACACAGCAATGTGTTAATCTATGACTCGTTGAGCAAACCGCAAGAAGATTACCAAGATATGATAAACATCCTCCAAAGGTAATTTTTCGATCCCTACCTTGCATGCTTATAGTATAGACTAAGCTTGTATATGTATACTAATTAAATAATGATCCAACTATTAATGTTTCATTGGCCGGATTAGGGTTTGGGAAAAATTCATTGCTCGGGAACATATGAGTCAGTGTAAGGCCCCACTTACAATAAAGCCACGACTACCAGTAAGTTTACACCTTCGTCAATGTACGTGTATCTTTATTATATCATGTCATATATCATATCTTTATTACGAGATGAATCTTTTCATTCTACAGTGGATTTTGAGATAAGAATAGGGCACCAACTTATGCGGATTCTATGTTTGCGAGTATATGATGATAGAATCAAACAGAATTTCTGAAGAAATCATTAAAGTACGTAACATGTTTCTTTTTATTTTTTATAGACTTAATATTGATAATATAGATATAGCTAATATCTTCTTTAATTCCAATTGAAGACTGACTGGTTGAAGCAAAAAGTG
Source organism: Coix lacryma-jobi var. lacryma-jobi (assembly GCA_009763385.1). Classification (NCBI taxonomy): domain Eukaryota; kingdom Viridiplantae; phylum Streptophyta; class Magnoliopsida; order Poales; family Poaceae; genus Coix; species Coix lacryma-jobi. The sequence goes on from CM019823.1 coordinate 70,855,296, forward strand.
ATGCTACAAGACCAAATGAAAGCAATACAAGAGACAATAACAGGATTTCTTTGGTAACAAGTCATAAATCCAAAGGGCGAGTTCTAATATAATACCAACGAGAAGTTGATTCCAAACAATGATGATCATTTGTATGCTCTGTAGATCTTTAGATGAAGTACAACTTGTAATAGGTTCACAGTACTAACTTTGGAGTACAACCTGTGTAGATAGATATTTGGACAACTTCTATATGTATATTGCTTGTAATAATTTTATGTACATATATTTATATATATATATAGTTCTATAGTTCAATTATATATGCATGCAATAAGCTTATTGTGTTATGCTGCTAATATATATAAATTATATATATTAGCAGCAAAGAATATATATTGGAAAACCTATTAAATAAATAAACAAAATAGAAAACAGAACTGAAATGAAAATAAAAAGGAAAAAACCAGGGGGACCCTTTAGTCTCGGCTGGTAATACCAGCCGGGGCTAAAGGGTGCTGTTTAGTCCCGGCTGGTAGTACCAACCGGGACTAAAGGGTTGGCTTTAGCCCCGGTGGCCGGAGCCGGGACTAAAGGGGGGCCTTTAGTCCCGGAAGCGTAGTCCCGGCTCGGCAACCGCGGCTAAAGGCCCTTGCCGACCGGGGTTAAAGGCCCTTCTCTGTAGTAGTGAGGTTATGGAGGGTTCTCCTACCGCAGATAGTTGGGTAATTCATGAGAAAGGAATTCGTGCTTTCGTCACTAATTTTCCTTCGTCAGAACTGCTTAGTTACATGGTGAATTGGGGTTGGATGGACACCAATACAGTGAAAGGAAACATTCGTTTCGAGAAAGGTGCTGACAATGACGTGTTTAAATATGAAACTGACAAAGTTTGACAAAGTTTGGGTGCAGTTCCGGAGCCTCCCGAGAGAGCTGCGGGAGTTCCCTATCATTTGGGCAATTGGTTCAATTCTAGGCGTGTCTCGGGCTGTAAACACAAAATTCACTAACAAGTATGGCAGAGCTAGGAAAAAAGTAGTTGTGCTAAATCCGAAGCTCCACTCTACATTGTCTTGATACGGACACGAGTATCGGATACACTATTTCCAAAAAAACACTGACACGGGGATACGTCTAATATAATCTGATATAATAATTATTATACATAAACTACAAGCTAAAATTAGTTATTTAGAAAGTTTAATCTTAAAACTTAGCAGTTTCAAAGCAATTTATGTAACATATTATTTAATTCATAAAGTACAAAATAAAAACTAAGAATACTTACAAAAAAGTTTTTTAGATGTCTAATCTCTCATTCAAGCCTACGTCTAGTCTTGAGGAATAAGTGAGAAAAAAAACGACACAAGAAGAAATCATATATTGCAGCAGCTAGGTAACAATGAGGACAGAAAAGCTTATTATTTTGCATGATAATTGGGTCTACATAGCTTATTTTCTAGTTTTGGGTAGTATCTAAGTTGACACAACCGTATTAGATATGAGTATCCTAACCATAAAGTATACAATTTTATCAACTTAATTGTATCGGATACGATCGGATACGAGTATCCTAACCATAAAGTATCCAGTTTTATTAGTACGGCTAGGATACGTATCCAACGTGAATCCAAGGAGTACAAGTATTCGATACATATCGGATACGGATACGGCTCAACTCGGAAGTATCCGTGCAACGTAGGCTCCACTAGTAGAAAGATGATTTTTTCTTAACGCCTCAAGTTTTTTTTACTTGCGAGTTGAGTTACCACGCGCCTGTAGAAATGAACCAGTGGACCTCAAGTCTAGAACCGCCTATAGAAATAGATTTCTACAGGCGGTTTGTTAAGACAACTGCTTGTAGAAATGTCTTATTTCTACAGGCGATTGTCTTAACAAACCGTCTGTAGAAATCCATTTCTACATACGGTTCGTTAGACAACCGCCAGTAGAAATACACGTGTTTTTAAAATTTTGATTTTTTCAAACTATTTCGGATGAGAAAACACCCAAAATAAAAGTTGTTCATCTCAAAAAGTTATGAAACTTTGTAAATTGCAACTTTTTAATTGGAAGTCATCTTGTCAACGAAAAATATGTTTGAATGGTCTCAAATTTGAAATTCAAATTTTGTAAACTACCTCAGATTGGGAAATGACCAATACAAAAGTTGTTCATCTCGAAATGTTACGAAACTTTGTAGTTGATAACTTTTTAATTTGAAATAATTTAGGACCTCAAACAAATAAATTACATTTAGATTAGTATAATATGTGGGGAAACGAAGCGGTATTTGAACAGAGGTGAGTGTAACACCCTAGGTGTTAAGCATTCCTTAAACTGCATAATTTGTCATGGCATAAGCATAGCATCTCATCTTTTCATGTGCATATGTTTGTTGAAGTGCTTAAGTCCTTGTTTGGTCTCTAGTGTAACCTTGTTATGCTTTCTGTTTCTGACCAAGTGCCTTATAACAAAGTTGTAGATCTTGATGAAAGGAACAACTTTGCTTTAAAGCACTTTCTCAGAAAAAGCTTTTAAAATGTGATTTCTTGCAGTAGAAAAATGGATTAGAAGTAAATTTCTTTTTCTAAGCAGAATTTGGACTTGGGCCTTAAAGATGATTTGTTCCTTACAAAATTCTAAGCAACTTTGCTTTTAGGACCTTCTCCTAATTCGGCTTAGTTTAGGAGTTATAGAGCATCAAAGTTTTAAACCAAACTTCATTAGTTTAAACCCTAGTGGGCCCGGCCTGTCGGCCTCTCTTCTCCCCGCGCGCACGCCGCTCCCTCCGCCGGCAGAAACCGCCTCGCCGCCGCGAGACCGCCTCGCCGGTCGGCCAAACCACCGTCATCGCCGCCCGTGGTTTGCGCCCGAACTCGCCACGTCGCCCTGGCGCTCGGTGCTTGCTCGCCGCGTGTCGCGAGATGCCTGACGCCGCCGCGCCGGTCGGGAGCTCCTCCCCGACGGCAACCGGCCAGGTGCAATGCACCTGCGCCCTCCCACTCTTTTGCATCCTCTCCACTCCGCGCTCGTGCTCCGCTCGCTCTCTCACTCGCTCTGCTTCCCTCCATCTTCACCAGAGCTCCACGCCGCCGCCGCCCGCTGAACTCCGGCGAGCAATTTCTCGCTCCACCGTTCACCGCTGTCCAATTCCTCTCGCCAGTCTCTCCGCCCTGATCTCCTCTTTCTCCGGCAAGGGTTGGTTTCCCCTCTCTCCCTCTCTGGCCGCCGGAACAGCGGATGCCATCCTCAAGCTTCCGCCATGGCCGCCGCCGTGACCTTCACGTGAACCGGCCATCTCCGGCCAAACCACCCCAATCCGAGCCCAGTTCTTACCTTCCCAACCTCCATAGTAGCTTAGGGTCAGATGGAGACCTCTCTCGTGCCTTGAGTTCGCCGGAACAGGGGCCAGTCGCGCCGTGTCCGCCGTGGACCGCCGCCGTGCATCGCTCCGGGCAATGCCGAGGATGCCGAGGCCCGAAAGTTGCTCCAATAGGTCGCTTAGGACTTGCTTGGGCTAGTGTTAGTCTCGCCGAGCTTCAAGCTCGCCGGGAAGAGCTTCGCCGTCGCGTCGCAGAGCCGCCGCTCCGCCATGGCTGCCGTCGAGCTTGCTCCGGTATCCCTCTGGCTCAGCAAGTCAGTCAGTCGTGTTCGTCTCGCAAACCCGCGTCCAGTGGTAGCCTCGACATCGCCAAAAGCCTCACCGCCGGTGAACTAGGGCCGGTCAACAGCGACGGTGCCAAAGTCTGCCGTTGACTGCCGAGCCTGGCCTCGCGCGGTAACCTGCCGAGCCTGGCCTCGGTAGCTTGGTCGCCCTGACCAGCGGGCCCCGCCTGGCAGTAAGAAAGAGAGAAAGGGAAGAGTTTCGGTGCAGTAGGGCTCGGGATAGCCGGGTGTGCATAGCAGTTTTGCTAGGCCTCGGCTGAGTCATGTTGGGTGTCCGTAGCGTTGTAGGTCAAGTTTTCTTTTAAATAAATTTTGCAGAATTTATGTAAAGGCTTCAAAAATTCCTACAAGGCTCATTTTAAGTCTAAATCCTGTGAAACAAATTTTGTTGTGTTAAGCATGATTAGATCTATCTATGAAAAATGTTAAATGCATTTTTGGTGATTTTTTTATGTGTAGATTTATTTAAATTAGAAAAGTGTTGATAACTTGGAAAATGCATAACTAATTATGTATAAGTCAGAGAAATGTGATTCCAGTTTTGTTAGGTTTGTATGGATATATAGTTTCAGGGAAAAATATAATATAAGGTTGTTCTGTGAATTATTTTAGCAGTAGCTTTTAAAATGGTTAAATGTTGTTTCCTTGTTTGTTTTGTAGTAATTAGAATTTGAGGAATATGAACCTGAGAATTTATGCACACTGCTCTTGTGCTAGGAAGTTCAGTAGAAAAATGAGAAATCTATTGTTTGACACTTTTTGCTAGGGTGTGTAGTTGAAAGCACCTTTCCATGATAGAATTTGTCTTTTTCATAGAGAATGGAGTTTAAGTCCAAACAGGATGAAATTTGGACCAGGGACTAGATTACATATTGTTAACTTCTAGTAACTTCTGTAGATTTTTCTGAAGCTATCTAGGATGAGTTGCTGTTATAGGCTAGTTTAATTAGATTTATTTCAGCAAGTAATTAGAGGGTAATAAACTCATTAAGTATACTTTGATGTGGTGACAACATAGCTTAACACGTTGAATATGGGAGGTTAAGCAGTTGAGTAGCAGTAGATGACATGTGCTTATCTCCTGGAATGCCTTGTTCCATGTTGCATCCCCATGCATCCCGCATGCATTCGCGTTATTTACTCATGTTATGCATCATGCAGGATCGGTAGTGGAAGTTCAGGATCTGTCACCCGAGGAGTTGTACCAGGAGGAGACGCCGGAAGAGAAAATCCCAGGAGGAGACGTTGAAGAGCTGCCGGAGTGCCGCGATCACCGCCCTTCGGACTTTGAGCGAGGCAAGCCCCGGAGCATTCTAACTCCTACTGTTTGCAAATGCTTTACAATTAACCTGATGATGGATGTTGCATTAGGTTATAGGAATTGATTGCTACCGTTGATGCATTATTACTTATCCTTGACCACCTGCAATATATCTTGATATCCCTGTTTAGGTCTAGGCTCGTTAAATGCTTAGCCCTGCTTAGACCGGTAAAAGTCGGGTGATTTCCTGTCTCCCGCATATAGGTGGATACTGATCATGTTTAGCCTGTGCTATCATGAGATAACCATGTGATAATTAATCTGAGACGGAGGCGGGATGTAAGAGCAGCAGGACATGAGTTTTGTGTGCTAGTAGGCTCCCATCTATGTCGCATAGGACCCGTTCGGGAATGTAACTTCAGTCAAATTGAACGCGTCGATCACTTAACGGAGTAGGTCTGAGTACCTCCCGCGAAGCCGAGTAAGGTTATTCGAGCCGGTGATGGAGATGTTGACGCCTAACACCCAGGGCCTCAGCTGTACCGTGGGCAACTATTCTGATCAACCTGGCATGGTCCGAGGGCAGGCAGGGCCTGATCGACCTGGCATGACCGTGGGCAGTTATAGCTTGAGCGACCTGGCACTGAGATAACCCCCGGTGTAGAAGGGCCCATGGCTGTCCCGCGCATTGTGTTCTCGAATCTCCTGATTGGTAGCTTACGACTGCCGTAGCCGGAATGTGGCGAGCGAGTGTGAGACATTTTATCCCCAGCTGGGTAGGAATCGATTATAATCGCCATCGCTCCTGGACAGTGAGCAGTTGACTTTAGATCATCTCCCGTAGAACTTATGGAACTAAAATGGTTATGGAATCTGAAAGGCTATTGATGAAATAGTCACTCTTGATTGATTAATTAGCAAGTGCTTGTTTAGTACAGGTGCAAATCTAGTAAGGTAGAGTTAATGACTAAAAGCAATTGCCAACATCGGAAACTGAGTTTTTACTAAAGCTTTCATGAAAAGGAGTATGTACAGCCAACCCCACTTATATAGCCTACATGATCCTTGGTGTCTCATTATTTCTGGTTTTGTCGGGTAAGTCTAGCTGAGTACCTTCTCGTACTCAGGGTTTATTTCCCTTGTTGTTGCAGATGGCCAGTGCTTTTATGGCTACTGCGAGAACTGCTTGTACCCGGTAACGGGTGATGACTAGACCAAGGGCATGGTCAACACTTATCTCATCTGTTGCTTTTGTGGACCCGGTCAACTGATGGCACCGTATTTATGAACAATCCAAACTTATGTTTTAAAGACTATGTTGCTTCCGCTACTACTATCAAACTATGGTTTGTAATATTATTTCGTACTCCGATGTAATTTGAACTTTATGCAACTGTGATGTAACCCGTGAGCATGTTCGTGGAACAAGTACGATCTTGGCTGGATGTCGTTGAATGATTTGAAATCCTTCGAGATTTCCGGACTACCGGGTTTGTACGAGCTTAAGTACTCGATGATTTCTGCGAGAGCGGAGGTTTTCAGTGCTTAATCTGGTGCAAATTGGTCGGTTCTGTTACAGCTGGCATCGGAGCAGGTTCTGCGTTACTGTTCATAGGTGTATTTTAAAAATAGTATTTTATAAAGGATAAAGCTATATTTGCCAACTTATAGTTATATTAGGATTTGGAAAATCTTAAGGATTAAAGCTAAGGTGTGCCAGTGACCAAGTCCGTATGCCCAATAGGAATTTTGGTGGCTATTTAAGTACTAACTTGGGGGTTGTGCATCATATTTAAATTCTTTTATTTCTGTCGTCCATACGGCAAGGGTGAAATTGTATGGGTGCTATTCCTCGGAATAGTAATGTATGGATCAATTGCCTCTACGTCAAGGTAATAAGTGAGTTGTGAGAGCATGATTGGACAACCGCCAATCTAGGGGAGTGCTTGAATGATGCTGACATGTATACCTGTTGCACACAAGTATATGTGAAAGTATTAATTGTGAGAGTAATACTTTTCTGATGAGTGCTTATACTGCTTACGTGTATACCGGGTGTGCACCTAAGCCAGTATTAGATTTAATTTTCAGCAATGCATGATATTCATATTGTGGGCAGGGCTGAAATGAACTTTCTGCAGGTACGCTAACTTGCGAACGTGTAGTACGCTAGTTAACGCTATGAGTGAACGTTGTATGCCACCGTCTAGCCATTAGATTGTTAGGCAGTGAGGACGTATGTTACGTTCATGCATCATGATCATATAATTTTGCATTAATCTTACTTCCTTCCTTACGTTATCCGTCCCGTTCTTAAATAAAAGTTGTTCTCAACTAATTAAAAACTATGTGGATACACTTCTTTTAGATGGCCCGCACTAAGCGTACCGCCCGCAAGTCGACTGGAGGCAGGAGGCCCAATTACATGCTGGGACCCTGGACAGCCGAGGGGTCAGAGGATTTTCTGGAGGAGTTCGGCATGCCTACTCTTTTGTGGAGGGTGCTGCACTTAGTCGGATACCAGGAGGGCCAGGAGCCGCAATATGAATGGCATCGAGTTCAGTTTTCAGAGGATCGCTACATGTACACAGTTGAGGTGGACGTGCCCAGCCGTGATCCGCAGGATCATGTGTGGTGCCGCAGGGTGTTTGCTCTTCCGGGCAGGACTCCTTGGGATGGAGCCAACCAAGTTGCGTACACTGTTCTTCGGGACATCATGGAGGATCATCCAGAGATAGTTGCCCAGGCCACAGCCGGTGTCTTCCCCACAGCAGATCCGTACCAGTCGGTGTGGCGTCAGCCAGGTGCCACCGTGTTGGGGGCCAGTTCTTCGGAGCGCGAGCACTGCGCAGGACCAGCTGGGAGTGCTATGGCCGCACTCATGGCTACCTATGGGAGTTTGTCACGTAGCTACGGCCACCTGGACCACATCCTCAGCGGGGAGATAGCTTCACATCACCAGAGGCAGGAAGAGCATGCTACAGAGATCGACCTTCTCACCACCCAGCTAGCCCACATGACCGTTGAGAGAGACCAGGCTCGTTAGAGAGAGCAGGAGACGGCACAGCAGCTTAGTGACCAGCAGGGTATGACGACATTCTTATCCACCATCATGGCCGAGACTGAGGAGTCGCTACGTAGTGTTTGTCTCGAGGGTATGCGCGCGACTGAGCAGAACAGGCTTCTCAGGCTACAGGTGGGAGATTTGGAGCTGCAACTTCATCATCTTCAGGACTACAATGATTGCCTACATGAGGAGATTCATCGCCGTGAGAATGAGAGGAACCCTATCCTTCCTCAGGAGGACCCGGATTCTCATGCTTCGTCCAGTGGTTCTTCGAACATCTCGAGTGATGATGATGACAACGACGATGATGACGACGGTGCCATTAGGGAGTAGACTAGTTAGTGGAAGCGAGTTTTGATCTTGTCTCATGTCCTAGCGCTTGATCTTTTGGGGTTATCATGTGGATGTAAGGTTGTGTGATGGACCTGTGCGCGTGTGACGCAAAACCTTTGAAAGTCCCGTATGTATGGGCACCTATGGATGTTATGTTGACTTTTGTATGTTATGTGATGAGCATCTTTTATCATATGATGATGCGATGTGGATCGAGATTTATTATGCCTCTGCAATTGTTTGGCGAATTCGTTTTCTGAATAATTTCCGTTGGCATGGTTTATTGTTCTCCGCAATAATGGCAACGTCATTTAATGATTATTGCTATCACTACATGTAGATGACGATGACTCACAGTGGGGCGGGTGGTAGTGGTGGTAATGATGGCAACAGGGAAAACCGTGATCCACCACCTCCTCCACCACCCACAGCCGAGCAACTCTTCGCTCAGTTCTTGGGAAGTCAACGCAACATCGAGGCGCTTCTGCGAGAGAATTTGGCGCATGGCAATCAACGCCCCGAGCCGAATCAGTACAGCTCGTTCAAGGATTTTCTGGACACAAGGCCGCCAATTTTCAAGGAAGCCACAGAACCTCTAGAAGCAGAAGAGTGGTTGCATACAATGGAGCAGAAGTTTTGACTGCTCAGGCTTACAGAGGAGTTGAAGGCAGAATATGCCGCACATCAGCTACAGGGGCCAGCCGGAATTTGGTGGGGACTTCACCGTACCACTTATCCAGCCCGTACACCTGTCACTTGGAGAATGTTCGCGGAAGCTGTTCGCGGGCACTATATTCCGCCAGGCTTGACTCAGATGAAGGTGGCTGAATTCATGAGCTTAACACAAGGAACTTGATCAGTGACCGAGTATCATCACTTGTTCAATTCCTTGTCTCGATATGTTCTAGACTTCGTTGACACAGATGCTAAGAAGATTGCTAGTTTCAAGAGAGGCTTGAACACTAAAATGGCAAAGTCAGTGGGTACATCTTCCCGTACCACCTTCAATGACTTCATAAGTGACTGCCTGATTCAAGAGGGTCATAACAACAAGCATGCTGCAAGCAAGGCTAGGAAGAGGACCTTGGAATCTGGACCATCTCAGCCTAGAGGACCACCAGCCCAGCGTTCTCAATATCGACCACCAGCGCCGGGGGCATGTTTCCGGCCACCGCAAAAGAAGAATCAGCCGCAAGCTCAGCGTAATCAGAGGCCATACAAAGTAGCTGCTAATCAAGCTCATGGAGGTCAGGGCAGCTCGACCGGAGGAAAACCTTCAGTTCGTGGGCCGTGTTACAATTGCAACCAAGAGGGGAACTTTGCAAGATATTGCCCCCACCCAAGGAAGCAACAGGCTAGTTACCTCGCACGCCTGCACAATATGACCATTGAAGAAGCTCGTGCAGGAGAACCTGTGACTGCCGGTATGTGTTTCGTGAACCATCATCCTACAGTTGTTTTATTTGATACTGGATCATCGCATTCTTTCATGAGCAAGGCATTTGCACAAAAGCATAATCAAGAAATCTCTGAAATGGATTATGGGTTTCGCGTGAGCTCCGTAGGGAGTAGCGTGTTATCTAGACAGATGGTGTGTAATGTGACCATCAATATTGGAGGGCATAAATTTGGAGCCAACTTAGTGGTTTTGCCAGGACTAAGTATGGATGTAGTCTTAGGAATGAGTTGGATGACCATGTGGAATGCGGTGTTAGACACTGCAAACAGAACTCTTACCTTATCTGATTATCGAACAGGTAACAAGCTTCGCGTATCTCTTCCTCGAGGTGCCGATCTTGTTGACTTATCTTGTACTCTTGCTATAGAAGACCTCTCCAAAATTCCAGTTGTTAGGGATTTTCCGGACGTTTTTCCAGATGAGTTACCAGGGTTACCACCAAAGAGAGCAGTGGAGTTTGTGATAGAGTTGTTACCAGGAACTGCACCAATCTCTAGGAGACCGTATCGAATGCCGCCCAATGAGCTGGCAGAACTCAAGACCCAGATCAAGGAACTCTTGGACAAGGGATTCATTCAACCTAGTGTGTCAGAATGGGGTTGCCCAGCTCTGTTTGTCAAGAAGAAGGATAAGTCTTTACGCCTGTGTGTGGATTATCGTCCACTCAATGCTGTGACTGTTAAGAATAAGTATCCGCTACCCAGAATAGATATCCTTTTTGATCAGCTATCAAGAGCCAAGCTGTTCTCCAAGATCGATTTGAGGTCAGGTTATCATCAGATTCGAATCCGACCGCAGGATATCCCAAAGACTGCTTTCTCAACCAGATACGGGTTATATGAGTATCTTGTCATGTCCTTTGGATTAACAAATGCTCCAGCATACTTCATGAGTTTGATGAACTCCATGTTCATGCCAGAATTGGACAAGTTTGTGGTAGTGTTCATTGACGATATTCTGGTTTACTCGGAAAATGCAGAAGATCATGCAGAACATTTGAGGGTTGTCTTATCTAGACTCAGGGAACACAAGCTCTATGCTAAATTCAGCAAGTGCGAGTTTTGGATGAGGAAAGTACACTTTCTTGGTCATATTCTGTCAGAAGAAGGCATTTCAGTTGACCCTAGCAAAGTACAGGAAGTCATGGACTGGAAAGCTCCTACTTCAGTTGGTGAGATTCATAGTTTCTTGGGCTTAGCCGGATATTACCGCCGTTTTATTCCAGAATTCTCCAAGATTGCAAAGCCAATGACCAGTTTGTTGCAAAAGAATCAGAAATTTGAATGGACAGAGAAGTGCGAAACTGCTTTCCGTACCTTGCGGAAGCTGTTGACCACTGCTCCTGTTTTAGCTCAACCGGATGTTGAGAAACCCTTTGATGTCTTTTGTGATGCGTCAAAGGTAGGCCTAGGTTGTGTTCTCATGCAAGACGATAGAGTGATTGCTTATGCTTCGCGGCAATTGCGAAAGCATGAAGTGAATTACCCAACCCATGATCTGGAATTAGCTGCCGTTGTACATGCTTTGAAGATTTGGAGACATTATCTGCTTGGGAATGTCTGCAATATGTACACCGACCACAAGAGTCTTCAATATATTTTCACGCAAGCAGAATTGAATATGAGGCAAAGAAGATGGCTGGAATTGATTAAGGATTATAATCTTCAAATTCACTATCATCCAGGCAAGGCGAATGTTGTGGCCGATGCTCTGAGCCGGAAATCACGCTGTAATGCTATGAAGCTTCTACTAGAGGATGAGTTCAGCTTAACACATGCTGCAGTGCTACATGATTTAGAGTTGCACAATGTGTTAGTTGACCAAATTATAGAAGGCCAGAAAACCGATAAAGGGATCTATAATATTAAGGAAAGGCTCAAGGATGAAAAAGAGGCCGATAAGCACTTTCGAGTTGACGAAAATGGAGTTCTATGGTTTCACCAACGTTTAGTGGTGCCTAAGGATAGAGAACTCAGGAATCGGATCATGGATGAAGCACATTTGTCCAAATTATCTATTCATCCTAGAAGTACAAAAATGTACCAAGATTTGCGTCCGAGATTCTGGTGGACCAAAATGAAGAAAGAAATTGCTGCTTATGTTGCAAGGTGTGACACGTGCTGTCGAGTAAAAGCTATTCATTTGAAACCAGCTGGAATGCTTCAGCCATTAGCTATACCTGAATGGAAGTGGGAAGAAGTAAGTATGGATTTCATCGTTGGTTTACCCACGACTCAGAAGGGTAATGATTCAATTTGGGTAATTGTGGATCGTCTCACAAAGACCGCACATTTCATTCCAGTCAAGACCAACTATAAGGCCCCAGATTATGCAGAGATCTACATAAGTCAGATTGTGCGACTGCACGGTGTACCAAAGGTTATAGTCTCTGATCGCGGACCACAGTTTACTGCACCGTTTTGGGAAAAGTTGCAGAAGGAGTTAGGCACGGATTTAGTCCGAAGCTCAGCCTATCATCCGCAAACATCAGGGCAGACAGAGAGAGTGAATCAAGTTCTAGACGATATGTTAAGAGCCTGTGTTTTATCAGCAAAAGGTTCTTGGGACAAATGGTTACCATTAGCAGAGTTTGCCTACAACAATAGTTATCAAGAAAGTATACAGATGGCTCCTTTTGAAGCTCTGTATGGTAGAAGATGCAGAACACCGATAAACTGGGTAGAACCAGGGGAACGTCGGTACTATGGTATTGACTTTGTGAAAGAAGCAGAAGAACAAGTTAGAACGATTCAGCAACATATCGCGTCTGCACAATCTCGCCAGAAAAGCTATGCTGATAAACGAAGGAAACCACTTGAGTTCAATGTTGGTGACTATGTCTATTTGAAGGTTTCACCAATGAAGGGTGTGAAACGTTTTGGAGTTAAGAGGAAGTTATCACCAAGATTTGTGGGACCCTATCGGATAGTGCAAAGGAGGGGAGAAGTGGCTTATCGATTGCAATTACCAGAACATTTAAAGGCTATTTTCCCAGTGTTCCATGTCTCTCAACTGAAGAAATGTCTTCGAGTACCAGAAGAAGAGGTACAACCAGCCCGTATCAAGTTGCAATCCGACCTCACCTACTCGGTGAAGCCTTATCGAGTGCTCGATGAGAAAGAAAGAGTAACTCGCGGAAGAGTCGTGAAGCAATATAAGGTATCTTGGAGTGAGCAAGATGATCGGGATGCTACCTGGGAGACGGATGACTATCTAAAGGAGGTGTACCCACACTTTTATAAGAAATGGTTCGTAATCCGAATCTTGGGACGAGATTTCTTTTAAGGAGGGGAGGGCTGTAACACCCTCGGTGTTAAGCATTCCTTAAACTGCATAATTTGTCATGGCATAAGCATAGCATCTCATCATTTCATATGCATATGTTTGAATAAGTGCTTAAGTCCTTGCATAGTCTCTAGTGTAACCTTGTTTTGCTTTCTGTTTCTGACTTAGTGTCTTAAAACAAAGTTGTAGATCTTGATGAGAGAAACAACTTTGTATAAAAGCACTTTCTCGGAAAAAGTAGTTAAAATGTGATTTCTTGCATTAGAAAATTTGATTAGAAGTAAATTTCTTTTTTTAAGCAGAATTTGGACTCGAGCCTTAAAGATGATTTGTTCCTTACAAAATTCTAAGCAACTTTGCTTTTAGGACCTTTTCCTAATTCGGCTTAGTTTAGGAGTTGTGGAGCATCAAAGTTTTTAACCAAACTTCATTAGTTTAACCCTAGTAGGCCCGGCCTGTCAGCCTCTTCTTTTTCTCCCCCGCGGACGCCGCTCCCTCCGCGCCGACAGAACCACCCGCCGCCGCGAGACCGCCTCGCCGGCCGGCCAAACCACCGTCATCGCCGCCCGTGGTTTGCGCCCGAACTCGCCACGTCGCCCTGGCGCTCGGTGCTTGTTCACCGCGTGGCGCACGATGCCTGACGCCGCCGTGACCGGTCGGGAGCTCCTCCCCGACGGGAACTGGCCAGGTGCAATGCACCCAGCACTTCTTTTCCTTTTGCCTTCGCTCTGCCCCGTGCTCGCAACCAGAAGAGCATTTCATTGCTCACTCTCTCCCTCGCTCCACTCCACCCCATCTTCACCAGAGCTCCACGCCGCCGCCGCCCGCCGAACTCCGGCGAGCGATTACTCGCTACTCACCGCACCGCCGCCCGATTCCTCTCGCCATCCTCTCCGTCTTGACCTCCTCTTTCACCTGCCAGGGTTGGTTCCCCCCTCTTTCCCTCTCTAGCAGGCAGAACGTCGAGTGCTATCCTCGGGTTCTCGCCATGGCTGCCACCATGACCTTCACGTGAACCGCTCATCTCCGGCCAAGCTATCCCAAACCGAGCCATGTTCTAGTCTTCTCTACCGCTGTAGTTGCCTAGGTTTCGATGGAGACCTCTCTTCGCCATGTTTCAGCCGGAACCGAGCCGTGTCGCCGCCATGTCCGCCGTGGACCGCCGCCGTGCATCGCTCCGGGCAATGCCGGGGATGCCGAGGCCCGAAAGTTGCTCCAATAGGTCGCTTAGGACTTGCTTGGGCTAGTGTTAGTCTCGCCGAGCCTCAAGCTCGCCGGGAAGAGCTTCGCCGCCGAGTCGCAGAGCCGCCGCTTCGCCATGGCTGCCGTCGAGCTTGCTCCGGTATCCCTTTGGCTCAGCGAGTCAGTTAGTCGTGTTCGCCTCGCAAACCTGCATCCAGTGATGGTCTCAGCATCACCGGAAGCCTCGCCGCCGACGAGCTAGGGCCAGTCAACGACAACGGCGCCAAACTCCGCCGTTGACCGCCGAGCCTAGCCTCGCCTAGTAGCTTGGTCGTCTGACCAGTGAGCCTCGCCGACCGAGTCAAAGAGAGAGTGTGAGAGAGAAAAGGGGAAAATCTGGGTATAGTAGGCCTCGACTGAGTCAGTCGAGTGTGCCGAGCGTTGCCTCGAGCCTCGGCTGAGTCAAGTCGAGTGTGCCGAGCGTTGCCTCGAGCCTCGGCTGAGTCAAGTTGAGTGTGCCGAGCATTTGCCTCGAGCCTCGGCTGAGTCAAGTTGGGAGTCCGTAGCGTTTAGGATTGAGTTTGTTTTAGTTTGTTTTTGCAGAATTATGTAAAGGCTTCAAAAAGTCCTACAAGGCTCATTTTAAGTCCAAATCCTGTGAAACAAATTTTGTTGTTTTCAGCATGATTAGATCTAACTGTGAAAAATGTTAAATGCATTTTGGTGATATTTTTATATGTAGATTTATTTAAATTAGAAAAGTGCTGATAACTTAGAAAATGCATAACTAATTATGTATAAGTTAGAAAAATGTGATTTCAGTTTTGTTAGGTTTGTATGGATATATAGTTTCAGGGAAAAATATAATATAAGGTTGTTCTGTGAATTATTTTAGCAGTAGCTTTTAAAATGGTTAAATGTTGTTTCCTTGTTTATTTTGTTGTAATTAGAATATGAGGAATATGAACCTGAGAATTTATGCACACTACTCTTGTGCTAGGAAGTTCAGTAGAAAAATGAAAAATCTGTTGTTTGACACTTTTGCTAGGGTGTGTAGTTCGAAGCACCTTTCCATGATAGAATTTGTCTTTTTCATAGAGAATGGAGTTTAAGTCCAAACGGGATGAAATTTGGACCAAGAACTAGATTACATATTGTTAACTTCCAGTAATTTCTGTAAATTTTTCTGAAGCTATCTAAGATGGGTTGCTGTTATAGGCTAGTTTAATTAGATTTATTTCAGCAAGTAATTAGAGGGTAATAAACTCATTAAGTATACTTTGATGTGGTGACAACATAGCTTAACACGTTGAATATTGGAGGTTAAGCAGTTGAGTAGCAGTAGATGATATGTGCTTATCTCCTGGAATGCCTTGTTCCATGTTGCATACCGCATGCATTCGCGTTATTTATTCATGTTATGCATCATGCAGGATCGGTAGTGGAAGTTCAGGATCTGTCACCCGAGGAGCAGTACCAGGAGGAGACGCCGGAAGAGAAAATCCCAGGAGGAGACGTTGAAGAGCTGCCGGAGTGCCACGATCACCGCCCTTCGGACTTTGAGCGAGGCAAGCCCCGGAGCATTCTAACTCCTACTGTTTGCAAATGCTTTACAATTAACCTGATGATGGATGTTGCATTAGGTTATAGGAATTGATTGCTACCGTTGATGCATTATTACTTATCCTTGACCACCTGCAATATATCTTGATATCCCTGTTTAGGTCTAGGCTCGTTAAATGCTTAGCCCTGCTTAGACCGGTAAAAGTCGGGTGATTTCCTGTCTCCCGCATATAGACTGATCATGTTTAGCCTGTGCTATCATGAGATAACCATGTGATAATTAATCTGAGACGGAGGCGGGATGTAAGAGCAGCAGGACATGAGTTCTGTGTGCTAGTAGGCTCCCGTCTGTGTCGCATAGGACCCGTTCGGGAATGTAACTTCAGTCAAATTGAACGCGTCGATCACTTAACGGAGTAGGTCTGAGTACCTCCCGCGAAGCCGAGTAAGGTTATTCGAGCCGGTGATGGAGATGTTGACGCCTAACACCTAGGGTCTCAGCTGTACCGTGGGCAACTATTCTGATCAACCTGGCATGGTCCGAGGGCAGGCAGGGCCTGATCGACCTGGCATGACCGTGGGCAGTTATAGCTTGAGCGACCTGGCACTGAGATAACCCCCGGTGTAGAAGGGCCCATGGCTGTCCCGCGCATTGTGTTCTCGAATCTCCTGATTGGTAGCTTACGACTGCCGTAGCCGGAATATGGCGGGCGAGTGTGAGACATTTTATCCCCAGCTGGGTAGGAATCGATTATAATCGCCATCGCTCCTGGACAGTGAGCAGTTGACTTTAGATCATCTCTCGTAGAACTTATGGAACTAAAATGGTTATGGAATCTGAAAGGCTATTGATGAAATAGTCACTCTTGATTGATTAATTAGCAAGTGCTTGTTTAGTACAGGTGCAAATCTAGTAAGGTAGAGTTAATGACTAAAAGCAATTGCCAACATCGGAAACTGAGTTTTTACTAAAGCTTTCATGAAAAGGAGTATGTACAACCAACCCCACTTATATAGCCTACATGATCCTTGGTGTCTCATTATTTCTGGTTTTGTCGGGTAAGTCTAGCTGAGTACCTTCTCGTACTCAGGGTTTATTTCCCTTGTTGTTGCAGATGGCCAGTGCTTTTATGGCTACTGCGAGAACTGCTTGTACCCGGTAACGGGTGATGACTAGACCAAGGGCATGGTCAACACTTATCTCATCTGTTGCTTTTGTGGACCCGGTCAACTGATGGCACCGTATTTATGAACAATCCAAACTTATGTTTTAAAGACTATGTTGCTTCCGCTACTACTATCAAACTATGGTTTGTAATATTATTTCGTACTCCGATGTAATTTGAACTTTATGCAACTGTGATGTAACCCGTGAGCATGTTCGTGGAACAAGTACGATCTTGGCTGGATGTCATTGAATGATTTGAAATCCTTCGAGATTTCCGGACTACCGGGTTTGTACGAGCTTAAGTACTCGATGATTTCTGCGAGAGCGGAGGTTTTCAGTGCTTAATCTGGTGCAAATTGGTCGGTTCTGTTACAGGGCCAACAAGACGATCAGCTACCGCATCAACGTCGCCGCCTTCGCTCGTCATCGACCGGGCTCGTCGTCGCCTTCGCCCGTCGCCGTCGTTGCTAGTCATTGACCAGGATCATCGCCGCCTTCACTCGTCGCCGCCTTCGCTCATCGTCGACCAGGATCGTCGCCGCCTTCACTCATCGTTGACCAGGCTCGTCACCGCCTTCGCCCATCGTCGCCGCCTTCGTCACCGCCTTCACTCATCGCCGCGTTCGCTCGTTGTCGACCGGGATCATCGCCGCCTTTGTCGCCACCTTCGCTCGTCGTCGACCAGGATCATCGGCGCCTTCGTCGCCGCCTTCACTCGTTGACGCCTTCGCTCGTCATCGACCAGGATCATCGCTGCCTTCGTCACTGCATTCACTCATCGCCGCCTTCGCTCATCGTCGACCAGGATCATCACCGCCTTCACTCGTCGCCGCCTTCGCTCGTCGCTGTCTTCGCTCGTCGCCGCCTTCGCCCGTCGTCGACCAGGATCGTCGTCACCTTCACTCGTCGCCGCCTTCGCTCGTCGTCGACCAGGCTCGTTGCCGCCTTCGCCCGTCGTCAACCAGGATCGTCACTGCCTTCACTCGTTACCACCTTCGCTCCTCGTTGCCTTTGTCGCCGCCTTCACTCATCGTCAACTGGGCTCATCGCCGCCTTCGATTGTCGCCAACCCGCCCGCCGCCCAAGATCGGATCTACATCTGGCTCCTCGCTTCACTCCATGGCTCGACAATCGTGCTTCGTCATCGACCTCCATGCCCTACGGGCTACATGGTGTGGCGTTCACCTTTCAGCACCAGGCGCTCCAACAACTCTTCGACCCGGTTGAGCTTTTTAGCTCCGACCAAACAATCGTCAACCTCTCCAAATGATTCGCCGACCTCTCCAAGCAGCCTGGCTGACGGTGAAGGGGCCTCAGAGCTGGGGCTGCTGTCACTGCCGGACGCGTGCATGAGCGCCTACCCTCTGCGCTATGACGGTCAGTAGTCCTCCCGAGTGACGTCCTGACCTCTCTACGCGTGCATGAGCGTCTGCCCTCTGCGCTACGAAGGGAAGGCTAAGCTTGGGCTGAGACCTCCAAGGCTATACGTCCAGTGCCTGTATATGTGTCGTCTGCGCGGTCGTTCTCCATACGGTCTCCAAGCAGCTCGACTGACGCCGACGAAAACTCAGAGTCGGGGTTGTTGTCACCACTGGACGCGTGCATGAGCACCTGCCCTCTGCGCTACGGTGGCCAGTAGCTCTCCCGAGCGACGTCCCGACCTCTCTACGCGTGCATGAGTGTCTGCCCTCTGTGCTACGAAGGAAAGGCTAACTCGGGCTGAGAATTCTAAGGCTACACGCTCAGTGCCTGTATTTGTGCTACCCATGCGCTCGACAAACGATCTCCATTCGTCCAGGTCACAGTGGCGTAGCTAGGATTTATTGTTATGGTGGTCCATTGTCTAAAAATTTTAACCGCTAACGGCTAATATGTTGTTACACAAGTATATAACTTACAAACACAATTAGTGAAAAAAGACATGTAGAGTTCATAAAATAAATGAGTATTGCTTTCGTTATATAGAATTGAAATATTACATACCCATAATAGTTGAAGAACAATATGCCACTACTTCTTCTTCTTGTCAGGTCTGCGCCTTCTAATAGCCATAAAAGTGTTGATGATTTCTTCTTCACTCAATTGTAAGAAGATATCCCGCTCAATAAAAGTCACTAGACAATCATTTAGAAGGCTATCACCCATCTTAATCCTCAACTTATTCTTGATAAAGGTCATTGCAGAAAATATTCTTTCAACACTTGCGGTAGCCACCGGTAGAAGCAACACCAATTTGATAATAAATAGACCCAATGATAAATTTTATCTCTCTTTGTTTCAACAAGTTTTACTGACAGGTCAACAAGATTGTTTAGGCCTTTGAACATGTCATCTTTTCTCATGTCATCAATAAAGGTTTCAAGTTGCAAATCGAGTCTTAGCAAGTTAGAGCTTGAAAAATCATTAGGATAAAATTCAGCAAGTCTATGTACTTTGCTTGCATCAAAGGAAGCAAAGGAATCTGCTGGATTCAAAGCAGCCATACAAGTAAGCAACTCCATATTTACCTCATCAAATCGACTACCAAGCTCTTGACTAATTTTATCAATGACTCCAATATATACTTCTCTTCTGAAGTGATCATTATTTGTTTGGTTCTGAGCAAAACGTGCTGATCTTCCATATGGCACATAATTATGTTCCATTCCAGGAACTTGAATGCCATGTTTGTTACAAAATATTGTAACCCTTTGAATAAATGAAACCCACCTTTCAGACCTCATTTGTTGCATTTTACTCTTTGCCAAATGGACAAGTGACATTGCATTACGAATATCTTGGTCTTTTCTTTGCAAACACTCAGATAATTCATTTGTGTGTCCAAGAATGTTAAGCATCAAATGAGCACTGAAAATAAAATCAAATGACTCAAACACTCCAACCATAGTATGTTTTTTGGCCAATCCTTTGTGAAGTATCTTGTCCAAGAGATATGAGTACATTGCGAATTGTGGGATACATAGCAATCATGTTGACCACAGTTTTATAATGAGATCCCCATCGAGTGTCACCGGGTCTAGGTAGCCCCATCTCTTGATTTAACCCACTTCCAGATTCTAGTATACCACATTCAAGTGCTTTCATGACATTGTCATATTGGTGATGTCGAAGCATACCATGACGCTTACAAGAACTGCCAACAATATTTAGCAAGAGGGATACGCGATCAAAAAACCACACACAATCATCATTGTCTTTGGCAACAGCAACAAGAACCAATTGGAGTTGATGTGCAAAACAGTGAACATAATAAGCAGATGTTGATTCTTTCATGATCAATGTTTTCAGCCCTTTAATCTCTCCTTTCATGTTACTAGCCCCATCATAGCCTTGTCCACGGATTTGAGTTATAGTCAAACCATGACTAACTAGTAAAGATTGAATGTCTTCCTTAAGTGTTAAAGAAGTTGTATCATCTACATGTACAATTCCAAGAAACCTCTCACATGGCCTTCCTGATTTATCAACATAACACAAGCAAAGGGCTAGTTGTTCTTTATGAGAGACATCACTAGACTCATCAGCTAAAATTGTATAGTGATCATCACCAATTACATCAATAATTTTATCTCTAGTCTCCATTGCACAACATTGAATAATTTCTTTTTGTATGTCTGGGCTAGTCAATGTGCAATTACCTAGAGCATTCTTCAAAACAAACTT
Organism: Coix lacryma-jobi var. lacryma-jobi; assembly: GCA_009763385.1. Taxonomy (NCBI): domain Eukaryota; kingdom Viridiplantae; phylum Streptophyta; class Magnoliopsida; order Poales; family Poaceae; genus Coix; species Coix lacryma-jobi. Next base: position 70,875,925 of record CM019823.1, read on the forward strand.
GTCCACCTCTTCATTATTTGCTGCAAGCCACTTCAAAAGCTCAATGAAGTTCCCCTTGTTGCTAGACTCTTCACTTTCATCATGCCCACATAATGCTAATCCTTGTTGCAAAAGAAACCTCAAACATCTAAATGAATAAGTCAGTTTGATCTTGTAGAGACGACGCTCCTCATTATCTACCTTCACAATTTTATCATCAATTGCTCCAAGGGGAGTCATAAATAAATTATATCTTTCTTGAGCTGCGTTGTGGGCACTTGTTACACCACCCACATGTAAATCAAGTGCATCATTTCTATTCCAATTTCTCCAACCACCTTGAACAAATGCAGATTTCTTACTTTTCTCCTTTCCAAACAAGTAGCACACAAAGCAAAATGCTGCTTCCTTCATGACACTGTATTCAATCCAAGGATATTTATAAAACCATATAGGATTAAATTGCCGATCCCTAGGTCCAATTTTTCTACTTTCAAATTCATGTGCATAAGGTTGGAATGGGCCTTTAATAATATATGATCGACGAACTGCATCTTGATCATTGACAGGATAATTTGTAATGGGTTGTCTTTCCCCTGGATCAAGTGGAAGCCGGCTGATATCAAAAATTGGTTTATTTTGGACAACCGGAGGTGGACTTGGAGGCATTGGAGTTGGACTTACATTTTCTTCAATCACTCTATCTTGATCCGATCCACCTTCTTGTTCTTCAATTTGTTGTTCTGGAACAGCTGCAGCCACAGAAGGAGATTGACAAGAAGCCTTCTTTGATTCATATTTCTGAAAAAGAGAGGCAATATCACCACTCCTCTTCATTTTTAACAAATCTGCAAGAGAGATAAATAAACTGAATGCCCAATGATACAATATTTCAGTTAAATATTTGAATCATTTTAGTGCTAGAATAAAATTAAAAAACTGAGATGAAATAGAAATTAAATTATTTTGGCTTACTGTGGCAGATGCAATACTTAGAGTTGGCGAGTTGCTGGAATTGAAGTTGAACTATATATCGTTGATTAGTGTCTCCTGTTTAGCAATTAGGGCTTAATCACATGAGATACAGAGAAAGAAACGTGATAGATTGATAGAACTTGGGTATAGAAAGGATATCAAGATCGTTGGATCAACGTACATGTACTGAGCTGAAGTGCGTTGCTACTTGCTAGCCTGGACGGCGGGCGGATGGCCGGCGGCGGCCGCTCCAGCGCTATGCTGCTGCAACTGCAAGTCTCCTAGTCGAGTGGAGAATACCAAGGAGCAGGCCACGGTCTTAGCGAACGTCGCTTCGACTTCATTAGTTTGGATCGGCAGCGTATGCAGATAGACTTTGGGTCAAAATACAGAGGGGTACTAGTCTTTGGGACAAATCTTCAGGGTGGTCCGCGGCCCACAGGGACCACCATGTAGCTCCGCCAGTGCCAGGTCACGCCTCGATCGAGCCTCTTGGAAAAGGCCCTGTCTCTGGTACCTCCTTACGCGTGCATGAGCGTCTGTCCTCTGCGTTACGGGATGCCAGCAGTGGTACCTTGGGCGACTATTTTGACTCCTATGCGTAAATGGCCTCCGCGCTCTACGATACGGATCATGGGATAACCCATGGCCGAACTATTCATCGCTTCGGCTCACGGCTATTGGGTCTGCGGAATTTGAGGAAAATGCAAAGCACGCCGACTCGAAGCTTTGCCTCTTTTCGCTCAAGAGTCTATTTACAGACTATTCTCCTATTCTACGTTCTACTGCTGCCCTATGGCAAAAAGATCTACATCGGCGACCAGGGCCTCCGCGGCCGGCTCCGTCTCTAGACGCTCCATGTCGGCACGACGACTCTAGGCTCGGGGACTTCGACAAGCTGCAATCATCCTTCGCCGCTGGTTTTTCTCCATACTTTTTGTAAGTCATCATGTACTACTGCTCTCCATATTTATTTTTTAGGGACTTTGCCTTCGCTCGTCATCAACCAAGCTCAGGGACTTCACCTTCGCTCATCGCCGACCAGGCTCGCGGACTTCACCTTCGCTCATCGCCGACCAGGCTTGTAACCTTCGCTCGTCGCCGCCTTCGCTCGTCGCCATCTTCGCTCACCGCCACCCTCGCTCGTCGCTGAGAAGCTCGAGGACTTTGCCTTCGCTCGTCGCCGACTAGGCTCGGGGACTTCGCCTTCACTCTTCGCCGATCAGGCTCGGGGACTTCGCCTTCGCTCGTCGCCATCCAGGCTCAGGGACTTTGCCTTCGCTCGTCGCTGACCAGGCTCGGGGACTTCGCATTTGCTCATCGCCGCCTTTGCTCGCCGCCTTCGTACATCGCCGACTTTGCTTGTCGCCGCCTTCGCTCGTCGCCGACCAGGCTCAAGGACTTCAACTTCGCTCGTCACCAACTAGGCTCGGGGACTTCGTCTTCGCTCGTCGCTGACCAGGTTCAGGGACTTCACCTTCGCTCGTCGCCGACCAGGCTCGTTACCTTCGCTCGTCGTTGCCTTTGCTCGTTGCCACCTTCGCTCATCACCACCTTCGCTCGCCGCCACCATTGCTCGTCGCCGCCTTTGCTCGCCACCTTCGTACATCGCCGGCTTCGCTCGTCGCCGCCTTCGCTCGTCGCTGACCGAACTTCACCATCGCTCATCACCGACAAGGCTCAAGGATTTCGCCTTTGCTCGTCGCCGCGTTCGCTCACCGCCATCTTCCCTCGTCGCCACCTTGGCTCATCATCGCCATCGCTCGTCGCCACCTTCTGTTTCTGAAGCACAAGGTTGTAGGTTCATCAACGCATCGCCAACCAGGTTCATCGACCTAGCCTTCGTCCATCGCCGATCAGGTTCATCGACCTGACCTTCGCCCAGGCTCGTTGGCCTGGCCTTCGCTCGTCGCCGGTGTGCATCAAGTCACTCCATGCTGTTCAGATTAGGGTGCTGATTTTGGGCAGCTCATCGGGGCACTTGCCAAACGCTCTACAAGCTCGGCACCACGTGTCTTCAACACCTACTACCAAGCTCGAGGACTAAGTGGATACACTTCACCTTGCGGTGAATGTATTTTCTTTTTCTCTAACAATTCAAGGACTGGACCGAATTGGTGACCAGAGGGTGGGTGAATGGGAGCCTCAAATTTCTTTCCGAGAAATGATGGCCCTTGTCCCAAAAAATCACCCCAAAAGCGAAGACTCAAACAACCGGTGAGTTCACAACCTATGAATAGGTGGATACCCTAGGAGATGTCCTAGAGGTACAGTGGAACTACCAAAAAATCCCCAAAACCAAGCGCCAAAGCAATGGGGCAAAGCTGCACAAGCAAGCTCCAAGAACAATCGAACCTCCGATAACGGAACACCCCACTCCTATGGAGAAGAGGAAAGTGTTCGACCAAAACTACTTAGGCCAACTGATGGAAAAAGAACCTTGGAAAGATCCTTATGAATATAGGAAACTAACACAACAGACAGATCTCAAATTGGAGCTCGAACGCAAAAGATACGGACGCTAGAACCAACGAAACTCCGAAAGCGGAACACTTAACTCCTATGGAGAAAAAGGAAGTGTCCGACCAAAATTACTTTGACCAATGGTGACAAAAGTACTTTGGAATGATCCTTAAGAAGTTAGGAAACCAACGCAACAAACGGATCACAAATCAGAGCTCGTACACAAAAGATACGGACGAAATCAGCAAAACTGTGCAGTTGCGGGAAGTCCGCTATTGAACCCCGGACAGTCCGGGAATGAGTCCCGGACAGTCCGCCGTTCAAAAATGAAAACAGCGACCTCGCTGCCCATGAACAGCCCCGACCCTTGGACAGTCCGGGGATGAGTCCCGGACAGTCCGTCACTGTCCAGAAAACCCAAAAACAGCTCGGGACAAAACCAAAATCGATTGGATCTTCACCAAATCGAACGGGACTGCAACCAAACTTCTCCCAAGTTTTCTTCTACGTGTTGGGAAGCTAATCCTAGGATATCATCGCTCCAAACCAACTAATCCATGAGAAATTCGAAGAACACTATAAAAGGGGAAGAACGAAGAACAAAAACAATTTTGACCCGATATACTTGTTCGTGGGTGTAAAGATGAATTCCTTCGGTGGAAATTTTCTCCTCACTTCAAAGAACAAGTAGATTCAAATGGAATCGCAAAAGACGCAACGTAGAGGGAGATGAGTGAAGGGAAAATCGTGGAGAAAAGAGGAACGCGAAGAACAAATTCAAAACGCGAATTCAACCACGAATTTGATCCTTGGATTCAGAGGAATGGATGATTGATTAAGCACTCAGTGTCAGGCTACAAGCCACTCCTAGTAACACAAAGCTTGGATGGCAAAAAGCTCAAGAACAAGAGCCAACTCTCCTCCTAACCCTATCCTCCTCTCACCTAAACAAAATGAGAGTGACACCTCCAAGGATGGCTGTCCAACACAACCCCTTCATCTATATATAGGCGCACGTCTGAATGACACAAACGCCCTAACATGAAGTACTAACCCAAATACTCTCTAGAGGTAAAACCCTCTAACTCTGGCAGTTTCCATCCGACGGCCACGCGCCTTCTCATCCTTCGCTTCGCCTCGACGCAAGCTCCAGGATGCCGCCACGTGCCGTCACCGCCGACCACCGCGCCTTCCTCGTGGATAGCTTCGCCGCCGCGCCAGCCTCTCCACGCCGCCAAGCGTCAACCGTTCCACATGGGAACCTCCGCCCGGTTTTAAGCCCCAAACCGGTAAACCCGCCAGCCCAGGTTTTGAGGCCCAAACCTGGCAAACCGTCCACCCCGAGTTTTGAGGCCCAAACTCAGAAACCGGCCACCCTAGGTTTTGAGGCCCAAACCTGGAAACCGTTGAGGGTAGCTTTTGAGGCTCAGCTACTGAACCCGCACCAAAGACGACATGTGGTTTGCACACCCCGACCACCGGCACCGATGTCGATGCATGTCCAGCCTCCACGCTGGGCATAACGCCTTCGCCTTCCTTCTTGACTCGGCTGACGGCACTTGCACCGCACGCAAGCCCGTGTCCAACCTCCCGCCAAGTGCCACGATGCCAACGTCTTCCTCCCGACTCGGCCGATGCATTGCACATCCCCATGTGCTCTCGCTCGTCGATGCCACGTGCCAGCTACCACAGCTGGTCCTCCGGCCCTCCGGTCCGTCAGTCCAAGCCTCACGTCCGCCCTTCACCGCTCTGGGTACATCGGCATGGCACGTCCGCCGCACGGCACACCCATCCTTCACCGCTCCCAGTCTGTCGGCACGACACGTCTCTAGTTGACCTTCACCTCGCCATCGACCACTGTATCCGAGCTCAACACCTGCATATCAACACAACCAAGGGGAATGCGGATACATGGGTGTATGCCGGGTCTCTGAGTGATGAGTGATTGTCAACTGGGATGATGCGCATGTTCTTTGGCCTGTGTTGTGCAGGTGTCAAGCACGGATGCAGTGATCGAAGGCGAGGTGAAGGTCAAGTAGATACGTGCCGTGCCGATGGACCGAGAGTGGCGAAGGGCGGACGTGAGGCTTGGACTGAGGGACCAGAGGCCCGAGGATCAGCTGTGGTGGCTGGCAGCCTGTGACGACGACAAGTGAAGAAGTGCGGTCATGTGTTGTCTCAGTCGTGGACTCGGGGACACGTGTCGGTGGACGGGGTGCACAGGAGGTGCATCCCATCTACGACGTCGGTTTGGTGGTAGAGCCAGAGAAAAACCATCGGATGGACGGTTTCCAGGTTTGGGCCTCAAAACCTGGGCATAGACGGTTTCCGAGTTTGGCCACAAAACTCGGGCTGACGGTTTCCGAGTTTGGCCACAAAACTCGGGCTGAGGACGGTTTCCAGGTTTGGGCCTCAAAACCTGGGCGCTGAGGGTTTGCTGAGTTTGGCCTCAAAACTCAGAAGCTGGTGGACTGGTTTCCCGGTTTGGGCCTCAAAATCGGGGGTTGGCTGGAAAAGGCTGGTTTCCCAGTTTGGGCCACAAAACCGGGGGTGCATAGCGAGGGCGGCACGTGGCGGCGATCCGGAGGTTGCGTCGAGGCAACAATTCGAATTGTGCGGGCGTGGCCGTCGGATACACCTACCACCGAGTTGGTCCAGAATAACCCTAGGGTTTAGCTGGTTCACTCTGTAATTAGAATAGAGAGGGGTAGAGTAGGAAATAGACTTAGGCTAGTAGTAGGATAAGTAGTCGAGAGACACCCTCCTCCCATTGATCTCAGTCATTTGCTCTTTCGCACTTAGGGTTTCCTGCTCTCCCATCCCCTGCTGTAGCTAGCTGAGATCCGCAGAGAGACTTGCCTCTGTGTACTGTTGATTTGAAGAAGTGAGGTCGTATCCTCACCTTTGCAGTGCAGATCGATGACTTGATTCGTGTTTTGATTCGTGTTCTTCGCGTTCTTCGTTTCTTCATGATTTTCCCGTCACTCGATCTCCCTCTCTACTGCGTCTTTGCGAAATCCGTTTGAATCATTTTGTTCGTATCATTGAGGAGGTCATTTCTACCAAAGGAATTTATCTAACTTCTCATGATCGAATAGATCGGGACGATTTTGTTTTCGTGGCGCTTTTTCCGTTCATCCACCTTCCCTTTTGATTTCCCGGTGATTTGGTTGATTTGAGCGGATGATTTCTTGGGGATAGTCTCCTAACTACCCTGTGATCATCTTCTCCAAGTTTGGGAACTTGGGATTTTGATTTGATTGGATTTGAGAGGATTTGAGAGAGAGGCGATCAAAGTCGCCCTCCCTGTTTATCCGCGGACATTCCGCCACTGGACCCGCGGGCTGTCCGGGGGTCGGGCTCCGACCGAGCAGTGGTCGCATGGCCTTGACTGTTTTTGCCTCGGGTGACCGGCGGACAGTCCGCCGTTGTCAGGCGCGGACAGTCCGGGCCCGAGCAGGGACTACTCAGCAACTGTGCGTTTTTGCACTTTTGACCGGCGGACAGTCCGCCACCAGAGCGCGGACAGTCCGGCCTTGGGCGGATAGTCCGGGACTCCAGGTCCGGACAGTCCGGGATCCTGCTGAGTGCTCCGGTTTGGTGCGTTTGCTCTCCCAACTTCTACGCTTGGTTTCCGGACTTCTCGTTTGGCCCTGTAGTTGACCAAGGAACCTCTCTTGATATCCTTGCTACTTGTTAGCATCGGTATTTGGGGACTTCTCGACGTAGCCGTCTATCTACGTTCGGGACTTGGTTTTTGGGGTTGTGTTCGAGCCGGAACTTTTGGAGTTTGGTTTGCTTCTTCTTGGTGTTGCTCCGCTGTGATCTTAGGGATCATCCACCCTCTTCTAAGGGTCGTGAGCATCACGGTTTCGGTCGCCGTTTCTCGGGGTTGATTTTGGGACACTTGGCCAAAGTTTCGAGGGAAATTTGATTGGCTCCCATTCACCCCCCCTCTGGTCGCCTTGCTAGTGCTTTCTCGGTCCTTCAATTGGTATCGGAGCGGGTTAAAGATCTTCCACCTTAGCCGGTTCCAGATCCACAGAAGGCGACATGGATCGCGGCGTGGGCAAACCGCCTTTTTTTATGGGACGAACTATGCGTATTGGAAGATACGCATGTCGGCCTATCTCCAGAGCATGAGCTCTTCTGTTTGGGAGATTTGCAACAGGGATGATTACGTTGTCTTGGCTGCTCGTGTCTCTCAGCTCCAGATCGATGAGCACGAGGCAAATAGCCGGGCACGTAACGCTCTGTTCTCTTGTTTGAGCATGTCCGAGTTCGATCGTGTTTCTCACCTCCCCACGGCTCGAGATTTGGGCGACCCTCATGCGCTTCCATGAGGGAACCACTCAAGTCAAATCTCGCCTCTATGAGTCGCACAAGCGGGAGTATGAGAACTTTAGACATATGCCTAGCGAGAGCATAGAGAGTTTATTCGCTCGCTTTCAGGTCATTGTCAACAAGATGAGAGCGAACAAGGAGCTGTTGCCTTTTGACGATCATGAGAGGGCTTTGAAGCTTTTGCACACTCTTGATCGGTCAGTGTGGGACTCAAAGGTCCAGGCGATCATCGTATCATCTAACTATGAGACCCTCACTTGCGACGAGCTCTTTAGTAAGCTCAAGTCTAGTGAGATTGACGCCATGTCGAGGGCTTCTTATGAGAATCCTTCTGGCCTGACTATGGCTTTGGTTTCTGGCTCTTCTAACCCCTCTGGAGGTTTTGCTCTTTCGTCTCTCTTTTCTGTCACAGAGGACCAGCTTGAGTCGTTGGGGGATGACGAGCTGGCAATGCTCGCCAACCGGTTCACGCTGAAGGACCGAGAATCAACCAGAAAGCGACCAGAGGGGGGGTGAATGGGAGCTTCAAAATTTCCTTTCGGAAACTAGCAGCCACTGTCCCGAGAGTCACCCAAAAGGACAAACCCTAGAGCTTGCTAATGTCCACGACCCTAGATGTAGGGTGGATGCTTCCAAGAAGCACAGCGGGACACTACACAATTCTAGAAAGCCAACACAAAAGACGGAAATCAATTCCGACAGCGGACAAACAAACCGCGAACGAAACAGCGCAAAACAGTCACGACCGGACTCTGGTCAGCGTCCGGTCAGCAGGGACCGGATGCGTTCGGTCACACAAAAACCAATCTGGAACCTTACTGTTCCTGACCGGACTCACGAGCAGGGAGCGTCCGGTCAACAACAGTGCGTCCGGTCAAAAGACAACAAGCTCAATGAACAGTAGAACCTATGCGTCCGGTCAGTATTCAAACTGAGCGTCCGGTCAAGTCACGAGATCAACACACCGAGCGTTCAACGACCGGACTCTCTGCCTGTGCGTCCGGTCATCTCGACCAAGCGTCCGGTCACCCCGATACAGTGCTGTTCGTCCACCGATTCAATTCGATCTCACCCAAAACAAATCCTCTAGGGATCAAACTTGGTGAGAGGAGTCAAAAGGAGTATAGTGAGCTATCCCTAAGAGATCATGGCTCGAACCTATCTCCAAATCGATGAATCGAAGAATTTCGGGGGAATGGAGAAAACTTGATCCGAAACAAAAATCGATCGATCTCCTAGACCGTGAGGTTAGAGTTTAATTCCTTCGGTGGAAAGAAGTGCCTCACGATCTAGAACAACTTGGTTCAAACGGATTCGCAAAAGATGAACCGAGCAAAGAGATCAAACAATGGGAAAATCGTGGAGAAAAAGGATTCCGCGAAGAACACAGCCAAAACGCGAATCGACACCACGATCTTGCAGTCGAAGCGCAAACACACGCTACGACAAGGAGGTTACGGCCTCCTTTCCTCAAAATCAACAATACACAGAGGTGAGTCTCTCTGCGGATCTCAGCTAGCTACAGCAGGGGATGGGAGAGCAGGAAACCCTAAGTGCGAAAGAGCAAATGACTGAGATAGATAGGAGGAGGGTGTCTCCCGACTACTTATCCTACTACTAGCCTAAGTCTATTTCCTACTCTACCCCTCTCTATTCTAATTACAGAGCGAACCAGCTAAACCCTAGGGTTATTCTGGACCAACTCGGTGGTAGGTGTATCCGACGGCCACGCCCGCTCGATTCGAAGCGTTGCCTTGACGCAACCTCCAGATCGCCGCCACGTGCCGCCCTCGCTCTGCACCCCCGGTTTTGTGGCCCAAATCGGGAAACCAGCCTTTTCCAGCCAACCCCCGGTTTTGAGGCCCAAACCGGGAAACCAGCCCACCAGCATCTGAGTTTTGAGGCCAAACTCAGTAAACCCTCAGTGCCCAGGTTTTGAGGCCCAAACCTGGAAACCGTCCTCAGCCCGATTTTTGTGGCCAAACTCAGAAACCCTCAGCCCGAGTTTTGTGGCCAAACTCGGAAACCGTCCACGCCCAGGTTTTGAGGTCCAAACCTGGAAACCGTCCATCCGATGGGTTTTCTCTGGCTCTACCACCAAACCGACGTCGTAGAGGGGATGCACAGCCCGTGCACCCCGTCCACCGACACGTGTCCCTGAGTCCACGACTCAGGCAACACATGACCGCACTTCTTCACTTGTTGTCGTCACAGGCTGCCAGCCACCACAGCTGATCCTCAGGCACTCTGGTCCCTCAGTCCAAGCCTCACGTCTGCCCTTCACCGCTCGGTTCATCGGCATGGCACGTCCGCCGCACGGCACGCCCATCCTTCACCGCACCCGGTCCGTCGGCACGACCCGTCTCAACTTGACCTTCACCTCGCCGTCGATCACTGTATCCGTGCTCGACACCTGCACAACACAAGCCAAAGAACATGCGCATCATCCCAGTTGACAATCACTCATCACTCAGAGACCCGGCATACACCCATGTATCCGCACACACGGTTCCACAACAACCGCATGAACCGTCGCCGCGGAGGAGGACGCTCAAGATGCTATGAGTGCGGCGATCCCGATCACTTCATCGCCAACTGCCGCAAGAAGAACAAACATTCGGGGAAGGGCGATCATGGGCACAAGTACGACTCCAAGCGCAAGGAGAAGTACGTCCCTCCAAGGCGCAAGAAGAGGGGCGGCTTCGACAAAGAGTACATCAAGAAGAAGTACTTGGAGAAGGCCCAGGCTGAGCAGCGTGCGTTCTTCGCCACGCTCAGCGACGTCGACGGCTCGGATGATGACTCCGCTTGCTCAAGCGACGATGAGTCCGAGAAGATGAAGAAGATCGAGGACAAGCTCAATGGACTATGCTTCTTCGCCGACGACGGGGGCCTCTGCACCATGGCGCTTGGTGACGAGGTCGGAGGTGAGCTGGAGCATACCCCTCGGAATGACGACGACGACGACACCTCCCAGGTATCACTCACCTACGACGATCTCTCTGCCGAGGTTGAGAAACTTACTGCTGCCCTCCTTAGTCAGGACAAGTTGCTTAGGCGTGCCGCTAGAGAGCGCAAGGAGTTTAGGTAGAAGTGGGAGGACACGGTGAGAGAGCTTGAGTTTGCCAAGTCCACCATGGTCGTGACAGAGGAGGTTGAGTGTGAGATGTGCACCACGCACATGACTGACCTTCTCACTTTGAGAGGTAAGTATGCTGCGTTGGTAGGAGAGGTGGATGAGCTGAAGGCTAGACCTTCTTTGTTGGGTGCAAGCAAGACTTGTCCTGTCTTGAAATCTGAGTTGGCAGAGAAGAAAGCCAAGATTGTGTCTCTTGAAGAGGCCAACTCAGGTAGCACTTGTGTGGCTAGATGCGCTCTCTGTGAGGGTTTGGAGATGGAGATAGCCAATGTGAAGCATGACAAGATGCAAACCGAGGAAGAAAACACATACCTTCGGACCATCTTGTCATGGGTCTCTTGTTGTGAGCCGCAGCTCGGGATGATGATCTCCCAATTTAAGCGAGCTGCTGGAGGTTCTGGTGTAGGTCTTGCTCAGGGTGTTGATCTTTCTGCTTTTGGGAAGATTGGAGAGTCGAGTGGTCTGAATCCTAGTGAGAAGCCCAACTCCACCACTACTCCCAAACTGACCAAGCTTCCACCCAAAGAGCCCGTCAAGCCTACCACCAAGGATGGGGTGTTTGAGGAACCTCCGAGAGCTCCACCCAAGAACCAAGTGTGGCATCCCAAACCCAACCACTTAAAGAACAAGCTGGATACAATGCCACCTATCCAGGAGGAGTTGCCACAGAAGGGCAAAGTGATCCACACCCACAGCCAAGAGTACCAACAACCCCCTTTGCGTGCGGTGAGGTACCATTGTGACTTCTGTGGGAGAGATGGACACTTGAGCGAGTTCTGCTTTAGACACAAGAGAGAGGTGCGCCGTGCTAGGGACATGAACAACACGGACATGTACCAACCTTTCCATGATGTACATGCACCGAATGTTCAGAGGAGAGCACCGAGACGTGCTGCTAGGCCCAGAGGTCTAGAACCTCAAGTTCCCAGGCCTAGGCAGCAGAGAGCTCCGAGGAGAGACGCTAGGCCTAGAGGCGCAGTGCCTCAAGTTGCTAGGCCTAGGCCTCGTAGAGAGCGTGCCCGGCGGGAGCCTGCAGTTGTAGGCTATGGACCCCGTGGCGGAGGCTTTGTAGTTGAGCATTTTCCCCCACCGCGGTTTGAGTATCGCGATGGACGCTCCTCCCTTAGCGGACCATGTTTTCCTCAGCCTGGTGATCGCTTTCCCCGTAGGCAGTCTAGGAATGGTTTTTTCCCTGACCGTTCTTTTGAGCAGCCGGCCCAACACTGGTATTCTTCCTACTTCACTAACCCCAGTGTTGGACCGTATGCTCATCCTATGTCTTTTTATTGATGTAGGTAAAACAGTTGGAGGACATTTGGTTGGTGGATTCCGGTTGCTCGAGGCACATGACCGGAAACGCCAAGTGGTTCTCCAGCCTTAGTCCTGTTGCCGGAAAGGAGTACATAACCTTCGGCGACAATAGCAAAGGTAAGGTATTGTCTCGCGGGTCGGTGCGAGTTAATGAGCACTTTGTGTTAAGCGATGTTGCTCTTGTTTCTAACTTGCATTTTAACCTTCTTTCTGTTTCGCAACTCTTTGACGACGACTATGAGATTCGTTTTAAACCGAATCTCAGTCGTATTTTGGATCCTCAGGGCAATCTTGTGTGTTTGATTTTGCCTTTTGGAAAAGTCTTTCGTGCAAATTTCTCAGAGTCTTTTGGCACTTCTCGTTGTCTAGTGGCTGGACCTTCCTCCTCTGATCTTTGGAAGTGGCATAGGAGACTTGGACATTTGAGCTTCGACTTGCTTGCAAGGATTAGTTCACTTGGCCTAATCCGAGGATTGCCCAAGTTGCATATGGAGAAGGATCTTGTTTGCCACTCTTGTAGACACGGGAAGATGGTTGCCGCTCCCCACCATCCAGTGACTCAGGTCATGACCAAGCGCCCTGGAGAGCTTTTGCACATGGACCTTGTTGGTCCCGCTCGGGTGAGCTCAGTTGGGGGGAAGTGGTATGTGCTTGTGGTTGTTGATGACTTTTCAAGATATTCGTGGGTCTTCTTTTTAGCTGAGAAGACCGAGACTTTCTCCTTTGCTCGCAATCTGATTTTGCGTCTTTAGAACGAGTTCCCTTTGAACTCGATGCGAGCAATTCGGAGTGATAATGGTTCCGAATTCAAGAATTCGGATTTTGAGAAGTTTTGTAACTCTTTGGGTCTAGAGCATCAGTTTTCTTCCCCTACACACCTCCTCAGAATGGTGTTGTAGAAAGGAAGAATCGGACCCTTGTTGAGATGGCCAGGACGATGCTCGATGAGCATAGGACTCCTAGGCGATATTGGGCCGAAGCTATGAGCACTGCATGCTACATTTCCAATCGCATTTTTCTCCGAGCTTTCTTGAAAAAGACTTCTTATGAGTTGCGTTTTGGAAAACTACCCAAGGTGAGTTATTTTCGAGTTTTTGGTTGCCATTGTTTTATACTCAAAAAAGGCAACTTGGACAAGTTTGAGTCTCGTTCTTCTGACGGTGTATTTTTGGGTTATGGCACTCACACTCGCGCATACCGTGTACTTAACCTTGATACTAACCGAGTCATGGAGACATCAGATGTCACCTTTGATGAGACCATGGTTTGTCCTTCTTCTCGTTTTGAGCGTGCAGGTGATCATGAGGTTGGTGAGCCTCTTTTTGATGACGAGGACGAGGGTGCTGAAGGTATGGATGATCCAGCACCCTCTCCACCTGTTGTGCCGCAAAGAGCGGCTTCTACGACGACTCACGGCCCTGACACCTCTTCTTCCTGGGGGCCGTGGGATCCGCCACCCCGAGCGGTACCATTTGTACCCGGGGAGGCACCAGCTGCTGTTGAGGGGGAGGCTACTTCAGCTCGGGAGGCGCCTCGACACATTCAGCGCCAGCACCCGCCTCTGCAGATGATCGGCAGCATCGACGAACGAGTCACTCGGTCCAGGTCACAACATATTTCTCACTTCGCTCATTCTGCTTTTGTTGCTAATTTTGAGCCCCGAGATGTTGGACACGCTTTGACGGATCCGGATTGGGTCAATGCCATGCATGAGGAGTTAGAAAATTTTGAGCAAAATCGGGTTTGGGTTCTAGTTCCACCTCCTCCTGAGTGTATGCCTATTGGGACAAAATGGGTTTTCAAAAACAAGCAAGGAGAGGATGGCCACGTTGTTAGGAACAAGGCCAGGCTTGTAGCGAAGGGTTATAGTCAGAAGGAGGGGATAGACTATGAGGAGACGTTTGCTCCTGTAGCTTGTTTGGAGGCTATTAGGATACTCTTGGCTTTTGCTGCATCCAAAGGTTTCAAACTTTTTCAAATGGATGTCAAGAGTGCCTTCTTAAACGGCTACATAGAAGAAGAGGTTTATGTTGAGCAACCCCCCGGTTTCGAAAATCCCAAGTTTCCAAACCATGTTTTTAAACTCCACAAAGCTTTATATGGTTTGAAACAAGCCCCTAGAGCCTGGTATGATAGGTTGAAAACCTTTTTGCTTGCTAAGGGTTTTAAAATGGGATGTGTAGATAAAACGCTCTTTCTCCTTAGGCAAGGCAAATACACTCTCTTGGTCCAGATTTACGTGCATGATATCATTTTCGGTGGTTCTTCTCACGCTTTGGTTGCCAAGTTTGCAGATACTATGAGCAGGGAGTTCGAGATGAGCATGATGGGCGAGCTAACATTCTTTCTCGGGTTGCAAATTAAGCAATCCCGAGAGGGGACGTTTGTGCACCAGGGCAAGTACACCAAGGACTTGCTGAAGCGGTTGGATATGGGTGAGGCCAAGCCTCTTCCAACACCCATGTCGACGACGACTGCCCTGGATGCGGATGTGGATGGAGAAGCAGTGGACCAGAAGGAGTACCGAAGCATGATCGGGTCGCTCCTCTACCTGACGGCGACACGCCCGGACATCCAGTTCGTGGTGTGTCTGTGTGCGCGCTTTCAGGCGTCGCTGCGCACTTCTCACCGTCAGGCGGTGAAGCGGATTTTCAGGTACCTTCGTTTCACACCTGAGTTTGGGATTTGGTATTCTGCTTCCTCCACCCTCTCCCTTTGTGGCTATTCCGATGCTGATTTTGCTGGTTGCCGTATTGAGCGCAAGTCCACTTCTGGGACTTGCCAGTTTATTGGTTCTTCTCTTGTTTCGTGGTCTTCTCGCAAGCAGTCTAGTGTCGCTCAGTCTACCACAAAGGCTGAATATGTTGCTGCGGCTAGCTGCTGTTCCCAGTTGCTTTGGATGATGGCCACTTTGCGTGATTTTGGTCTGAGCTTTTCTCGCGTGCCTTTGCTTTGTGACAACACGAGTGCTATTAGCGTTGCTAAGAACCCCGTGCTTCACTCGAAGACCAAACACATTGATGTGCGCTTTCATTTCTTACGAGACCACCAGGAGAAGGGTGATATCGACCTTCGCCATGTCGATACTCATCATCAACTGGCTGATATTTTCACCAAGGCTTTAGACGAATCAACCTTTAATCGGTTGAGGGGTGAGCTTGGTGTGTGTTTCCCCTTTTAGTTGGGGGAAACATTTTGGATCTTGTATATTAGACTGACTGTTCTTCATTTGTCTTTCTTTTCTTTTGCATTTTAGCATACGCATTTACATTCTGAGCTTCATGTCTATAATCATTAGAATGTAACTATGCTCTATGTAGTATGCTCTGATGCTTATGCTGCTGCTTATATCTTATGCTCTTTCTGATCACTAGTACATGTTGTGAGCTGAGCTATTTTGAAATGGTGACTTTGCTTAATGTAAATAAAATCTGAAAATGTTCACCATTGAGATATGCAACTAGCATGTGTAGGATGTGTTGAGTTCACTCGTGCTTTTCATATATGCTAGGTTGCTATGTCTCTAGTTCTGAGTCATTCACTTGCTTGGTTTGTTTATATCATGTTTAAAATTTTGAACCAAGTTTTAGTGAATTGAAAAGATCGAGATGGGATCGCTTGTCAACACATCACGGTATCGAGATGGTTTCTCATTGCACTTTGAGTTAAACTTGAGCCGTGTAGTGTATGACCGAAACCGTAGCTTTAAGCTTCTGATTGCTTCGGCATAGGCTTCGCTCGGTTGAAAAGTTAGGCAATGACAAGCTTTCAACCTCTCGCAATCACATGCTAATAATTGAACTTGTGTAATTTCACCGCTGCAACTCCGATCTGAATTTGAAATCACAAGTGTATGTTTCATTCTTAAGCATGATGATTGAACTTTGCTAGGGGTAGTTCACCTTGTATACATGTTTAGCACTTGTTCAGACTCCTGTTTATACCTTGCTAGTGCTATTTTGATGGTGAATACCTTTTGACTCAAAATTGCTCTTTTC
This sequence comes from Coix lacryma-jobi var. lacryma-jobi, assembly GCA_009763385.1. Classification (NCBI taxonomy): domain Eukaryota; kingdom Viridiplantae; phylum Streptophyta; class Magnoliopsida; order Poales; family Poaceae; genus Coix; species Coix lacryma-jobi. The sequence continues at coordinate 70,892,134 of CM019823.1, forward strand.
CGCTCATATGTTCATATTTCATATCTGGTGATCAGTTTGAGCCTTTGCTGAGCTTTGCTGTTATTGAGTCATTAGAGCTATACTATTTAGAGCATCTTTGCATTCTTTTGACTGTATGCCTGAAGCTGCTAACTTGCATTTTGACTCATATGCATGTTGGAAGGGGGAGACCCTCCCTAGTTCGCACTTTTGTTGGTGCCTCTTCTGGTGGGGAGAGCCTTTTACTTGACTCGTGCATTTTCAACTAAGGGGGAGAATCTTTGCAAATCACATGTGCTTCTCGAGTGTTCTTTTGAGGGGGAGTGTTTTCTTGGTTGTATGCACTAGTCGAGAGGGAGCTTGAGCTTTGTTGTCTCTTGTTGGCCGAAAGGCATCGGTATCGAGCTTTCTTTGCTAGTTGTGTTGAGCCTCTCTGCCTCTATCTTGAGGGACTAGCATTTTGCTTCGATTTTTCAATTGGTGTCTGCTAGCGGTGTTGAGCCTATTCTACCTCTTCTTGAGGGCTAGCTTTGCTTTGCTTGGTTGCGTCGAGCTGTTGCCCATATCTTTGGGGACCAAGTTCTTTTGCTCTTTCCACTTGACCCTCTTCAGCTTTGCTATGCTTTTGGGTCATTTGGTTGAGTTTTCTCCTTCTTTCTTCTTCCTTATTCTCTTTCTATTATGATTTGTGTGAGTAGTTGACAATGCACTCATCAAAGGGGGAGATTGCGGATACATGGGTGTATGCCGGGTCTCTGAGTGATGAGTGATTGTCAACTGGGATGATGCGCATGTTCTTTGGCATGTGTTGTGCAGGTGTCGAGCACGGATGCAGTGATCGAAGGCGAGGTGAAGGTCAAGTAGAGACGTGCCGTGCCGATGGACCGAGAGTGGCGAAGGGCGGACGTGAGGCTTGGACTGAGGGACCAGAGGCCCGAGGATCAGCTGTGGTGGCTGGCAGCCTGTGGTGACAACAAGTGAAGAAGTGCGGTCATGTGTTGTCTGAGTCGTGGACTCGGGGACACATGTCGGTGGACGGGGTGCACGGGAGGTGCATCCCATCTACGACGTCAGTTTGGTGGTAGAGCCAGAGAAAAACTATCGGATGGACGGTTTCCAGGTTTGGGCCTCAAAACCTGGGCGTAGACGGTTTCCGAGTTTGGCCACAAAACTCGGGCTGACGGTTTCCGAGTTTGGCCACAAAACTCGGGCTGAGGACCGTTTCCAGGTTTGGGCCTCAAAACCTGGGCGCTGAGGGTTTGCTGAGTTTTGCCTCAAAACTCAGAAGCTGGTGGACTGGTTTCCCGGTTTGGGCCTCAAAACCGGGGGTTGGCTGGAAAAGGCTGGTTTCCCGGTTTGGTCCACAAAACCGGGGGTGCAGAGCGAGGGCGGCACGTGGCGGCGATCCGGAGGTTGCGTCGAGGCAACACTTCAAATTGTGCGGGCGTGGCCGTCGGATACACCTACCACCGAGTTGGTCCAGAATAACCCTAGGGTTTAGCTGGTTCACTCTGTAATTAGAATAGAGAGGGGTAGAGTAGGAAATAGACTTAGGCTAGTAGTAGGATAAGTAGTCGGGAGACACCCTCCTCCCATTGATCTCAGTCATTTGCTCTTTCGCACTTAGGGTTTCCTGCTCTCCCATCCCCTGCTGTAGCTAGCTGAGATCCGCAGAGAGACTTGCCTCTGTGTACAGTTGATTTGAGGAAGTGGGGCCGTATCCTCACCTTTGCAGTGCAGATCGATGACTTGATTCGTGTTTTGATTCGTGTTCTTCGCGTTCTTCGTTTCTTCATGATTTTCCCGTCATTCGATCTCCCTCTCTAGTGCGTCTTTGCGAAATCCGTTTGAATCATTTTGTTCGTATCATTGAGGAGGTCATTTCGACCAAAGGAATTTATCTAACTCCTCATGATCGAATAGATCGGGACGATTTCGTTTTCGTGGCACTTTTTCCGTTCATCCACCTTCCCTTTTGATTTCCCGGTGATTTGGTTGATTTGAGCGGATGATTTCTTGGGGATAGTCTCCTAACTACCCCGTGATCATCTTCTCCAAGTTCGGGAACTTGGGATTTTGATTTGATTGGATTTGAGAGGATTTGGGAGAGAGGCGATCAAAGTTGCCCTCCCTGTTCATCCGCGGACAGTCCGCCACTGGACCCGCGGACTGTCCGGGTGTTGGGCTCCGACCGAGCAGTGGTCGCGTGGCCTTGACTGTTTTTGCCTCGGGTGACCGGCGGACAGTCCGCCGTTGTCAGGCGCGGACAGTCCGGGCCCGAGCAGGGACTACTCAGCAACTGTGCGTTTTTGCACTTTTGACTGGCGGACAGTCCGCCACCAGAGCGCGGACAGTCCGGCCTTGGGCGGATAGTCCGGGACTCCAGGTCCGGACAGTCCGGGATCCTGCTGAGTGCTCCGGTTTGGTGCGTTTGCTCTCCCAGCTTCTACGCTTGGTTTCCGGACTTCTCGTTTGGCCCTGTAGTTGACCAAGGAACCTCTCTTGATATCCTTGCTACTTGTTAGCGTCGGTATTTGGGAACTTCTCGACGTAGCCGTCTATCTACGTTCGGGACTTGGTTTTTGGGGTTGTGTTCGAGCCGGAACTTTTGGAGTTTGGTTTGCTTCTTCTTGGTGTTGCTCCGCTGTGATCTTAGGGATCATCCACCCTCTTCCAAGGGTCGTGAGCATCACGGTTTCGGTCGCCGTTTCTCGGGGTTGATTTTGGGACACTTGGCCAAAGTTTCGAGGGAAATTTGATTGGCTCCCATTCACCCCCCCTCTGGTCGCCTTGCTAGTGCTTTCTCGGTCCTTCAGGACACATGTTGCACACGCACGCCAACACATGAACACCACAACTCAATGCCACCTGTTAGTCATAAGCATTAAGCACATAGGGAGATAATGACTCAACCGGGAAAAGCCTCAAACCTTCCTCATCAATGTCAATCATTCATCATATATGTTCTCAATCTCCCCCTTGATGAATGCATTGACTAACAATAAAACCAGAAAGGAAAGGTTTGAAGGCAAGCCTCATTCAAGTGCCCAAAAGCCAATCAAAAGCAAACACAAGGTCACTTGATATGAGGAAGGATCATGAAAACTCCAAATAAAAGCTCTCGGTCCCAAAAGAAATGGGAAAAGCGGGCAAAGCCTCCACACGACCGAAGAGTCAAGGAAAACAAGAGTTTCATGAATCCCAAAAGGCACTCAAAAACCAATCTCAAATAAATTGTCAAACAATCATCATAAAAGAAACCAAGGTACTTATCCACTTGGGTTTCAAAATTTCTCCCCCTTGATGATTGAATTGATAAAAACTAGGCACAAAGAGATGGTTTGAGATACCAAAATTGAAAACTTGGTCCCCAAAGACATGGGCAACGACTCAACGCAACCAAGCAAAATCTGAGCAAAACTCCACAAAAGAGTGAAAACTCAGACAAGGAGCGAAAGACTTGGTTCCCAAAGACATGGGCAACGGCTCAACGCAACCAAGTCAAAAATGAGCTAGCCCTCAAGAAGAGGCAGAAAAGGCTCAACACCACTAGCTCAAGAATCGATACCAATTGAGGCTGAAATAACGCATTAGAATGCAAAACTGCTAGTCCCTCAAGATAGAGGCACAGAGGCTCAACACAACTAGCAGAAGACTCGATACCAATCAGAAGCAGCCAAAAATTGGTGAAAACAGCTAGTTCCTCAAGACAGAGGCAGAATGGCTCGACACAACTAGCTGAAGGCTCCATACCAATCAAAAATACCAAGCAAAAACTGCTAGTCCCTCAAGATAGAGGCATAATAGCTCAACACGACTAGCAGGCTCGATACCGACTGAGAAAACACAAAAAGAAGCTCAAAACCAAATGGAGCACAAACATTCAGAGCACGTGGAGAAGCAGCAAAGCAAAAGTGACTCCCCCTGAACACAAAGGCTATGCATCAAAGCTCACTATGAAGGATACTAATTGAAGCACATAAAAGAGCTAAACTCCCCCTAGCTCAAGGTTCTCCCCAAAATGCATGACTCTCCCATTTGTGCCAACACACAAGCTCCCCCTTGCAAACAGCTTCTCCCCCTTGACAAAAGGGAACATGCTGAGGGGTTTTGATGTTTCTCCACAAAGTTGACACAAACACAAGACAGGTCATCAACCAAAAGCATATGGGGGCGATCACAAGGTGTATCGGAGCTGGGGGTATGTACACTAAGCTAAAAATGCATGATATGCACAATGCAACGGCTTCACGTGTATAGCAAACAGAATGAAAAGATGCTCAAAAGGGTGCTGCCCTGAAGGTGTAGCAACCAATACAAATGCTAGCAAAGGCTCAAACTGATCAAATGAATACGAAGTATGAACAATTAAGCATATGAGCAGTTTTAAGCCATTTGAAAAGTAGTTCACCACTAAAATAGCACTAAGCATGAATAGACAGGAAATCAACCAAGTGCTAAATCAAGTACAAAAGGTGAACTACCACAAGCAAAGTTCAATCATCATGCCATAGAATGAAGCATATACTTGTGTTGTTATCAAATTTTATCGGAATTTGCAGCGGTATTAACACAAGTTCAAATTAAAGCATGTGATTGCGAGAGGTTGAAAGCATGGTCATTGCCTAACTTTTCAATCGGGCTAAGCCTATGCAACAAAAGCAATCAGAAGCTTAAAGCACCGGTTTTACACTACACGGCTCAAGTTTAACTCAAAAGTGCAATGAGAAACAGTCTCGATACCGTGATGTGCTGACACATGCAATCCCATCTCGATCTTTTCACTTCACTAGACTTGGATCAAATTTTAAGCACAAGGTAAATATGAACAATCCAAGCAAGTGAATGACTCAGTGCAAGAGACATAGCAACCTAGCATACAAAAGATAGCACAAGTGATCTCAACACAGCCTACCCATGCTAGTTGCGAATCTCAATGGTGAACAAATTAAAAGTTTCATAGTTGATTAGTCAAGTTCACCATTTGCAAAAATAGTTTACCTCATAACATGTATCAAGTGATCAAAAAGAGCCTAAGCTACAAGCATCATCATGAATTAATAGGGCATACCAAAAAGATCATAGTCTCATTCTCATTACTATATACATGAAGCTCTAAAATGCAAGATATACTTGATGAAATGCATGCAAAAGCTAACGTATAAGGAACGAAGCAAAAGCTAGCCTAAAAGGAAAGACCCCAAAACAAAAGGGTATCGGAGAAGTCCAACTAAGATACAACAAGCAAAATGCTTCCCCAACTAAAAGGGAAACACACACCAAACTCACAAAAGAAGAGCCAAGAAACGCTCAAGCGAACAGCCAGCAAAATCCACATCGGAAAGACCACATAGCAGAAAAGGGGTCGGAGAAGATGAGTACCAAAACCCGAACTCAGGAGTGTGTCGGAGGTACCTCATGAAGCGCTTGACCGCCTGCTTGTGTGATACCCGAGGGGACGCCTGAATCTGCTGAAATCTCCGGGGCGCCTGCCTCACCGAAGTTGTCTCCCCCTCGCCTGATGTTGTCGCTCCCACAGGTGCAGCTAGTGCTCGCTGGAGAGCTGCTCGAATGGAACCCCAAGTCGTGGAAGAAGTGGGATCAGGTCCGTGAGCCGAAATGCTCTCTCCAGGCTCCTGTTCTCCTGCACACTCAAAAGCAGAAGAAAGCACAAGGCATTGTTTCGTCTAGCGTGACCTCAAGGTCTCCACAAAAACAGTTAGTCACATAATAAGCATAAGGTGAACTCTCAACAAAAAGAGATCTACCTATGAATGATACCGCAAGGAGATCTGAACTCAACCTAGTCAAGACTACCATGCAACAGGATAAAGCACTGTATAGAAAAATGTCGTCTAAAGACATGATCAACCCAAACACAGCCTAAACCTCAACACATGCTACAATGCAAGATAATGATAGCAATAGATCCAAAATTAAGCATGTAACATGATAAAATTGTGGAAAGGCTAGTGCTCAAACTAATCATATCATCAGGATACATGTAGCTACACAAAACTAGCACTTGAAAAGTGACGCCTAATGAACATCATACCACTACAAGTCAAGCAAATGGATAAGTATGGTAAGACATGACACAATGCTCATGAGGATCACAAACTAGCATGAAAAGTGGATTAACCACCAAAGCTGTACACAAGACTAGCATGACATGATATACAAGATAGCACATGCTAGACTAAAAGCAAAACATGATACAAAAGAAAATGTGAAGGACCGAAAGTGCAACTAGAAAGCGACCAGAGGGGTGAATGGGAGCTACAAATTTTCCTTTCGGAAACTTGTCACCTCTGTCCCGAGAATCAACCCCAAGAGCAAACCTAGAGCTTGCAAGTGTCCACGACCCTAGATGTAGGGTGGATGCTTTCGAGAAGCACAGCGGGACACTATACAACCCTAGAAACCCAACGCAAAAGAGGGAAACCAAATCCGACAACAGACGAATGAACTGCGAACAAAAACGCGCAAAACAGCTCTGACCGGACTCACTGGTGTGTCCGGTCAGTAGGCACCGGACGCGTCCGGTCAAGTAAACCTCAGTTTCAGAACTCACTGAGTTGGACCGGACTCTGGCGACTTGTGAGTCCGGTCACAGCTCAAGCGTCCGGTCAGTCAGAGACAAGCACGATGAACAGTGTCAAGAGGGAGTCTGGTCATGGAACACCAGGAGCGTCCGGTCATGTCACGAAGACACCACGTTGAGCGTTCAATGACCGGACGCACGGGGTGAGCGTCCGGTCAACACGTGCCCAGCGTCCGGTCACCCCGACAGCCCCCTGTTCGTCCACCGATTCGATTCAAACTCTCCCAAAACGAAACCTCTAGGGTTCAAACTTGGATAGATGAGTCACAAGGAGGATAGTGAGCTATCTCTAAGAGTTCATGGCTCGAACCTATCTCCAAATCGATGAATCGAAGAAATTCGGGGGAAGGGAGAAAAGTTGACCCGAAACAAAAATTAATCGATCTACTAGCTCGTGAGGTTAGAGAAGAATTCCTTTGGTGGAAAGAAGTGCCTCACGATCTAGAACAACTTGGTTCAAATGGATTTGCAAAAGACACACCAAGTAGAGAGATCGATCAACAGAAAAATCGTGGAGAAAAGCAACCCGCAAAGAACAAGAACAAAACGCGAATCACAACCACGAATTGCAGCCGTGTGGCTGCCACACGCTACAATAGTGAGATTACGGTCTCACTTCCTCAAAATCTCACAAACACAGAGGTATTGTTCTCTTCTCTGTGGATCTCAGTTCGCTATAGCTGAGGATGGGGAGAGCAGGAAACCCTCGAAGCAAAAGAGCAAACGACTGAGATGAAATGGGAGGAGGGTGTCTCCCTCTACTTATCCTAATTCTAATTCCTACTCTACCCCTCTCTAATTACAGAGCGAGCCAGCTAAACCCTAGGGTTATTCTAGACCAACTCAAGGTAGCTGGTGATCCGACGGCCACGCCCGCACAACTGGTAGCGTTGCCTCGACGCAACCTCACCGATTGCCGCCACGTGCCGCCACCGCTCCGCTTCTCCTTTTCCTGGACTTCGTCCCTAGTTTTGAGGCCCAAACCGGGAAACCAGCCTTCACGACCAACCCCCGGTTTTGAGGCCCAAACCGGGAAACCAGCCTTCCATCGCCTGAGTTTTGTGGCCCAAACTCAGAAACCCGCAGCGCCCAGGTTTTGAGGCCCAAACCTGGAAACCGTCCTCAGCCCGAGTTTTGTGGCCCAAACTCGGAAACCGTCAGCGCCCAGGTTTTGAGGCCCAAACCAAGAAACCGTCCACTCGGTGGTTTTTCTATGGCTCAACCACCAAACCGAGCCGTAGAGGGGATGCACCGCCCGTGCACCCCGTCCACCGACACGTGTCCCTAGGTCCTCGACCCGAGCAACACCGTGTCCGCAAGTCTTCGCTCATCACTGTCCCAGGCTGCCAGCCACCATAGCTGATCCTCGGGCCACCGGTCCCTCAGTCCAAGCCTCACGTTCGCCCTTCGCCACTCTAGGTCCATCGGCATGGCACGTCTCTACTTGACCTTCACCTTGCCTCTGATCACTGTATCCGTGCTCGACACGTACACAACACAAGCCAAAGAACCTGCGATCAAACCCGTTGACAATCACTCATCACTCGAGGCTCGGCATACACCCATGTATCCGCAAAATGTACATGCAAAAACTATACAAGTGGGCACATGAAAGACCATCTCATACCACAAGACATAGATCATGGATGTACAAGGTACGAGTGTATATGAAAGCTCACCAGATAACAAAAGCCTCTTTGGAGGCAAATCTAAGCGGGGTGTAGAGAACCATCAAATCTTAATCACATCTAAAAGATCAAGCTCCATCAGGCGCATGTTCTCCACCCCGCGTCCTCATATCTACACACAAGAGGACAAAGTAACCCAAGTCCTGGATCCTGAAGAGTTAGCAAGCATGTACTTGGGAACCCAAGACTTGGTCACAAATCTCAACTTATCCTGTGGGTTAGCATGATGCAAATGTTGGTTCAGATGCAATTGTGAAACACCCTTGGAAGCATTCCTCAAAAGGACAACTCGAGGAGAAGAACGAGTCGTACCACGAGAATAGAGGCAAACATCTTCCAAGGTTTTTGTAGAAGAACCAATAGAAGCACCATGAAAAGCATGACGTGGATCGAGAGAAGAAGCACTAGAAGTATGTCCACGACCATGACCTATCCCACTAGAAAAGGAGTAATAAAACCCATCAACAAAAAGGGGCTTCTTACTAGGAGCACAAGCGTTCATGCCATGAGAAGGGCTATGAACCACCATCTTCCTAGAAGAGAGAGCTTGGCGCAAACGTTTGGCATGCCGATAGCAAAAGCTTTCTTGATGCCCATCTTTCTCACAAAAAGAGCAATGGTACAAAGGCCTACTGGAAGGCACACCATTCTCCGACAAGTGAGAAGTCCCTTGGGACTTAGAACAAGAAGCATCAACGTTCAACTTGGTGCCAACACTAGGAGCACACATGCCATGGGAAAGGATACGCGGCTTCCTAAAAGCCTTAGCTTGAATACGTCGCTCGTGTTTGACACAGCGGAAACAAAAATCGAATGAGTGTCCATCCTTCTTGCAAAAAGTGCAATGGTAAACCGGATTGGGAGCACGAGTCCCAAAAATATGAGAAGCACCTTTGTCAAGAGAAGTCCCTTGGACATCACTCGAAGAACCAACAAGGTTAGGAGTAGCTATGAAAGAGCTATCTAAAACCTTGGTACAAGTGCTATCGTCAAAAGACTCACGCGCAGCACAAGAACTCAACTCCGGTTGCAAAGATGCAAGCTTAGAAATATCAACATCAGAGTTGCAAGAAATGCGTGACTCAAAAGACTTAGCACAAATACTCTTGCATCTTTTAGCTAAAACCTCATTTTCAAACATGAGGCGATCACAAGTACCACACAGAGCATTTTTAAGATTTTCCATCTCCTCTCTAATGCACTCAACATATGTGGTACGCAAGAGTTCATTTTTTTCAAGGTTGGCACTCATATCATTGTGCTCAACCAACTTGGTGCTCATATCATCGCGCGCTTGTTTCAAAGCCAAAACTTCTTTTTCTAGATCAGTGCAAGATGTGCAAATGAAATTGGTGGAAGAAACATCACCATTCACATCAAGCATAGAATCATGAATAGCACTAGAAGGATGGCAAGCATTTTTATTTAAAGAGCACAAGCTACAAGGCCTAGAATTTATCTCATCAATTTTAGCCCTAACATGCTCGAGTTCATCTACACATGTCCTGTGAATCAAACAGAATTCTCTAAGTCTAGCAACAAAAGATTCACAGTTATCACATGGTAAAGAAGCATTTGACTTTAGCAAGGCTATTTAAGTTTTAGCACAATCAAGATCTTTGCGCAAGTCAATGCAAACTAGACACGGTTTGGAAGCATTGGATTTCAACATTTTTATTTTCAGATTTTAAGCTAGCAAGAGAAAAGCGTAGCTCATCAACCTTCCTAACCATGTCACTACTAGAAGTGCAAGGTAAAGATGCACGAGACTTCCAATGAGAAAGACCACATTTCAACCTAGCAATAGAGCATTTCAACTTCTTGATCTTTCTACGCAAGGTATCACAAAGCTCTTCATTTCTAGAGTTATCATCATAGCAAGCATCATACCGGTCATACAAAGTCACAAGACTACCAGTGAGTGTACCTTTCTTGGCCTTGCCAAGTTCACATAGAAGATCCTCCATTGAAACCTCATCACCATCCAGGAAGTCCAGCAAAGCATCCACCTCACGTTCCGTCTCAAGAGCTGCACTCCTCCTTCTTCCAGAAATGTCATCCTCGATCGTATGTCCATGATTCAACCCTGAGGACAAAGACATACTAGAAGAAGAACTTGGTGCCATTTTAAAAAGCACCGTTAGTGTTAGCCAAAACACAAGCTCAACACCTCGACAAGCAAAGTCGGAAACACAACCGCTCTCAAAAAGGTCGCCTTCATGGATCCAGAACCGGTTAAGGTAGAGAGATCCTTAACTGGCTCCGATACCAATTGAAGGACCGAATTGCCGACTAGAGAGGGGTGAATGGGAGCCTCAAATTTCTTCTCGAGAAATGATGGTCCTTGTCCCAGAAAATCACCCCAAAAGCGAAGACTCAAACAACCGGTAAGTTCACGACCTACGAATAGGTGGATAACCTAGGAGATGGCCTAGAGGTACAGTGAAACTATGGAAGAATCTCCAAAACCAAGTGTCAAAGCAATGGGGCAAAACTGCACAAGCAAGCTCCAAGAACAATCGAACCTCCGAAAACGGAACACCCCACTCCTATGGAGAAGAGGAAAGGGTTCGACCAAAACTACTTAGGCCAACTGATGGCAAAAGCACCTTGGAAAGATCCTTATGAAGTTAGGAAACTAATGCAATAGACGGATCTCAAATCGGAGCTCGAACACAAAAGATACGGACGCTAGAACCAACGAAACTCCGAAAGCGGAACACTTAACTCCTATGGAGAAAAAAGAAGTGTCCGACCAAAAATACTTTGACCAATGGTGACCAAAGTACTTTGGAATGATCCTTAAGAAGTTAGGAAACCAACGCAACAAACGTATCACAAATCGGAGCTCGTACGCAAAAGATACGGACGAAATTAGCAAAATGTGCACTTGCGGACTCTCCGCTAGTGAACCGCGGACAGTCCGCTATTGAACCCCAGGCAGTCCGGGAATGAGTCCCGGATAGTCCGCCATTCAAAAATGAAAACAGCGACCTCGCTGTTAGAAAACCCAAAAACAGCTCGGGACAAACCCAAAATCGATTGGATCTTCACCAAATCGAACGGGACTGCAACCAAACTTCTCCCAAGTGTTCTTCTACGTGTTGGGAAGCTAATCCTAGGATATCATCACTCCAAACCAACTAATCCATGAGAAATCCGAAGAACACTATAAAAGGGGAAGAACGAAGAACAAAAACGATTTCGACCTGATCTACTTGTTCGTGAGGGTAGAGATGAATTCCTTCGGTGGAAATGTTCTCCTCACTTCAAAGAACAAGTTGATTCAAACGGAATCGCAAAAGACGCAGCGTAGAGGGAGATCGAGTGAAGGGAAAATCGTGGAGAAAAGAGGAACGCGAAGAACAAATTCAAAACGCGAATTCATCCACGAATTTGATCCTTGGATTCAGAGGAATGGATGATTGATTAAGCACTCGGTGTCAGGCTACAAGCCACTCCTAGAAACACAAAGCTTGGACGAGAAAAAGCTCAAGAACAAGAGCTAACTCTCCTCCTAACCCTAGCCTCCTCTCACCTAAACAAAATGAGAGTGACACCTCCAAGGATGGTTGTCCAACACAGCCCCTTCATCTTATATAGGCGCACGTCCGAATGACACAAACGCCCTAACATGAAGTACTAACCCAAATACCCCCTAGGGGTAAAACCGTCCAACTCTGGCAGTTTTGATCCGTCGGCCACGCACCTTCTCATCCTTCACTTCGCCTCGACGCAAGCTCTAGGATGCCACCACGTGCCGTCACCGTCGACCACCAGGCCTTCCTCATGGATAGTTTTGCCGCCCTTCCAGCCTCTCCACGCCGCCACGCGTCGACCGTTCCGCATGGGAACCTCCGCCCGGTTTTGAGGCCCAAACCGGTAAACCCGCCAGCCCAGGTTTTGAGGCCCAAACCTAGCAAACCGTCCACCCTGAGTTTTGAGGCCCAAACTCAGAAACCGGCCACCCCAGGTTTTGAGGCCCAAACCTGGAAACCGTCGAGGGTAGCTTTTTGAGGCCCAGCTACCGAACCTGCACCGAAGAAGGGATGTGGTTCGCACACCCCGACCACCGGCACTGATGCCGATGCATGTCCAGCCTCCACGCCGGGCACAATGCCTTCGCCTTCCTACTTGACTCGGCCGACGGCACTTGCACCGCACGCAAGCCCGTGTCTGACCTCCCGCCAAGTGCCACGACGCCATCGTCTTCCTCCCGACTCGGCCGATGCATCGCACATCCCCATGTGCTCTCGCTCGTCGATGCCACGTGCCAGCTACCATAGCTGGTCCTCCGGCCCTCACGTCTGTCAGTCCAAGCCTCAAGTCTGCCCTTCACCGGTCTGGGTACATCGGCATGGCACGTCCGCCGCACGGCACGCCCATCCTTCACCGCTCCCGGTCCGTCGGCACGACACATCTCTACTTGACCTTCACCTCGCCAACGACCACTGTATCCGAGCTCAACACATGCACATCAACACAGCCAAGAGACACACGTTGCACACGCACACCAACACATGAACACCACAACTCAACGCCACCGGTTAGTCATAAGCATTAAGCACATAGCGAGATAATGACTCAACCGGGAAAAGCCTCAAACCTTCCTCATCAATGTCAATCATTCATCATATATGTTCTCAAGGACGCTCCGTCATAGTGTACTTGAACAGACTTCTACTAGAACCACGTTGTTCCTAGTCTTGCAAGCTCCAAGTGGATACACTTCACGAGAAGAAAGCTGTTGTTGACACTTCTTAATGCAATTGCCTATAATAAACTTTAATGAACTGATTCTAGCAAAAGCCCTCAGAAATCTACAGGACACTCCTAGCATCACTTAAAGTCAAGTTGTCATCCCCAACATGATACTAGAAATGTAATTCATATGTGACACTAGCTCAAAAGATATAAACAAATATTTATCCGCAAGCGCACAGATAAATATACTTGTTGTAGCAGCATTCCACCCAGGGTATCTAGGTATCGTTATTTATATTCTACCGAAGATAACAGCGAAGCAGGGAACCAATAGATAAATATAATTCAAAGGTAATGGAGATTACTATTCATTCATTCACTACTCACATGTCTAAACAGGGGTAAGACAAGGTAAAGATAAATAATAATGATATTGATAATAACGGGAATTCTAGAGATAGAGCAAACTACATTGATCAAGAAGAGAGTCAGGAGATTAATTAAGAGATTCGAATCCTAAGTTACTTCACATTTACTAAGCCTAGTGATTACTCTAGTTAATATACAATCATTTATAGCTAATTAATCTATCATCCATGATCAAGGGACATTACTAAATTAGAATCAAGAACAAAGTAATGAATTCTAACTTGCAACCGCGTCCTACTAAGATCTATACTCGGAGGGAGGACTACAAAGGACTCAATAGGACTGTCACTCCTGCGATCTACCTCTCGACCCGGAGCATAGGATGTATTCGCAGGTAAACTTAGTCTAAACACCATGTTTACACCAGTTTGACCACTTAACTCTATCCAGAATAAAGCTAAGTACTTTACGAACATGATCATAAACTCTATCATAATCAGATCTATATTAAATATATAACTAGAATAAACTCCAAAACTGAATAAACTGAAATATATTAAAATAGCATAAAGTCGAATAAAGATACAAATTACTGAGTCTTCGACAATGATTCAGAGACTCAGACGAAGCTTCTAGCCGGATATGCCAACGAAGTCGCCTGCCTCTACTTGAACCTAGCTAGACTAAACTCTAATCTTGATGTAGAGCTCTAACTCTCTCTCTAGAAACCCTAATTCTTTGTCTTCTGTCTTCTTGATCTCCTTTATCGATGATGGAGGGGGGGTCAGGGGTCTGGTTATATAGCCCTGAGCGAGGAATCGTGATCGTTGGATCAAACCGACGTAAGGTACGGTCGAGATGCATCCTAGAGGTCGGTGGAGGAAGGTTCCAGAAGGAGGAGGCGTGGGGGCTCTGGCCATGACCCACAGGTCAGCCTCCTGTTGTGCCCCGCCTCGTGGTGTCTTGTGGTGTTTTCTGGAGTCTTCTAGAAATTTCCTGACTTGGCGGTGGAGTAATCTGCGTCGGGTTCCTTCTTTGGGAAGCAATATAGTTGGTTTTCCTGTTTAATCCCTGGAAAATGTAGAATCACCAAAACTCGTGGAATTTGTTAGTTTAAACCTCCTATTTCTAAGTTGGCAATCCTTTTTGGCATTTATTCAAGTATTGTTGATGGTAAATAATGATAGTTAATAGACGTCAACAAACTCCCCCAAGCTAAACTTTTGCTAGTCCCTTAGCAAACATCGGGTTCCGAGAGTAAATCTATGAACTGCTTTAATATACAAGCCATCAACTGAAAACTTTCTTGAAAAGAATTTGGAAGAATTTTCACATATTCCCCCCCTTTATTGAATCTTTTACCTTAGTTCAGAATAATTGAAAGATTGAAGCAATCAAGTCAAGCACTATGTCTCAAATTCTTCATTCCAACTTTACTCCAGAGTTTTGCAAGATTTTCATAATAAAAACTCAGAGAACCTCTGTATGACATTTTTCAAATTGCATATATATTTTTTTTAAGATCAAAAGCATACCTTACTAAGTCGAAGTTCAAAGCTTAGGGAGGTGAAAGCCCTAGTTTGGTTTTGGTTAATTGATGAAACCTATTTGGTCTAATCCTATTGCTAAGCATGTGTGGAGCTTATGAGAAAGGATTGTGACCAAGCCAAGTGGTGGAGCTAGCAAGGTGGCAACCATGGAGGATGGTGATAGCCACAAGCATTCAAGAGATCAAGTGCTCTACCATTGGTGAAATGAAGAAGAGAAGAGATGGAGCAAAGAAGCCCGAAGACAAAGGTATAACCTATAGGGCTCTTTGTTTTGGTGATCAAGACACTTAATGAGTGTGATCACATTTAGGATACATAGCCGTACTATTAAGAGGAGATTATTCACGGCTTATGCGGTGTTCAAGTGTCACTAGGTGTTCTCTAACATACACTACAAGAAATCTGGGCTTCTGTGACGATATGCAGATGACAAATCATATATCTGTCATTAATACATGCTATTTATGACGACTATTCACAGGATGACAACTGTCTATGACTAAAGTATGTCTTTGTCATAAACATCATCACAATATACTCTGCCTGTGCTCTATGACGACTGATCGATGATAATTGTTGATCATCATAAAATGTAAAACTATTATAATTTCTTTTAAAAATCTTATTATCATATGCGCTCCTATACCACAAATCTTATTAACCTATTATAATTAGTTTCATGTTGATTATGATAGCAGTAGTCCTCTAATTGACTAAATTATAGATTACATGGTTGTTTAGATCGTTTAATCACGTTTAACATGATTTTCTTTAAAACCATTTAGACGAGTTTAAACGATCCATCCATTTAATTCAGTCTTTAAAGCCTAAACAACACGGATGACCTCTGTTTACCAAGTAAACAATGTTTAAACAGATAAACATTTAATCACGTTTAACATGATTTTCTTTAGACCATTTAGACGAGTTTAAACGGGTTATCTGTTTAATTCACCGTTTAAAGCCAAAACAATACAGATGTCCTATGTTTACCGGTTAAACAATCTAAGCCTTCTAAATAAATTTTAACTCGGCCAATTAAAACCAAGCCTATTTTGGCCTAGCCCATTTAAGCACCCTGCACCCGCACGGCTCGCTAGGCCCGTGGTGGCTGCCAAAAATGTGTGAGCCGTTGATCGCGATGGACGACTGACAATGCCCCCACACAGATCAAAACTGCATTCGGCCGTAACTCTCCAAACCCTAGTTCACATTCTCTCCTCCCCTTTCTCTCTCCTACCCGTAGCGGCGGACGCGTGAGCGGATTGAGGCAATGGCGGTGCACGCATCGCGGCGGAGGAAGGCGATGGCCCCGCGAGCTCTTCTCGCCAGAACTGCATGCGCTAAATGCCTGCGCGTGGCTCAAGCGAGCGGTGCTCGTTGGGGCCCTAAGATGGCCACTTGTGCACGCACGACGACGGCGGCTTGGTAGTGGGAACCTATGAGCCTCGCACAGGGTGGAACAACGCCGAGGCGATGCGGCGGACGGCAAGGGCACTCGGGATTAAGCCCCTAGATCTCGCTCACGCACGCAACTAAGACGGTGGCCGCAGCTTCATCGTACATCATCGTTCATCACCACGACTCTAAGGTAGGCGTCCACGACTCTTATCTTTGATGGTTAGGGTCATGTCATAGAAATGTGGGGATTTAGCCATCTAGTGTTCCGTGATTTGGAGAATTTCTTAGGGGTTTTTTATCTGCTCAAATCCCCTCCTTGTACATGCTTGTACATCACGCGTCGCCGCTCCAGATCCTGCCAAGGTGGATGAGGACCGCTACAACATCGTCACTTTGGAGAAGGACCGCATAGTGTCGTTCCAGCCAAGTATGGTGGAGAGCTTGGTTGATGGCTTCCTGCTCACTGTGCGTGTGATCTATTTGGAGGGGATTACGATGTGCGCGTCCATCGACACAGGGATGATTCGTAGGAAGCAGTGTGTCTCCTTGAGGGCTCCAGGTTAATTCTCGTTCCTAATATTTATTTATTTAGTTCTTTCCGTAAATCAAATGGCTTTCAAAGGCCAAATGAATGGTTCTGATTAGGTTTTGATAGATCTAGTCTGTTGAGCTACCGATTGAGTTAGAACGTTAATCATGTATTGAGTTGTTGATTTAATATGGTCTTGACTATTCGATGCAGTCTATGGTTGTTCATTGATACAGCTCAAGTTTATTGTCGCTTGTCAGACGAGTGTAGATACATAATATTTTTGCCATGTTGGTTCCTGTACTCTATGTACCCCGTGAGGCCTATATGCATACAAACACCACTCAAGCCAGTGTAATTCCTGATATATGCATACAAACAGATTCCGTAGTGTGCTTCATTAATAAAAATTATAATTGACTGGATTCACTTATTCAATTAACTACTGATGCTGAGACACAAGAGTTAGTGCTATGATTAATTAATTTATGACATTATAAGTGTTGCTGCTCTAATATAGTAATTGTAGTGGATTAATTAGCATCTCCATTTTTGCTTGATGTATATGCATAAAAATTGAAATTGGAAACTTATCATCACTGTGGCTAGAGTGTGGTCAATTTTGATTGAAGATCCAACTATGCAAGTAGTTATGCCTCTAAGACTTCACTTATTCAGCTTATGTCTTCTCTGATCTATCAACCAAACTGACTCTTGTCATGATGGCTTGGTGTGTTTTTGTAGTGATGCAATTGATGACCATGAAGTTCAGGTTTTGAATGACAAGGGGTTGTGGGCTTATGGCCAAGTGAGACATCAGTTTGTCCATGTTTGTGTGCCTCAGGTAATTTTGTCTTACCCCAGTATTTCCCTCCTCTGTGCAGCAATAAACCTTGATGTCTTTTCTTTTTGCGGATTGTTCTATGTTGGTTTTGATTCGGTTTAGATATATACTATTGATTATGATGTAATGCCAATGAGATAGGAAGATGGAGACAGGGGTAGAATGTTTTCCCATTCTTCTCTGCTAATGAATTAATAGTGAATATTGTTTTGCTCTTGCATATAGAATCAATACCCTGGGTCCTATATACGTATGTATGTGTTGTTCAATTTGAGTTAATGGTCTGGGGAAAATAAGAGTTGTTAGGTCCAGTAATTGAGATTCTAGGTAGTTCCTTGTATTTTTGACCATTTTTTGAGTTGCTATAAATACCTTGCTGCTAGTACCTCATCCATACACGGTACAACAGAGTTAGACGATAATATTTATTTTCTTATGTGTGCTGTTAATTAATGTGTTGTTTTTTACATGCAACTCAGGAACTTGTGTTTGGTGCAATAACTTCATGCTAGCTGGCTGGAACTTGTTTGGTGCAAAAACTTGGTGCCAGTAGTTACCCAGAGCCTCATTTGACAAATGTATTCTGGAATGGATAATGTATGAGCTGGAATATTATTTATTGCTGGACTATATTCTATTGTATGCGTTGTTTATTATAATTATGCAAAATGATTATGTGTTTTGTAGTATAATTATTTTACTGGGCCGGCTCATGATATGGGTTTTGATATGTAATGTTGGGCGGTCATGAAAAAAATAAAAGTTGATTTGTATTTGGGCTAAAGGAACATTTGGGCCAATTGGGCTGGTTGTCATTGAAATATGCAAATTGGTTGCCATGTCATCACAATGTCATCGACATGTTTGCCACATCGCTCGCCTTGTCATCTGCCATATTATTGTACACGTGTTTTCTGTTTAATATGTTATGACGAGTTTAGTCTTGTCATTGCATCAATGACAAGAGAACAATCGTCACTGTATCAATGACGATGTCCTCAGGTGGTCACAGAAGCCAGGTAGTGACCCACCTTCTGTGACGACAGTCATTTCATCACTGCAGGCAGACAGTGACAGGAAATAGACTGTTATCGTCATAATCTAATTGTCACAGAAGCCCAGTATTCTTGTAGTGATATCGATGCTATAGACCTAGTGAGTGACCAGCAAAATGCTAACACACGTACACAAGTGATGAAACACTTTGGTGTTGGCACATGGAAGCAAGGGTAGAAGTTAGAAATTGAAAGGTGCTGTGTTAGGGGCATCTGACGCTCCTGGCGGCAGCATCGGACGCTGGGCCGAGCGTCTAGTGGCAAACCCTAACCACTGACATATGTTGAGGGAGCATCGGACGCTGGCAACGGACGCTGGCAAAACACTATTGCAGAGTCCGATGGTTATGACATGGCGCGAGCGTGCTTTCCAGGGAGCATCGGACGCTGGGCTGCGTCCGATGCCGATCCATCGGACGCGTCCGATGTGTTTTGGAGCGTTCTGGAACCTTTTTGTTGTGTCATCGGACGCAGGGGTTGAGCGTCCGGTGCTATCGTTCCGGCGCGTCCGATGAAGCACCAAATCGAGCTAAAAAGAGTGAGTGGCATCGGCGCGTCCGATGCCACATTAACCATGGCGCAAAGGAATTTGACCGTTGGGATCTAACGGGCTGAATTCGTAGCAGAAGGACACGTGGTGCTCATCGGAGCATCGGACGCTGAGGGAGCGTCCGATGGCCCCGACAGCGGCACGTCTGATGCCTCTGTTTCGGGTCCAACGGCTAGGCCAACTTGTGTGGCCTATTTAAGGGGCTTGGCCGGCTTGCTAGGCATCTCTCTTGCACATTTTGATTCCTAAGTATACTAGTGAGCATTGGCAAGCCTCCCAACTCATCTCCCAAGTTGATTTGATCAAACCAAGTGAGATTGAGTGATCTAGTACGTGATTTGAAAGAGTTCAATCTAGTGGCACTAGTTCTTCGCATCGGCATTGAGTTTTCTTGTTACTCTTGGCATTTGCCGGTGCCTAGACGGCTTGGAGGCGTTGAGGTGGTCGTTGGCAAGATTGGTGATTGTTCTTGGCCACCACCGTTCGTGTTTGTGAGAGGTTTTGGAGCCTCACCTCGCCGGAGCGGCAAGAGGCATCCTTAGTGGATTGCTCGTGTCATTGAGCTACCTCACTAGTGGTAGATTCTTGTGGCGCTCTTTGTGATTTGGCTTTGCGCCGATTAGCCACCGGGTCACCTAGTGTTGGTCGACACAACGGGGAGTAGCGTGCCGGCAAGCACGTGAACCTCAGGATAAATCTTGGTGTCCCATGTGCTTATTGTGATTGTGAATTCTTCTCGATGATTGGCTTCACAAGTGGATTTCACCAGTGATTGGCTTTCTTCTAGGCGATCCCAAAGGCTCGGTGAAACCATCTCTATCTAGCTCATTTACTTTATGTACTTACCTTGAGCTATTTCATTTGCGTAGATATTCTTCCTTTGTCATATATCTTGTTTAGTTAGTTGTGATTAGTTCGCTTAGTATATCTTGTGCACACACTTGTTTCATATACATTCTTTGTATATCATATTTGTGCTAGAGCCAAATTGTTCTATTCCGCATTTGTTATTAGCTCTAGTTGATTGTGTGACCTAGAAATATTAGGTAGAATTGTTGGATAGGTGGCTTGCAACACACTATTAGGCTAGCGCAATAAGCTTTGCCATTTGTTATACTAATAGTGTTTGCCTAAGTAATTTTGTAGATTTTTAATTAGGCTATTCACCCCCCTCTAGCCAATTTGGACCTTTCAGGAGGGAAATGTCATACTCTTAGATCAAGTATTTGAACCTTTTTGAAATTGTCAACTCTTACTGGCATATTGTAATTAGAGGAACCATGGGCTATCATTCTTTTTCTTTTCATATTTTTGTCACACATTTTTCTTTTCTTTTCTTTTTCTGAGGTAGTCGGACACTTGTCCCTTTTTCTTACCTCCTTATCATATTTTTGCATAGCCCATGCCTCTAACACAATACTACTTCGGAAGAGTGAATCTTTTATATTTATAGAAGCTTAATCTTTAGAGCATGATAAACCTCTCTACCATGGCTAAAAACTTAAAACAGAGTAAGCGGCCTCAAAGTATGAATCATTTATTATCAGGCTTATGTCGTACAGGTTCTCATCGTATGTTTGAGGTTTTCAAAATTAAAATTCTGGAGATTCATTGAAACTAAGAACAAGATAAATAGCAGCTTAAACCTTTTCGTTTCTAATTCTCAATTATCCAAACTTTGGTTAAGATTATAAGATTTTTCAATTGAAAATTTGAAAGGAATTGTCTTGTTGTTGAGGCTTATGTAGAGCGGCTTTCTATATATAGATATATTCTACTTCAAGATTATTTTATTTGAAAACTAAACAAATACTAACTAAACACAATCAAAAAGTAAACAGAGGGATACAACATACTTACCTCGGGAATAGGGGGTTCTCCCACAAGCTAGTTTTATTCGTACGGTGGTGGCGGCTGAGGTGGATTGATTCCCATGTGTCCGAAGAGGTAGCAGAAATTCTCGTTCGTCTGGGCGCCTTGATGATGTATCTCTTCAAGAGTGTGGCGCATATCTTCTTGACCCGTCTCAAGATGAGTAAGACGAGTGTCGATGCCCTGAAAGTAGGGGTCTCTGTGGTACGGGAACTGGTGGTGTGGCTGGTATTCTGGGTAACCATGGGTGGCATGGTAAGAGTATGGATGATGAGTGGCATCATGAACGCCTCTTCCAGAGAAAGACATTCGTCCTCCCTGGAAGTCATACATCGTATCCTCTTCACGATGTGGTGGAGTGTAATTGTGAAAGTTTCCTTGTCCCCATGAATCTTGCGGTGTATGTGGCTCGTAGGCAGTAGTATCTTCCCAGGCTTGATGGTGTGATGAAGATGGTCCAGCTTGTTCGAATCCTTGATAGTGAGTGTAGGCTGGTCCGGCTGGTGCAGCGCCTTCTCCTTGATATCTCGGGGCAGCGTTTCTGGTGAATCTTGCAGAGGGGCTTCTTCCTACTCCCGCGCCAGGTCTCTGCAAGTTAAGCAAAAAGGTTTCCACGACATACAGACCAAGTGATCTGTTTGGCAATTCATATTCATTCGTATATCCTTTATATTGCATATAGAGTTTGTTATTCCTCTTCTTTATGAGATGCGCTTGACTGAAGAAGTAGAAACCTATGACTGGACGTGGAGTGGAGATGTACATAATATTTCCATTCAAGTTTAGATTTCCAGCAAGACGAGTAACCCAAGAAGTGATAGATATGGGGCCTTGTAAAGTGTGAATGTAAGGACAATAGTCTACCAGGAATTTTACGGGTGAGATTTTAGTTTTCTTAACCATTGCATACATAATCTTTAACTCCTCAGTTCTAACAATACGACCTTCTTGCCTAGGAAAGAGAGTGAAACCTAGCCACTTGTGCATCACCCTTAATGTGGGGTTGTGTATATCATTAGTGCCTGAGCCAACATATCAAGAATAACAGCCGATCAGATCTCCATCATCTAGACACTGTTGAGAGGACAAGTCTCAGTCGTGGCACTAAGAGACAAAGACTCTCATGGAGGCACTCGAGTAACAGTTCTAAATTCAAGTCTTTTGCCAACCCAATGATTAAAGGAAAACAAGAAAAGTTGATAAGAGAAGAATGTGGAACTGTCCCTACATCCTCATAGTACAGAATTAATACAAGAAAGAGAGAGGATCCTAGTCAGCATACTCGAGGAACAAAGTGCCTTCACTGATAAGTCAACAAATAGAGAAGGAAGATCGATACCACTAAAGATGATTCCACTGTGATCTTCCTCCTCTCAAGCACACTGTGAGACGAGCAAGAGAAGACAAGCCAGCTAAACAAGAGAAGCTTCCACAAGGTGGTTCGACACATCACTCTTCAATAACAAAGTAATATTTCAAGGCAAGTAACCATCACTTTAAAAGCTTCTTCTTGATTGTAGTATGAACATAAATAAAGAACTAAACATGTTTAAGTTGCACCTCACTTTATCCAACCTAATCAACTCAACATGTTCAGTCCTTTGATCTTTGTTTATAGCTTTACTCTCTTG
This sequence comes from Coix lacryma-jobi var. lacryma-jobi, assembly GCA_009763385.1. Lineage (NCBI taxonomy): Eukaryota > Viridiplantae > Streptophyta > Magnoliopsida > Poales > Poaceae > Coix > Coix lacryma-jobi. Next base: position 70,914,910 of record CM019823.1, read on the forward strand.
TATCTCACTGTCTTAACTAAATAAGCTAAAATGTTGTGCATCCAACCTTTGGAAGATGATATATCTCAATTATGAAAAGATCGACACTTTATGCATAGATTATCCTTCCTTTGGTTAAGTAATCTGATCTGTTAAATATTTTAAGATGCTACTTTTATGCTCATCATCTGATCCTATCACTCATGATTGAATAGAACACATAAAAAACAAGTTTGTCATGTGCAATGTGCCTAAGGTTAGAGGAGAATAAACAAAACTTTTGGTTCTGTTGGTGTTTTTCCACCAACAGAGCCTATGCACTTGATCTCTACCTTATCTTTATGAGCAGGACACACTCTTGAGCAAACATGGAGAAGCTTATCACTCCCAAATTCTACAGAGTGAAGGTCCAAGATCTACAAGAACATGCACATTGAGCAAGATGCTGCCAGCTTCCATAATTAACGCTTCATTTCAAACTGCTGGGCAAACGAAGAACATGAGTGACACCATATCAAACTTGTTGACGCTGGTTATCAATCAAAATTAAAGGATAAATAAATATGAAAAGGGCATGAATTCAATCACCAACAAAGGTTTAGGGTTTCAACTGACAATATTCCACGAGTTTTGGTGAACTGTGATTCTGCAGGGACTAAACCAGGAAACCAGCGCTGATTGCTTCCCCTAGAAGGAAACTGACGCGAGATAACACAACCGGCACGTCAGGAATATTCCAAAAGGTTCTAGAGGACACCAAAGGACACCACGAGGCGGGACACCTCGAGAGGCCACCAGGTGGGACCGACCGGTCCCACCCTTAGACCGGTCGGTCTCCCCCCGGGCCCGCTGACTTCCGTCTTCTACAAGCTACCTCCACCGACCTCTAGGATGCATCTCAGTCGTACCTTAAGTCGGTTTGATCCAACGGCCGCGGTTGATCCCTCAGGGCTATATAAGCAGCCCTAGACCCCCCTCTCCAGGCATCTCCCTCTTCATTATTCATCTCCACATCAGAAATTAGGGTTCCAATGTAGAAGTAGAGGTCCCTCTAGATGAATCTCTTCTAGTTCATCTAGAATCAGATCTAGTTCATCTAGTTGTAATCAAGAGTTAGCTTTCAAGTAGAAGACTAGATACCCCTCTAGTAGGATTAGAACCTAGTCTTATTCTAGAACTAGAAGAGAGAGAGAGAGGAAGAGATCAAGAGGAAGCTCCGGCCTGTCGGATCAACTTCTTCATCTAGTACCTGTGGATTCAAGTTCTTCATCGACTTGCTTCAACGATTGTTTCGGTAATCAACATCTATATTTAAGTTTGAGCCATTGTTCTTATTGTTCTTAAGGTTTATGACTCTCTTTTGAGTACTTTAATTCTAGTCGCTCTAGAGTTAGAGTAGTTGGATAGTATAAGCATAGTGCTTAGACTTGATAGCTCATATTTACCTCCTATAACGCCGGTAGTAGTGGTAGTTCGCAAGGGTGACTCTTATAGCCTTGTTGATTCTTCTATAGTCCACTTACCCGTGTGTAGGCTCGGTAGGATTATACATTTGCATAAAAGAATCATACTCTGTTGTGACCTTTTATGGCAACTTCCCCATTAAGAATAATAAACATATCACTCTTAAGTTAGATTTAGATAACCTTAGTGATCCTCTCTATACTTTTAGTTTCTCTGTCCTTGTTAGTTACTCAGGGGTTATACACTAGAGACTCATCGCTATCCGTTCCTTTGGGTTTGATATTAAAACTGGGTTACTCCGGTGAAGTGCTACATCGGTAGATTTTATCTGTGCGCTTGCGGATAAAGTAGAGTGTGCATTAATTTATACCAACAGTGGCGTCTTTCACTTCTATTCTCCTTGGGTGCTTCATTGGGTATGTAGTTGATGAAGTTGTATCGTGCCTTTTCTCCAGGAAAGTAAAAATGGATTTCCTCTTGTAGATGATTTCACTTGTAGCGTAGAGGAATGGTCTTCCTAGGATGAGGTGGACATCATCGTCTTCTCCCATGTCGAGGATCAAGAAGTCTGTGGGGACTTAATGACCTCTAATTCTGACTACGACGTCTTCCATCATTCCTTCTTGTTTATGCCTCTTGATATGGTGTCACTCATGTTCTTCGTTTGCCCATCAGTTTGAAATGAAGCGTTAATTATGGAAGCTGGCAGCATCTTGCTCAATGTGCATGTTCTTGTAGATCTTGGACCTTCACTCTGTAGAATTTGGGAGTGATAAGCTTCTCCATGTTTGCTCAAAAGTGTGTCCTGCTCATAAAGATAAGGTAGAGATCAAGTGCATAGGCTCTGTTGGTGGAAAAACACCAACAGAACCAAAAGTTTTGTTTATTCTCCTCTAACCTTAGGCACATTGCACATGACAAACTTGTTTTTTATGTGTTCTATTCAATCATGAGTGATAGGATCAGATGATGAGCATAAAAGTAGCATCTTAAAATATTTAACAGATCAGATTACTTAACCAAAGGAAGGATAATCTATGCATAAAGTGTCGATCTTTTCATAATTGAGATATATCATCTTCCAAAGGTTGGATGCACAACATTTTAGCTTATTTAGTTAAGACAGTGAGATACAAGAGAGTAAAGCTAGAAACAAAGATCAAAGGACTGAACATGTTGAGTTGATTAGGTTGGATAAAGTGAGGTGCAACTTAAACATGTTTAGTTCTTTATTTATGTTCATACTACAATCAAGAAGAAGCTTTTAAAGTGATGGTTACTTACCTTGAAATGTTACTTTGTCATTGGAAAGTGATTGTGCTGAACCACCTTGTGGAAGCTTCTCTTGTCTAGCTGGTTGTTGTTTATGAATGGCTTGTCTTCTCTTGTTTGTCTTACAGTGTGATAGAGAGGAGGAAGATCATAGTGGAATTATCTTTAGAGGTATCGATTTTCCTTCTCTTTTGTCGACTTATCAGTGAAGGCGCATTGTTCCTCGAGTATGCTGACTAGGATCCTCTCTCTTTCTTGTATTAATTTTGTACTATGAGGATGTAGGGACAGTTCCACATTCTTCTCTTGTCAACCTTTCTTGTTTTCCTTTAATCATTGGGTTGGCAAAAGACTTGAATTTAGAACTGTTACTCGAGTGCCTCCATGAGAGTCTTTGTCTCTTAGTGCCATGACTGAGACTTGTCCTCTCAACAGTGTCTAGATGATGGAGATCTGATCGGCTGTTATTCTTGATTTGTTGGCTCAGGTACTATCTCTCCATCTTCTAACTCTTGTGGTGCAGTGGCTTCATCCTTCATGATGCCCTCCTCAATTCTTGGCAGTTAGTTCTTCCTTCAACATCTTCTCTTGGTTCTCTGTGGCTGCTCATAAGTGATGTAGATGTTGAAGATGGAGCGAAAGATCCAAAAGTTGACTTCTCCAGGTCCGGCAAAGATGATAACATTGATGGTGTTCAAGAATGATCTTCTAAGAATGAGTGGTGGATCATACTCTTCTTCTCGGCTGGGATAGCATCTAGTGGTTTGTATCGATCAAAGTGGTGGGTAGGAGATCAATATGTTTGAAGTTGTGTTTCTCCTTCCTCCCTTTGATTGTGAAACACATCTAGACAATGAAATGTCTCTCTCAGGCTGGCTTGTGATGTAGATGGATTCCCAAACAACATGCTCATGTGTTTGACATGTAGATCTTGTTATTGTTGTAGTGGTACCATCTTATCTCCCAAGCTAGCTCTTGATTAGAAAAGAGGATAACTTTCCACTTCTTGTCTTGATGTCTTGGGCATTGATGGTTGCGGGCATAGGTTGTTTCATACGAGGTAAGTTGCATCCTATTTGTCATCAGTGCTCAAGCAAGACTCAAAGCTAGGCTAGCACCATTTGTGATCTGAGAGTAGGTTCGTGTGTCTATGGCTTGAGTTTTGGATCTTCAATGTTCAGACCAAACCATGGATGAACAAAATCTCTCTCCTGCATAATTGTAACACCTCTGGTGTTTAATCTGTAATTAACCTGACATGTCATCATCATTAGTCATAATCATTCTTGTCATGCATTAATGTTTGTCTAGTGGTTGCTTGCCTTTACCTTTTCCTAAAAGGTATTTTGTTTGTAGTGATCCCTTTTTCTAAAAACCCTAAAAGCCCAAATCTTCCTATAAGGGCAAAATGGTAATTTCAACTCTGTGAATAGTCTTGTGTAATTATTGTTCAATTTGATGTCTTGAAGTTTTGTTGTGTTATTCAAAAATCAAAATCAAAAATCAGATTTCAAATTCCTTTTGAAAAACCCTAATTTCCAAACCCTGGCTTTTACCCCTCTTTTAATAATTTAAAAACTATTCAAAATTTGGACTTGGTCCAAAAAGCAAAGTTGTAGATCTTGTCAAGGGGAACAACTTTGGTTTTTACAGATTTTCAAGTTTCAATATAAAATTAAAAGTAATTTTGAATTTATTAAAATCCCAAAAGTGTCCCCTTTTCAAATTTCAAATGTGATTCAAAAACTTTTTGGATTTTGAAAATGTTCATATTGACAAAGTTGTAGATCTCCTTTTTCTGCATAAGTTTGGTGTTTTGAGTTTTTGTTGCTCAGTTCAAATTTTAGGAGTAATTTGCAAAATACTGAAATCCTTTCTAAGTCAAACCCTAGACCTAGCCCTGTTCATCTTCAACCTAGAACTAGGAGGGGGGTCCCGGCCGTGGCCGAGCCGCCGGCGCTGCGCGCGCCACGCGTCTGGCCGCTCCTCGCCTGCCACCAGTCTGCCGCCGCTGACACCGTGCTCATGCCGCACCCGCACGCGCAAAGCGCTGACCCTCGCCCGTCCCCCACTGCTCCCAGCACGTCGCCGCCGCGTGGCCGCCGCCGGCGAGCCCACGCCCGGTCCCTGAGCAGACTTCCATGCTTTCTTCATCATGGATCCACAAGCACGCGACACGGTCGATCTTATCCACCCCCGTGCGCTCCCTATCTGCCCCTGGCCGCGGCTATAAAAGACCCGCCGACCGCCGTTCTTCCGCCACCAGCAAGCACCGTGAACCCGAGCCACCCCAGAGCCCGCCGAGCCCGCCGTTGCCTTCGCCTTGGGCTGCTCCACCTTCTCGAGCAACCAATTTCACCCCTCCGCCTCTCCTCTCACCGGCGCAGGTGCTCCGTCCCCAACTCCGGCGTACGACCCCGCCTCGGTAAGCAGCAAAATTTGCCGCCGTGGGTCTTCTTCTCATCCATCCGACTCCCGCCCTCCCTTCCTCATCTTGGTGCGCTCCTAACCGCTCCTCGGCGATCTCTTTTAGTGGACAGAGCCGCCGGCACGCCGCTCGCCGCCGAGAGAGCTCCGCCGAAGCACCGCCAACGTCGAGCTCACTCCTTCGACCCTTGTTCCGCCCCGCCGAGCCCGGCCTCCGACCCGTGGTAAGCACTCGAAGCCCCCCGGTCTCTGCTTTCACAGCGCAAAGCTCGGGCCAGGCCTCGAGCAAGCACTCGCACACTGTCTAGCTCGAGCCAGGCCTCGAGCAGACACGCACCCTCAGCTTCGCCGAGCCTAGCCTCGAGCAAGCATGCACCCTCCGCTTCGCCCGAGCCAGGCCTCGGACGAAACGATTGTTTCCGTCTCGCCCGAGCCTCCGAGCCAGGCCTCGGACGAAACGATTGTTTCCGTCTCGCCCGAGCCTCCGAGCCAGGCCTCGGACGAAACGATTGTTTCCGTCTCGCCCGAGCCTCCCAGCCAGGCCTCGGACGGACGATTGTTTCCGCTTCGCCCGAGCCCTGCGGTCCGTCTCGCGCGATTCGCCCGAGCCCTGCGAGGGAGGAGCACAGTGCTCTTTTCCTTTTTGGAAGTTGTGAATAGTGTTCCTTTTTCATCTTTTTGTGTGATTTTCTGTGTTGCTCCAAAAATTCTGAAAATTTAATGGTAGACTCTTTATACCATGTAGTATTTTAGAAAAATATGAAACTTGGACTTTGTGCAAAAATTTGAAAATGAAAAAATCTCCCTTTTAATTAAGAAATGAATGGTTTTAGATTTTTAGAAAAACATGTGTAGCTCCAAAAATCATGAGATAAATTTTTATGTGCTAGTTATGTCATGCTTAGTCTCTGGTAGATTTTTGAGGCCTTTTGGAGTAACTTCATAAAATGACCTTTTTATATAATTAGGAAAAATAAAAAAATCAAGTAGAGTTCATGTTGTATGCCCTGTGTTGCATTGTTCATGCTAGCATACTCATGTGCATACATCATTGCATCCGTATAGTGACCGAAGGAGAAGGAATCAAAGTCGAGGCAGCCGCTGACGAACCTACCCCTGAGGCTACCCCGAGCTCCGACACCTGCACTGCCGACCCCGAGTCTGTCCTTTTTGCTCTTCAAGGCAAGCCCCGGTGCATTTAACCCCTTTTCTTGAATTTATAAAATGATTTCCTTAAATGCTTTTGAGTTAAATTATTGCATTAGGTTTATAGGAGTTGTGTGCTATCCTAATTGATGCACTATCCACCTTGACCACTGATACACCCGATACCTGCTTTTCAAAAGTATTTGAAAAATGCTTAGCAATGCTTATTGAATTAGACTTTGCAATAAAATTCCAATTTCAAAAGTGTGATCACTGAAAGAATCCTTACGAGAATTTGGCTTTACTTCCCGTTCGATGACTGCTTGCCTGGCTAGCATGTGGTCATTGTCGAGAAGAGGTTGTCTGCGCGTACGGTGCCGTCATGTTGTAGTCCGGGACTCAACAGTTGACACCGACCGGGACAGGGTTGAAAAACCGACAGGACCTGTACTCTTGGGTTAGAGTCCCGAGGTGCTTGTTGCTGACGGAAAAACTTTAGGGACCATCCGTATGGGGGCCTGCTGGTCAAGACTTGTAACTATTCACATACTTCGGAAAGCTCTGGCTCCGAGGAATCCTTTATTGGACCGACAACCGCGCACTGGGAGTGGAGAGATGGCGGAAGTAGCATGTACCCACGTGGTCGTCGTACCTGGATAGGAGTGGTGTACTGTACTTCCGGGTGGCGTAGGACCAGGTCCAATCTTGGAGGAATCGTGGAAGACGAGTTGACGTATGCAAGCTTGGGTGCTACATATGCAGTGTAGATAGGGATCCTCAGCTGAGTATTATTTATCTGGATTAACGTTGCTCCTCGGTTATGGAGACTTGGTCACTGACTGTCAACGGAGAGTGGTTCTCAACTAGGAATGTTTTGAAATGTAAAATGAATCAGGAACGATGAAGAATTGAGGAATACTGAATCTTTCCAAAATAAAATAAGGTTTACAAAATGCTTTTATGCAAAATACCTGATCTTGCTTAAGCCTTACCTTGACTACCCTAAGCCTCTCATTCCTGAGTCTTCTCCCTTTTCTTTAGTCCGGTAAGTCTTGTTGAGTACCCCAGTACTCAGGGTTTGTTACCCATGCTGCAGGTATGACTGAGACCCCGATGTGTCTTGCGCCCTGCTGCATGACCATCGTCCAGGAAGAGGCCGATGAGGTCGAAGAATAGTTGTGCACCCTCGGGCTGGGTGATTATCAGTATCTTTATTTTGTTGTACTCCGCTACGTTGCCTTTGTCTATTTCTATTATCAGAACTTGGTTTGTAATAACTGCACCTTAATTTCTATTTGGAACCCTGTTTGTAAAACTAATGTTATTTAAGTCTTCCGCTCTTTATTCCGATGTTATTTGTAAAAGTATGCAATGCTGTAACCGAATTGTGAGATGATCCTGCGGACATTGGGCACTGATGTAGCCCGGTGGCGAACAGGTCTTAATCACATGGAACATGGGTTCGGCTGTCAGAGGTTGACATGGACACGTGGGCCATGAGATTAGGGCCGTTCCGTCACAATAATGTTAGTGGATATATACCCGAAGGATTGCAAGAATTTGAAGCATGGGTTGTTGTCCATAACATATGTATTTTGCATCTATGCTAATAAGGAGATGTTTTTAGGATTACTTTAGCATAGACTAGTATTTTATGTGTTGGCTGCACTTTAACATGATTCAAGGCAAAACATGACTTGCAGTAGAAGACAAAATAAACTTTGATACTCACAGTTCTTTCATCTATGATGAATGAGCTGAGTCTTCATTGTGCAAGAGTTGTTGAAGTTCATTGTACGCCTTGCTTCATCTCCAGTGTGAGTTCATCTCCGGACTTTCCCAAATTGATATTGAAAGTTTCCTACAGGGGTTAGTCCAACAAAATAGCCAATATCTACTATAGCATACTATCAGTTCAGAAATCAACCTAGACACCACGTCTAATTTGATTTAGGAAGGCATTTTAACCTAAGCACCATACTTAATTTAAAAGCCTTTAGAGGTAAAATCAGCACACCTTTTAGCTCAAGAATCAAACCAGACACCATGTCTTACTTTAATTCATGAAAACAGTTAAACTAAGCTCCATGCCTAATTTAAAAGGTGTATGATAATACTTCAAAACCAAAGAATATACTATAGCAAATAAAGATAACATGAAAGCATTGTAGAGATTTATTCAGATGGTGCTGAAAGAGTATACGAGAATATCCTAAAGGTAGGGACAACCAACATAGCAACATGGCAAGACATATTCTTAGAAAGCCTGTAATTCAATGTTGCATGATGATTGGTGGGACATACCTTGTATTTGTTGTTCCTTCGTTCTTTTCTGCTCCAGACCTGGAAAGGTTAGTGACAAGAATACCCGAAGGAATATTTTCATAATTATATTTCTATGCTCATTACAAGGACAGTGCAGCAGAAAGGTAGAGATAGCTCATAACCAGGTATTATGATGGGGTATAAGGATTCTACTGGTTATAGCTTGCTCATGGGGTAGTGATAGATAAGAGTGGAATTCAAAAACAACATTCATAAGAATGAAAACAAAAATAATGAAAAGACTGGGACAAAAAGGAAAAGATAAAAGTATGATTACAAGGTTATACTTAAGACGTAAGATGATCTACCGTTCCCCGGCAACGGCGCCAGAAATGCTTGTTGGTATAAATTAATGCACACTCTACTTTATCCGCAAGCGCACAGATAAAATCTACCAATGTAGCACTTCACCGGAGTAACCCAGTTTTAATATCGAACCCAAAGGAACGGATAGCGATGAGTCTCAAGTGTATAACCCCTGAGTAACTAACAAGGACGGAGAAGCTAAAAGTATAGAGGGGTTAACTAAGGTTATCTAAATCCAACTTAAGAGTGATATGTTTATTATTCTTAATGGGGAAGTTGCCATAAAAGGTCACAACAGAGTATGATTCTTTTATGCAAATGTATAATCCTACCGAGCCTACACATGGGTAAGTGGACTATAGAAGAATCAACAAGGCTATAAGAGTCACCCTTGCGAACTACCACTACTACCGGTGTTATAGGAGGTAAATATGAGCTATCAAGTCTAAGCACTACGCTTATACTATCCAACTACTCTAACTCTAGAGCGACTAGAATTAAAGTACTCAAAAGAGAGTCATAAACCTTAAGAACAATAAGAACAATGGCTCAAACTTAAATATAGATGTTGATTACCGAAACAATCGTTGAAGCAAGTCGATGAAGAACTTGAATCCACAGGTACAAGATGAAGAAGTTGATCCGACAGGCCAGAGCTTCCTCTTGATCTCTTCCTCTCTCTCTCTCTTCTAGTTCTAGAATAAGACTAGGTTCTAATCCTACTAGAGGGGTATCTAGTCTTCTACTTGAAAGCTAACTCTTGATTACAACTAGATGAACTAGATCTGATTCTAGATGAACTAGAAGAGATTCATCTAGAGGGACCTCTACTTCTACATTGGAACCCTAATTTCTGATGTGGAGATGAATAATGAAGAGGGAGATGCCTGGAGAGGGGGGTCTAGGGCTGCTTATATAGCCCTGGGCGATGAACCGTGGCCCTTGGATCAAACCGACTTGAGGTACGGTCGAGATGCATCCTGGAGGTCGGTGGAAGTAGCTTGTAGAAGACGAAAGCATGGGGCCTCTGTGGCCGACCGACCGGTGGGCCCTGTGGGACCGGTCGGTCCCACAGGTCGGCCTCTGGTGGTGTCCTTCCTTGTGGTGTCTTCTTACGTCCTCTGAAGTCTTCTAGAAGTATCCCGATGTGGCGGTTGCGTTATCTCCCGACGGTTTCCTTCTATAGGAAGCTATTGGTGCCGATTTCCTGGTTTAGTCCCTGCAGAATCATAACTCACCAAAACTCATGGAATATTGTCAGTTGAAACCCTAAACCTTTGTTGGTGATCAAATTCATGCCCTTTTCATATTTATTTATCCTTTAATTTTGATAGATAACCAACGTCAACATTGAGCAACCTCCCGGATTTGAAGAATTGAAGAAGCCCAACCATGTATACAAGCTCAAGAAGGCACTTTATGGGTTAAAGCAAGCACCAAGAGCATGGTATGAAAGATTGAGAGACTTCTTGCTAGCAAAAGGGTTCAAAATTGGGAAAGTTGACACCACTCTCTTCACCAAGAAAATTGGAAGTGACTTGTTTGTGTTGCAAATCTATGTGGATGACATCATATTTGGATCAACCAATCAAGACTTTTGTGAAGAGTTTGGAGAGATGATGGCTAAAGAGTTTGAGATGTCTATGATTGGAGAGCTTAGTTACTTCCTTGGTCTACAAATCTAGCAAATGAAGAAAGGCACATTTGTTAGTCAAGGCAAGTACATCAAGGACATGCTCAAGAAGTTTGGGTTAGATGAAGCTAAAGCAATAACCACTCCAATGGGCACAAATGGACATTTGGATAGTGACTCTAGTGGTGACATGGTGGATCAAAAGCTATATCGGTCAATGATTGGAAGCCTACTCTATGTGACCGCATCAAGGCCGGATGTCATGTTTAGTGTGTGCATGTGTGCAAGATTCCAAGCTTTACCAAGAGAAAGTCAATTGAAGGCAACCAAAAGAATCTTGAGATATTTGAAGCACACTCCTAATGTTGGACTGTGGTATCCCAAGGGCTCTCAATTTGAATTGATTGGATACTCGGATTCTGATTATGCGGGATGCAAGGTGGATAGGAAGAGGACATCAGGCACTTGTCAATTGCTTGGAAGATCACTTGTCTCATGGTCATCAAAGAAGCAAAATAGTGTTGCACTCTCTACCGCCGAAGCCGAATACATATTCGCGGGTAGTTGTTGTGCACAATTGTTATGGATGAAAGCTACATTGCAAGATTATGGAATCAAGTTTGGACAAGTACCATTGCTATGTGATAATGAGAGCGCCGTCAAAATAGCCACCAACCCGGTTCAACACTCAAGGACCAAGCACATTGATATAAGGCATCACTTCATTAGAGACCATCAAGCCAAGAAAGATATATCTATTGAAAGTGTGGGCACCGATGATCAACTTGCCGATATCTTCACCAAGCCACTAGATGAAAGAAGGTTTTGCAAGCTACAGAATGAATTGAATATCCTAGACTTCTCCAACATGAGTTGAATGCACCACCACTTATGACATGCCTCTCCTCCAAGAAAGAAAAGGTGAAATTGTTTGACATGTGCATTCATTCTTATTAGGTTGTGATCTAGTTTATATAGCCATCACATTGCATATTTAGGCTCATTCATGGTAAATCAAATGAATTTGAAGTATATATGGTACCACTATTGCTTCTATGTTTGACTTGATCTAGTGGTAGCATATAACTTGTTTGTGAGCTTGTAACTCTAGTGTTTGATCTAGTAAGTGAGCAATGGGTGTTTAACCAACATGAGTAAGATAACCATTGTAAGATGTGTGAAGAAGCTTACTCTAGAGCAAACCGTGTTAAATATCCTATGCTCATGAGCTAGATTAAGCCACAACTTGACACTAGTTTGATCCCCACATATGAATCTCATAATGCAAAGTTTGTCTCCTTTCATTACAACTTGCCCTACTTTTATGATAATTGTTGACAAAGGGGGAGAAAATGATGACAAAGATATGAAGGAGAAAGAGATATGCTAAAGATAAAAAGAGACATGTCAAGTAAACCTTCAAATGGGATCGGAACATACAAATAGGGGGAGCAAGCTCATAAACATGATTGTTGCATTTGAAATGTGCATATTCATATGTTTGATTACAATGCATAAGCTATTTATGTTGATATTCATGCTTATGTGGTGAATGCTAGTGTTAGAACATGATTGATGATATGATTAGCTAGACTTTCTTGTATTTTCATTTTTTCAAGTGGTTCAAGAGCCTTATTATAATATTGGTCCATTCTTATGCCTTAGCATCATTATTGGTAGTATTGCTCACCCACATTTCATATCCATACATATGTGCCAAATATAGAACCAAACTCTATAGCACATATGTAGGGGCAGCTAATACTATCAATGTGGTTACTCAAATTTAAAATACATATCTTTGTATAGGTTGTCATCAATTACCAAAAAGGGGGAGATTGAAAGCCCTAGTTTGGTTTTGGTTAATTGATGAAACCTATTTGGTCTAATCCTATTGCTAAGCATGTGTGGAGCTTATAAGAAAGGATTGTGACCAAGCCAAGTGGTGGAGCTAGCAAGGTGGCAACAATGGAGGATGGTGATAGCCACAAGCATTCAAGAGATCAAGTGCTCTACCATTGGTGAAATGAAGAAGAGAAGAGATGGAGCAAAGAAGCCTGAAGACAAAGGTATAACCTATAGGGCTCTTTGTTTTGGTGATCAAGACACTTAGTGAGTGTGATCACATTTAGGATACATAGCCATACTATTAAGAGGAGATTATTCACGGCTTATGCGGTGTTCAAGTGCCACTAGGTGTTCTCTAACATATCGATGCTATAGACCTAGTGAGTGACCAACAAAACCCTTGGAAAATGCTTTGCAAAATGCTAACAAACGTACACAAGTGATGAAACACTTTGTTGTTGGCACATGGAAGCAAGGGTAGAAGTTAGAAATTGAAAGGTGCTGTGTTAGGGGCATCGGACGCTCCTGGCGGCAGCATCGGACGCTAGGCCGAGCGTCTAGTGGCAAACCCTAACCACTGACATATGTTGAGGGAGCATCGGACGCTGGCAAAACACTGTTGCAGAGTCCGATGGTTATGACATGGCGCGAGCGTGCTTTCCAGGGAGCATCGGACGCTGGGCTGCGTCCGATGCCGATCCATCGGACGCGTCCGATGTGTTTTGGAGCGTTCTGGAACCTTTCTATTGTGTCATCGGACGAAGGGTTTAGCGTCCGGTGCTATCGTTCCGGCGCGTCCGATGAAGCGCCAAATCGAGCTAAAAAGAGTGAGTGGCATCGGAGCGTCCGATGCCTGGCATCGGCGCGTCCGATGCCTGGCATCGGCGCGTCCGATGCCACATTAACCATGGCACAAAGGAATTTGACCGTTGGGATCTAACGGGCTGAATTCGTAGCAGAAGGACACGTGGTGCTCATCGGAGCATCGGACGCTGAGGGAGCGTCCGATGGCCCCGACACCGGCACGTCTAATGCCTCTGTTTCGGGTCCAACGGCTAGGCCGACTTGTGTGGCCTATTTAAGGGGCTTGGCCGGCTTGCTAGGCATCTCTCTTGCACATTTTGATTCCTAAGCATACTAGTGAGCATTGGGAAGCCTCCCAACTCATCTCCCAAGTTGATTTGATCAAACCAAGTGAGATTGAGTGATCTAGTGCGTGATTTGAAAGAGTTCAATCTAGTGGCACTAGTTCTTCGCATCGGCATTGAGTTTTCTTGTTACTCTTGGCATTTGCCGGTGCCTAGACGGCTTGGAGGCGTTGAGGTGGTCATTGGCAAGATTGGTGATTGTTCTTGGCCACCACCGTTCGTGTTTGTGAGAGGTTTTGGAGCCTCACCTCGTCGGAGCGGCAAGAGGCATCCTTAGTGGATTGCTCGTGTCATTGAGCTACCTCACTAGTGGTAGATTCTCTTGGCGCTCTTTGTGATTTGGCTTTGCGCCGATTAGCCACCGGGTCACCTAGTGTTGGTCGACACAACGGGGAGTAGCGTGCCGGCAAGCACGTGAACCTCAGGATAAATCTTGGTGTCTCGTGTGCTTATTGTGATTATGAATTCTTCTCGGTGATTGGCTTCACAAGTGGATTTCACCGGTGATTGGCTTTCTTCTAGGCGATCCCAAAGGCTCGGTGAAACCATCTCTATCTAGCTCATTTACTTTATGTACTTACCTTGAGCTATTTCATTTGCGTAGATATTCTTCCTTTGTCATATATCTTGTTTAGTTAGTTGTGATTAGTTCGCTTAGTATATCTTGTGCACACACTTGTTTCATATACATTCTTTCTATATCATATTTGTGCTAGAGCCAAATTGTTCTATTCCGCATTTGTTATTAGCTCTAGTTGATTGTGTGACCTAGAAATATTAGGTAGAATTGTTGGATAGGTGGCTTGCAACACACTATTAGGCTAGCGCAATAAGCTTCGCCATTTGTTATACTAATAGTGTTTGCCTAAGTAATTTTGTAGATTTTTAATTAGGCTATTCACCCCCCCCTCTAGCCAATTTGGACCTTTCAGGAGGGAAATGTCATACTCTTAGATCAAGTATTTAAAACTTTTTGAAATTGTCAACTCTTACTGGCATATTGTAATTAGAGGAACCATGGGCTATCATTCTTTTTCTTTTCATATTTTTGTCACACATTTTTCTTTTCTTTTCTTTTTCTGAGGTAGTCGGACACTTGTCCCTTTTTCTTTCCTCCTTATCATATTTTTGCATAGCCCATGCCTCTAACACAATACTACTTTGGAAGAGTGAATCTTTTATATTTATAGAAGCTTAATCTTTAGAGCATGATAAACCTCTCTACCATGGCTAAAAACTTAAAACAGAGTAAGCGGCCTCAAAGTATGAATCATTTATTATCAGGCTTATGTCGTACAGGTTCTCATCATATGTTTGAGGTTTTCAAAATTAAAATTCTGGAGATTCATTGAAACTAAGAACAAGATAAACAGCAGCTTAAACCTTTTCGTTTCTAATTCTCAATTATCCAAACTTTGGTTAAGATTATAAGATTTTTCAATTGAAAATTTGAAAGGAATTGTCTTGTTGTTGAGGCTTATGTAGAGCGGCTTTCTATATATAGATATATTCTACTTCAAGATTATTTTATTTGAAAACTAAACAAATACTAACTAAACACAATCAAAAAGTAAACAGAGGGATACAACATACTTACCTCGGGAATAGGGGGTTCTCCCACAAGCTAGTTTTATTCGTACGGTGGTGGCGGCTGAGGTGGATTGATTCCCATGTGTCCGAAGAGGTAGCAGAAATTCTCGTTCGTCTGGGCGCCTTGATGATGTATCTCTTCAAGAGTGTGGCGCATATCTTCTTGACCCGTCTCAAGATGAGTAAGACGAGTGTCGATGCACTGAAAGTAGGGGTCTCTGTGGTACGGGAACTGGTGGTGTGGCTGGTATTCTGGGTAACCTTGGGTGGCATGGTAAGAGTATGGATGATGAGTGGCATCATGAACGCCTCTTCCAGAGAAAGACATTCGTCCTCCCTGGAAGTCATACATCGTATCCTCTTCATGATGTGGTGGAGTGTAATTGTGAAAGTTTCCTTGTCCCCATGAATCTTGCGGTGTATGTGGCTCGTAGGCAGTAGTATCTTCCCAGGCTTGATGGTGTGATGAAGATGGTCCAGCTCGTTCGAATCCTTGATAGTGAGTGTAGGCTGGTCCGGCTGGTGCAGCGCCTTCTCCTTGATATCTTGGGGCAGCGTTTCTGGTGAATCTTGCAGAGGGGCTTCTTCCTACTCCCGCGCCAGGTCTCTGCAAGTTAAGCAAAAAGGTTTCCACGACATACAGACCAAGTGATCTGTTTGGCAATTCATATTCATTCGTATATCCTTTATATTGCATATAGAGTTTGTTATTCCTCTTCTTTATGAGATGCGCTTGACTGAAGAAGTAGAAACCTATGACTGGACGTGGAGTGGAGATGTACATAATATTTCCATTCAAGTTTAGATTTCCAGCAAGACGAGTAACCCAAGAAGTGATAGATATGGGGCCTTGTAAAGTGTGAATGTAAGGACAATAGTCTACCAGGAATTTTACGGGTGAGATTTTAGTTTTCTTAACCATTGCATACATAATCTTTAACTCCTCAGTTCTAACAATACGACCTTCTTGCCTAGGAAAGAGAGTGAAACCTAGCCACTTGTGCATCACCCTTAATGTGGGGTTGTGTATATCATTAGTGCAAGGGTGATGATCTGTTTTCTTGCCAGTAATGTCCTCCCAAAAGCTATTTCTGTCAAGGTTTCTTAAGGCTACATCTAAATCTACAGTGCAGGTTTCAGGAAAACCCAGATTTAGACTGAATTATTTCCATGTGAGAGTGAAAGGTTCATTTTACAGCCTAAAGTAGACATATGTGTCATCCGAAGAGAGAGTGCAAAGAAATTCTAGAGTGAGCAATCTACAACCCTCTTCAGAGAGCTCCCAAGTGTTCTCCCACCCAATATTATGAAAGACTAGATCGAACTCAGAGTCCATACCTGTGTCTCGGAGAAATTGCGAATCAAAGGTAGGAGCATGGGTGTACTCTTTATCGCGGTAATGCCTGAACAGGTCCTTCTCGTAGGCTGTCTGGAGCTTGATGTGCCTTTCATGAAGGAGATCACGTGGCTCGAACCGGCTTGTGGTAGAGTATTGAGGCAGGGATGAAGTATCCATGTCCGAGCCTCCTTGTGATGAGCCAGCTCGCGAACGGCTTCTTGTTGATCGGAAAGTGAGCGTGTTCTTCGCCTTTCTCAAGAAGTTGCTCATCTTTACTGCAAAAACAAGAGAACACACAAACAAAACTAGTGGAACAAGTGAGGGTTAGAGCCAATAAATGTTAGAGAGTTAGCGGTCCAAAAGTTAGTAGTCCAGGAGTCAGTCGTTCAAGTTGACACTTTTATTTCAACTTCTCCTAGTTCATTTAACTAATTTGGGCAGCACTTCCCTTCTCTTATTGATTTCTCTTGCTTGCTCTCACTATCCCTTTTCTACTTGCTATTTGCTCAAAGCTTCCTCTGCTCTACTCTTATATCTTCTCTCACTCAGAAACTACCCAAATGAAGTGTTAAGAGAACTCGAAATTGGAACTCCGAATTTCGAAGTGAGGCTAGTGTTTCTGGAGAGTGGAGTGTGTGAAGAGTGTGAAGAATGCTTGCCATTTTATAGGGGGAGAAGGGGATGGCCGGTCGGTCAAGTGGTGGGACCGACCGGTCCCCCATGGGGCCCACTTTCTTCCATCTTGCTCCCTCACCTACCTTGCTCATGTTCCCACTCTTTGGAGTATATGTCATCGATTGCATGAGGCGGTAGGTGAGATGAGTGGTTGTGAGTGCATGTGATAATGTGAAATGATATGATGTGGGTCCCAGGTGTCTGTGGGTCCGTATGTCTCCCGTATTTGTACAATGCAAGTATAAAAGAAAATTGCTTTTATGAAACTATAGAAAATGAGGATCCTAATGATGAAATTCTCATATGTTTTTGTTGCCGTAGTAAATAATACTTACGGGATTCGTAAATATTAAATACATGGGGCCAATTTCATGAATGATGCTAATAATTTTTTTTATGCATGAGAAAATAAATATGAAATGCAAAAGTAAATGCTGATAACTACCGAGTTACCTCCGGTGAAGGTTCGGGGTTTAAAGTCCACCGAATTGGACTCTCCAGTCTTCTCTATTCTTCTTGATGGGTCTCCACTACCGGAGACAACAGTTTCGTTTCTTGAGCTTTATGGTCTACTAGAGTTGAGCATTGTTCGGGTCGTGGTTTGAATGAGAACTTTTCTTCCTTTCCATTTATGGTGAATTTGATTTCTCCAGCTCCGACATCAATATGGGCCTTGGCGGTGCTCAAAAATGGTCTTCCGAGAATGAGTGATACTTTTGAATCCGGGTGCATTTCTAGTACCACGAAGTCTACTGGTACGAAGAACTCTCTAATCTTGACTAGGATGTTCTCAACAATTCCTATTGGGTATCTGAGTGATTGATCAGCTAGCTGAAGACACATTGGTGTTGACACAAGTGCTGAATGGTTGAGCTTATAGTAGACTGATGCGGGCATCACACTAACACTGGCTCCAAGATTGCACAGTGCGTTGCTAAACCATTGATTTCCAATTGAGCATTCAATAGTGGGGCATCCTGGGTCCTTCTTCTTTTCTGGTATTTGATTGAGGATAGCCGCACTACATTCTTCTGTCAGTTCAATTACTTCAGTAGTTGGCAGTGGTCGTTTGTTGTTAAGTATATCCCTCACATACTTGGCATAGTTAGGTACCTGTAATGCATCCAGCAGAGGAATATTGATATATAGTTTCTGAATTACTTCAACAAACTTACTGAACTGCGCATCTAGCTTGGTGTTTCAGTTTCTGCGTGGGAATGGTAGAACGTTGGTGTCTTGAAAATCTATCGGTATTTCTTCATTTTGTACTTGAGTTTCTTGAACTTCATCATCTCTTTCTTCTGCCCTTGGGGATGTTACTGGTGCTGTCTGTCTTCTTTGTGCTCCTTCTGGGTATGGCGGATCTCGAGTGGTCCTCCCACGTCTAGTGGTGATCCCCTTAATCTGCTCATGGTTAGTGGTAATAGGCAAAACAACAGCCAATTGTGATATTTGGGTTTCTATTCTTTTATTATAATTGACTTGATTCTTAACGGCAGAAGAAAATTCATCCATCTTAGCATTTATGTTTTCAAGAGTCTTATCATTTAAAGCAAGTCTTTTAGTAATGCTATCATTTATCCTAGCTTGTTCTAAAATTAGATCTCTTAAAGTAGGTTGCTTAAAATTGGAAGAACTGAAATTACTGGTGTACTTATCTAGTTTGGAAGGTTGTTGTTGGTGCAATCCTTGCTTGTGTAGAGTGGTAGAGTTTTTGATGATGTTAGCTTCTTCTTGATCTTCGGGAAATTCTATTCCCAAATACTCTCCACTTCTAGTTTGAGCATCAAATGCGTCTTGAATAGCTTGACGTTCTTCCTTGTAGTTGGCTCTCTGAATGAGTCGATTCATAAGTACATCCATCTTAGTTGACAGTGCACATACTTCTTCTGGAACTTCTTCAATTTGGTGACAGCGTTGAGTAGTAACTTGTTTCCAGCTTTGATTCTCAACTATCTTATCCATTAGACATTCTACTTTTCCAACAGTGAGTGACATAAATGATCCTTCAGCAGTGGCATCAAGTTGCTCTCGTGTTCCTGGTAATAATCCGTGATAAAACAGTTGCATGAGCAATTCATTCCTTATTCCATGATGTGGGCATCTTAAGATTTGTTCCTGAAAACGCTCCCAAGTTTCTGGAATGGTTTCTCCTTTTTGTTGCTGAAAGTTGTATATCTTTCCCCTTAAGATATTGACTTTGCTAATTGGGAAAAATCTTGATAGAAAGGTCTCTGAACACTTCTCCCATGTCTTAATGTTGTCCATGTTTGTATAGAACCACTGCTTCGCTTTTCCTTTCAGTGAGAAGGGAAAAAGACGAAGAAGTATAATGTCCTAGGGAACGTCCTTGATGAAGATGGTGCTTGCAATCTCCAAGAAATCTTGTAGATGGGCAGTTGCATCTTCTTCTTCCTTTCCACCAAATGTAGTAATTTGCACCGTGTTGATAAGACTTGGCTTGAGCTCGAACTCAAGGTTGTTCGTCTCGAGTGTAGGTCCTGTGTGAATGTTCCTGACACTTGGAGTAGAGAACTCCAGCAGAGTCTTGTTGGCCATGGCTTAACTACTGATGTAGATCTTCCACACGATCGAGTTGATTTCTGATTTGTAAGTGATGGATTACAACTGAACCTGTGTTACCCTGTATATGATATAAACAAAGAAAGACAAGGGTAAGCCTGCCAAGACAGAGGTACAAGTGAATGAATGAATAATCTCCTTTGTTAAATTCCTAATAAGTTTTGTTTCCACTGATTTACTGGTTTTCATTTGGTTCCCGGTGGCTTCCGTTGCTTAGATCCCTGGCAACGGCACCAGAAATGCTTGTTGACACTTCTTAATGCAATTGCCTATAATAAACTTTAATGAACTGATTCTAGCAAAAGCCCTCAGAAATGTACAGGACACTCCTAGCATCACTTAAAGTCAAGTTGTCATCCCCAACATGATACTAGAAATGTAATTCATATGTGACACTAGCTCAAAAGATATAAACAAATATTTATCCGCAAGCGACAGATAAATATACCTGTTGTAGCAGCATTCCACCCAGGGTATCTAGGTATCGTTATTTATATTCTACCGAAGATAATAGCGAAGCAGGGAACCAATAGATAAATATGATTCAAAGGTAATGGAGATTACTATTCATTCATTCACTACTCACATATCTAAACAGGGGTAAGACAAGGTAAAGATAAATAATAATGATAGTGATAATAACGGGAATTCTAGAGATAGAGCGAACTACATGGATCAAGCAGAGAGTCAGGAGATTAATTAAGAGATTTGAATCCTAAGTTACTTCACATTTACTAAGCCTAGTGATTACTCTAGTTAATATTCAATCATTTATAGCTAATTAATCTATCATCCATGATCAAGGGACATTACTAAATTAGAATCAAGAACAAAGTAATGAATTCTAACTTGCAACCGCGTCCTACTAAGATCTATACTCGGAGGGAGGACTACAAAGAACTCAACAGGACTGTCACTCATGCGATCTACCTCTCGACCCGGAGAATAGGATGTATCCGCAGGTAAACTTAGTCTAAACACCATGTTTACACCAGTTTGACCACTTAACTCTATCAGGAATAAAGCTAAGTACTTTATGAACATGATCATAAACTCTATCATAATCAGATCTATATTAAATATATAACTTGAATAAACTCCAAAACTGAATAAACTGAAATATATTAAAATAGCATAAAGTCGAATAAAGATACAAATTACCGAGTCTTCGACAATGATCCGGAGACTCAGACGAAGCTTCTAGCCAGATATGCCGACGAAGTCGCCTGCCTCTACTTGAACCTAGCTAGACTAAACTCTAATCTTGATGTAGAGCTCTAACTCTCTCTCTTGAAACCCTAATTCTCTGTCTTCTGTCTTCTTGATCTCCTTTATCGATGATGGAGGGGGGGGTCAGGGGTCTGGTTATATAGCCCTGAGTGAGGAATCATGATCGTTGGATCAAACCGACGTAAGGTACGGTCGAGATGCATCCTAGAGGTTGGTGGAGGAAGGTTCCGGAAGGAGGAGGCGTGGGGGCTCTGGCCATGACTGACCGATGGGCCCTGTGGGACCGGTCGGTCCCACAGGTCAGCCTCCTGTGGTGCCCCGCCTCGTGGTGTCGTGTGGTGTCTTCTGGAGTCTTCTAGAAATTTCCTGACTTGGTGGTGGAGTAATCTGCGTCGGGTTCCTTCTTGGGGAAGCAATATAGTTGGTTTTCCTGTTTAATCCATGGAAAATGTAGAATCACCAAAACTCGTGGAATTTGTTAGTTTAAACCTCCTATTTCTAAGTTGGCAATCCTTTTTGGCATTTATTCAAGTATTGTTGATGGTAAATAATGATAGTTAATAGACATCAACAGCTCTTCAAAAATTTTCTTGAGCACCTTACATCCTTCTGGCGAGCCTTACTTGCCCGACATCGACTTCGCTTGCTCGGACAACCTTAAGACGGCATCGCCAATAGATACAAAGCGCTCAGGGACTAGCTGTGGGGATATTACCTCTGTATACCCCCATGGACCTACATGGGCCCTTCGTCAAGGACAGCCCAGCTCGCGAGGCCTTACAACACGCGACCAGCTCATCGTGCTCGTCAAGGACTCTCACGAAGCCTTGCCCGCCAAGGAAGAACCTAGAGTTAGATCCGGATTCCTTGCCTTAAGGAACCATTTGTAATCTGTTACAAACTGTAACCCTGCTCCTCGACTATATAAGGCGAGCAGGGACCCCATCTCATCTCATCTCATCTGCATCAGATCCGAGATCACCTCAGATCATCCGATCTCATCAGATTGTAACACATCTCACCATATAATCCAGCCACCAAAACATAGGACGTAGGGTATTATGGTGAATTGCCGGCCTAAACCTGTCTAAATCGTCATGTCTCGTCCCTGTGTTTACGCTTGAGCAGTCATCTCCACATCTCCTCAATCTAATCTACTACCTTAGGCATACCCCTCGGTAGACTATCGATCATATTTCGTCGACAGTTTCCCAATAGACAACCTCAGTGTCCTAAAACAAGCACTTTTCATATCAGTGTTCACCTTCCTGCTGCACTACCCTTGTGTAATGAGCATAAGGATATAATTGTTAAAATATTCCTTCGGGTATTCTTGTCTCTAACCTTTGCAGGTCTGGAGCAAAAAGTTTGAAGGAACGACAAACACAAGGTATGTCCAACCAATCATCATGCAACTTTGAATTACAGTCATCCAATCTTGATTTTTGCAAAATCTAAGTTTAGGGGATACACTTTATAAGAACACCTCTTACCATGTTACTATGTCGGTTACCCCTACCTTTAATAAATGCTCATGTGCTATACACTAATCATGCTCTCTCATCACCATTTGAGTAAATCTCTTTAATGCTTTAATGCTATTCTCATTTGCTATAGTATATGCTTTGGTTTTGAAGTATTTTCATACACCTTTTGAATTAGGCATGGTGCTTAGTTTAAACTGTTTTCATGAATTAAAGTAAGACATGGTGTTTGGTTTGATTCTTGAGCTAAAAGGTGTCCCGATTTTACCTCTAAAGGCTTTTAAATTAAGTATGGTGCTTAGGTTAAAATGCCTTCCTACATCAAATTAGACGTGGTGTCTAGGTTGATTTTTGAGCCAATAGTATGCTATAGTGGATGCTGGATATTTTTGTTGGACTAACCCCTGCAGGAAAACTTTCAATATCAATTTGGGAAAGTCTTGAGATGAACTCACACTGATGAAGAGACACATGAACTTCAACAACTTGCACAATGGAGACACAACTCACTAATCATGAAGAAATGAGATCCAAAGAACGAGGCAGAAGATGAGTGCCACAAAACAATACCTACAATTAAAGCATTCAGTCCATGGAAGTAGGTGAACAAGTCTGAGCTGGGCCACTAGAAGACAAAGACCATCGTGGGGGCACTCGTCTCTAAACCCTCAGATCAAACAGTACAAACACAAGCAGTGGGAACTTATCATGTCTTCTAATTAATGCAACACAAGAGCTAGTTTGGGGATGAGATGGAACGACTTCAACAACAACAAGGTCTACAAAATTCAACACATAAACATGTTGCTGAAGAAATTTGGGCATCCATCTACATCACAAGCTAGCTTGGGAAGACACAATTTCGTTGTCTAGATTTGCTTCACGATCAAGGGGAGGAAGGAGAAATCCAGCTTCAAGACACTTTGACCTCCTACTCACCACTTTGATCAGTACAAGCCACTAGACGCTGCCCCAGCCAAGAAGAAGAATATGATCTATCACTCATTCTTGGAAGATCATTCTTGAGCACCACCAATGTTGTCATCAATGTCGGACCTGGAGAAGTCCACTTTTGGATCTTTGACCAAAAGGTTCCCTGCTTCTTCAACAACTACACCACTTATGAGCAGCCAAAGAAAACCAAGAGAAGACGTTGACTCAACCAACAAAGGAAGAACTAACTGTTAGGAATTGAGGGAATATCATAAAGGATGGAGCCACTGCACTGCAAGAATTAGAAGATAGAGAAATAGTACCTGAGCCTACAAAACAACAAAATAGCTGACAAAGTCTCCATCGTCTAGACCTGTTGAGAACAGCTGGCCCACTGTGAGATAGACAAGAGAAGACAAGCCATTCATGAACAACAACCAGCTAGACAAGAGAAGCTTTCACAAGGTGGTTCGACACAATCACCACTACTACAGAAACATGCCTTTAACCCCGGTCGGCAAGGGCCTTTAGCCTCGGTTGCCGAGCCGGGACTACGCTTCCGGGACTAAAGGCCCCCCCTTTAGTCCCGGCTCCGGCCACCGGGGCTAAAGCCCACCCTTTAGTCCCGGTTGGTAATACCAGCCGGGACAAAAGGGTGCTGCCAGCGGTGCCCCGCAGCAGCACCCTTTAGTCCCGGCTGGTATCACCAACCGGGACTAAAGGGTCCCTGGTTTTTTCTTTTTTATTTTCATTTCAGTTCTGTTTTTAGTTTTGTTTATTTATTTAATAGGTTTTCTAATATGTATTCTTTGCTGCTAATATATATAATTTATATATATTAGCAGCATAACACAATAAGCTTATTGCATGCATATATAATTGAACTATAGAACTACATATATATATATAAATATGTACATATAAAATTACAAGCAATATATATACATGTAGAAGTTGTCCAAATATCTATCTACAAAAGTTGTACTCTAAAGTTAGTACTATAAACCTATTACAAGTTGTACTCCATCTAAATATCTATAGGGCATACAAATGATCATCATTGTTTGGAATCAACGGCTCATCGGTATTATAGTAGAATTCGCCGTTTGGACTTATGACTTGTTCCCGAAGAAATCCTGCTATTGACTCTTGTATTGCTTTCAATTGGTCTTGTAGCATCACTTTTTGCTTCAACCAGTCAGTCTTCAATTGGAATTAAAGAAGATATTAGTTATATCTATATTATCAATATTAAGTCTATAAAAATGAAAAGAAACATGTTACGTACTTTGATGATTTCTTCAGGAATTCTATTTGATTCTATCATCATGTACTCGCAAACATAGAATCCACATAAGTTGGTACCCTGTTTTTGTCTCAAAATCCACTATAGAATGAAAAGATTTATCTCGTAATAAATATATGATATATGACATGATATAATAAAGATACACGTACATTGACGAAGGTGTAAACTTACTGGTAGTCGTGGCTTTATTGTAAGTGGGGCCTTACACTGACTCATATGTTCCCGAGCAATGAATTTTTCCCAAACCCTAATCCGGCCAATGAAACATTAATAGTTGGATCATTATTTATTAATTAGTATATATATACAAGCTTAGTCTCTACTTTAAGCATGGAAGCTAGGGATCGAAAAATTACCTTTGGAGGATGTCTATCATATCTTGGTAATCTTCTTGCGGTTTGCTCAACGAGTCATAGATTAACACATTGTTGTGTTTGAGATCAATGACCATCAGTATCCAGTGAAAGTTGTTGATACACATGATTCATATATATAGATTATTAGGGTTAAGTAAAATAAAATGTGCATATACTTATTATTAACTATATATGTCTCACGCACTTAAAGTTGTGTGGGAAGAGTATTTTTTCTCTATCTTTTTGGTTCACGAAGAACCTCATGAGATTCATACACGACTCATCGCTCCAAGTCGCTGAAGGGTTTGGAGCCTTGAAAACAACATATGGATCAACAAACCCAACAGAATTGTCATGTTTATCTCTGAGCTGAGTCATCTGATACCTGCAATATCGAGTCGATCCACAAGTACGTGTGTAAGAATACTACATACTATATACACATACTAGAGAGTTCAATGAAAACTATAAAAGAAACACTTACAAACAATAGCAGCTAAGGAGCGATTTGTCCAGTGCGTCCATATGGCATAGCTGGTGTAATTCCTCCATTTGGACTAAGATTAGGTCATCGCCACGGAAGTAGTGATGGTTCCGAATTCGGACAGAAATCCAATTTATATCATCGTCTTTAGAAGCCTCCATGCACCATTTGTTGATTGCAAACATCTGCGTACCAAATACATGCAAGTGATTGGGGTTCATTAGACTCCTGCCCGGTGCAAAATTTCTCCTCCATTCATCAACTACTTCCGCTCTTGGAAACTCCAGCCCAGTAGCAATATTTTGAATCGTCTCGTATGGGAGACCGCTGTCAATGAAAATTTTTTCCATTGAGTCCATCTCAGACAAAGTGGTCTCTCCAGATTTTCTCTGTACTCTGCCCATGTTTGAACCATACTGATTTTGCACAAATAATGGGGACAGAGGTCTTGATGTTTCCCCAAGCTGTGGAACACTCTTTCCCACTTTCTTCGTGCTTGATTGTTGTTCTTTTGCAGACTTGATTAGAGAGCGTTCGTAGTCTGATTTTCGCGGAGCCTTTCGGGCTTCACGCATCTTGATACCATGCTGGTCCACCCTTTTCCTTAACTCCTGTGGGTTTAACAGGAGGTAAGGCTTCTCTGGGTTTCTCTTCGCTTTAGCCGCGGCCGTTGATTCATCTAAAATTTTTTTCACATCTTTTTTCACCGAAATTTGTAACTCCTCATCAGTCATTTCATAAGCTAATTTCTCGTGTGCTTTTTTTCCTGATGCAGGAGCCTTCTTTTTTGGAGGTGGGGCCTTCGGTTCCGTGGCAGCGGACCGCTTCTTAGGGCCGCGCGGTGGAGGCAGGGGTGTTGAAGCCCGCGGTGGAGGAGACGGTGGGGCCGGTGGCGGTGTTGGAGCCCACGGTGGAGGTTGTGGCGTTGGAGCCTGCGGTGGAGGAGATGGTGGGGCCGGTGGCGGTGTTGGAGCCCGCGGTGGAGGAGATGGTGGGGCCGGTGGCGGTGTTGGAGCCCGTGGTGGAGGAGATGGGGTTGAAGCCGTGTCCTCCAACACATCATCACCGCCCGCAGCACTATGATGCACTGGGGAATAATGACGAACTGGACTATAGTTCCTGCTACGCAAAACAACGAATGATGTGAGCATCCAACTAATATATACATATAGGAAGTTAGTGTAATAAAAATTGTTTCTCATTCACGCGCACACTACCTATGGTGAGGATCTTGATCAGTAGGAGGAGGTTGCGGCGGTGACACTCCAGGAATAATAATGAAGCGCTTGTGCTAGCAAATAAATGTCTTCTCTGCTTCACCTAAAGTCTTCTCCCCATCTCCCCCTTCGATTTCCAGTGCCACGCTGCCACAACCTGTCTCAACCCTATCCACCGAAACGCTAGCGTATCCGGCTGGCACTGGTTGACCATGGATTCTTGGTGTTCTTGTGCGATCGATAGGGTTTACAACACCGACAGCCACCTTTTTCGTGGCATTTCCATCTGGAATGTGCAGCTCACAAGTAGTAAAAGGTTCTTTAACGTCATCCACGGGAAAGCGTAGCTTGGAGTCATCTTGAATGGTTGGTAATTCCGTGGAGGCGCAGCTGCTTTTCATCTGACCTGGGGGGCTAATGTTCGCTTGAGGATGCTGTGATGATGTACCTTGCCCACTCGTCATTTGACTAAGTGCCGCTTGCACTTGCCTTTTGATTTCCTCCTGCATCCATTCTTCACGAGATTTCTCACGCTCTTGTGTTTGAAGAACATACTCCTCCAACTTGAAGAGTCGCTCTGCCTCCTCGTCCTTCTTTCTTTGGCGGCTTCTATAACTTTCTCGATCCGCTTCGAAGGAATGTAGCCACGAAACGGCCCCAAAGCCTCTCGTACGCCCATCGTGCTTAGGATTCTCCAGCGCGTACGTGAGTTCATCCTTCTCTCTATTGGGCTTGAACTCGCCAGCCAACACCGCATTTCGTGCTTGAACTAGCCTATGTGCTGCTCTTGAAATTTGCGGGCCCCAATCAAGCTCCCCATCATTAGGGTTTATGGTTCCCCCATGAGCGTAGAACCAATTTCTGGACCGTTCACTCCAATTTCTTCTTATTGTCTCTGGGACTACCCCCCTGGCAAGCATCTCTTGTTCTTGTCTCTCCCACTTTGGAAGGGCAGTCTTATAGCCACCTGATCCTAAATGATGGTGGTATTTCTTCTGAGCTGCATTCAGTTTGTTTACTCTGACCCAGGCCTCGCTCTCTTGTGATCTTTTGTACTGTACAAATTCATCCCAATCGGCCCTTATCTTGACATACGCCTTAGAGTTGAAATCTGGCGTCTCGTTCTTTAGCACAAAGGTGTGGTACAATTTCTTCTTCCAGTCCTGAAAAAGGGTGGCCATCTTCTTCATTGTCCACTCCCGAATTCGCCTCAGCAGCTCCTCATCATCCATGTCAAACGAGAAATGAGCTTGGACATCATCCCAGACTAGCTGCTTGTCAAGATTGGAGACATAACTGATCTCGGGAGCACTTCGCCTCTGTTTCCATTCACGGGCACTTATCGGAATCCGATCTCTCACAAGGAACCCACAGTGAAAGACATATTTCTTTGCATTGGGTCCTAGTGGTTAGCCTGTAGCCATATCGAATTCGGAGATTACATGACGGCCCTTCAACGGCCACTTCGGTCCTCGTTTTGGTCTGCTCTGCCCTGTCGCAGACGTCGATCCAGAGGGCTACATATAAGTAAAGACATGAAGATGAAACCCTAATACAAGTTGACATAAAACCTAATTAAGTAATAAAGTAAATGTAAACCCTAACACGACACATTGTATATATACCTCGCTTGTATTGCCTTCTTCCATCTCAACTTGTTGTTCAGGGAGATTTTCATCATGCATGGTCATGTCTTCGTAATTCAATAAGTATTGACTCCCGTCATCGCCGTCGGCGATGATATTCATCATTTCCTCCTCCATCACATTCTCATTTGGGTCGGCCATTTCTGTGAATATTAAAATATATATACAATATGATCGAACACTTAAAGGAGCTTTATACATGTATGTGAAACGAAAACCGAAAACCAGGGGTTTAATTAGGGGTTAAGGGTTTAGGGTTTTGGTCTCGGGGTTTAAGGTTTCGGGGTTTAGGGTTTCGGGGTTTATGGTTTGAGGGTTTAGGGTTATGGTTTCAGGTTTTACGGTTTCGGGGTTTAGGGGTACGGGGTTTCGGGGTTTAGGGTTTCGGGGTTTAGGGGTTCGGGGTTGCGGGGTTTAGGGTTTCAGGGTTTAGGGGTTGCGGGGTTTAGGGTTTCAGGGTTTAGGGGTTCGGGGTTTCGGGGTTCAAGGTTTCGGGGTTTAGGGGTTTTGGGGTTTTGGGGTTTAGGGTTTCAGGGTTTAGGGGTACGGGGTTTTGGGGTTTAGGGTTTCAGGGTTTAGGGGTTCGGGGTTGCGGGGTTTAGGGTTTCAGGGTTTAGGGGTTCGGGGTTTCGGGGTTCAGGGTTTCGGGGTTTGAGGGTTTAGAGTTAGGGGTTCGGGGTTTCAGGTTTTAGGGTTTCGGGGTTTCGGGGTTTCGGGGTTTGAGGGTTTAGGGTTTTGGGGTTTAGGGGTTTGAGGGTTTAGAGTTAGGGGTTCGAGGTTTCGGGTTTTAGGGTTTCGCGGTTTAGGGTTTCAGGGTTTGAGGGTTTAGTGGTTTAGGTTCGAGGGTTTAGGGTTAGGGTTTCAGGTTTTGGGGTTTCGAGTTTCAGGCAATTCATAAAAATAACATGACAATTCATAAAAATAACATGACAATAACATATATTCGTAAAGAGTAATAAATACATGTTCCGACATGGCACATGATTTTCTATGAACACATATTTCTAAGAGTAATAAATACATGTTTAAACATATCCTTGTCACGTGATTTACACACCGTGGACGAGAACGACGACGGTGGACAGCAGCGAGGATGACGACGGTGCGGATGACAGTGGACGGCGGCGAGGTCGGTGCGGCGGTCACCAGGACTACATGTCGAACACATATTTGTTACGTTAAAAAAACAATATATGATTTTCCTTTTTCTATAAATATATCTATTCATATTCATTATTTGTATATATCTATTTCTAGAAAAGAAGAAATGAAAAAGTTAAATAGAAAATAATCTATAAATATATGTGTAAACATATATTTGTTACGTTAAAAAAACATATATATATGATTTTCCTTTTTCTATAAACAAAAGAAATGAAAAGGTTAAATAGAAAAATTCATATTCATTATCTATAAATATATATATCTATTTATATTTATTTCTTTTTCTTTATATATATACATATATATATCAATTTTTCTATTTAACCTTTTCATATTTTTTTACACTCTCACACACACTGGACACACACGCACACCATCACACACTGCACACGCACACACACACGCACAGGCCGGCGGCTCGGATGACGGCGGCCGACGCGGAGGACGGCGGCGTGGAGGACGTACGGCGGAGTGGATGAGGACGGCGGCGTGGAGGACGGCGGCGCGGACACGACGGCGAGGAGGACGGCGGCGTGGAGGACGGCGGCGTGGACACGACGGCGAGGAGGACGGCGGCGTGGGAGGCCGAGTGCGGAGCGGAGAGGCTCGACGGCGAGGAGAGCTCGAAGGCGGCGGCGCGGACTGGAGGCGGGGCTACTGGCGTCGATCTGGGGAAGATTGGAGGCACACTGTGCCCTGTGCCCTATATACCCGGGAGGGCCTTTAGTCCCGGGGCGAATTACGCACCGGGACTAAAGGGTCTTTAGTCCCGGTGCGTAATACGCCCCGGGACTAAAGGGTTGGACCTTTAGTCCCGGGCGGGCTTACGCACCGGGACTAAAGGGGTCTTTAGTCCCGGTGCGTAAGACGGCCCGGGACTAAAGGGTTCTTTCCCGCCACAGTTTTGGGTTTTCAGTATTTTGGGTTTTGTATTAAGTTTCCACTATATAAATATGTTGTAATTCTTGTTAATTGCATAGTAAATTAAACAGTAGGCATAAAATTACTTAAAAATAACAGTTGTATATCCTTTAACCTTATTATATAGTAGAAAAATTTCTAGCATAAATTCTTTTCTTTTTTTATAATAACGAATATAAATGAAAATAACCATTCATATTTGGTTAATGCAAAAATGTAATGTTCAATTTAAATTTAAAAAATTGTTGGCTTTCAATAGAAAATTTATTTTCATATCATTTGGACGTTAATCTTTTGTTTAAAACCTAAACAATCATTGCCCAATTTTGTTATACGCGACAGATGCAGTAGTTTTAGATTTTTAAATTTAGTTTTTTCAAATATATCTTAAATCTTTCTAATTGAACAGAAAATTGAATATTTGATATACTTTCTTTTAAAAAATAGTATGAGATTCACATCTAGAGAAGCACATAAATCAATGATCACTACTACTAAATATATATATAAATCCATTATCAAATAAATGAAGTCTTAATTAATTAATTATTACATAATATATTTACAACCCACTATTAAGCGGGCACAACTGTGAACCTCCTCTTGACATATGTCCCTTGGTTATGATCATTCCTTAACCATGGAGTTTCCTCATTGTTTAACAAAATGCTTGGGTCTTTGTTCACTTTGAATGGCGGAATTCGATCATCTCTTTCATAATCACCTGACATGTCTGACTTGTCCTCAATTCCGACAATGTTTCTTTTCCCTAAAAGAACTATATGGCGCTTTGGCTCGTTGATGATCGAGTTGTTATCATTTTTCCCTCTTTTTTGGTTTTGTAGACATGTCTTTCACATAGAACACTTGACTCACATCTGCGGCAAGGACAAATGGTTCGTCTTTGTACCCAATATTGTTGAGGTCCACTGATGTCATCCCATACTCCTTGTCGACTGTTACCCCACCTCCGGTACCGGTCATCTTGACCCATTTACACCGGAACAAAGGGACTTTAAAATTAGGTGCGTAGTCTAGTTCCCATATGTCATGTATGCGGCCATAATATGTTTGTTTTTCCCATTTGGATCCGTGGCATCCACGCGTACACCACTGTTTTGGTTGGTGCTCCTTGCGTCTTGGGCTACTGTGTAAAATGTATTCCCATTGATCTCGTACCCTTTGTACGTGCTGATATGCCACGATGGTTGTCTGGCCAACAAATAAAGCTGCTCATCTATGTTGTCATCACCCTGACATTGTTTTCGCAACCAATCGCCGAAGGTTTGCATGTGCTGACGTGTAATCCAAGATTCACTCTTCCCGGGCCACTTGGATCGAAGGAAATCCTTATGTACCTCGATATATGGATCTACCAATGAGGAGTTCTGTAGAACTGTGTAGTGTGCTTTATCGAAGTAATCGTCTCCTGTACCGATATATGTTTTCTTCCCTAGTGTTCCCTTGCCACTGAGTCTGCCCTCGTGTCGCGATTCAGGAACGCCAATCGGGTCAAGGTCTGGAATAAAGTCCACACAAAACTCTATGACCTCCTCTGTTCCGTAGCCCTGGGCGATGCTTCCTTCAGGCCGAGAACGGTTATTAACATATTTTTTTAGGACACTCATGAACCTCTCGAATGGGAACATGGTGTGTAGGAACACATGACCGAGAATAATGATCTCCTTGACCAGGTGAACTAGGAGGTGTGTCATGATATCAAAGAAGGATGGAGGGAACACCAACTCAAAGCTGACGAGACATTGAACGACATCATTCTGCAAAGTAGAAAGTTCCTCTGGATTGATTGCCTTTTGTGAAATTGAATTGAGGAATGCACATAGCTTCACGGTGGCTAGACGTACATGTGGAGGTAGAATTCCTCTTAGAGCAACAGGAAGCAATTGGGTCATAAGCACATGGCAGTCCCGAAGCGTCTTTGGGAACAGGTTCGCTGCCCCGTCCCTTTCCAAATACTACTTTCGTATCCTTCACCATTTCAAGTATATCATCTCCGGTTCTGTTACGAGGCTTGGTTTGGTGGTCTGCCTTACCTTTAAAATGTTTGCCTTTCTTTCTTACTGGTTGGCCCACAGGAAGAAACCGACGGTGCCCAACATACACGACCTTCCGACAGTTTTTCAAAAATAAACTATCAAGGTCTTCAAAACGGTGTGTGCATCATTATATCCCTTGTTTGTCTAGCCTGAAAGATTACTTAGAGCCGACCAATCATTGATTGTTACGAACAATAAGGCTCGCAGGTCAAAGTGTTCCTGTTTGTACTCATCCCACACGCGTATGCCTGGTTTGCTCCATAGAAGTAGAAGTTCTTCAACTAATGGCCTCAGGTAGACATCGATGTCGTTGCTAGGTTGCTTCGGCCCTTGGATGAGCAACAACATCATAATGAACTTCCGCTTCATGCATAACCACGGAGGAAGGTTGTAGATACATAGAGTAACTGGCCAAGTGCTATGACTACTGCTTTGCTCTGCAAAAGGATTAAAATCATCCGTACTTAAAGCGAACCTCAAGTTTCTAGCCTCATCTGCAAACTCTGGGAATTCTCTGTATATCGCTCTCCACTGGGATCCATCAGCTGGGTGCCTCAACATATTGTCTACCTTACGGTCTTCTTTATGCCACCGCAACATCTTTGCATTGTCCTTATTTCTGAACAAACGTTTTAAACATGGTATTATAGGAGCATACCACATAACCTTGGCAGGGATTTTCTTTCTGCTTGGACGTTCTTCACCCTCTACGTCGCCAGGATCATCTCGCCTTATCTTATACCGTGATGCTTCACATACCGGGCATGCATCCAAATTCTCGTATTCCTCCCCACGGTACAGGATGCAGTCATTAGGACATGCGTGTATCTGCTGGATTTCTAATCCCAAAGGGCAGACGACCTGTTTTGCTTCGTACGTAGTGGTGGGCAATTCGTTCGCTTTCGGAAGCATCTTTTTCATTATCTTCAATAACTGTCCAAATGCCTTATCAGATGTACCATTCTTTGCCTTCCATTGCAGCAGTTCCAGCGTAGTACCCAACTTTTTTTGGCCATCTTCAGTAGTGGGATATAGCAATTTCCTATGATCCTCTAGCATGCGCTCAAGCTTGACCTTCTCCTTGTCACTTTCACATTCACTTTGTGCATCACGAAAGAGCATCAACATCAGCTGTCACATCTTCTGTCACTGTCGCATCTTCTTCACCATCTCCCCCCACTACATCATCATCAAAGGCACCGTACTGAGCAATAATATCAGCGTTGGCCAATTCTTCTTCACCTTCTTCACCATCATCCATTACAACCCATTTCTCCATGCTTCGTCCAGCAAATATAGTTTGTTACGAAACCCGACTTCAACAAATGCATATGAAGAGTCCTTGGGCATGAATATTCTTTCAAATTCTTACAGACGGCGCATGGGCAGCACATGAAACCATCTTGCTTGTTTGCCTCAGCCACACCTAAGAAATAGTGCACGCCAACAATGAACTCTTTGGAGCGGCGATCGACATTATACATCCAATTGCGTGACAACATCTGCATTAAATATTACAACCATGCACTTAGTAGTTTCTCATGTTATTGCACAACACTCATGACATCACATGATTGATTAATTCAAACAAGCTTGACTACAATGAAGACTATCGCAGCTAGCACTAAAAAAACTAAAAATAAAATGCACTTAAGCAACATAATTAGATCGCGTCCGATCCCAACTAAAATAGACAGATCATTCGCTTCATCAACATGGATGGGCTGCTGCCGCTGACTCACTGCCTCATCACCTTCAGCGGCAACCTCCTGTGCAACAGAATTTCGTACGTGCTGAACGTACTCTTCCTCCCAGTACCAACCTTTATATCCGCCGGTGCCCTCCCACTGCAATTAGAACAAAGAATAAGAAATTTAAACAACATCATCAAGCAAAACCGATATGAATGAACCATATTAATCAAATGCGGGTAAATAATAACCCACCTCATGGTCCGGACACTTGTAGAATATACGACCCTTGTTGATTCCCTCTTTTCTCACTCGGTACTCCTTCACAATCTTCTGCTTACACTCGCCGCAAGCAATGAGAGGAAGATCCGGGCGCAAACGCCTCGGATCCCGATGATGAGAGGCTGAGGACCCGATCACAGTTTCCATCTACTATATCCATGCTCATTTTTTTAACTATTACATGCAAATTCCTAATTTCCTAAACAATTATAAATAAAAAAGACTCTAAATTTACCTATTTGTTTAGATAATCGAAAAATATGATATAACAATACCAATTTCCACATTGTCTACTCTCTATATTTATTGTTGCAAACTATTATAAATTCCACATTTTTTAAAGAAAATAAACTAAAAAGACACTAAAATTCAATATTACTCCTCTTGCATAAGTATGAAATATAGAATGGATACTTCCTAGCAGTAGAAAACTATCAAGTGATTGTGATGAACCAATTTAAACTACTCAACTCTCCCTGTTTGTTCTTGCAAACTATATATTTTAATTAAATTCCTCTCATATTCAAAAGAAATGGTAGGAGATGGAAATAGTTACCTCTAAACGCAAAGAGACGATGACGGAGTCGAAAAAGATCACCAATTGACGCTGGAGACGAAGAACAATGAAGAACAAATGAAGAACAAAGCAATAGCAACAGGCAAGAACAAGCAAGAAGCTCACTGAAATTTGAATGTCTCTGGCTCGGGGGAGGAAGAAGTTGGCAGGTTATAAGCCGGGGAGTTTTAGTCCTGGTTTGTATAAAAAACTGGTGCTAAAAGGTGAACATTTATCCCGGGGCAAGCCACAAACCGTGGCTAAATCTTTAGTCCCGGTCCGTGGCACCAACCGGGACTAAAGAGTTCCCTTTAGTCCCGGCTGGTAACACGGACCGGGACTAAAGGGTCCCTGCCCCGACAGCTCTGCGCAGTAGCCGTTGGGGCAGGCCCTTTAGTCCCGGTTCGTGTTACCGACCGGGACTAAAGGGTCTATTAGTCCCGGGCGGCAAAAACGCTGAGACTAAAGGCGATTTTGAGAATCGGCCTATGACCCTGTTCTGTAGTAGTGCACTCTTCAATGATAAAGGTAACATCTCAAGGTAAGTAACCATCACTTGGTATGTGCATAAATAAAGAACCAAACATGTTTAAGTTGCACCTCACTTGATCCAACATAATCAACTCAACATGTTTAGTTCTTTACTCTTTGTTCCTAGATTTACTCTCTTGAATTTCACTATCTTCACCAAATGAGCTAAAATGTTGTGCATCCTATCTTATGAAGATGATATATCACAATCATGAAAAGATCGACATGATCTGTTAAATATTTTAAGATGTTACTTTCATGCTCATCTTTTGATCCTATCACTCATGTTAAGATTGAATAGAACATATAAACAACAAGTCTATCTTGTGCAATGTGCCTAAGGTTAGAGAGGAATGAATAAAACTTTTGGTTCTGTTGGTATTTTTCCACCAACATAGCACATGCACTTGATCTCTACCCTTTTTTACAACACACCTGATCTCTACCTTTTCTTTATGAGCACGACACACTCTTGAACAAAACATGGAGGAGTTTGTCAACTCCCAAATTCTACAGAGTGAAGGTCCGGGATTTACAAGAACATGCACACTGAGCAAGATATGTGCTATTCAATCTTAAATGAGTTCGGAACCTCGAAAAAAAGAAAACAAAAAAAAGGAAAAAAATATATATAAAAAAAATGGGCACGTGTCCGACAGTAGAATTAGCCTGATAGCCATGTGTTTCTGATAAGAAGAAGAGAGTGATATATTCAAAAGTGCATCCAACTCCATTTTTCATACACATGCACTTCTCGATTCAATGGTGTGGTTGACTTCCTATTTGGATCCATTATTTAATTTGACAACATATGTTTTTAATCTTTCTAAAAATTCATAAAAAAAACTCCGGGATAATTATGCAGTGACAGAGCAAGAGACATTGTGCATGATTTGATCGTTCTATCTTTCAATTACTCAAGATTTAAGGTAAAGTACTAAGCCCCATGATAAATAATATGATATCTTTTTCTAATCCAACTAAGAACTTTTGTTTGATTGCATGTGTACTTGTTAGAAGTGTAGATATTGTAGCAACTCCTGATCCACTGTTAAGTTTGACTTTGCTAACGAACTAGCAAAGGGTAAGCTTGAGGAAACTTGTTGACGTTCCTGATAATCAATATTATACCATCAACTATTGCATGAATTAATATAAAATAAAACATAAAACATAGTTGTAGGGTTTATTCTAATGAGTTTTGGTGATCTCTATTGTTTTGCAGGATATTGAATTTTTCACTGAATAAAATTATCTCAAATGATGAATTCGACTACATCATTGCGTAGAGCTCGTCGCGCTAATCGAAATGGACATATTAGTTACTACTCCCTCCATCTCAAATTACAAGACATTCCACGAATCTTGGAGAGTCAAAGTTTTTCAACTTTGACCAAAATTATAGAGAGAAATATAAAGATTTATGACATCAAATATGTATATTATAAAAATATAACTAATAAAGAATCTAATTATACTTAGTTGGTATCATAAATATTATTATTTTATTACATAAATTTGGTCAAAGTTGAAAAACTTTGACTTTCCAAGATTCTTGGAATGCCTTGTAATTTGAAATGGAGGGAGTATATTTGAAGCACGCATGAAGAAGATATTAATTTCTCAAAATAATTCATCATTCACGTGGCCTCACCAACAGTACCATGCTTGTCAACCAAGGATTGCCACGTGGTGCTAGCTGAGCCATCATAACCCAGCACATGCGACCAACAGGTGCAGCACCGACGGGCCCCACGTGAAGGCTCTATCGGGCGCAGAAGGGGCAAGGAGCACTCCCTTCCAACCCGGAGTAGACACGTGGCGAAGGGTGGGGAGCAGACCGCGCTCGCGCGCTCGGGTTTTACGCGAGGCAGAATAGCGCACAGGGACAGCTGTCGGCCCAGGGTTGGCTCCCCCTATTCGGATGTACAGCGCGCTTGCAAAGGGAGCTCCGGCAGGCGGCGTGGGCCAGGAGGACAGGTGGCAGCGCGGGATTGGTTCCCTAACTGGTTCGCCTGGCAGGTTGCGGGAAGGAGCAATTGGGCCGCTCGGACCGGTCGGCCCAGCTGGCCAAAGAAGCTCTATTTCCCAGATAATGCTGACAGCGCCCGGTTCCACCGGTTTGGCCCCGGTTCGGGCACTTAGATTTTGGTTCTTGTCCGGTTTTTGTTGCAGACTTGTTAAGGAATATATTCTCATGACTCCCAAGAGTCCCCACGTCAATCCAAGGTCGGTTTAATCCGACGGTGCACAAAACTCGTCGTATGGATCCAACATAGAGTTGTAAACGTAGCCCAAGATGAGTTCCTTGCCCCCTACTCCATCCAGGACTATATAAGAAACCCTAGGGCGCCCCAAGAGACATCTCCATCTTCATTATTCATCTCCACATCAGAAACTAGAGTTTCAATTAGAAGTAGAGGTCCCTCTAGATACATCTCTTCTAGTTCATCTAGAATTAGATCTTGTTCTAGTTCTTCAGTTCTAGTTCTTCTGGTTCTAGTTCTAGTTGTCTAGTTCATCCAGTTGTAATTAGAGATCAAATTGGAGAGAGGAGAAGGACAGAGCTGAGGAGGAGCCAGGTCTGTCGGATCTTCCTCGACATCGTACTGATGCAACATCTGGTTCGTCTTCAAGTCATCTCTGTAACACCCTCGGTGTTAAGCATTCCTTAAACTGCATAATTTATCATGGCATAAGCATAGCATCTCATCATTTCATATGCATATGTTTGAATAAGTGCTTAAGTCCTTGCATAGTCTCTAGTGTAACCTTGTGTTGCTTTCTGTTTCTGACTTAGTACCTTAAAACAAAGTTGTAGATCTTGATGAGAGAAACAACTTTGTTTAAAAGCACTTTCTCGGAAAAAGTTGTTAAAATGTGATTTCTTGCATTAGAAAATTTGATTAGAAGTAAATTTCTTTTTTTAAGCAGAATTTGGACTCGAGCCTTAAAGATGATTTGTTCCTTACAAAATTCTAAGAAACTTTGCTTTTAGGACCTTTTCCTAAGTCGACTTAGTTGGGAAGTTTTGGAGCATCAAAGTTTGTAACCAAACTTCATTAGTTTAACCCTAGTAGGCCCGGCCTGTCAGCCTCTTCTTTTTCTTCCCCGCGGACGCCGCTCCCTCCGCGCCGACAGAACCACCCGCCGCCGCGAGACCGCCTCGCCGGCCGGCCAAACCACCGTCATCGCCGCCCGTGGTTTGCGCCCGAACTCGCCACGTCGCCCTGGCGCTCGGTGCTTGTTCGCCGCGTGGCGCACGATGCCTGACGCCGCCGCGACCGGTCGGGAGCTCCTCCCCGACGGGAACTGGCCAGGTGCAATGCACCCAGCACTTCGTTTCCTTTTACCTTCGCTCCGCCCCGTGCTCGCAACCAGAAGAGCATTTCATTGCTCACCCTCTCCTTCGCTCCACTCCACCCCATCTTCACCAGAACTCCACGCCGCCGCCGCCCGCCGAACTCCGGCGAGCGATTACTCGCTACTCACCGCAGCACCGCCCGATTCCTCCCGCCATCCTCTCCGTCTTGACCTCCTCTTTCACCTGCCAGGGTTGGTTCCCCCTCTTTCCCTCTCTAGCAGGCAGAACGTCGAGTGCTATCCTCGGGTTCTCGCCATGGCTGCCACCATGACCTTCACGTGAACCGCTCATCTCCGGCCAAGCTATCCCAAACCGAGCCATGTTCTAGTCTTCTCTACCGCTGTAGTAGCCTAGGTTTCGATGGAGACCTCTCTTCGCCATGTTTCAGCCGGAACCAAGCCGTGTCGCCGCCATGTCCGCCGTGGACCGCCGCCGTGCATCGCTCCGGGCAATGCCGGGGATGTCGAGGCTCGAAAGTTGCTCTAATAGGTCGCGTAGGACTTGCTTGGGCTAGTGTTAGTCTCGCCGAGCCTCAAGCTCGCCGGGAAGAGCTTCGCCGCCGAGTCGCAGGGCCGCCGCTTTGCCATGGCTGCCGTCGAGCTGCTCCGGTATCCCATTGGCTCAGCGCGTCAGTTAGTCGTGTTCGCCTCGCAAACCCGCATCCAGTGATGGTCTCAGCATCACCGGAAGCCTCGCCGCCACCGAGCTAGGGCCAGTCAACGACAACGGCGCCAAACTCCGCCATTGACCGCCGAGCCTAGCCTCGCCTAGTAGCTTGGTCGTCTGACCAGTGAGCCTCGCCGACCGAGTCAAAGAGAGAGTGTGAGAGAGAAAAAGGGAAAATCTAGGTATAGTAGGCCTCGGCTGAGTCAGTTGGATGTGCCGAGCCTTGTCTTGAGCCTCGGCCGAGTCCAGTCGAGTGTGCCGAGCGTTGCCTCGAGCGTCGGCTGAGTCAAGTTGGGAGTCCGTAGCGTTTAGGATTGTGTTTCTTTTAGTTTGTTTTTGCAGAATTATGTAAAGGCTTCAAAAAGTCCTACAAGGCTCATTTTAAGTCCAAATCCTGTGAAACAAATTTTGTTGTGTTCAGCATGATTAGATCTAACTGTGAAAAATGTTAAATGCATTTTGGTGATATTTTTATGTGTAGATTTATTTAAATTAGAAAAGTGCTGATAACTTGGAAAATGCATAACTAATTATGTATAAGTCAGAAAAATGTGATTCCAGTTTTGTTAGGTTTGTATGGATATATAGTTTCGAGGAAAAATATAATATAAGGTTATTCTGTGAATTATTTTTGCAGTTGCTTTTAAAATGGTTAAATGTTGTTTCCTTATTTATTTTGTAGTAATTAGAATATGAGGAATATGAACCTGAGAATTTATGCACACTACTCTTGTGCTAGGAAGTTC
The DNA here is from genome assembly GCA_009763385.1 of Coix lacryma-jobi var. lacryma-jobi. Lineage (NCBI taxonomy): Eukaryota > Viridiplantae > Streptophyta > Magnoliopsida > Poales > Poaceae > Coix > Coix lacryma-jobi. The sequence continues at coordinate 70,955,282 of CM019823.1, forward strand.
AGTAGAAAAATGAAAAATCTGTTGTTTGACACTTTTTGCTAGGGTGTGTAGTTCAAAGCACCTTTCCATGATAGAATTTGTCTTTTTCGTAGAGAATGGAGTTTAAGTCCAAACGGGATGAAATTTGGACCAAGGACTAGATTACCTATTGTTAACTTCCAGTAACTTCTGTAGATTTTTCTGAAGCTATCTAGGATGGGTTGCTGTTATAGGCTAGTTTAATTAGATTTATTTTAGCAAGTAATTAAAGGGTAATAAACTCATTAAGTATACTTTGATGTGGTGACAACATAGCTTAACACGTTGAATATGGGAGGTTAAGCAGTTGAGTAGCAGTAGATGACATGTGCTTATCTCCTGGAATGCCTTGTTCCATGTTGCATCCCCATGCATCCCGCATGCATTCGCGTTATTTATTCATGTTATGCATCATGCAGGATCGGTAGTGGAAGTTCAGGATCTGTCACCCGAGGAGCAGTACCAGCAGGAGACGCCGGAAGAGAAAATCCCAGGAGGAGACGTTGAAGAGCTGCCGGAGTGCCGCGATCACCGCCCTTCGGACTTTGAGCGAGGCAAGCCCCGGAGCATTCTAACTCCTACGGTTTGCAAATGCTTTACAATTAACCTGATGATGGATGTTGCATTAGGTTATAGGAATTGATTGCTACCGTTGATGCATTATTACTTATCCTTGTCCACCTGCCATATATCTTGATATCCCTGTTTAGGTCTAGGCTCGTTATATGCTTAGCCCTGCTTAGACCGGTAAAAGTCAGGTGATTTCCTGTCTCCCGCAATAGGTGGATACTGATCATGTTTAGCCTGTGCTATCATGAGATAACCATGTGATAATTAATCTGAGACGGAGGCGGGATCTAAGAGCAGCAGGACATGGGTTCTGTGTGCTAGTAGGCTCCCGTCTGTGTCGCCTAGGACCCGTTCGGGAATGTAACTTCAGTCAAATTGAACGCGTCGATCACTTAATGGAGTAGGTTTGAGTACCTCCCGCGAAGCCGAGTAAGGTTATTTGAGCCGGTGAGGGAGATGTTGACGCCTAACACCTAGGGCCTCAGCTGTACCGTGGGCAACTATTCTGATCAACCTGGCATGGTCCGAGGGCAGGCAGGGCCTGATCGACCTGGCATGACCGTGGGCAGTTATAGATTGAGCGACCTGACACTGAGATAACCCCCGGTGTAGAAGGGCCCATGGCCGTCCCGCGCATTGTGTTCTCGAATCTCCTGATTGGTAGCTTACGACTGCCGTAGCCGGAATGTGGCGGGCGAGTGTGAGACATTTTATCCCCAGCTGGGTAGGAATCGATTATAATCGCCATCGCTCCTGGACAGTGAGCAGTTGACTTTAGATCATCTCCCGTAGAACTTATGGAACTAAAATGGTTATGGAATCTGAAAGGCTATTGATGAAATAGTCACTCTTGATTGATTAATTAGCAAGTGCTTGTTTAGTACAGGTGCAAATCTAGTAAGGTAGAGTTAATGACTAAAAGCAATTGCCAACATCTGAAACTGAGTTTTATTACTAAAGCTTTCATGCAAAGGAGTATGTACAGCCAACCCCACTTATATAGCCTACATGATCCTTGGTGTCTCATTATTTCTGGTTTTGTCGGGTAAGTCTAGCTGAGTACCTTCTCGTACTTAGGGTTTATTTCCCTTGTTGTTGCAGATGGCCAGTGCTTTTATGGCTACTGCGAGAACTGCTTGTACCCGGTAACGGGTGATGACTAGACCAAGGGCATGGTCAACACTTATCTCATTTGTTGCTTTTGTGGACCCGGTCAACTGATGGCACCGTATTTATGAACAATCCAAACTTATGTTTTAAAGACTATGTTGCTTCCTCTACTGCTATCAAACTATGGTTTGTAATATTATTTCGTACTCCGATGTAATTTGAACATTATGCAACTGTGATGTAACCCGTGAGCATGTTCGTGGAACAAGTACGATCTTGGCTGGATGTCGTTGAATGATTTGAAATCCTTCGAGATTTCCGGACTACCGGGTTTGTACGAGCTTAAGTACTCGATGATTTCTGCGAGAGCGGAGGTTTTCAGTGCTTAATCTGGTGCAAATTGGTCGGTTCTGTTACAGCTGGCATCGGAGCAGGTTCTGTGTTACTGTTCATGGGTGTATTTTAAAAACAATATTTTATAAAGGATAAAGCTATATTTGCCAACTTATAGTTATATTAGGATTTGGAAAATCTTAAGGATTAAAGCTAAGGTGTGCCAGTGACCAAGTCCGTATGCCCAATAGGAATTTAGGTGGCTATTTAAGTACTAACTTGGGGGTTGTGCATCATATTTAAATTCTGTTATTTCTGTCGTCCATACGGCAAGGGTGAAATTGTATGGGTGCTATTCCTCGAAATAGTAATGTATGGATCAATTGCCTCTACGCCAAGGTAATAAGTGAGTTGTGAGAGCATGATTGGACAACCGCCAATCTAGGGGAGTGCTTGAATGATGCTGACATGTATACCTGTTGCACACAAGTATATGTGAAAGTATTAATTGTGGGAGTAATACTTTTCTGATGGGTGCATATACTGCTTACGTGTATACCGGGTGTGCACCTAAGCCAGTATTAGATTTAATTTTCAGCAATGCATGATATTCATATTGTGGGCAGGGCTAAAATGAACTTTCTGCAGGTACGCTAACTTGCGAACGTGTAGTACGCTAGTTAACGCTATGAGTGAACGTTGTATGCCACCGTCTAGCCGTTAGATTGATAGACAGTGAGGACGTATGTTACGCTCATGCATCATGATCATATAATTTTGCATTAATCTTACTTCCTTCCTTACGTTATCCGTCCCGTTCTTAAATAAAAGTTGTTCTCAACTAATTAAAAAAACTATGTGGATACACTTCTTTCAGATGGCCCGCACTAAGCATACTGCCCGCAAGTCGACTGGAAGCAGGAGGCCCAATTATATGCTGGGACCCTGGACAGCCGAAGGGTCAGAGGATTTTCTGGAAGAGTTCGGCATGCCTACTCTTTTGTGGAGGGTGCTGCACTTAGTCGGATACCAGGAGGGCCAGGAGCCGCAATATGAGTGGCATCGAGTTTAGTTTTCAGAGGATCGCTACATGTACACAGTTGAGGTGGACGTGCCCAGCCGTGATCCGCAGGATCATGTGTGGTGCCGCAGGGTGTCTGCTCTTCAGGGCAGGACTCCTTGGGATGGAGCCAACCAAGTTGCGTACACTGTTCTTCGGGACATCATGGAGGATCATCCAGAGGTAGTTGCCCAGGCCACAGCCGGTGTCTTCCCTACAGTAGATCCGTACCAGTCAGTGTGGTGTCAGCCGGGTGCCACTGTGTTGGGGACCAGTTCTTCGGAGCGTGAGCACTGCGCAGGGCCAGCTGGGAGTGCGATGGCTGCACTCATGGCTACCTACGGGTGTCTGTCACGTAGCTACGACCACCTGGACCACATCCTCAGTGAGGAGATAGATGCACATCACCAGGGTCAGGAGGAGCATGCTACAGAGATCGACCTTCTCACCACCCAGCTAGCCCACATGACCGTTGAGAGAGACCAGGCTCGTCAGAGAGAGCAGGAGATGGCACAGCAGCTTAGTGACCAGCAGGGTATGACGACTTTCTTATCCACCATCATGGCCGAGACTGAGGAGTCACTACGTAGTGTTTGTCTCGAGGGTATGCGCGCGACTGAGCAGAACAGGCTTCTCAGGCTACAGGTGGGAGATTTGGAGCTGCAACTTCATCATCTCCAGGACTACAATGACCGCCTGCATGAGGAGATTCATCGCCGTGAGAATGAGAGGAACCCTATCCTTCCTCAGGAGAACCCGGATTCTCATGCTTCGTCCAGTGGTTCTTCGAACATCTCGAGTGATGATGATGACAACGACGATGATGACGACGGTGCCATTAGGGAGTAGACTAGTTAGTGTTAGCGAGTTTTGATCTTGTCTCATGTCCTAGCGCTTGATCTTTTGGGGTTATCATGTGGATGTAAGGTTATGTGATGGACCTGTGCGCGTGTGACGCAAAACCTTTGAAAGTCCCGTATGTATGGGCACCTATGGATGTTATGTTGACTTTTGTATGTTATGTGATGAGCATCTTTTATCATGTGATGATGCGATGTGGATCGAGATTTATTATGCCTCTGCAATTGTTTGGCGAATTCGTTTTCCGAATAATTTCCGTTGGCATGGTTTATTGTTCTCCGCAATAATGGCAACGTCATTTAATGATTATTGCTATCACTACATGCAGATGACGATGACTCGCAGTGGGGCGGGTGGTAGTGGTGGTAATGATGGCAACAGGGAAAACCGCGATCCACCACCTCCTCCACCACCCACAGCCGAGCAACTCTTCGCTCAGTTCTTGGGAAGTCAACGCAACATCGAGGCGCTTCTGCGAGAGAATTTGGCGCATGGCAATCAACGCCCTGAGCCGAATCAGTACAGCTCGTTCAAGGATTTTCTGGACACAAGGCCGCCAATTTTCAAGGAAGCCACAGAACCTCTAGAAGCAGAAGAGTGGTTGCATACAATGGAGCAGAAGTTTCGACTGCTCAGGCTTACAGAGGAGTTGAAGGCAGAATATGCCGCACATCAGCTACAGGGACCAGCCGGAATTTGGTGGGGACATCACCGTACCACTTATCTAGCCTGTACACCTGTCACTTGGAGAATGTTCGCGGAAGCTCTTCGCGGGCACTATATTCCACCAGGCTTGACTCAGATGAAGGTGGCTGAATTCATTAGCTTAACACAAGGAACTCGATCAGTGACCGAGTATCATCACTTGTTCAATTCCTTGTCTCGATATGTTCCAGACTTCGTCGACACAGATGCTAAGAAGATTGCTAGTTTCAAGAGAGGCTTGAACACTAAAATGGCAAAGTCAGTGGGTACATCTTCCCATACCACCTTCAATGACTTCATAAGTGACTGCCTAATTCAAGAGGGTCATAACAACAAGCATGCTGCAAGTAAGGCCCAAAAGAGGACCTTTGATTCTGGACCATCTCAGCCTAGAGGACCACCAGCCCAGCGTTCTCAATATCGACCACCAGCGCCGGGGGCACGTTTCCGGCCACCGCAAAAGAAGAATCAGCCGCAAGCTCAGCGTAATCAGAGGCCATACAAAGTAGCTGCTAATCAAGCTCATGGAGGTCAGGGCAGCTCGACCGGAGGAAAACCTTCAGTTCGTGGGCCGTGTTACAATTGCAACCAAGAGGGGAACTTCGCAAGATATTGCCCCCACCCAAGGAAGCAATAGGCTAGTTACCCCGCACGCCTGCACAACATGACCATTGAAGAAGCTCGTGCAGGAGAGCCCGTGACTGCCGGTATGTGTCTCGTAAACCATCATCCTGCAGTTGTTTTATTTGATACTGGATCATCGCATTCTTTCATGAGCAAGGCATTTGCACAAAAGCATAATCAAGAAATCTCTGAAATGGATTATGGGTTTCGCGTGAGCTCCGTAGGGAGTAGCGTGTTATCTAGACAGATGGTGTGTAATGTGACCATCAATATTGGAGGGCATAAATTTGGAGCCAACTTAGTGGTTTTGCCAGGACCAAGTATGGATGTAGTCTTAGGAATGAGTTGGATGACCATGTGGAATGCGGTGTTAGACACTGCAAACAGAACTCTTACCTTATCTGATTATCGGACAGGTAACAAGCTTCGCGTATCTCTTCCTCGAGGTGCCGATCTTGTTGACTTATCTTGTACTCTTGCTATAGAAGACCTCCCCAAAATTCCAGTTGTTAGGGATTTTCCGGATGTTTTCCCAGATGAGTTACCAGGGTTACCACCCAAGAGAGCGGTGGAGTTTGCAATAGAGTTATTACCAGGAACTGCACCAATCTCTAGGAGACCGTATCGAATGCCACCCAATGAATTGGCAGAACTCAAGACCCAAATCAAGGAACTCTTGAATAAGGGGTTCATTCAGCCTAGTGTGTCAGAATGGGGTTGCCCAGCTCTGTTTGTCAAGAAGAAGGATAAGTCTTTACGCATGTGTGTGGATTATCGTCCACTCAATGCTGTGACTGTTAAGAATAAGTATCCGCTACCTAGGATAGACATCCTTTTTGATCAGTTATCAAGGGCCAAGGTGTTTTCTAAGATTGATCTAAGGTCTGGGTATCATCAGATTCGAATCAGACCACAGGATATCCCAAAGACTGCTTTCTCAACCAGATACGGGTTATATGAGTATCTTGTCATGTCCTTTGGATTAACAAATGCTCCAGCATACTTCATGAGTTTGATGAACTCCGTGTTCATGCCAGAATTGGACAAGTTTGTGGTAGTGTTCATTGACGATATTCTGGTTTACTCGGAAAATGCAGAAGATCATGCAGAACATTTGAGGGTTGTCTTATTTAGACTCAGGGAACACAAGCTCTATGCTAAATTCAGCAAGTGCGACTTTTGGATGAGGAAAGTACAATTTCTTGGTCATATTCTATCAGAAGAAGGCATTTCAGTTGATCCTAGCAAAGTACAGGAAGTCATGGACTGGAAAGCTCCTACTTCAGTTGGTGAAATTGGTAGTTTCTTGGGCTTAGCCGGATATTACCGCCGTTTTATTCTAGAATTCTCCAAGATTGCAAAGCCAATGAACAGTTTGTTGCAAAAGAATCAGAAATTTGATTGGACAGAGAAGTGTGAAACTGCTTTCCGTACCTTGCGGAAGCTATTGACCACTGCTCCTGTTTTAGCTCAACCGGATGTTGAGAAACCCTTTGATGTCTTTTGTGATGCGTCAAAGGTAGGCCTAGGTTGTGTTCTCGTGCAAGACGGCAGCGTGATTGTTTATGCTTCGCGGCAATTGCGAAAGCATGAAGTGAATTACCCAACCCACGATCTGGAATTAGCTGCCGTTGTACATGCTTTGAAGATTTGGAGACACTATCTGCTTGGGAATGTCTGCAATATGTACACCGACCACAAGAGTCTTAAATATATTTTCACGCAAGAAGAATTGAATATGAGGCAAAGAAGATGGCTGGAATTGATTAAGGATTATAATCTTCAAATTCACTATCATCCAGGCAAGGCGAATGTTGTGGCCGATGCTCTGAGCCGGAAATCACGCTGTAATGCTATGAAGCTTCTACCAGAGGATGAGTTCATCTTAACACATGCTGCAGTGCTACATGATTTAGAGTTGCGCAATGTGTTAGTTGACCAAATTATAGAAGGCCAGAAAACCGATAAAGGGATCTATAATATTAAGGAAAGGCTCAAGGATGAAAAAGAGGCCGATAAGCACTTTCGAGTTGACGAAAATGGAGTTCTATGGTTTCACCAACGTTTAGTGGTGCCTAAGGATAGAGAACTCAGGAATCGGATCATGGATGAAGCACATTTGTCCAAATTATCTATTCATCCTGGAAGTACAAAAATGTACCAAGATTTGCGTCCGAGATTCTGGTGGACCAAAATGAAGAAAGAAATTGCTGCTTATGTGGCCAGATGTGACACGTGTTATCGAGTAAAAGCTATTCATTTGAATCCAGCTGGAATGCTTTAGCCATTAGCTATACCTGAATGGAAGTGGGAAGAAGTGAGTATGGATTTCATCGTTGGTTTACCCACGACTCAGAAGGGTAACGACTCCATTTGGGTAATCGTGGATCGTCTCACTAAAACCGCGCATTTTATTCCAGTCAAGACCAGCTACAAAGCACCAGATTATGCTGAAATCTATGTAAGTCAGATTGTTCGACTTCACGGTGTACCAAAGGTTATAGTCTCTGATCGCGGACCACAGTTTACTGCACCATTTTGGGAAAGATTGCAGAAAGAGCTAGGCATAGATTTAGTCCGAAGCTCAGCTTATCATCCGCAGACCTCGGGGCAGACAGAGAGAGTGAATCAAGTTCTAGAGGATATGTTAAGAGCCTGTGTTTTATCAGCAAAAGGTTCTTGGGAAAAATGGTTACCATTAGCAGAGTTTGCCTACAACAATAGTTATCAAGAAAGTATACAGATGGCTCCTTTTGAAGCTCTATATGGTAGAAGATGCAGAACACCGATAAACTGGGTAGAACCAGGGGAACGTCGGTACTATGGTATTGACTTTGTGAAAGAAGCAGAAGAACAAGTTAGAACGATTCAGCAACATATCGCGTCTGCACAATCTCGCCAGAAAAGCTATGCTGATAAACGAAGGAAACCACTTGAGTTCAATGTTGGTGACTATGTCTATTTGAAGGTTTCACCAATGAAGGGTGTGAAACGTTTTGGAGTTAAGAGGAAGTTAGCACCAAGATTTGTGGGACCCTATCGGATAGTGCAAAGGAGGGGAGAAGTGGCTTATCGATTGCAATTACCAGAACATTTAAAGGCTATTTTCCCAGTGTTCCATGTCTCTCAACTGAAGAAATGTCTTCGAGTACCAGAAGAAGAGGTACAACCAGCCCGTATCAAGTTGCAATCCGACCTCACCTACTCGGTGAAGCCTTATCGAGTGCTCGATGAGAAAGAAAGAGTAACTCGCGGAAGAGTCATGAAGCAATATAAGGTATCTTGGAGTGAGCAAGATGATCGGGATGCTACCTGGGAGACGGATGACTATCTAAAGGAGGTGTACCCACACTTTTATAAGAAATGGTTCGTAATCCAAATCTCGGGACGAGATTTCTTTTAAGGAGGGGAGGGCTGTAACACCCTCGGTGTTAAGCATTCCTTAAACTGCATAATTTGTCATGGCATAAGCATAGCATCTCATCATTTCATATGCATATGTTTGAATAAGTGCTTAAGTCCTTGCATAGTCTCTAGTGTAACCTTGTTTTGCTTTCTGTTTCTGACTTAGTGCCTTAAAACAAAGTTGTAGATCTTGATGAGAGAAACAAATTTGTTTAAAATCACTTTCTCGGAAAAAGTTGTTAAAATGTGATTTCTTGCATTAGAAAATTTGATTAGAAGTAAATTTCTTTTTTTAAGCAGAATTTGGACTTGAGCCTTAAAGATGATTTGTTCCTTACAAAATTCTAAGCAACTTTGCTTTTAGGACCTTTTCCTAATTCAACTTAGTTGGGAAGTTTTGGAGCATCAAAGTTTGTAACCAAACTTCATTAGTTTAACCCTAGTAGGCCCGGCCTGTCAGCCTCTTCTTTTTCTTCCCCGCGGACGCCGCTCCCTCCGCGCCGACAGAACCACCCGCCGCCGCGAGACCGCCTCGCCGGCCGGCCAAACCACCGTCATCGCCGCCCGTGGTTTGCGCCCGAACTCGCCACGTCGCCCTGGCGCTCGGTGCTTGTTCGCCGCGTGGCGCACGATGCCTGACGCCGCCGCGACCGGTCGGGAGCTCCTCCCCGACGGGAACTGGCCAGGTGCAATGCACCCAACACTTCATTTCCTTTTACCTTCGCTCCGCCCCGTGCTCGCAACCAGAAGAGCATTTCATTGCTCACCCTCTCCCTCGCTCCACTCCACCCCATCTTCACCAGAGCTCCACGCCGCCGCCGCCCGCCGAACTCCGGCGAGCGATTACTCGCTAGTCACCGCACCGCCGCCCGATTCCTCCCGCCATCCTCTCCGTCTTGACCTCCTCTTTCACCTGCCAGGGTTGGTTCCCCCTCTTTCCCTCTCTAGCAGGCAGAACGTCGAGTGCTATCCTCGGGTTCTCGCCATGGCTGCCACCATGACCTTCACGTGAACCGCTCATCTCCGGCCAAGCTATCCCAAACCGAGCCATGTTCTAGTCTTCTCTACCGCTGTAGTTGCCTAGGTTTCTATGGAGACCTCTCTTCGCCATGTTTCAGCCGGAACCGAGCCGTGTCGCCGCCATGTCCGCCGTGGACCGCCGTCGTGCATCGCTCCGGGCAATGCCGCGGATGCCGAGGCCCGAAAGTTGCTCCAATAGATCGCGTAGGACTTGCTTGGGCTAGTGTTAGTCTCGCCGAGCCTCAAGCTCGCCGGGAAGAGCTTCACCGCCGAGTCGCAGAGCCGCCGCTTTGCCATGGCTGCCGTCGAGCTGCTTCGGTATCCCTTTGGCTCAGCGCGTCAGTTAGTCGTGTTCGCCTCGCAAACCCGCATCCAGTGATGGTCTCAGCATCACCGGAAGCCTCGCCGCCGACGAGCTAGGGCCAGTCAACGACAACGGCGCCAAACTCCGCCATTGACCGCCGAGCCTAGCCTCGCCTAGTAGCTTGGTCGTCTGACCAGTGAGCCTCGCCGACCGAGTCAAAGAGAGAGTGTGAGAGAGAAAAAGGGAAAATTTGGGTATAGTAGGCCTCGGCTGAGTCAGTTGGATGTGCCGAGCCTTGTCTTGAGCCTCGGCCAAGTCCAGTCGAGTGTGCCGAGCGTTGCCTCGAGCCTCGGCTGAGTCAAGTTGGGAGTCCGTAGCGTTTAGGATTGAGTTTCTTTTAGTTTGTTTTTGCATAATTATGTCAAGGCTTCAAAAAGTCCTACAAGGCTCATTTTAAGTCCAAATCTTGTGAAACAAATTTTGTTGTGTTCAGCATGATTAGATCTAACTGTGAAAAATGTTAAATGCATTTTGGTGATATTTTTATGTGTAGATTTATTTAAATTAGAAAAGTGCTGATAACTTGGAAAATGCATAACTAATTATGTATAAGTCAGAAAAATGTGATTCTAGTTTTGTTAGGTTTGTATGGATATATAGTTTCAGGGAAAATATAATATAAGGTTGTTCTGTGAATTATTTTAGCAGTAGCCTTTAAAATGGTTAAATGTTGTTTCCTTGTTTATTTTGTAGTAATTAGAATATGAGGAATATGAACTTGAGAATTTATGCACACTACTCTTGTGCTAGGAAGTTCAGTAGAAAAATGAAAAATCTGTTGTTTGACACTTTTTGCCAGGGTGTGTAGTTCAAAGCACCTTTCCATGATAGAATTTGTCTTTTTCGTAGAGAATGGAGTTTAAGTCCAAACGGGATGAAATTTGGACCAGGGACTAGATTACCTATTGTTAACTTCCAGTAACTTCTGTTATAGGCTATCTAGGATGGGTTGCTGTTATAGGCTAGTTTAATTAGATTTATTTCAGCAAGTAATTAAAGGGTAATAAACTCATTAAGTATACTTTGATGTGGTGACAACATAGCTTAACACGTTGAATATGGGAGGTTAAGCAGTTGAGTAGCAGTAGATGACATGTGCTTATCTCCTGGAATGCCTTGTTCCATGTTGCATCCCCATGCATCCCGCATGCATTCGCGTTATTTATTCATGTTATGCATCATGCAGGATCGGTAGTGGAAGTTCAGGATCTGTCACCCGAGGAGCAGTACCAGGAGGAGACGCCAGAAGAGAAAATCCCAGGAGGAGACATTGAAGAGCTGCCGGAGTGTCGCGATCACCGCCCTTCGAACTTTGAGCGAGGCAAGCCCCGGAGCATTCTAACTCCTACGGTTTGCAAATGCTTTACAATTAACCTAATGATGGATATTGCATTAGGTTATAGGAATTGATTGCTACCGTTGATGCATTATTACTTATCCTTGTCCACCTGCCATATATCTTGATATCCCTGTTTAGGTCTAGGCTCGTTATATGCTTAGCCCTGCTTAGACCGGTAAAAATCGGGTGATTTCCTGTCTCCCGCAATAGGTGGATACTGATCATGTTTAGCCTGTGCTATCATGAGATAACCATGTGATAATTAATCTGAGACGGAGGCGGGATGTAAGAGCAGCAGGACATGGGTTCTGTGTGCTAGTAGGCTCCCGTCTGTGTCGCCTAGGACCCGTTCGGGAATGTAACTTTAGTCAAATTGAACGCGTCGATCACTTAACGGAGTAGGTCTGAGTACCTCCCGCGAAGCCGAGTAAGGTTATTCGAGCCGGTGATGGAGATGTTGACGCCTAACACCCAGGGCCTCAGCTGTACCGTGGGCAACTATTCTGATCAACCTGGCATGGTCCGAGGGCAGGCAGGGCCTGATCGACCTGGCATGACCGTGGGCAGTTATAGATTGAGCGACCTGGCACTGAGATAACCCCCGGTGTAGAAGGGCCCATGGCCGTCCCGCGCATTGTGTTCTCGAATCTCCTGATTGGTAGCTTACGACTGTCATAGCCGGAATGTGGCGGGCGAGTGTGAGACATTTTATCCCCAGCTGGGTAGGAATCGATTATAATCGCCATCGCTCCTGGACAGTGAGCAGTTGACTTTAGATCATCTCCCGTAGAACTTATGGAACTAAAATGGTTATGGAATCTGAAAGGCTATTGATGAAATAGTAACTCTTGATTGATTAATTAGCAAGTGCTTGTTTAGTACAGGTGCAAATCTAGTAAGGTAGAGTTAATGACTAAAAGCAATTGCCAACATCTGAAACTGAGTTTTATTACTAAAGCTTTCATGCAAAGGAGTATGTACAGCCAACCCCACTTATATAGCCTACATGATCCTTGGTGTCTCATTATTTCTGGTTTTGTCGGGTAAGTCTAGCTGAGTACCTTCTCGTACTCAGGGTTTATTTCCCTTGTTGTTGCAGATGGCCAGTGCTTTTATGGCTACTGCGAGAACTGCTTGTACCCGGTAACGGGTGATGACTAGACCAAGGGCATGGTCAACACTTATCTCATTTGTTGCTTTTGTGGACCCGGTCAACTGATGGCACCGTATTTATGAACAATCCAAACTTATGTTTTAAAGACTATGTTGCTTCCGCTACTGCTATCAAACTATGGTTTGTAATATTATTTCGTACTCCGATGTAATTTGAACATTATGCAACTGTGATGTAACCCGTGAGCATGTTCGTGGAACAAGTACAATCTTGGCTGGATGTCGTTGAATGATTTGAAATCCTTCGAGATTTCCGGACTACCGGGTTTGTACGAGCTTAAGTACTCGATGATTTCTGCGAGAGCGGAGGTTTTCAGTGCTTAATCTGGTGCAAATTGGTCGGTTCTGTTACAATCTCTAGGTTCTTCATTTACTATTTCCGAGTATTATATTTAATTTTAGTTCTTGCTTTATTTCATTTATTACTAGATCTCCACTCGTATCGAGTGTCTCATTATTCTAGATAATTAGAGTAGTAGACGTTAGTGTAGATGTGGTGTCTAAACTAGGGTTTACCTGAGTTTGCACCTAGCCCCACAGATAGTTGTGGTAGCCCCAGGTGGTGACAGCCCTGACGACCAGCATAGTCCACCACATTCGGGTTGGTATTTGTAGGATCTTAGTCGGAGCTTCCTAGCCCCTTTCTAGCTAGTGTTCTGATGTCCCGAAGTAAGTAAAGTATAGTAAGCCTTTGATTAGATAGACCTATTTAGAAAACCCTAAAACCTCTCTGTGTTCGCACTATCATTCTTTTCTTGGACGTTCTTAATTCTTCTAGTACACTTCACGTTTCCCGTGGAAATTGATACCCTGGAATACTCTCGGGTGAAAGCTACATCGGTATCCGTGCGCTTGCAGATTTTTCTGTGTGCGTTTAAAATATCCAACAGTTAGGTTTGGGAACCCACACTTGTTTGCGAGGTGGAGCTTTGGGGGTTTTGTTCAAAGACCCCATCCTTTGTCATAGGCTTGGGAGGCTCAGGTAGGGTGATCTTGATGAGCTTACGGGTAGCGGATGGTTTCTCACTCGGGTTCACTTCGCTAAACTCACTGATCTTGCCAAAAGAACTAGAGCCCTTCCCACTTAGTGCAAAGCCTACTCCCGGACCGCCAGTTCCCCTCTTGAACTGACTGAACCAAAGGATGGCCCAACTGCGGCTCAGTGCATGACACCTAACTCAGGATGGACCAAAGGTATGTGTTTTCTTCCTCGGTTTGCATCCTGTCATGCCGATAGTTGGCAATCTCAAGCTCCATCCCCTCACATCACTCACAAAGAGCGGAACCGGTGCTAACTGAGCTGGCCTTCACTACTTCAGCAACTTGGCATTCAACTCTACCAACTTAGTTCGCAAGCCTGGACAGGACTTGCACGCACCCAACAAGGAAGGCCTAGCCTTCACCTCCTTCAGCTCCTTCAAAGAGGGACACTCTTTGCAATCACCCACCAAGTCTAGCCTAGCCTTTAGCTCATGATACACTTCAATCAAAGAAACATACTTGGATTACAGGCTGGCAAAGTTTGTCATGTGCATCATGCACTCCTCACACTCCTCATCGATCACCTTCACCTCGGACCTAGCGAACTCAAGCTCCTTAAGCGCCTCTGCTAGCTTAGCCTTAAAGTCATTTCACTCTCTAGCACAGCGCCTAAGGTTCTTATCCTGGGCATGCAACATGGCGGTCATAGTCTCGAGCTCGACAGAAAGACGATCGACAGTGGAAGAAGATACCTCTGAAGATGTGTCATCGTCGTCGGGGTGCTCGTCCAAACGCTTGCCTGCCTCCTCGCCCAGGCCCATGGTGAAGAGGTCGTTGATGGAGTTGTCGAAGAAGCAGAGTTCATTGAGATGTTCCTCCATCTTGTGCTCGGACTCATCATTGCTGGAGTCGTCATCGGTGCTGCGATCGACATCGCTGTAGGAGGCGATGAAAGCTGGTCTTGAGGCATTGAAAGCCTTCTCGAGCGCCTACTTGGAGATCTTGCCTCTTGTCTTCTTCCTGGTGGTGCATGTGCTCGTGCTTGCCCTTGCGCCTGGAGCGATGGTTCTTGTCGGTGGAGACCTTTGTTGGGGCACTCCGCGATGTAGTGGTTGGGATCATCACATCCGTAGCAGCCGTCCTTGCCTCCCCCACGCTTGTAGTTCAGACGGTTGTTGTAGAATCGCGAGAACTTGTGGGAGACAAGGCCGAGCTCTTCATCACCCAACACCTCCAACTACTCCTCTGTAATAGACAACAAAGAAGACATGCAAAAGCAGATGGAAAAGTGTCAGCAGAAAGAGTCGATCCACCCCTGCCTGAGACCCAAGCCATGGTATGTGAAGATGGCTTCTTCAGCTTGGCCTGAGTCAAGTGATCGATCTAGCTGGACTTGAGCTTGCTGAATAGCTCATTCACGGTGAGAGTGTCGTAGCTAGGTGACTCAATGATAGTCGACACCTTCACCTACCATACCTTCCGATTCACGGTGAGAGTCGACACCTTCACCTACCATACCTTCCGATCTAGGGCATATAACAACTTGAGCGCCCTCTCTTGATTGTCATAAGGTAGGTTGGGCCGATTGGCACGCATCTTGTTCACAATTGTCTCAATTGTCTCCCCGTCCAGCTGAGTGAAATTCTTGTACTCGCACTTGTACATCTCATAGAGTCTGATCTTGACCTGAGCGGTCCCCTCGTGATAACTGAAGTTTCACCCAGATCTCTCGAGCCGTAGGAAGCTCGGAAATACGCTCGAACTCAGGCATGGAGGGGCTGCCCAAAAGAGCATTGCGAGCCTTGTTGTTCGTAGTGTGTTGGTCAATTTGGTGTTGACCAACACGGGCTGCCAAGACCTGGTGCTACTCATCCTCGCAAATTTCCCACATGGAAGAATCGATGCTGTTGAGATGTAATTGGTGCCATCGAAAAACAGAGCCTTGCCTGACCCTCAATCCATGTCCCCTGTGGATCTGAAACTGATTAAGGTATGGAAGATCCTTAACCGGCTCCGATACCAATTGAAGGACCGGATTGGTGACAAGAGGGGGGTGAATGGGAGCCTCAAATTTCTTCTCGAGAAATCTTCGACCTCTGTCCCAGAAAGTCACCCAAAAGCAAAGAATCGAGCGACCGGCTAGTTCACGACCCAACAAGTGGGTGGATACCTTAGGAGATGTCCTAGAGGTACAACGAAACTACTGGAGAAAGCTGACGAACACGCACCAAACAAGCGAGGCAAAATCTCCCTTCTAGCAGAATCCCAGAGTGTCCGGTACTCTGA
The DNA here is from genome assembly GCA_009763385.1 of Coix lacryma-jobi var. lacryma-jobi. NCBI lineage: Eukaryota > Viridiplantae > Streptophyta > Magnoliopsida > Poales > Poaceae > Coix > Coix lacryma-jobi. Next base: position 70,971,131 of record CM019823.1, read on the forward strand.
TCCCGGACGGTCCACAGATGGGAGCCGGACTGTCCCCGCCTGGGGGCCGGACTATCCACCAATCAAAAGCCAGAAAACCAACTGTTTGGAAACAGACCTGGTCCAGGCCCGGATTGTCCGCCGGTCACATGACTGAGAACAGTGCTAAGCTGCGCGGTTCTACCTCGACGAAACCCGATGGTCGGACAGTCCGCCACCTGGGGCTGGACAGTCCGCCATTGCCCAGAAAGTGCAAAAACAACACGATTCAAAACCAAAATCAATTCAATCTCAACCAATCGAATGGGGCTACAACTAAACTTCTCCCAAGTGATCTTCTATGTGTTGGGGATCTAATCCTAGGAAATCATCACTCCAAACCAACTCAATCATGAGGAATCCAAAGATCACTAGAAAAGGGGAAAAACGAAGAACAAACGCGAATTTAGCCCGATCTATGTGCTCGTGAGGTTAGAGAGGAAATCCTTCAGTAGAAAGATGACACTCACATCCTAGCACAAAGTGATTCAAACGAAATTGAAAACCATCCCTCGGATTCGAATAACGATGCAAATCACCGAGGAGGAAAAGAGAGAAACGCGAAGAACACAAGTCAAAAACATGAATCCAAATTCGATTTCAGTCGGAACTCATCCCCACGAGAAGACAAAGGGATTACAGTCCCTTTTCCTGAGAATCACCAAATACACAGAGGGATTGTCGACTCTGCGGATCGCAAGCAGCTAGATGAAGGAAACTAACAGTAAATAGAGTCTGTGTAAATGAAATGAAGCAATTGCAATGCTACTGCGATAGAGAGGATGGAGGGGCTGCCATCCTTATTTATAGTCCTAATACAATAGTCTCCTTCTACCACTAGATACAAGAGCAAACTAGCCAACCCTAGGGGTATTCTCATCCAACTCTGTTAAGGCTTCATCCGACACCCACGCGCCCTGCCATCCTTCGCTTCGCCTCGACGCAAGCTCCAGGATGCCGCCACATGTCGTCCCATCGACTACCGCACCTCTCACTAATAGCTTCACCGCAACGCAAGCCTCTCGGTGCCACCACGCGTCGACTGTCCCGCATAGCAACCTCTGCCTGGTTTTAAGGCCCAAACCGACAAACCGTCCACCTTGACTTTTGTGGTCCAAACTTAGAAATCCTCAAGCCCAGGTTTTGAGGCCCAAATCTGGAAACCGTCCACCCTGAGTTTTGAGGCCCAAACTCAAAAACCATCGAGGGTAGTTTTTCGTGGCTCTACTGTGGCGGAACCATCCAAATTATAAGAGCTCAAGTAGAGTCGCAGCTGATCTAACTGCCGCGGACCTATACTTGAACCCATATAGCTCCGGTAGTCCAGAAATCTCGAAGGATTTCAAACAACTTTAAAACATACCAGAATCACACCGTTCAAGTACAACATTCATAAGGATACAACAATTCAACATTTAGATAAAATCAGAGTGTGAAAACTCAAGTTATTACATTACTGAGTTCAAATTTACAAAAGCTGAAATAAGTCTTAGAACACGACCACTACAAATGTGGTCCAAATTAAACATTGTTTTGATAACTCACTCCTCTTTTTTCAAAGATATAGTGCCATGACTAGTCTTGATCTAACAAAAGTAGAAGAAAAGCTTTCAAATGACCCTGCACTGGGTCTACTCCTCATCACCCTCTACAGGGTAGAGACCCGGAGTACGGGAATGTACTCAGCTAGACTTACCCATCTAACTGAAAATAAAGACACCAAGGATATGCAAGGCTTTCTGGGTGAAGCTGGGTAGCTTACTTGCCAAAAGCGCTCGGTTAAGATCGATAAGTTATCGTTTAATTTAATGGAGTGAGCAGTCATATTTTAACCTATTCTTTATCTCTATGTTTGCACCTGAACTAGAGCACTCACTTGAATCTAGCAAGCAATATTTAATACCACATCAGGTTTTCTATTCAAATTTTAGTTGAACCATCAATGTCACATGGAGTTGTATCGTAGTGAAGTTCAACATAGTTTCCCACTAACCGGGGGAGACGATGACTCGAATCGAATAACAAACCAGCTGATGAGAAACCATTAATACAAACTCACACTTTCTGCGTTGGGTCCGTGCATTGGGTCACCGCTCGATACTGTCGAGGTGGTAAACGTCGCGGTTCAAGCAGGGACCATCCAATTGGAACTTGACGATGGCCATTCCGAGGCAGATCACAATTACATACTAGAGGACATGACTCGGGTTGAATCCATCCCGAACAGCGTCTAACCGGCTTCAGGGTCGGTGATTATGACACCGACACCCTAAGTAAAATGGCGCTTTAAAAAATGTACTATAACCAACATCGATACAAACCTACACGATCCAACGGACGAGCTGCCCCCAAGTTTTCAAACATGGTGCCTTGCCTTCCAGTTGGTCGTATTTCATTACTACTCAGGTTCTTTTCCACGATAGCAAATATAGCCATCCGTGATCCGGTAACTACCCACCAGGGGTATTACTGTAACATCCTCTTTTTACCATTTTACTAAGCAGGCTAAGCAGTTCTACCTTTAAATAATAATAGGATAACAAGGCAGGTATAATCAATAACCAAGGAAAGGTAATGCATCAAGTGGGATTCAAACAACTCCTATACGTAATGCAGCATAATATAAAATACTCAATTAAATTAATTGTAAATACTGGGAGGCTTTGAATGCTCCGGGGCTTGCCTCAGGAGAAGACTGTGAAGGTTAGTGGCGAGGTCGACGCTGACGATCTCCTCGAGTTGCTGGACTTCCTGGACTTCTGGCTCCTCGCTTTGCTCCGTTTCGAGGTTGACTTCCTGAGCTAACGATCCTAGGTGCATGTGAACAATAAATAAATAATGCATCGGTGCATTATGATTGTATGTAAATGAAATATACTTATGCAAACCAACAAAACTAACTTGTTGAACAACTTTTGACATTTCAGAAATATTTAATTTCCAAAATTATAAAACTATTATTTCAATTATTTTCTATTTAACAATTTCTGAATAAATCAAGGTTATACAGCAAGTCCTATTTAAAATGCTCAGAAACATCTACAAAAATTACAGAAGCTGCTTTATACATACTGGACTCCACCATAATAATTTCAGCAAGAAATAAAATATTGAGCAACAGACACAAAAAGATTAAGCATTCGGCCAAAAAGGTGCTTTGAACTAACTCTATTCGAGAAAAGTTTCAAACAGCAGATTTCATATTTTTCTATTTTCTTTTACAGAAAATAATACTACTCCAGAAATCTTACTGCTAGAGCATGCATACAGTGTCCTACATAAATCCCCATATTTTTATCCATTGAACTACAACCTTGCAGGAAATGGGTGAAACATCCGTTTTCATATTCTTCCCGAATTCTAAATAGAAATTAATATTTATCAAAAAGTTCAATAAACAGTACTATCATATTATTTTCTACATGAATTTTCTAAAAAATCACTGAAAAGCATAGTTGAACTACAAGTCTATTTTATTTTATATAATGACCACATATTTTATTTTTGTTATCTTTAGCAAAGTGTAGAAAGGCTACACAAATTTTCCCATAATTTATTTCTGCATAGATTTCTCACAAGAAATATTCTAATAAAATAGATAAAATAGCATTTAAACATTAACAAGTACTTTTTCTACAGAAACAGACCCTTATATATTTTTTCTAACCTCTATACATGACAAAGAGTATGCACAAATTTTATCACATTTTTATCTGACCAGGAAATACAACAAAGCATTTATTTGGAATATTACACATAAACTGATTAATTAAAACAGTACAGTAAATATTATCCAAAAATTACTTTCCTATTTTTCTCAGATAGCTCTACTCAAGAACAGATTAACAAAATTTGTAGCCCTTTCATTTGGATGAAGAAAACATGATCTACAAATTTAACAAGCATTTAATGGAAAAATTAAAAAGAAAAACATTTGAAAACGCTCGGGGGCTCGACTTGGTGGACGCGGTCCATGGACCGACGTGCGGCTGATGCGTGGGCCAGTGGGTCAACGGGGCCCACCTGCCCCTGACATTGAGACAGGGGAGATGGTTGACCGGTGAATCCTCGCCGACGGTGAGGTCGCCGGCGGTGAGAGTGGCACGGGCGAGTTGGTCTCGTCGAGGCGAGTCGACTGGTGGTGATGGTGTGGCTAGCACATGGCCGAAGCTAGCCGGCGGCGAGCGGCGGCGGTGATGCACGGCTTTGCCGTTTCCGGCGATCACCAGCTCAATTGACGGACGCGTGAGGACCAGGGAACCCTAAGGGAGGCTCTAGGGGGTTGGTTTGGCCGGAGGAGCTCCGGTGTGGTGTGGCCTCGTGCGCATGTCAGGACGGTGGCAATGGCGCTCGGCCGTGGAGTATAGGGAGCACAAGAGTGGTAGAGAGAAGGCAAATAGAGTTCTCACCTTGCCTTCGTGCGGTGAGGCTCGACGGAGAGGGAGAAGACTCGAGGTGGCTCGGATGGCGCAGAATGACGACGAGCTCTCCTTGGCGGCGATGACGACCGAACAGGGGGATTAAGGACGCCGGCGAGGATGAAGCTTCACCGGTGCTCCAAGCGTGCGCACTGCGTGTGCGGGATGGTGGCAGAGTTGTGCGCGAGGTGGATTGGACGGTGGGGCTCGGGCTCAGCCGGAACGGCGGCGGCGAGCTTTGCGGTGGCAGGCGCCAGTGAGTGTGGGTGCTTGTTGGGTATTTTAAACGCACACAGAGAAATCCACAAGCGCACGGATACCGATGTAGCTTTCACCCGAGAGTATTCCAGGGTATCGATTTCCACGGGGAACGTGAAGTGTACTAACCAAGAGGCAAGCCGTCCAAGAAAAGAATGATAAAATGGGTAGAGAGAGATTTAGAGTTTTCTAAGCAGGTCTATCTAATTAAAGGCTTACTAAACTTTACTTACTTCGGGACATCAGAACACTAGCCACAGAAAGGGATGAGAAAAGGGCTAGGAAGCTCCAACTACGGTCCTACAAACACCAACCCGAACGTGGTGGACTACGTCGGCCGTCAGGGCTGTCACCACCTGGGGCTACCACAACTATCCATGGGGCTGGGTGCAAACTCAGGTAAACCCTAGTCTAGACACCACGTCTACACTAACGCTTACTACTCTAATTAACTAGTTTAATTAGAGCACTCGATACGAGCGGAGATCCAGTAAATGAAATAAAGTAAGAACTGAAATTAAATATAATACTTGGAAATAGTAAATGAAGAACCTGGAGATTACTTGAAGACGAACTAGATGCTGCACCAATACAATGTCGAGGAAGATCCGACAGATCCGGCTCCTCCTCAGCTCTCTCCTTCTCCCTCTCTAGATTACAACTAGATGATGAACTAGAACTAGATCTAGAACTAGAAGATGAACTAGAACTAGAACTAGACGATCAACTAGAGGGATCTCTACTTCTAATTGAAACCCTAGTTTCTGATGTGGAGATGAATAATGAAGATGGAGATGCCTGAAGAGAGGGGTCTGGGTTTGGTTTTATAGCCCGGAGCATGGAATGTGAGCCCTTGGATCAAACCGACTTCAGGGACGGTGGAGATGCATCCTAGGAGGTGGTGGAAGAAGGTTCCAGAAGGCGGAGGCGAAACGGCCTCTGTGGCCGATCGGTCGGTCCCAGGGTGGGACCGTTCGGTCTGGCCCAGTGGGCCCACGTGGTGGCCCGCCTCGTGGTGTCTTCTTGTGTCTTCTAGATCCTTCTTTTGCATATTTCGCTTCAAAATTAATATCTTTTCATCCGGAACTCCAAATATAGCAAATGACATGTCTGTTTCGATCGTCTCGACGAGCTCTTCACAATGGTGCACTCCAATTCATCACTTGAGATGCTTTTATATGGTAAAAACATGAATGTCCTACAAAACAAGTGAGAGCACCAAAACTCGTGGAACTTGTTAGTTTCAAACCCTACAACTATGCTTTGTGATTCATTTATTGTCATTTCATGCAATAGTTGATGGTTAATTTTGAGCATTAGTGAGCGTCAACAGTGCTCGCTTGCGCGAGAGGGAGAGAGCGAGCACGAGAGCGGGTGTGGTTTTGATTGGCAAGTGAGAGGAGGCAGTGGGGGGTGCGACCGTTTTGCTCCTCGGGTCAGCCATCTTGGTGGTCGTGGCGGGGGCCACGGCGGCGATGGCGAGAGGGCGAGCGCGGGCGATGGCGCAGACGCGGCAGGCGAGGCGAGCGACGAGTGGGCGAGGGAGATTGTGGCGTGCAGCGGGCGGACGCGATCGCGCTGCGAGTGGCCAAGGGAGATCGCGTTGGGGCCGGTGGTGGCCACGCGGCGGTCGGCCGACGAAAGGCGCGACACGGTCGGGCGTGGCCGGCACGGGCGCGGGCGCGCTGCTGGTCGGGCCGAAAGGCCGAACGGGCCAGATGGGAGGCACTAAGCATTTTCAAGTCTTTTTCTTTTTGAATTTCCCTTTCCAAACTTTGTTTAATTCAAATCAGATTCAAAAACACAGAATTATGGTTTGGTCACCACAAAATAATTTTCTCTACAACTTTCATATATGTCAAAAGCACAGCAAAACATTTCCCTGACCTACACTGAATTAAAGTTAATATTAGGGCTAATAATCATTTTAGCATTTGCATTTTTAATTATTAATCTGGACTTAATTAAGACAAGTCATCAATATGAAAAGTGTTGTATGTATTATTCTCCATTTATTCAAATTATTTGCCAAGATAGAACTTTAATTTAACAAGCAAGTCTGTGGATACATGGGTGTAATCTGGATCTTGTGATGATGAGTGATTGTCAACAGGTTTGATGTGCATGTTCTTTGGCTTGTGTTGTGCAGGTGTTGAGCTCGGAGACAGTGATCAAAGGCAAGGTGAAGGTCAAGTAGAGACGTGCCATGCTGATGGACTCGGAGCAGTGAAGGGCGCACGCGAGGCTTGGACTGACAGACCGGTGGCCTGAGGATCAGTTATGGTGGCTGACAGCCTGGGACAACGACAAGTGGAGACTTGCGGGTGGACGGGGTGCACGGGCGGTGCATCCCTCTATGGCTTCGGTTTGGTGGTAGAGCCCTAGAAAAACCACCAGCTGGCCGGTTTCTGTAACACCCCTGGTGTTTAAATGTAATTAACTTGACATGTCATCATCTTAAGCATTAATCATTTCCTGTGATGCATTTGATTTGCCTAATTGCTATGCCTTGATTCCCTTTTCAAAAACCCTAAAAGCCCAATTCTCTCTATAAGGGCAAAATGGTAATTTCACCTCTGTGCCTAGTTATATTTAATTCTTGTTCAAATTTAGTACCCTGATGTTTGCTGCATTGATCAAAGTTCAAAAATCAGATTTGATTTGATTTTTCCCTTTTGCAAAACCCTAAAATCCCAAATCCTGGATTTATCCCCTTTTTGATAACTTTTTCAAAAGTCAAAATTTTGAGTTAGTTCAAAAAAAAAAGTTGTGAATCTGATCGAGAGGAACAACTTTGGTATTTACAAATTTTCAAGTCTCAGTTTGAAATCCAAAGTAATTTTGATTTGAATCAAATTTGAAAAGTGTCCCCTTTTCTGTTTTTGAATATAGTTCAAAAACTATTTGGAATTTGAAAATGTTCATATTGACAAAGTTGTAGATCTCATTTTTCTGAGCAACTTTGGTATTTTGAGTTTTTGTCGCACAGTTCAAACTTTGGGAGAAATTTGCAAAATACAGATACCAGCCAAAAAGTCAAACCCTAGGGCATAGCCCTGTTCATCTTCCTCGCGTAGGGGGAGGGCCCCGGTCGTGGCCGAGCCTCCGGCGCTGCGCGCGCCACGCGTTTGGCAGCCGCTCGTCTGTTCCCGATCAGCCGCCGTTGTCGCCACCATCATTTCGCACCCGCACGCGCACAGTTGACCCCGCTCCCGTCCCCTACCGAGCCCAGCGCGCCGCCGCCGCGTGGCCATTGCCGGCCAAGCTTGCGCACCGGCCCCGGCTGCACGTCATCACCTCCGCCAGAGCGCAATCGAGTGCGCACGCTCTCGCCGAGCTTATCCACCCCACCCCGTGCTCTCTACCGGCCTCTGGCTGCGGCTATATAAGCCCGCCGGAGCCCCGAGCTCCTCACTCATCTCCGCCACCGTGGCCAGGCCAGTCCAGTGCCTCCGCCGCTCCACCACCTAGCTCAGAAGCTCCGCCTTGAGCTCGTGAAGCTTTCCCACCCCTCAATTTCATCTCTACCGCCTCCTATCGCCCGGCGTAAGCTCGCCGTTCCCATCTCCGGCAGAAACCCGGCGAGCTCGGGTTCGTGAAATTCGCCGTCTCCGGCCATGATCATCCCTCACCGACCCCCGTGTCGTGTTCCTTGGTTCCGTGCGACTCTGACCAGGCCCTTGCGGTCTCGTGTGTTGCGCAGGGTCGTCGGAGCGCCGCTCGCCGCTCGCCGCCGAAAGAGCTCCACCGAACCACCGCCCCTCGAGCACGTGTCGAGCCTCCTTCCTCGAGCCTCACCCTCGAGCACGTGCCGAGCCACACCCTCGAGCCCTGCCTCCGATCCGTGGTAAGCACCCGAGGCCTCCGGCCTCTGCTTCCACTCCGTCTCGCCCGAGCCCAAGCCTCGAGCACGCGTTTCCGTCTCGCCCGAGCCCAAGCCTCGAGCGGACTCATGCACCCTCCGCTTCGTCGAGCTAGGCCTCGGACGGACGCTTGCTTTTCCGTCTCGCCCGAGCCTTCCGTCTCGCCCGAGCCTTCCATCTCGCCCGAGTCCGTTTCGCCCGAGCCTCCCGGCCAGGCCTCGGACGGAGCACTCACTTTCCGTTTCGCCCGAGCCCTTCATAGAAGGAGCACAATGCTCTTTTCTTTTTCTGAGAGTTGTGAATAGTGTTCTGTTTTCTCTTTTTTGTGTGAATTAATCTGTTGTTCCTTAAATGCTGAGAAAATTATGGTATGCTCCTTGCACTGTGTAGTATTTTATAAAAATATGAAACTTGACTTTTCTGCAAGAATTTGAAAATGTAAAATTCCCCTTTTAATTGAAAAATGAAGGTTTTGGTATTTTTGGAGAGTGATCTATAACTCCAAAAATCTTGAGATAAATTTTTGAGACCTTGTTATAACATGCTGAACCTCTGGTAAAATTGTGAAGTCTTTTGGAGCAAGTTGATTTTTGAGCATTTATTTTAATTAAGGAATAGTGCCTTTTGTTAATTAAATGTTTAGATTTATTTGAGCATCTTAATGACCTCCAAAAATTATGAAATTTGTTTTGCCATCTGTTTATGCCTTAATGAACTTATGTGATTAATTTGGTAATTTTTGGAGCAACTTCATAAAATGACCTTTTAAATAAAATAAGAAAAAAAAGAAAAGATGGATTAGGGTTGGTAATAAGTGTTTAATGATGTGATCTTTGGATTGATTGATGTTCATAGACCCCTACCCTTTGGTCTATGATGTCTGTGATGATATGTTTGGTTAATACTTAGGATAATTATAATAAGGCCTAACATCAATAATGCTTAAGAAAGAAATGGTTACCTTTTATGCTCAACCTAGATTTCGATTATGCCTTGCCTAAGAGTAATCTAGATTCAGTGGAATTGTCTTGCACCATAAGTCCATATCATCATTCTCATGAGCATTCATCATTGCATCCGTATAGTTGACGAAGAAGGTACCAGAGTCGAGGCCGCTGTTGACGAACCAACTCCCGAGGCGACCCCGAGCTCCAACACCTATACCTACCCCGAGTCTGCTCTCTTTGCTCTTCAAGGCAAGCCCCGGTGCATTTAACCCTTTCCTTGAATTTTATAAAATGATTTCCTTAAATGCTTTTGAGTTAAATTATTGCATTAGGTTTATAGGAGTTGTGTGCTATCCTAATTGATGCACTATCCACCTTGACCACTGATACACCCGATACCTGTTTTTCAAAAGTATTTGAAAAATGCTTAGCAATGCTTATTGAATTAGACTTTGCAATAAAATGCCAATTTTTAAAAGTGTGATCACTTAAGGAATGTTTATGGGAATTTTGGTCTTACTCCCCGGCTGTTCGCTAGGTATCTGATCCGTACCTAGTTAATAGCGAGGAGAGGTTGTCCGAGCGTACGGTGCCGTCATGTTGTAGTCCGGGACTCAATAGTTGACACCGACCGGGACATGGTTGAAAAACTGACAGGACTATTACGCTTGGGTGAGATATGACCAAGGTATAGTTCTGGCTGGAAAATTAGGGACCATCCGTATGGGGGCCTGCTGGTCAAGACTTGTAACTATTCACATACTACGGGAAGCTCTGGCTCCGAGGAATCCTTTATTGGACCGACAACCGCGCACTGGGAGTGGAGAGATGGCGGAAGTAGCATGTACCCACGTGTCAGGACCTGTACTCTTGGGTTAGAGTCCCGAGGTACTTGTCGCTGGCGGAAAATTGGAGTGGTGTACTGTACTTCCGGGTGGCGTAGGACCGGGCCCAATCTTGGAGGAATCGTGGTAGACGAGTTGGCATATGCAAGCTTGGGTGCTACATATGCAGTGTGGATAGGGATCCTCAGCTGAGTATTATTTATCCGGATTAACGTTGCTCCTCGGTTATGGAGACTTGGTCCACTGACTGTCAACGGAGAGTGGTTCTCAACTAGGAATGTTTTGAAATGTAAAATGAATCATGAATGATGAAGAATTGAGAAATACTGAATCTTTCAAAAATAAAATAAGGTTTACAAAAATGCTTTTCTGCAAAATACTTGATCTTGCTTAAGCCTTACCTTGACTACCCTAAGCCTCTCATTCCTGAGTCTTCTCCCTTTTTTTTAGTCGGGTAAGTCTTGTTGAGTACCCCAGTACTCAGGGTTTGTTACCCATGTTGCAGGTATGCCTGAGACCCCGATGTGTCTCGCACCCTGTTGCGTGACCTTCGTCCAGGAAGAGGCCGATGAGGCCGATGAGTAAATGTGCACCCTCGGGCTGGGTGTTACATGTATCTTTATGTTATTGTTTCCGCTACGTTGTCTACTTTGAATTTCCCGAACAATGGTTTGTAATAATCGTACTCCTTACCTCATTTGAAACCTCGGTTTGTAAAACTATTGTTATTTAAGTCTTCCGCTCATTATTCCGATGTTATTTGTAAAAGTATGCAATGCTGTAACCGAATTGTGAGATGATCCTGCGGACATTGGGCACTGATGTAGCCCGGTGGCGAACAGGTCTTAATCACATGGAACATGGGTTCGGCTGTCAGAGGTTGACAGGGACACGTGGGCCATGGGATTAGGGTCGTTCCGTCACAGTTTCCGAGTTTGGGCCTCAAAACTCGGGCTGAGGACGGTTTCCAGGTTTGGGCCTCAAAACCTGGGCGCTGATGGGTTTCTGAGTTTGGGCCACAAAACTCAGCCGGAGGACAGGTTTCCCGATTTCAGCCTCAAAACTGGGGGAGGTCCAAAAAGGACAGACGACACATGGCGACATCCTGAGGCTTGTGTCGAGGCAAAGCTAAGGATGAGGAAGGCGCGCCGCCGTCGGATCGACTACACATCAAGTTGGACAGGAATACCCTTTGGGTTAGCCTACTCGCTCATTACCGTTGTCTCCTCGTGGGGATGATTTTTGGCTGGAATTCGTGGGTGTGATTCACGTTCTTGAGTTGTTCTTCACGTTCATCTTTTCTCCACGTCTTTCCCATCGCTCGATCTTTCTCTACGTTGCCTGGTTTTCGAATCCATCTGAACCTACCTGTTCTTTGATGTGAGGAGATCATTTCCACCGAAGGAATTTAACTCAAATTTCACGAACAAGTAGATCCGGTCGATTTGAATTTCGTGGTGACTTTTTTTGTTCTTGCACCAATCTCTTCGATTTCCTAGAGTTTGAGTTGATTTGAGCGATTGATCTCTTAGGACTAGTCTTCCAACTACCTAGAGATCATCTTCTCCAAGTTAGGGATCGAGTGAATTCGATTTGAGTTGGATTTGAGGAGATTTGGGAGAGAGGCAAAATGTTTCGCCCTCTCTGCACAACCGCGGACAGTCCGCCACTGGGGGCGCGGACAGTCCGGGCATCGGGGACTCAACCTAAGTAGTGGTTGTGCGCCTCGCGCTGTTCTGTATCAAAGTGGCAGCGGACAGTCCGCAGTTGAAAGCCGCGGACAGTCCGGGCTCGAGTAGGGGGTGTTCAGCAGCTTTGTGTTTTTGGCATTTTGGTCGGCAGACAGTCAGCCAGGGGACCGCGGACAGTCTGGCACTGGGCAGACAGTCTGGGACCGTACTCACGGACAGTCCGAGTCCCTGCTGAGTGTTGCGTTTTAGTGCGTTTGCTCTCCTGGCTTTTCGGTTTTGTTTCCGGACTTCTCGTTCACTCCTAAAGTTCACCAAGGAACCTCTCTAAGTATCTTTGCCACTTGTTGACATAGGTATTTAGAGAAATCCCGACGTAGCCTTCCATGTACACTCTGGGGTAGGTTTTTGGGTGAGAACTCGGCTCGGTGATTGTGAGCTTTGGGTTGCTCTTTTTAGTGGTGCCTCGCTGTAATCCTAGGGATCATCCACTCTCTTTCTGAGGGTCGTGGGCATCATGTTTGTGTTCGAAGCATGTGGGGTTGATCTGTGGGATAGAGGCCAAAGTCTCGAAAGAAATTTTTAGGCTCCCATTCACCCCCTCTCTGGTCACCTTGGTATAGCATTCTCGGTCCATCAATTAGTATCAAAGCGGGTTAAGGATCTTCCACCTTAGCCAGTTCCAGATCCACAGAAGGCGACATAGATCACGGTGTGGGAAAACCACTTTTTTTCGATGGGACGAACTGTGCGTATTGGAAGATACGTATGTCGGCCTATCTTCAGAGCATGAGTGCTTCGGTTTGGGAGATTTGCAACGCTACCGATTACGTGGTCTTGGCTGCTCGTGTGACTCAACAACAGATCAATAAGCACAATGCCAATAGCCAAGCCTGTAATGCTCTTTTCTTGTGTTTGAGCATGACTGAGTTTGATTGCGTTTCTCACCTCACCACGGCTCGGGAGATTTGGGCGACTCTCATGCGTTTTCATGAGGGAACCACTCAAGTCAAATCCCGTCTCTACGAGTCGCATAAGCGTGAGTATGAGAACTTTTGACACATGTCTGGCGAGAGCATAGAAAGTTTATTCGCTCGCTTTTAGGTAACTGTCAACAGGATGAGGGCTAACAAAGAGCTTTTGTTGTACGACGATCATGAGAGAGCTCTCAAGCTTCTTCATACTCTTGATCGGTCGGTGTGGGACTCCAAAGTTTAGGCGATCATCGAATCACCTAACTATGAGACTCTCACTTGCGATGAGCTCTTCAGTAAGCTCAAGTCCAGTGAGATTGATGCCATGACGAGGGCTTCTTATGAGAATCCTTCTAGCCCGTCTATGGCTTTGGTTTCTGGCTCTTCTGCTAACCCCTCTGGAGGCTTTGCACTTTCTTCTCTTCTTTCTGTCACAGAGGAGCAGCTGGAGTTGATGGGAGATGATAAGTTGGCTTTGCTTGCCAACCGGTTCTTGCGGTTCGACAACAACTGCATGAACCATCGCCGCGGAGGAGGATGAGCTGGATGCTTCGAGTGCGGCGACCCCGACCACTTCATCGCCAACTGCCCTAAGAAGAACAAGCAGGCGTTTGGCAAGGGTGATCACGACTACAAGTATGACTCCGACAAGCGCAAGGAGAAGTACATCCCCACCAAGCACAAGCGGAAGGGTGGCTTCGACAAAGACTACATCAAGCAGACGTACTTGGAAAAAGCCAAGGCTGAGCAGCGTGCTTTCATCGCCATGCTCAGCGACGTCGACAACTCGGACAACGACTCCATTGCGTCAAGCGACGACGAGATCAAGAAGAAGAAGATTGAGGACAAGCTGAACGGCCTCTGCTTCTTCGCTGACAATGAGGGCTTCTGCACCATGGCCCTTGGCGATGAGGTTGACAGCAAGATGGAGGAGATCCCTCGGAACGACGATGACGATGACACCTCCCAGGTATCACAAACTGCTGATGAACTTTCTGCCGAAGTTGAGAAACTTACTGCTGCTCTAATTAGTCAAGACAAGTTGCTAAAACTTGCTGCTAGAGAGAGGAAGGAGTTTAGGCAGAAGTGGGAGGATGCGGTGAAGGAGCTTGAGTGTGCCATGTCCACCATTGTAGTCACCGAGGAAGATGAGTGTGAGATGTGTTCCAAGCACATGACTGATCTTCTCACTTTGAGAGGAAAGTATGTTGCTTTGGTTGGAGAGGTGGATGAGCTTAGGGCTAGACCCACTTTGCTTGGTGCGTGCAAGTCTTGTGCAGGCTTGCAATCTGAGTTGGCAGAGAAGAATGCCAAGGTTGAGTCTCTTGAGAAGGCCAACTCAGGTAGCACTATGTGTCTAGGTGTGCTTTGTGTGATGGTTTGGAGATGGAGATGGATAATGTGAAGCATGACAAGATGCAAACCGAGGAAGAAAACACATACCTTCAGACCATCTTGTCATGGGTTTCTAGTGGAGAGCCGCAGCTTGGCATGATGATTGCCCAATTCAAGCGTGTTGCTGGAGGTCCAGGTGTTGGCTTTGCTCAGGGCTTGGAGAGTGCTACCTCTTTCGGGAAGATTGGAGAGTTTAGTGGTCTTAAGTCGAGTGAGAAGTCCAACTCCACCACTACTCCCAAACTAACCAAGATTCCACCCAAAGAGCCTCTCAAGCCAAACACCATAGATGGAGTGTTTGTGGAACCTCCAAGAGCTCCACCCAAGAAACAAACATGGGCTCCAAAACCAAACCACTTGAGGAACAAGCTAGACACCATGCCACCAACCCAAGAGGAGCTCATGCCACAAAAGAACCAAGTGATCCACACCCAATACCGTGAGTACCAACAACCCCCTATGAGAGAGGTGAGGCACCATTGTGAACACTGTGGGAGAGATGGACACTTGAGGGAGTTTTGCTTTCGGCGCAAGAGAGAGGAGCGTCATGCAAAGGAGATGAACAACACGAACATGTACCATCCTTTCCATGATGTACATGTGCTGAATGTTCAAAGGAGGAATGCTAGGCCTAGAGGACCAATGTCTCAAGGTCCTAGGCCACATGGAGGTTTTGCCCGGCGGGATCCTAGCTTTGTAGACTACAGACCCCGTGGTGGTGGTTTTGGCTTTAAGCGTTATCCCCATCCGCGTTTTGGCTATCGCGGTGAGCGCTCTCCTCCTAGCGGACCATGCTTTCCTGTGCGTGGTGATCGCTTTCCTCGTAGGCATGCTAGAAATGGTTTTACTACTAACTGTTCTTTTGAGCAGCCGGGACAACACTGGTACACTTCCCATTTTACTCACCTCAGTGTTGGACCGTATGCTCACCCTATGTCTTTTTACTGATATAGGTAAGTCGATTGGAGAATCTTTGGTTGGTGGATTTTGGATGCTCAAGGCACATGACTGGAAACTCCAAGTGGTTCTCCAGTCTTAGTCTAGTCACCGGCAAGGAGTTTATCACCTTCGGTGACAATAGCAAAGGTAAAGTACTATCTCGTGGTTCTATGCGAGTTAATGAGCATTTTGTGTTGCGTGATGTTGCTCTTGTATCGAAAGTGCATTTTAACCTTCTCTCTGTTTCTCAACTCTTTGAGCATGACTATGAGATTCATTTTTAGCCGAATCTCAGTCGTATTTTGGATCCTCAGGGCGATCTTGTATGTTTGATTTCGCCCTTTGGGAAAGTCTTTCGTGCGAATTTCTCGGAGTCTTTTGGCATTTCTCGTTGTCTCTTGGCTGGATCCTCCTCCGATGTTTGGAAATGACATAGGAGACTTGGTCATTTGAGCTTTGACTTACTTGCAAGGCTTAGTTCACTTGACTTAATCCAAGGATTGCCTAAGTTACATATGGAGAAGGATCTTGTTTGCCATTCTTGTAGACATGGGAAAATGGTTGCCGCTATGACCAAGCGCCCTGGAGAGCTTTTGCATATCGATCTTGTAGGTCCGGCTCGGGTGAGTTGTATGTGCTTGTTGTTGTTGATGACTTCTCGAGGTATTCTTGGGTTTTCTTTTTAGCTGAGAAAACTGAGACTTTCTCTTTTACTCGCAATATGATTTTGCTACTTGAGAACGAGTTCCCTAAGAACTCGATGAGAGCTATTTGTAGCGATAATGGTACCGAGTTTAAGAACTCGGACTTTGAAAAGTTTTGTAACTCTTTGTGTTTGGAGCATCAGTTTTCTTCCCCCTACACACCGCCACAAAATGGTGTTGTAGAGAGGAAAAATCGGACCCTTTTTGAGATGGCTAGGACGATGCTCGATGAGCATAGGACTCCTAAGCGGTATTGGGCCGATGCTATAAACACTGCATGCTATATTTCCAATCACATTTTTCTTCGTGCTTTCTTGAAGATGAAGGACCAAAAGTGCTAAAGCAAGGCGACCAGAGGGGGGGGGGGGTGAATGGGTGCTTTAAATTTCTTTTCAGAAACTTATCGCCACTGTCCCGAGAATCAACCCCAAGGACAAACTTAGAGCTTGATAGTGTCCACGACCCTAGATGTAGGGTGGATGCTTCCGAGAAGCACAGCGGGACACTCTAAAACTCTACAAACTCAACGCAAAACCGGAAATCAAAACCAACCACGAACGAACGAACCTCGGACGAAAGCGTGCTAATATGTACTCACCAGACTCTGATGAGCATCCGGTCAGGTTTGATCGGACGCGTCCGGTCAGCTCAAGAGCGTTCTGGATGTTCTCTGAGTTGGACCGGACTCACTATGTACATGCATCCGGTCACAACCAAAACCAGAGTCTGATCACAAGCCGAGCGTCCGGTCACCACAGACAGGCAATGAACAGTGCCCTCTGTGCGTCCGGTCACTAGCAAGTCGAGCGTCTGGTCAAGTCGTGATGAAAACGCTGTGAACGTGTTCAACGACCGAACTCACAACCTAGCGTCCGGTCACCCCGACTCGGCCGTCTGGTCACCCCGACACAGCCCTGTTCATCCAATGATTTGACTCAATCCCACTCAAAACAAAACCACTAGGGCTCAAACTCGGTGAGAGGAGTTACAAGGAGGATAGTGAGCTACTCCTAGGAGATCATGGCTCGAACCTATCTCCAAATCGATGAATCGAAGAAGTTCGGGAGAAGGGAGGAGAGAACGATCCCATGAAGAAATTGCCCGATCTGATGACTCAAGAAGTTAGAGAGCAATTCCTTCGGTCAAAAGATTTCAAATACGTTCATGAACAAAATGGTTCAAGCAGAATCGCAAACCTACTGATGGAGAGAAAGAACGAGGCAAATCTCCGTGAGAGCCAAAAATGAAAACTCGAGGAACACACAAGCAAGAACGCGATTCGATCTCATTTTCCAGCTGAAACTCCTCCACACGAGGAGACAACGAGATTACGGTCTCGTTTCCTCAAAAAGCAAATACACAGAGGTATGATTCACCGTCTCTGCGGATCTCAGTAGCTACAGCAGGGATGTGGGAAGCAGGAAACCCTAGAATGAAAATAGCAATGGCTGAGATAGTCTGGAGGGAGGGGTGACCTCTCCTTATATAGCCTAATACAATTATTCCCCTTCTACCCTTACAACTAATGAGCAAGCAGGCTAACCCTAAGGGTATTCCTGACCAACTCGAAGTAGATGGTGATCCGACGACCATGCCCACACAACTGGTAGCTTTGCCTCGTCGCGACCTCACCGATTGCCGCCACGTGCCGCCACCGCTCTGCTCGTCCTTTTCACGGACCTCCCCCCGGTTTTGAGGCCGAAACCGGGAAACCTGGGCCATCCTTCGGTTTTGAGGCCGAAACTGGGAAACCTGTTGTCCGTCGCCTGAGTTTTGTGGCCCAAACTCAGAAACCCGCCACCACCCAGGTTTTGAGGCCCAAACCTGGAAACCATCCTCAACCCGAGTTTTGTGGCCCAAACTCGGAAACCGGCCGCACCCAGGTTTTGAGGCCCAAACCTGGAAACCGTCCATTTGGTGGTTTTTCTGTGGCTCAACCACCAAACCGACGCCGTAGAGGGGATACACCGCCCGTGCACCCCGTCCACACGCAAGTCTTCACTTGTCGTTGTCCCAGGCTGTCAGCCACCACGCCCGATCCTCAGGCCACCGGTCCGTCAGTCCAAGCCTCACGTTCGCCCTTCACCGCTTCAGGTCCATCGACACGACATGTCTCTACTTGACCTTCACCTTGCCTTTGATCACTGTATCCATGCTCAACACCTGCACAACACAAGCCAAAGAACATGCACATCATACCAGTTGATAATTACTCATCATCTCAGGATCCGGCATACACCCATGTATCCACAATCTCCCCCTTGATGAGTGCATTGTCAACTACCAACACAAATCATATGAAAATAGAAGAGGGAAGAAGGAGGAAGCGAACTCAACCAAATGACCAAAAGCGAAGCAGAGCTAGGAAAAATCGAATGGAGTGAGCAAAACAACTTGGTTCCCAAAGACATGGGCAGCGGCTCAACACAACCAAGCAAAGCAAAGCTAGCCCTCAAGAAGAGGTAGAACAGGCTCAACACCACTAGCAAGAAGGTAGTCAGAGCAAAAGAAACAAAGACAGGCTAGTTCCTCCAGAAAGAGGCAAAGGCTCAACACAACTAGCAGAACCGCTCCAAAGCAATTGAAAAACCACACAAGCTGAAAATCGCTCCAAACCAATTGAAAAACTGCTTCGAACCAATTGAGCTCCCCCTTCAGAAGTGCACACAACTCTCCCCCTTCAATAGTGCACACAACTCTCCCCCTTCAATAGTGCACACAACTAGGGACAAGATTTGTCAATTTTCTCCCCCTTAGATGAAAATGCACACAACAAGGCAAAATGCATATGAGTCACAAATGCAGGTTAGCAGCTTCAGGTATATAGTCGATAGAGAGAATGGATGCTCTAAAAGGTGCTGATCCAATGATTTATCAACAAGCTTAAATGCCAGTAGAGGCTCAAATTGATCACAGAATACGAAATATGAACATATGAGCAAAGTAAGCAGTTTTAAGCCATTCAGAAAGGGTTTCACCATCCAAATAGCACCAAACATGTACAGACAGGAAGTTACACAAGTGCTAATCATATATACAAGGTGAACTACCCCTAGCAAAGTTCAATCATCATGATGTAGAATGAAACATAGACTTGTGTTTTCATAATTCTATCGGAGTTGCAGCGGTGATTACACAAGTTTAAATTTTCAGCATGTGATTGCGAGAGGTTGAAGACTTGACATTGCCTAACATTTCAACCGAGCGAAGCCTATGCATAAGCAATCAGAAGCTTGAAGTAACGGTTTCGGTCTTACACTACATGACTCAAGTTTAACTCAATGTGCAATGAGAAACAGTCTCGATACCTTGATGTGCTGTCAAGTGATCCCATCTCGATCTTTTCAATTTACTTAGACTTGGTTCAAAATTAGCAGAATATGAACATACCAAGCAAGTGAAAGACTCAGAACTAGAGACGTAGCAACCTAGCATATATGAAAAGCACAAGTGACTTCAACACATTCTACACATGCTAGTTGCCAAACTCAATGGTGAACATGTTTCAATTTTTATGATGAATTATGCATATTCACAGTTCTAAAAAGTGGCTCAGCTCACAACATGTATTAGTGATCAAAAAGAGCCTAAGCTACATGCATCATCATATATCATTAGAGCATACACCAAACAGAGCATAGATTCATTCTATAGATTATAGACATGAAGCTCGAGAAGATAAAGATGCAAAAGTGAAGAAATGCAAACAAAACTAAACAAGAATAAAAGAAGTCAGTCTATGATACAAGAACCAAAATGTTTCCCCCAACTAAAAGGGAAAACACACACCAAGCTCACCTCTCAACCTAGCAAAGGTTGATTGGTCCAAAGGCTTGGTGAAAATATCTGCCAACTGAAGATGAGTATCGACATGATGAAGGTCGTAACACCCTTCTCTTAGTGGTATCGCAAGAAATGAAAGCGCACATCAATGTGTTTGGTCCTGGAATGTAGCACGGGGTTGTTAGCAACGCTAATTGCACTCGTGCTATCACAAAGCAATGGAACTCGAGAAAAACTCAGACCAAAATCACGCAAAGTGGCCATCATCCATAACAACTAGGAACAGCAGCTAGCTGCCGCAACATATTCAGCCTCTATGGTAGACTGAGCGACACTAGACTGCTTGCAAGAAGACCAAGACACAAGAGAAGAACACAAAAACTGACAAGTCCCAGAAGTGGACTTGCGCTCAAGTCGGCAACCAGCAAAATCAGCATCCGAGTAACCGCAAAGGGAGAGGGTGGAAGAAGCAGAATACCAAATCCAAAACTCAGATGTGAAACAGAGGTACCTCATAATGCACTTGACCGCCTGACGGTGAGAGGTGCACGGAGACGACTGAAATCACGCGCAAAGACACACCGCGAACTGGATGTTCGGGCATGTCGTCGTCAGGTACAGCAGCGACCCGATCATACTCTGGTACTCCTTCTGGTCCACAGCTTCTCCATCCTTGTCCGCATCCAGGGCCATCGTGGTCGACATGGGTGTTGGAAGAGGCTTGGCCTCACCCATATCGAAATTCTTCAAGATGTCCTTGGTGTACTTGCCCTGGTGCACAAACGTCCCCTCTCAGGATTGCTTGATTTGCAACCCGAGGAAAAACGTCAACTCGCCCATCATGTTTATCTCAAATTCCCTGCTCATAGTATCTGCAAACTTGGCAACCAAAGCATGAGAAGAACCACCGAAAATGATATCATCCACATAAATCTGAACCAATAAAGTGTCATTGCCTTGCTTGAGGAGAAAAAGAGTTTTATCCGCACATCCCATTTTAAAACCCTTAGCAAGCAAAAAGGTTTTCAACCTATCATACCAGGCTCTAGGGGCTTGTTTCAAACCATACAATGCTTTGTGAAGTTTAAAAACATGGTTTGGAAACTTGGAATTTTCGAAACTGGGGGGTTGTTTCACATACACCTCCTCTTCTATGTAGCCATTTAGGAAGCCACTCTTGACATCCATTTGAAAAAGTTTGAAACCTTTGCATGTAGCAAAAGCCAAGAGGATCCTAATTGCCTCCAAACGAGCTACAGGAGCAAAAGTCTCCTCATAGTGTATCCCCTCCTTCTGACTATACCCCTGGGCTACAAGTCTGGCCTTGTTTCTCACAACATGGCCATCCTCTCCTTGTTTGTTTTTGAAAACCCATTTTGTCCCTATAGGGTGACACTCAGGAGGAGGGGGAAGAAGAACCCAAACCCGATTTCTCTCAAAATTTTCAAGCTCCTCATGCATGGCATTAACCCAATCCGGATCAGATAAAGCATGTCCAACATCTCGGGGTTCAAAATCAGCAACAAATGCAGAATGAGCAAAGTGAGAAATTTGTTGTGACCTAGACCGAGTGACGCATTCGTGGATGTCGCCGATCATCTGCTGAGGTGGGTGTTGGCGCTGAATGTGTCATGGCGCCTCCCTTGCTGAAGTAACCTCCCCCTCAACAGTAGTTGGTGCCTCCTCGGGTACAAATGGTACAGCTCGAGGTGGTGGATCACACGGCCCCCATGTAGTGGAAGAAAATGGGTCGGGGCCATGAGCAGTCGTGGTCGAAGTCGACCCAATCGGCACAGCAGGTGGAGGAAGTGCTAGATCATCAATCCCTTCCGCACCTTCTTCCTCATCATCAAAAAGAGGTTCACCAACCTCGTGATCACCTGCACGCTCAAATCTAGATGAAGGACAATGCATAGTCTCATCGAAGGTGACATTGGATGTCTCCATGACTCGGTTAGTATCAAGGTTAAGTACACGATATGCACGAGTATGATTACCATAACCCAAAAATACACCGTCAAAAGAACGAGATTCAAACTTGTCCAAGTTGCCTTTCTTAAGTATAAAACAGTGGCAACCAAACACTCTAAAATAACTCACTTTGGGTTGCTTCGCAAATCACAACTCATAAGAAGTTTTCTTCAGAAAAGCACGGAGAAAAATGCGATTGGAAATATAGCATGCAGTGTTAATAGCCTCGGCTCAATACCGCCTAGGAGTCCTATTCTCATCGAGCATCGTCCTGGCCATCTCTATAAGGGTCCGATTTTTCCTCTCTACAACACCATTTTGTGGTGGTGTGTAGGGGGGAAGAAAACTGATGCTCTAAACCCAAAGAGTTACAAAACTTCTCAAAATTCGAGTTCTTAAACTCGGAACCATTATCGCTACGAATAGCTCTCATCGAGTTCTTAGGGAACTCGTTTTGAAGTCGCAAGATCAAATTGCGAACAAAGGTGAAAGTCTCAGTTTTCTCAGATAAAAAGAAAACCCACGAATATCTTGAAAAGTCGTCAACAACAACAAGCACATACCACTTCCCCCCAACCGAGCTCACCCGAGCTGGACCAACAAGGTCCATATGCAAAAGCTCTCCAGGGCGCTTAGTGATAACCTGATTCACCGGATGGTGGGGAGCGGCTACCATTTTCCCATGTCTACAAGAATGGCAAACAAGATCCTTCTCCATGCACAACTTGGGCAATCCTCGGATTAAGCCAAGTGAATTAAGCCTTGCAAGCAAGTCGAAGCTCAGATGACCTAGTCTCCTATGCCACTTACAAAGATCAGAGGAGGAAGGTCCAGCCAAAAGGCACCGAGAAATTCCAAACGACTCCGAGAAGTTTGCACGAAATACTTTCCCAAAGGGCAAAATAAAACACACAAGATTGCCTTGAGGATCCAAAATACGACTGAGATTCGGCTTAAAACGAATCTCATAGTCATCATCAAAGAGTTGCAAAATAGAAAGAAGGTTAAAATGCAAGTTAGAAACAAGAGAAACATCACACAACACAAAGTGCTCATTAACTCGCACCGACCCACGAGACAACACTTTACCTTTGCTATTGTCGCCGAAGGTGATAAACTCCTTTCCGTCAACTGGACTAAGACTGGAGAACCACTTGGCGTTTCCAAATGTCCTCCAATCGTTTTACCTACATCAATAAAAAGACATAGGGTGAGCATACGGCCCAACACTGGGGTGAGTAAAATGGGAAGTATACCAGTGTTGGGCCGGCTGCTCAAAAAAACGGTTAGTAGCAAAACCATTCCTAGCACGCCTACGGGGAAAGCAATCACCATGTGGGCCCGCTAAGAAAATGTGGTCCGCTAAGAGAAGAGCGTCCATCGCGATACTCAGAACGCGGTGGGGGGTAATGCTCAACAGCAAAGCCACCAACACGGGGTCCATAGCGCACAAAAGCAGGCTCCCACCGGGCACGTCCTCCTTGCGACCTAGGACCTTTAGGCATTGGACCTCTAGGCCTAGCAGGTCTCCTCTGAACCTTTGGCACATGTACATCATGGAAAGGATGGTACATGTCCGAGTTGTTCATCTCCTTTGCACAACGCTCCTCTCTCTTGCGCCGAAAGCAAAACTCCCTCAAGTGTCCATCTCTCCCACATTGCTCACAATGGTACCTCACCGCTCTCATAGGGGGTTGTTGGTACTCACGGTAGTGGGTGTGGATCACTTGGCCTTTTTGGGGCATGAGCTCCTCTTGGATAGGTGGCATTGTGTCTAGCTTGTTCCTTAGGTGGTTGGGTTTAGGAGACCACATTTGTTTCTTTGGTGGAGCTCTCGGAGGTTCCTCATCCACTCCTTCTTTGGTGTTAGGCTTAAGAGGCTCTTTGGGTGGTATCTTGGTAAGTTTGGGAGTAGTGGTGGAGTTGGGCTTCTCACTCAGGTTAAGACCACTAGACTCTCCAATCTTGCCCAAAGAAGCAGCACTCTCCATCCCCTGAGCAAAGCCTACACCCGGACCTCCAGCAGCACGCTTGAATTGGGCAATCATCATCCCAAGCTGCGGCTCACCACAAGACACCCATGACAAGATGGTCCGAAGGTATGTGTTTTCTTCCTCGGTTTGCATCCTATCATGCTTCACATTCGCAATCTCCATCTCCAAACCCTCACACTAAACGCATCTAGACACACAAGTGTTATCCGAGCTGGCCTTCTCAAGAGACACAATCTTGGCATTCTTCTCTGCCAACTCGGATTGCAAGCCTGCACAAGACTTGCACGCACCCAGCAACCCTGGTCTAGCCTTTAGCTCATCCATCTCTTGAACCAACGCAACATACTTCCCCCTCAAAGTGAGAAGGTCAGTCATGTGCTTGGAGCACATCTCAAACTCATCCTCCTCAGACACGACAATGGAGGACTTGACAGACTCAAGCTCTTTTACCACGTCCTCCCACTTCCTCCTAAACACCTTTCTCTCTCTAGCGACAAGCCTAAGCAGTTTATCTTGACTAAGGAGAGCAGCAGTAAGCTTGTCAACCTCAGCAGAGAGTTCGTCAGGAGTCTGAGATACCTGGGAGGTGTCATCGTCGTCGTCGTTCTGAGGGATCTCCTCCAACTCGCCATTGACTTCATCGCCGAGGGCCATGGTGCAAAAGCCCTCGTTGTCGGCGAAGAAGCAAAGACCGTTCAGCTTGTCCTCAATCTTCTTCTTCTTCTCGGACTCATCATCGCTTGATACAGCGGAGTCGTCATCCGAGTCATTGACGTCGCTGAGCGTGGCGAATAAAGCACGCTGCTCGGCCTGGGCCTTCTCCAAGTACTTCTCCTTGATGTACTCCTTGTTGAAGCCGCCCCTCCGCTTGTGCTTGGCGGGGACATACTTCTCCTTGCGCTTGTCGGAGATGTACTTGTGGCCATGATCCACCTTGTCGAATACTTGCTTGTTCTTCTTCGGGCAATTGGCGATGAAGTGTTCCGAGCCTCCACACTCGTAGCAACCACCACGTCCTCCTCCGCGGCGACGGTTCATACGGTTGTTGTGGAACCGCGAGAACCGATTGGCAAGCAGGGCCAACTCGTCGTCTGCCATGAACTTCAGCTGCTCCTCTGTGACAGAAAGAAGAGATGACAAAGCAAAGACTCCAGAGGTGTTAGCAGAAGAGCTAGAAACCAAAGCCATCGACGGGCCAAAAGGATTTTCATAAGAAGCCCTCGCCATGGCATCAATCTCACTGGACTTGAGCTTACTAAAGAGCTCGTCGCACATGAGAGTCTCCTAGTTAGGTGATTCGATGATCGCCTGAACCTTGGAGTCCCACACCGACCGATCGAGAGTGTGTAAAAGCTTGAGAGCCCTCTCATGATCGTCGAATGACAACAACTCCTTGTTAGCCCTCATTCTTTTGAGAATCACCTGAAAGCGAGCGAATAAACTTTCTATGCTCTCACCAGGCATGTGTCGAAAGTTCTCATACTCTCGCTTGTGCGACTCATAGAGACGGGTTTTGACTTGAGTGGTTCCCTCATGAAAACGCATGAGGGTAGCCCAAATCTCCCGAGCCGTAGTGAGGTGAGAAACACGATCAAACTCAGACATCCTCAAACATGAGAAAAGAGCATTACGGGCTCGGCTATTGGCATCGTGCTCATCGATCTGATGCTGAGTCACACGAGCAGCCAAGACCACGTAATCTGCAGAGTTGCAAATATCCCAAATGGAAGCACCCATACTCTGGAGATAGGCCGACATGCGTATCTTCCAATACGCATAGTTCGTCCCATAGAAAAACGGCGGTTTGCCCACGCCGCGATCCATGTCGCCTTCTATGGATCTGGAACCGGATAAGGTGGAAGATCCTTAACCCGCTCTGATACCAATTGAAGGACTGAAAGTGCTAAAGCAAGGCGACCAGAGGGGGGTTGAATCAGAGCTTTAAATTTCTTTTCAGAAACTTATCGCCATTGTCCCGAGAATTGCGGATACATGGGTGTATGCCGGATCTTAAGATGATGAGTGATTGTCAACTGGGTTGATGCGCATTGTTAGGACGGTACCCAGACTGCAGGCGCCTCCAACCCGCAATACCGAAAGATGACGGAGCTTTCGTGCGAAAGGGAGCATTCGCGCGGAAGCACGCATTTCGGCTCACGGATCAAGGGAAGGCGGAGCTTTCGTGCGAATGGTTATAATTCGCGCGGAAGCACGCATTTCGGCTCGCGGATCAAGGGAAGGCGGAGCTTTAGTGCAAATGGTTATAATTCGCTCGGAAGCACGCATTCGCTTTCGGCCCGCAGGACCGGAGCAGGACGGAGTTTTCGTGCGAAAGGAAGCATTCGCGCGAAAGGAGCCTGGCGTTTTCGGCATGAGTTTTCATCATTCATGACTTTGGTTTTTCATAGGTTTTCGCAGGACGCCGGAAGCCTGGGTCTAATGGAGCGGGCCTACCGGTCAGGAAAAGGAGCCGGGGGACGCTGGGCCCGTCAGAGGGCAAAGTTACGATGATGCCCCTCGCGCCGGAAGAGGCGGCGTACAGCCATGGAGTAGTTGAGTAGGGCGTCATTGTAATTGTAACGAAGTGGTTGGAAGGGCATTCTTGTACTTTCAAACTGATCTGGATTAATATAAAAAGCTCCTAGCCTCCCAAGGGAGGGGGAGAGGAACACTGTTCACTTCACCCGTTTTCCCACTCTCTTTTGTCTACTTACGCTTTCGCTCAGTGTCTTGGCTCGTGCGACAACCTGCTGTTTCAGGGTCTAGGTCCCGAAACAACATTGGCGCCCACCGTGGTTGTCGCCCGAGCTTGCCATGCCATCGAGGAAGGCGCTGAAGATGGTCGACAATCTCGAGACGGTTGCCGCGAACAAGGATGGCCATGGCACAATCGCGGCATCCGCTTTAACCACTCAAATACCACTGAATACAGCCCAAAACACCCAAGCTTTCGGCAGCACGCTCCCGATGGGAACCCAGCTACCGCCTGTGGGGGTATAAACCCAGGTACCCTTGCGGCTAGACTTGGGCTGCTTCATGAAGGCTAGCCCAACTCACTGTGAAGGTTCGTGACGTTAAGGCCCAGCTGGTTGGACAGGCGGCCCAGCTGGTCGGATGATGGCACGGAAGCCTTCTCAGGATTGGAAAGCAAGGAAGCGTAGTCGGTTAGGAAAGATATCGTGTTCTCCACGACATGAGATTGTAATCGACTAGGTTTCCTTATACTACCGTGAGATCCGATCTTCTAAGATCTGTAACCCTGCTCCCCACAGCTATATAAGGCGAGCAGGGACCCCCTCTAAAAAACACATTGATCGATATACAGAATAGATAACTCGACGCAGGACGTAGGATATTACGCTGAATTCGGTGGCCCGAACCTGGATAAACCCTGGTGTTCGTCTAGTTTCGTTCCTGTGTCACGTCTGGATAGTCGTTCCACGCGCCTTCCCCGCTAATCTACCACCTTGGGCATACCCCTAGGTGGGCTATCGACCATATTTCGTCGACACCGCCGATAGCAACCTCAAGCCGTGACTCGCAGCCTTTCGGCAGAGATGGCACGCCGGAAGGGAACGTCCAAGATGAGCCCGACAACGAAGAAGATGACAATGCTGAAGTTACCAGGCATGCCCAAGCAATCAGAATGCTGACGGAGCAACAAGAAGAGATCGAAAGGTTGGTTCAGCAAAGAGATCCGTTGCAGCAGCAGCTTGCGGCAAAAGAAAGGGAAGATGAAACTCGCGACGCGCTTCGTCAGGCGGAGTCGCAGAGGAGGCAACTGGAAAAGGAAATTCAGAAGCTAAAAAGGGCGAGAGGAGGCCCGATTCCAATAATTCAAGACAATGTGTTCGTACCAAGGCGAGAGCAACCACCAGCTTTCGACAACGCAATCGACGAAACCTCCCCGCTTTCAAGAGAATTGCAAGCCCATCTGTGGCCGCTCAACTACGAGCCACGCATTCCGACTTTCGATGGCAAGGCGAACCCGCGCAAATTCTTGGCGAGCTACGAGACAGCCATTTTTTTGGCAGGCGGTGACAATCAAGCCCTGGCAAAATCTCTCATTGTAGCAGTCGAAGACGTGGCTCACGATTGGTACACCACCCTCAAGCCACTGTCCATCTATTCGTGGGCTTAGTTGAAGGCCGAATTGCTCGCCACTTTCCAAGGATTCCGGCTGGATGTCAAGACCACGCGAGACCTCATGAACTGCACCCAGCAAGATGACGAACCTTTATCCGAGTACCTCAAACATTTCATCCAGCTAAAAGCTCAAGCCCCGAATGTGCCGGAAGCCGCGGTAATCGCAGCAGCCACCGAAGGCTTAGGAACCGGGCAGTGTGCTGCTCACTTGTCCAGAGAACCGCCGAAAAATCTCAAGGAATTGTTCGATGTGATGAACTCATATGCAAGGTCAGATGATGACTTTCGGCAGCGCAAAGTCGCCCGCTTGATGCAGAGACAAGCGACGAAAGCAAGTCCACCGCCGCAAGTGCCGAATCAAAGGATGGTTAGACCTTTCCGGACAATCAACACTCTGCAGGAAGAACCAGCGCAGTCAGCAGCGGGCATGGAGAGGCCGGACATGGCCAACTTTCAGCCCCAAAGGGGATTCGATCAACCATCCCGCGGAGGGCGTGGTGGAAGGACAGGATGTGGCGGCCGAGATGGTAGAGGCCGCGGAAGAGGAGCCAAGCCTCCGTACTGTGTCATCTGCGATGGCAATTTCGGTCACACCACCCGAGACTGTAAATACAACAAGATGGCGAAAGAGCTAAAAGACAAGGATCAAGCTTCAGCTTCTGGCGAAAGCTCCAAGCACGTTTTTCACAATTCGCAAGACCCGGCAGCAGGAGCGGTAGCATGCAGCAACTACGCAAGCACGCCTATGCACCCCCACAGAACATGCCTCCCCAGAATTTGCATTGGTACAATCCGGCATATCAGGGTTACCTGTTCCCGGTCTTTGCGCCACAGTCGGTGGCAGTTTCGTCACCCATGCACTATCAGCGCCAGCCAACACTGCCACCAGCGCTTCCGGCTCAAGCCCAACCCTAGGGGCAGCAAGCACAACCCAGTTACCAGCAGGGGCAGGAGATAGAAAACAAAACTAGCGCAACCAACAACATCCTCCCGTCAAGAGGCCACATTTTCGCCATCACAGGCGGATCCAACCTGGAGCACGAAAGTAAAAGGGCGAGAAAGGACTATCATCGAAGAGTCCAGACGGTATCACCAAGGCTTCCGTTGAACAGGCCAGCTTGGTCACTAGCGCCGATATGTTTCGATGAGTCAGATTTCAAAGTTCGCGAGTACCTGCATTGCGACTCTTTCGTTGCCACGGCCAATGTGGCCGATTTCACCTTGCATATTGATCGACGCCGGAAGCTCAGCAGACATCTTGTTTGTCAAAGCTTTCGAAGTGATGGGAATGGACAGGCGCAGTTTGGACCCCACCGGCAATTCCTTGTACGGTTTCGGAGGAAGAAAGGTCGACGCTATCGGCAAGAAACAAATCCCGGTATCTTTCGCCGAGGGAGAAAGAGTGCGCACCGAAATGGTGACGTTCGATATAGTGAACATGGACTACCCATACATCGCCATTTTTGGCAGATGTTTCACCAACAAGTTCAATGTCATAATCAAGCAAAGCTACTTGTGCATGAAAATGCCATCCCCTTTCGGCATTATCACCATGCACGGAGATCAGCAAGCCTCCAGAAGAATATAAGGCAGGCCAACTCCCGGTTACAGCCTCATAAATGAAGTGGCAAAGAAAGACAAAATGCAGCTGACCGCCAAAGAGCACGCCATCGCCAGCTCGTCGGAATGTAAGGTCGGGGCAGCCGAAGAAACGGTAAGGATCCCGCTCACGGTTTCCAGACCCGAAAGAACCGTGCACATCGGGACAAGCATGCCGGAAGAAGAAAGGAACACTTTGACATCCTTTCTCGTGAACAACGATGACATTTTCGCTTGGTCAGCAAATGACTTGCAAGGCGTTAGCAGAGATCTCGCCCAGCATAGTTTGAACGTCGCAAGCGGCGCTAAGGCCAGAAAGCAAAAACTGAGAAAGATGTCAAACGAAAGGGCAGATGCGGCGAAAGCGGAAGTGCAGAGATTACTCGATGCGGGAGTAATCCGACCAGTCCAGTACCCCGAATGGCTGGCGAACGTTGTCTTGGTGAAAAAGAAGAATGGAAAGTGGCGAATGTGCGTCGATTTCACCGACCTCAACAAATGCTGCCCGAAGGATCCGTATCCTTTGCCTCGTATCGACAAGCTCGTTGACATTGCAGCCGGCTGTGAAATAATTAGTTTGCTAGATTGTTTTTCAGGTTATCACCAGATATGGCTCCATCCCAATGATGAAGAAAAAATCAGTTTCATCACCCCAACAGGCACATATTGCTATCGACGGATGCCGGAAGGGCTGCGGAACGCGGGCCCAACTTTCTCGCGAATGACCGACAAGGTTTTCGAAAGCCAGAAGCAGAAGAAGAACTTGTTGGCTTATGTTGACGATATAGTGGTCAAAAGTGACAGACAGGAAGATCATCAAGAAGACTTACTCGAGACTTTCGGCAACCTCCGCAAAAAGGGCATGAAGCTCAACCCTGACAAGTGTATTTTCGGCATCAAGAAAGGCAAGCTCCTTGGTTGCCTGGTGTCGGCAAGGGGAATGGAAGACAATCCCGACAAAATAACGACGATAATCAACATGCAACCGCCCTCGAGCCGAAAGCAAGTGCAGAAGTTGACAGGAAGGCTGGCTTCTTTGAACAGATTTATCGCAAGGTCCGCCGAAAAAGGGCTGCCTTTCTTCAGAACTCTGCGTAGCTCCGACCCTTTCGATTGGAGGGAAGAGCAGCGGCAGGCTTTCTAGCAGCTAAAGGAGTACCTGACAAGGCTAACCACGTTATCTAAACCATCGCCGGAAGCGACGCTCTTGTTGTATCTCGCATCATCTCACACCACCGTAAGCGCAGTATTGGTGGAAGAGAAGGAACACGAAAACAAGATGACGCAGTTCCCGATCTACTTCGTCTCTGAGGCCCTGTCGGGAGCAAAACTGAACTATTCTGAGCTGGAGAAGATAGCATATATGGTGGTAATGGCTTCTAGGAAGCTAAAGCATTACTTTCAATCTCACCACATCATAGTCCTATCGGCTCAACCATTGGAAGCTCTGTTCTGCAACAACGAAACTATCGGTCGAATTGGCAAGTGGGCGGTGGAGCTAAACGAATACGTGATCGATTTCCAACACCGGTCCGCAATCAAGTCGCAGGCGTTGGCAGATTTCATAGCAGACTGGACTCCCGCGGCTTTTGACATAACTCTTGAATTCGAGGAGCCCGTATGGACAGTAAATTGTGATGGCGCTTGGGGAATGGCTGGAGCCAAAATCTCGGCGATTTTAACCCCGCCGAGAGGACCGAAGGTCAGATTTGCCGCAAGGCTGCAATTCCTCACAACCAACAACACCGCCGAATATGAAGCCGTGCTGCTGGGATTACGAAAGCTCCGAGCAATCGGAGCGAGAAGATGAATAGTCAAGTCATATTCCCAAGTCGTCGTTGGCCACGCCGAAAAGGATTTCACAGCAAGAGAACCAGAGCTAGCCAAGTATCTGGCAGCAATCAGAAGAATGGAGAAGTATTTCGCAAGGTTCACTTTACGCCACATTCCAAGAGCCGAAAACACAGAGGCAGACGAACTGGCCAAAGCCGCAGCACAATATCTGCCATTACCACCAGACGTGTTCTACCAAGTCCTTTCGGCCAAAGCTGTGAAAGAAGAGGAAGATCACCCAAGTTTGGTGCACGTTATCGCCAGCGATGACTGGAGATTGCAGATATTTGCATACTTAGCCGGAACATACGATTCGGAGTCTAGAAAGGACGCCGAAAGGATGGCCAGCAGAGCGAAAGGTTACTCAATCACCGGAGAACAGCTATTCAAGAATGGGATAGCAGCCCCCTTTCTGAAATGCATAAGCAGGCGTGAGGGCATTCAGCTACTCAAAGAAATGCACGTCGGAATTTGCAGAGCGCACAGAGGGCCTCACGAGATAGCGCACAGAGCAATGAGGTAGGGATTCTAGTGGCCTTCCGCCGCATCAGACGCCACAGAGCTAGTCAAATATTGCAAAGGCTGCCAGATGTTCGCTAGAAACCAGAAAGCCCCAGCAAACAAAACCACGCCGATAGTGCCAACCTGGCCCTTGCAGAGATGGGGCATTGACATAGTAGGTCTGCTACCAGCAGCTCCGGGCAACCTGCGCTTTGCAGTGGTCGCTCTCGAGTATTTCACCAAGTGGGTGGAAGCAAAGGCCCTCGCAAGCATAACTTCCACCTCTTTAACCAAATTTGTCTGGCAGAGGATAGTCTGTCACTTCGGCGTTCCCTCCTTCATCACCTGCGACAATGGGAAGCAGTTCGACTGTGCCAAATTCAGGAGTTTCTGCGATGAACTCAGCATCAAGCTTAATTTTGCCTCAGTAAACTACCCGCAAGCAAACGGGGCCGTCGAGAGAGCGAATGGCCTAATCTTTTTGGCAATATCAAAAACCTTGTACGACTCGCCGAAAGTCAAGTGGGCCAACACCCTAACAATAGCTGTATGGGGACACAATATCTCACAATCCAGAGCTACCGGCTTCACTCCGTTCTGATTGCTTTACGGCGAGGAAGCAGTCACCCCGGAAGAAGTAAAACTGGGTTCATTCCGGACCGAAATGGCTCCAGTAACTCAGGAGCAAAGGCACCTCAAACTTGACACCATCGAAGAGGTAAGGCTGCAAGCTGCAGACAATCTCGAAAAATACCACGCCGAAACGAAGCACCACAGGGACAAGACCATAGTCCGAAAGAACATCAAGCCTGGAGACATGGTCACCATTCGGCAGCCGGACAAGCAAGGTAAGTTGCAGTCGCAATGGCAGGGCCCTTTCATTGTGGCAAGCATGGCGGCACCAGGTGTATTCCGGCTGCTGAACGACAACGGCGAAGAATCAGCCCACACATGGAACACAAGCAACTTGCGCCGATTTTACCCATAGTTTGTCTTCTCAAACTTTGATGTAAGTTTTTCCTTGTTTTTTGCTTCCACCTTTTTGTAATCTAAATCGACTGCACTCTTTTTCCTCGCCGGGGAAGCCCTTCATCGGGGTGTGAGGTTTTTTAATGAGGCAGTCGAATGAAAACCGCTACATTACGAAAGAACTCATAATTCCCCAAAAATATTATGCGACACGCCAAAGGACGAAATCAACCGAAAATAAGGTTGAGATATTCGTCATTCTGATGTGATGAACAAGAATGTCGGTTGGGTGGGTGAAAGAGATCCTCTGCATCCACCGACAATCTCGAAAGCCTGCGGGCTATACAAAAACCGACCATCCGACAAAATGAGAGGGTGGAACGAAAGCCTGCGGGCTATACAAAAACCAACCCTCCGACAAAACGAGAGGGCGGAACGAAAGCCTGCGGGCTATACAAAAACCGACCCTACCACAAAATGAGAGGGCGGGACGAAAGCCTGCGGGCTATACAAAAACCGACCCTCCGACAAAACGAGAGGGCGGAACGAAAGCCTACGGGCTATACAAAAACCGACCCTCCGACAAAACGAGAGGGCGGAACGAAAGCCCGCGGGCTATACAAAAACCGACCCTCCGACAAAATGAGAGGACGGAACGAAAGCCCGCGGGCTATACAAAAACCAACCCTCCGACGATATGAGAGGGCGGAACGAAAGCCTATGGGCAATACAAAACTGACCCCCCCCCAGCAAATGGGGAGAACGGTAGTTGTGGCCAAGCTGAGCAGCCCTTGTGGGGCGACAAGAAGGACAGCTGGCAGGCATCAGTAGCTGCAAAAGCATAAATGCCATTTTAACTTTTCACCTACCAAACGCTCACAAGTACAGCCAAGGGAGTAAATGCAGTCCTCCCACAGCAGGGGCGAGGCGTTATAAATAGACACCAAAGAGCAAGCCTCTCCAACCATCCAAAGCCACAAAACATTTTCAAATGTAAAACCCGAAAAGCCCACCCAAGATGCATAATGCGAATAGGAAGCATTAGGAACCAAGGTTTCACTTTGATGATTGTGTCATCGATAATGCATTCAGATAGCGTCACCAATCCAGTAACTTTAGGCGAAAGCACCATCAAGCAGCATGCCCATCTCAAACCGCACCCAGAAGGTGAGCAAAAGCAAGCACGGTGCTAGATAACAACGAGAGCAATATCACGGGCACGACTAGTGGCAATCTTTCCAATTCAAATTGTAAAGTTACTTTCATTAACCAGTTTTTAAGTGCAGCACACCGACAACAAAGGTTCTTGCAACCCATCGGTTGAGGGGCTCGCAACGAAAGCACCCTCGCGCGAATGCTACCGCCCCTCGTCTAAGTGTGTGGGGGCGGGTGTTTCTTTACTATCGGCCGAGGGGCTCACAACGAAAGCACCCTCGCGCAATGCTACAGCCCCTCGTCTAAGTGTGTGGGGCGGGCGTTTCTTTACTATCGACCGAGGGGCTCGCAACGAAAGCACCCTCGCGCGAATGCTACCGCCCCTCGTCTAAGTGTGTGGGGGCAGGCGCGTCTTTACTATCGGCCAAGGGGCTCACAACGAAAGCACCCTCGCGCAAATGCTACCACCCCTCGTCTAAGTGTGTGGGGGCGGGCGCGTCTTTACTATCGGCCGACGGGCTCGCAACGAAAGCACCCTCGCGCAAATGCTACCGCCCCTCGTCTAAGTGTGTGGGGGCGGGCGCGTCTTTACTATCGGCCGAGGGGCTCGCAACGAAAGCACCCTCGCATAAAAGCTACCGCCCCTCGTCTAAGTGTGTGGGGCGGGCGCGTCTTTACTATCGGCCGAGGGGCTCGCAACGAAAGCACCCTCGCGCGAATGCTACCGCCCCTCGTCTAAGTGTGTGGGGCGGGCGTTTCTTTACTATCGACCGAGGGGCTCGCAACGAAAGCACCCTCGCGTGAATGCTACCGCCCCTCGTCTAAGTGTGTGGGGGCAGGCGCGTCTTTACTATCGGCCGAGGGGCTCGCAACGAAAGCACCCTCGCGCAAATGCTACCACCCCTCGTCTAAGTGTGTGGGGGCGGGCGCGTCTTTACTATCGGCCGACGGGCTCGCAACGAAAGCACCCTCGCGCGAATGCTACTGCCCCTCGTCTAAGTGTGTGGGGGCGGGCGTTTCTCTACTATCGACCGAGGGGCTCGCAACGAAAGCGCCCTCGCACGAAAGCTACCGCCCCTCGTCTACGTGTGTGGGGGCGGGCGCGTCTTTATTATCGGGCGAGGGGCTGGCAACAAAAGTGCCCTCACGCGAAAGCTAACACCCCTTGTCTAAGTGTGTGGGACGGGCGCGTCTTTACTATCGGCCGAGGGGCTCACTGCGAAAGCGCCCTCACGCGAATGCTATCGCTCACTCGCCCAAGTGTGCGCGGTCGGGCACGTCTTCGCTTTTGGCCGAGGGGCTCGCAGTCGTAATAACCTTCGCGCGAATGCTACCACAACCGAAATAACCTTCGCGCGAAAACTAGATGAACGTAAGAACAAGGTTCGCATTTTCAAAAATATACGTATATGTATATATAACAATGACAACACCAAAATACAAAGTCATAGTAACCCGTTTCTTTACATTCAATCTTTAAGCAAATTCATACAGTGTATTCAAGCTTGCTAACTACTCCAGCGAGCGAAGCAAAATGCTATATCACCATGCATCCGGCGAAAGCACGGCGTCTTCGGGCTCCACCTTAACAAACGAGGAGCCTTCGAAGCTTGGCGGCGCACGCGAAGCCTCGCGCCTTTTCCGCCTCGCCTCGAGTTCGCGTCGGTCAAAGTTCTCGTAAAAAGCACACAAATGCTCCTCCGTGCGCTTAAGTTTTCTAGCGCTCTTATTCAGATAAGACAAAAGCGATACCGTCGGAAACCTAGAGCGAAAGCTCCGCCACAAGTCACCTCCAACAAAAAGATCGCCAGATCTAATCATTAGCGGGCAAATGTCGAGAACGTCCGGCGTTCCCGCATCCACATCCTATTCAATACAACATTCCATTTTAAGTTCAAAATCACGCGCAACAACAAGTCTGGCAAATACAATCGACACATGAAAAACAAGCCCTATTCATTCATCTACCGCATCGAGGGGAGTGTTCGCGTCATGGGAAGCAGCAGCAGCCGAGCTTTCGGGGACCTCCTCATCCGGCTGGGGCGGGCTCGCTTCGTCTTCCAGCTCGGCTTCACGTGCTCGCCTCTCGAAGATGAAGTCCGAGAACACCTTTTGGATGTGCGCTTTCTCCTCCAGAGTATGCATCAAGAGCGATAGCTCAGAAGAGGCGTTACGCCACAAAAATAAAAGAAAGGAGACAAGGATAAAATGAAAGCACAAGCAATTGTCTCAATGTACCTTCCCGCGGCCCATGGCGGATTGCATGAGCGACATGTCGTTCCCACCCGCTAGCCAGAATTCGTCAAAGAATTTCTTGCCCAGGATCTTTGCCGCCTCAGGGGTCCACCAGTAGTAGTCCACCTCCTTGACCAAAAGGTCCACGATATGGGAGCAGCCAGCATCCACAAGGCTATGACCGATCGCCTTGATGCCAGTGACAGCGGCGTAGTCTCGGCCGAGGGCCATGTGTCCCTCCAGCGACTCCATCTTGGAACGAATCCAGCCAATGAGGCTATCGGCGTTACGCTCCGAGGGACCTTCCGCCTCAACGCCAATGCTGCGAAGGCATTCGTAGAAGCGAGATACATCCTCCTCAGCGGAAGTAAGAAGCGCTCTCTCCCTATCGGCCAGAGCAGCTCGCAGCTGCGAAAGCTCCCGCTTGAGATTCTCAGCCTCCTTCTGGATCGCCTTCCTGGAGGTGCGCTCATCCTCGGTTTTCTTTGTCTGCAATTTGAGATCGGTGGCGAG
Organism: Coix lacryma-jobi var. lacryma-jobi; assembly: GCA_009763385.1. NCBI lineage: Eukaryota > Viridiplantae > Streptophyta > Magnoliopsida > Poales > Poaceae > Coix > Coix lacryma-jobi. Next base: position 71,007,879 of record CM019823.1, read on the forward strand.
TTTCTTCACCTGGGTGTCAAACTTCATCACTTGAGTGTCAAGCTCCTGCTTCTCGCGCTCGATCTTGCGAGTGTAGAGATCTCTTTGGTTGCTCTAGCTGCGAGCGACAACGGTAGCCTGCGAATTGCAATGAAACAAAGGCAAAAAAAATTTAAAAACGGAAGCTAGACCGAAAGAGCCACGAAGCCCACAGCGAAACCAAACACTTACGCTCGCCAGGTGAAAAGATAGTGCGTCGTTGAGTTTCAGACTGCTAACTTTAAGGAGATCTTTTTCGATCTCTGGCGCGACGAAAGCTTTTTGTGAGAATTCCACAAATTTATTCGCCTCCTCACTGCCGCCAGGAAGGATTCCAGCCCGACGATAATCAAGTCCGCAGGCGAGTTGGGCATCTGAGGCCGCACCTAAAGAACGAGCAACGCGATAAGACTCCTCTTTCGCTTCATTAGTTTCGTTTGATGAGCTCAAGCCAGTATAAAAACGTGGGTTCTCGTAGTCCGAAGGCACCCCATCGAGAACCAACCGCCCGTAACCCAAAAGCTGCCCCTCCACCATTTCCTATGTCAGTCGAATGCAACGCGGCGAAAGGCGTAGCTTACCTTTGTCGACAGCAGCAGGAGCGGGCATTTTCAAGGACGCAGTTCCTCTTTCGCCAGCAGCCGTTTTTTCGCCGGGCGCCCGAGCAGAGGCTTCAGGGCGTGGAGCTTTCGGCTTCTTTGTCGGGCGCTCCATGGCATCGGGCGGACCAGAGGCATTGCGCGAACCAATCTTCGCGAAAGTCGGCATGTCAGCGACCGAAGCATCGTCGTCGAAAGCCGTGTGCGAGAGATGCACGTTCGGTTTCTTCGGAGCCATCCCCGTAGCGTAAGATGCGCTCTGCAAAAACACGCAAAAAATAAGGCGACCAATCATAAGTTTCGAAAACAGTAGCTGGACACGAAAGCCGCATTCGACAAAAAGGGGGGCGCAAGGTGAAACAAAATAGGCACAGAAGCATAAACTAACCACCCTCGGGTGATCGAAAGGGTCAACGTCGGGGATCGACTCCAGTGCTCCCCCTCGGCTCTTAACCATTGGTTTGGCAATTAGACGACCAATGCGAATATCTCCAACTTCAGCAGCTTTTCACCGAGGGATCACACCGCTGCGTCCCCCGCGCCGGGCCACGGCCTTGCCTTTCTCCCTCGGGTTCTCAATCTCTTCCTTGCCTTCGTCAAGCAGAGGCCTTTCGGCATACTTGACGCCCATCGCGTCGAAAGCCCGGTTCAAGCGATGACTTCGGCCGAGGTTGCCGAGTTGGAACTCACTTTCTTTTCATAAATATGGCCCGCAAATTTTCCTCGTTTTGCTTTTAATATGCTTCACAAAGCTTTCATCATCAGCAAAATTCGTGGGTCTCTCAAGCAGAAGAAGAGGGGACCGATACCCGTCCTTGTCAAAAAAGCCTTTGAAAGAGGTTGCGCTGCAGAGCGGGTTCATCCCGATAGCCATCCACTCTTTGACTAAGTCTCGGCTAATTTGAAACCGAGCGGTGAGTGCGAAAGCATGTCCGCAGCGAATGGCTTCTTTGTCATTCAGCGCCACGGGCGGAAGATGCCTCCCAGGGTATCTTTCCAAAACCGATACAAGCGGAGAGGCCTTCTTCTCCCCCTTGCCTAACTCAGAAGCGACGGTGTCGTCCGAGCAAACTCGGTAGTAGAAGCAGAAATGGTTCCAATCTGGCCACTTATTCTGATAGGTAAGCGAAATGGAAACGCTGCCTCGGGTCTTCCGCGGAACGAAATTAATACATCCAATCTCGCTGGGCAGCTCGCCTCCTAATAAAGGGTCGTTCACTTTTGTTGGTCGACGATGAATATCTTAAAACCGCACGAAAGCGTCCGCTCGTGGCTTGCAGTCAAGCATCTTCATTGCCTGAGCAAAAACGCCGAGTCTGACGAAAGCGTTCGGCGTGAGCTGATGGAGCTGTATCTCGAACCCAGAAAGAACGTCCGAGACAAATTCTTCAAGTGGAAAATCTAAACCAGCGGCGAAGTAGTCGCGAAAGACGATAGCTTCGTTGGGCCGCGGAATGGGCACCTCTTCGTCTCCAGGGGCGCGGCAATTTGCCAGATGGTCTGCCCTCAGAGGCCCCTTGTCGGCCAGTACTTGCAAGCCAGCGGCCGTCATTCGCGAAATGCCAAGATAAAAAGAGCAGTCCGTAGGCACCGAAACCAAGCCAGAGTCCCCGTCATCAGACAAACTCCCGCTGTGACCCGGAACTCGTGAAGCACCCCCAGATCCAATGGACACTTCAGCGCTATGTTCGCGGCGAAAGGACCAAGAAGCGCCAGTGCTTTCGCTAGACGAGCTCGAGGTCGACGTCGAGCTGGAAGACGCCATCTAACATGGCGCGAAAGAAAAATAAACAATAATACATGCGAAAGGAAAAAAATAAAAGGGGGAGGACAGAGGCGGAAGCAAACAAACTTAAACAGCTAGTTCAAAACATGACATAAGCCGAAAAGAAACAAAGACAAGAGAAAAAGAACTACGCACCACAGCTCTCGCTCGAGCGAATGATCGGAGCAGACACCAGCAGCTTTCGCACAAAAGCGAATGACGCGAGGCTTCAAAGGCGCGAGGCAACGAGGCAGGAATGCGTCAGGTGGCCAGGTAGCCTCCCTGCCCGAAGCCCTCATGCTTTTATACGAGCGGGCAGCACACGGTTTTCGAGAAAGACAAAAAGGCACCCAGGCATGGGAATCGAAGCGTCGCAACGGCACGCCAATACGGTACACGGGTTTCGAAAAAGACGAAAAGACATTTGGGCAAGCAATAGCCTGACAGACACAACGGTGCCAGGGGAGCGACAAGACATTCAGGCGCATGAAAAGAGGCGCCTAAAAAAACCCGGCTTCGAAACGAAGCAAAGGGGTACTTTTTTGGGCGGGCGTAGGCGCCTGGCGAAAGGACACGGTCGAACTTCGCAAGCTTACGAAACCGACCGTGAGGGGCTATTGTTGGGACGGTACCCAGACTGCAGGCGCCTCCAACCCGCAATAACGCAAGATGACGAAGCTTTCGTGCGAAAGGGAGCATTCGCACGGAAGCACACATTTCGGCTCGCGGATCAAGGGAAGGTGGAGCTTTCGTGCGAATGGTTATAATTTGCGCGGAAGCACGCATTTCGGCTCGCGGATCAAGGGAAGGCAGAGCTTTAGTGCAAATGGTTATAATTCGCGCGGAAGCACGCATTCGCTTTCGACCCGCAGGACCGGAGCAGGACGGAGTTTTCGTGCGAAAGGAAGCATTCGCGCGAAAGGAGCCTGGCGTTTTCGGCATGAGTTTTCGGCATTCATGACTTTGGTTTTTCATAGGTTTTCGTAGGACGCCGGAAACCTGGGTCTAATGGAGCGGGCCCACCGGTCAGGGAAAGGAGCCGGGGGACGCTGGGCCCGTCAGAGGGCAAAGTTACGATGATGCCCCTCGTGCCGGAAGAGTTGGCGTACAACCATGGAGTAGTTGAGTAGGGCGTCATTGTAATTGTAACGGAGTAGTTGGAAGGGCATTCTTGTACTTTCAAACTGATCTGGATTAATATAAAAAGCTCCTAGCCTCCCAAGGGAGAGGGAGAGGAACACTGTTCACTTCACCCATTTTCCCACTCTCTTTCGTCTATTTACGCTTTCGCTCAGTGTCTTGGCTCATGCGACAACCTGCTGTTTCAGGGTCTAGGTCCCGAAACAACACGCATGTTCTTTGGCTTGTGTTGTGCAGGTGTTGAGCTCGGATAAAGTGATCAAAGGCAAGGTGAAGGTCGAGTATAGACGTGTCGTGCTGATGGACCCGGAGCGGTGAAGGACGAACGTGAGGCTTGGACTGACGGACCGGTGGTCTGAGGATCGGCCGTGGTGGCTGACAGCCTGGGACAGCGACAAGTGAAGACTTGCGTGTGGACGGGGTGCACGGGCGGTGCATCCCCTCTACGGCTCGGTTTGGTGGTTGAGCCACAGAAAAACCACCGAGAGGACGGTTTCCAGGTTTGGGCCCCAAAACCTGGGTGGGGTCGGTTTCCGAGTTTGGGCCGCAAAACTCGGGCTGAGGACGGTTTCCAGGTTTGGGCCTCAAAACCTGGGCGCTGGCGGGTTTCTGAGTTTGGGCCACAAAACTCAGGCGATGGACCACAGGTTTCCCGGTTTTAGGTTTCCCGGTTTTGGCCTCAAAACTGGGGGGAGGTCCATGAAAAGGACGAGCAGAGCAGTGGCGGCACGTAACGGCAATCGGTGAGGTCGCGTCGAATCACCATCAACATTCAGTTGGTCAGGAATACCCTTAGGGTTAGCTTGCTCGCTCATTAGCAGTAGGGGTAGAAGGGGAATAATTGTATTAGGCTATATAAGGAGAGGCAACCCCTCCCTCTAGACTATTTCAGCCATTGCTATTTTCATTCTAGGGTTTCCTGCTTCCCATTCCCTGCTGTAGCTACTGAGATCCACAGAGACGGCTTAATCATACCTCTGTGTATTTGGATTTTGCAGAAACAGGACTGGATTCCCGTTGTCTCCTCGTGGGGACGAATTTTGGCTGGAAATTGAGGTTGTGATTCGCGTTCTCGTGTTGTTCTTCGCGTTTTGCTTTTCTCCTCAAGTTTCCTATCGATCGATCTCTCTCCACGTTGCTTCATTTGCAAAACCGTTTGAATCAACTTGTTCTTTACTGTGATGGGATCCTTTCCACCGAAGGAATTCAACTCAAACTTCACGAGCAAGTAGATCGATCGGTTTTCGTGTTTGGATCATTTTTCTCCCTTTTGTCCCCAATTCTTCCGATTTACCGATTTGGAGTTAGGTTTGAGCCATGATCTCTTAGGGATAGCTCACTAACTTCCTTGGGACTCCTCATACCGAGTCTAAGCCTTAGTGCTTTTGATTCAGAGGAGATCAGGTTGAATTCGCGGAAGAACAGTACAGTTTCGGGGGCATCGGACGCTCGGGTCGGGGGCATCGGACGCTGAGTTCGTCACATCGGACGCTCAGACACCACATGTCACCTGACAGAGTTTTTGAAGGAGCAACGAACGCTGACCTTCGGACGCTCCGTTGACCATCGGACACGTCCGAGGGTTGAGCATCGGACGCTAGGGTTTCACTGTAGCCAGCGTCCGATGCCTGTCTAGTAAGGTTCCAGAGAGGGTCATTTTTCATCGGACGCGTCCAGTGCTTGTACATCGGACACATGCCAGCGTTCGATGCTGTGATCTCAGCACTGTTTCGTCCGCAGTTTGACCGTTCGACTTCGGATTTGGTTTTGGGTATTTGCGGTGGATTTCCGACTTCATGCTCTATAGAAATCGAGCTCCTTGCTTTGCAAAATAGCCTGAATCCTGTCACTAGTTGACTTGCGTGAACTTGGACGACTGAGCTTTTGTGGTGTCCCGCTGTGTTCCTTGGTAACATCCACCCAATATCTTAGGTCGTGGACATCACGCTTGTCAACTTTGCTTTTGGGGGTTGATTTTCTAGGACAGAGGCCAGAGTTTCAAAAGACATTTTTAGGCTCCCATTCACCCCCTCGGGTCGCCTTTGGTAGCATTCTCGGTCCTTCAATTGGTATCAGAGCAGGTCAAGGATCTTCCACCTTAGCTGGTTCCAGATCCACAGAAGGCAACATGGATCGCGGCGTGGGCAAACTGTCGTTTTTCGATGGGACGAACTATGCGTATTGGAAGATACGCATGTCGGCCTATCTTCAGAGCATGGGTGCTTCTGTCTTGGAGATTTGCAACAAGGAAGATTACGTGGTCTTGGCTACTCGTGCTACTCAGCTGCAGATCGATGAGCACGATGCCAATAGCCGAGCCCGTAATGCTCTTTTCTCCTGTTTGAGCATGTCTGAATTTGATCACGTTTCTCACCTCCCCACGGCTCGTGAGATTTGGCGACCCTCATGCGCTTCCATGAGGGAACCACTCAAGTCAAATCCCGTCTCTATGAGTCGCACAAGCGGGAGTATGAGAACTTTCGACACATGCCTAGCGAGAGCATAGAAAGTTTATTCGCTCGCTTTCAGGTGATTGTCAACAGGATGAGGGCTAACAAGGAGTTGTTGCCTTTTGACGATCATGAGAGAGCTCTCAAGCTTTTACATACTCTCGATCGGTCGGTGTGGGACTCTAAGGTTCAGGCGATCATCGAATCACCTAACTATGAGACACTCACGTGCGATGAACTCTTCAGTAAGCTCAAGTCCAGTGAGATTGATGCCATGACGAGGGCTTCTTATGAAAATCCTTCTGGCCCGTCGATGGCTTTGCTTTTCTGGCTCTTCTGCTAAACCCTCTGGAGGCTTTGCTTTGTCTTCTCTTCTTTCTATCACAGAGGAGCAGCTGGAGTTCATGGGAGACGACGAATTGGCTTTGCTCGCCAACCGGTTCACGCGGTTCCACAACAACCGCATGAACCATCGTCGCAGAGGAGGATGCGCTGGGTGCTATGAGTGCGGTGATTCGAATCACATCATCGCCAACTGCCCAAAGAAAAACAAGCAAATCTTTGGCAAGGGTGATCACGGGCACAAGTATGACTCCGGCCGGCACAAGGAGAAGTACACCCCTCTCAAGCACAAGCTGAAGGGTGGCTTCAACAAGGAGTACATCAAGAAGAAGTACTTGGAGAAAGCCCAGGCCAAGCAGCGTGCGTTCTTTGCCACGCTCAGTGACATCGACGACTCAGATGACGACTCTGCTGCATCAAGTGATGACGAGTCCGAGAAGAAGAAGAAGATCGAGGACAAGCTAAATGGCCTCTGTTTCTTCGCCGATAACGAGGGCTTCTGCACCATGGCCCTCAGCGATGAGGTCAACGGCGAGCTGGAGGAGATCCCTCAGAACGACGACGACACATCCCAGGTATCTCAAACTCTTGACGAACTCTCTGCTGAGGTTGACAAGCTTACTGCTGCTCTCATTAGTCAAGATAAACTGCTTAGGCTTGCCGCTAGGGAGAGAAAGAAGTTTAGGAGAAAGTGGGAGGGCATAGTGAAGGAGCTTGAGTCTGTCAAGTCCACCGTTGTCATGACTGAGGAGGATGAGTGTGAAATGTGCTCCAAGCACATGACTGACCTTCTCACTTTGAGAGGTAAGTATGCTGCTTTGGTTGGAGAGGTGGATGAGCTTCGGGCTAGACCCGTGTTGCTTGGTGCGTGCAAGTCTTGTGCAGGCTTGCAATCCGAGTTGGCAGAGAAGAATGTCATGATTGTGTCTCTTGAGAAGGCTAGCTTTGGTAGCACTTGTGTGTCTAGGTGCGCTTTGTGTGAGGGTTTGGAGATGGAGATTGCGAATGTGAAGCATGACAAGATGCAAATCGAGGAAGAAAACACATATCTCCGGACCATCTTGTCATGGTTGTCTTGTGGTGAGCCGCAACTTGGGATGATGATTGCCCAATTCAAGCGTGCTGCTGGATGTCCGGGTGTAGGCTTTGCTCAGGGGATGGAGAGTGTTGTTTCTTTTGGCAAGATTGGAGAGTGTAGTGGTCTTAACCCGTGTGAGAAGCCTAACTCCACCACTACTCCCAAACTTACCAAGATACCACCCAAAGAGCCTCTTAAGCCTAACACCAAAGATGGAGTGTACGAGGAACCTTCGAGAGCTCCACCCAAGAAACAAGTGTGGTCTCCCTAGCCCAACCACCTGAAAAACAAGCTGGACACTATGCCACCTATTCAGGAGGAGCTCATGCCACAGAAGGGCAAAGTGATCTATACCCACTACCGTGAGTACCAACAACCCCCTATGAGAGCGGTGAGGTACCATTGTGAGCACTGTGGGAGAGATGGACACTTGAGAGAGTTTTGCTTTCGGCGCAAGAGAGAGGAGTGTCGTGCAAGGGAGATGAACAATGCGGACATGTACCATCCTTTCCATGATGTACATGTGTCGAATGTTGAGAGGAAAGCAGCTAGGCCTAGAGGTCCAATGCCTCAAGGTCCTAGGCCTCATGGAGGTTTTGCCCGGCGGAATCATAGCTTTGCAGATATGGACCCCGTGGCGGTGGCTTTGCTGTTGAGCAATACCCTTCACCGCGTTTTGAGTATCGCGATGGATGCTCTTCCCTTAGCGGACCACGTTTTCCTGTGTGTGGTGATCGTTTTCCCCGTAGGCGTGCTAGGAATGGCTTTTCTACTAACCGTTCTTTTGAGCAACCGGCCCAACACTGGTACTCTTCCCATTTTACTGACCCCAGTGTTGGACCGTTTGTTCACCCTATGTCTTTTTTATTGATGTAGGTAAAACGATTGGAGGACATTTGGTTGGTGGATTCTGGGTGTTCAAGGCACATGACCGAAAACGCCAAGTGGCTCTCCAGTCTTAGTCCAGTTGCCGGAAAGGAGTTTATCACCTTCGGCGACAATAGCAAAGGTAAAGTGTTGTCTCGTGGGTCGATGCGAGTTAATGAGCACTTTGTGTTGCGTGATGTTGCTCTTGTTTCTAACTTGCATTTTAACCTTCTTTCTGTTTCGCAACTTTTCGATAATGACTATGAGATTCGTTTTAAGCTGAATCTCAGTCGCATTTTGGACCCTCAGGGCAATCTTGTATGTTTGATTTCGCCCTTTGGGAAAGTCTTTCGTGCGAATTTCTCGGAGTCATTTGGAATTTCTCGTTGTCTTTTGGCTGGACCTTCCTCCTCTGATCTTTGGAAGTGGCATAGGAGACTAGGACATTTGAGCTTCGACTTGCTTGCAAGGCTTAGTTCACTTGGCCTAATCCGTGGATTGCCCAAGTTGTGCATGGAGAAGGATCTTGTTTGCCATTATTATAGACATGGGAAAATGGTGGCCACTCCCCACCATCCTTTGAATCAAGTTATGACCAAGCACCCTGGAGAGCTTTTACACATGGACCTTGTCGGTCCAGCTCGTGTGAGCTCGGTTGGGGGGAAGTGGTATGTGCTTGTTGTTGTTGACGATTTTTTGAGATATTTGTGGGTTTTCTTTTTAGCTGAGAAAACTAAGACTTTTGCTTTTGCTTGCAATCTGATTTTGCGTCTTCAGAACGAGTTCCCTAAGAACTCGATGCAAGCTATTAGAAGTGATAATGGTTCCGAGTTTAAGAACTCGGATTTTGAGAAGTTTTATGACTCTTTGGGTTTGGAGCATCAGTTTTCTTCCCCCTACAAACCGCCACAGAATGGTGTTGTAGAAAGGAAGAATCAGACCCTTGTTGAGATGGCCAGGACGATGCTCGATGAGCATAGGACTCCTAGGCGGTATTGGGCCGAGGCTATGAACACTGCATGCTATATTTCCAATCGCATTTTTCTCTGAGCTTTCTTGAAAAATACTTCTTATGAGTTGCGTTTTGGAAAACAGCCCAAAGTGAGTTATTTTAGAGTTTTTGGTTGCCACTGTTTTATACTCAAGAAAGGTGACCTGGACAAATTTCAGTCTCGTTCTTCTGACGGTGTATTTTTGGGTTATGGCACTCACACTCGTGCATATCGTGTACTTAACCTTGATACTAACCGAGTCATGGAGACATCCGATGTCACCTTCGACGAGACCATGGTTTGTCCTCCTTCTAGATTTGAGCGTGCAGGTGATCACGAGGTTGGCGAACCTCTTTTTGATGACGAGGATGAGGGTGCTGAAGGGATGGATGATCCAGCACCACTCCCACCTGCTGTGCCGCTAGGATTGGCTTCTACTACGACGACTCATGGCCCCAACCCCTCTTCGTCGACTACTTGGGGGTCATGGGATCTGCCACCTCGGGCTGTACCGTTTGTACCCGAGGAGGTGCCAGCTGCTGTTGAGCGGGAGGTTTCTTCAGCTCTGGAGGCACCACGACACATTCAGCACCAACACCCGCCTCAACAGATGATCGGCAGCATCAACGAACTTGTCACTTGGTCAAGGTCACAACAAATCACTCACTTTGCTCATTCTGCATTTGTTGCTGATTTTGAACCCCGAGATGTTGGACATGCTTTATCTGATCCGGATTGGGTAAATGCCATGCATGAGGAGTTCGAAAATTTTGAGAGAAATCGGGTTTGGGTTTTGGTTCCACCTCCTCCTTTGTGTCACCCTATTGGTACAAAATGGGTTTTCAAAAACAAACAAGGAGAGGATGGCCACATTGTGAGAAACAAGGCCAGACTTGTAGCCTAGGGGTATAGTCAGAAGGAGGGGATAGACTATGAGGAGACGTTTGCTCCTGTAGCTCGTTTGGAGGCAATTAGGATACTCTTGGCTTTTGCTGCATCCAAAGGGTTTAAACTTTTCAAATGGATGTCAAGAGTGCCTTCTTAAACGGCTACATAGAAGAAGAGGTGTATGTGAAACAACCCCCCGGTTTTGAAAATCCCAAGTTTCCAAACCAAGTTTTTAAACTTCACAAAGCTTTGTATGGTTTAAAACAAGCCCCTAGAGCCTGGTATGATAGGTTGAAAATCTTTTTGCTTGCTAAGGGTTTTAAAATGGGATGTGTGGATAAAACACTTTTTCTCCTCAAGCAAGGCAATGACACTCTCTTGGTCCAGATTTACGTGGATGATATCATTTTTGGTGGTTCTTCTCACGCTTTGGTTGCCAAGTTTGCAGATCTTATGAGTAGGGAGTTTGAGATGAGCATGATGGGCGAGTTGACATTCTTCCTTGGGTTGCAAATCAAGCAATCCCGAGAAGGAACATTTGTGCACCAGGGCAAGTACACCAAGGACATTCTGAAGAAATTGGATATGAGTGAGGCCAAGCCTCTTCCAACACCCATGTCGACCACGACGGCCCTGGATGCGGACGAGGATGGAGAAGCTATGGACCAGAAGGAGTACCGAAGCATGATCGGGTCGCTGCTGTACCTGACGGCGACACGCCCAGACATTCAGTTTGCGGTGTGTCTTTGCGCGTGCTTTCAGGCTTCGCCGCGCACCTCTCACCGTCAGGCGGTCAAGTGCATTATGAGGTACCTTCGTTTCACTCCAGAGTTTGGGATTTGGTATTCTGCTTCCTCCATCCTCTCCCTTTGCGGTTATTCTGATGCCGATTTTGCTGGTTGCTGACTTGATCGCAAGTCCACTTCTGGGACTTGTCAATTTATTGGTTCTTCTCTTGTATCTTGGTCTTCTCGCAAGCAGACTAGTGTCGCCCAGTCTACCACAGAGGCTGAGTATGTTGCTGCGACTAGCTGCTGTTCCCAGTTGCTTTGGATGATGGCCACTTTACGTGATTTTGGTCTAAGCTTTTCTCGAGTTCCTTTGCTTTGTGACAGCACGAGTGTTATTAGCGTTGCTAAGAACCCCGTGCTGCATTCTAAGACCAAACACATTCATGTGCGCTTCCATTTTTTGCGAGACCATTTTGAGAAGGGTGATATCGACCTTCGCCATGTCGATACTCATCATCAGTTGGCAGATACTTTTACCAAGCCTTTGGACCAATCAACCTTTGTTCGGTTGAGAGGTGAGCTTGGTGTGTGTTTTCCCTTTTAGATGGGGGAAACATTTTGTCTTGTGTATCATAGACTGACTCGTTTTGCTTTGTTTCGTTTTCGTTTATGAGTAAAATAGTCTTTGCATTTCATCATGCATCTTTACTTTCTGAGCTTCTTGACTATATTCCTTAGAATGTAACTATGCTTTGTCTAGTATGCTCCGATGCTATATGATGATGCTTGTAGCTTATGCTCTTTCTGATCACTGATACATGTTGTGAGCTGAGCTATTTTATGAATGGTAAATATGCTTAATGAACATAAAATTTCAAATCTGTTCACCATTGCGATTGGCAACTAGCATGTGTAGAATGTGTTGAAATCACTTGTGCTTTTCATATATGCTAGGTTGCTATGTCTTGAGCTCTAAGTCATTCACTTGCTTGGTATGTGCATATTCTGTCATAAAATTGAACCAAGTTAAGTGAATTGGAAAGATCAAGATGGGGTTGCTTGTCAACACATCACGGTATCGAGACTGTTTCTCACTGCACTTTGAGTTAAACTTGAGCCGTGTAGTGTAAGACCAAAACCGTTGCTTTAAGCTTCTGATTGCTTCTGCATAGGCTTAGCACGGTTGAAAAGTTACGCATTGACAAGCTTTCAACCTCTCGCAATCATATGCTGAAATTGGAACTTGTGTAATTTAACCGCTGCAACTCTGATAAAATTTGTATACACAAGTCTATGTTTCATTCTATAGCATGATGATTGAATTTTGCTAGGGGTAGTTCACCTTGTATACATGGTTAGCACTTGTTTGACTTCCTATCTATACATATTCAGTGCTATTTTGATGGTGAATACCTTTTTGGCTAAAACTGCTCACATTGCTCATATGTTCATATTTTGTATTTGGTGATCAGTTTGAGCTTTTGCTAGCATTTTGTGTGTATTGTTGAGTCATCGGATCAGCACTTTGTGGAGCATCTTTTCATTCTATCGACTATATTCCTAAAGCTGGTAACGTGCATTTCTGACTCATATGCATTTGGAAGGGAGAAATTTATTTGATAGTACATTATCAACTAAGGGGGAGAACATTGACAAATCATATCTTAGTTGTGTGCATTGTTGTAGGGGGAGTTTGCTGGGAGCACTTTTCAATTGGCTCGGCTCGAATTTTTCGGACTTGTCAATTGATTCGGAGTTTTTGGAATTATCAATTGGTTCGGAACTTTTCTACTAGTTGTGTTGAGCCTCTGTGCCTCTATCTTGAGGAACTAGCAATTTTGCATTATGATGTGCTTTCCAGTTGATCTTGGTTCGATTGGTATCAAGCTTTCTTGTCTTTCAGTTGATATCAAGCTTTCTTGCTAGCTGTGTTGAGCCCATTTTGCCTCTTCTTGAGGGCTAGCTTTGCGCTTGGTTGCGTCGAGCCGTTGCCCATGTCTTTGGGGACCAAGTTGTTTTGCTCACTCCACTTGACCTTTTTTCAGCTTTGTTATGCTTCTGGGTCATTTGGCCGAGTTCTCTTCTCTTCCTCTTCCTTCTTTCTTCTATCTTCATATGATTGGTGTTGGTAGTTGACAATGCACTCATGAAGGGGGAGATTGCGGATACATGGGTGTATGCCGGATCTTGAGATGATGAGTGATTGTCAACTGGGATGATGCGCATGTTCTTTGGCTTGTGTTGTGCAGGTGTTGAGCTCAGATACGGTGATCAAAGGCAAGGTGAAGGTCGAGTAGAGACGTTTCGTGCCGATGGACCCGGAGCGGTGAAGGACGAACGTGAGGCTTGGACTGACGGACCGGTGGCCTGAGGATCAGCCGTGGTGGCTGACAGCCTGGGATAGCGACAAGTGAAGACTTGCGTGTGGACGGGGTGCACGGGCGGTGCATCCCCTCTACGGCTCGGTTTGGTGGTTGAGCCATAGAAAAACCACCGAGAGGACGGTTTCCAGGTTTGGGCCTCAAAACTTGGGATCGGTCGGTTTCCGAGTTTGGGCCACAAAACTCGGGCTGAGGACGGTTTCCAGGTTTGGGCCTCAAAACCTGGGCGCTGGCGGGTTTCTGAGTTTGGGCCACAAAACTCAAGCGATGGACCACAGGTTTCCCGGTTTCGGCCTCAAAACCGGGGGATGGCCCAGGTTTCCCGGTTTCGTCCTCAAAACCGGGGGGAGGTCCGTGAAAAGGACGAGCAGAGCGGTGGCGGCACGTGGCGGCAATCGGTGAGGTCGCGTCGAGGCGAAGCTACCAGTTGTGCGGGCATGGCCGTCGGATCACCATCAACTTTGAGTCGGTCAGGAATACCCTTAGGGTTAGCCTGCTCGCTCATTAGCAGTAGGTGTAGAAGGGGAATAATTGTATTAGGCTATATAAGGAGAGGCAACCCCTCCCTCTAGACTATCTCAGCCATTGCTATTTTCATTCTAGGGTTTCCTGCTTGCCATTCCCTGTTGTAGGTACTGAGATCCGCAGAGACGGCTTAATCATACCTTTGTGTATTTGGATTTTGCGGAAACGGGACCGGATTCCCGTTGTATCCTCGTGGGGACAAATTTTGGCTGGAAATTGAGGTTGTGATTCGCGTTCTTGTGTTGTTCTTCACGTTTTGCTTTTCTCGTCAGGTTTCCCGTCGATCGATCTCTCTCCACGTTGCTTCGTTTGCAAAACCGTTTGAATCAACTTGTTCTTTACTGTGAGGGGATCATTTCCACCGAAGGAATTCAACTCAAACCTCACGAGCAAGTAGATCGATTGGTTTTCGTGTTTGGATCGTCCACCCAATATCTTGGGTCGTGGACATCACGCTTGTCAACTTTGCTTTTGGGGGTTGATTTTCTGGGAGAGAGGCTAGAGTTTCAAAAGACATTTTTAGGCTCCCATTCACACCCCCTTTGGTCGCCTTTGGTAGGATTCTCGGTCCTTCAAGAATCAACCCCAAGGGCAAACTTAGAGCTTGAGAGTGTCCACAACCCTAGATGTAGGGTGGATGCTTCCAAGAAGCACAGCGGGACACTCTAAAACTCTACAAACTCAACGCAAAAACCGGAAATCAAAACCATCCACGAATGAACGAGCCTCGGACGAAAGCATGTTGATCTGTACTGACCGGACTCTGATGAGCGTCCGGTCAGGTTTGATCGGACGCGACCGTTCAGCTCAGGAGCGTTCTGGATGTTCTCTGAGTTGGACCGGACTCACTATGTACATGAGTCCGGTCACAACCAAAACCAGAGTCCGATCACAAGCCGAGCGTCTGGTCACCACAGACAGACAATGAACAGTGCCCTCTGTGCGTCCGGTCACTAGCAAGTCGAGCGTCCGGTCAAGTCACAATGAAAATTCTATCAACGTGTTCAACGACCGGACTCACAACCTAGCATCCGGTCACCCCGACTCGGGCGTCCGGTCACCCCGACATAGCCCTGTTCGTCCAACGATTTGACTCGATCCCACTCAAAATGAAACCACTAGGGCTCAAACTCGGTGAGAGGAGTCACAAGGAGGATAGTAAGCTACTCCTAGGAGATCATGGCTCGAACCTATCTCCAAATCGATGAATCGAAGAAGTTCGGGAGAAGGGAGGAGAGAACGATCCCACGAAGAAATTGCCCGATCTGATGACTCAAGAAGTTAGAGATCAATTCCTTCGGTCAAAAGATTTCAAATACGTTCATGAACAACATGGTTCAAGCAGAATCGCAAACCTACTCACGGAGAGAAAGAACGAGGCAAATCTCTGTGAGAGCCAAAAATGAAAACGCGAGGAACACACAAGCAAGAACGTGATTCGATCTCAATTTCCAGCTGAAACTCCTCCACACGAGGAGAACGAGATTATAGTCTCGTTTCCTCAAAAAGCAAATACACAGAGGTATGATTCACCGTCTCTGCGGATCTCAGTAGCTACAGCAGGGATGTGGGAAGCAGGAAACCCTAGAATGAAAATAGCAATGGCTGAGATAGTCTGGAGGGAGGGGTGACCTCTCCTTATATAGCCTAATACAATTATTCCCCTTCTACCCTTACAACTAATGAGCAAGCAGGATAACCCTAAGGGTATTCCTGACCAACTCGAAGTAGATGGTGATCCGACGGCCACACCCGCACAACTGGTAGCTTCGCCTAGATGGTGATCCAACGGCCACGCCCGCACAACTGGTAGCTTTGCCTCGACACGACCGATTGCTGCCACGTGCCGCCACCACTCTACTCGTCCTTTTCACGGACCTCCCCCCCGGTTTTGAGGCCGAAATCGGGAAACCTGGGCCATCCCCCGATTTTGAGGCCGAAACCGGGAAACCTGTCGTCCATCGCCTGAGTTTTGTGGCCCCAACTCAGAAACCCGCCAGCACCTAGGTTTTGAGGCCCAAACCTGGAAAGCGTTCTCAGCCCGAGTTTTGTGGCCCCAACTCGGAAACCGGTCACACCTAGGTTTTGAGGCCCAAACCTAGAAACCATCCATTCGGTGGATTTTCTGTGGCTCAACCACCAAACCGACGTCGTAGAGGGGATGCACCGCCCGTGCACCCCGTCCACACGCAAGTCTTCACTTGTCGCTGTCCCAGGCTGTCAGCCACCACGGCCGATCCTCACGCCACTGGTCCGTCAGTCCAAGCCTGACGTTCGCCCTTCACCGCTCCGGGTCCATCGGCACGACACGTCTCTACTTGACCTTCACCTTGCCTTTGATCATTGTATCCGTGCTCAACACCTGCACAAAACAAGCCAAAGAACATGCGCATCATACCAGTTGACAATCACTCATCATCTCAGGATCCGGCATACACCCATGTATCCACAGAAGAAGAACTCTTATGAGTTGCATTTTGGGAGGCAACCCAAAGTCAGTTATTTTAGAGTGTTTGGTTGCCATTGTTTTATACTTGAGGAAGGCAATTTGGACAAGTTTGAGTCTCGCTCTTTTGATGGTGTCTTTTTGGGTTCTGGTAATCATACTCGTGCATATCGTGTACTTAACCTTGACACTAACCGAGTCATGGAGACATCTGATGTCACCTTTGACGAGACCATGCATTGTCCTTCTTCTAGATTTGAGCGTGCAGGTGATCACGAGGTTGGTGAAACTCATTATGATGATGAGGAAAATGGAGCAGAATAGATAGATGATCCAGATCTTCCTCCACCTGCTGTCCCTTTGGGATCGACTTTGACCACGACTACTCACGGCCCCGACCCGTCTTCTTCCACTACATGGGGGCAGGTCGATCCACTACCTTAGGGTTTGCCAGTGATACCAGAGGAGGCACCAGCTACTGTTGAGGGGGTGGTCACATCAGCCTGGAAGGCACCATGACACATTCAACGTCAACACCCTCCTCAACAGATGATCGGTGTAACACCTGGTTTTCTGAAGAATACCAAGTGTCCTCTATATGTGTGCCAAGGAAGTCCACAAGACACATATAGCAAGAAATATGGAATTTCTCAAAGACAATGCTTAATTATATATCGAAACATAGATACAACAAGGCTTACATCTACAACAAAGCAGAGCAGAAACTATTCTTCGGGACTCCAAACTCCATAGGGACGGTTGACTGGGGAAACACTCGCCTAGAACTCTTGGAACATCTTATGTAACTCCTCACTTGAATCCACCATCTGGTACTGTTGACGTTTATTAACTATCATTATTTACTGTCAACAAGACTTGAATAAATGTCAAAAAAGATTGTCAACATAGAAATAGGAGGTTTAAACTAACAAATTCCATGATTTTTGGTAATTCTACATTCTCCAGGGATTAAAGCAGGAAAACCAACCACATTGCTTCCCCAAGAAGGAACCCGACATAGATTTCTTCACCGCCACGTCGGGATACTTCTAGAAGACTCCAGAGGACTCCACAAGACACCACGAGACGGGGCACCACAGGAGGCTTACCTGTGGGACCGACCGGTCCCACAGGGCCCACCGGTCGGTCGGCCATGGAGCCGCCACGCCTCCGTCTTCTGCAAGCTACTTCCACCGACCTCTAGGATGCATCTCGAGTCGGTTTGATCCAACGATCGCGATTCCTCGCCCAGGGCTATATAACCAGACCCCTGACCCCCCCTCTAGAAGATCATCAGATCAAGATCAGAAGACAAGACAGAAATTAGGGTTTCTAGAGAGAGAGAGTTAGAGCTCTACATCAAGATTAGAGTTTAGTCTAGTTAGATTCAAGTAGAGGCAGGCGACTTCGTCGGCATATCCGGCTAGAAGCTTCGTCTAAGTCTCCGGATCATTGTCGAAGACTCGGTAATTTGTATCTTTATTCGACTTTATGCTACTTTAATATATTTCAGTTTATTCAGTTTTGGAGTTTATTCTAGTTATATATTTAATATAGATTTGATTATGATAGAGTTTATGATCATGTTCGTAAAGTACTTAGCTTTATTTCGGAGAGAGTTAAGTGGTCAAACTGGTGTAAACATGGTGTTTGGGCTAAGTTTACCTGCAAATACATCCTATGCTCTGGGTCGAGAGGTAGATCGCAGGAGTGACAGTCCTGTTGAGTCCTTTGTAGTCCTCCCTCCGAGTGTAGATCTTAGTAGGACGCGGTTGCAAGTTAGAATTCATTACTCTGTTCTTGATTCTAATTTAGTAATGTCCCTTGATCATGGATGATAGATTAATTAGCTATAGATGATTGTATATTAACTAGAGTAATCACTAGGCTTCATAAATGTGAAGTA
Organism: Coix lacryma-jobi var. lacryma-jobi; assembly: GCA_009763385.1. Taxonomy (NCBI): domain Eukaryota; kingdom Viridiplantae; phylum Streptophyta; class Magnoliopsida; order Poales; family Poaceae; genus Coix; species Coix lacryma-jobi. The sequence goes on from CM019823.1 coordinate 71,026,007, forward strand.
ACTTAGGATTCGAATCACTTAATTAATCTCCTGACTCTCTGCTTGATCTATGTAGTTCGCTCTATCTCTAGAATTCCCGTTTTTATCAATTATTATCTGTACCTTGTCTTACCCCTGCTTGGACATGTGAGTGATGAATGAATGATAATCTCTGCTAGTTCCCAGCTTCGTTTCTATCTTCAGTAAAATATAAATAATGATACCTAGATAACCTGGGTGAAATGCTGCTACAACAGGTATATTTATCTGTGCGCTTGCGGATAAATATTTGTTTATATCTTCTGAGCTAGTGTCACATATAATTTACATTTCTAGTATCATGTTAGGGATGACAACTTGACTTTAAGTGATGCTAGGAGTGTCCTATACATTTCTGAAGGCTCTTGCTAGAATCAGTTCATCAAAGTTTATTAAAAGCAATTGCATTAAGAAGTGTCAACAGGTACCCATCCGGGATTTTCATTGATTGTACGTAAAGCAAGGGTGAGCGCACCATACTCAACAAGTATAACATGAGGGATGCAAGGCTCAAAAGGCTAGACACGGCTGAACTGCGGTAAGCATTTTTAGTTGGTCATATTTTATTTATTAGACCTATGTCTCTAGGTTATGCTTAAGCTCCCATGGTGAAAGTATAATTAGTTATCATCAAGATTGTCATTACCCACATCATTTCATAGAACTGTCTCAAAAAGGATCCAGGCCGCTCATGACCGAGAGCACGGCTGATATATCAGTTTGTTCTTAACTCTGTGGAGTGTGTACAACTTTACCCACAAGTCGTGATTGCCCATTGCCCGAGGCGGCCAACCTCTTAACTCACTACCAAGGTAAGTCGGCAGGGATCACTACGAAGCCTTTCCAAAGTTGGTCTAACAAGTCGTAGCCGCTAAGGTTTCTGTCTCCCAAGAGTTATGAACACCTCCCCACTAAGGTAACACCCCATCCTCCAAAGCAATCACCCTAGTGGGACCGGGCCATAACTACATGGTACACCCCTCTTGCCCTTTTGGTAAGCTACAGACGAGCTAGAACAATCAAAGTACTTAGCTAAGACCAGAGCCATGTAGTCCTCGTGGTTGTACTGTAAATCCTGGGTTGTCGCTTTAAGAATCAGAACCAACATTTGTTCCATAAATCATTAATCAAGATTATCATTTTAATATTTGGTATTTGCAAGTTAAGCAGAACTACCCATATGCACAACCCAAGGTAACAAGGAATACATGACAACAAGTTCTAGGTTAAATCTCTAGAGTTCATCATATTAGACACATGCATATGAAAAGCTGATTAAAAGGTTGCTGGGTAACAAAGGAACTCATGTTATACTTGCCTTCCAAAAACTCGTGTTGATGGTTCCACTTCATCGAAGATCTTCTTCACGACCGCCTTGGACTGCTCGAACTCTAAACGGGATCAAAGACACCACACAAGCATCGAATCCAATCATTACATGCAAACAAATAATATTTCTATTAGAACAGTACACCAAATAGTACTAAAACAAGACAAAAAGCTTATAAAACTAATCTACGTATTTCTGCGAACACGTGAGCGCAAGAATCACTCTAATCGGAGTTTTAAATCAAAAGTTATGTTGAAAACAAGGTTCAATGGCACTTTTGTAATAAAACTGAACTCATTTTCGATTTAAAACAAATAAAAACGCATTTTCTGCGCAGTAAGGACGGCGGCCACTATTTTCAAAAACTGCAGGGGCTAAACCGAAGAAAACCAGACTGAAAAGAAATTACTTTGAACAGACTAGGACTGTGGGTTAATTTTCAAAAAGCTCGGGGGCCTTTTTGCAAAAGCAATGGTGGTTGCCGCGCTGGTGCCGACACGGCGCCATGCGGCCCGGTGCGACTGGGCGAGTCCACCAGCTAGTTGGTGGACCGCGCAGTGGCTCTGGTCCACGGGTCCACGCGGCCGGCGCATAGCCCTTCGGGGGGCGCTTCTAATCCTGGCCATCCGTGGCCAGATCGGCGCAGGGGGTTCGACGAGCGTGTGCGACAGCGGGGCGGCGCGCCATTATCGCGGCTCTGGAGCTTGCTAGGGAGCACTCCAAGCCTCGGTTCGCTACACGGGAGGCATGGGGGTGAAGCAGAGACGATGACGATCTCTGTTGGGGGCTCGGCCATGGCAGGGGGGGCTTACCGCGGCGAGGTCAACGATCGTGAGATTTGTAAAGGGGAAAAACACACGGTGAGCTCGGTTTGTGCCAAAACGATGAAGGGAGGCATGGGAGTGCTTTGGTTGGCCGCGACGTCTCCTGGGGAGGGCTCAACGGCGGCTAGGGCAGTCGGCGGGGTTCTGCAGGGCGGCGAGGTGAGGGACGCGAGTGGGAGGGTGAGCGGGAGAGCTCGGGGCCTCGCCCCAGGCTTTATAGGGCTCAGGCGGTGCAGCGAAGCGGCTCGGGTGCGCCACCGAGCCACCGCGGTGGCGTAGTGGCCATTAAGTCCACTACCAAGCGGTTACGGGGAGGGGAAGGGAGGCGACGGTGGCGCCGAGCGGTCGCGTGAGGTAGGTGAAGAGGCGCTGAGGCTGACGGGTGGGGCCGGCTGGCAGGCGGGGTCAGTGCGGCTGACGTGTGGGGCCGGCCCGTCAGCGGGCGGGTGCGGGTGTGCAGGCGCTTCTCGGGCGCGAGCTGGGCCACGCGGGGATTGGGTCGCGGCGCATGCGAGCGGAGAAAGGGAGGCAGGCGCGGGAGCGGGCCTAGCGGCATGGGCCAGTTTAGGCTGAGGCAGGTGCGGGGGAAAGGGGAGAGGAAGGCGAGCCCGGGCTGGGCCACTTCTCCTGCTGGGCTGAAAGGGTGGGAGAAGAGAGAGGAGAAAAGAAAGGCTTTTCTTTTTATTTTCAAAGCAAAACTTGCTCAAATTCAAACTAGGTTTCAATTCTGTAACAACCCAAAAATTCAGACTTTTAAAATTTTTCTGTGATTGTGTGGAGCATGTAGTTGCTAGCCGAACTGGGAACAATTTATAAATAAATTGTTGCATTCATATAGAATTGCTTGTAGGAGTTTGCCGAAGATTATTTTTGAAACTCAAGTCTAGAATTGAAGAGCACAAATCCATAGCAACCTCCTCTCATTCTTCATGAAACTCTTCTCGATCTCTCTCTGCATGCCAACTCTGAAAATCTCTGAGTCACAATGAATCATAACTCGGGGAAAATTCATTTTCCCCATTTCCTATTCTCGACTTCTACTCCAAACTCCCTTCAGAACCTGTCTCAAAACTGCTCGTTTGAATTCTATTTAAATTCCTCACAAAATTCTTCCACAAACTCTATTTGAATCTCTCTCATTTCTTTCTCTAGATAAATGGGAAATCCTTCCCTTTCCATGGGCCAAGACCCTCCTCTTTTTCCCCCTAGCCCACTCACTCACCTCACTCCTCCCCTGCTCCAACCGAATGGGCCATGAGCCCAGCCAAAGCCCCTCACTCGCGTGGGCCATAGCCCACCCGCCAGAAGCTCGGCCCAGCTTACCCTCTCTCCCGCAGGCTCTCTCCACTAGGCCCGCTCCAAGCCTACAGCCGACACCCCTCACCCAAACCCTAGGGCGCTCGTCCTTGCAAGCCGTCACCGCCACCAGCCTTCGCACGTGTTACCGCGCCCTTCCCCCACCTGCTCCACCACCCGATGTGTGCCGCGTGTCCCGGAGTGGGCACGGACGTCGAAGATGGATAGAGGACCCTTGGTGCCCTAGCCAGCGCGACTACAAGAGCAACAGCGCCGCCACTGCTTCTTCTTCTTCCTCAAGCCACCGCCCTCTCCGTCTTCTCCATCCACGTCGCGCCCCAGGTCCACCTCCAACACCGCCGCTTTCTCCCTCCTCGTCGACTGTAGAACCACCATCAAGCCACACCGGAAGGGAGCTCCGCACGATGCCCCAGCCAGCCAAGCAACGGCCACGTCAGCCGAGACCGTGGCCACGCCACGCTGACGACCTCGACCTCGCCACGCTCTTCCTCGACGTCGCACTGGACCACTGTTATGATGGCCGCTGCGCCCGCAGCCCCGTCTTCGCCTAGATGCTCTGCTTCTTCGCCAGCGGATATCTCTCTCCTCCATCGCCGTTTTGATTGGCCGCGACCGTGCCACGACATTGAGCCCGCGACACCGACCCCGAGCATGCCGTGGACCTCCCCAGCGCCCCTTCTTCGGCTAGCTGCGACCTCGCCACTGCTCCTGCACGACTGCGCCTCTGCCAGTGCCGCGACCCCGCTGCTGGCCATGGCCGCTCAGCAGCCGCCTGTGGCCAACCTCTGCTTGTCTCGGCCAGGGCTGGGGCCAAGCTGCACCAGCCACGACAACCGCTCGCGATGCCAACGATCGCCCCTTCTGTGCCATGTGTGAGCATCAAGGCCCCCAGTGGGTTTCGGTGATTGGATGACAACGGTAAATTACTATGACTAACGTGTGTTTTGCAGAAACAATTGAGTTAGGTCATGGTAATGATGATCGTGAGGACGCTATGGTATTCATGTCCCCTTATTGATGGAATTCGTTCGGTTTTCAAAGGATGGATGATGAAGATGGAGATAGGCTAGTTCTAAGTGTCATTTGGTGTTGAAGGAAACTTAGAGTAGCATAGGTCTTTGTTTTACCTTTGGTCGTACTATAAAGAGGGGTTTGAATGGGTAGCTTGACCTAGGTGGGACTTTTGAGTTAGGTGTGGTGCACACTTGTTAACCAAAGCCCTAGGTAGCTTAGAAAGGTCCCTAAGATCATAAGGAAGAAAGTTCGTGAAGGGAGCGTCGCAACCCGAAGTCGTTTTGGACGTCTATTTGCGAACGGACGCTCAATCCCTAGCGACCGGACGCTGGGGCATGCGTCCGGTCAGTGGGCTGGCTGAGGGGCAAGTCTGGCTGCGACCGGACTCACCCTCAGCAATTGATCGGACGCACCAGGAGGGTGAGTTTGGTCGCGTCCAGAGAGGTTCCAGAGAGGAAAATTGATGACCGGATGCGTCCGGTCAGTGATGATCGGACGCATGCGTGCGTCCGGTCAACACTTCGTACAGGTGTTAGGCCCAACATCATGTAGCCGTTAGGCACTGACCGGACGCGTCCGGTCACCCCGACAGGTGCGTCCGGTCAGTGTATAACTGGCTGGGCTTACCCCTTCGTGCATGATTTGAGTTGGGGTGTATAAATATGCCTCCCCCTCATTCATGCTGGATCTCTTGCTCATTTGAAAGGTTGCCAAACACATTGTGAGTGCAAGTGAGTGCAAGAGGCCTAGTGAGGTTGAGAGATTTGATAATTGAGTGATCAAACACCTCATTAGTGAATAGAGAGTAGCAAGTGTGCATCCACCCATCTCATTAGCCTTGTGTTGGTCAAGTGAGAGTTCTTGCTTGTTACTCTTGGTGATCGGCATCACATAGACGGCTTGGTGGCGATCGGAGAGTTTGGTGATCATCCGAAGGCATTGTGGATGACCCAAGCCAAGTTGTGACCGGTAGCGAGCGACTCACCGGGCCGGAGTGGCGAAGAATCAGCTCGTAGTGAGCACTTGATCCTTGCGCGGATCAAGGGGGAGCGATACCCTTGCGCGGGTGCTCCAACGAGGACTAGGGGGGTGTGCCGACACCTCGATACCTCGGCAAAAAGATCGTCGTGTCATCTCTACTCTCTTTACTATGCATTTGCCTTTGAGCAATTCAATTCCGCATTTACTCGTTGTTCTTTCATAAGTTGAATTGCCATGCTAGAGTAGAAATGGTTTAGCGATAGTCTTTTGTGCAATTGATTCTTCTCGAACACACTTCTAGGCACAAGGGGGTTAATTGGGGCTTGATAGGTTTTAATTCTTGCAAGAAGTTTTAGAAAAGCCCAATTCGCCTCCCCTCTTGGGCATCTTGATCCTTTCAATTGGTATCAGAGCCTCGTGCTCTCGATTTAGGTTTAACCGCCTAGAGTTAAGATGTCCGGAGGTGACACTACTACAGAAATCTTTTGCATGACGGTCATTTTTATTTAACCGTGATGGGCAATTGAGCCCGTCGCGGACGCCTCGTCACAGTAAATCGAGGCTAACCGCGGCGGGCTCAATAGCCCATCACGGTTAATACCATTAACCGTGACGGGCAGGTTACGCTACCCGTCACGGTTAAAGTTTTCAGGTTTTAAAAAAATACAGCAACACATATATGAATGCATAATCGAATCCATATTTAAAAGGTCAAACACAGACATAACACATGACACATACATATACATACATACATTAACTTGTTCTCATTGTCATCCATAGAACATCGACGAAATTGTTAAAGTGTTATATTACATGTCAGATTGCAAAAAAACTAATTGACGAAGTCCATGTACATATAATCCTTCATCTCTTCGCGTAACATGGTGCTCCATTTCCTAAGCTTCTTGTACTCGGGAAGCAGTGCTAACGGGGCATTTGTATCAAAGAACGGTTGCCCTTCATGCACTACACGGTCAATGACAAACTTGCACATGTCTGCCACTATTTGATCGAAGTTATGTTGATTGCTCTGCTCTCTTTCCCACCATTCAGTTGCTTTCTTGAGCTGCCGCCAGCTACCGTTGTACTTCCTGCAGGCCCTTAGGTACTCGCAGACATAGTACCCACACAAAGTTGTCCCTGGTGGTTGCTTGGCACACTGCACGATACACAAGCATTACAACACTTTGGTATAGATCGATAATATATGCATGGTGTGGGAAAAAGTATAAGTGACGCTTCAAGTAAACGTACCGGGAACACTTTGGTATAGATCGATAATATATGCATGGTGTGACAACACTTTGATTTTGGCGGCGGCAGCAGCAGCAGTAGTAGCAGCAGCAGCAGCAGCAGCAGTAGTAGTAGTAGTAGTAGTAGTAGTAGTAGTAGTAGTAGTAGTAGTAGTAGTAGTAGTAGTAGTAGTAGTAGTAGTAGTAGTAGTAGTAGTAGGAGTAGGAGGAGCAGCAGGAGCAGCAGGAGCAGCAGGAGCAGCAGCAGCAGCAGTAGTAGTAGTAGTAGAGCTTGTTGCACCGTAGTAGTTGAGCTTGTTGCACCGTTTCATTTGGTACATCAGTGCGTAGTTTTCGTCCGATGCACCCTATCCCTGAGGTTCTGCCTTCGTGTTGATGGACAGGCAACCTAATCATCCTCCCATCTTTTATGTACCTCATACACCAGTTCACGGCCTCCTCCGTTGTGTATGCCTCGATCATAGAGCCCTCAGGGTAAGCACGGTTATGGACGTATCTGTTAAGGGTGGACATGAACCGCTCGTACGTCCACATCTGATGTAGGTACACGGGGCCCAGTTGTTGGATCTGATCGACCATGTGCATCATCAAGTGTGGCATAATATCAAAGTATGCTGGTGGAAAGCACATCTCGAGCTGGCAAAGGGTCTCTGCGATGAACTCCTTCAAGGCAGGTAGCTCGGCCTCATCAATGACCTTCTGGGTGATGCGGTTAAAGAAGTATGACATACGCGTGATGACCATCTTCACGTACTCTGGACGGATAACCCTGATCGCAATTGGCAGGAACACCGTCAACATGACGTGGCAGTCATGTGAGTTGTAGCCGGTCATTGTGAGGTCTTTCATCGAGACCAGACTCTTGATATTGGAAGAAAACCCAGTTGGCACCTTGATACCCCTAAGCAACTTGAGAAAAGTCGTCTTCTCGTCATGCGTCATGTTGCAGGTTGCGCCTGGGATATCGACTTTACCGTTCTGAGCCGGTACCGGGTGAAGGTTCGGCCTGATGCCTTGATTGACAAGATCCATACGTGACTTAAGACCATCCTTTGTCTTCCCCTTGACGTCCAGCAGGACACCAATCGTGCTTTCAAAGACATTTTTCTCTAAGTGCATGCAGTCGATGGCGTGGGGTGTATTCAGCGTTTTCTAGTATGGACGGTACTTAAAGAAAATCGACTTCTTCTTGAAAGGAACAACGGCTGTGACTTCCTCCATCTTGTCTCGCTTTCTCTTCCTTCTCTGTTTTGTGGTCCCCTCTTCCGGTACCTTCTTCTTCTTTCCGAACTCAATCTGTTCCATGTCCTTGACCATCTCATACACCTTCCCCCCAACTAGTTTGCACTGGTTGATCACATTGCGGCTCGTCCTGATTGTCAAAATATTTATTCATAACACTCCTTCTGTACCTGTGATTTCTAACGAGGAACCGTCTGTGCCTCGTGTACACCATCTTATTGGATCCTTTAAGGTAAGTGTAGCAGGTCCCGTCGATGCAAATTACGCAGCCGGTCTTCCCTTTGATCTGCCCAGACAATGAGAAGAGACCGGGATAATCGGTGATGGTGACAAAGATAATTGCTTTTAGGGTGAACTTCTCCTTGCGGTATGCATCCACCATCTCAGCTCCAACATCAAATAGTTTCTTCATTTCCTCCATGAATGGCTCCAGGAGCACATCTATGTCGTTGTCGGGCTGCTTTGGTCCGGAGATAAGCATAGTCAACATAAGGTACCTGCGCTTCTGACATAGATGGGGAGGCAGGTTGTACATGGTGAGGACGACAGGCTAAGTGTTGTGCGAGCTGCTAAGCTCAACAAATGGGTTCATCTCGTCAGTACTTAATGCAAACCTTACGTGCCTAGGCTCCTTGCCAAACTCTGGGTAAGCCATGTTGAAATCCTTCCACTGCTTCGCATCGGACAGGTGCCGCAACTTGCCATCGTCTCTCAGTCGATCAGCTGACGCATGCCAGGACATGAGCTTGGCATCCTCTGGGTTCCCGAATATTGCACGCAGACGATCTTCCACGGGTAGATACCACACCGACAGTGCTGGACTTTTCCTGTGTGTGTAACTCTCTTCTTCCTCGTCTTGCTGAGCCGAGATCTGCTTGGTCGCACTGCTCTTCGTCTTTGCCCCCTTCTTCTTCTTCTTCACACCACCCTGCAAGCCTCCGTCATCTTCTGCATCCACACGACAACCTGCAGTTTTCTTGTACCGACTAAAGCCGCAGTGCGGACAACTAGTGATGAGGACATGTGACCAGCTCAGATACGCCTAATTTAACAGCTTCTAAGCCAAAGGTGAAACCATTCTATTTGTGGTTTATCATTGATATATTTGATGAATTGGTGCTGCACCATAAAGTGTGTATATTTTTATTTTTAGAATTACTTATATGGATCAAGGGAAGGTTTGGTTGCATATGCAAAGTATGGAATGTTAATGAAGTTGATTGGGGACCAAATCCAAGTGTTCCTAATATCCTTTACCAGGTCACCACGTCAGTTTTGGCACAAGAAAGGAAAGAGTCCAAGTCCAACACGTTTTGGAAGTTGAATTCGGACTGCAGAACAGTCCCAACTTGTTACGGTCACCACGACTTCATACGGACTCGGATTTGGACGGTTCAGGACTTGATGGAAAGCTTAACAAGTCTACTTTCATTTGGATCCAGTCTCATGTACATATCTTCTACAGAGCGGCGGCAATCATCCAAATACTACCGAGAGGTCTTGCTGTCCAGGGTGCTGCGTCACCATATCTTGGGCTGTTGGCCCATGTATCATGTTGGGTCCATTCGGGACGCGTCCTAGGGTTGGAGGATGACCCCAACACCCTCCTAGTCGTCCTCTCCTCCTCTAATACCACCTATAGACACCACAAACAGATTGAGTTTTGTTTTGATGTAAGTTTAGCCATTGCTACTTCCTGGTAGACGTGTGTGTCGACTAGACCATCCGTTCTACTTGATTCGGAACCCCACCTTCATGTGTATCAGATTTGAACATTCATCTATTATTTGGCAATTGAGTGCTTGTTCTACTTGTTCTTGCTTGTTCTTCGATTGCTTGCAGGAATAACCCTAGTGGTTTGGTTGGTCGTACATCCACAAGATTGCGAGCAACCGCCGGAATTGGTGTATCGATTGCTAAGGCGCAGCATCCTTGGATGGTTGTAGTCGGGTCGTGAACGTTGTTTTAGTCCAAGTCAAAGTTATCCCTCTCCACCGAAAGATCGGGACACCCTCACCCATATCAGTAATTCTGAAAATAAAAATATACACACTTTATGGTGCAGCACCAATTCATCAAATATATCAATGATAAACCACAAATAGAATGGTTTCACCTTTGGCTTAGAAGCTGTTAAATTGGGCGTATTTGAGCCGGTCATGTCCTCATCAACTAGTCAAATTCTCATACTCACCCCGATACAGGATGCAGTGGTTAGGGCATGCATCAAACTTTCGCAGCTTCATCGCCACTGGTCGGATTAGCTTCTTCGCTCGATAAGTATTGGCGGGCACCTTGTTGGCCGTTGGGAACGTTGTGGCAAGGTAGCTTAACAGCTCATTGAAGCTAGTGTCAGACCAACCATGTCGAGCCTTCAACATTAACATTTGGAGGTTAAAACGGAGAGCTGTGCACTCCTTCGGACACTCGCCCCCGTCCTTATAGAGAGGATCAATTGCCACCTGCTTCATTTCTCTAAAATTCTCCAACCACTTCGGACTACCATACACAACATCGTCTTCATCGATGTGTTTGACTAAATCCTCAACAAGACGCATATCTTCGGGGTCGCTCACAACAGCCTCCTGACCATCACCACTGTTGTGCTCTTCGTCGGCCAAGTCTTGGATTACATCCTGCACCGCGTTGTAATCTCGAGAACCATTATCGCAACCAGCTGACATGGCTGCTGAAGATGATGATCCAGGTGCTCCTACAGGATTGCCTTGATTCACTGGTATAGATGTCGGCTTCGACGTCGATGAGCTCACTCCAGATGGACCACCACTCGCACCTTCTCTTTCACCGTGAAGAGTCCAGACCGTGTAATCCTTCACGAAACCATACCTAATCAAATGAGATTGCACCATGGGATCTGGGTGGGCTTTCCTGTTCTTGCATTTATTACATGGACATATGGTTGCAATCCGTTTCAATTTCTCACGATGCCTTTTTGCAATAGTAATAAACTTCCTCACTTCCTCCAGGTACCGCGGATCACCCACTCTATCGAACCGGTACATCCATTCGGACCTCTCCATCATACCTACACCATATAAGCAAAAGAAATAGACAAAATGATTAGAAAATAGAAAAAACATCTTCCAAAGAGAGAAGGGTCGGGAGATCCACCATAGAACATGGTACATTCATTCATGCATAGAAAGAGAGAGAATTGATCTAGATCTAGATCTCAATCTACATCTAGATCTAGAACACTTGAGCCAAAAAGAGGGGAAAAGAGAGATAAAGGGTGGGAGAGAGACATTAGGAACCTTTTGTGTTGCCCTCCCCCCCCAAATTCAATCCTTAGACCTCAATTCAAAAAGTTTGTCAAATTTTAGGGCAAAGCCTCCTCCCCCAAATGTTGGAAGAAGAAAGCTCGGGGGGAAGAAGAGGGGGCTGGTTGCTGCTTATATGGAAAATCTTAATCATGGCGGGCATCCTAAGAAGGCCGTCACAGTTAATGGTCTATTAACCGTGAAGGGCAACTAAGGTCGCCCGCCACGGTTAAAATATTAACCGTGATGGATGGTTTAAGTAGCCCGTCACGGTTAATAGACCATTAACTGTGATGGCCTTCTTAGGTCGCCCGCCATGGTTAACCCATTAACCGTGACCGGCGTCTGGGCGACCAAGTGGCCAGGCTAGCCACCCAATAACCGCGATGGCCAGGTCAGATGCCAACGATCGCCCCTTCTGTGCCATGTGTGAGCATCTACGCCCCCAGTGGGTTTCGGTGATTGGATGACAACGGTAAATTACTATGACTAACGTGTGTTTTGTAGAAACAATTGAGTTAGGTCATGGTAATGATGATCGTGAGGACGCTATGGTATTCATGTCCCCTTATTGATGGAATTCATTTGGTTTTCAAAGGATGGACGATGAAGACGGTGATAGGCTAGTTCTAAGTGTCATTTGGTGTTGAAGGACACTTAGAGTAGCATAGGTCTTTGTTTTACCTTTGGCCGTACTATAAAGAGGGGTTTGAATGGGTAGCTTGACCTAGGTGAGACTTTTGAGTTAGGTGTGGTGCACACTTGTTAACCAAAGCCCTAGGTAGCTTAGAAAGGTCCCTAAGATCATAAGGAAGAAAGTTCGTGAAGGGAGCATCGCAAACCGAAGTTGTTTTGGACTTCTATTTGCGACCGGACGCTCAATCCCTAGCGACCGGACGCTGGGGCATGCGTCCGGTCAGTGGGCTGGCTGAGGGGCAAGTCTGGCTGCGACCGGACTCACCCTCAGCAATCGATCGGACGCACCAGGAGGGTGAGTCAGGTCACGTCCAGAGAAGTTCTAGAGAGGAAAATTGATGACCGGACGCGTCCGGTCAGTGATGATCGGACGCATGCATGCGTCCGGTGAACACTTCGTACAGGTGTCAGGCCCAGCGTCATGTAGCCGTTAGGCACTGACCGGACGCGTCCGGTCACCCTGATAGGTGCGTTCGGTCAGTGTATAACTGGCTGGGCTTACCCCTTCGTGCATGATTTGAGTTGGGGGTATAAATATGCCTCCCCCTCATTCATGCTGGCTCTCTTGCTCATTTGAAAGGTTGCCAAACACATTGTGAGTGCAAGTGAGTGCAAGAGGCCTAGTGAGGTTGAGAGATTTGATAATTGAGTGATCAAACACCTCATTAGTGAATAGAGAGTAGCAAGTGTGCATCCACCCATCTCATTAGCCTTGTGTTGGTCAAGTGAGAGTTCTTGCTTGTTACTCTTGGTGATCGGCATCACCTAGACGGCTTGGTGGCGATCGGAGAGCTTGGTGATCATCCAGAGGCATTGTGGATGACCCAAGCCAAGTTGTGACCGGTAGCGAGCGACTCACCGGGCTGGAGTGGTGAAGAATCAGCTCGTAGTGAGCACTTGATCCTTGCGCGGATCAAGGGGGAGCGATAGCCTTGCGCGGGTGCTCCAACAAGGACTAGGGGGTGTGCCGACACCTCGATACCTCGGCAAAAAGATCGTCGTGTCATCTCTACTCTCTTTACTACACATTTACCTTTGAGCAATTCAATTCCGCATTTACTTGTGGTTCTTTCATAAGTTGAATTGCCATGCTAAAGTAGAAATGGTTTAGCGATAGTCTTTTGTGCAATTGATTCTTGTCAAACACACTTCTAGGCATTAGGGGGTTAATTGGGGCTTGATAGGTTTTAATTCTTGCAAGAAGTTTTAGAAAAGCCCAATTCACCCCCCCTCTTGGGCATCTTGATCCTTTCAATTGGTATCAGAGCCTCGTGCTCTCGATTTAGGTTTAACCGCCTAGAGTTAAGATGTCCGGAGGTGATGGACCACCTCCCATGTTTGAGGGAGATGACTTTCCATATTAGAAAATCCGTATGGAGTCGTACCTAGAAGCGGTTGATGTTAAATGCCGCGATCACCGGGTTCCCTAAACCCAAGGAGGGCACTAGCCTCACGCCACATGAGGAAGAAAATGAGAAGTGGAATGCAAAGGCCAAAAACATTCTTTTTAGAGGCATTTGCAAGGATGTGTTTAACCGCGTCCGAAACCACAAGGATGCCCATGATCTATGGGATAACATTTGTGCTCTCCATGAGGGGACCAAGAGCGAGCGTGAGGAGAGATATCATTTAGTTATGCAAAAGCTTCATTCTTTTGATATGCATGCTAATGAAAGTGCAAATGAAATGTACTCATGCTTGAATGTTCTTGTAGAGGAACTCAATGGACTTGGCCTCACACAAATGCAACCATCCGATGTTGTGAGGAAAATTCGTTGTGTCCTTCAAATTGAGAAGTATGGACACATTGTGACGGTGCTACATCAAGGCGATCTTTCCACCGCTACACCAACCCAAATCTTGGGAAAGATCAATGCGCATGAGATGTACATGCACATCACACCAAGTGGTGGCTCCTCCACCGACAAGAAGAAGGACTTGGCCTTCAAAGCTAGTCACGACAAGAAGGGCAAGTCCAAGGCTATTGAGGTGCATCATGAGAGCTCAAGTGATGAAGAAGATGATTCCAACATCGCTCTCATGGTGAGAAGGACCGCCAAGATGTTGAAGAAACTTCACAAGAATGGAGTCAACTTTGACTCAAGAAAGAAGAAGTTCTTCACAAGTAGCAAGAGGAGGCCAATCTCTGAAATGGATTACTACAATTGCGGTGAGCTTGGCCATCTTGCTCATCAATGCACCAAGCCCAAGAAAGAGAGCTACAAGAACAAGAACAAGGGCAAGAAGTATGATTCATCTAGCGAAGATGAGAAGAAGAATGAGAAGCCCTACAAGAAGAATGATGGCAAGAAGAAGCAATACCACAAGAAAGGTGGTAAAGCATACATTGTTGGTGATTGGCTTACCGACATTGACTCCTCCGGTGGATCATCCAATGAAGATAGTGATGATGAGAAGGAGAAGGTGGCCGCTCTAGTCATTGGATCCTCTACACCACCACCACCACCGTCACCATCATCATCTACACACCTATGCCTCATGGCTAAAGGTGATCGAAAGGTACAAAGCGATGATGACTCTAGTGATAGTGATAGTGATGGTGAATTTGAGGCACCCACTTATGATGAGCTTGTTAAATTGCTAAATGACTACTCTAAAATCATAAGAAAGACTAGAGCTAAAAATGAAAAGCTTGTTGATGAAAATAAATCTCTTGTTGAGAAATATGATCATGCTATTCATGCTAGTGATGGGTTAAAAGATGAACTTGCTACTATGACATCATCCATCAAGGAGCTCAAGTCCTCTAACAAGGAGCTCAAAGCTAAAAATGAAAAACTTGATAAGATGCATAGTGACTTTACCACTAGTTATGCTTTGCTCAAAGAACAATACACTCAAGTGAAAGTTGACTATGATGCTCTCACCATTACTTATGATATGCTTTCACATGAGACACATGATGCTCCTAACCTTGTTGTTAAGTGTGACATAGCAACATCTTGTGAGGACTTGGTTAGTGAGCATGATGAGCAAAGAGCTAGTGGCAAGGGCAAGAGTGTGGTTGTGGCCGATCATTATGATGATTATGTCAAGATCAAGAATGAGAATGAAAAGCTCAAGATTGATCTAGAGAAGCTTGCAACCACAAAGCAAGTCATTGTTGAGACCCAAGATGATGACTATAACATGTCACTTGAGCTAGACATGCTAAAAGAAGAGAACAAGAGATTGAAGATGGAGAGGGACTACAAGATGACACCATCTCAATTAGAGCTCCAACAAGAGAATGACAAGCTCAAGAGAGAGAAGGAGCACCTTACCACCGGGTTGAAGAAGTTCACCAAGGGCCAATGTCTTCAAAGTGAGCTACTCATGAACACCGTGATGAAGACAAATAGAAATGGTATTGGCTTCCTTGAAGAGAAGATGAAGCAACGCAAGAGCATCACTAAGCCAAAGAAGAAGAAGATTGGAATATGCTATGAGTGTGGAAAGGAAGGACACTTTGCTCATGATTGTGAAGAGCCTAAACCTACACCCTTCCCAAGCATGCTAGGCCCTTTGCTTTCAATGCTCACTACATGCTTAGACAAGACTCTAGTGGCAAGATGAAAGTCATGTTCATGGGGCCTCCTAACAAGAATAGGCCAAAGCAAATTTGGGTTGCAAAGTCACTAGTTGAGAAGGTTAAGGGACCTCAACAAGTTTGGGTCCCAAAAGCTCAAGCTTGATTTCTTGTGTGTGTAGGTGAACTACAAGACCGGTGGATCTCATTGGGTGATTGATAGTGGTTGCACACAACATATGACCGGTGATCCCCGGATGTTCACCTCACTAGAAGAGAATGTCAATGACCAATAAAAGATTACATTTGGTGACAACTCAAAGGGCAATGTCAAGGGATTGGGCAAAGTGGCAATATCAAATGATCATACCATCTCCAATGTGCTTCTAGTTGCATCATTGAGCTTCAACTTGCTATCCGTTGGGCAACTATGTGATCTTGGCTTTCAATGTTTGTTCACCGATAAGGAAGTGGTTGTGACCAAGAAAGATGATACACAAGTGATATTCAAGGGCTTTAGATACAACAATCTCTATCTAGTGGATTTCACCTCCGAAGATGCCAACTTGAAGACATGTTTGTTCACTAAGCAATCACTTGGTTGGCTATGGCATAGAAGATTGGCACATGTTGGAATCAACACTCTCAATAAGCTATTGAAGAAGGATTTGGTTAGGGGCTTGAAGAATGTCAAATTTGAGAAGGACAAATTGTGTAGTGCATGTCAAGCCGGCAAGCAAGTTGCAAACACTCATCCAACTAAAGCCTTTGTATCAACATCAAGAGAGTTGGAGCTACTTCATATGGATCTATTTGGGCCAACTACATATGCTAGCTTGGGAGGAAATCTCTATTGCCTAGTGATTGTTGATGATTAGTCGAGATACACTTGGGTATTCTTTCTTCATGACAAATCCGAAGCAACCCCTTCATTCAAGAAGTTTGCCAAGAGAGCCCAAAATGAGTTTGACTTGAAGATCAAAAAGATTAGAAGTGATAATGGAAGAGAATTTGACAACACCCATATTGAAGAGTATTGTGATGAAGTTGGGATCAAGCATGAAGTCTCCACAACATATACACCACAACAAAATGGGGTAGTTCAGAGGAAGAACCAGACACTAATCACCCTAGCAAGGACAATGTTAGATGAGTACACTACACCGAAAAGATTTTGGGCGGAAGCAATCAACACCGCTTGCTATGCATCAAACCGGTTGTTCCCCCGTCGTCTCCTTGGCAAGACCCCCTATGAGCTACTCAACAATAAGAAGCCGGATATATCATTCTTTAGAGTGTTTGGGTGCAAATGCTATATCTACAAGAAGCGCCAACACCTAGGGAAGTTTCAACGTCGATGTGATATTGGTTTTCTTGTTGGTTACTCATTGAAATCCAAAGCATATCGAGTATTCAACCATGGCACCGGGATGGTAGAAGAAACATATGATGTGGAATTCAATGAATCTAATGGCTCTCAAGGAGAGCTTGAAAATCTTGATGATGCAGGTGATGAACCATTGAGGGAAGCAGTGAAGAACATGCCAGTTGGAGCCATCAAGCCTAAAGATGATGATGATGATGTGCAAGTCATTGACAAGCCATCCTCATCCAATGTACCACTTGTTGATGACAAAGATGGGAAGGATCCATTTGAAGATACTCATGTCTCCAATGATCAAATGGTGGTACAAGCTCAAGATGTTGATGCTCCATAAGCGGCCCCTCAAGTGGTTGATCAAAGAACTACTCCTCTACTACAAGCTCATCCTCAAGATCTCATCATAGGGAGTCCAACAAGGGGTGTAATGACTCGATCTCAAAAACTTGCTTTATTTATTGAACATCACTCCTTTGTGTCTCTTGTTGAGCCTACCATTGTAGATGAAGCTCTAGGTGATCCGGATTGGGTGAATGCTATGCATGAAGAACTAAACAACTTCACCCGCAACCAAGTTTGGACACTTGAAGAGCGACCCAAAGGCGCAAGAGTCATTGGAACAAAATGGGTGTTTAGGAACAAGCAAGATGATCAAGGCAAGGTTGTTAGAAACAAGGCAAGGCTAGTGGCAAAGGGGTTCTCTCAAGTTGAAGGTTTGGATTTTGGAGAGACCTTTGCACCAGTTGCAAGACTCGAAGCCATTCGTATCCTCCTTGCATATGCATCACATCATGACATTAAATTATATCAAATGGATGTGAAAAGTGCATTTTTAAATGGCTTCATAAATGAACTAGTCTATGTTGATCAACCTCCCGGGTTTGAAGAGCCTAGATATCCTAATCATGTTTATAGGTTGTCCAAGGCGCTATATGGGCTCAAGCAAGCCCCAAGAGCATGGTACGAGCGCCTCCGGGACTTCCTCATTGAGAAGGGCTTCACCATTGGGAAGGTCGACACCACACTATTCACCAAGAAGCTTGATGGAGAGATCTTCATTTGTCAAGTCTACGTTGATGATGTCATCTTTGGGTCAACAAATGAAGACTATTGCAAGGAATTTGGTGACTTGATGTCGAAGGAGTTTGAAATGTCCATGATTGGAGAGCTCACATTCTTCCTAGGCTTCCAAGTCAAGCAATTGAAGGAGGGGACTTTCATATCTCAAGAGAAGTATACAAAAGACCTCCTCAAGCGCTTCAACAAGGATGATTGCAAGCCTATCAAGACTCCAATGCCAACAAATGGACATCTCGACCTTGATGTGGGAGGTAACCCGGTTGATCAAACTCTCTACCATTCTATGATTGGTAGCTTGTTATATTTGACCGCATCTAGGCCCGACATCATGTTTAGTGTGTGCATGTGTGCTCGCTTTCAAGTCGATCCTAGGGAATCACATCTCATAGCGGTGAAGAGAATCCTTAGGTACCTAAAGCACACCCCAAGCATTGGCCTTTGGTATCCCAAAGGAGCTAACTTCCAACTCGTTGGGTATTCCGACTCGGATTACGCGGGTTGCAAAGTAGATAGAAAAAGCACATCCGGAGGGTGCCATTTGCTTGGGAGATCACTAGTGTCATGGAGTTCAAAGAAGCAAAATAGTGTGGCCTTGTCTACCGCCGAGGCGGAATACATAGCCGCGGGTGCTTGTTGTGCACAAATCCTTTATATGAAACAAACTCTTTTAGACTATGGTGTAGTTCTAGAAAGGGTACCTTTGTTGTGTGACAATGAGAGCGCGGTTAAGCTTGCTAACAACCCGGTTCAACACTCTCGCACAAAGCACATAGATATTCGCCATCACTTTCTTAGAGATCATGTTTCAAAGAAAGACATATCCTTAGAGGGAGTTAGAACCGAAGATCAATTGGCCGATATCTTCACAAAACCCCTAGATGAGAACACTCTTTGTAGATTGTGAAGTGAGCTTAATGTGCTTGATCTAGGTAACTTTGTCAAAAGGTGAAAGGGGGTTGTCTTTGCATTGCATTGTATATTATGCCATGTCTAAATTATGCTATGCACATAGGCTTGTCAGACGTGGTTAAGATAACCGCCCTAAAAAGAGTGTGAAGAAGCTTACCCATGAGCAAACTTGACAAGCAACCTAGATTCAAATTTCGTACCGCATTGCATATGCATGTTTGTTGCTTTGTCGTTTCTTTTCGGTTAAGTTTTGAGCAACCGCTGTGTTCGTCCACCGCTAGGGGGAGCATTTGAGGCTCTTAATGTTGAGACCCTAGTTTTGGTGGCCACAGGTTGTTCTCCTCGCGTTTTATTGCCTATTGTATCTAGAAAACTAAATTAGCTTATGGCAAATATTTGAAAAACTTGAGGGTTTGAGAGAGGTAACTCCGCTAGGTTCCAACCGGTGTTTATTTGCGTCTTATTTGAGTTGGAACTTGGTTGGGAGAAGTCGGCGCGATAAATTGAGTCAAAACAGGGGTTTCCTGTGACCGGACACTGCGACCGGACTCACCCCATGCATCCGGTCAGTGCAAATCCCTCGTGCATGAACAGTAACTCAGTCGCGTCTGGTCAGGCCATGGTTGCTGCGTCCGGTCGTTTGCTGCCGAGCGATCGGGACGCTCGGTGCGTCCGGTCGCGTGCCACGGGACGCGTCCGATCGCGGAAAACCCGTTTCGGGAGCTCTTTGTTCGTGACCGGACGGTGGGCCTTCGTGCGTCCGGTCACGCCTTGGAGCGTCCGGTCACCATTTAACAAGCGCAATATTTTGATCCAACTGACACGTGGGCCACTTCATCCTGTCTTCTCCGACCCTCCCACCCGAGCTCTCGCCGTGCCCTAGCCCCGCGCCGCCGCCCTCACTCACCGCGCCAGCGCCGCCGTCCTCACTCACCGCGCCAGCGCCCCGCTCCTTCCCCGCTACGCCTGCGCGCGCTCCTTCTCCACGCGCCCGCGCCGCCATTTTCCCCTCTCGCGCCTGACCGCGCGGCTCGCCGGCATCGTTCACCGCTCCCCGGACCGTCCTCCTCGCCGGCGTTCATCCTCGTCGGCCCTCGTCTCCGGCAAGCCTTACACCGGCTAGCAGCAGCCTGAAGTGAGCTTCCCACCCCTCCCCATAAACCCTGCCCGCAAGGTGTTCGATGGAATGCTCCACCCACATGTTCATGCCTATCTAACCTCTTTTTGGCTCTAATTCTCGCGCAGCTCCTTCCGACGAGACGTCTTGGTGCCCGAACGTGTCGGTATCTTACCCTCGCTTCATCGGTTTGTCACGTCTCGTCAGGTAGCAAAGCCACGCCTCGTCTACCTTTCCTTTGCTTTGGTTCCAATAGGGCCTTCTTTTCTCTAGTTTATATATGCTTATATATATCCCTATCTATCTCTTGCAGCGAGTCGGGAACGTGTCAGTGCGCCGTGTGACAGTGTCAGCTTAATCCGGGGCCAAGCTCGCGGATACGGAACGAGGCCAAGCCTCTGAGGTTCAGTCCAGTCCTCTGTTTGCTTGGCAGTGGTTCTTAGTGGCGAGTCTTGTCAGTGGCAGTGTTCTGGCAGTGGTTCTGTTCTTATAGCGATGGCTCGCTACAAGAACGTCGGCGGAGATCCCGGGGCCGATCCTCCTCCCCCGCGTCCTCCCTCTGGAGACAAGGGGAAGAGGCCGCAGAAGCTTGTGTCCAAGAAGCGCAAGCATCTCGACCGTGACTCAGAGATAGCACTAGCAGCCGCTCGCGCAGCCGAGAGAGCCGAGCAGGGTGGTTAGGCTGGCGGTCTTCGCATTCACGACCAGTCTTCAGAGCAGGCCAGTCAGGGCAGTGGTCAGCGGGTTCGCGACCTTCTTACAGAGCAGCAGGTGCAGGCTCTGCTTCAGACTGAGGGAGGCATCGTCAGGATTCAGGATCACGCATACTCTCTTGATGACCCAGCTGAGCTCCTCCTCCCCAACTTCCAATTTCCGTCAGAGGCAGCCTCAGCCCTTGCAGCAGCCACAACCAGTGGGTCAGCTCCAGAGCCCAGTTCGGCTACAGAGACCCAGGCAGAGGGTCAGCCAGGAGGAGGAGGAGTTCAGCCGCCAGTCCGTCGGTCCACCCGTACTCGCACTCAGGTGTCTCCCAGACCTGAGGGGCAGAGGCGGGGTGGTCGACCCCCTCCGAGGACACAGGGACCCCCACCTGTGGAGCACTTGGACCCGCGGGCTGCGATAGCACGTCAGGTGTAGGCCTTGCGTCTGATCCCGTACGAGGAGTGGTTTCCATCTGCCCAGCACCCTCAGTCCTCCGAGGGCTTTTACACTATTATTCAGGAGGATTTCTACCGCGCATATGTCAACAACGGCGTCCACATCCGTCCTCACAGAGTTTGCCCGCTGGAGACGATAGTTGCAGTTGCTGGGGAGGCCATCCGTCCTATGCTATCATATCTACCTGGATTAGCAGATCTTCTTGGACGGAGTGGTCAGTATGTTGAGGATTGGGTACGGCAGTTTTACGCGTCCCTGTGGATCTCCCCGGATCACCGGTTCCTCCACTTTGCCTTCAGGGGGAGGTCCTACAGGCTATACAGTGCCCGTGCCAGAGAGTACCTTGGTCTGACTGCCTATGGAACCAGGGTCCACATAGTGTGCTATGGAGACACCGAGCCACCTCGGCGACCACACGCAAGAGAGATTCCCCCAGCAGACCTAGTCCGTGCCTATTTCCGGGAGCCGTTCGGCGAGGGTTCCAGCCGGCCTCCTCGTGACTTGACGTCGACGGCCCGTCTCGTGAACGAGGTCATGAGGCGTACTCCTCTGCCCCGGACAGGCTACAGAGAGGGGTTGACCAGGATTCAGATCTGGCTAGTTCACCACTTGGTCTCCCAGCTTGAGTTGAACATTGGGATGTGATTATTTCTGATGAGAGGAGGACACACTGGCAGAGGGCTTCAAGGGTCACCGGCAACTTCCTTATGCTCACCTGATCTGTTTCATTTTGAGGAGGAGGATTCTGGCACTGCTTCCAGAGCTTCTCCAGTCCCCGACGGAGTTCCCCGTGTACGACACTCGCCAGATTGCCGGGGATCGTCCAGACACTCGTCCCAGGGGTCAGCGTCAGAGGCCAGTTGTCACAGAGACAGAGGCACAGCAGGACGAGGCCGTTAGTCAGTTGGCAGAGGCTGAGCTCACCGCGCTTGAGGCAGAGGGCGAGGACCCTGACCTTGAGGTTCCGTCTGATAGCACTGACGACGACTACGCTCCTCTTCCGAGGATGCGTCCACCAGTAGCTCACGACTCGGAGGCCTCCTCCTCGCGCATGGCCGGCTCCGATCCAGCACTCCTAGCTATTCTCTCTCGGATGGAGCAGCAGCAGTCCAGACTGTCTGAGGAGGTTCAGCGTCAGGCTAAGGAGCAGCATCGACAGGCATAGGAGCAGGCCCGACTGGCAGAGGCACAGGCAGTGGCCACAACACAGGCTCAGGAGCGCTAGGACGCTCCAGAGGCAGATGATTCAGCTCCAGACTCAGACAATTGCTTTCATGGAGAGGATGGCGGCTCTTCCACAGTTACCTTAGCCGCCTCAGTTTCAGCTGCAGCATCCCGGACCGTCGACCTCATTCTACACGACAGTTCCTTCGTCGACGGTCTCGCCCTTTCCTTAGTACCCGCAGTGGTTCCCCTCACCTCTGCCAGGGCAGCAGCCAGGGTTCACGTCGATCCGCTCAGACTTCACTCTGACTCAGATGGAGTCAGTTCTCATGACCCCTCAGAGTCTGGAGGCTTCGTTTAGCGAGCTCACCGGTCTGCCTACCCCGCCAGACTTTGTCTTACCGGTGACCTCAGCTCCAGCTCCTGCTCCCGCTACTGGTACCACAGAGACACTCCCTTCCTCAGTAGCGTCGTCCGAGCCACCGGTCTCTGAGAGTCAGACTCTGCCTATCAGTTCAGCACCTGAGACTCTCTTGACCGTGTCAGTGGCAGTGACCGAGCTAGTGGACCCTCCTCCAGCGTCAGAGCCTCCACAACTAGAGCTTTCAGTGCCAGAGGCCGCTCCCGAGTCTGTTGAGCAGACCTAGACTGCTTCACCTACATGTCCAGTGTCTGAGGGTCAGCCCGCTCACAGTTCATCATCCGACGAGGAGGCTTACCTAGCTCAGTTTGAGACTCTTCCGCGCACCTCGTCGCCCGACTCGTCTACTCCCGTCCCGCCTTCCGACCCTTAGGTTTTGGTCCTTGATGCTAAAGGGGGAGAGAGCGTATGTTAGACCTAGGGGGAGCTTGTGAGAGGTTTTGGTCCTTGATGCTAAAGGGGGAGAGAGCGTATGTTAGACCTAGGGGGAGCTTGTGAGAGGGTCTCGGTTCTTTTGTATGATCTTGCACTCATACGCATACATGTTTATCTTTTGGCACTTGTACGATATATGTATGTCTTTTGGATGTGACATGATATGCTTCACTTGTTATATACTCCATGTCACTCGTTTATGCTCAGTTGTGACATGTTATGCTTCACTCGTTACTTTCTTCATGTCACTTGATTATGCTCATTTACTTTGCTTCCGCACTTATACTCCGATAAATGAGCTTGTTCATAAGTACTTGTGTTAATTCTTATTATTGTTGAGTACTTATGTGGACTTGGTTTGTATAAGCATGCCTAACCCTTTTTGATCTTATTGTCACATGCTTATATGAACCAAGCAATTGAAAACCTCACCACTCTTTCAAACATACTTGAGGTAGTCATCAATCACTAAAAAGGGGGAGATTGTGAGCATCTAGGCCCCCAGTGGGTTTCGGTGATTGGATGACAACGGTAAATTACTATGACTAACGTGTGTTTTGCAGAAACAATTGAGTTAGGTCATGGTAATGATGATCGTGAGGACGCTATGGTATTCATGTCCCCTTATTGATGGAATTCGTTCGGTTTTCAAAGGATGGACGATGAAGACGGTGATAGGCTAGTTCTAAGTGTCATTTGGTGTTGAAGGACACTTAGAGTAGCATAGGTCTTTGTTTTACCTTTGGCCATACTATAAAGAGGGGGTTTGAATGGGTAGCATGACCTAGGTGAGACTTTTGAGTTAGGTGTGCTGCACACTTGTTAACCAAAGCCCTAGGTAGCTTAGAAAGGTCCCTAAGATCATAAGGAAGAAAGTTCGTGAAGGGAGCATCGCAAACCGAAGTCGTTTTGGACTTCTATTTGCGACCGGACGCTCAATCCCTAGCGACCGAACGTTGGGGCAAGCGTCCGGTCAGTGGGCTGGCTGAGGGGCAAGTCTGGCTGTGACCGGACTCACCCTCAGCAATCGATCGGACACACCAGGAGGGTGAGTCCGGTTGCGTCCAGAGAGGTTCCAGAGAGGAAAATTGATGACCGGACGCGTCCGATCAGTGATGATCGGACCCATGCGTGCGTCTGGTCAACACTTCGTACAGGTGTCAGGCCCAACGTCATGTAGCCGTTAGGCACTGACCGGACGCGTCCGGTCACCCTGACAGGTGCGTCCGATCAGTGTATAACTGGTTGGGCTTACCCCTTCGTGCATGATTTGAGTTGGGGGGTATAAATATGCCTCCCCCTCATTCATGTTGGCTCTCTTGCTCATTTATAAGGTTGCCAAACACATTTTGAGTGCAAGTGAGTGCAAGAGGCCTAGTGAGGTTGAGAGATTTGATAATTGAGTGATCAAACACCTCATTAGTGAATAGAGAGTAGTAAGTGTGCATCCACCCACCCCATTAACCTTGCGTTGGTCAAGTGAGAGTTCTTGCTTGTTACTCTTGGTGATCAGCATCACCTAGACGGCTTGGTGGCGATCGGAGAGCTTGGTGATCATCCGGAGGCATTGTGGATGACCCAAGCCATGTTGTGACCGATAGTGAGCGATTCACCGGGCCGGAGTGGCGAAGAATCAGCTCGTAGTGAGCACTTGATCCTTGCGCGGATCAAGGGGGAGCGATACCCTTGCGCGGGTGCTCCAACGAGGACTAGGGGGTGTGCCGACACCTCGATACCTCGGCAAAAAGATCGTCGTGTCATCTCTACTCTCTTTACTACACATTTACCTTTGAGCAATTCAATTCCGCATTTAGTTGTTGTTCTTTCATAAGTTGAATTGTCATGCTAGAGTAGAAATGGTTTAGCGATAGTCTTTTGTGCAATTGATTCTTGTCAAACACACTTCTAGGCACTAGAGGGTTAATTGGGGCTTGATAGGTTTTAATTCTTGCAAGAAGTTTTAGAAAAGCCCAATTCACCCCCCCTCTTGGGCATCTTGATCCTTTCACCATGCCTCAACGACTGTCGTGAACCCGACCTCTTCATCGACTATGGCCACGTACGTCTTCTGGCAAGCATGCAGCACGCCGGTGAGCCTCTGAAACCAGGGCCCTTTACCTTCTTGCCGACGCCATATACGTCTAAGACCGGCCTTCATGCCGCTGTCTGCACCGCTTGCAGGAAGGATACGACATGAACACGTCGCCCGCTAAAGCCGGAACCGTCCGTGACCACAACAGCCGCATCGAACTCATTCGCTACGTCCGGCGTCATTCCCTGTCGAGTCGCTTTTTGGCTGCGTGCGCGCTGCCGATTCGGCTGTGTGCGCACCACTGTTCAGCTGTGTGCGCGCTGCTGTTTGGCCGCGTGCGCCCTGCTGATTCGGTTGTGTGCGCGCAGCAGTTCGGTCGATGGCGCCACTTCGTTCAAGACCTCCTTTATATATCTTGCATATATTTTGATTCATCCTTGTAATATGACTCATGATATCATCCATGCCTGCCCGTGCCATCGTGCTGGCTATTTCATGTTCTCGCTATCGACAAACTCTATCCCGAATCGATCTATTATCATCTTCGATCAATTTCTCCTCTCTAGATGCACCACGTGCAAAGGATGAGGGACGAACTATGCGGATGGCACCACGACGCCAAGACCTAGATGCAAGCAACATCATCCGCGAATACACGATGGTTAGCTAAACAATCCTCTCTTCCCACCCCAACCCTGCTTGCCGAACGGAATGTGTAGAACGAGATCGCTTCCGACCTATGAACACGTGACACCCCGTTGTGATCGTGCATTAGTCGTCGACGTGACTGTGTCATTAGCGGTAGACCGGCCCAAGCCAGATCGAACCCCGGTGTTCCAAGAACACTGACATGTTATTGACCGCCCCGAAAGCATGCCCATGATGAAACCATGACCACGACGTTTTTAGACCAAATGGAACGAACCCTAGTCGACATGCTAAACAGCAAGGTAATTCTGTTCTCATCTTGACCGTAGGATGCCCAGATGGAAACCGTAGCATAAGATGATTGAGGAGACCCCGTGACCCTCGACCGCGACACCGTACTCTGGCCTCGACCGCGCCACACCATGTTTTGGACTCGACCGTGTCGCGTAGTACACTGGCCACGACACCCCTCGATGTTCCCCCGACATGCCTTACCTCGAGCCTCCCTCGAGGTCGTGACTGTTGCCACCATGAACCGTTGGGACCCGTGTTATCTTATCGTTGTCTTACCGAGCCTCCTGAGAAGTCTCTTATTTATCTATCTGTACTCGCGCTATACCTCGTTCTTACGACCACCTGTATATGCACTTGTGATACAGGATCCATCCAATCTCATGCTATGGGAATGTGCTACTCCACTTATTTGGTTCGATGAGTCTTTGTGTCGCTTTATGGATCTATTCGTTGTACTGTTGGATGTCCGTGTGTTCGTCTGTGTGAGCCAAGCCTTAAAGCCGGCTGAGGGATCGTACCTCGTTCGGACGTTATGATCGCGAGACCCGTCTCGCCATGACCGTGATGCCGAATGTAACACGACCCTTGTTAGTGTATCTTGTGGTCGCGAGTACACCACGCCATGACCATGGAGCTATGCTCTTTTCACTTATTTGAATATGCTTTATAAATGCTTCTTCGTGCACAAACTCTTGTATGCTTGTACCCATTGACCACTGCAAATCTCGATTCTTGCAGTGACAACTGCACCGCTACGAATCAAGAAATGACTTAGTGCCAGAGCACCCCGGTCGGGTACCCTACGAGTAGTTTGCGCACTTGCATCTTATATTGTGTCACTCCTTCCAATACCCCGTCTTCTACCATGACGTGTGCGTTGGAAGAAATGAACCTTTGACTTAAGTATTTGTACTCTTGCACTAACTATGGTTTATGTTGTATCTCAGTACCCCGCGCATCAACTCGATCGACCACCTAAACACATTTCACTAGAGATGTGTCTGAGAACATGGCATAGATGTGTTGAGCTAACCCCGCTCTTCCAGGTATAAGTGAGTAACCCTGAGTCTTGGTTCCCGACATACTGTGTCGTGTGGATCGAGAGGATTACAGATCTCCAACCCTTTTGCGCTACCGCTTTCGCCATAGCGGGAAAGCCAAGGAACCTTGGAGTCAAGCCACAATGATGTTAATCGTTCTTATGATCAACTGACCTTTGGGATAAGGCTACAAGAGCCGAACCCCGTTGTACTTTATTCGTTAGGCCCATCCTCCGATTTTTGCCCTTTTAAATGATGACCAAATCGAAGGATGTGAGCCGTGGTGTTTGCTAAGGATAGGCCTTGGTTTGAACCCGATGTCATAAAGCCGTATTGGCTTGGCCAAGACTTAAACTTGCAAACCACCACCTTGTTCCTAGCTCGAGGAAATCGGACAACCGCCGAGAGAGCTAAACCTTGTGAGCTTAGTGTTTCGTTGGTGTTAATGGATCTTCCTATGTCCTGTTGTCTCTTCAATTATGGAGTGAGTGTTTCTCTGCCTTGCGTGTCATTTCATGGAGTAGCATACAAATGGACTGAGAGAACATGGACGACAACAAGGACTGCGAGATGAAGTCAACTCAGGAGGAGACGACCTCGCTAATGGAACACCAACGAGGAGTAATTAACCCCGACTACGACTACTTAGCAGGTGTCATGGCAGCACCCTCTTTTTAGAGAATCCTATTAGACATTGCAAATATGTAGACTTGCTAGAGCTTTGTATTTATTCCTTTACTATTATATTGATGCATGATACTACCTAAGCCATTATTACCTGATTGCAACCCACTCTGTCACAACACTCTGCTTTGCGCATTCGCCCAGTTATTCCTTCTTACTCGCCTGCTTGCTTGCATGTTCACCATTATATTATTTAACTCCACTTCGTATTATATCTGAGATGTGATGCGGATGGTGAACCCTTTGGAATGGTTTGGCGGATGATGCCAGACTTGGTGATGGGTGAGCGTGCTGCGTGTGTGACTTGGGTGTGTGGAGGGTGAGGGTTGTGTCGACGGAGCCGGAATATACGACGAGCCTGGTGCGAGTCTTGCCGTGGGGCAGATCTGGATGCCCCTGTGGTGGTGAAACATGTGGCAGGTTAAGTGGTGACTTGAGGTGGATCTGGGTGTGAGCCACTGGTGGAGCCCGGATTAGGAGCGTGTAGTGGTGGCACAGATAACGAAAACCTTTGAGAAGACATTCCGGCTTAGTCACCCTAGGTGGAACGGGGACCTGACCACGGGGAATACCTTTACATGCCACTCGCTCCTTATGGATGGGGACGGTCGGACTACCTGGTAGGTTAATGCCACTACTGCTAGGCGAGAGAGTGTGAGGAAGCTACGGGTATGGGAGTCCCACACCCTTCCGAGACGATCACGGCTCCCACTTCGGGAGAGGGAACATGACTTCACAGACTTAGCCATCCCAGACAGACTTGGGGTGTTCCAGGGCTGAGAGGTAGGGTGGCATTACTCTAGGCTGGCAAGCGACCGGTATCCGCCTAGGCATCTCCAGAGTGCCGAGGATGGCGATCTTGTGGATATTGTAGAACCTCTGCAGAGTGTATGGTTGATCGATCGATACGTTGGCCAATTCGTTGGTCGCGGACCTTTTCCCTGACTTGTTTCCGACTAGTGAGAGTTCTCTTTTCTCCCCCTGGTATGTGAGTGCCGGCCGTGAACCTGGTGTGAGGTTGCAGGTCGTTGAGACAAGGCTGGGAGGGAGCTGGCCTCTGTCGACTGAGCGGGTGAGTGTGTGTGAGATGAGGTGATGGTGTGGTGATGATTGGGATGGATATGGATATGTATATGGTGGATGGATGTGGATGTGTGTGAATGTGTTAAAACTTGATAACATTATTATATTGAATACTGATCATGCACTAGGATGCAAATCCACAGCCAAATCTTAGGATCGCCAGATCCCTTATTTTATCTTTTCCACTAAAGCTCATCGGTGCTGACCATGGCCTGCACACATCTGGTGGTGTGCAGATTTTCCTACTTCAGAAATACTAACTCTAGGAGGATTAGGAGGTTTTGTGCCTATGCTCAAATTTTGTTCGGAGGATCCGGACGATGCTGCGCTACAACAACTCTGAAGATGGCCGTGAAGGAGGAGCCTTCAATCGATAGACTTCCACTAAAATAAACTCTGTAATAGATGATATCTCAGTGATGTAATGCTTATAACCATGTAATATTTCGATGTATAACTGTGGTATCGACTGATATATGATAATATGATAAGATCAATTCCTGGTTTTGTCATATTATAACTCATTCTATGGATTTTCCCTTCGCAGAAAATGGAGGATGTTTCAATTGGTATCAAAGTCGTACTTGACCTTAGGACGAAACCTCAGAACCCAAACACCAGTATAGAAGCCAAACATCTTGTCTAAATGACTGCTGACACTTGTTTCTCTTTTCCCCACCTTGACTGCTGCTACTTGCTGACACTCTTACGCTGGAAAAGCTATTTAGAAAACAACATAGTCCATGACCGCCCACGCTAGATGGCAGATGTGTGAGACTTGAAGGTTTAAAGAGTCACCTTAAGTCAACGCTATGCATATAGGAGTTGTAATGCTGTTTGATTGCCTGGATCTTATGTTTCTGCGCTTTCATTCGTTTTTACTACTTGAGTGTAATTCGTAGAGTTATTTTTATATAATGATTCTGGACCCTGGTTATCTCTGGATAGGTCAAACCCAAGACCCTCCAAATAGTACATAAGTGACCCAACTACCCAAAGTTACAAACCGATCCATCATGTCTTTCGAGACTATTTCAACTGTTTTTGGCTTTCCAACCAAACTAGTTTTGTATGTTTCATAATTAGTTTCAAAACAAAAGGGAGCAACCCCCCGTTTCAAAAACTTTTGTGTCTTCAAAATCGTTTGTTTCTAAGCTCTTAAAAATAAATGGGTGTGTTTTGTTTTCGGGAACAAAAGGATTTTCAAAAAGACTTTGACTTCAAAATCGGTGATGATTTCAAACATCTTCAAAATCCAACTTGGATTTTAAAAGTTTTGCGAAACGTTTCTTTGAAAGGATTTCAAAACCGTCTATTCTCGCTATTTCAAAACTACTCTTAACCAAAAGCTTGTTTGGAAAAGTTTGCAAAATAGTTTGGTTTCCAAATGCTCTTTTTCCAAAAGGCTCAACCGCTCTTGAAAATCTTTTCCAAAAAGAGTTCAAAATATCAAAAGCCTAGTTTGAACCTCTTTCAAAACATCTCGCAAAAGTTATTCTAAGAACACAAAAGATTTGAATGGCAAAACCCTTTTCAAAAAGAAAGTCCGTACTTTTTTTATCTTAAACAAAATACTTTCAAAACCCCTGGCTCAGCTTTGTTTCGAAACTTTTGAATTACACCAAAGAGTCATGACCCTTTTCCAAATCTCTCAATTTCAAATGGATTTATAAAACCAAAAGCTATTGCAAATATATAAATATATATATTGTCTTTCAACTTTAGTTTCAAATAAATCCCATTTTAAGAAGCCTTTTGCAATCAATTTTCAATTTAAAAATAAATAATTATTTCCATTCCCAAAAGCTATTGATTTATTTTGAATCATCTTTGAAAACTAGCTTGCTTTTATTTTCAAAAGCGTGTGGAGTAATGCCACTTTTAAAAGTATCTTTCAAAATAATTTGATTTCAAAATATATTGAAAACACAAAATGTGTATCTTCATTTCGAAAACCCTTCAATGTATTTATTTCAAAATACCAACTCTGGACATCAAAATTTTTTGCAAAAACTTGCTTCCAAAAGGATTTGGAAAAAGAATTTGAATTCTATCCCAAAAACTCTTTCCCTCTTTCGCTTAAAACTAGGATTCGAAAGGTTTGCGAAAATCCATTTCTATTGTAAAAGTCCTACCCTATAATATTTTCCCTATTTTAAAGATTGCCAAGAAGTTATATGTAAAAATGTTTTTAAATATGTTTTGCAAAACCCCGTCTTGTATCTACTTCATAATTTCCAAAACCTATGTCTGTCAAACCCACGACATCCCTTTTTCAAATCTTCTTTTATAAAAACTCTTTGAAAAGTTTTACAAAAACCCCACTTTTCCCTCTTTTCAATGACTTCTTGATTTGAAAGGTTTTTTTCGAGAACCCCGCTTTGTTTTATCGTGTTTAAGGAAGTTTTCAACCAAACCGCACATATTGCTAAAATCATTCCTCGATTTAAATGTTTTCAAAAAAAAGGGGAAGACGCTTTGCAAAAACACAGTTTTTACCAAAACTATTTCATAAGTTTCCTGAAAACATTTTGAACGAAGATTTGACTTCGAAAATTGAACTGATTTCCTAAAAAGGATTTGAAATACCGGTTTACTTTCCAAAACTAACTCTTAAGTTTGTTTTTCAAAACAATGTTTACAAAAGTGTTTCCAACTAGAAACTAAAATGGATTTCCTAAAAAGAATTTCCCTTACTTTGTGAAACAAGGTTGCTCCAGTTTAAAAGGACTTTCGAAAACAAAAGTTTCCAAAACTCCTCTTCAAAATGCTAGAGTTCAAAATAAAATGCATTATGCATATGACTTGACAACGAAGACCTGACTCATTAGTACTAACTCTTAAATCTCGAGGACGAGATCCTTGTAAGGTGGGTGGACTGTAACAGCCCAAAAATTCAGACTTTTAAAATCTTTCTGTGATTGTGTGGAGCATTTAGTTGCTAACTGATCCAGGAACAATTTATAAATAAATTGTTGCATTCATATAGTATTGCTTGTAGAAGTTTGCCGAAGATTATTTTTGAAACTCAAGTCTAGAATTGAAGAGCACAAATCCATAGCAACCTCCTCTCATTCTTCATGAAACTCTTCTCGATCTCTCTCTAGATGCCAACTCTGAAAATCTCTGAGTCACAATCAATCATAACTCGGGGAAAATTCCTTTTCCCTATTTCCCCATTTCCTATTCTCGACTTCTACTCCAAACTCCCTACAGAACCTGTCTCAAAACTGCTCGTTTGAATTCCATTTAAATTCCTCACAAAATTCTTCCACAAACTCTATTTGAATCTCTCTCATTTCTTTCTCTAGATAAATGGGAAATCCTTCCCTTTCCATGGGCCAAGACCCTCCTCTCTTTCCCCCTAGCCCACTCACTCACCTCACTCCGGAAAAAGTCTACTTTTTCTCCCTGAATTTTCAGGGAAGTTCGCTTTTCCTCCCCTAACCGCAAAACCGGACAAACTACCTCCCTCAACTTCTCAAACGATGCGTTTTAGCTCCCTGAAGTGGTTTTGAGGGCGGTTTTGCTACAGTGGCAGTAGTTTTATCTTTTTCTTTTTTTATTTATTTCAGTTGAATTTTTAAAAAATCACAGTAAATTATAGAAAAATTATAAAATAAAAAATTCAATTTTGTTAGACTCCACATGAGTAGATCTACACAATTGATATATAATATGTGATACTTTTGTACAAAGTTTCTGATATGAAGGTTTGTTCTTTTCTATTTATTGCGGCCAAATCTTTTAAACGTTATAGTAAATCATAGAAAACCCATAAAAAATAAAATCCGATTTTGTTAGACTTAACATGAGTAGATCTATGTATGAACATATAATATGATATGTTTAGTCCATCAAAATAATTATAAATGATGCAACTTTAAATTATTTTAATTAATTATAGAAAAGTACAAATCTTAAACTAGAGCAAAAACCTTATAATAAAACATACCATATTATATGTTCATGTGTAGATCTACTCCTGTTAAGTCCAACAAAATTGTATTTTATTTTTATGATTTACTATAACGTTTCAAAGATTTAGCCGAAATAAATAGAAAAAAACCTTCATAGCAAAAATTTATACTAAATCATACCATATATATATAAACTGTGTAGATCTACTCATGTGGAGTCCAACAAAATTAATTTTTTATTTTATAATTTTTCTATAGTTTACTACGGTTTTTTAAAAATTCAGCAGAAATAAATAAAAAAGAAAAAGACAAAATCGCCGTCACTATAGCAAAACCACCCTTCACTGTAGCAAAACCGCCCTCAAAACCACTCCAGGGAGGTAAAACGTATGGTTTGAAAAGTTGGGGGAGGTAGTTTGTCCGGTTTTGCGGTTGAGGGAGGAAAAGCGGATTTTCGCGAAAGTTTAGGGAGGAAAAGCAGACTTTTTCCCCTCACTCCTCCCCTGGTCCAACCGAATGGGCCAAGAGCCCAGCCGAAGCCCCTCACTCGCGTGGGCCTTAGCCCACCCCGCCAGAAGCTCGGCCCAGCTTCCCCTCTCTCCCGCAGGCTCTCTCCGCCAGGCCCGCTCCAAGCCTGCAGCCGGCACCCCTCACCCAAACCCTAGGGCGCTCGCCCTTGCAAGCCGCCGCCGCCACCAGCCTTCGCACGCGCGACCACGCCCTTCCCCCACCTGCTCCACCACCCGATGTGTGCTGCGTGTCCCGGAGTGGGCACGGACGTCGAAGATGGACAGAGGACCCTTGGTGCCCTAGCCCGCGCGACTACAAGAGCAACAGCGCCGCCACTGCTTCTTCTTCTTCCTCAAGTCGCCGCCCTCTCCGTCTTCTCCATCCACGCCGCGCCTCGGGTCCGCCTCCGACACCGCCGCTTTCTCCCTCCTCGTCGACTGTAGAACCGCCATCGAGCCACACCGGAAGGGAGCTCCGCACGATGCCCCGGCCAGCCAAGCACCGGCCACGTCGGCCGAGACCGTGGCCACGCCACGCTCTTCCTCGACGTCGCACTGGACCACTGGTGTGATGGCCGCTGCGCCCGCAGCCCCGTCTTCGCCTAGACGCTCTGCTGCTTCGCCAGCGGATCTCTCTCTCCTCCATCGCCGTTCTGATTGGCCGCGACCGCGCCACGACGTCGAGTCACGACGTCGAGCCCGCGACACCGACCCCGAGCATGCCGTGGACCTCCCCGGCGCCCCTACTCCGGCTAGCTGCGACCTCGCCACTGCTCCTGCACGACCGCGCCTCTGCCAGTGTCGCGACCCCGCTGCTGGCCATGGCCGCTCAGCAGCCCGCCTGCGGCCAGCCGCCGCTTGTCTCGGCCAAGCACCGCCGCACCGGCCAGGGCTGGGGCCAAGCTGCACCAGCCACGACGACCGCTCGCGACGCCAACGATCGCCCCTCCTGTGCCATGCCTCAACGACTGCCGCGAACCGACCTCTTCATCGACCATGGCCATATACGTCTGAGACCGGCCTTCGTGCCGCTGTCTGCACCGCTTGCAGGAAGGATACGACCTGAACACGTCGCCCGCTAAAGACGGAACCGTCCGTGACCACAACAGCCGCGTTGAACTCCTCCGCTCCGTCCGGCGTCATTCCCTGCCGAGTCGCTGTTCGGCTGCGTGCGCGCCACTGTTCGCTCGCGTGTGCGCTGCTGTTCGGCCGCGTGCGCCCTGCTGATTCGGTTGTGTGCGTGCAGCAGTTCGGTCGATGGCGCCACTTCGTTGAAGACCTCCTTTATATATCCTACATATATTTTGATTCATCCTTGTAACATGACTCATGATATCATCCATGCCTGCCCGTGCCATCGTGCCGGCTATTTCATGTTCTCGCTATCGGCAAACTCTATCCCGAATCGATCTATTATCATCTTAGATCAATTTCTCCTTTCTGGATGCACCACGTGCAAAGGATGAGGGACGAACTACGCGGATGGCACCACGACGCCAAGACCTAGATGCAAGCAACATCATCAGCGAATACACGATGGTTAGCTAAACAATCCTCTCTTCCGACCCCCGTCCCTGCTTGCCGAACAGAATGTGTAAACCGAGATCGCTTCCGACCTATGAACACGTGTTACACCCCGTTGTGGTCGTGCGTTAGTCGTCGATGTGACTGTCGTTAGTGGTAGACCGGCCCTAGCTTGATCGAACCCCGGTATTCCAAGAACACCGACGTCCATAATGAAACCATGACCACGACGTATTTAGACCAAATGGAACGAACCCTAGTCGACATGCTAAACGACAAGGTAATTCTATTCTCATCTTGACCGTAGGATGCCCGGATGAAAACCGTAGCATAAGACGATTGAGGAGACCCTGTGACCCTCGACCACGACACCGTACCCTGGCCTCGACCGCGCCACACCATGTTCTGGACTCGACCGTGCCGCGTAGTACACTGGCCACGACGCCCCTCGATGTTCCCCCAACGCGCCTTACCTCGAGCCTCCCTCGATGTCGTTTGCCACCATGAGCCGTTGGGACCCGTGTTATCTTATCGTCGACTTACCGAGCCTCCTGGGGAGTCTCTTATTTATCTATGTGCACTCGCGCTATACCTCGTTCTTACGACCACTTGTATATGCACTTGTGATACAGGATCCATCCAATCTCATGCTATGGGAATGTGCTACTCCACTTATTTGGTTCGATGAGTCTTTGTGTCGCTTTTTGGATCTATTTTGTATTGTTGGATGTTCGTGTGTTCGTCTGTGTGAGCCGAGCCTTTAAGCCGGCTAAGGGATCGTACCTCGTTCGGATGTTACGATCGCGAGACCCGTCTCACCATGACCGTGATGCTGAATGTAACACGACCCTTGTTAGTGTACCTTGTGGTCGCGAGTACACCTCGCCATGACCATGGAGCTATGCTCTTTTCACTTATTTGAATGAGAACGTATCTAGTGCAAACCACAGCCTTCGTGAAAACTCGCGCAAACCACAATAAAAAAGTTGTTTAAATTCATCAAAAAAATTACACATGTAGATGATATGATGATACACAACCTTATAAAATATCTTGTCCAAAATCGAATTCATTTGTGTGATATAAAATTAACAAATTTCTAACAAATAATGTGGAAAACTTTCTGGCTTGAAATTTGTTATTTTTATAACTCACAAACGAAGTTGAGTTTGGACAAGATATTTTACAAGATTGTGTATCATCATACCATCTACATGTGTGATTTTTTGGGTGAATTTACATAATTTTTTTACCATGGTTTGCACGGGTTTTCACAAAGACTGTGGTTTGCACTAGATACGTTCCCTATTTGAATATGCTTTATAAATGCTTCTTCATGCACAAACTCTTGTATGCTTGTACCCGTTGACCATTGCATATCTCGATTCTTGCGGTGACAACCGCACCGCTAAGAATCAAGAAATGACTTAGTGCTAGAGCACCCCGGTTGGGTACCCTACGAGTAGTTTGCGCACTTGCATCTTATATTGTGCCAATCCTTCTAATACCCCGTCTTCTACCATGACGTGTGTGTTGGAAGAAATGAACCTTTGACTTAAGTATTTGTACTCATGTGATTCCTTTTGTTAGCAAAACTATGGTTTATGTTGTATCTCAGTACCCCGCGCATCGACTCGATCGACTACCTAGACACATTTCACAAGAGATGTGCCTGAGAACATGACATAGATGTGCTGAGCTAACCCCGCTCTTCCAGGTTTAAGTGAGTAACCCCGAGTCTTGGTTCCTGACGTACTGTGTCATGTGGATCGAGAGGATTACGGATCTCCAACCCTTTTGCGCTACCGCTTTCGCCATAGCGGGAAAGCCAAGGAACCATGGAGCCAAGCCACAATGGTGTTAATCGTTCTTATGATCAACTGACCTTTGGGATAAGGCTACAAGAGCCGAACCCCATCGTACTTTATTCGTTTGGCCCGTCCTCTAATTTTTGCCCTTTTAAATGATGACCAAATCGAAGGATGTGAGCCGTGGTGTTTGCTAAGGATAGGCCTTGGTTTGAACCCGATGTCATAAAGCCGTATTGGCTTGGCCAAGACTTAAACTTGCAAACCACCACCTTGTTCCTAGCTCGAGGAAATCGGACAACCGCCGAGAGAGCTAAACCTTGTGTATCTTAGTGTTTCGTTGGTGCTAATGGATCTTCCTACGTCTTGTTGTCTCTTCAATTATGGAGTGAGTGTTCTCTTGCCTTGCGTGTCATTTCGTGGAGTAGCATACGAATGGACCGAGAGAACATGGATGACAACAAGGACTGTGAGATGAAGTCAACTCAGGAGGAGACGACCTCGCTAATGGAACACCAACGAGGAATAATTAACCCCGACTATGACTACTTAGCAGGTGTCATGGCAGCACCCTCTTTTTAGAGAATCCTATTAGACATTGCAAATATGTAGACTTGCTAGCGCTTTATATTTATTCCTTTGCTATTATATTGATGCATGACAATACCTAAGCCATTATTACCAGATTGCAACCCACTCTACCACAACACCCTTCTTTGCGCATTCGCCCAGTTATTCCTTCTTACTCGCCTGCTTGCTTGCATGTTCACCATTATATTATTTAACTCCACTTCGTATTATATCTGAGATGTGATGCGGATGGTGAACCCTTAGGAATGGTTTGACGGGTGATGTCAAACTTGGTGATGGGTGAGCGTGCTACATGTGTGACTTGG
The DNA here is from genome assembly GCA_009763385.1 of Coix lacryma-jobi var. lacryma-jobi. NCBI lineage: Eukaryota > Viridiplantae > Streptophyta > Magnoliopsida > Poales > Poaceae > Coix > Coix lacryma-jobi. The sequence continues at coordinate 71,063,598 of CM019823.1, forward strand.
GTGTGTGGAGGGTGAGGGTTGTGTCGACCGAGCCAGAATATACGACGAGCCTGGTGCGAGTCTTGCCATGGGGCAGATCTGGATGCCCCTGTGGTGGTGAAACCTGTGGCGGGTTAAGTGGTGACTTGAGGTGGATCCAGGTGTGAGCCGCTGGTGGAGCCCGGATCAGGAGAGTGCTGTGGTGGCATTCATAACGTAAACCATTGAGAAGACATTCCGGCTTAGTCACCCTAGGTGGAACGGGGACCTGACCACGGGGAATACCTTTACATGCCACTCGCTCCTTATGGACGGGGACGGTCAGACTACCTGGTAGGGTAATGCCACTACTGCTAGGCGAGAGAGTGCTAGGAAGATACGAGTATGGGAGTCCCACACCCTTCTGAGACGTTCACAGCTCCCACTTCGGGAGAGGGAACGTGACTTCACAGACTTAGCCATCCCAGACAGTCTTGGGGTGTTCCAGGGTTGAGAGGTAGGGTGGCATTACTCTAGGATGGCAAGCAACCGGTATCAGCCTAGGCATCTCCGGAATGCCAAGGATGGCGATCTTGTGGATATTGTAGAACCTCTGCAGAGTGTATGGTTGATCGATCAATACGTTGGCCAATTCGTTGGTCGCGGACCTTTTCCCTAACTTGTTTCCGACTAGTGAGAGTTCTCTTTTCTCCCCCTGGTATGTGAGTGCTGGCCGTGAACCTGTTGTGAGGTTGCGGGCCGTCGAGACAAGGCTGGGAGGGAGCTGGCCTCTGTCGACTAAGCGGTTGAGTGTGTGTGAGATGAGGTGATGGTGTGGTGATGATTGGGATGGATATGGATATGGATATGGTGGATGGATGTGGATGTGTGTGAATGTGTTAAAACTTGATAACATTATTATATTGAATACTGCTCATGCACTAGGATGCAAATCCACAGCCAAATCTTAGGATCGCCAGGTCCCTTATTTTATCTTTTCCACTAAAGCTCATCGGTGCTGACCATGGCCTGCACACATCTGGCGGTGTGCAGATTTTCCTGCTTCACAAATACTGAGTCTAGGAGGATTAGGAGGTTTCGTGCCTACGCTCAAGTTTGGTTCGGAGGATCCGGACGATGCTGCGCTACAACAACTCTGAAGATGGCCGTGAAGGAGGAGCCTTCACTCGATAGACTTCTGCTAGAATAAACTCTGTAATAGATGATACCTCAGTGATGTAATGCTTATAACCATGTAATATTTCGATGTATGACTGTGGTATTGAATGATATATGATAATATGATAAGATCAATTCCTGTTTTTGTCATATTATAACTCATTCTATGTATTTTCCCTTCGCGGAAAATTGAGGATGTTTCAAATTCAAACCACCCAACACTATTCCAACACTCAAACAAAATTTTATGCACCGGCATGAATGCAACAAAAATGTTTCTAAGCCCTAGGGTTTATACTGAGACCGGGCGGGTAACCCTATTATGATGATAATATTTAAACTGAGATCGGGCGGGTAACTTGCACAGGAATGGAGTCCTTGACGGACCAGGATGTCAGAGATATCATCAAACGATGATTACTCGGACTAATTCTAGACGGCACGGGAGATCCGAAGACTTGATATGAAGTGTACTTGGATTAGGATTCTCGCTGTAACTTAGTCGAGGTCTTAAAGGAAGTCTTGTAATTAGAATAGGACTCCTCTATTGTAACCGACTAGGACTCGGTCTGCGTTGCGCTTTACCCGGATATATAAGGGGAAGTAGGCGCGGGCTCCTATCATTGAATCTTGAATCATAACACAAGGCACACGCCGCACTAGACGTAAGGTATTACGCTATTTAGCGGCCTGAACCAGTATAAATCGCTGTCCCTGTGTACTCGTCGGGTTCTATGAACGCCGATCCCCACCGAACAAATAGTCTGAGATCCCTCAAGACGAGTTGTCGGTTAACAAACACCGACAGCAGGCGCGCCACGTAGGGGCTCTCGACGATTAAGAGATCGACGAACCACGTCAACATGTTCTCGGCAGGATCAATTTTCGTTTTTGGCTGATGGACTTGCATCGCGGATGATCAAGGGAAGCTACATTGACAACTTCACAGCGAATCAGAAGCGCAAGCCATGCCAAAGTTGGATGATCTCACCCAGAACCTAGCAAACCTTGCAATCCAAGATCCGCAAGATTTTGAGGGTCAAGCCAAAACTTCTGACTTCTACTCGGGCTCAAATTCTGAGACCAAAAAGGATTCGGACACCAGACATGGCGTTACTTTTGGACTGCGGAACTCGGCTGAAAACTTCCAAGGCTTAATTGGTGCAAAGTTCAAGGAGTATCAACAGATCCCCTTGGTCGGAGCCCAACACGGACTCATCTTCAGCTCAACCGAGGAGGGCAGCATCATCCATTGGCCAATACAACCAGCCCCGGCTAGATTGATTGGCACAATTGACCAGATTCTCCCATACCAGCACAAACATCAGCTCCCCTTTGAGGAACACGACACCTCAACAGAGCTAAATTCCAGTGCCTCTACTCTGGAGTCGGTTACACCGGGATCAACAAACCAGGGCTATACTCGTGAGGTCTTCATGGCAGGACACCAGTCATCTCTACGACCTCCAACTCCTCCAGATGTCCTCCGAGATGATGAAACCCCGAGTATGATATCCGATAACGATCCAGAAGGACCCGGAGAAACTGAGTCTATGAAGACTGAGAGAGTTAGGAGGAACCAAGCCAAAGAAGCCCGCAGGAGGCGAGCAAATCATCGAAAAGAGGCCATGGAACGTTACCAAATATGGCTTGAAGAATATAATAGCCAGAGGCGTCTGGACGAGGAAATAGAGCGTCAAGCTCGCACCCAGCGTGATCAGGAGAATCGATCCCAGAATGATCACAATCAACGATGAGCCGATTGCTCCCACAACCTTGAACCTGAGTTCATGAGGGTTGCTGGTCACAAAGTCTACCAGACACCTTACCAAAACATCATCGCTCTAGCTACAGAGATGGGAGCTAAGGACAATCGCCACCCCGAAGAAGAGCGAGGCTGGTCATGCTTCAGACTACCGCGCTACAGCTCAAGGGCGAAACCTTGAGTCTTTGGCTGACGAACAAGCATCATCCCATCCAAGCCAGAGGCGCCCTGTTCATGAACGGCTCGGTCGGGCTCTAGCAAGGAGTCGCCTGGGCAACCGAGTACCCGATCAGGCTGAAGGAGGAGCCGAATCATCATACCGAGGAGTTGCAATCGCAGCATCTGACGCGAGTCGAGCGCTCCCCTGTTTTTTCCTAGAGACTTCGAGCAGTCCCGTTTCCATGAAAATTCAAACCCGAGAACTACTCAAAGTACGATGGGAAGACAGAACCAAAACGCTGGCTCAGGCTGTACGCTCAAGTAGCAGTCGAGTTGGCAGGAGGAAGCAACGACGTCAAAGCACTTTTTCTCCTCATGGCTCTAGAGACAATGCCACTTGCATGGTTTGACAGGCTTAAGCCCGAGTCCATTGACTCCTGGGAACAACTCCATCGTATCTTCATAGAGAACCTTGCGGGTGTCCCCGAGAGATCAGATCCCTGGACTAAGCTCAGGACATGCAAGCAGCAGAAAAACGAGACAATGCGGGAGTACTACAGACGCTTCTCAGAAATTCGCTCCATAGATTCTGACATCACAGACAGAGAAGTAATTGACCTTTTTGGCAACGGAATTTGCGAAAGGTACAATTACAAAGACTTCATCAAGCATGACCCGACCACCGCCAACGAGTTTCATCGGGCAGCAAATTCCATGATGGCGACAGAAGAACGCACACAGGAACGCTTTCCCGAGAGGAACACGTAGGTTGATCGAGGAAACAATCAGAGAGGCAATCAAGTTGCTCAGCAAAACACCCGCAAGAGAACAGGGGACAACACTGTCGCAGCCTTGGAGCCTCAGAAGAAGGGGAACAAGCCATCCACCTTTGACTTCTTACTCGACGGACCGTGCCCTTTCCATCTGAAGGGAGGACACCAGACTAAGCATTGTCGACAGCTTAAGGAGCGAGGCTTGAACCCTGACTTCAACAAAAATAGAAAAGATAAAGGGAAAAAGACAGTTGAAGACCCCCAGCAAGACGCTGGCGGTTTTCAACACCCCAAAGGCACCATCAATGTCATATTTGGGGGAGTTACCACCAACGATAGCAAGCGGCTCCAAAAACTCTCCCTATGAGAGATCATGTCTACAGAACTAGCGACTCCCAGATATCTCGACTGGTCTGAGCATCCGATCAATTTCTCCCGAGCAGACCAATGGACCAGTGTCTCCAACGCAGAGCATTACCCGCTAGTCCTGGATCCTATGGTTGCCGGGTTTAAATTGGGAAGAGTACTTATTGATGGAGGAGCAGGACTCAACGTCATCTTTGCAAGCACCCTACGCAAGATGAACTTAGATCTTGCAACACAGCTCACACCATCAAGCACCCCCTTTTACGGCATAGTACCCGGAAAGGCGGCCGTACCACTCAGAAAGATCATACTACCCGTCACCTTTGGAACTCAGACCAACTACCGGACTGAGTACATTAGTTTCGAGGTAGTCGACTTCGAGTCATCATACCATGCCATATTTGGACGACCAGCTATCACCAAATTCATGGCAGTACCTCACTACCCATACCTTCTGCTGAAGATGCCGGGTCCTAAGGGTATCCTAACCTTCAAAGGCGACTTGAAGCGATCGTTCGATTGCGACACAGAAGCTGTTCAAATCGTGAAAAAGGCTCAACTCGGCCTAGAAGTACAAGAACTCGCTCAAATGGTACATAACACCAAGCCTGGAGATCCAGAAATCCCAACCAACAAGGCGGGTGCCATCCAACCATCAGCGGAAGTTTCTACAAAGCAAATTGACCTGGAAACCGGTGATCCCTCAAAGATAGCGGTTATCAGCGCTCATCTATCTGAAGAATAGGATCTCGCGCTCACCAAGTTCCTCAGAGCGAACAAAGACATATTTGCTTGGAAACCGGCAGATATGCCGGGAGTTCCTAGGAACTTGGCTGAGCACAAATTGGAACTAAAAGAGGGCTCCAGACCCATCAAGCAAAGACTTCGACGATTCTCACCAGAGAAGAAAGAGGCAATCAAGAAAGAGATAGCTAAACTACTCGCAGCTGGGTTTATCAGAGAAATTCTTCACCCCGAGTGGTTAACCAGTCCAGTACTAGTGAAAAAGAAGAACTCTGCAGAGTGGCGCATGTGTGTCGATTACACAGACCTCAACAAACACTGTCCAAAGGATCCCTTTGGATTACCAAGGATAGATCAAATAGTTGATGCCACCACAGGCTCTGCTTTATTATCTTTTCTGGGTTGCTACTCTGGGTACCATAAGATTGCTCTCAAAGAAGAAGACCAACCCAAGACATCGTTCATAACTCCCTTCGGAGCCTATTGTTATAAAACCATGTCCTTCGGGTTGAAAAATGTAGGGGCTACTTACCAGCGTGCTATCCAAGATTGTTTGGGCGACCAAATTGGCCGCAACGCGGAAGCTTATGTTGATGATGTGGTTATAAAGACGAAGGATCCAACTACCCTCATATCAGACCTAGAGTAGACTTTTACCCGGCTACGCTTATACCAATGGAGGCTCAACCCCACGAAGTGCGTATTCGGAGTACCCTCAGGACAGTTACTCGGATTCCTTGTTAGCCATCGGGGCATCGAGGCTAGTCAAAAGCAGATCACAACCATCATCAATATGAAGCCACCTACTTCAGTCAGGGATGTTTAGAAGCTCACCGGGTGTATGGCTGCGTGGACGGAAGAAGTGGACAGGGCCTTTGAACAACTCAAAGGATACCTCACCAATTCACCTATACTGACACCACCAGAACCCAGGGAGCCGATGATGCTTTATATTGCAGCTACCACACACGTTGTGAGCACAGCAATTGTGGTGGAGCGCAAGGATGACAAGCACATCTATAACACCCAGCGACCAGTATACTACATCAGCGATGTACTCTCCGACTCAAAGGTCAGGTACCCGCAAGTACAAAAATTACTCTATGCTCTACTTATATCTTCAAGGAAGCTATGGCATTACTTCGAAGCTCATGAGATAACAGTTGTTACGGATTTTCCATTGGGAGAAATCCTCCACAATCGTGACGCCACCGGAAGAATTTCCAAGTGGGCAGTCGAGTTGGGGGCGCTCAACATCAAGTTTACTCCAAGGAAAGCAATCAAGTCACAAGTCCTAGCTGATTTTGTCACCGAGTGGACAGAAATACAGCAGCTCCAAAACAACGCTATTCCTGAGCATTGGAAGATGTACTTTGATGGGTCCTTAAAACTCGGTGGAGCAAGAGCCGGAGTACTACTTGTATCACCCGCCGGAGAGCAGCTCAAATACGTTCTGCAGATAATGTGGCCCACTACCAACAATGAAGCAGAATATGAAGCACTACTACACGGACTCAAGCTAGCAGTTGCATTAAGCATCAAGCGACTCCTAGTCTACGGCGATTCTTCTTTGGTAATTCATCAAGTTAACAAAGATTGGGACTGTACCAAGGAAACAATGAACGCCTATTGCGCGGAAGTCCGTAAGCTGGAAAAACACTTTTCAGGGCTGGAACTCAATCATATTACCTGAGATCTTAATGTGGCAGCAGATATCCTAGCAAAATTGGGATCCGATAGAGCCATGGTTCCTAGTGGTACATTCGTACATGAGTTATCCAAGCCTTCAACCCAAGAGAAGGAAGAGGTTGACCCAGCACCCTCTGCTCAGATCCTAACTCTAGCACCCGACTGGACACAAGTTTTCATCGGACTACTTCAAGGAGCATAAACTGCCTAGTGATAAAACTGCTGCAGAGCAGGTCACCAGACGTAGCAAAAACTATGTTCTAGTCGGAGACAGTCTATATCAACGTGGTGCTTCATCAGGAGTCCTCCTCAAGTGCATCTCACCAGAAGAAGGCAGAGAAATCCTAAATGAGGTTCAGTCCGGGTGTTGCGGCAACCATGCAGCATCAAGGACGCTAGTTGGAAAAATCTTTAGATCAGGGTACTATTGGCCCTCAGCCTTGAAAGATGCAGAAGACTTAGTCAGCTGCTGTCAATCATGTCAGTTCTTCACCAAACAGCAGCATGTACCTGCACATGAGTTGATCTGTATTCCTCTGTCATGGCCTTTCTCATGTTGGGGACTAGACATGGTGGGTCCTCTAAAGCGTGCTCCAGGCAGATTCGAGTATATCTACGTTGCAATCGACAAATTCACCAAGTGGATTGAGTACATGCCATTGGTCAAGTTCAATGCATCCAAGTCAGTACAATTCATGCAGAGCATCTTCCACCGCTTTGGGATGCCACATAGAATCATCACCGACTTTGGGTCCCCTTTCACGACTATTGAGTTCAAGTCATGGGCCAACGACTGTGGATTCAAGATAGACTACGCATCAGTGGCTCATCCACAGTCAAACGGTCAAGTTGAACGAGCAAACGCTCTCATTCTTGCCTGATTAAAACCAAGGCTATTTGACCTTCTAAAAGATCATGGCGGAAAATGGGTCAAAGAACTGCCTAAGGTAATCTGGGGGCTACGGACACAGCGAAGTCGGGCAACAGGCCAAACTCCTTTCTTCCTGGTATATGGCACAGAAGCAATCCTCCCGCCAGATCTAATCTGGAATTCCCCACGAACAGAGCAGTACAATGAAGGCGAGGCTGATGATACAAGACGACTAGAAGTCGACAGTCTTGAAGAGGCCCGATTAAGCGCCCTCTTTCAATCAACAAGATACCTTCAAGGGATGAGGCGATACTACGACAAGAACGTCCATCACCGTACTTTCCAAGTAGGCGACATGGTCTTGAAGAAGATTCAAAACACCATAGGAGGCCACAAGCTTATGAGTCCATGGGAAGCACCCTACATAGTATCTAAAGTAACAAGACCCGAGTCATTTGAGCTAGTCACTGAGGATGGTACTCCATTGCCAAATTCATGGAATATTGAGCGTCTGAAGAAATTCCATACCTAAGGACTATGCCACAAACCTGACCCAGGGCAAATGTACTCATTACTTGGATATTAATAAAGTTTGGATTCATAAAGAACAAGAGCTTTATCAATCATCCTTTTTTCATCACAACTATTCAGTCGGATAAAGACTTTCAATTTTAGCTATTGTATCCCACCGACTAATATATAATATTACTCGGATGGATGGTTCAATGGCAACCATATTCGAGTTATGAGCTCCGAGCTCAATATAACTCAAAAGGTAGTACGGTTTAATACCCGGCTATTAGCCTGTAGTGAATATAGTACCTACAAAAGTAGGTACTAGTTCCTATAAGGTATAACAAGGGGAGTAGTACTCACCCTGTTACATATTAACCAGACAGAGGTCCAACACACTCTCGCACTCAAGCTGCGACTACCAAGAGGATATGATTCACCCAACAGGAACCATCGTTATGGCCCTTCAGAGATGCTTGATCAAAATTATCCCTTGACCAAGGGTACTAAGAGTAGTACTCGGGCAGACTAAGTTCTCTATACGATCGTTAAACGACTACTAGAGAAACAAAGTCATATGACTCAAACCTAAGTGCTAGAGAGCACCTGGATAGACCCGTCTAATAAGATGCCTGGTCACACATCCATATCAAACAAAGCGACCCATTGACAAGACATTCCTTGCAATGCGGAGTCGACTTTACACGAAATCCACAAGTCTCAAAAGTAACTAATACTTTTGATTCTTTATGCTTAACGTTAATTGTTTACAGGGAATACAAGTTACCAGAGAGGCTAGACTACTCTACAAGATCAAGAATCTGAGAGTACTCCTCCACCATGGGCTTGACCTCCTCCTACATCGCCACAAGGTCCTCATCACTCGTGCCTTAGGGGAGCGTCATGACGGACGACAGAACGAAGGTTGGCAGATGCAGCCGCAGCGTCGCCAGCAGACCTGCACCACTGAAGTCGCCATGTCCTGATGTACTGAGCCAGCCGCCGGGTGACCTTGGCCCGATCAATCAAGGACTCGTCGGTTCCTTCAGGGCGCGGGATCATATCCAGCACAGGCTCAACAGCAAGCTCCAACGCCTTCAGTTGCGCTTGTACCGCTTCAAGATGTGACGGAACCTCCTGGATTATTAGGGCCCACGTGTACCTATCCTTGTCCTACAGACCTCAGATAGCCATACACTGTGCCCAATAGCCCAAAAGACCCACCACGTGTCATCGGGTAACCCGACTCATCCACGTTTCCTTACACCCCAGGATCATTGCAAGAGTCATGCAGTATTACAACGTTTCACAAATAATATACATCAGAGAATAAAAGAGCGGAAGTATTACACCATAAGTTTTACAAACCAGTTGTTCAAACTCACGTCATTATTACAAACCATAGTTTTAAACTTTACCCTAAGTAGTGGAAGGAGCATTAATAAAACATATTTCACACAAACAACCCCGCCTAAGGGTTGCATTACTCCTCCCCGGACACATCCTCCTCAACGACGGTCACGCAACAAGCCTCGAAACAAGGCTGCTCGTGAGCGTCACCTGCAACAGTGGATTAACAAATCCTGAGTACAAAGGTACTCAACAAGACTGACCCGACAAGAGAAGAGAAGAACAGGTATGCTGGCTTGGGTAGGCTCAACAGTATTTTTCATTTGCATAAAAGCTTACTAAAGTAGTTCTAGATCCAAATTTTACTTAATCATTTGAATACTTGATAAGAACTGAAAGTAAATCATTAGTGAGAGAGCATCATTATTCTTTCTTAAACCAAAACCATTTTCATTCTACGGTGCGGGTCGAAAGATTGAGTCTCCTTAACCGAGGAGCACGACGATTCGAATCGATTCAACCAGATCTGGGAGTTTTCCACGATCATACGATATATGTAGACCCGTGATCACACATATACCAACCCCAACCTCGGATCCTCCAAACAAGACCGGGTCCGCGCCACCCGAGAGTACTTGTACACCTCCAATCCGGGACTTCGACCCACGAGGGTAGCTAGTACTCCCGCCATCTCTCCACTCCCAGTGCGCGATTAGCCGTTCTCATTTAAGAACCACCAAGGCAGGGCTTACCGTAGCATATGATCGGTACTTCACAGTTTCTCAATCTAGCAGGCCAACAACGGTTAACCCTAATCGACACATCCGGGTTACCCTGCATCTAATCCAAGGATCGACGCAGGTGCCCGTCTGGTCTTAACCATCATTCTTTCTCGTTATCATTTCAAGACGATAAGTATCAAAACATTTATCGGAGCGTGAGAAAGCAAGGCTGAGCATTTCTATCCTTTGCATAAAGCAGGTATCAAGGAATGATATATCGATAACAAGGTTGATCATGCATCAACAGGAGGTTTAAAGCATTTATTTGATAAACATTTAATGCATCAAGTTATCGAAAGTAAGTGTAATTGTAAATCCAAGGAAAGGTTAAATGAACCGGGGCTTGCCTTCGTTGATCGGGAGAATCTGGAACTCCGGATAACTTGGGTCAACTAGACACTCTGAACTTTCTGGATCAAACTCGCCTGGACACTCAAACACTTCCGAAGCTACACGATAAAAGAGTATATGCTTAATGAGATGCTCATGTCATGATCATGGTAAGAATGGAAATTTACACTTGACTTGCAACAATTTGCCCCACGGTAAAGTTGCAAACCAACAAAACTAACTTATAAACATACATGGTTACAAAGAGTGACTCTTACCTATACACCAACAGATCAAGATAATTCACTTATCTTAACCTTTTAAAATTATTCAAAAGAACTTGGGTTTTATGTTTTATAACATTATTTAACCATAAAGAAAACAATTTTAATTAGCCGAAAATAAGTTGTGCAACTAACTATGTTCAAAATAGTTCAAACTTGGTACACAGATTGGTTATGATTCAGAAAGTGCACAAAATAAATTTCAGCATTTTTGGAGTTAAACTTGATTTTATAAAAATCATTGAAGGCTTATTTAAGAATTAAGAGACATAATTTTTACTGTAAAACAATACAGAACAGAAACATGTACATATATATTTTTCATAAAAACTACACTTTCATAGAACATGCACAAAAATTTCATAATTTTGGCTCAACAGATTAATTCATACAAAAATAACAACACTAGCATTACCATGCACATAACAGGAAAAAGATTAAAACGTTTGGAAACACAAAACCCTTAATGGGCCGAAACTGACCCAATCGGCCCATCTCGGCCTACGGCCTCAGACAGCCGGACCCTAGGTGTTAGCGTCCTCTTTCTCCGCTTCGCGCCGAGGCCAGCGGATCTCCGTCTCGCCCGAGGCTAGCTGGTTCTCCGTCTCGCCCGAGGCTAGCAGATCTCCGCCTCCGCCTCGCCCGAGGCCTTCTCCGCCTCGCCCGAGGCTTTCTTCGGCTCGCCCGAGACCTGCGCCCGGCAGCCTCGACTCCTTCTCCGTTTCGCCCGAGACCTTCTCGCCTCGCCCGAGACCCTCTTCGGCTCGCCCGAGGCTGGCAGCCAAAAGCTTTGACCGAACGCGCACCCGCGTTGACCGGCCTCCAACCTCATCACCGGTGAGGTCTCCGACGACGGTGAGGCCTCCCACAAGCTCGTCTGGATCCCGCGCATCACTTCCACTCTTCACTATCCCTAGCACCTCACGGTCTCGTTGAACCTTCAAACTCCCCCCTCGACCTCTCTCTCTACCCCGACGACGACACAAGCGGACGCGGCGGCACGGCGGCGGCACGCCGGCCAACTGGGAGCTCTAACGAGCCAACGAACAAGCGCATCAGCACCAGAGGCTCACCACGACTCTAGTGAGCTAGGTCTCCGAGGCTGACGTGGCTCCGAACGGTGATGACGACGACGGCGGCGGATCTCAGCGGTGCGGCTCGACGGCGATGACCTGTTCCGGCTGAGACAGAGAGAGACAAGGTCAACGACCTGGTGCTAGAGCAGCAGCAACAGATAAGGAAGAGAAAACGGGGCTCAGGTGAGGATGATAGGGCTCCGAGCTTGCTGACCACGGTGGCGGCGTCGATGGAGGTGTTCGGGACCGGAGACGAAGACGACGACCACGCCGGGCGGCTGCGGGAACGAGCGAGGCTGCAACCTAGCTCTACGGCTCCGCAACGACGAGGCGAAACACGGTGACGCAGATGAACGAAACGAACGAGCGCTCAGGTGGCCGGCGTAGCTAAGCAGAGGAACGACGGCGACGACGAGCGAACAGAGGAGAAAGCGAAACACGGAGCTTTCCGTGATATAAGAAGGACGAAGGAGAGGGCGGCGGCGTGAAGAACTTGCGCACGCAGCTGCCAAGCAGCTCGCTGGCGCGACGCATGCGCCCCAGCGCGAGCACGGCCCGAGCGGCGCAGCTCGCTGGCGAGCTCTGGACGGTTCCCCCCCTTTGCACTGTTCCTTGCTCTCTCCCCCTTTCTGAAGATTAAAAAATTACTTTTGAAACCCAACTGCACTTCAAGTTTTGCCAACATATGAAATGTAGAGTTTGAAAAGTTGTACAACTTTGCTTTAACACCCTATGGCTAATTTCAACTGGAAATAAGTCAAACTGATCAAAACAGTTCAAATCCAAATCAAATTGAAAATTTGAAAAGGGGACAGATTTAGGGTTTTGTATTAGAAGCAAAATTACTTTTGATTTTGCAATAATACTTGAAAAATGGTCAATGTATAAAATGTTCCTTTTGAAATTCTCTACAACTTTTATGTAAACCTCAAACTCAGATTTCAAATAATTTTTGAAATGTAAGTTTAGAATCAAAAGGGGACCATTTCCAGGGTTTGAATAGATTCAAAATTACTTACAATTTTGTACAGAAACTTTGAAAACTTTAAATACCAAAGTTGTACCTCTTCTCAAGATCTACCAAAAAGCTTTTAGGGTCAGCCCCTAAATATGCACAGATTTTGAGTTAACTGGAAAGGGTTAATTAACTTATATAGAAATTAATGATCTTCCCCATTTTTAAGCTAAATAAACTTTGTAACCTTTTGAATTGTTAAACCTGGATCATGCCTTTACATGACTCTAGTCAAAAGGGAATGAACACAAGTTACTTCATAATGACATTCCAAAATAGGATTTTGAGCTACCTCACAAGCAATAACAAAATGCTCACACATTAAGAATTAAACTCATTTTAGTGAATGCATCTCAAGTGAGCTAGCATATGATGCTATGGAATGGAATGCTTATGATGGCATGACAATATTTTATTCATGTAAACACCTGAGGTGTTACATCCTTTCCCCCTAAAAGAAATCTCGACCCGAGATTTCACCTCAAACTAAACTAACTACTAAAGTTGTGGGGTACGGGGATAAAGATTACAAACTTTTTACAAAACTAGGAACAGGTTCTATTGTCAACCTCTTTCACTGCCCTGACTGTATGGTCGCATAAAACTCAGGAAACTGTTCTATTAGAAATTCCTCGGTTTCCCAAGTTGCTTCCTCCTCAGAATGCTGACTCCATTGAACTTTATAGAACCTGTGAGTGTGTCGTCGAGTTACTCTATCTCGCTGATCAAGAATTTTGATGGGACATTCTGAGTATGTCATATCAGGCTCAAGTTGTACCCCTTCAACATCAACCACTTGGTCAGGAACTCGTAGACACTTCTTCAGCTGAGAGATGTGAAACACATTATGAACCTCTGATAGATGAGCTGGTAGTTGAATACGGTATGCCACTTTACCACATTTAGCCAGGATTTGAAATGGCCCAATGTAACGGGGAGCAAGTTTTCCTTTGACCCCGAAACGATAAACACCCTTGATGGGTGACACCTTTAGATACACAAACTCTCCTTGGGCAAACGTCAAAGGTCTACGCCTTTTGTCTGCATAGCTTTTCTGTCGAGATTGTGCTATTTTCATATTCCTTTGTATGAGTTTGACTTTCTGTTCAGTCTCTTGAACTAGATTGACACCAAAGAACCATCTTTCACCAGGCTCGGACCAATGTAAAGGAGTCCGACATCTTCTGCCATATAAAGCTTCAAATGGTGCCATACGGATACTCTCTTGATAACTATTATTGTATGAGAACTCTGCTAATGGTAAGCACTCATCCCACTTAAATGGAAAGTTAAGAGCACACGCCCTGAGCATATCCTCTAAAATCTGATTTACTCTTTCAGTCTGACCATCTGTTTGTGGGTGGTAAGCTGTACTGTGTAAGAGTTTAGTGCCCAGAGACTCATGTAGACTTTCCCAGAATTTTGAAACAAACTGAGTACCCCTATCTGAGACAATAGTCTTAGGAACTCCATGCAGACTCATAATCCTCTGAAAGTATATCTTGGCATAAGTGGACGCTGAGTAGATGGTCTTGACTGGTATGAAATGTGAAACCTTGGTTAGACGATCTACTATAACCCAAATAGAATCGTATCCTTTGGATGTTCTTGGTAACCCAACAATAAAGTCCATACTGATGTCCTCCCATTTCCAGTAGGAATTGACAATGGCTGCAGTTCACCAGCTGACTTAAGATGAATGGCTTTGACTTTTGACAAGTATCACATCTGGCTACATACCTTGCAATCTCGATTTTCATCTTAGTCCACCAGAATCTTTGCCTAAGATCCTGGTACATTTTTGTACTTCCCGGATGAATCGCAAACGGGGTAAGATGAGCTTCATCCAGAATCTGCTTCCTCAATTCAGGATTCTTCGGAACGACCAGTCTGTCTTTGAACCAGACCACTTCTGCTTCATCGACTCGGAAACACGAAGCTTTGTCTGCTTTGACTTTCTCTTTGAGGTGAACAATACCCTTGTTTTCTTTCTGAGCAGCTACAATCTGGTCTTTGATAGATGATTGAACTGATATATTAGACAAACTGCCCTGAGTGATCATCTGAATACCCAGTTTTTCTAACTCGGAACAAAGAGTAAGATCTACTGGTCTGACAGTGATACAGTTGCAACGAACCTTCCTACTAAGAGCATCAGCTACCACATTTGCTTTTCGGGATGGTAATGCACCTCCAGATCATAATCCTTGATTAACTCTAACCACCTCCGTTGCCTCATATTTAACTCTGACTGAGTGAATATATATTTCAAACTCTTGTGGTCGGTGTATATGTGACATGTGTTGCCCAGAAGGTAATGACGCCAAATCTTTAAGGCGTGAACAACTGCTGCTAACTCTAAGTCATGAGTTGGATAATGTTCTTCATGACGTTTCAACTGTCTGGATGCATAAGCTATCACTCTGCCCTCTTGCATCAAAACACAACCAATCCCGATACCAGAAGCATCACAGTACACATCAAACGGCTTCTCAATATTGGGTTGGGCTAAGACGGGAGCTGTAGTTAAGAATTCCTTTAGCTTCTGAAAAGCTTTTTCACATTTATCCGACCAAACAAACTTGACCTCATTCTTTAACAACTGAGTTATAGGTTTGGCAACTTTGGAGAAGTCTGGAATAAACCTGCGGTAATAACCTGCCATACCCAGAAAACTGCGAACTTGATGAACAGTTCTGGGAGATTCCCATTCAAGAATTTCTTGCACCTTGCCTGGATCCACAGCTACACCTTCAGCCGATAACACATGACCCAGAAATGGAACTTTGTCTAACCAGAACTCACATTTACTGAACTTTGCATAAAGCTGATGGTCTCTCAGACGACCCAACACTACCCTGAGGTGTTCAGCATGTTCTGGTAGAGTCTTGGAATATATCAGAATGTCATCAATGAATACTACCACAAACTTGTCTAGCTCAGGCATGAATACTGAATTCATCAGGTACATGAAGTGAGCTGGAGCATTGGTCAACCCAAAGGACATGACCAAATACTCATATAGGCCATATCTGGTGGTGAAAGCAGTTTTAGCAACATCTTCAGGCCTTATCTTTATCTGGTGATACCCAGATCTCAGATCTATCTTGGAAAATACCTTAGCGCCCGCGAGTTGATCAAACAGAAGATCAATCCGCGGCAAAGGGTACTTATTCTTTACTGTCACCTCATTAAGCGGACGATAGTCCACACATAGCCTCAATGTTTGGTCTTTCTTTTTGACAAACAAAGCAGGACAGCCCCATGGTGATGAACTAGGTCTGACATAACCTTTATCAAGCAGTTCTTGCAACTGAACTTTTAATTCTGCCAATTCCTTAGGTGGCATTCTATAGGCTCGTCGAGATATTGGTGCTGTTCCGGTTTTAGCTCTATACTGAACTCAACATCCCGGTCTGGTGGTAACCCTGGCAAGTCTTCAGGAAACACATCCGGAAACTCACAGACTACTGGAATATCTTGAATTTCTTTAACAGCGGTTGCACAGACACTGCCGCACATCTGGTCAACGGTTTTCTTGGGAATTGGAAGTTGAATGAAAAGCTCGAAGTACTATTAGGTATGATCAACCTGACTGTTCTATGCAAGGCATCTAATACTGCCTTTTGCTGGTACATCCAGTTCATTCCTAGGATCACATCTATATCCTGATCCTTGATTACTATCATACTAGTGGGATAAGTATGCCCGGCAAATTCTACGGGCACCTGATGCACCACTTCCTTTGTATATAAACGACCTCCCGGTGTGTGTATAAGGAAATTTTCCTTTGCTTCCCCCATAGGTATATGATACTTTTCAACAAAACTCTTACTGATAAAGGTATGCGATGCACCCGAATCAAATAATAATACGGCAGGATGGTGAGCAACTGAAAACATACCCATCATGACGGGTTCCCCTTCAGGAATATCTGCCGCTTGTGCATAATATACCCGGCCAGTCTTCAGGACGGTCTTATTCTTCTGATTATTATTGTGGCCTTGATTCTGCTGTGGCGGTTGCTGTGGCCGCTGCTGGGAATTCTGACCACTTTGCCCCTGTGGAGTATTTGAAATGCTCTTCCTGGGATACGGGCAATTACGAGAGAAATGGCCCGGCTTTCCACAGTTGTAGCAGGGGTAATTATGGTTCTGGGGAGTCTGGGTTCGAATGCCAGGGGCATTCGGCTGTCGTGGATAATTAGAGTTCACAACAGTTTTAGCAGATGACTGCTGTGAGCTAGTTTGTTGTTGCTGGGGTGGACGGTACGGTGGACGGTTATGCTGGACTGGATGGTATATGATACGCTGGCGCTTCTTATTGCCACCAAACGATCCAGTTGAACTCCCACCCTTCCTCTTTTTAGCTTCGAGATGCTTGAAATGCTTCTCTTCTGCAGATATAGCTTTATTCACCGCATCATTGAAGGAAATATTATCATCACACATTGCCAGCATCTTCTGCATCTTCGTATTCAGCCCCCTCATGAAGCTACTGCGCTTCTTTTCATCGGTGTTCACATGATCTAAAGCATACTGGGATAGATGATTAAACTTGCCAATATACTGCTGTACTGGCTGATCCCCCTGCCTGAGGGCTAAGAACTCTTCAGTTTTCATCCGCATAACACCCGCTGGAATGTAGTGAGCTTTGAAGGCTCTCGAGAACTCATCCCAGGTAACGCGGTGTCCTGGAGCTTGGGCAGCTTCAAAATTTGCCCACCAAGTTCCCGCAGCTCCCCTCAACTGTTGGGCTGCGAAAGCTGGCTTCTGTGTTTCGGTACAGTGAATTAGCTCAAACTTCTGATTCATAGTGCGGAGCCAATCTGCAGCTTCTAAAGGCTCCTCAGCCTTAATGAATACTGGTGGCCTGGTCTCTGTGAAGTCTTGATAAGTACTTTCCTGGGCCTGATGATGATGTCGGCCACGCTGTCCATATGGGGCATTCTGAACTAGGCCCTGCAGCAGACGTGCATTGTCTGTTGTGGCACGCATGAGTGCAGCAATAGCGTCTGCCAGCGTTGGTGGAACTGGGGGTGCATTGGGAACACCCTCCCCATCCTGAGACGAACCAGTCCCATCAGCAGCACGGGTACGAGGCATCTGCTCATAAACAAACCAAACTTTATTGATCTCTGGTTATGATACAAAAACAACAACTGCTTACATACTCATGTTACATTATTCATGCATAACAGAACTGATACATGATTCAACTAGCTTAAGATCATGTTAAACTAGACTATTACACAGCCCTTACCCCCTAGGGTTAAAGATCCACGCCTGACACTCTAATGGGAGACGATTCACTCGTCACCCTCACTCTCACTGTCGCTGTCATCAGCAGACTCAACCACATCAGGATCTTCCTCACTCTGCCCTTCTACTTCTCCATCATCAATGATTGTACCCATCTCATCTTCAGCTGCATCTTGAGGTGGAGGTGGATGGAGTTGATCATACAGCACATGGACTTCCTCATGTAACTGGTCATTGAATACTTCTATATCCGTCACATATGCCTCCAACTCATGCAGACGGGCTATCGCGGCATCTTCTCGCTGCCAGGCAGTGTTCCGTTCTTCAAGCATCTTAGTCATGAGCTTTTCTGCATTGACTACGCTTCTGTTGGCCCCCTCCAGCTTGAGTTTCATGCCTCCAGCTTTGGCAAGTGCTAAACTCTTCTCCCGAGAGGTGGTAGCCAACTGAGATTTCAACTCATGAACCTCTGCCCGCAAGTCCTCATTGATCTCATAACTCCGGCTGGACTCTTCCTCCTTGCGGGATGTGAGTTGGTGCATGGGTACACCATGAGGACCTGTACTCTTGCGAGATTTTTCCTTACCGCGTGGCATCCTAGTGAGATAAGATTTTGAATTAGGCAGATAAAGGAAAATACTTTTTGGATAGCAAGAAAGGATTGGATTCTAACCCTTACCCTACTATACCATATACCACAAGTTGATTAAGCATGATGCATGAAGCGTACTTACGCATAAAGCATATAAAATTTAAATTATACTCCTTTATATATAGGAGTAAAAATTTAACAACAATTTCAAGTTAAGGCTTAACTTAACATGCTGCTCCACTTAACAATCTACGATCTACTATTTAAGACAGAACATAGATCGAATAGCATGAACAAGGTAAGTCAAAAGAATTTTGGATCAAACAAGATTCAAATAGTTTTGACTCAAATCATTTTGAAGTTTTGCAACAATACCACAAGACTGCTGCAATGATCGCTCTGATACCAGCTGTGACGGAACCTCCTGGATTATTAGGGCCCACGTGTACCTATCCTTGTCCTACAGACCTCAGATAGCCACACTGTGCCCAATAGCCCAAAAGACCCACCACGTGTCATCGGGTAACCCGACTCATCCACGTTTCCTTACACCCCAGGATCATTGCAAGAGTCATCGCAGTATTACAACGTTTCACAAATAATATACATCAGAGAATAAAAGAGCGGAAGTATTACACCATAAGTTTTACAAACCAGTTGTTCAAACTCACGTCATTATTACAAACCATAGTTTTAAACTTTACCCTAAGTAGTGGAAGGAGCATTAATAAAACCATATTTCACACAAACAACCCCGCCTAAGGGTTGCATTACTCCTCCCCGGACACATCCTCCTCAACGACGGTCACGCAACAAGCCTCGAAACAAGGCTGCTCGTGAGCGTCACCTGCAACAGTGGATTAACAAATCCTGAGTACAAAGGTACTCAACAAGACTGACCCGACAAGAGAAGAGAAGAACAGGTATGCTGGCTTGGGTAGGCTCAACAGTATTTTTCATTTGCATAAAAGCTTACTAAAGTAGTTCTAGATCCAATTTTACTTAATCATTTGAATACTTGATAAGAACTGAAAGTAAATCATTAGTGAGAGAGCATCATTATTCTTTCTTAACACCAAACCATTTTCATTCTACGGTGCGGGTCGAAAGATTGAGTCTCCTTAACCGAGGAGCACGACGATTCGAATCGATTCAACCAGATCTGGGAGTTTTCCACGATCATACGATATATGTAGACCCGTGATCACACATATACCAACCCCAACCTCGGATCCTCCAAACAAGACCGGGTCCGCGCCACCCGAGAGTACTTGTACACCTCCAATCCGGGACTTCGACCCACGAGGGTAGCTAGTACTCCCGCCATCTCTCCACTCCCAGTGCGCGATTAGCCGTTCTCATTTAAGAACCACCAAGGCAGGGCTTACCGTAGCATATGATCGGTACTTCACAGTTTCTCAATCTAGCAGGCCAACAACGGTTAACCCTAATCGACACATCCGGGTTACCCTGCATCTAATCCAAGGATCGACGCAGGTGCCCGTCTGGTCTTAACCATCATTCTTTCTCGTTATCATTTCAAGACGATAAGTATCAAAACATTTATCGGAAGCGTGAGAAAGCAAGGCTGAGCATTTCTATCCTTTGCATAAAGCAGGTATCAAGGAATGATATATCGATAACAAGGTTGATCATGCATCAACAGGTTTAAAGCATTTATTTGATAAACATTTAATGCATCAAGTTATCGAAAGTAAGTGTAATTGTAAATCCAAGGAAAGGGTTAAATGAACCGGGGCTTGCCTTCGTTGATCGGGAGAATCTGGAACTCCGGATAACTTGGGTCAACTAGACACTCTGAACTTTCTGGATCAAACTCGCCTGGACACTCAAACACTTCCGAAGCTACACGATAAAAGAGTATATGCTTAATGAGATGCTCATGTCATGATCATGGTAAGAATGGAAATTTACACTTGACTTGCAACAATTTGCCCCCACGGTAAAGTTGCAAACCAACAAAACTAACTTATAAACATACATGGTTACAAAGAGTGACTCTTACCTATACCAACCAACAGATCAAGATAATTCACTTATCTTAACCTTTTAAAATTATTCAAAAGAACTTGGGTTTTATGTTTTATAACATTATTTAACCATAAAGAAAGCAATTTTAATTAGCCGAAAATAAGTTGTGCAACTAACTATGTTCAAATTAGTTCAAACTTGGTACACAGATTGGTTATGATTCAAAAAGTGCACAAAATAAATTTCAGCATTTTTGGAGTTAAACTTGATTTTATAAAAATCATTGAAGGCTTATTTAAGAATTAAGAGGCATAATTTTACTGTGTAAAACAGAATACAGAAACATGTACATATTATATTTTCATAAAAACTACACATTTCATAGAACATGCACAAAAATTTTCATAATTTTTGGCTCAACAGATTAATTCATACAAAAAAATAACAAACTAGCATTACCATGCACATAACAGGAAAAAGATTAAAACGTTTGGAAACACAAAACCCTTAATGGGCCGAAACTGACCCAATCGGCCCATCTCCGGCCTACGGCTCAGACAGCCGGACCCTAGGTGTTAGCGTCCTCTTTCTCCGCTTCGCGCCGAGGCCAGCGGATCTCCGTCTCGCCCGAGGCTAGCGGTTCTCCGTCTCGCCCGAGGCTAGGCTAGCAGATCTCCGCCTCCGCCTCGCCCGAGGCCTTCTCCGCCTCGCCCGAGGCTTTCTTCGGCTCGCCCGAGACCTGCGCCCGGCAGCCTCGACTCCTTCTCCGTTTCGCCCGAGACCTTCTCCGCCTCGCCCGAGACCCTCTCCGGCTCGCCCGAGGCTGGCAGCCAAAAGCTTTGACCGAACGCGCACCCGCGTTGACCGGCCTCCAACCTCATCACCGGTGAGGTCTCCGACGACGGTGAGGCCTCCCACAAGCTCGTCTGGATCCCGCGCATCACTTCCACTCTTCACTATCCCTAGCACCTCACGGTCTCGTTGAACCTTCAAACTCCCCCCTCGACCTCTCTCTCTACCCCGACGACGACACAAGCGGACGCGGCGGCACGGCGGCGGCACGCCGGCCAACTGGGAGCTCTAACGAGCCAACGAACAAGCGCATCAGCACCAGAGGCTCACCACGACTCTAGTGAGCTAGGTCTCCGAGGCTGACGTGGCTCCGAACGGTGATGACGACGACGGCGGCGGATCTCAGCGGTGCGGCTCGACGGCGATGACCTGTTCCGGCTGAGACAGAGAGAGACAAGGTCAACGACCTGGTGCTAGAGCAGCAGCAACAGATAAGGAAGAGAAAACGGGGCTCAGGTGAGGATGATAGGGCTCCGAGCTTGCTGACCACGGTGGCGGCGTCGATGGAGGTGTTCGGGACCGGAGACGAAGACGACGACCACGCCGGGCGGCTGCGGGGAACGAGCGAGGCTGCAACCTAGCTCTACGGCTCCGCAACGACGAGGCGAACACGGTGACGCAGATGAACGAAAAGAACGAGCGCTCAGATGGCCGGCGTAGCTAAGCAGAGGAACGACGGCGACGACGAGCGAACAGAGGAGAAAGCGAAACACGGAGCTTTCCGTGATATAAGAAGGACGAAGGAGAGGGCGGCGGCGTGAAGAACTTGCGCACGCAGCTGCCAAGCAGCTCGCTGGCGCGACGCATGCGCCCCAGCGCGAGCACGGCCCGAGCGGCGCAGCTCGCTGGCGAGCTCTGGACGGTTCCCCCCTTTGCACTGTTCCTTGCTCTCTCCCCCTTTCTGAAAATTAAAAATTACTTTTGAAACCCAAACTGCACTTCAAGTTTTGCCAACATATGAAATGTAGAGTTTGAAAAGTTGTACAACTTTGCTTTAACACCCTATGGCTAATTTCAACTGGAAATAAGTCAAACTGATCAAAACAGTTCAAATCCAAATCAAATTGAAATTTGAAAAGGGGACAGATTTAGGGTTTTGTATTAGAAGCAAAATTACTTTTGATTTTGCAATAATACTTGAAAAATGGTCAATGTATAAAATGTTCCTTTTGAAATTCTCTACAACTTTTATGTAAACCTCAAACTCAGATTTCAAATAATTTTTGAAATGTAAGTTTAGAATCAAAAGGGGACCATTTCCAGGGTTTGAATAGATTCAAATTACTTAGAATTTTGTACAGAAACTTTGAAAACTTTAAATACCAAAGTTGTACCTCTCTCAAGATCTACCAAAAAGCTTTTAGGGTCAGCCCCTAAATATGCACAGATTTTGAGTTAACTGGAAAGGGTTTAACTTATATAGAAATTAATGATTTTCCCATTTTTAAGCTAAATAAACTTTGTAACCTTTTGAATTGTTAAACTGGATCCATGCCTTTACATGACTATAGTCAAAAGGGAATGAACACAAGTTACTTCATAAGGACATTCCAAAATAGGATTTTGAGCTACCTCACAAGCAATAACAAAATGCTCACACATTAAGAATTAAACTCATTTTAGTGAATGCATCTCAAGTGAGCTAGCATATGATGCTATGGAATGGAATGCTATGATGGCATGACAATATTTTATTCATGTAAACACCTGAGGTGTTACACAAGAGCTCCCGCGACTCCTTTGTCGACTCAAAGTTGCAGGAGGTCCGGTCAGCCCTAACGCATCAATTTGGCTTCTTGAAGAGTACTCTGGCATTAGCATATACCTCTTCGAGCTCCACATCCTTCGGTGAAAGCATTTTGCCACCGAAAGCAGAGTGTTCGCATCTGCAAATCCATCAGTCAGATAAGTCTCAGAAGTCTGCAAATGCAACAAGGATTCGGGACAGTGATATCAACTTACTAGCTAGCTGCTGCTTGGAGGACTTTTTGAGCTCCCTCAACTTCTGTTCCAAGGCGGTATCCTTGGCTATCAGCGCAATCTCCCGGTTGTTGGCAGCATCGTGCTCATCAACAACAACCTTGAAGCTGCTTTGCAACTCATTGATACGGTTGTGCAGAAGCTGAGTGGCGACCTTCTGGCTAATCTGGTCTTCGGCGCTGTAGTCTTTAAGCTCTTGATTCTCACGAGACATCTCTTGACGAATCCGAGTGATTTGCTCTTTGACCTTTACATCAAAACCCTGCGGAGAAACAATTTATAAGTACTCGAATGAGACTACAACACATGAAGAGGACTTCAAGAGAATTACCTCAACAAAAATTGGTGAAGCGCCTCGACAGGTGCCGCCACTTGCTCACTCAACTCTTTCAGCCGGGTGAGGTCATGGTCGTACCCCATAACATCAAGCGTCGCCCCTTGGCACGAGGTCTCGGGGGCACTCTCGGACCCTCCCTGTGGGCGAGCTGAAGCTTCAGCGTTGACGTCGGCCAAAATCATCTCAAGAGTTGTTCGTCCGCCTGTCGAGTGCGGAAAAACCACTCATTGATTACTCGGTCAAACTCCAACTGAGCAGTAGAACGGAAGATGGAAAATGGCACACCAACCTGAGGCAAAGGGAGAACATTCGCTTCAGGCACTGCATCAGCCTGGATCTGGACGGAGAGAGAGACAGGCAGAGGATCTACCTAGCTAAAGAACGGAGGAACACTGGACTCATCTTTGTTCAGCGTCTCCGACTCCTCTACCGCCTGGGTCTCGAGGACAGCAGCTGAGGCTGATGCAACTGGCTTCGTTTTCCTACAACAGACGATCATCTATGTTAATACCAGAGATATGCGGGTACTCCAAAGAAAGTTTGTGACTTACTTCACGAGCTTCAATGCCCGCGGCAGCTTCAGAGCGGCTTCTTCAGCTGTGGCTCTAGAGCTGGAGCTTCTTCAGGGACCGCACTGCCGGGAAGCTCCTGGGATGTTTCAACATCTGGAACAAGCAAAGATATAAGACAAGGGTTTTTAAAATCCAAACACAGGAAGACTGCAAAGTATTCGGGCTTCTCCTTACCCGGAGCACCCGTATTATAGTGCTTTTCAGCTAATTCTGTTGACAAAAGTATTTTTTCGGCAAGCACATCGATTACCAGTGCGAGTCTTCTTTGGGACAGGTCCCCGGCTTCTTGTAGTGGAGTCAGAGACTTCTTCCGACTACTCTCGGCTTCTGGATCTATGAGCATGACATCAGAGTTAGTTGAATCTGAGTCAAGCCAGTCCAAGTCACCAGGAGAGCTCGACTTGTTTGGGAGGTCCTCACTTCTGATAGGACCCCCGAGAGCGATGCCTCCGCCTTCTCAGTCGTCGGAGGCAGGGGAGGACAATCATTGTTATCCCTCCCCTGGCCCTATAAATAAGAAGCAAAATTCAATTGAGTCAGAAGGATATCTACAAAAGAATCTCAAAAGACAAGACAGCTCAACTAATCACCCGAGGAGGCGGTTGATGGCGGAGAATGTAGTCATCACCGGAACAAGATGTTCACGGCCCTTCAGCAGTCGGTTCATTCGCCTCAGGATCTCGTGGTTAGGAAGCTGCTCGGCGTCATGACCACCCGGGTCCTTTGTGCCAGGTACTCAAAGCCAAAGTTGGCTCGCTGCTGGAGTGGATGGATGCGGCGCACAATGAAGTCTTGGACGACGGTGTACCCGTTCAATCCGGAGAGCTTCAATCCTTCTATCACGTCAATGAGAGGTTGGAACAATTTCTACCTCCTCGGCGGTAATCTTCTCCTTCCACTCCCGGCACTTCTGAGGCGGCCATCCATCATGGCGACGAAGGGCTGGTGGCGGGTTGCCCATATATAAAACCACCCGACAGCCCAGTCCCGGACAGAATTCGACAGCTCTACAGCTATGTATTGACTAGCTACCTCTAGCCTAAGCTGGATGCTAGCTCCTCCGACTACGGATAGTATTAAGTCTTAAAGTCTAATCCCTGAGTAGCTAACAAGGACGGAGAATCTAGAAGTATAGAGGGGATCATTAAGGCGGTCTAATTCCAATTTAAGAGTGATATGTTTATATTATTCTTAGTGGGGGAAGTTGATAAAAAGGTCACAAACAGAGTATGAATCTTTTATGCAAATGTATAATCCTACCGAGCCTACACAAACGGGAAGTGGATATAGTAAGAATCAACCCCAGGGCTATAAGAGTTAACCCTTGCGAACAACCACTACTACTTGGCGTTATAGGAGGCATATATGAGCTATCAAATCTAAGCACCACGCTTACACTATCCAACTACTCTAACTCTAGAATGACTAGAATTAAAGTACTCAAAAGAGAGTCATAAATCTTTAAGAATAATAAGAACAATAGCTCAAACTTAAATATAGACGTTGATTACCGAAACAATCACTGAAGTTGATGATGAACTTGAATCCACAGGTACAAGATGAAGAAGTGGATCCGACAGGCCGGAGCTCCTTCTTGATCTCTTCCTCTCTCTCTCTCTCTCTTCTAGTTCTAATATAAGACTAGGTTCTAAACCTAAACTAGAGGGGTAAATAGTCTTCTACTTGATAGCTGTCTCTTGATTACAACTAGATGAACTAGATCTAATTCTAGATGAACTAGAAGAGATTCATCTAGAGGGACCTCTACTTCTAATTGAAACCCTAGTTTCTGATGTGGAGATGAATAATGAAGATGGAGATGCCTGGAGAGGGGGGTCTGGGGCTGCTTATATAGCCCTGAGGGATCAACCGCGGCCGTTAGATCAAACCGACTTCAGGGACGGTGGAGATGAGTCCTAGGGTTCGGTGGAGGAAGCTTGCAGAAGACGGAAGCCAGCGGGCTCGGGGGGAGACCGGTCGGTCTCATGGTGGGACCGGTCGGTCCCACCTGGCAGGGTCCCACGGTGCCCGACCTCCTGGTGTCTTTTGGTGTCCTCTGGAGTCTTCTAGAAACTTCTTGACATGGCGTTTGTGTTATCTCCCGTCAGTTTCCTTCTAGGGGAAGCATTCAACGCTGGTTTCCTGGTTTAGTCCCTGCAGAATCACAATTCACCAAAACTCGTGGAATATTGTCAATTAAAACCCTAAACCTTTGTTGGTGATTGAATTCATGCCCTTTTCATATTTATTTATCCTTTAATTTTGATAGATAACCAGTGTCAACAATTCCCCCAATCTTACCTTTTGCTAGTCCCTTAGCAAAACCAAAACTTAACAATGGATCAGGAGTTGCTACTATATCTTCACTTCCAACAAGTATACCTGCTGTTAAACAAAAATTCTCCGAAACATATCATGTTATTCTTCATGGGGCTTATTACTCTTACCTTAGATCCTAAATAATTGAGAGATTGAACAATCGAATCAAGCACTGTCTCTAGTTCTTTCACTTCACCTTTATCCAGAGTTTTAATTAATTTTCAAAAGCATTAATACATATGTTGTCAAATTAAACAATGGATCCAAATAGAAAGTCAACCAACCATTGAATCAAGAATTGCATGTGTATGGAAAAATGGAGTCGGATACTCTTTTGAATATATTCACTCTCTTCTGTTTATTAGAGACATATGGCTATTAGGCTAATTCTACTGTCGGGCACGTGCCCATTTTTTCTGACTTTTTTTTCTTTTTTTTCTTTTCTCTCTTTTTTTTCTTTTTAATAGCCATATGCTTCCAACAAACTTCTGAGAGGGTAGCAATAGATAATTATGAGCATTTATGCGGAAGATGGATGAAATGTGTAAGTGATCTCAATTCAATGGCAAGATAACATCTCATAGGGTCACTTCTCTTAATTTAACTCAATGCAATTATTAGTCATATTCATATTTAGAAATCTTCGGAACTTTAGTGTTGTTTAGAACAAGATAATAACAGTTTAGATCATCACATGACATATCTTTAGATTAAGTATTTGCCATCCATGTATTTAATTTTATTTTAAGGCATCATTATTAATTAGGAGAACTCATGCTTTGAAGGCTAGGTACTTGAAAGAAATTAGATAGAGCAACTATTCATCATTTCCATGCAAAAGATTAGAGAGAAGGTTCTTCTTTAGCTATCAACTTCTTAAAACAATCTAGACACACTATTTTATTTATTTAGTGTAACACACTTTAAGATATAATATAAAAGCCAATAATAATAGTAGTAGTAATAATAATAAAGACATACCTGAATCGCAAAGATAACGGGGTGCGTCTCCCCCAAGTTGTTTCCCTTAATAGTGTTGAGCCTTCATGTGCCCACATACTTTTTTGTTCTTTTCTTTTTAAGGGTGAGCCTTCATGTGCTCACATATTTTTGGTGTTTTGAATCTGTTTATAGAATGAAAAACTTAAGAGGATAAAGATACTTATGTGGATACCTGGGGGTGCCTTCCCCCAAGCTGAATGTTGACGTAGTCATTCGATCTTGTAATGTAGCAGACTGGCAGTGGATATGTCCTTCCTCTATTAGAGCTTTGATTGATGTTGATGTTTGTTGAGATAGTGCTCCAACAGTAGATGGAGCATTCACTTGCTCGTCAGCTTTTCTTGGCCTTTCAAATCCTATGAAACTCAAATAGACAACAAAACTTGTGGAACAGATTAAGCGTTAGTGGTTGGCCACTTAAGCCTTAGTTGTCTAGAATTTCAGTAAGATCTCTTTCTCAATATTGTTGTATTTTTTATCATGCAAGAGAAAATACACAGGATAAATGCATGCATATTTATTTTTATTATTTTATGCCACCACGATGAACATTCCCGTGGGGTTTTACACACCACAGAATTATTCACATGGGGCATCATAGTTTGTAGTGTAACAAATGCAATGTTTTTATTTTCTTTTCTAATGCAATGCAGAAATTAAAATGTTTGTGAATTAAATATGATGATGCACGAAATGGATATAAATTAAATATGAGAAATCTGCAGCAAAGTAAATATAAAGATAACTACCGATTTTTACCTTTTGGCGAAGGTTCGGATATTTAGGTCCGACGAACCGACCTTCCCTTGGTTCAGACCTCCCAAGGTATGTGAGACATTTGGAAAGTTGTTATTGATTATACCTCTTAGGTGCAGACATTTTCTCCATACTTTCTTGGTCCGAGTCTTCACTTCCTGTGGTTCACTGTCTTGAGGTTTCTCTCCTTTCTTTTCTGGGACAGTGTCGATAGCTTCTTTTCTTGATTGGCCTCTCTATTCTTGATAGTTTGTCTTCTTTGGCTTTGAGAGCGGCGTCTTTCACTTCTATTCTTCTTAGGTGCTTCATTGGGCATGTAGCTGATGAAGTTGCATCGTGCCTTTTCTCCAGGAACGTGAAAAATGGATTTCCTCTTGTAGATGATTGTACTTGTAGCGTGGAGGAATGCTCTTCCTAGGATGAGGTGGACATCATCGTCTTCTTATGTCGAGGATCAAGAAGTCTGTGGGGATTTCATGACCTCTAATTCTGACTACGACATCCTCCATCATTCCTTCTTCTTTATGCCTCATGATATGGTGTCACTCATGTCATTTGTTCGTCCAACAATTTGAAGTGAAGCGTTAATTATGGACATTGGAAGCATCTTGCTCAATGTGCATGTTCTTGTAGATCTAGGACCTTCACTCTGTAGAATTTGGGAGTGACAAACTTCTCCATGTTTTGCTCAAGAGTGTGTCTTGCTCATAAAGACAAGGTAGAGATCAAGTGCATAGGCTCTGTTGGTGGAAAAACACCAATAGAACCAAAAGTTTTGTTTATTCCTCTCTAACCTTAGGCACATTGCACAAGACAAACTTGTTGTTTATGTGTTCTATTCAATCTTATCATGAGTGATAGGATCAGAGGATGAGCATGAAAGTAGCATCTTACAATATTTAACAGATCAGATTACTTAACCTAAGGAAGGATAATCTATGCATAATGTGTCGATCTTTTCATGATTGAGATATATCATCTTCCAAAGGTTAGATGCACAACATTTTAGCTCATTTAGTTAAGACAGTGAAATTCAAGAGAGTAAAGCTAGGAACAAAGATCAAAGGACTAACATGTTGAGTTGATTAGGTTGGATCAAGTGAGATGCAACTTAAACATGTTTAGTCCTTTATTTATGTTCATACTAGAATCAAGAAGAAACTTTTAAAGTAATGGTTACTTACCTTGAAATGTTACTTTCATTGGAAAGTGATTGTGTGAACCACCTTGTGGAAGCTTCTCTTGTCTAGCTGGTTGTTGTTTACGAATGACTTGTCTTCTCTTGTTTGTCTCACAATATGCTTGAGAGGAGGAGGATCACAGTGGAATTATCCTTAGAGGTATCGACCTTCCTTCTCTTGTGTCAACTTATCAGTGAAGGTGTATTGTTCCTAGAGTATGCTATCTAGGATCCTCTATCTTTCTTGTATCAATTTGTACTATGAGGATGTAGGGACAGTTCCGCATTCTTCCCTTGTCAACCTTTCTTGTTTTCCTTTAATCATTGGGTGGCAAGAGACTTGAATTCAGAGCTGCTACTCGAGTGCCTCCATGAGAGTCTTTTGTCTTGTAATGTCACAACTGAGACTTGTCCTCTCAATAGTGACTAGATGATGGAGATCTTATCAGCTGTTCTTCTTGATTTGTTGGCTCAGGTACTTTCTCTCCATCTTCTAACTCTTGTGGTGCAGTGGCTTCATCCTTCATGATGCCCATCTCAATTCTTGGCAGTTGGTTCTCCCTTCGATGTCTTCTCTTGGTTCTCTATGGCTGCTCATAAGTGTTGTAGATGTTGAAGGTGTAGCGAAAGATCCCAAAGTTGACTTCTTCACGTCCGATAAAGATGATAACATTGATGGTGTTCAAGAATCTTCCAAGAATGAGTGATGGATCATAGTTCTCTTCTTGACTGGGGCAACATCTAGTGGTTTGTACTGATCAAAGTGGTGGGTAGAAGATCAATATGTTTGAAGTTGGGTTTCTCCTTCCCCCTTTGATTGTGAAACATATCTAGACAACGGAATTCTCTCCCAGACTGGCTTGTGATGTAGATGGACTCCCAACAACATGTTCATGTGTTTGACTTGTAGATCTTGCTATTGTTGTAGTGGTACCATCTTGTCTCCCAAGTTAGCTCTTGATTAAAAAGAAGATAACTCCCCACTTCTTGTCTTGATGTCTTGGACAATGATGGTTGCATGCATAGGTTGTCTCATACGAGGTAAGTTGCATCCTGTTTGCCATCAACGCCCAAGCAAGTTTCAAAGCTAGGCTAGCACAATTTGTGATCTGAGAGTAGGTTTGTGTGTTTATGGCTTGAGTTTTGGATCTTCAATCTTCAGACCAAACCATAGATGAGCAAAATCTCTCTCCTGTGTAATGTTAGTGGACATATACCCGAAGGATTGCAAGAATTTGAAGCATGGGTTGTTGTCCACAACTTTATGTATTTGCATCTATGCTAATAAAATATGTTTTTAGGATTATTTTAGCGTAGACTAGTATTTTATGTGTTGTCTGCACTTTAACATGATTCAAGGCAAAAGATAACTTGCAGTAGAAGACAAAATAAATAAACTTTGATACTCACAGTTCTTTCATCCATGATGAATGAGCTGAGTCTTCATTGTGCAAGAGTTGTTGAAGTTCATTATACGCCTTGCTTCATCCCAGCGTGAGTTCATCTCCGGACTTTCCCAAATTGATTTTGAAAGTTTGCCTGCAGGGGTTAGTCCAACAAAATATCCAACATCCACTATAGCATACTGTCGGCTCAAAATCAACCTAGACACCACGTCTAATTTGATCTAGGAAGGCATTTTAACTTAATTGCTTAAATTAAAAGCCTTTGAAAGCAAGATCACCACTCCTAAACTAGGCACCATGCTTAATTTAAGAGATGTATGAAAGTACTCCAAACCTAAACTATAATATAGCGAATGAGGGTAGCATGAAAGCATTATAGAGATTTATTCAGATGGTGATGAAAGGTAGGGATAACCAACATAGCAACACGACAAGAGATGCTCTTAGAAAGTCTATTCCCCAAGCTTGGATTTTGCACAAATCAAGATTGGATGAATGTAATTCAATGTTGCATGATGATTGGTGGGGCATACCTTGTGTTTGTTGTTCCTTCGTTCTTTTCTGCTCCAGATCTGGAAAGGTTAGTGACAAGAATACCCGAAGGAATATTTTTATAATTTTATTTCTATGCTCATTACAAGGACAGTGCAGCAGAGAGGTAGGCATAGCTCATAACCAGGTATTATGATGGGTATAAGGATTCTACTGGTTATAGCTTGCTCATGGGATAGTGATAGATAAGAGTGGAATTCAAAAACAACATTCATAAGAATGAACACAAAAATGATGAAAAGACTGGGACAAAAAGGAAAAGATAAAAGTATGATACAAGGTTAAACTAAGACTTAAGATGATCTACCGTTCCCGGCAACGGCGCCAGAAATGCTTCTGGTATAAATTAACGCACACTCTACTTTATCCACAAGTGCACAGATAAAATCTACCGATGTAGCACTTCACCGGAGTAACCCAGTTTTAATATCGAACCCAAAGGAACGATAGTGTTAAGTCTTAAGTCTAACCCCTGAGTAGCTAACAAGACGGAGAATCTAGAAGTCCGTATAGAGGGGATCATTAAGGCGGTCTAATTCTAATTTAAGAGTGATATGTTTATATTATTCTTAGTGGGGAAGTTGCCATAAAAGGTCACAAACAGAGTATGAATCTTTTATGCAAATGTATAATCCTACCGAGCCTACACACGGGTAATTGGACTATAGAAGAATCAACAAGGCTATAAGAGTCACCCTTGCGAACAACCACTACTACCGGCGTTATAGGAGGCATATATGAGCTATCAAATCTAAGCACCACGCTTACACTATCCAACTACTCTAACTCTAGAATGACTAGAATTAAAGTACTCAAAAGAGAGTCATAAATCTTTAAGAATAATAAGAACAATAGCTCAAACTTATATATAGACGTTGATTACCGAAACAATCGCTGAAGTTGATGATGAAGTTGAATCCATAGGTACAAGATGAAGAAGTGGATCCGACAGGTCGGAGCTCCTTCTTGATCTCTTCCTCTCTCTCTCTCTCTCTCTCTCTCTCTTCTAGTTCTATATAAGACTAGGTTCTAAACCTAAACTAGAGGGGTAACTAGTCTTTCTACTTGATAGCTGGCTCTTGATTACAACTAGATGAACTAGATCTAATTCTAGATGAACTAGAAGAGATTCATCTAGAGGGACCTCTACTTCTAATTGAAACCCTAGTTTCTGATGTGGAGATGAATAATGAAGATGGAGATGCCTAGAGAGGGGGGTCTGGGGCTGCTTATATAGCCCTGAGGGATCAACCGCGGCCGCTAGATCAAACCGACTTCAGGGACGGTGGAGATGAGTCCTAGGGTTCGGTGGAGGAAGCTTGCAGAAGACGGATGCCAGCAGGCCCAGGGGGAGACCGGTCGGTCTCATGGTGGGACCGGTCGGTCCACCTGGCAGGGTCCCGTGGTGCCCGACCTCCTGGTGTCTTCTGGTGTCCTCTGGAGTCTTCTAGAAACTTCCTGACGTGGCAGTTGCGTTATCTCCCGTCAGTTTCCTTCTAGGGGAAGCAATCAGCGCTGGTTTCCTAGTTTAGTCCCTGCAGAATCACAATTCACCAAAACTCGTGGAATATTGTCAATAAAACCCTAAACCTTTGTAGGTGATTGAATTCATGCCCTTTTCATATTTATTTATCCTTTAATTTTGATAGATAACTAGTGTCAACAGTGAGGAAAACACAAGTTCAGCGGCGGTTTATTGGTCTATTACGACAACCGTTCATTTTTTCCAAACGACGTTATGAAACCGTCTAAAACCCTAACGGCTGGCGGGATGTTTCAGACGGCGTCAGATACAGTGAACAGGCATACCGTAAGCAGATAACGTTACTTCCTTCACAAGATACACTTAGTACTCGGAGAACAAGACAAAGGACTCGGAAAATATTCCAAGTACCCGGATCTTATTTATTATTACTCGGAATTACAACAGAGATACACGGAAACATCTTGAGATACAACAACTACCAGCACAAGTACAATCAGGATGTAAAACGCTACTCTAGTGTAATCAAGGTACAAAGTCTTGATGCCTAGTGCCCAAGGACCGGGTTCAGTGAGACGCAGTAAAGCAAACACAGAACCTTGGGTAGACACTATCTCTCAGTGCATCCCAAGGCGGGTTTAAGGCACCGCCCTAGTGTTCAAGGAACTCGGGGGAAGGCCCTAACCCTAGCGCCCTTTTGACAACCTATGACTCCGAGGTTATCTACGAGTGGTAGTCACAAGAGTTCTTCTTGGCGCACCTCTGTATCCCTCTGCTTGCGACCACCTTGGAAACCACCCTGGCAGATGGTCCCTTCAGAAGAGTTCTTCTAGACACCTTAGCTTTTTTACCGAAGGAAGATACCCGGGGGCTCGGCCATCTCCGCTACTGATACTACAATACTCATGGGACTAAGGGAAGTTATATGCTCAAGAAGATATGAGTTCTTTGCTTCTCAGGCAGGGTATTTATAGGGCTGTTATTGGTCTATGGACACAGTTCACGAATAGAAGTGCCAGCGAGCAATAATTTACTGCGCACTGTTGCACATGTGAAGTCTGGCGCTGGTAATGGGTCTATTTCACATGTGTACTTCAAGAAGAAGATGACAAATTTCTTGCAATTGCAGAAACGACAAGAATCATCAATGAGTACAGCTGGAATAGTCAATGATCAATTATTGTTGACTTTACAGTAATTTTTTCAGTGGAAGTGAAAAGGGATGTTTGGGTGAAATATTACCCACCTGAAGCTGGATATTTATTACTCGGATAAATAAGCAACAGATCGGTGTCATGTTTCAATTTCTCAAAACCATTATGGATTACCTGGTAATATATTGGAAGATCCCAAGAACCGACTACTTAGGTACTCAGAACTCAGGCTCGGGGGCTGCAGGGTATATACCATAAAGGAAATGTTTTTTCCTATCCAAGGATTACTCAAAAAGGGCTTAGAAGATCCTCAAAGTTATTATAAATAACAAGAGGCTCGGGGGCTACACCCTATGGGTGCACTTTTCAGGAAAAGTGCACGCCATGGAAGTTTCTTTACCTACGGAGCACTTCAAGATTTCTCAAGACATTACTCGGAGATTCTCAAAGAGAAACCAGAGGATAACGTTGTGAAGAAATAATGAAGAGCTCGGGGGCTTGACGGACCAGGATGTCAGAGATATCATCAAACGATGATTACTCCGACTAATTCTGGACGGCACGGGAGATCCGAAGACTTGATACGAAGTGTACTTGGATTAGGATTCTCGCTGTAACTTAGTCGAGTTCTTAAAGGAAGTCTTGTAATTAGAATAGGACTCATCTGTTGTAACCGACTAGGACTCGGTCTGCGTTGTGCTTTACCCGGATATATAAGGGGAAGCAGGTGCGGGCTCCTATCATTGAATCTTGAATCATAACACAAGGCACACGCCACACTGGATGTAAGGTATTACGCTATTTAGCGGCCGTGAACCAGTATAAATCATTGTCCCTGTGTACTCGCCGGGTTCTACGAACGCCGATCCCCACTGAACAAATTGTCTGAGATTCCTCAAGACGAGTTGCCGGTTAACAAACACCGACAGTCCTGGTGTAGTGTTTCCGCCTGTGTCGCTTAGGACCCGTCCGTTGTTGGCCCGTTGGATCGAGAACTATTTGTTAGTACTGGTCACATGCTACAGTAAGCCCTACTGTGGCTATGCTCTTACTGGAACGGCGCACCCGCGCACTGGGAGTGGAGAGATGGCGGGAGTAGCAGGTGCCCACCCTGCTCGGTCCACTGATGGACGTTACTCATCAAGGCCGTTGTAGGGCGGTGGTGTACTGTACTTCCGGGTGGCGCGGCTCCGGTTCGGTCTGAGCGGATCCATGGGAAGGTTGATATATGCAAGTTCGGTCTTGCATATGTCATGTGATAAGGAAGCCCCAGCTGGGTAGATCAAGCGGTTCGAATCGTCGTTTGCTCCACGAGAAAAGGACACACGTCCTCGCCCCCTCAGCGTAGTTTAATCAAGTGAAGATGATGACAAGGGAAGGTTATCATGTGATGTGATGCTTAAACAAGTGTTTGATTTAGATTGGTGCAAAGTGGATACTGTTTAATAACTTAATGCATCGCTAAAACTTGAAAATAGGAAGAACAAGTAGAAAGCTTTTCTGCAAAGCTCTTCTCTTCTGCTAGCCTCACTACTTCCCTTAAGCCAGCATGCCCTTGGAGTGTTTTTCTTAGTCGGGTAAGTCTTGTTGAGTACCGTCATGTACTCAGGGTTTGTTAATCCCCTGTTGCAGGTTTTAGCTTGTGTTGTCTTTCTGGATCATGTCCGTGGGCTCGATATGATCCGGAGGTTCTCTCTTCGACTTGGGTGCTCTACCTAAGTCAGGCTCTGTAGTGCTGCTCTTCTTCCGCAATCCGAGTTAAGTTTATTTGAAAAGTAACTTATTCATGCTTTGTAAAGTTTATCTTACCTTGCTTCCGCTCTCCGATGTTAATTTGTAACAACTGTTGTAATGTTGTAATTATTTCACTTAAGGTGAGGATGATCCTGTAACTCGTGGATAATTCGGGGTTCTCTCGGGGACTCCCGACGGATCTTTCCAGTGACGTGGTACACATGCACAGTCATCAGAGCTCTAGAAGATGATGACGTGTGCAGGTGAGGCCCAATTGCCAGGACGTTCTGCCACAGAGGTCCTCCTTTGAGTGCTCCTCATCATCATCTCTCTCACTATCACTCTCATCATCGGATTGTACCTTTGTTGGCCTAGCCTTGAAGCATGATGGAGTGTCAAATAGAGAAGACTTGTTGTTGATTGCAATGCTTGCAAGTGCCTTCTTCTTGTTATCATCATCACTTAAGTCTTCACTTTCAGATGATGCATCACTATCCCATGTGACAACATGAGCCACCTTTCTTCTTATTGAAGCTCATTTTCTTCTCTTTCTTCTCCTTCTTATCTTTCTTCTCATCTTCATCATTGTCACTATTGTAGGGACAATCCGCTACAACATGATCCTTGCTCTTGCACTTGTAGCACCTTCACACATAGTCTTTGTTCTTGTTGTAATCTCTCTCTCTTTCTTGCACCTTCTTCTTCATGAATTTGCCAAACTTGCGCACAAAGAGAGCTAAGGCTTCATCATTAATGTCACTAGCTTCTTCATTTTCACTTGGTTCTTCCTTCTTGGACTTGCCCTTGCTCTTGGTTGAAGTGCTTTGAATGCCACACTCTTGTTCTTCTTGTCCTCTTCCTTGACCGCTTCTTCACTATCATCATTGTATTGGTCATGACATCACCAAGCACCTCATTTGGAGTCACATTCTTTAAGCCTCCTCTAATGATGATGGTGCAAAGTGTATTGAATCTCTTGGGCAAGCAACTGAAGAACCGGTGAGAGAAGTATTCATCTTGTACATTTTCTCCCCAGGACTGAGATCATTGAGATGACTGACTGCAATCTATAGAACATTTGTGGAATTGATTCATCATCCTTCTCTTGAAGTTGGTGAACTTGTCCTTGAGCATTTATAACTTGGCACTTTTTACCGTTGAAGTGCCCTCATATGTTTCTTCTAGTCTGTCCACACCTCACTTGCATTGTCAAGATCTTTGATTTGCTCAAACACCTTTGGATCAATGGCATTGTATATGGTGTTGAGCGCCATTGTTGTTTGCATTACTTGTTGATGGAGTCATTTGGTGTTGGATTAGCGGGATCAAGAATCACAACTCATTTTCTTCTACCACATCCCACACCTTGTCATTGATTTAACCCAAATTCATTTTCATCTTTCTCTTCTCTTCCAATAATCAGAAGATGTGCCATCAAAGAACGTGTGACGGAACCTCCTGGATTATTAGGGCCCACGTGTACCTATCCTTGTCCTACAGACCTCGGACAGCCATACACTGTGCCCAATAGCCCAAAGACCCACCACGTGTCATCGGGTAACCCGACTCATCCACGTTTCCTTACACCCCAGGATCATTGCAAGAGTCATTGCAGTATTACAACATTTCACAATAATATACATCAGAGAATAAAAGTGCGGAAGTATTACACCATAAGTTTTACAAACCAGTTGTTCAAACTCACGTCATTATTACAAACCATAGTTTTAAACTTTACCCTAGGTAGTGGAAGTAGCATTAATAAAACTGTATTTCACACAAACAACCCCGCCTAAGGGTTGCATTACTCCTCCCCGGACACATCCTCCTCAACGACGGTCACGCAACAAGCCTCGAAACAAGGCTGCTCGTGAACGTCACCTGCAACAGTGGATTAACAATCCTGAGTACAAAGGTACTCAACAAGACTGACCCGACAAGAGAAGAGAAGAACAGGTATGCTGGCTTGGGTAGGCTCAACAGTATTTTTCATTTGCATAAAAGCTTACTAAAGTAGTTCTAGATCCAAATTTTACTTTACTTCATCAATTAATACTTGATAAGAACTGAAAGTAAATCATTAGTGAGAGATCATCATCATTCTTTCTTAAACCAGTTCCATTTTCATTCTACGGTGCGGGTCGAAAGATTGAGTCTCCTTAACCGAGGAGCACGACGATTCGAATCGATTCAACCAGATCTGGGAGTTTTCCACGATCATACGATATATGTAGACCCTAGATCACACATATACCAACCCCAACCTCGGATCCTCCTAACAAGACCGGGTCCGCGCCACCCGAGAGTACTTGTACACCTCCAATCCGGGACTTTAACCCACGAGGGTAGCTAGTACTCCCCGCCATCTCTCCACTCCCAGTGCGCGATTAGCCGTTCTCATTTAAGAACCACCAAGGCAGGGCTTACCGTAGCATATGATCGGTACTTCACAGTTTCTCAATCTAGCAGGCCAACAACGGTTAACCCTAACCGACACATCCG
The DNA here is from genome assembly GCA_009763385.1 of Coix lacryma-jobi var. lacryma-jobi. Taxonomy (NCBI): domain Eukaryota; kingdom Viridiplantae; phylum Streptophyta; class Magnoliopsida; order Poales; family Poaceae; genus Coix; species Coix lacryma-jobi. The sequence goes on from CM019823.1 coordinate 71,102,126, forward strand.
GGTCACCCTACATCGATCCAAGGTTCGATGCATGTGCCCGTCTGGTCTTAACCATCATTCTTTCTCGTTATCATTCCAAAACGATAAGTATCAAAACATTTATCGGGAGCGTGAGAAAGCAAGGCTGAGCATTTCTATCCTTTGCATAAAGCAGGTATCAAGGAATGATATATCGATAACAAGGTTGATCATGCATCAACAGGTTTAAAGCATTTATTTGATAAACATTTAATGCATCAGGTTATCGAAAGTAAGTGTAATTGTAAATCCAAGGAAATGGTTAAATGAACCGGGGCTTGCCTTCGTTGATCGGGAGAGTCTGGAACTCCTGATAACTTGGGTCAACTAGACACTCTGAACTTTCGGATCAACTCGTCTGGACACTCGATCACTTCGGAAGCTACACGATAATAGAGTGTATGCTTAATGAGATGCTCATGTCATGATCATGGTAAGGATGGAAATTTACACTTGACTTGCAACAACTTGCCTCCACGGTAAAGTTGCAAACCAACAAAACTAACTTATAAACATACATGGTTACAATGAGTGACTCTTACCTACATCAACCAGCAGATCAAGATAATTCACTTATCTTAACCTTTTAAAACTACTCAAAAGAACTTGGGTTTATGTTTTATAACATTATTTAACCATAAAGAAAGCAATTTTAATTAGCCGAAAATAAGTTGTGCAGCTAACTATGTTCAAATTAGTTCAAACTTGGTACACAGATTGGTTATGATTCAAAAAGTGCACAAAATAAATTTCAGCATTTTTGGAGTTAAACTTGATTTTATAAAAATCATTGAAGGCTTATTTAAGAATTAAGAGGCATAATTTTTACTGTAAAACAAAATACAGAAACATGTACATATTATATTTTTCATAAAAACTACACATTTCATAGAACATGCACAAAAATTTTCATAATTTTTGGCTCAACAGATTAATTCATACAAAAAATAACAAAACTAGCATTAGCATGCACATAACAGGAAAATTAAAACGTTTAAAAACACAAAACCCTTAATGGGCCGAAACTGGCCCGATCGGCCCATCCCGCGCGCAAGGCCGGCCCAACGTGGCCTGCCCGCGCTTGCTGCACTGCCAGCTTTGCAGAAAAGCCCTCTGGCTTTACCAAATCTACAACCAAGCCCTTGACACTATTAGGCACTATTCCTCTGAGTCTAGGCTTTGCACTTAAGCCCTCGGGTTTAGTCGAATTCTCGTCGACACATCCCCGACTCCACAGCCGACGGCGGCGAGCTTCGGCTTGCGCACGCCAGAGCAACGCGACCTTCTCCGGCCAAACCACTAGCTCAACGCCTTCCCCTTCACCTCACGGTCTCGTTGACCCTCACTCCCTCCCTCGACCTCTCTCTCTACCTCTCTCTCTACCCCGACGACGACACATGCGGACGCGGCGGCACGGCGGCGGCACGCCGGCCAACTGGGAGCTCTAACGAGCCAACGAACAAGCGCATCAGCACCAGAGGCTCACCACGACTCTAGTGAGCTAGGTCTCCGAGGCTGACGTGGCTCCGAACGGTGATGACGACGACGACGGCGGATCTCAGCGGTGCGGCTCGACGGCGACGACCTGTTCCGGCTGAGACAGAGAGAGACAAGGTCAACGACCTGGTGCTAGAGCAGCAGCAACAGATAAGGAAGAGAAAACGGGGCTCAGGTGAGGATGATAGGGCTCCGAGCTTGCTGACCACGGTGGCGGCGTCGATGGAGGTGTTCGGGACCGGAGACGAAGACGACGACCACGCCGGGCGGCTGCGGGGGCGAGCGAGGCTGCGACCTAGCTCTACGGCTCCGCAACGACGAGGCGAACACGGTGACGCGGTTGAACGGGCGAACGAGCGCTCAGGTGGCCGGCGTAGCTAAGCAGAGGAACGACGGCGACGACGAGCGAGCAGAGGAGAAAGCGAAACACGGAGCTTTCCGTGGGATAAAAAGGACGAAGGAGAGGGCGGCGGCGTGAAGAACTTGCGCACGCAGCTGCCAAGCAGCTCGCTGGCGCGACGCATGCGCCCCAGCGCGAGCACGGTCCGGGCGGAGCAGCTCGCTGGCGAGCTCTGGACGGTTCCCCCCCTTTGCACTGTTCCTTGCTCTCTCCCCTTTCTGAAAATTTAAAATTACTTTTGAAATTTAAACTGCACTTCAAGTTTTGCCAACATATGAAATGTAGAGTTTGAAAAGTTGTACAACTTTGCTTTAACACCCTATGGCTAATTTCAAATGGAAATAAGTCAAACTGATCAAAACAGTTCAAATCCAATTCAAATGGAAATTTGAAAAGGGGACAGATTTAGGGTTTTGTATTAGAAGCAAAATTACTTTTGATTTTGCAATAATACTTGAAAAATGGTCAATGTATAAAATGTTCCTTTTGAAATTCTCTACAACTTTTATGTAAACCTCAAACTCAGATTTCAAATAATTTTTGAAATGTAAGTTTAGAATCAAAAGGGGACCATTTCCAGGGTTTGAATAGATTCAAAATTACTTAGAATTTTGTACAGAAACTTTGAAAACTTTAAATACCAAAGTTGTACTTCTCTTCAAGATCTACCAAAAGCTTTTAGGGTCAACCCCTAAATATGCACAAATTTTGAGTTACTAGAAAGGGCTAATTAACTTATATAGAAATTTAAATGATTTTCCCCTTTTAAGCTAGATGAATTTTGTATCCTTTTGAATGTTGAACTTGGTTTCATGCCTTTACATGACTTTAGTCAAATAGGAATGAACACAAGTTACTTCATAATGACATTCCAAATAGGGTTTTGAGCTACCTCACAAGCAATAACAAAATGCTCACACATTAAGAATTAAACTCATTTTAGTGAATGCATCTCCAGTGAGCTAGCATGATGCTATGGAATGGAATGCTTATGATGGCATGAAAATATTTTATTCATGTAAACACCTGAGGTGTTACATCCTTTCCCCCTAAAAGAAATCTCGACCCGAGATTTCACCACAAACTAAACTAACTACTAAAGTTGTGGGGTACGGGGATAAAGATTACAAACTTTTTACAAAACTAGGAACAGGTTCTATTGTCAACCTCTTTCACTGCCCTGACTGTATGGTTGCATAGAACTCAGGAAACTGTTCTATCAGAAATTCCTCGGTTTCCCAAGTTGCTTCCTCCTCAGAATGCTGACTCCATTGAACTTTATAGAACCTGTGAGTGTGTCGTCGAGTTACTCTATCTCGCTGATCAAGAATTTTGATGGGACATTCTGAGTATGTCATATCAGGCTCAAGTTGTACCCCTTCAACATCAACCACTTGGTCAGGAACTCGTAGACACTTCTTCAGCTGAGAGATGTGAAACACATTATGAACCTCTGATAGACGAGCTGGTAGTTGAATACGGTATGCCACTTTGCCACATTTAGCCAGGATTTGAAATGGCCCAATGTAACGGGGAGCAAGTTTTCCTTTGACCCCGAAACGATAAACACCCTTGGTGGGTGACACCTTTAGATACACAAACTCTCCTTTGGCAAACGTCAAAGGTCTACGCCTTTTGTCTGCATAGCTTTTCTGTCGAGATTGTGCTATTTTCATATTCCTTTGTATGAGTTTGACTTTCTGTTCAGTCTCTTGAACTAGATTGACACCAAAGAACCATCTTTCACCAGGCTCGGACCAATGTAAAGGAGTCCGACATCTTCTGCCATATAAAGCTTCAAATGGTGCCATACGGATACTCTCTTGATAACTATTATTGTATGAGAACTCTGCTAATGGTAAGCACTCATCCCACTTAAATGGAAAGTTAAGAGCACACGCCCTGAGCATATCCTCTAATATCTGATTTACTCTTTCAGTCTGACCATCTGTTTGTGGGTGGTAAGCTGTACCGTGTAAGAGTTTAGTGCCCAGAGACTCATGTAGACTTTCCCAGAATTTTGAAACAAACTGAGTACCCCTATCTGAGACAATAGTCTTAGGAACTCCATGCAGACTCATAATCCTCTGAAGTATATCTTGGCATAAGTGGACGCTGAGTAGATGGTCTTGACTGGTATGAAATGTGAAACCTTGGTTAGACGATCTACTATAACCCAAATAGAATCGTAGCCCTTGGATGTTCTTGGTAACCCAACAATAAAGTCCATACTGATGTCCTCCCATTTCCAAGTAGGAATTGACAATGGCTGCAGTTCACCAGCTGACTTAAGATGAATGGCTTTGACTTTCTGACAAGTATCACATCTGGCTACATACCTTGCAATCTCGATTTTCATCTTAGTCCACCAGAATCTTTGCCTAAGATCCTGGTACATTTTTGTACTTCCCGATGAATCGCAAACGGGGTAAGATGAGCTTCATCCAGAATCTGCTTCCTCAATTCAGGATTCTTCGGAACGACCAGTCTGTCTTTGAACCAGACCACTCCTGCTTCATCGACTCGGAAACACGAAGCTTTGTCTGCTTTGACTTTCTCTTTGAGGTGAACAATACCCTTGTTTTCTTTCTGAGCAGCTACAATCTGGTCTTTGATAGAGGATTGAATGATATATTAGACAAACTGCCTTGAGTGATCATCTGAATACCCAGTTTTTCTAACTCGGAACAGAGAGTAAGATCTACTGGTCTGACAGTGATACAGTTGCAACGAACCTTCCTACTAAGAGCATCAGCTACCACATTTGCTTTTCCGGGATGGTAATGCACTTCAAGATCATAATCCTTGATTAGCTCTAACCACCTCCGTTGCCTCATATTTAACTCTGACTGAGTGAATATATATTTCAAACTCTTGTGGTCGGTGTATATGTGACATGTGTTGCCCAAGAGGTAATGACGCCAAATCTTTAAGGCGTGAACAACTGCTGCTAACTCTAAGTCATGAGTTGGATAATGTTCTTCATGACGTTTCAACTGTCTGGATGCATAAGCTATCACTCTGCCCTCTTGCATCAAAACACAACCAATCCCGATACCAGAAGCATCACAATACACATCAAACGGCTTCTCAATATTGGGTTGGGCTAAGACGGGAGCTGTAGTTAAGAATTCTTTAGCTTCTGAAAAGCTTTTTCACATTTATCCGACCGACCAAACAACTTGACCTCATTCTTTAACAACTGAGTTATAGGTTTGGCAACTTTGGAGAAGTCTGGAATAAACCTGCGGTAATAACCTGCCATACCCAGAAAACTGCGAACTTGATGAACAGTTCTGGGAGATTCCCATTCAAGAATTTCTTGCACCTTGCCTGGATCCACAGCTACACCTTCAGCCGATAACACATGACCCAGAAATGGAACTTTGTCTAACCAGAACTCACATTTACTGAACTTTGCATAAAGCTGATGGTCTCTCAGACGACCCAACACTACCCTGAGGTGTTCAGCATGTTCTGGTGGAGTCTTGGAATATATCAGAATGTCATCAATGAATACTACCACAAACTTGTCTAGCTCAGGCATGAATACTGAATTCATCAGGTACATGAAGTGAGCTGGAGCATTGGTCAACCCAAAGGACATGACCAAATACTCATATAGGCCATATCTGGTGGTGAAAGCAGTTTTAGCAACATCTTCAGGCCTTATCTTTATCTGGTGATACCCAGATCTCAGATCTATCTTGGAAAATACCTTAGCGCCCGCGAGTTGATCAAACAGAAGATCAATCCGCGGCAAAGGGTACTTATTCTTCACTGTCACTTCATTAAGCGGACGATAGTCCACACATAGCCTCAATGTTTGGTCTTTCTTTTTGACAAACAAAGCAGGACAGCCCCATGGTGATGAACTAGGTCTGACATAACCTTTATCAAGCAGTTCTTGCAACTGAACTTTTAATTCTGCCAGTTCCTTAGGTGGCATTCTATAGGCTCGTCGAGATATTGGTGCTGTTCCGGGTTTTAGCTCTATACTGAACTCAACATCCCGGTCTGGTGGTAACCCTGGCAAGTCTTCAGGAAACACATCCGGAAACTCACAGACTACTGGAATATCTTGAATTTCTTTAACATGGTTGCACAGACACTGCTGCGCACATCTGGTCAACGGTTTTCTTGGGAATTGGAAGTTGAATGAAAAGCTCAGAAGTACTATTAGGTATGATCAACCTGACTGTTCTATGTAAGGCATCTAATACTGCCTTCTGCTGGTACATCCAGTTCATTCCTAGGATCACATCTATATCCTGATCCTTGATTACTATCATACTAGTGGGATAAGTATGCCCGGCAAATTCTACGGGCACCTGATGCACCACTTCCTTTGTATATAAACGACCTCCCGGTGTGTGTATAAGGAAATTTTCCTTTGCTTCCCCAATAGGTATATGATACTTTTCAACAAAACTCTTACTGATAAAGGTATGCGATGCACCCGAATCAAATAATAATACGGCAGGATGGTGAGCAACTGAAAACATACCCATCATGACGGGTTCCCCTTCAGGAATATCTGCCGCTTGTGCATAATATACCCGGCCAGTCTTCAGGACGGTCTTATTCTTCTGATTATTATTGTGGCCTTGATTCTGCTGTGGCGGTTGCTGTGGCCGCTGCTGGGAATTCTGACCACTTTGCCCCTGTGGAGTATTTGAAATGCTCTTCCTGGGATACGGGCAATTACGGGAGAAATGGCCCGGCTTTCCACAGTTGTAGCAGGGTAATTATGGTTCTGGGGAGTCTGGGTTCGAATGCCAGGGGCATTCGGCTGTCGTGGATAATTAGAGTTCACAACAGTTTTAGCAGATGACTGCTGTGAGCTGGTTTGTTGTTGCTGGGGTGGACGGTACGTGGACGGTTATGCTGGACTGGATGGTATATGATACGCTGGCGCTTCTTATTGCCACCAAACGATCCAGTTGAACTCCCACCCTTCCTCTTTTTAGCTTCGAGATGCTTGAAATGCTTCTCTTCTGCAGATATAGCTTTATTCACCGCATCATTGAAGGAGATATTATCGTCACACATTGCCAGCATCTTCTGCATCTTCGTATTCAGCCCCCTCATGAAGCTACTGCGCTTCTTTTCATCGGTGTTCACATGATCTAAAGCATACTGGGATAGATGATTAAACTTGCCAATATACTGCTGTACTGGCTGATCCCCCTGCCTGAGGGCTAAGAACTCTTCAGTTTTCATCCGCATCACACCCGCTGGAATGTAGTGAGCTTTGAAGGCTCTCGAGAACTCATCCCAGGTAACGCGGTGTCCTGGAGCTTGGGCAGCTTCAAAATTTGCCCACCAAGTTCCCGCAGCTCCCCTCAACTGTTGGGCTGCGAAAGCTGGCTTCTGAGTTTCGGTACAGTGAATTAGCTCAAACTTCTGATTCATAGTACGGAGCCAATCTGCAGCTTCTAAAGGCTCCTCAGCCTTAGTGAATACTGGTGGCCTGGTCTCTGTGAAGTCTTGATAAGTACTTTCCTGGGCCTGATGATGATGTCGGCCACGCTGTCCATATGGTGCATTCTGAACTAGGCCCTGCAGCAGACGTGCATTGTCTGTTGTGGCACGCATGAGTGCAGCAATAGCGTCTGCCAGCGTTGGTGGAACTGGGGGTGCATTGGGAACACCCTCCCCATCATGAGACGAACCAGTCCCATCAGCAGCACGGGTACGAGGCATCTGCTCATAAACAAACCAAACTTTATTGATCTCTGGGTTATGATACAAAAACAACAACTGCTTACATACTCATGTTACATTATTCATGCATAACAGAACTGATACATGATTCAACTACTTAGGATCATGTTAAACTAGACTATTACACGCCCTTACCCCCTAGGGTTAAAGATCCACGCCTGACACTCTAGTGGAGACGACTTCACTCGTCACCCTCACTCTCACTGTCGCTGTCATCAGCAGACTCAACCACATCAGGATCTTCCTCACTCTGCCCATCTACCTCTCCATCATCAATGATTGTACCCATCTCATCTTCATCTTCAGCTGCATCTTGAGGTGGAGGTGGATGGAGTTGATCATACAGCACATGGACTTCCTCATGTAACTGGTCATTGAATGCTTCTATATCTGTCACATATGCCTCCAACTCATGCAGACGGGCTATCGCGGCATCTTCTCGCTGCCAGGCAGTGTTCCGTTCTTCAAGCATCTTAGTCATGAGCTTTTCTGCATTGACTACGCTTCTGTTGGCCCCCTCCAGCTTGAGTTTCATGCCTCCAGCTTTGGCAAGTGCTAAACTCTTCTCCCGAGAGGTGGTAGCCAACTGAGATTTCAACTCATGAACCTCTGCCCGCAAGTCCTCATTGATCTCATGACTCCTGCTGGACTCTTCCTCCTTGCGGGATGTGAGTTGGTGCATGGGTACACCATGAGGACCTGTACTCTTGCGAGGTTTTTCCTTACCGCGTGGCATCCTAGTGAGATAAGATTTTGAATTAGGCAGATAAAGGAAAATACTTTTTGGATAGCAAGAAAGGATTGGATTCTAACCCTTACCCTACTATACCATATACCACAAGTTGATTAAGCATGATGCATGAAGCGTACTTACGCATAAAGCATATAAAATTTAAATTATACTCCCTTATATAGGAGTAGAAAAAAATAACACAATTTCATTCAAGTTAAGGCTTAACTTAACATGCTGCTCCACTTAACAATCTACGATCTACTATTTAAGACAGAACATAGATCGAATAGCATGAACAAGGTAAGTCAAAAGATTTTGGATCAAACAAGATTCAAATAGTTTTGACTCAAATCATTTTGAAGTTTTGCAACAATACCACAAGACTGCTGCAATGATCGCTCTGATACCAGCTGTGACGGAACCTCCTGGATTATTAGGGCCCACGTGTACCTATCCTTGTCCTACAGACCTCGGACAGCCATACACTGTGCCCAATAGCCCAAAAGACCCCCACGTGTCATCGGGTAACCCGACTCATCCACGTTTCCTTACACTCCCAGGATCATTGCAAGAGTCATCGCAGTATTACAACATTTCACAAATAATATACATCAGAGAATAAAAGTGCGGAAGTATTACACCATAAGTTTTACAAACCAGTTGTTCAAACTCACGTCATTATTACAAACCATAGTTTTAAACTTTACCCTAGGTAGTGGAAGTAGCATTAATAAAACTGTATTTCACACAAACAACCCCGCCTAAGGGTTGCATTACTCCTCCCCGGACACATCCTCCTCAACGACGGTCACGCAACAAGCCTCGAAACAAGGCTGCTCGTGAACGTCACCTGCAACAGTGGATTAACAAATCCTGAGTACAAAGGTACTCAACAAGACTGACCCGACAAGAGAGAAAGAACAGGTATGCTGGCTTGGGTAGGCTCAACAGTATTTTTCATTTGCATAAAAGCTTACTAAAGTAGTTCTAGATCCAAATTTTACTTAATCAATTTAATACTTGATAAGACTGAAAGTAATCATTAGTGAGAGATCATCATCATTCTTTCTTAAACCAGTTCCATTTTCATTCTACGGTGCGGGTCGAAAGATTGAGTCTCCTTAACCGAGGAGCACGACGATTCGAATCGATTCAACCAGATCTAGGAGTTTTCCACGATCATACGACATATGTAGACCCTCGATCACACATATATCAACCCCAACCTCGGATCCTCCTAACAGACCGGTCCGAAACAAGACCGGGTCCGCGCCACCCGAGAGTACTTGTACACCTCCAATCCGGGACTTTAACCCACGAGGGTAGCTAGTACTCCCGCCATCTCTCCACTCCCAGTGCGCGATTAGCCGTTCTCATTTAAGAACCACCAAGGCAGGGCTTACCGTAGCATATGATCGGTACTTCACAGTTTCTCAATCTAGCAGGCCAACAACGGTTAACCCTAATCCGACACATCCGGGTCACCCTACATCGATCCAAGGGTTGATGCATGTGCCCGTCTGGTCTTAACCATCATTCTTTCTCGTTATCATTCCAAAACGATAAGTATCAAAACATTTATCGGGAGCGTGAGAAAGCAAGGCTGAGCATTTCTATCTTTTGCATAAAGCAGGTATCAAGGAATGATATATCGATAACAAGGTTGATCATGCATCAACAGGTTTAAAGCATTTATTTGATAAACATTTAATGCATCAGGTTATCGAAAGTAAGTGTAATTGTAAATCCAAGGAAATGGTTAAATGAACCGGGGCTTGCCTTCGTTGATCGGGAGAGTCTGGAACTCCTGATAACTTGGGTCAACTAGACACTCTGAACTTTCGGGATCAACCTCGTCTGGACACTCGATCACTTCGGAAGCTACACGATAATAGAGTGTATGCTTAATGAGATGCTCATGTCATGATCATGGTAAGGATGGAAATTTACACTTGACTTGCAACAACTTGCCTCCACGGTAAAGTTGCAAACCAACAAAACTAACTTATAAACATACATGGTTACAATGAGTGACTCTTACCTACATCAACCAGCAGATCAAGATAATTCACTTATCTTAACCTTTAAAACTACTCAAAAGAACTTGGGTTTTATGTTTTATAACATTATTTAACCATAAAGAAAGCAATTTTAATTAGCCGAAAATAAGTTGTGCAGCTAACTATGTTCAAATTAGTTCAAACTTGGTACACAGATTGGTTATGATTCAAAAAGTGCACAAAATAAATTTCAGCATTTTTGGAGTTAAACTTGATTTTATAAAAATCATTGAAGGCTTATTTAAGAATTAAGAGGCATAATTTTTACTGTAAAACAAAATACAGAAACATGTACATATTATATTTTTCATAAAAACTACACATTTCATAGAACATGCACAAAATTTTCATAATTTTTGGATCAACAGATTAATTCATACAAAAAAATACAAACTAGCATTAGCATGCACATAACAGGAAAAAGATTAAAACGTTTAAAACACAAAACCCTTAATGGGCCGAAACTGGCCCGATCGGCCCATCCCCGCGCAAGGCCGCCCAACGTGGCCTGCCCGCGCTTGCACTGCCAGCTTTGCAGAAAAGCCCTCTGCTTTACCAAATCTACAACCAAGCCCTTGACACTATTAGGCACTATTCCTCTGAGTCTAGGGCTTTGCACTTAAGCCCTCGGGTTTAGTCGAATTCTCGTCGACACATCCCCGACTCCACAGCCGACGGCGGCGAGCTTCGGCTTGCGCACGCCAGAGCAACGCGACCTTCTCCGGCCAACCAACTAGCTCAACGCCTTCCCCTTCACCTCACGGTCTCGTGAACCCTCAAACTCCCTCCCTCGACTCTCTCTCTCTACCCCGACGACGACACATGCGGACGCGGCGGCATGGCGGCGGCACGCCGGCCAACTGGGAGCTCTAACGAGCCAACGAACAAGCGCATCAGCACCAGAGGCTCACCACGACTCTAGTGAGCTAGGTCTCCGAGGCTGACGTGGCTCCGAACGGTGATGACGACGACGACTGCGGATCTTAGCGGTGCGGCTCGACGGCGACGACCTGTTCCGGCTGAGACAGAGAGAGACAAGGTCAACGACCTGGTGCTAGAGCAGCAGCAACAGATAAGGAAGAGAAAACGGGGCTCAGGTGAGGATGATAGGGCTCCGAGCTTGCTGACCACGGTGGCGGCGTCGATGGAGGTGTTCGGGACCGGAGACGAAGACGACGACCACGCCGGGCGGCTGTGGGAACGAGCGAGGCTGTGACCTAGCTCTACGGCTCCGCAACGACGAGGCGAACACGGTGACGCGTTTGAACGGGACGAACGAGCGCTCAGGTGGCCGGCGCAGGAGGAACGACGGCGACGACGAGCGAGCAGAGGAGAAAGCGAAACACGGAGCTTTCCGTGGGATAAAAAGGACGAAGGAGAGGGCGGCGGCGTGAAGAACTTGCGCACGCAGCTGCCAAGCAGCTCGCTGGCGCGACGCATGCGCCCAGCGCGAGCACGGTCTGGGCGGAGCAGCTCGCTGGCGAGCTCTGGACGGTTCCCCCCCTTTGCACTGTTCCTTGCTCTCTCCCCCTTTCTGAAATTTAAAATTACTTTTGAAATTTAAACTGCACTTCAAGTTTTGCCAACATATGAAATGTAGAGTTTGAAAAGTTGTACAACTTTGCTTTAACACCCTATGGCTAATTTCAACTGGAAATAAGTCAAACTGATCAAAAGTTCAAATCCAATTCAAATTGGAAATTTGAAAAGGGGACAGATTTAGGGTTTTGTATTAGAAGCAAAATTACTTTTGATTTTGCAATAATACTTGAAAAATGGTCAATGTATAAAATGTTCCTTTTGAAATTCTCTACAACTTTTATGTAAACCTCAAACTCAGATTTCAAATAATTTTTGAAATGTAAGTTTAGAATCAAAAGGGGACCATTTCCAGGGTTTGAATAGATTTAAAATTACTTAGAATTTTGTACAGAAACTTTGAAAACTTTAAATACCAAAGTTTACTTCTCTTCAAGATCTACCAAAAAGCTTTTAGGGTCAACCCCTAAATATGCACATTTTTGAGTTACTAGAAAGGGCTAATTAACTTATATAGAAATTTAAATGATTTTCCCCTTCTTAAGCTAGATGAATTTTGTATCCTTTTGAAATGTTGAACTTGGTTTATGCCTTTACATGACTTTAGTCAAATAGGAATAAACACAAGTTACTTCATAATGACATTCCAAATAGGGTTTTGAGCTACCTCACAAGCAATAACAAAATGCTCACACATTAAGAATTAAACTCATTTTAGTGAATGCATCTCCAGTGAGCTAGCATATGATGCTATGGAATGGAATGCTTATGATGGCATGAAAATATTTTATTCATGTAAACACCTGAGGTGTTACAGAACTGGTTTGCCCCAACACGGTTGAACACAATTTGAGCCATTTCTAACACCGAAGGTTTGTTAATCCTTATGCAAACGGTGACCATGGCTCCGATACCACTTGAAAGGTCCTAAATGGCTAGAGAGGGGGGAATACTTTAATAAAATTCTACAAAACACTTAGAGCAACTAGTTAGACAATTACAAAGTGAAGCTTTTTGCTCTAGCTCTACTAAGTGTTGCAAGCCACTTATCCAACAATTCTAGTGACCTATAATCACTATGGCACACAAAAGAGATGTCACTACTCTAAAAAACAATGAGCTAGCAAGAAATAATTACTTTTAATTAGAGAGCTACTTCTAGCAACAAATATCTCTACACAAGTGATAAAGAAAGTAATGCAAAGATAGAGAGAGATACCGACGCCGACAAAGAGATAATCAATCACAATAAGAATACCAAGAAACTCCGGGAGAAGTACAAAGAGGCAAGAGACACAAGATTTTCTCCCGAGCTTCTCGTGCTTGCCGGCACGCTACTCCCCGTTGTGTCGACCAACCACTTGGTGGTTCGGCGGCTAATAGGTGTTTCACAAACCTAGCTCAACAAATGAGCACCGCAAGAACCGACCCACAAATGGAGGTAACTCAATGACACACGCAATCCACTAGAGTTACCTTTTGGCTCTTCGCTGGGGAAGGCACAATACCCCTCACAAATCACAGGGAGATGGCCACGAACAATCACCACTCGTGCCAAAGCTCCTCTACTGCTCCAAGCCGTCTAGGTGGCGGCAACCACCAAGAGTAAAGAGAATACCCGCAGCAACAATGATCCCCATGTGCCACTAGATGCAAACTCACAAGCAAATGCACTTGGAACCACTCGATCTCACTTAGATTCGTGCTATCAAGGAAGGAGATGAGTGGGAGGGAGTACGTCTAGCTCAAGAGGATGTTCAAGAGGTTAGAGAGTCAAGAGAGGCTCCCCAAAGCCGGCCACTTCGTATTTATATGAAGGGGAGCAAACAGCACAACGACTACTTCTCTTGAGCCGTACCTCTGGTCCTTGACTGGTACTATCGCTCGCAGAGCCGGTACTTCCGGTCAACCCCTTAGATGCCCGTTGGAAGAAACTAGGCACGAAACGGGACTCCCGGAGCCCCGATCGGTACTACTGGCCCCCGGACCGGTACTACCGACCCCCGGACCGGTACTACCGGCCCCCGGACCGGTACTACCGCCCGTCTAGTGGTACTTCCGCTACCAGCCTGAGCTCCGCACTAAAACGGTCATAACTCTTAGCTCCGGACTCCGATTTCGATGATCTTGGACATTTTGGAAAGCTTATTCAGAGGGCTACACAACGCACATGAATACCCAATCCAAAACACAAAGGATTAGAACAGATTTCCAATCCAAGATCCATCGCTTCTCTTTTCAAACCAAAGATTTCTCCAAAAACTTCTCTGAGTTGATCCAATTCAACTCCACCATCTTCTCCTTTGCAAATGTGCTAACACCACCAAGTGTACATCATCATGTGCATGTGTGTTAGCATTTTCACAATCATTTTCAAAGGATTAGAGGTTAGCACACTAGGTCCTAATGCATATGCATGTATGAATTCACCTAGTGTGGCACTTGATAACTGTAATCACCGAGATAGTCCCCTCTTAATAGTACGACAATCTATCCTAAACACAGTCACACCCTCTATGGTGTCTTGAGTGCCAAAACAAAATCCCTATTTATACCTTTTCCTTGATCTCGATAGGGTTTTGCTTTTCTCTTCTTCTCTTTCCAAATGTGGTGCACTTATCCATCTTTTGGTCGTCACCACCAATACCATGATCATCATCTAGCTCCCACACTTGGTGTGTACCAACCTAGATCATAAACACCTCATGACAAAGGTTAGTACCCTAGGTGACATCAATTACCCAAAACCAAACAAGGACTTCCACAAATAGAGCATTTTATCACTCTGGATAGCATATCTTTGAAGCTTTTGCATTCATTTAGTTATCTTTCAGGCTCCTATGTTCTTTCTTGATATGGGCATTATCAACTAAGGGGGAGAAATTTGACAAATCATAACTTAATTATATGTGCATTACCTAAGGGGGAGTTTTCTTGGTTTGCTTGATAAGTTTTCAGCTTGTTGGTTTCCAATTGTTTTGGAGCGGTTTGCAGCTAGTTGTGTTGAGCCTTTTGCCTCTTTCTAGAGGGACTAGCTGGGTTACTCAGTTTTTGGCTTCCTTGCTCCGACCTTCTCGCTAGTGGTGTGGAGCCCGTTCTGCCTCTTCTTGAGGGCTAGCTTTGCTTTGCTTGGTTACGTTGAGTCGTTGCCCATGTCTTTAGGGACCAAGTTGTCTTGCTCATTCCACTTGACCTTCTCTTGGCTTTGTTTTGCCTCTAGTATTTTGGGTGAGTTCCTTCTTTCTTCTTCAGTTCTTATTTCTTTCTACTCTATATGATTTGTGTTGGTAGTTGACAATGCACTCATCAAAGGGGAGATTCCGGATACATGGGTGTAATCCGGATCTTGTCATAATGAGTGATTGTCAACAGGTTTGATGCGCATATTCTTTGGCTTGTGTTGTGCAGGTGTCGAGCTCGGAGACGGTGATCAAAGGCAAGGTGAAGGTCAAGTAGAGACGTGCCGTGCCGATGGACCCGGAGCGGTGAAGGGCGGACGTGAGGCTTGGACTGACGGACCAGTGGCCTGAGGATCAGCTGTTGTGGCTGACAGCCTAGGACAGCGACATGTGGAGACTTGCGGGTGGACGGGGTGCACAAGCGGTGCATCCCTCTACGACTTCAGTTTGGTGGTAGAGCCCCAGAAAAACCATCGGCTGGCCGGTTTCTGAGTTTGGGCCTCAAAACTCGGGCTGAGGACGGTTTCCAGGTTTGGGCCTCAAAACCTAGGCACTGACGGGTTTCTGAGTTTGGGCCACAAAACTCAGCCGAAGGACAAGTTTCCCGGTTTCAGCCTCAAAACCGGGCGGAGGTCCAAAAAGGACGGATGACACGTGGCGGCATCCTAAGGCTTGCGTCGAGGCGAAGCTAAGGATGAGGAAGGCGCGTGGCCGTCGGATCGACTGCACTTTGAGTTGGACAGGAATACCCTTAGGGTTAGCCTGCTCGCTCATTACCAGTAGGGGTAGAAGGGGAATAATGTATTAGGCTATATATGGAGAGGCAACCCCTCCCTCCAAACTATCTCAGTCATTTGCTATTTTCATTCTAGGGCTTCCTGTCTTCCCATTCCTCTGTTGTACCTACTGAGATCCGCAGAGCGGCAGAATACCTCTGTGTACGTGAAGATTTTGAGGAAACGGGACCGTAATCCCGTTGTCTCCTCGTGGGGATAATTTTCGGCTGGAATTCGTGGGTGTGATTCACGTTCTTGAGTTGTTCTTCGCGTTCATCTTTTCTCCACGTCTTTCCCGTCGCTTGATGTCTCTCTACGTTGCCTTGTTTTCGAATCCATTTGAATTTGAACCTACTTGTTCTTTGATGTGAGGAGATCATTTCCACCGAAGGAATTTAACTCAAACCTCACAAACAAGTAGACCGGGTCGATTTGAATTTCGTGGTGACTTTTTTGTTCTTGCACCAATCTCTTTGATTTCCCATAGTTTGAGTTGATTTGAGCGGTTGATCTCTTAGGACTAGTCTTCCAACTACCTAGAAATCATCTTCTCCAAGTTAGGGATCGAGTGAATTTGATTTGAGTTGGGTTTGAGGAGATTTGGGAGAGAGGAAATTTTTCGCCCTCTCTGTACAGCCGCGGACAGTCCGCCACTGGGGGCGCGGATAGTCCGGGCATCGGGGACTCAGTCTGAGCAGTGGCTGTGCGCCTCGCGCTGTTCTGTATCAAAGTGTCAGCGGACAGTTCGTAGTTGAAAGCCGCAGACAGTCCGGGCTCGAGCAGGGGGTGTTCAACAGCTTTGTGTTTTTGGCATTTTGGCTGGCGGACAGTCCGAGTCCCTGCTGAGTGTTGCGTTTTAGTGCGTTTGCTCTCCCGGCTTTTTAGTTTTGTTTCTGATCTTCTCGTTCGCTTCTAGAGTTCACCAAGGAACCTCTCTAAGTATCTTTGCCACTTGTTAGCATAGGTATTTGGAGAAATCCTGACATAACCTTCCATGTACGCTCCAGGGTAGGTTTTTGGGTGAGAACTCGGCTCGGTGATTGTGAGCTTTGGGTTGCTCCTTTTAGTGGTGCCTCGCTGTGATCCTAGGGATCATCCACTCTCTTTCTGAGGGTCGTGGGCATCATGTTTGTTTTTGAAGCATGTGGGGTTGATCTATGGGACAGAGGCCAAAGTTTCGAAAGAAATTTTTAGGCTCCCATTCACCCCCCCTCTGGTCGCTTTGGTATAGCATTCTCGGTCCTTCAAAGTCTTATTCAGCCCTAATTTGAAATTAAAAACACATAAAATCAAAGCACTTTTAATCAACACGTGATGATGCAATGCAATGCTTATGCTCATTAGTGGCTAATGATGTTCCTAATGCAGTGCTTGACACTAGGGTGTCACAGCCCCTCCCCCCTAAAGAAATCTCATCCCGAGATTCGTGTTACGTACCAATCCTTATAAAAAGCGGGGTAATTTACGCGCAAATAGTCCTCTATTTTCCTGGTTGCATCATTGGGTCCATGGTTACTCCAGAGAATCTTGTAGGTCTTGACTTCTCAGTTTTGGGTGACTCTTGTCTTGGTATCCAATATCTCTTTTGGTTGTTGGTAATAATCAAGGTCTGATCGGATCATGATGTCTGGAATTTGAACTTCCTCTCCTTCTAGAACTCAAAGATACTTTTTGAGTTGTGACACGTGGAACATTGGAAAGATTGCACTCATCTCTGGTGGTAACTGTACTTGGTAAGCTACCTCTCGCTTCTTGGTCGTGATATGATATGGTCCAATATACCGCAGTGCTAGTTTCTTCTTAATTCCAAAATGTTGCACCTTCCTCATGGGTGAGACCTTTAGGTAGACATACACTAGTAGAATGATGATTTTTCCTAGCGCCTCAATTTTTTTTTACTGGCGGTTTGAGTTATCACGCGCCTGTAGAAATGAACTGGTGGACCTCAAGTCTAGAACCGCCTGTAGAAATGGATTTCTACAGGCGGTTTGTTAAGACAACCGCCTGTAGAAATGTCTTATTTCTACAGGCGGTTGTCTTAACAAACCGCCTGTAGAAATCCATTTCTACAGGCGGTTCGTTAAGACAACCGCCAGTACAAATAGATGTGTTTTTTAAAATTTGATTTTTTCAAACTATCTCGGATGAGAAAACACCCAAAATAAAAGTTGTTCGTCTCAAAAAGTTATGAAACTTTGTAAATTATAACTTTTTAATTTGAAGTCATCTTGTCATTGAAAAATATATTTGAATGGTCTCAAATTTGAAATTCAAATTTTGTAAATGACCTCGGATGAGGAAATGATCAATACAAAAGTTGTTTGTCTCAAAAAGTTACGAAACTTTGTAGTTGACAACCTTTTGATTTGAAATCGTTTAGGACCTCAAACAAGCAAATTACACCCGGGTTTGTATAATTTGTGGGGAACCGAAGGGGTATTTGAACACATGTGAGTATGTGGTGCAGTGGTAGAGGAGGCTCCGCGCGAGGCTGAGGTCGTGGGTTCGAATCCCACTGGCCGCGTTAGCCGCGAGTTTTGCGCGAAAAATGCCGCGACTTGCGACTTCGACGGAGACGGGCGGGCGCTGGGCGATGAGGTCCTCACCATATTTAAAATATTTTTTCTCTTTTATTTTTGGCTTTTTTGAAAAGTTTTTTCACAGGCGGTTCGCTATGTCAACCGCCCGTGGAAATACCCATTTTCACAGGCCGTTTGCTAAGTCAACCGCCTATGAAAATCCTTTCCACAGGTGGTTCACAAACAACCGCCTGTGTTGCGGTCCTATTTCTACTCGCCCAGCGCAGGCGGTTGACAAAAACGCCTGTACAAATGGGTCTACAACCGCCTGTACTGTATCGTTCTGTACTAGTGATAGTCACCAACATGGAATTCCAACGGTCTTCTACTTGTATCAGCATAACTTTTCTATCGAGACTGTGCTGCCTTGATATGCTATTGTACTGTCTGCACAATCTCTTCTGCATCTTTTACATAGTCAGAACAATAGAATCCTCGATCTCCATATTCAACCTAGTTTATCGGTGTTCTGCATCTTCGTCCATACAAGACTTCAAATGGTGCCATCTTTATACTTTCTTGGTAACTGTTATTATATGAGAATTTTGCCAAAGGTAACCATTTCTCCCAAGATTCTCCTAAAGAAAGCACACATTCTCTTAGGATATCCTCCAGAATCTGATTCACTCTTTCTGTTTGTCCTGCGGTTTTGGGGTGGTAAGCGGAACTTCAAACCAACTTTGTTCCCAATTCCTTGTACAATTGTTCCCAAAAATGAGCTATGAACTGAGGTCCTATATCACAAACATTCGTTTTAGGAATTCCATGAAGCCTTAAGATGTTCTGAACGTACAAGTCTGCATACTGATGGGGTCGATATGTAGTCTTGACTGGTATGAAATGAACCACTTTTGATAAACGATCATAACAACCCAAATATAATCATGACCTTTCTGAGTAACAGGTAATCCGGTAATGAAATCCATATTGATCTCTTTCCATTTCCACTCTGGTATTGACTAGGGTTGCAACAATCCGGCTGGCTTCAAATGTATAGCCTTTATTCTGCAACAAGTATTGCACTTAGCAACGTAGGCTACAACTTCCTTCTTCATCTTAGGCCACCAATACCTTGTTCTTAGATCCTGATACATCTTACTACTTCTCGGGTGAATAGACATGTTTGAATTGTGAGTTTCATTCAAAATCCTATCTCTCAACTCTGGATCCTTGGGTACTACCAACCTTTGGTTATACCATAAAATTCCTTGCTCATCCACTCAAAAGTTCAATGAACTATTGGTTTCCTATCTCTTTTTAATCTAACCGACTTCCTCATCCAACCTCTGTCCTTTAATAATATCACTTTCTAGGGTACACCGGATAGTGATATTATTTAGCATGATAGGGTGCATTAAATTAAATCCATCTTCCAAGAGTGGTTGCATTGAGTTGCAATGAGCCTTGCGACTCAAAGACTCTGCCATGACATTAGCTTTTCCAGGGTGATAATGCACTTCCAGGTTATAATCCTTGACTAGCTCTAACCATCTTCTCTGCCTCATGTTCAACTCAGATTGGGTGAAGATGTACTTCAAACTTTTATGATCGGTATACACATGACATAGATTGCCCATAAGGTAATGCCTCCAAATCTTCTGAAGGACCGAGAAGCAACCAGAAAGCGACCAGAGGGGGGGGTGAATGGGAGCTTCAAAATTTCCTTTCGGAAACTAGTAGCCACTGTCCCGAGAATCACCCCAAAAAGCAAACCCTAGAGCTTGCTAATGTCCACGACCCTAGATGTAGGGTGGATGCTTCCAAGAAGCACAGCGGGACACTACACAACTCTAGAAAGCCAACGCAAAAGACGAAAACCAAATCCGAGATCGCACTAACGAACGACAAACGAAACTGCGCGAAACAGCTTGGACCGGACTCTGACTGCGTCCGGTCAGTCACCACCGGACGCGTCCGGTCACAAGAAAACGGTTCTGGAACCTTACTGTTCCTAACCGGACTCACGAGCAAGGAGCGTCCGGTCAGCAACAGTGCGTCCGGTCACAAAAGTCAAGCCGAGTGAACAGTAGGACCAATGCGTCCGATCAGAGAGCAAAACGGTGCGTCCGGTCAAGTCACGAGACGAACACAGTGAACATTCAACGACCGGACTCTCTGCCCGTGCGTCCGGTCATCTCGACCAAGCGTCCGGTCACCCCGAAACAGCGCTGTTCGTCCACCGATTCAACTCGATCTCACCCAAAACAAATCCTCTAGGGATCAAACTTGGTGAGAGGAGTCAAAAAGGACTATAGTGAGCTATCCCTAAGAGATCATGGCTCGATCCTATCTCCAAATCGATGAATCGAAGAGTTTCGGGGGAGGGGAGAAAAACTTGACCCGAATCGAAAATCGATCGATCTCCTAAACCGTGAGGTTAGAGATTAAATCCTTCGGTGTAAGGAAGTGCCTCACGATCTAGAACAACTTGGTTCAAACGGATTTGCAAAAGATGAACCGAGCAAAGAGATCAAGCGACGGGAAAATCGTGGACAAAAAGGATTCCGCGAAGAACACGAACAAAACGCGAATCACAACCACGAACTGCACTACAACAGTGAGGATACGGCCTCACTTCCTCAAATCAACAGTACACAGAGGCAAGTCTCTCTGCGGATCTCAGCTAGCTACAGCAGGGGATGGGAGAGCAGGAAACCCTAAGTGCGAAAGAGCAAATGACTGAGATACTGAGGGAGGAGGGAGTCTCCCGACTACTTATCCTACTACTAGCCTAAGTCTAATTCCTACTCTACCCCTCTCTATTCTAATTACAGAGCGAACCAGCTAAACCCTAGGGTTATTCTGGACCAACTCGGTGGTAGGTGTATCTGACGGC
This sequence comes from Coix lacryma-jobi var. lacryma-jobi, assembly GCA_009763385.1. Classification (NCBI taxonomy): domain Eukaryota; kingdom Viridiplantae; phylum Streptophyta; class Magnoliopsida; order Poales; family Poaceae; genus Coix; species Coix lacryma-jobi. Next base: position 71,123,470 of record CM019823.1, read on the forward strand.
CACGCCCCCACAATTCAAAGCGTTGCCTCGATGCAACCTCCAGATTGCCGCCACGTGCCGCCATCGCTCTGCACCCCCGGTTTTGTGGCCCAAACCGGGAAACCAGCCTTTTCCAGCCATCCCCCGGTTTTGAGGCCCAAACCGGGAAACCAGCCCACCAGCTTCTGAGTTTTGAGGCCAAACTCAGCAAACCCTCAGCGCCCAGGTTTTGAGGCCCAAACCTGGAAATCGTCCTTAGCCCGAGTTTTGTGGTCAAACTCGGAAACCATCCGCACCCAGGTTTTGAGGCCCAAACCTGGAAACCGTCCACCCGATGGTTTTTCCCTGGCTCTACCACCAAACCGACGTCGTGGAGGGGATGCACCGCCCGTGCACCCCGTCCACTGACACGTGTCCCCAAGTCTACGACTTAGGCAACACATGACCGCAAGTCTTCGCTCGTTGCTGTCCCAGGCTGTCAGCCACCACAGCTGATCCTCGGGCCTCTGGTCCCTCAGTCCAAGCCTCACGTCCGCCCTTCGCCACTCTTGGTCCATCGGCACGGCACGTCTCTACTTGACCTTCACCTCGCCTTTGATCACTGCATCCGTGCTCGACACCTGCACAACTCAAGCCAAAGAACATGTGCATCATCCTAGTTCACAATCACTCATCACTCAGAGACCCAGCATACACCCATGTATCCACATCTTCAAGGCATGAACTACTGCTGCCAATTCCAAATCATGAGTCAGGTAATTCTCTTCATGTGGTCGCAACTGACGCGATGCATAAGCTATGACTCTTCCATTTTGCATAAGCACACATCCAGGACCAACTTTGGAGGCATCACAAAACACATCAAAAGGTTCCTGAAAATTCGGCTGAGCCAAAACTGGTGCAGTGGTCAACAGAGTCCGCAGAGTGCGGAATGCTGCCTCAGATTCTGGAGTCCATTCAAACTTCTTATTTGTAACAACCTGGGTTTTCCAATAACCAAAAAATACGAGCTTTTTAAAACTTTTTTTTTGTAAATGTGTGGAACATGTAGTCGCTAGGTCAAACGATAGTCAAAGGTAGGAGTGTTTGCTTCCGAAACGTTGCACTCATATAGTTTTGCTTGTAAAAGTGTGCCTACATTTCTGGGTCGGTTAGGGGCTTGCATCGAGACAGTGTCGGAGTGCACGCATCCATGACAAAATCATCTCTTTGAAATCCTTTATAATTCTCATTTCGAATCCCTTCCTAAATTCCTTTCAAACCCCTTTCGATTTTTCTCCTTAACCCCTTGGCTAGCAAGGAGCACGTACATCTCAAACTCCTTAGCCATCATCTCTCCAAACTCTTCACAAAAGTCTTGGTTGGTTGATCCAAATATAATGTCATCCACATAGATTTGCAACACAAACAAGTCACTTCCAATCTTCTGGGTGAAGAGAGTGGTGTCAACCTTCCTAATCTGGAACCCTTTGGCTAAGAAGAAACTGCTGGATCCTGGTTTCTTCTTCTTCTTTTCCTCTTGATACTGACGGTTGCTTTCTTCATATGCAACAACACGATCAACGGCATCATGATACGAACCGGTCAGGTTATTGGACAGACTTCTGCGGATCTTAGGATGCAGACCTCTAAGGAAACAATCCCTCTTCTTTTCATCTGTGTTGACATACTCTGAGGCATACTGGCTAAGATGGTTGAACTGACCCACGTACTGCATCACTAAGGAGTCCTTCTGCTGCAGTGCCAGAAATTGATCAAGCTTCATCTTCATCAATCCGGAAGGGATATGATGTGCACGGAAAGCGGTGCGGAACTCTTCCCAGGTCAACTGATGACCTTCTGGCTGGGCAGCCAACAGGTTGGCATACCAAGCGCTTGCTGGACCACGAAGCTGCTGGGAAGCGAACCGGGGCTTCTGGTTGTCGGTATAGTGGAGAAGACCGAACTTCTGCTCCATAGTGCAGAGCCAGTCATCAGCTTCAAGGGGTTCATCGGCCTTGGTGAATACCGGTGGACGGGTTTCGGTGAAATCCACATATGTGGTCTCGTTGTTGATGTTATGGCGACCACGGTGACCATTGTTCTGCTGCCCCTGATTTTGAGCCATTAGGTTAGCAGTGGCTGCCAAGGCTGCAATGGCATCTGCTAGCGTAGCAGGAACAGGTGGAGGGTTTGGAAGGTTGGCATCATCAGAACCTCCAGCTCCACTGCGAGTGTTCACAGGCATCTGTTAAGCAACTTGGAACTTAGCATTCATAGATAGGGTTCTGAAATCAATAGACTGATAGCTTCTTCTGATACAAAGACTGATAGATTGATAAAGATGACTGACAGATAGCGACTGACTGATAAGGAGAAAAGGTACGAAAAGAAAGATACAGACTGACTTAACAAAAGACAGACTAACGCTCCCAAACCTAGACTAAGGTTTTAGGTAAGCAGGTGGTACAGACACACGGGATCTCCATCTCCTAACGACGAGCCTAATCCTCATCGAAGATGATCATGTCGTCGTCGTCGTCTTCTTCGAGGATGAGCTCGGGCTCTTCCTCCTCATCCTCGTCTTCAGCGTGGACGTCCTCAGCAGGTTCAATTTCTTCGTCCACGTCTGGCTCTTGTTCCACATCAGGTTCTTCCACTACTCCGTCCTCAGGGTCTTCCATAACCGGGGGTACCAAGGGGTGGAGTTGATCATACAGCTGATGCACTTCCTCATGAAGCATATCATTGAACTGTTCAATCTGAGCTGTGTACTGCTGCAGTCCGTGGAGCTCGGCTCTGGTGACGTCCTCGCGGATCCAAGCATCATTGCGCTGCTCGATAGCGCGAACCGTGTTCCGGTTGGCCTGCTCCAGGGAAGCTCGTGCCTCATAAAACTCCAGGCGTGAGTGGTAGAAGTCAAGCTCCAAGTTCTTCAACTCAGCCTTCAGATTCTTGATCTCCTCCTTCAGGTTCTTACGGGTGCGGCGGGGAAAGCGACGACTGTTGGAAGATTCTCCAGTCTCCTCCTCAGCGCGTGGTGCCAGCTGGTGGCGTGGCACACCATGCGGTCCAGTCGACTTGCGGGCGGTCAGCTTGATGCGAGCCATGTCTGGATAAGAGAAGATGGATGAGAAAGTCTAGCAAGAACAGGTAAAGGCATACTACCCCAACGAACTTAGAGAGGAAGTTAACTTAAGTGATTATGACATGATGCATGAATCGTTCCTACGGAACAAAGCAATGCAATAAATAAATAAGGTACATAGGGCTTAAAACATGTTGTTCCACTAGCTAGTGTTGCCATATGAGAGACAAGATGAGAGAAGCAATTTGGACTCAAAATAGTCAAGTTTAGTTTGTTTGGACTCAAAAGGTCTTTTGAAGTTTTCGCAAAAACGAACACTGCAACGTTAAAGTGAGATGCTCCGATACCACTCTGTGACGGAACGGCCCTAATCTCATGGCCCACGTGTCCCTTTCAACCTCTGACAGCAGAACCCATGTTCCATGTGATTAAGACCTGTTCGCCATCGGGCTACATCAGTGCCCAATGTCCGCAGGATCATCTCACAATTCGGTTACAGCATTGCATACTTTTACAAATAACATCGGAATAAAGAGCGGAAGACTTAAATAACATTAGTTTTACAAAGCAGGGTTCCAAATAGAAATTAAGGTGCAGTTATTACAAACCAAGTTCTGATAATAGAAATAGACAAAGGCAACGTAGCGGAGTACAACAAAATAAAGATACTGATAATCACCCAGCCCGAGGGTGCACAACTATTCTTCGGCCTCATCGGCCTCTTCCTGGACGATGGTCATGCAGCAGGGCGCAAGACACATCGAGGTCTCAGTCATACCTGCAGCGTGGGTAACTAACCCTGAGTACTGGGGTACTCAACAAGACTTACCCGACTAAAGAAAAGGGAGAAGACTCAGGAATGAGAGGCTTAGGGTAGTCAAGGTAAGGCTTTAGCAAGATCAGGTATTTTGCAGAAAAGCATTTTGTAAACCTTATTTTATTTTGGAAAGATTCAGTATTCCTCAATTCTTCATCGTTCCTGATTCATTTTACATTTCAAAACATTACTAGTTGAGAACCACTCTCCGTTGACAGTCAGTGACCAAGTCTCCATAACCGAGGAGCAACGTTAATCCGAATAAATAATACTCAGCTGAGGATCCCTATCCACACTGCATATGTAGCACCCAAGCTTGCATATGCCAACTCGTCTACCACGATTCCTCCAAGATTGGGCCCGGTCCTACGCCACCCGGAAGTACAGTACACCACTCCTATCCAGGTACGACGACCACGTGGGTACATGCTACTTCCGCCATCTCTCCACTCCCAGTGCACGGTTGTCGGTCCAATAAAGGATTCCTCGGAGCCAGAGCTTTCCGAAGTATGTGAATAGTTACAAGTCTTGACCAGCAGGCCCCCATACGGATGGTCCCTAAAGTTTTTCCGTCAGCAACAAGCACCTCGGGACTCTAACCCAAGAGTATAGGTCCTGTCGGTTTTTCAACCCTGTCCCGGTCGGTGTCAACTGTTGAGTCTCGGACTACAACATGACGGCACCGTACGCGCAGACAACCTCTTCTCGACAATGACCACATGCTAGCCAGGCAAGCAGTCATCGAACGAGAAGTAAAGCCAAATTCTCGTAAGGATTCTTTCAGTGATCACACTTTTGAAATTGGCATTTTATTGCAAAGTCTAATTCAATAAGCATTGCTAAGCATTTTTCAAATACTTTTGAAAAGCAGGTATCGGGTGTATCAGTGGTCAAGGTGGATAGTGCATCAATTAGGATAGCACACAACTCCTATAAACCTAATGCAATAATTTAACTCAAAAGCATTTAAGGAAATCATTTTATAAATTCAAGGAAAGGGGTTAAATGCACCGGGGCTTGCCTTGAAGAGCAAAAAGGACAGACTCGGGGTCGGCAGTGCAGGTGTCGGAGCTCGGGGTAGCCTCAGGGGTAGGTTCGTCAGCGGCTGCCTCGACTTTGATTCCTTCTCCTTCGGTCACTATACGGATGCAATGATGTATGCACATGAGTATGCTAGCATGAACAATGCAACACAGGGCATACAACATGAACTCTACTTGATTTTTTTATTTTTCCTAATTATATAAAAAGGTCATTTTATGAAGTTACTCCAAAAGGCCTCAAAAATCTACCAGAGACTAAGCATGACATAACTAGCACATAAAAATTTATCTCATGATTTTTGGAGCTACACATGTTTTTCTAAAAATCTAAAACCATTCATTTCTTAAATAAAAGGCAGATTTTTTATTTTCAAATTTTTGCACAAAGTCCAAGTTTCATATTTTTTTAAAATACTACATGGTATAAGGAGTCTACCATCAAATTTTCAGAATTTTTGGAGCAACACAGAAAATCACACAAAAAGATGAAACAATCGGGCTCGGGCGAAGCGGAAACAATCGGTCGTCCGAGGCCTGGCCGGGAGGCTCGGGCGAGACGGAAAACGATCGTTTCGTCCGAGGCCTGGCCGGGAGGCTCGGGCGAAGCGGAGGGTGCATGCTTGCTCGAGGTTAGGCTCGGCGAAGCTGAGGGTGCGTGAGTCCGCTCGAGGCTAGGCTCGGGCGAAGCGGTGAGGGTGTGTGAGTCTGCTCCGAGGCTGGGCTCGGCGAAGTGGCGAGGGTACGTGTCTGCTCGAGGCCTGGCTCGAGCGAGTGCTTGCTCGAGGCCTGGCTCGGGCGAAGCGGAGTGGAAGCAGAGACCGGGGGCTTCGAGTGCTTACCACGGGTCGGAGGCAGGGCTCGGCGGGACGGAACAATGGTCGAAGGAGGGAGCTCGACGTGGCGGTGTTTCGGCGGAGCTCTCTCGGCGGCGAGCGGCGTGCCGGCGACCCTGTACACCAGACACGGTCACCAGGAGCGGGTTAAGAGCGCACCAAGATGAGGAAGATGAAGCAGGGGTCGGGGAGGAAAGATCACGGCCGGGGAGAGAGTATTTCTCAATCCCGTGCTCACCGGTGTTTCACCGGAGTTTGGGAAGAACTACCTGCGCCGGTTAAAGGAAGGACGGAGGGGTGAAATTGAGAAGGGGAAAAGCTTCGCGAGGACATGGCGGAGCTTCTGAGCTAGGTGGTGGAGCGGCGGAGGCTCTGGACTAGCCTGGCCACGGTGGCGGAGGGGATGAGGAGCTCTGCCGGCCGGCTGTCCCTTTTATAGCCGTTGTTGGGGGAAGGGACCCTCGGCAGAAGCGCCGCCCGAACCGGTGCTCGAAGTTAGCCCTCGCGTGACGCCTTGTGTGCGTGCGAGGTCCCTCTCCTATTTGAGACCGATACCCTGACCCCCGGATGCGGGGTCAACCCTCGTCGCTTTGTTGTGTTTCCGTGCAGGTCTAAGGCGACGGTCACACTGCAGGAAACCTTCGCTGAACCACGACGCCACCTTCGCTTGAAGCGAAGGTCCGGGCAAGCGGCAAGTGTGCGTCGCCCCGGAGGCAAGCAGAGCCGGAGGTCCGGCAGATGGCGGAGGTGCGCGGGCCCAAAGGCGAGCGCGGCCGAAGGTCAAGACCGTCGCACCACTCCCCGAAGGCGAACAAGGGCCAGGTGGCGGCGCGCTGGAGTGTGACTGATTAGGGTTTCCGCTTCAGCTGTGTATTTACGCTTTTGCCCTTCCTCCCTGCGTGGAGGCGAGGAATCTTTGCTGTACCCTTCTGTAATTTGGCCCATACCCCTTAGCATTCCCTATAAATACCAAGGGGATGAACAGTGTGAGGGGGGACCTTTTTCTTTTCGGAATTCGAGCACCTTCCACTTCCGATTCACCTTCGCTACTGCATCTGACGTTTGGCCGCCTTCGCTCCATCCCCTGCACAAGTGCGGAGGTTGGGCAAGTGCGTTCCAACAGTTTGGCGCCGTCCGTGGGGAACGAAGTCTGAAATGGCGGGAAACAGGAGAGCACTTTCGGCGAGGGACCAGCGTGTCGCTAGAGAGGCGGCAGCGGTGGTCCCGCCTGCTGAGGAAATTGCACAGCCCTCGGGTGGAGAGAATGTCACCCCGGAACCCCAATCCCTGGGCCCCCAGGCCCGAGTGGCGACACAGCCGCACCCACACACTTCGGGAGATGGTGAAGGAGAAGAAGAAGAGGTGGGCCTCGAGGCCCTTGAAAGGCTCGAGGCTGAGCTGCAAGAGAAGAAGAGGCGCCTGGAACAGCTTGAGAGGCATAACCGACTGCGCTCGATCAGGCAGAGGGCAGACGAGGCCAGGGAGCAGCTTCGCCGCATGGAGGAATCCCTCGCCGCGGCAGAAGCCGAAGCCGAGGGCTGGGACAATGAGGAGATACCCCCGTTGCGAGAGGGGAATGAGGAGCCAAATCAAGACAACCTTCGTCACCATCCACCACCCCCACCACCACCAGTACACCCAGAGCCATATCTTGTGAGACACCCAAACCTCCGCCAACTCTACCCAGATGAGAGAGAGCAAAACCTTCGCATTCAGCGAAGGCATCAACAACACCAAATGCCATACGATCCAAAGTCACCACTCTCCCAAATACTCCAAACCCAGCTCTGGCCACCATGCTATAACCCACAAAACCTACCTCGCTATGATGGACTTTCCGACCCTCGCCAGTTCATCATGAGCTATGAAGCAGCGGTTGCCGCAGCAGGCGGTGACGAATCAACAATGGCCAAATCCTTTGTCATCATTCTGCGAGACATCGCACAAACTTGGTACAGCAACCTTCGCCCCGGAACTGTGGATTCCTGGGCCTCCCTCAGAGACAAGCTGTGTACAAACTTCAAGGGCATCACTCCAGCCCCGTTAAACCCTATCGAGCTATTCAATTGCAAGCAAGAGGAACGCGAGCCGCTCCAAGATTACTGGCGAAGGTTTATTCAAATCAGAGCAAGGACCCCTGGGATATCTGACGAGGCTGTCATCCTCGCTGCAGTCAGTGGTCTGCGCCCAGGACCATGCTCCTCCAAATTTGCTAGAAAACCGGCAAACTCAATCGAGGAGTTGCATGAAACAATGGAAAGATACTGTAGAGCTGATATGGATTTCAGAGCGAAGTCCGACGCTCGGAGGTCTCAGCAGAGGCCACAGCCGAGGCCTCAACCGAGAGAAAGCAACCTTCGCCAAGAGCAAAGCAACGTCGGTGCGATCAACAAAGCAACAAACTATGAACATCAAACACGGGACGCTCAACAACCGAGCAGCCAAGCCCCGCAGGTTTTGCCACCTCCGCCGAACCAGCGCTACCAGCAGCGAGATCCTGCCAAAACGTATTGTCACTTCTGCGGAATGGGAAAGGGGCACACTACAAAGCAATGCGAATGCTTCGCCAAAGGAAAAGAATTCCAGGAATCCAGGAAACCTGCCATGTCAGACCCCCGAACCATAAACCACACAAGGAAACCAACCTTCCACTCACCAAATCCAACATACCACTATACCCCCATAAACTACGGCCTACCTTCGCAACAACCCCCCTACACCCACCACCCACTCTACAACCAAACCCATTATCAGCCAACCACCACCCCGCAACGCCAAAACCCACCTTACACAGTCACATACCCAGCCACCCCCCAAAACCAAATTCCAACAGCCCACCAAGCCACCAGCGCTCTGCCACCACCACCGCCAATCCCCGCGTTACCAGCACCACAACCTGTGAAAGCCGAAGCCTCGAACCAAACGACCATCAACAACCCAACATCGACCTTCGGTGTGATTCTAGCTATCACCGGAGGTTCAAATGAAGACCATGGTAACAAACGGCAGAGGAAGGAACATGCCAGACGCGTTCACCACGTGGCCGTCGAAGGACCACATAAATTCGGCCGGTGGTCTCACATCCCCATAACCTTCGATTCCAACGACATGAAGCTAAGAGATTACCCTCACACAGACGCCATGGTGATCGAAACCAACCTCGCTGGGTGGACTGTCACCAAAATACTGGTCGATACAGGAAGCTCCGCTGACATCTTGTTCGCTTCAACCTTCGACAGCATGAAGCTTGACAGAAATCTTCTGCAACCGGCCGACAACCCCCTGTACGGTTTCGGTGGTCAACAAGTGAGAGCCATCGGGAAAATTTCCCTGCCCGTGACCTTCGGCGACCAAATCAACTGCAGGACGGAACACATAACATTTGATGTCGTCGACATGTTCTACCCATACAATGCCATTTTCGGCCGAGGGGTCACAAACGCGTTCAATGCGGTCATCCATCCCGCCTACCTATGCATGAAACTTCCCGCTCCGAAGGGTGTGGTCGCGGTATTTGGGGACCAGGACATTGCAAGGACAGCTGAAGGGAACGTAGCCCCGGGGCAACGTAACGTACACAATTTGTCAAAACCTCAAACCCCCGGTATCAGCGTCGAGAGCGAGGTCCGCAATGACAGAGTGAAGGCGGCGCCAAAGGACGAAACCAAACAAGTCCAACTCTTCGAGGGCAATGCCGAAAGAAAGGTGATCATCTCAGCCAATCTAGACCCTCAATCAGAAGGCAACCTCGTCACCTTCCTCAGAGAAAATCCCGACACCTTCGCTTGGTCGGCGGAAGACCTAAAAGGAGTCAACAGATCAATGATCGAGCATAGCCTGAACATCAAAACAGGTTATCGCCCAATCAAACAAAAGCTTCGCAAGATGTCAGAAGAAAGAAAGGAGGCAGCGAAGGCTGAGGTAAAAAGGCTTCTGGACGCAAGCGTCATCCGCCCAGTCAAATACCCAACTTGGCTCTCAAATGTGGTCCTAGTCCAAAAGAAGAATAAAAAATGGCGAATGTGCGTCGATTTCACTTGCTTGAACAAAGCCTGCCCGAAGGATGATTTCCCCCTCCCAAACATAAGCACCCTGGTCGACAGAGCGGCAGGTTGCCAAATGCTATCCCTCCTTGATTGCTTCTCAGGCTATCACCAAATCTGGATGAATGAAGAAGACGAAGAAAAAACAAGCTTTATCACACCTTCGGGCACCTTTTGCTTCCGAAGGATGGCAGAAGGTTTGAAAAATGCAGGATCAACCTTCGCTCGCATGACCTCCGAAGTGTTCAAGGACGAGCATGCTGTCTCCGCCTATGTCGACGACCTAGTCGTTCAAAGTGAACTAAAAGAGAACCACATACCAGACTTATCGAGGATATTCAGCAACCTCCGGTCCGCCGGACTCAAACTAAACCCAGAAAAATGCGTTTTCGGGGTAAGCGAAGGTAAATTGCTAGGTTGCATCGTCTCAGCCAGAGGAATCGAAGCCAACCCTGAGAAGATTGATGCCATCATGAACATGGAACCCCCGACGACCAAGAAAGCAGCTCAGCGTCTGACCGGTCGTTTGGCAGCACTTAGCAGATTCATCTCAAGATCCGCTGAGCGAGGGTTACCATTTTTCGAAACACTCAGAAGCAACGCTCCCTTCAACTGGGGTCCCCAGCAGCAAAAGGCCTTCGAGGAGTTGAAAAAGTACCTGACCAGCTTGACTGCCCTAACCAGCCCAAGCAAGGGAGACTTGTTGTTACTCTACGTCGCAGCTTCGCCACACGCTGCAAGCGCAGTCCTCATCAAGGAGCTCCACGAAAACAACAAAACCAGGCAAGCCCCAATCTACTATGTTTCAGAAACCCTCGAAGGCCCGAAGAGAAATTATTCGGAGCTTGAGAAAATAGCATACGCCGTCGTCATGGCATCAAGAAAGCTCAAGCACTATTTCCAGGCTCACGAGATACATGTACCTTCGACGTACCCTCTCGAGAACATTTTTAAAAATAACGAAGCCGTTGGAAGAATAGCAAAATGGGCAGTCGAGCTTAATAGTCATGCCGTAACCTTTGTTGGCAGAACAGCGATCAAATCACAGGTGCTGGCTGATTTCATAGCAGAATGGACACCCGACCCTCGCCCCGGTGAGCTGCAGCAGGACCAGTTTTGGATCGTTTACGTCGACGGGGCCTGGGGCGCAACTGGAGCCGGTGCCTCGGCTATTCTAATCTCGCCTTCCGGGTCGAAGCTGAGATACGCACGAAGGCTGGACTTCAAGTGCACAAACAACTCCGCTGAATATGAGGCTGTGATTCTGGCACTTTCAAGGTTGCGCTCGTTATCAGTCCGAAGGGCACTCATCAACACAGACTCTCAAGTCATCGCGGGGCACATTGAAAAGAACTACAAAGCAAAAGATCCAGAGCTCCAAAAGTATTTTCAATATGTGCGAAGGTTAGAATCCTTCTTCCTCGGCATAACCGTAAAAGCGATATCGAGGACTGAAAATAGCGAAGCAGATTGCTTAGCAAAAGCAGCCGCGCAGCAGCTACAGCTCCCTCCGGACGTGTTCTACGAGGTTTCCACTCGGTCAGCTTTCGAAGCTTCCGAAATCAGCATCAAGCTGATCAACACAATTCAGTGCGAGGATTGGAGAGCACCTATCATGGCCTACATCAAAGGACTCCATGAACCAAGCTCCAAACAAGAAGAGAACAGACTAAAGCAAAGAGTACGAGGGTACAAGATCGTGGATAACACCTTGTTCAAAGCTTCGGTAACCTCACCTTGGCTCAAGTGCGTGTCACAGTCCGAAGGTAACGACATCCTCAAACTCATCCACGAAGGTATATGTGGTTCACACAACGGCCCAAGAGCACTAGTAGGAAAGGCTTTCCGGCAAGGTTTCTACTGGCCAACTGCGCTGAGAGACGCTGAAACCATCGTCAAGAAGTGCGAAGGTTGTCAACTGACAGCAAAAAACCAAAACACCCCAGGGGCTCCCACAACCCTCATATGCCCAACCTGGCCCCTACAAAGGTGGGCAATGGATCTCGTGGGCCCACTTCCGACGGCTCCGGGGAACCTTCGCTATGCGGTGGTGGCCGTGGAATATTTCACCAAATGGACCGAAACAAGACCGCTGTCCTCCATAACCTCCCTCGCAGTAAAAAGGTTTTTCTGGCAGCAGATAGTTTGTCGCTTCGGAGTCCCACAACATCTAACCGTCGACAACGGCACCCAGTTTGACAGCGAGGTTTTCAAAGAGTTCTGTGCACAAATCGGAACAATACTATGCTTCGCCTCAGTCCGACACCCGCAGTCCAACGGCCTAGTCGAAAGAGCCAACGCAACAATCTTCCAATCCATATCCAAAAAATTGCAAGACAGACCCAAAGGCAAATGGGCAGACGAGCTAACTGCAGTCACCTGGTCTCACAACACCTCTGAATGCAGAGCAACCAAGTTCACACCCTTCAAACTGCTGTTCGGCGAAGAAGCCGTGTTACCAGAGGAGCTAAAATTCGTTTCACCAAGAACAACCCTCGCAAGTGATGAGCCAGCCATACTAACTGACAAGGACTTGCTAGAAGAAACAAGATGCAGCGCAGTTCACAACCTTCGCAAGTATCAGGAAGAGACCAAGAAGTGGAGAGATAAAAAGGTCAGAATCAAGAACCTGCAGAAGGGTGACCTCGTCCTCATCCGTAAACAAAATGCCAGCTTGGCCGGAAAGTTCCAGCCTAAGTGGACAGGCCCGTTCCTGATCGCAGAATGCAATCGCCCGGGCTCTTTCCACCTCTCCGACAGCGAAGGTAATATCCTACCACACACCTGGAACATCGACGACCTTCGCAAATTCTACCCATAGCGGAGCCTTAGCGAGCCCTCGCGATATGTAATCTTTGTCACACTTCATGTTATTTACATTCATGTACTTAACAAAAACAGGAGCTGCACTCTTTTTCCTTACGAAGGGGCGTAAGGTTTTTTAATGAGGCAGTATCCAAAGCATTAATACAGGCTAGAACCCCCAAAAAAGCAAAATCTCCAACCTTCTACTCCCAAGCATCGAAAAAGCGGATCTTTTTCAAAGAGCGCTACATTCGATGAAAACCTGCTAAGATTGCTTTGAAAAACATTCCTTTTCTTTTCAAAGTAAACTTCACCTCCGCCTAAGTTAAGGGGAGGAAAGTCGAGCACCCTGGCACAAACGACAGGGGCTCGCAAAAGCAAAACTCACCTCCGCCTAAGATAAGGGGAGGAAAGTCGAGCACCCTGGCACAAACGACAGGGGCTCGCAAAAGCAAAACTCACCTCCGCCTAAGATAAGGGGAGGAAAGTCGAGCACCCTGGCACAAACGACAGGGGCTCGCAAAAGCAAACTCACCTCCGCCTACGATAAGGGGAGGAAAGTCGAGCACCCTGGCACAAACGACACGGGCTCGCAAAAGCAAAATTCACCTCCGCCTAAGATAAGGGGAGGAAAGTCGAGCACCCTGGCACAAACGACAGGGGCTCGCAAAAGCAAAACTCACCTCCGCCTAAGTTAAGGGGAGGAAAGTCGAGCACCCTGGCACAAACGACAGGGGCTCGCAAAAGCAAACTCACCTCCGCCTAAGATAAGGGGAGGAAAGTCGAGCACCCTGGCACAAACGACAGGGGCTCGCAAAAGCAAACTCACCTCCGCCTACGATAAGGGGAGGAAAGTCGAGCACCCTGGCACAAACGACAGGGGCCCGCAAAAGCAAAACTCACCTCCGCCTAAGATAAGGGGAGGAAAGTCGAGCACCCTGGCACAAACGACAGGGGCTCGCAAAAAGCAAACTTACCTCCAAGCCAAGCCTCGGCGCGGGCCCCCACTTTCTCCGTCTCGCCCGAGCCCTCCAAGCCAGGTCTCGGTGCGGGCCCCACTTTCCCCGTCTCGCCCGAGCCCTCCAAGCCAGGTCTCGGCGCGGGCCCGACTTTCTCCGTCTCGCCCGAGCCCTCCAAGCCAGGCCTCGGCGCGAGCCTCGCTAAAAGAAAAAGGGGGCGTCGCTGTTTTTTCAAAACAAGCTTACACGAGCAAGTGCGCGAGCCTCGCTAAAAGAAAAAGGGGGCGTCGCTGTTTTTTCAAAACAAGCTTACACGAGCAAGTGCGCGAGCCTCGCTAAAAGAAAAAGGGGGCGTCGCTGTTTTTTCAAAACAAGCTTACACGAGCAAGTGCGCGAGCCTCGCTAAAAGAAAAAGGGGGCGTCGCTGTTTTTTCAAAACAAGCTTACACGAGCAAGTGCGCGAGCCTCGCTAAAAGAAAAAGGGGGCGTCGCTGTTTTTTCAAAACAAGCTTACACGAGCAAGTGCGCGAGCCTCGCTAAAAGAAAAAGGGGGCGTCGCTGTTAAAACAACATAACAAACGCCAAAATAGCACAGCAAATACGGCACACAACCCATACGCTTTTCTCATACCGTTACAAAACAATGTTACAACAACGAGCATATCCCAAAAATAAAAAATAAAATAAAAAAAAAAATCTTTACAAGGGACCACCGCTCCCCTCAATTAACTCCAAATCATCCAAACCTTCGGCCTCCATCTCAAAACCCCCCTCCACTGGAACCAGGGGTCCCCACAACAAAGGAGCTGCAGGGACAATTGGCAGCTCCCCGGGCAAAACCCTCGCCCTATACATGTACCTATGCCTCGTCTCAACTTCCGAAGGTTCCTCCTTCGGGATCACAAGCGCCCCATCCGAACCAACTTCAAGCTCCCTTCGACCGAACAAATATTCCAAAGCTGTGTTCTCGTCAATATCATCACCGCCAACTTGCGAGGTCAAAGAAGACCCAAACAAATAACGATCGGCTTGGCGGTCTGTATAGTCTGTCTCGCGCCAAAATCGACTCGACCTACTGTTCTTTAAATCATATCTCCGCACCTTCGACCACCAAAAACGTTCAAAGGAAAGCGAAGGATATTTAAACCTAGCGCGAGCCCATGATTCACCAGTTATAAAAACGTCTTGGTAGTTCAACATCAGCGGGGTCACGTCGAATACGTCTAGCACGGTTCCGTCAGGAAACTGCATGTTGCACAAAAATACGAGATGTCTCAGCCTCGCCAAGTCCTGACAAACAACCATAGTATCTACAAAAAGGCCTCCCTCGCCCCAACAAACCCAGGCATCACACCTGCCCAGCTTCCCCTCGATTGACGTCCACACCCTCGCCAGCGGCGGCAGTCGAGGTCCCAGCTGACGCCTCCTCCGCCGTGGATTCTTTCGCAGCAGCCTCAACGTTCGCCGCAGCCTCCTCTTCCATCGCCGTCGCCCGCGCAGCATCTCCTTCCACGGTCGGCCCGCTCCCGGTCAACGCCTCGATCTCGGCGAGCGTAACCCCCGCACAGCTTGGCTCAGGGGCGGTTTCGGGGTAACCCCTCGCTGCTTTCCCCGCAGGCGGCGAGGGCATTGCATCTCGTCGAGCCTACAAGCAAAACAAAAGATAAACCTCGCCAAAATCAACAAACAACCCCTCCAAAACAAAATCAACACAGACCTAAAAACTTAAACAAAGGTGCGAACCTGGCGCGTAGCCTCGGCAGCTTCTTCGAAGGCGAGAGCCCGGCCACCTCCGGAGATCCAAAACTTGCGAAGCAAACGCATCGCACAGTTCCGGACTTCTGCGTCGTCAACCTTCATCTGGCGAACCTCTTCAACCGTCGGAAAGACATGGCTCGGCCTTTTGACCTTGCGAAGATGATCACAATCCGCCAGTCGAAGCGTGCTCGCCATCGCCAAGGCCCCGGCGTAGCCACCAAAATCGGCTGCGTTGGAAACTAGCGAGCTAAACACATCAAGCTCGTTGCCCAGCCAGCCCTCGAAGGCCTCTGCATCAACCGCAGGCAATGGCTCTCCGGCTGAACCTCCAGCCTCGGTCAGACAACAATCAAGTTTACGCTTGACGTTCTCCATGCTCGTCCGCCAAGAGTTCTTCAAATCAACTAGCCGACCCTCGGCCTCGGCCAAAGCCTTGTCCTTCTCTTTTCCCGCGGCAATCAGATCAGCATTACGCTTCGCCAGCTCAACCGCCTCCTCTCGAGCCTTCGCGGCCTTCTCCGAAGCAACCCTCATTTCATTTTCTCTGTTCTCTAGGCTCCGCGCCAGTTTGCTGTTCTCTTTCTCAAGTTCAGTCATATGGTTCCTCATAAACTCCATGTCGGAGCTAACCTTTCGCCTCGCTGAGCGGTTCAAGAGCATCAGCTCCGCCAACTTGACGTCAACATCATCAAAGGTGTCGCCAACCGCTTGATCTGCAAGAAGGACCTCCGCCTCCGGCACACAAATGCGGCCAAAGATCCGGCCCAGAAAACGCCTTTCCTCCGGGCTGCACTGCAGGTGGCAATCCCGAAGGTCCGGACTGGTGAACAGTGCAGTCGCCGGATCAGAAACCCCAAGCTTCTTGGCGTACTCCGGAAGGCTCGACCGGCTAGCCTCGCCAAACGGTCTTTTTCCCCGGGACCGCGCCGAGTCAAGTTCCCCATCGAACTCAAACCCCTCCACCCAAAGGTGCGAGCCCGCGAAGCTAGAAACCGCACCTCGTCGAGGGCTGCCTGGCTCAATATCTCGTGCAAGCTCATCTGCACCCTGGGTAACCATCGCACCAACAACCGGCGAGGCTCCGCCTCCAATCGACACCTCCTCATCCGTGTCATGCCCTTCAGTAGAACCCTCGCTACCTTCATCAGACGAACCCTCGCCCGTCTCCCCCTCCTTTGCGCCCTTCTCCTCCACCTCATCATCATCAGATTCATCCTCGTCGCCCGAAGTTTGAACCAAAGCACCGATCCCTCCCACGCGAGGCACACGTCCCCCGACCGAACTGGCACCCCGGCCGCTCCGAGCAGCGGCCAAAGAAGTGCCCGCAGCAACAGAGCCAGCAGCGACCTTCGTCGCAAGCACCTTCGCTCGTCCGCCAGCTCCTCCACGGCCTCGACCACGGCCTCTCTTCGGCCGAGACACGATCTCCGTTCCTCCCGAAGCCTTCCACTTCCTCTTCTTCGGCGCGTCGTCGCTCGAAGGAGCGGGCCAGTCGGCGTACCGAATACCAAGAATGTCAAACATCCTGTTCACACGACCTTCGCCGCCCACCAAGCTATGGATGGCCTTCACTTCCAGCGGGGAAAGCTTCCCCACGAGTTCGTCCGTCCACTGCTGAACTCGTTTAAAAACAGCTTCGTTCCCATCCTCGCGCCTCGGAAATTTCTTAAGAGTTCTTTCCCAGACCTTCTCTAGATCCAAACTAGGCTTCTTCAAGCCCCTACCTTCGTACCTCGGGTCATTCTCCACAACAAACCAAGTCTGCCTCCGGCCAAGAGGCCAAATCTTGGCACAGCAATATTCCTCCACCAAATCACGCGCGCACTGAGAACGCGCAACGACCCTCAGGCAATCAACAGCAGCATGGGCCTCGATGCTCATCTTAGCTTCGGCGCCCACATCTCCAAGCACCGGAAGCTCGCCGCAAAGCTCGGAGCTGTCACTGAGTTTGTAATAGAACCAGAACTCCTGCCACCCGCTACTCCACTTGTTTTTCTGCGCTTGCACCGGCAGCTCCGCGCCGGCGCGATGGCAAAAAGTGTACACCGCAAATTGTCCAAGGCCGATCTTGCCTTCGCTGTCCGTAATCTTGCGAGGCTGCATGTGAACGCGATGAGTACGAACAAAACCCTCGACATGAGGGACAACCCCCTGGGACCTGCAGGCCCAGACGTAGACCGACATCTTTGTGAAGCAGGAAGGCGTAAGCTGATGAAACCGCAGGTTGAACTTCCGCAGGACCGAAGTCACGAAGGAGTCAGCTGGGAAGCGAAGGCCAGCCGAAAAGAACTCCTCAAACACCACAACCTCATCTGCACCCGGCCTCGGCACGGTCTCCCCACTGCTGGCCCTCGCCTTGCCTTCCTCAACCCAGCCCCACCGCACGTAAGATGCAATCTCACTTGCACAAACCCGGCTCAGACCAAACTCGAAGGTAATCCCCTCATCCGCGGCTGTGGGAGAAACAGCGCGAGCAGTTTGCTTCAACCTAGCCATCTCTTCAACTGCTAACACTACCGAACAACAAACGCCTGTCTCAACCCTCGCAGACAAGCTCAAACAAACCTTCGCTACAAGCAAATTGCAACAGCAGGATGGCTATAGCAACAAAGAGCACAATCAAAACTCCCCACCTACTCGTGCTATTTATAGGCCGCGAGACAAGCCTCTCACCCGACGAAGTTGGCGCGACAAAAAAAAAAAAAAAAAAAAAAAAACAGGCTTCAATAGTATAAAACAACACCACAACGGCCCAGCCCAAAGCAGCCGCGGGCGTCGCTGCCGAGGGCCCCGTTTTTGTCCCCATTAAAAGGCGCTGCTTGGGCCTAAACACGTTCTTTTAGATCCAAGACAACGAGGGGCTACTGTTGGGGGAAGGGACCCTCGGCAGAAGCGCCGCCCGAACCGGTGCTCGAAGTTAGCCCTCGCGTGACGCCTTGTGTGCGTGCGAGGTCCCTCTCCTATTTGAGACCGATACCCTGACCCCCGGATGCGGGGTCAACCCTCGTCGCTTTGTTGTGTTTCCGTGCAGGTCTAAGGCGACGGTCACACTGCAGGAAACCTTCGCTGAACCACGACGCCACCTTCGCTTGAAGCGAAGGTCCGGGCAAGCGGCAAGTGTGCGTCGCCCCGGAGGCAAGCAGAGCCGGAGGTCCGGCAGATGGCGGAGGTGCGCGGGCCCAAAGGCGAGCGCGGCCGAAGGTCAAGACCGTCGCACCACTCCCCGAAGGCGAACAAGGGCCAGGTGGCGGCGCGCTGGAGTGTGACTGATTAGGGTTTCTGCTTCAGCTGTGTATTTACGCTTTTGCCCTTCCTCCCTGCGTGGAGGCGAGGAATCTTTGCTGTACCCTTCTGTAATTTGGCCCATACCCCTTGGCATTCCCTATAAATACCAAGGGGATGAACAGTGTGAGGGGGGACCTTTTTCTTTTCGGAATTCGAGCACCTTCCACTTCCGATTCACCTTCGCTACTGCATCTGACGTTTGGCCGCCTTCGCTCCATCCCCTGCACAAGTGCGGAGGTTGGGCAAGTGCGTTCCAACAGCCGTGCGCGGGGACGGATGAGCGTCGCGTGCAGGCGGATAAGCTTGGCCGAAGCGTGCGCAATCGATTGCACGCTGGCGGAAGGACGGGCATGCGCGCAGGGACCGGGTGTGCGTTCGCCGGCGACGGCCACGCGGCGGCGACGTGCTGGGAGCAGTGGGGGACGGGAGAGAGGGTCAGCGCTCGCGTGCGGGTGCAGAATGAGCACGGGGTCAGCGGCGACAGTCTGGTGGCAGGCGAGGAGCGGCCAGATGCGTGGCGCGCGCAGCGCCGGCGGCTCGGCTACGGCCGGGATCCCCCTCCTAGTTCTAGGTTGAAGATGAACAGGGCTAGGTCTAGGGTTTGACTTAGAAAGGATTTCAGTATTTTGCAAATTACTACCAAAATTTGAACTGAGAAACAAAAACTCAAAACACCAAAGTTGTGCAGAAAAAGGAGATGTACAACTTTGTCAATATGAACATTTTCAAAATCCAAAAAGTTTTTGAATCACATTTGAAATTTGAAAAGGGAACACTTTTGGGATTTTAATAAATTCAAAATTACTTTTAATTTTTTATTGAAACTTGAAAATCTATAAAAACCAAAGTTGTCCCTCTTGACAAGATCTACAACTTTGCTTTTGGACCAAGTCCAAATTTTGAATAGTTTTTGAATTATTAAAAGAGGGGTAAAAGCCAGGGTTTGGAAATTAGGGTTTTTCAAAAGGAATTTGAAATCTGATTTTTGATTTTGATTTTTTTGAATAACACAACAAAACTTCAAGACATCAAATTGAACAAGAATTACACAAGACTAGGCACAGAGTTGAAATTACCATTTTGCCCTTATAGGAAGATTTGGGCTTTTAGGGTTTTTAGAAAAACGGATCACTACACACAAAATACCTTTTAGGAAAAGGTAAAGGCAAGCAACCACTAGACAAACATTAATGCATGACAAGAATGATTATGACTAATGATGATGACATGTCAGGTTAATAATAGATTAAACACCAGAGGTGTTACAGCGGGCCGCAAGGCCTTATGGTTGGGCCGTATCTGCAGGAGAGCCCAAGTCATGTCATGGGTGTATACGGGTGTAATATCCCCACAGCTAGTCCCCGAGCACTTTGCATCCATTGTGCTGGGCGTCGTGAAGTCTTCCGAGCAGGTTGGGTCTGGTCGCATGTCAGTGAAGGCCTCTTCCGACCAGGTCGCCTGGTCGCGGTTGCACTTGTAGTAGGCTTCTGACCAGGTTAAGCTGGTCGAGAACATAGCAGCCAGAGCTGTAGCCGAAGTGCAGCCGTGTGGGATATTCTGTGTCGTCCCGAAAAAAAGGATGCAAGGTGTTGCAAGAAAAATTTTGAAGATCTTTCATCTGGTGAAGTGTATCCAATTGGGACTTAGCTAGACACTAGTAGCCGACGACGTTCCGGTTGAAGTCCGAGCTAGTCCGCATCAAGCTGTAAAAGAAAAAGATGAACAATACATTCACTGCTAGGTGAAGTGTATCCACTTAGTCGCCGAGCTTGGGAGTAGGTGCTGTAGGCACGTGGTGCCAAGCTTGTAATTTTCCTGCACGAAACAGAGTCGTTTTTACGAAAGGAAAAATGACGTGTGTACACATAGTCCTCGGGCCTGCTGTAAGAAGCAGCATGGTTCTTGTAGCAGGGCCAAAGAAAATGCATTAGTATAAATGTGAGGGGAGAGTCCCCGAGGTTGAAGTTGGAGATCTACAGTCCCCGGGGGTTACTGTAGCGCCGACGAGGAACTGTAGAGCTTACTGTTCCCCTGAAATGGACATTAGAACTAGCGGGGGTGGTCAGTCCCCGTGAATTAGTATCGCATTTACTGGCGCAAAGTAATTGAAATTGAAGAAATAATGAAGGCGAACGGACATGCCGTTTTGGAAATCAAAGGCCCAGCGGCCCATTAAGGCGGACGCGTTGAGGGCGTGCGCGTGTGGTTACCGTAGGCGACGTGGCGGTCGCGGGAGTGATGGGCACGGGTTCCCAGGAACCCTGGAGCCGAAGGGTCGGGCAACACCGTATAAAAAGGAGGGGCCAACGACGGTGGTTCCACAATTGCTGTCTTGCTCCTGCCTCATAGCCCTTGTCTTCTCCACTTCCTTCTTGCGCACGAACGATTCCGAGCACAGAGACACTATAGCCCCAGATCTAGATCCGGATCCCCACTTCGTCGCTGTCGATGGCGGGCGAAAAGCACACTCGTGGAGCTACGGCGAAGGTGGCGTCCGACGATCGCATCGAGATGCCGCGTTGGGCCCGCGGGTGGACGCAGAGTGTTCTCCGCCGAGAGAATCTAGAGGAGCTCGTCTTCGCCGGCCTGCTGCTAGACAGCGTCACCGGCGGCTGGAGGGAGGCGTACCTGGAGGACTTCCCGACGCCTTACACCTCTGAGCTCGTCGTCTTCGAGGCGTTCTTTAGGTGCGGGTTTGGCATCCCGGTCCACCCTTCCTCCATGGGTTGTTGGACTACTACCAGGTCGCACTGTGCAATCTGACGCCGAACACGATGTTGCACATTGCGGTCTTCATCCACTACTACAAGGCGTATTTGGGCATCGAGCCCCACTTCGACCTCTTCCGCTACTTCTTCCGCCTGAAGATCAACGGCACCGGGGCGTCAAACATCGTCGGGTCGGTGTACCTTCAGCTGCGGGACGAGATGGCGGAGAAGTACATTGCGATGCCGCTGCCTTCAAAGGCGATGGAGTACATGCCCAGGTGGTTCTACATCCATCAAGAGGCGCTGAGGCCGCCATGCGACCCGACCTTTGAGCCGAAGGTGCTGCCGTCGTGGTCAGAACGTCCCGGCGCGACGGCGATGGAGCAGGTGGAGGAGCTCCTGAAGCTGGTCGACAAGCGGTGCGTCGACGGGGTGGCGGTGGCGTCGAACTTCATCAAGAGGCGCTACCAGCCCTACAAGGAGAGGGCGCACCCAGCGTATGAGTACGCTGGGGACACGGATGACCGGACGCGGGAGACACCAGAGCTCCTGTCGGCGCAGGAGGTGTTCCTGCAGGTGGAGGCGCTGTTCGACCTGCAGAAGAGGAAAAAATTGGAGTACTAGCGGAAATCGTACTCCCTGGAGTACCCTTCGCCGAAGATTAGTATCTTTGCCCTGTGTGTGTTTGTTGAAATGCGAAACTGAATACTTAAGGTCATAAAATCATGGCGCAGGGTCGGGAGGCATTCGTGTCGCAAGCGCCGTCGAAGGCGTGGCTGAAGGGCGTTGACCCGCCGTGGGAGGACGTCAGCGACAGTGGTCGTGGCATGGCGAAGGTCGACGTGGAGGAGATTGGGAGCAGCGGGGAGGAGGGGAGCCGAGTCCCCGAGCCTCAGTCGAGCAGGCGGCGAGCGCGTGCAGACCCAAAAGGGAAGCGCCAGGCCGCCCCTGCAATGAAGAAGGTGTCGCTGGAGACCGGCGGCGCCTTCACCATTGATGAAGAGGGGGCGAAGCGTCGCCGCGTGGTCCTCGACTGGTCGGACGACGCGTCTGACAGTGAGGATGAGGTCCCGCTGAGTGCCCGTTACGGGCAAGGGTCCTTGGCGGGGCGCGGAAGCGGAGCGGCGAAGGCGAAGCCAAAGCCAAAGGTGACGGGGACGCCAGAGCGGGCGTCAGAGACCCGAGAGTCGTCTAGCGGGGCGGCCGGTGGTTCTAAGCCACAGGGGGAGTCCGCGGGGGTGGAGCGCATCTGCGCTCTCATCAGTTCTCGCGGGAGAAGAAGGTGTCTGGCCTGTAACTGTCCCTTTTGCGTCTTGTACATCTTACCCTAGTCGGGTTGGAGTGTTGACAATGTGTCCATGCCCCTTGCAGGTCGGCAGATGCCGAGGAGGTGCCGAACACCGAGGGTGGAGGTCGCAGGGAGGCGAGCCGTCCGGTGGAGGCTGACATCGGTGGGTCGGCGAAGTCGGCCACTCCAGAGGAGGCGTCGAAGGCGGCGGAGGACGTCGAGGCATCTATAGTCCCCGAGCCTCGAGGGGCAGAGCAGCTAGAGGCGTCTGAAGTCCCCGAGCCTCGGGAGGCGGAGCGGCGGGCGTCCCCAACGCCTAGGTGTAGTTCTGGAGGAGGAGCCGCGGCGGGAAGTGCTGCGGCGCCAGTGGCCGGGTCCTTGGGACGTCGTGCCCGGGGGACGAAGAGGAAGGTGACAGCACCTGCCTCGCCGGAGATCGAGGAGGTCGACCGTCTGGAGGAGGACCCGCATCGGCGTCCTGTCCGCCATTTTCGCGTCGAGGGAGATGTGGTCGTCGAGGTTGACGACGAGGCGGCAAGTGCGGCGACGGACGCCATAATCGGAGAAGCGTCGAAGTTGCTGGAGAGGATCCTTGTGAGTGCATCACCCCTTCGGGTGTAGTTCTAGATGACTCTTGTTTATTCTTGTTGTCGTTTGCCTGCAGCACCTGTTGAAGGTCGGGGAAGAGCGTAAGCTCGCCATTGACCGGATGGCACCGATGGCCGAGGAGAACGAGCGGCTCCGGGCGGAGGTAAGGCGCGTCGAGGGCCAGTTCGCTGGCTTGGAGGTGCATCTGGAGGATGCCCACGCGCGTTCTCGGGAGCTTGAGGAGATCATCCAGTAGCAGGGGCAGGAGAATTTCCAGCTTCAGCTGCGGGCCGACAAGGCCGACGAGTTTGCCGCATGTGAGTTAACGACGCTATACTCCCTTTTGCTTAGTACGCCATCTGGTCAGAGTTCTGAATCGTGGAGTTGTCTTCACAGAGGCGATGCAGGCGGACGAGGAGAAGCGTCTCCTAGCCAAGGAGAAGGCGAAGTCCGACGAGCTGGTGCGGAAGTGGCAGGCCATGCACGCCGGTAAGTCTCCTTGGTGAAGCGTGGTCGGAGGTGGTTGTTTGTTCTTACCCCTTGCTTTGGCGTTTGCAGCTTACCGGGAAAACGTAAAAATACAATTTGCAGATCTACAGCGACGTATCGAGGGTTACCATGACCGCTTTTGGTCGGTGGCGGAGGAGGTGGCCCCCTTGGTGCAATGCATCGACGAGGAGCCTTTCTTCCCGGTGGAGAAGGAGCGTCGGATCGGCGACCACGTCATTCAGAAGGCGCGTGGCCTGTGGGTGCGCTTCCAGGCGTATACCAAGGTGGCAGCGCAGAGTGTGGCGGCTCATGGCCTCGCCATTCTTCGTTCGCATTATCCGCGGATGGAGATGTCGAGGCTGGGCGCAGGCTTTGCGGCGAACACGTCGGTGGCCGAGATGGAGTGCCTGGAGGAGGAGGCCGAGCCTGCCGCCGAAGCCATCGTCGGAGGTGTAGACTTGTTCGGTGCTGGGCACCAGTAGTTTGTATATTAGAAGATAGTCTATAAATAGACTCTTGGGCAAACTGAATCAAAACTTGAAGCGGGTCAGCGTGTTTTGTTCGTTCCCTGAATTTCGCAGACCCAATAGTCATGAGCCGTAGCCATGAATAGTTCGGCCTTGGGTTATCCCAGGATCCGTAGCGTAGAGCGCGGAGCTCATTTGCGCGTAGGAGTCAAGGGCGTCGCCCAAGGAACCTCTGCTGGCATCCCATAGCGCAGAGGGCGGGCGCTCATGCACGTGTAGGGAGGTACCACGACCAGGGTATTTTCCGAGAGGCTCGATCGTTGCATGACATGGGCGAATGGCGACCGTTGTCGAGCGCGTTGGTGGCGCGAATGCGAGTCACAGAGCTTATAACCTCAGAATTCTCAGCCCAAGGTAGCCTTTCCTTCATAGCGCAGAGGGCGGGCGCTCATGCACGCGTAGAGAGGTCAGGACGTCCCCTGGGAGAACTGTTGGCCATCGTAGCGCAGAGGGCGGGCGCTCATGCACGCGTCTGATGGTGACAACAGCCCCGGCTCTGAGTTTTCATCGGCATTAGTCAGGCTGCTTGAAGACCGAATGGAGAACATGCGCATAACCGGCGCATACAGGCACTGGACGTATAGCCTCCGGAGATCTCAGCCCAAGCTTAGCCTTCCCTTCGTAGCGTAGAGGGCGGGCGCTCATGCACGCGTAGAGAGGTCGGGACATCACTTGGGAGGACTACTGGCCGCCATAGCGCAGAGGGCGGGCGCTCATGCACGCGTCCGGCGGTTACTGTAGCCCCTGCTCTAAGACTCCTTCAGCATCGGCCAGGCTGTTTGGAGAAATTGGCGAGTCGTCCGGAGACGAGTTGGAGAGGTCGGCGAGCCGTCCGGAGACGGGTGGAGTGGTCGGCGAGCCATCCGGAGACGGGTTGGAGATGTCGACGAGCCGTCCGAAGACGGGTGGAGAGGTCGGCGAGCCATCCGGAGACGGGTTGGAGATGTCGGCGAGCCGTCCGGAGACGGGTTGGAGATGTCGGCGAGCCGTCCGGAGACGAGTTGGAGATGTCGGCGAGCCGTCCGGAGACGGGTTGGAGAGGTCAGCGAGCCGTCTGGAGACGGGCTGGAGATGTCGGCAAGCCGTCGGGAGACGGGTTGGAGATGTCGGCGAGCCATCCGGAGACGGGTGGGGATGTCAGCGAGCCGTCTCTTAAGCGTAGAATTTTCTAAGGTGCTCAATACTCCAGGAGTTGGGCACGTCGATGCCTTCGAGGTCAGCGAGACGATAGGCGCCTGGTCGGGTGACCTCCTTCACCATGTAGGGGCCATCCCAGTGTGAAGATAGTTTGTGTAGGTCGTCGGTCTTGAGTTTCCGCTTGAGGACGAGGTCGCCGACGACGAAGGATCGATCTTTTATGTTGCGGTTGTAGTAGCGGCGAACTCCTTCGAGGTACTTGGCGGTGCGAAGGCAGGATGCTGTTGATGGTCCTTAAACACTTGTTTTACCATCAACATTTTACCCAAAAATTCACCAAAAGGGCATGAAAAGTAGTCAAATAGGTTTCAAACTAACCAAATTCCACATGTCCATAGATTTTTATTTGAATGCAGGATTTGGACCAAATTTGGAGAATGGACCCACCAGGGGCCGAGCCCACTCAACAGGGCCCATTTGGGCCCTAGTGGGGTGGCGCTCGCCAGCCCTAGGTGGCGCCCGCCACCAAGGAGAGGGCCAAACTCTCCCCAGCCACGTCACTGATCCGTGTGACCACTCCAGGGCCAAATCTTAGCCCTTGGTCACTAGGTCGGTGGCATCGTAGGGCTAAGAAGAGATGTCACGTGGATCATGACCTAATTGCCCATGTGACGGTTATTTGGACATGCAACCGACCTTGGAACCGCCTTGGAGGAGTCCCTGGAGACCGTAGGATCAATGACGGTGCATCCAAGGGCCAGGGGGTGGCGACCGCCACCTAGGGCTGGCGCCCGCCTCTAGGGTTTGCCCTAGGTTGGTTGGCTGCCCCCTATAAGTACCCCCTGGAGGTGTCACTTCATTGAAAGCAAGGAAAGGAAGGAAGAAGCAAAGCAAGGCTAAAGCTAGAGAGCTAATAGCTTAGGATTTAGCCAAGCTTAGGCAAGTAGGTAGCTAGTAGAGCAAGGCATCCTTGCCTCATTGCCCTCACGGAAGCGCTGCTCAAGGCTTAGCTCAAGAGTAGAAGCGTGCGAGTAATCGGTCCTAGAGTTGGGAAGAGTCTTCCTTCATCTCCAGTTCAGGTATTGCTCTTGTAACTTGAGCACTTTACTATATTCTAGTTCATCATTTCAAGTATTACTTTATTCTACTTGCCAGTATTGAGTAGTATACTTGATTGATTGCTTGAGTACCTAGCTATCCTACATTTCAATTCACTTAGCCATAGTAGTTAATCTCTAGTGTGCTTAGTGTTTGATCTTTGCCAATAGGTTGCTTAGTTAGTTTAGTGTTTATCTTATTAAGTCAAGTATTTGCTCTGACGTTCGCAAGGGTGTCTCTATTCTAGGCCAGGATAGAGATAGTTAGAATATAATTAGGCGTGGTGCTTAGTTATAGAATTACCTTCAGATACGGCTAGACCCCCGGATAGCTGTGGTAGCAAGCAGGTGGTGACAGCCCTGTGCGCCTTGAATTCCATCACGTAGTTGGTCTAGTTTAACAGTAAGGCTTGTTGTGCTAGCGTTCAACCTAAGTCAGTGGTAAAGGCTAGTACGCCTCGGTACTTGACAAGATAGGAATAAAACTATACTTAACTTGGTTGCTTATTTGGCATTTGCCTATCTTGCTTCGTAGTTATCTAGGAGTAGTTATTATTTATTAGTTAGTTATATTAGTTATCCTTAGTTATATTATTCCCCTTATCTACCTGTCTATCCACCTTACCTTAACCTTTCATTTCATCCTTACCTATCCACTCATAAATTGTTTCTAGCCTTTCATCTCCTCTCTTCTCTTCTCTCCTTTTTCCTTTCTTATTCTTCGACTCTCATCCCCTCCTTGACTCGACTCATACACCACCCTAGCCTTCCATTGGGATCAAATAAATCGACACCTGGTACTCCCAGGTGAAGTGCTACTACGAAAGTTCTGTGCTCTTGCAGAATCTCCTCTAGGTAGATTGCAATCTCTCTAGCTAGCTCCTACTAGTGTCGGGATTGACAACCCCATTTGACATTAGTAGATAGCTGCTTTGGCTTCACTCCTTTAGGTATAGTGACTGGACTTGCTACAAGCATTTTTGGCGCCGTTGCCAGGGATAGACTCCATAGTCTACTCCTAGTAACGACGTTAGCAAGTGTCAACAAGCATTTCTAGGCCGTTACCGGGGATAGTTGCCTAGCTCTATCTTTAGTGAAGTTAAGAACTACCAACAAGCATTTCTGGCGCCGTTGCCAGGGAAGGCAATCGGTGTATCCTTTGAGTCCTTGTCGAATTTATCTTCTCTTAAGCTCCCGCTTAGCGAATCCCATCTTTCCCCATTCTTTCTTTCCTTAGTCCTTCTTATCTTTTTCCTTCATCTTCTTCAACTTCTTTCTTTCTTATCTCGTTCTACCTTCACGATGGCCAATAAGACCATTCATGAGTTTTCTGCTCCTTCTGCCGCCAATGTAGCGACAGGACCAACGTGATCGATGCCAACCTCAATTTCGAGTTAAAACCGACTCTGATCACGATGGTCCAAGCTAGCCCATTCTGTGGCAAAGCTCATGAGGATGCCAATGCTCACCTCCAAAAATTTTTGGAGATTTGCGGCACCCTCACCATTAAGGGGATAACCCAAGAAGCCATCCGTCTTCGTCTCTTTCCCTTTTCTCTCCTAAGAAAAGCGAAGCAATGGTTCTATACCAATCGCAACACTGTAGACACATGGGACAAGTGTTCCAATGCTTTTCTCGCCAAATTCTTTTCGATGGGCAAGATGAACGCTCTTCGCAACAAAATCTCCAGCTTTACGCAACAAGCCGAGGAATCTATTCCCAAGGCTTGGGAGAGAATGCAAGAGTACGTCACTGGTTGTCCACACCATGGTATGGGGGACTGGCTGTTGATCCAGAACTTCTACCATGGCCTAACCCCACTCTCTAGAAGCCATTTGGATGCCGCTGCCGACGGTGCATTCTTTTCTCTGAATGTTCCAGATGCTAAGGCTCTCATAGAGAAGATGGTGTCGAACCAAGGATGGAATGACGAGAGACTGCAGCCCCGTAAGCGAGGTATGCATTCCCTTAAGGAGGCCGACATGATCGTGGCCAAGATGGACCTGCTGGCCAAGAAGCTGGACAGCTGTGAGAAGATGAACCAACAAGAGAGTGTCCAATCTCTGGAATCCTACATGACTTGAGAAGTCTGTGGAGAAACCGGACATTCTTGGAACCACTACCCCGAGTTACATGAAGATTTGAACTTCATCATCATCAACAACAACAATGGTTTCCGTCAACATGATCAAGGATGGAATCAACACTCCAACTCTCAAGGTAATAATTCATTCCCTCGCTCTAATTCTGAGAGCACAAGGTTGATATGTGCCCTTGTGGTTCCCTTCCTGAGTGATGAGTGATCGATCAACGGGCAACATGTCTCTTGGCTGTGTTGATGTGCAGGTGCAGAGCTCGGGCAGTGGTCGAAGGTGAGGTGAAGGTAAGTAGGGACGTGTCGTGCCGACGGACCGGGAGCGGTGAAGGGCGGACGTGGAGCTTGGACCGACGGACCGGGAGACCTGAGGACCAGCTGTGGTAGCTGGCACGTGGCGTTGACAAGCAAGAGCACATGGGGATGTGCGGTGCATCGACCGAGTCAGGAGGAAGGTGATGGCGTCGTGACACTTGGCGGGAGGCCGAGAAGGATGGCGAATGCACTGTGCCCGGTGTGGAGGCTGGACATGCTTCGACATCGGTGCTGGAACTCGGGGTGTTCGAACCACATCCCGTCTATGGCACAGGTTCGGTAGCTGAGCCTCGAAAAGCTACCATCGATGGTTTCTGAGTTTGGGCCTCAAAACTAGGGGTGGCCGGAATCCGAGTTTGGGCCTCAAAACTCGGCGTGGATGGTTTCCAGGTTTGGGCCTCAAAACCTGGGTGCGCGGGTTTCTGAGTTTGGGCCACAAAACTCAGCCTGAGGACAGGTTTCCCGGTTTCAGCAACAAAACAGGGGAAGGCCCAGGTTTCCCGGTTTCGGCCTTAAAACTGGGGGGAGGTCCGCAAAAAGGACGGTCGACGCGTGGCGGCGTGAAGAGGCTGGCGCAGCGGCGCAGCTATTCGCGAGGTGGGTGCGGCGGTCGACGGGGCGGCATCCTGAGGCTTGCGTCGAGGCGTTTGTGTTGGTGTTCTTCGTGTTTTGGTTTTTCATCTCTCGGAGATTTGCCTCGTTCTCCCTCTCCGCGAGATGATGTTCAATTCCACTTGAATCAATTCGTTCTTGGTCATGAGCCCCTTCTTTCCACCGAAGGATTTCTCCCCTAACCTCATGAATCCATAGATCGGGTCGATTTTGTGTTCGTTCTTCGTTCTTGCCCCTTTATGGTGATCCACAAATTTCTCTTGATTGACTTGGTTTGGTGCGATGATTTCTTAGGATTAGCACCCCAATACATAGAGGAACACCTGGGAGGAGTTTGATCGAAGTTCCTTTCGATTTGGTTGAGATCGATTCGAATTTGGTTTTGAACCCGAGCAACTTTGTGCTTTCTGGGTGTTGGCGGACAGTCCGCGCCCCTGATGGTGGACAGTCCGCACATCGGGTCTCGGCCAGGTCAGTCAGGTGCAGTCCCCTGATTGTTGACTATCGAGTGAACGGCGGACAGTCCGCGGTACAAACCCGCGGACAGTCCGGGACCTGTCCAGCAGACTTGCAACACTGTTTGGTTTCTGCATTTTGGCCAGCGGACAGTCCGGCTCCCAGACGAGGACAGTCCGGGACTTAACGGTGGACAGTCCGGGACCCTGACCCCGGACAGTCCGCGATTCTGCTATTTGTGCAGTTTTGCTCTGGGGCTTTGGCAGTTGGCTTTGGTGTTTCTCTGGGGGTTCCGCTGTACCACTAGGACATCTCCTAGGGTATCCACCTACTCATAGGTCGTGAACTCTCCGGTCGTCTCGAGTCTTTGCTTTTGGGGTGATTTTCTGGGACAAGAGCAATCTATTCACAAGTTGAATTTGAGGCTCCCATTCACCCTCCTCTGGTCGCCAATCCGGTCCTTTAATTGGTATCAGAGCCGGTTAAGGGATCTACTGTACCTTAATCAGTTTCGGATCCTAAGGGAGACATGGATCGAGGGAACGGCAAGGCTCCCTATTTCCATGGAATGAACTATCCCTATTGGAAGATTCGGATGCATGCTTATCTTAACAACATCGGATCTTCTGTCTGGGAGATATGTGAGAATGCTGAGTACGTGGTCCTTGCGGCTCGTGTGGGTCAGATCCAGATTGACCAGCACGAGGCTAACTCCAAGGCTTGTAACGCTCTCTTGGCCAGCATCTCCCTTCCTGAGTTCGAGCGTGTCTCTGAGCTTGAGACGACACGAGAGATCTGGGTGAAGCTTCAGAGCTATCACGAGGGGACCGCTCAGGTCAAGACCAGACTCTTCGAGACGTATAAGCGCGAGTACGAGAACTTTGTTCAGTTGGAGGGAGAGACGATTGATGCCATGTTCGCTCGTTTCCAAACGATTGTGAACAAGATGCGTGCCAATCGGGCTAACCTACCCTATGACGATCATGAGAGGGCTCTCAAGTTGCTATATGCCCTGGATCGGAGCGTATGGGAGGTGAAGGTGTCGACCATCATAGAGTCTCCATCTTATGACACCCTCACCATGGACGAGCTGTTCAGCAAGCTCAAGTCCACCGAGATCGATCACCTGACTCAGGCCAAGCTGAAGAACCCATCTTCACATTCCATGGCTTTGGTCTCAGGCACAGGTGGATCGACTTTCTTTGCTGACGCTTCACCTCCTCAGTTTTCTTTGTCTTCTTTGCTTACAGTCACGGAGGAGAAGATGGAGGCGTTTGGAGACGACGAGCTCGCCCTCGTCATCACCCGGTTCTCACGGTTTCACAACAACCGCCTGAATCGCCAGCGTGGTGGCGCACGCGAGGGCTGCTACAAGTGTGGTGATCTAGACCACTTCATGGCGAACTGTCCCAAGAACGACAAGAAATTCCCCGGCAAGAACCGCAACTCCAGGCGCAAGGGCAAGCCGGAGAACAAGGCCGGGAAGAAGAAGAAGGGCAGCTATCGCCGAGAGGACATGAAGAAGGCGTTTGATGCCGGTCGGCGTGCCTACCTCGCCACCATCAGCGACGGCGAGAAGACCTCCGACGGCGACTCCAGCGACGATGGGTCCGAGCACAAGACAGAAGAACGCTTCGATGGACTCTGCTTCTTCGGCCACTCCTCCAAGGGCCTCTGCACCATGGCCTTGGACGAAGAGGATCTCAAGTGCCATGCAAAGGATGCTGACACCGACGACGACGACGACGACGATGATGCTTCCGAGGTATCAACCTCTTCTCTTGTTGATCGTCTTACCAGTGAGCGCGATTCTCTTGTTGACATAGTTCTCGGTCAGGACAAGCAACTCAAGCGAGCTATCCGAGAGCGCAACGAGTTTAAGGCTAAGATGAATGAGGCGCTTAAGGAGCTTGAGTTTGCTAGGTTCGAGGTGAAGGTGACCGATGCGGAGGAGTGTGAGGAGTGCACGATGCATATGACAAACTTTGCCACCTTTGATTGAGGTGTATGATGAGCTGAAGAGTAGGCTAGACTTGGTGGGTGATTGCAAAGAGTGTCTCTCCCTGAAGAAGGAGCTGGAGGAAGTGAAGGCAAGGTCTTCTTTGCTGGATGCGTGCAAGCTCTGTCCTAGCTTGCGAACTGAGCTGGCAGAAGTTAGTGCCAAGCTTGCTAAAGCCATGAAGGCCAGCTCAGTCAGCACCTTGTCCGCTCCATGTGATCGATGCATGGGGTTGGAGCTTGAGATTGCCAACTATCGGCATGACAGGATGCAAACTGGGGAGGAAAACACATACCTCCGGTCCATCCTGAGTTGGGTGTCATGCAGTGAGCCGCAGTTGGGCATGATGATCAGTCAGTTCAAGAGGGGAACTGATTGCTCAGGAGTAGGCTTTGCTTCAGGTGGGAAGGGCGCTAGTAGCTTTGGCACGATCGGTGAGTTTAGTGGAGTGGACCCTAGTGAGAAGCCATCTGCTATCCCTATGCTTACTAAGATCACCCCACCTGATCCTCCCAAGCCTATCACCAATGATGGCATCCTTGATGAACCTCCCAAGGCTCCACCTCGCAAGCAAGTGTGGGTTCCCAAACCTAACCATCTTAGGAACACACTTGACACCCTTCCTGATGTCTCTAGTGATCCCCTTTCGAGAGGCAAGCAGCCAGCCAGAGTGAACAACCCTCGCAACCCTAGGAACCAACAACCAAAGAGAGTGGTGAGGTTCGAGTGCGAGTACTGTCACCGTGAGGGTCACCTAGCTGAGTTTTGCTTTCGGAGGAAGAGAGACGCTAGGAAGGAGTTAGAGCTGAACAACCAGGCCAGGCACCACCCTCTCCATGGTGTGCAAGGTCGGGGAGTTCAGAGGGAGGGCGCTAGGCCTGGAGGTGCACCCCCTCAGGTAGCTAGGCCCCAGGCAGCTAGACCACGGGGTGGTGGTCGTGCCCGTCGCGGTTCCGGTCGTCCTCAATACGACCGTGAGGCGAGTGTAAGAGGCTTTGCTGCTCAGTCCCATAGCGGACTAGCTTTTCAGTATGGTGGTGATCGCTTTGCTCAGATGGGACATAGTGGTGAGTTTGGAGGTTTTCCGTTCCATAGCGGACCACCTTTTTAGTTTGGTGGTGACCGCTATCCACCCATGGGACGAGGACAGTTTGGTGTTGCTTCTAACACTTTTTCTGGGCCTATGACACAGCACTAGTATCCTTCTCAGTATACTAACCCCAGTGTTGTGCCATACGCTCACTTCCTGCCTTTCTATTGATGCAAGAACTTCGGTTGGAGAACATGTGGCTCATGGATTCCGGGTGTTCGCGCCACAGGACCGGAAAGAAGGAATGGTTCTCCAGCCTTAGCCCCGTGATGCACAAGGAGTACATCACTTTCGGGGACAATAGTAGAGGTAAGGTTGTTTCTCATGGAGCTATTCGGCTCAATGAGAACTTTGTTCTTAAGGATGTTGCTTTGGTTTCTAAGTTGCATTACAATTTGCTTTCTGTTTCGCAACTTCTTGAGAATGATTGTGAAGTGCGTTTTAAGAAGGGTCTGAGTCGTGTTTTAGACCCTCGGGGAGATCTTGTTTGTCGGATCGTCCCTTTTGGCCGTGTTTTCAGAGCCGATTTTTCTCATTCTTTCGGCTCTGCTAGATGTTTGATGGCTGGTCCTTCTTCTCATTTGTGGAAGTGGCATAGGAGGCTCGGTCACTTGAGTTTTGACTTGCTTGCAAGACTTAGCTCACTTGGCCTAGTCCAAGGATTGCCCAAGCTTAAGTTTCAGAAGGACCTTGTTTGCCATCCTTGTCGTCACGGGAAGATGGTTGCTCCTTCTCACCCACCTGTTAATCAGGTGATGACAAAGCGACCCGGCGAGCTCTTACACATGGACACAGTTGGTCCAGCTCGGGTTTGCTCAGCGGGTGGGAAGTGGTACGTTCTAGTGATCGTTGACCATTTTTCGAGGTACTCTTGGGTGTTCTTTACAGAGGGTAAGGATGAACTTTTTCCTTTTGCTCGCGATTTGATTCTGAGGTTGAAAACTGAGTTTCCCCCTGATACCATTAGAGCTATTCGTAGCGAAATGGTACTGAGTTTGATAACTCTCAGTTTGCCTCTTTCTGTTCTTCTAATGGAATCGAGCATCAGTTTTCTTCTCCTTATGTCCCCCAGCAGAACGGTGTTGTTGAGCGCAAGAACCGGACCCTTGTTGAGATGGCCAGGACGATGCTCGATGAGCATAGGACTCCTAGGCATTTTTGGGCCGAGGCAATCAACACCGCTTGCCATGTTTCAAATCGCATCTTTCTTCGGGCTTTCACGAAGAAAACATCTTATGAGTTGCGTTTTGGTCGGGTACCCAAGGTGTCTCATTTTCGGTTGTTTGGGTGCAAGTGCTTTATCCTGAAGCAAGGTAATTTGGACAAATTTGAATCTCGCTCTGCTGATGGGGTGTTTCTTGGTTATGCTTCTTATTCACGTGCTTGTCGAGTTCTTAACCTGGAGACTAACCGGATAGTGGAGACCTACGAGGTCACATTCGACGAGACTATGCCTTGTGTTTCTTCTGCTTTTGATGTTGCAGGAGAACAGGAGCTGGGAGAGACCATCTTTGTGGAGGAGGAGCAGGAGAATGCTGATTGGGGTGATTCTGAGCCAACTCCACTTGCTGCCCCCGTCGACCCTACGACGACTACTTCAGCTCGAGGACCTGATCCCACGACGTCTTCTTCATGGGGTCCTCTTGAGCCACCATTCAGCGAGCACCCGCTGCACCTGAGGGAGCGACAGCATCTAGCGAGGGGGAGGCAACTTCGGCGAGGCAAGCGCCCCGGAGCGTTCAGCAAGTTCACCCCCTGCGTCAGATGATCGGCGGCATCGACCAGCGAGTCACGCGGTCGCGAGCGTATGAGATCTCTCACTTTGCTCATTCTGCATTTGTTGCTTCTTTTGAGCCCAAAGATGTTGAACACACACTTTTTGATCCTAACTGGGTTAATGCCATGCATGAGGATCTAGAAAACTTTGAGCGAAACCAAGTTTGGACCCTAGTTCCACCTCCACCAGAATGCCACCCTATAGGTACCAAATGGGTTTTCAAAAACAAAGAGGGTGAGGATGGGATGGTAGTGAGGAACAAGGCTAGGCTAGTAGCCCAGGGTTTCTGCAAGAAAGAGGGGATAGACTATGAGGAAACCTTTGCCCCTATAGCCTGTTTAGAAGCCATTAGAATCCTTCTAGCCTTTGCTGCTTCGAAGGGTTTTAAGCTTTACCAGATGGATGTCAAGAGTGCCTTCTTGAATGGATATATAGAGGAAGAGGTTTATGTTAGGCAACCCCCGGGTTTCGAGGATCCCAAGTTTCCAAACCATGTTTATAAACTTTCAAAAGCTTTGTATGGTTTGAAACAAGCCTCGAGAGCATGGTATGATCGTTTGAAAACCTTTTTACTCTCCAATGGTTTTAAAATGGGACGGGTCGATAGAACTCTATTTCTCCTCAAGCAAGGCAATGATACTCTGTTAGTCCAGATTTACGTGGATGATATCATCTTTGGTGGCTCTTCTCACGCGCTTGTTGCGAAGTTTGCAGATACTATGAGCAGGGAGTTTGAGATGAGTATGATGGGTGAGTTGACCTTCTTCCTCGGGTTGCAAATCAAGCAAACCCAAGACTGGACGTTCGTGCATCAAGGCAAGTACACGAAGGACATCCTGAAGAAGTTCGACATGGGCGAGGCCAAGCCTCTTACGACGCCCATGGCGATGACTGCTGTGATGGACGCGGACCAGGACGGAGAGACTGTTGACTAGAAGGAGTACAGGAGCATGATCGGCTCGCTCCTGTACCTGATGGCAACGGGGCCGGACATACAGTTTTCTGTGTGTCTGTGTGCTCGCTTTCAGGAGTCCCCTCCGACTTCCCATAAGCAAGCAGTCAAGCGCATCATGAGGTACCTCCGATACACTCCTGAGTTTGGACTTTGGTACTCTTCTTCTTTGACTCTTTCGCTTTGTGGTTATTCCGATACGGATTTTGCCGGCTGTCAGCTTGAGCGTAAGTCTACTTCTGGGACTTGTCAGTTTCTTGGCTCTTCACTGGTTTCGTGGTCTTCTCGCAAACAGTCGAACATAGCCCAGTCTACTACGGAAGCCGAGTATGTTGCCGCTGCTTCTTGTGCTTCGCAGCTTTTATGGATGGTTGCTACATTGCGTGATTTTGGTCTAGATTTCAGTCGGGTCCCTTTGCTTTGCGATAGAACTTCAGCCATTAGTGTAGCAAAGAATCCTGTTCTTCACTCCAAGACCAAACACATCGATGTTCGCTTTCACTTTCTTCGTGATCACTATGAGAAAGGCGATATTGATCTTAGGCATGTAGACACCCATAACCAGGTTGCGGATATTTTCACCAAGCCTTTGGATCTCTCAACTTTTGCTAGGTTGAGAGGTGAGCTTGGTGTGTGTTTCCCTTTTTAGATGGGGGAAGCATTTTGCTTGATGTACCATAGATTGACTTTCTGATCCTTTTTGTTTTTGGGTCTTGAGTCTTTTTGGTTTTGTTTTGACTCCGATTCTGACTTCATCATATGAGCATCTTACATTTTTAAGCTTCATGTCTATATTCTTAAGAATGAACTTATGCTTTGTTTAGTGTATGCTTCGATGATATATGATGATGCTTGTAGCTTAGGCTCTCCTTGATCACTGATACATGTTGTGAGCTAAGCTGTATTTTTCAGAATGATGAACATGCTTAATGAACCCAAAAATTTGATACATGCTCACCATTGAGATTGGCAACTAGCATGTGTAGGATGTGTTGAGGTCACTTGAGCTATTTCATATATGCTAGGTTGCTATGTCTCTAGTTCTGAGTCTTTCACTTGCTTGGATTGTTCATATTCAGCTTAAAATGAACCAAGTGTTAGTGAATTGAAAAGATCGAGATGGGATTGCTTTGTCAGCACATCACGGTATCGAGACTGTTTCTCATAGCACTTTGAGTTAAACTTGAGCCGTGTAGTGTAAGACCAAAACCGATGCTTTAAGCTTCTGATTGCATATGCATAGGCTTAGCACGGTTGAAAAGTTAGGCAATGACAAGCTTTCAACCTCTCGCAATCACATGCTGAATTTAAACTTGTGTTAATAACCGCTGCAAATTCTCCGATAAAATCTGAAAACACAAGTTTCTGTTTCACTCTATAGCATGATGATTGAACTTTGCTAGGGGTAGTTCACCTTGTATACATGTTTAGCACTTGCTTGACTTCCTGTCTATACATGTTCAGTGTTATTTTAATGGTGAAACTCCTTTCTGAATGGCTTAAATCTGCTCACTTGGCTTATGCATTCATATTTTGTATTCAGTGATCAGTTTGAGCCTTTGCTAGAACTTTTGTCTGTTGCTTTGTAGTCGGATCAGCACTCTTTAAAGCATTCTTTCACTCTTTCGAGTATATACCTGAAGCTGCTAACATGCATTTTTTACTCATGTGCATTTGCTTGACTCCGATAGGCAAGACCTAGCTCCGTTTGACTTACTTGAGTCCTTTCCCCTCTCTTTTGATTGCAATTTGCCCCCTAGGGGGAGAATGTTTTCGGTGGTGTCAATTTGCGATTTATGCTTGCTGAGGGGGAGTTTTTCTGCCTTCTCCGAGTCGGTTTTTATTTAATATCGATCGTTTCAGCTTTGTGTTGAGCCTCTGTGCCTCTATCTTGAGGGACTAGTTGTTTTCATCATGTTTTGATGATTCTTGATTGGTATTGGGCTTACTGCTGGTTGTGTTGAGCCTCTGTGCCTCTATCTTGAGGGACTAGCAGTAGCTGCTCCTTATGCAGTCTTCATTTGGTATCGAGCTTTCAGCTAGTGGTGTTGAGCCCTTTCAGCCTCTTCTTGAGGACTAGCTTGTTTCTGACTTGGTTGCGTCGAGCCGTTGCCCATGTCTTTGGGAACCAAGTCTTGTGCTCTGATTTTGATCGAGTTTTACTCTCTGATGAGTTGTTGCTCCGATCCTTTGCTTGGTTGTGTTGAACCGTTGCCCATGTCTTTGGGGACCAAGCTTCGCTCATCTTGATTTGTGCTTCTTCGGCCTTTTCTGTGGCTTTTGGACATCTCGAGTGAGTTTTTCTCCTTCTATCTAATTCTGCTTTTCTTTTATTTTGGTTACGGTTACTATGAGTTGACGATGCACTGATCAAGGGGGAGATTGAGAACACAAGGTTGATATGTGCCCTTGTGGTTCCCTACCTGAGTGATGAGTGATCGATCAACGGGCAACATGTCTCTTGGCTGTGTTGATGTGCAGGTGCGGAGCTCGGGCAGTGGTCGAAGGTGAGGTGAAGGTCAAGTAGGGACGTGTCGTGCCGACGGACCGGGAGCGGTGAAGGGCGGACGTGGAGCTTGGACCGACGAACCGGGAGACCTGAGGACCAGCTGTGGTAGCTGGCACGTGGCGTTGACAAGCAAGAGCACATGGGGATGTGCGGTGCATCGACAGAGTCGGGAGGAAGGTGATGGCATCGTGACACTTGGTTGGAGGCCGAGAAGGATGGCGAATGCACTGTGCTTGGCGTGGAGGCTGGACATGCTCCGGCATCGATGCTGGAGCTCGGGGTGTGCGAACCACATCCCATCTACGGCATGGGTTCGGTAGCTGAACCTCGAAAATCTACCATCGACGGTTTCCGAGTTTGGGCCTCAAAACTTGGGGTGGCCGGTTTCCGAGATTGGGCCTCAAAACTCGGCGTGGATGGTTTCCACGTTTGGGCCTCAAAACCTGGGTGCGCGAGTTTCTGAGTTTGGGCCACAAAACTCAGCCTGAGGACAGGTTTCCCGGTTTCAGCCTCAAAACAGGGGGAAGGCCCAGGTTTCCTGGTTTCGGCCTCAAAACCGAGGGGAGGTCCGCAAAAAGGAGGGTCGACGCGTGGCGGCGTGAATAGGCTGGCGCGGTGGCGCAGCTATTCGCGAGGTGGGTGCGGCGGTCGACGGGGCGGCATCCTGAGGCTTGCGTCGAGGCTAAGCTAAGGACGAGATGGGCGCGTGGCCGTCGTGACAGCAATCAGCAGAGTTGGACTGGGATACCCCTAGGGTTGGCCGCTTCGCTCTTGTATCTAGGAGTAGAAGGGGATTAATTTTTTAGGCTATAAATAAGAGAGGCACCCCTCCTCTCTACCTATCCTTGCGGTCATTTGTTCCTGAGCTCTCTCTCTCTAGCCCCCTGCTTAGGTTCTAATCATACCTCGCTGCAAGCGATCCGCAGAGACGGGAATCATACCTCTGTGTATTTGGATCTTTTGAGGAAACGAGACCGTATTCTCGTTGTCTCCACGTGTGGAGGAATTTCGGCTGAAATCGAATTGATTCGCGTTTGTGTTGGTGTTCTTCGCGTTTCAGTTTTTCATCTCTCGGGGATTTGCCTCGTTCTCCCTCTCCGCGAGATGATTTTCGATTCCACTTGAATCAATTCGTTATTGGTCATGAGCCCCTTCTTTCCACCGAAGGATTTCTCCCCTAACCTCACGAATCCATAGATCGGGTCGATTTCGTGTTCGTTCTTCGTTCTTTACGGTGATCCACAAATTTCTCTTGATTGACTTGGTTTGGTGCGATGATTTTTAGGATTAGCACCCCAATACATAGAGGAACACCTGGGAGAAGTTTGATCAAAGTTCCTTTCGATTTGGTTGAGATCGATTCGAATTTGGTTTTGAACTCGAGCAACTTTGGGCTTTCTAGGTGTTGGCGGACAATCCGCGCCCCCGACAGCAGACAGTCCGCGCATCGGGTCTCAGCTAGGTCAGTCAGGTGCAGTCCCCTGACTGTTCACTGTCGAGCGAATGGCGGACAGTCCGCGGTACAAACCCGCGGACAGTCCGGGACCTGTCCAGCAGACTTGCAACACTGTTTGGTTTCTGCGTTTTGGCCAGCGGACAGTCCGGCTCCCAGACGCGGACAGTCCGGGACTTAACGGCGGACAGTCCGGGACCCTGACCCCGGACAGTCCGCGATTCTGCTGTTTGTGCAGTTTTGCTCTAGGGCTTTGGCAGTTGGCTTTGGTGTTTCTCCGGGAGTTCCGCTGTACCACTAGGACATCTCTTAGGGTATCCACCTACTCGTAGGTCGTGAACTCTCCGGTCGTCTCGAGTCTTTGCTTTCGGGGTGATTTTCTAGGACAAGGGCCACTCTATTCACAAGTTGAATTTGAGGCTCCCATTCACCCCCCCTCTGGTCGCCAATCCGGTCCTTCAATTTCCAAAGTACTGATAATTTCTCGTTCTTAAAGAATCTATTCTACTCTCATGGTAGAACTACTGAATTTTTGAATAAGAAATTAATGTCAAATGATAAAATGTGTGAGAACATAAATGCTAAATTGGAATATTTCTCATCTGCTCTGAAAAATCAACTTAGCTTTAATAAGATGTTACAAACCCAATTAGCTCAACTTGCTGCGATCATACCATCTTTTGAAACTGGCAAAATTCCGGCTAAAGCTAACATGGAAACTGCAAATATGGTTGAAATAAAATATTTTAACTATTATGAAGATCAAACCATGACTGTTAAAAAGGGTGATCCTGGTAGTCCCATAATTAGATGCTCAATCTTTGGTGAAGTCTTTAAAAATGCCATGTGTGATTTAGGATCGAGTGTGAACATTTTATCTAAGGATTTCTATGAAAACTCGTTCTTTCCACCCATGTCATCCACATCTGCCTATGTCGTGCTAGCTGATCAAACAACATGCTATTGAGAAGTCACTGATTTACCTGTTCATATTTGAGGTTCATATGTTTCTGCTGATTTCATAATACTAGATATGGGAAATATGAAAGATGTGCCTCTAATCTTAGGTAGATCTTTCTTGAACACTGTTCATGCTTGCATATATGTGGGGAGTGGTAAAATGCAAATGACATTAAGAAGGAGGAAGGAAATATTCTCCTTTTCCCATGGTCCCGCATATGCCGCTAACATGCAGGAAGCAAAACCGGTTCGTACCAAGAAGAGGCACCTAAAAACAAGGTGGAACAGAAAGAAAGAACTACCTTCTCCTGAGTTGTGTAATTCACATGACAAAGGAGAGGTGCCAGAAGAAGAAGAACCCGATGAAGTACTTAAAGAAGAAGCACCCAAGGAAGAAGATCGACCCAATAAGGATGAAATTCCATGGATCTAAGGTATGAATTTACTTTTAAATTTCCCTTCAAATTTCCCTTTTTCAAATAAATAACATATGTCATGCATGTAACTAAAAAAAATCAGTTATCATTAGTTATATGCATAAGTATATGTTAACTTAGCTAGAATAATAAAATATCATAATAGGATAGTTTCCCTTTTTCACAACATTAGATAGTTTCCTTTTTAATAAAATAAGAACAAGAGCTCCGACCGAGAAAGATGAAGACCCTTCACCAAGCAAGAAGCCAGCTTGGGGGAGATCCTCGCGCCAATAAGGTATGTTTCAACCTTACTCTTTATGTCCGGTTCTTAAATTCTATATCTTTTGAAAATTTTTGAATGTTATATACTTGCCTAAGTAATTATCCCATGAGTAAAAATGATAAAATCTGCTTAAAAATGTTGGAACCTGAATAAGAAATAAAATATGCCATGCAAATGCTATTGTTATAGTTAGAATAACTAGTTTTATCTAAGTTGTAGCTTTTGTGGGTTGCACATGTTTTAACCAAAAACATGCTTAGTGAATAAAGTTAGTTAGAAATGGAGTAATTCTTTAAACTTGCTAAGGTGAAATTAGGACCAAATCTGGAGGATTTCTTTTAAAAATCATGAAAACCTTGCTAAAAGTTCCTCCTGGGTTTTATCCCATCCCACCACTAGCCAAATATTTGTTAGTCAAAACCACAAAGAGCTTTGTTTGTGTTGAGCTTTGTTAGACCTCATAGATCTTAGTAGAGAAGCTTGTCATTTCTTTTGATCAAGATACACACACCCACCATAAATTGCTTACTCTCCACTTTGGAAGTTTGAAACCACCAAATAAATTGCTCATTCTCTACACTGGAGATATGCAATACCTTGCCAAACGTTCCATTGCTAGCCTTATGCTATTCCTACACTGGGAATAAGCATTTCTCTCTCTTCCCCCTTTTCGTTTCTAAAATCCTTTCCTATAAACAATCTGGGGAAATCTAGACCTAAAAAAGAGAGATATGAAAAAAAGAAAGTGAGCAAAGTAGCTCAAGAGAGGACTATGTCCTAAGAAAATGTGAGGACACATTTTTGTCTACTCACTGTGTATCAAAAGAGAGAGAGAGAGAGAGTTATCATTAGCTCTAGACCCCAGAAATTAACTAGGAAGGATTATGAAATATCTCTCTATACACTTCCACATAACCACACATGCACATCTTGATCAATGTTTATGATTTGCTGCTCCTTATGATCTGAGTGTCTAGCTTAGCAATAAACATTATGTAATTTGCTCATGATTCTTAGCCTACCTATAACTCCACATATCATTCTTTAGAAATAGGAGAGGCTACATTTTGGCCTGAGTGAGGATTTAAACACCATTGATTGATTGAGTGAATCTTGGAGGACTTAAGCAAGTTTTTATCTTTTGAAAACCTTAAAAAACCTCCAGACAGAATCCTAGTCAAACCTAAGCAAGATAAAAGTTTCCTATCTACTGCTTTATTTCACTCTTGCATGTTTGAAGTGAAAAGCTATAAGCCCCACATTGCTATGATTAATTATATACACTAAGTTATTTCTCACTATACAATATGCAGTTGTATACATCTTAAGTTACTATCTATTTCATGCTCTATGCTTAAACCGCATTGTTGCTCGAGGACGAGCAACAGGTTAGCTTGGGGGAGCTTGTTGATGGTCCTTAAACACTTGTTTTACCATCAACATTTTACCCAAAAATTCACCAAAAAGGCATGAAAAGTAGCCAAATAGGTTTCAAACTAACCAAATTCCACATGTCCATAGATTTTTATTTGAATGCAGGATTTGGACCAAATTTGGAGAATGGGCCCACCAGGGGCCGAGCCCACTCACCAGGGCCCATTTGGGCCGTAGTGGGGTGGCGCCCGCCACCCTAGGTGGCGCCCGCCACCAATGAGAGGCCCAAACTCTCCCCTACCACGTCACTGATCCGTGTGACCACCCTAGGGCCAAATCTTAGCCCTTGGTCACTAGGTCGGTGGCATCGGAGGGCTAAGAAGAGATGTCACGTGGATCATGACCTAATTGCCCATGTGATGGTTATTTGGACATGCAACCGACCTTGGAACCGCCTTGGAGGAGTCCCTGGAGATTGTAGGATTAATGACGGTGCATCCAAGGGCCAGGGGGTGGCGACCGCCACCTAGGGCTGGCGCCCGCCACTAGGGTTTGCCCTAGGTCGGTTGGCTGCCCCCTATAAATACCCCCCTGGAGGTGTCACTTCATTGAAAGCAAGGAAAGGAAGTAAGAAGCAAAACAAGGCTAAAGCTAGAGAGCTAATGGCTTAGGATTTCGCCAAGTTTAAGCAAGTAGGTAGCTAGTAGAGCAAGGCATCCTTGCCTCATTGCCCTCGTGGAAGCGCTGCTCAAGGCTTAGCTCAAGAGTAGAAGCGTGCGAGTAATCGGTCCTGAAGTTGGGAAGAGTCTTCCTTCATCTCCGATTTAGGTTTTGCTCTTGTAACTCAAGCACTTTACTATATTCTAGTTCATCATTTCAAGTATTACTTTATTCTACTTGCCAGTATTGAGTAGTATACTTGATTGATTGCTTGAGTACCTAGTTATCCTACATTTCAATTCTCTTAGCCATAGTAGTTAATCTCTAGTGTGCTTAGTGTTTGATCTTTGCTAATATGTTGCTTAGTTAGTTTAGTGTTTATCTTATTAAGTCAAGTATTTGCTCTGACGTCCGCAAGGGTGTCTCTATTCTAGGCTAGGATAGAGATAGTTAGAATATAATTAGGCGTGGTGCTTAGTTATAGACTTACCTTCAGATACGGCTAGACCCCCAGATAGCTGTGGTAGCAAGCAGGTGGTGACAGCCCTGTGCGCCTTGAATTCCACCACGTAGTTGGTCTAGTTTAACAGTAAGGCTCGTTGTGCTAGCGTTCAACCTAAGTCAGTGGTAAAGGCTAGTACGCCTCAGTACTTGACAAGATAGAAATAAAACTATACTTAACTTGGTTGCTTATTTGGCATTTGCCTATCTTGCTTCGTAGTTATCTAGGAGTAGTTATTAGTTATTAGTTAGTTATATTAGTATCCTTAGTTATCTTATTCCCCTTATCTACCTGTCTATCCACCTTACCTTGACCTTTCATTTCATCCTTACCTATCCACTCATAAATTCTTTCTAGCCTTTCATCTCCTCTCTTCTCTTCTCTCCTTTTCCCTTTCTTATTCTTCGACTCTCATCCCCTCCTTGACTCGACTCATACACCACCCTAGCCTTCCTTTGGGATCAAATAAATTGACACTTGGTACTCCCAGGCGAAGTGCTACTACGATAGTTCTGTGCGCTTGCAGAATCTCCTCTAGGTAGATTGCAATCTCTCTAGCTAGCTCCTACTAGTGTCGGGATTGACAACCCCATTTGACATTAGTGGATAGCTGCTTTAGCTTCACTCCTTTAGGTATAGTGACTAAACTTGCTACAAGCATTTCTGGCGCCGTTGCCAGGGATAGACTCCATAGTCTACTCCTAGTAACGACATTAGCAAGTGTCAACAAGCATTTCTGGGCCGTTACCGGGGATAGTTGCCTAGCTCTATCTTTAGTGAAGTTAAGAACTTCCAACAGATGCTAGCCGTTCTTCTTCAAGGCGGTCGAGGTCATCGCAGCGAGCCTGGTCGGAGGCTTCCTCATCGTAGTTTTCGACGCGCGGGGAGCGGAAGACAACATCGGCGGGGATGACGGCTTCG
The DNA here is from genome assembly GCA_009763385.1 of Coix lacryma-jobi var. lacryma-jobi. Taxonomy (NCBI): domain Eukaryota; kingdom Viridiplantae; phylum Streptophyta; class Magnoliopsida; order Poales; family Poaceae; genus Coix; species Coix lacryma-jobi. The sequence goes on from CM019823.1 coordinate 71,168,270, forward strand.
GAGCCGAAGACCATGAAGTACGGCGAAACGTTGGTGTTGCGGCTGGGTTGAGTCCGGAGACCCCAGAGCACGGAGGGAAGCTCGCGCATCCAGCGACCAGGGTGCTTCTCGTCCTTCTGGTAGAGGCGCTTCTTCAGGGCGTCAAGGATCATGCCGTTGGCGCGTTCAGCCTGGCCGTTAGCGCGAGGATGGGCGACGGAGACATACTTGACAAGGACGCCGTGCCCTTTGCAGAAGTCCCAAAAGACGTTGTCGGTGAAGTTGGAGCCAAGGTCGGTGATGATGGAGTTCGGGAGCCGAAGCGATGAATTATCTCGTCGATGAAGGAGACGGCGTTCTCGGCTGTCGCTTTGGTTATTGGCTTTGCTTCGATCCACTTGGAGAATTTGTCGACGGTGACATAGATCCACTTGAAGCTTCCCGGAGGTGGTCGGAAAGGGCCAATCATGTCGAGTCCCCAGCAGGCGAAGGGCAACGAGGTCGGTATCGCTTGGAGTTCTTGCGCAGGAACGTGGGTTTGTTTGGCGAAGAATTGGCACCCCTCGCAGGTGCGGACGAGCTGTTCGGCGTCGGTGACTGCCGACGGCCAGTAGAAACCTGCACGGAAGGCCTTGCGTACCAACGTTTTTGCAGCTGCGTGATTCCCACATTCGCCGGCGTGGATGTTGAAGAGGATCTCGAGGCCATCTTCTATGGAGACACATTTTTGGAGTACTTTGTTTCTGGAGTTTTTGCGCATGAGCGCGCCGTCGACCAGGACGTAATTGTTGACGCGGCGAATGAGGCGCTCGGCTTCCGTCTTGTCTATGGGAGCAAGGTTCTCGGAGAGATACATGATGAAATCCTAGCGCCAGTCGAGCGGTGCTGTGGAGGTGGTTCCCACTAGTTGTCCTGTCGGCGGCGTCATGGCGTCCGGTGACGAGGTGGAGCTTGAGTAGTTGGCGATCGAGGGCTTGAGCAGGTCGTGAACAAATACGCCAACGGGGGCCGGAGATCTTGATGACGTCAGCTTGGACAACTCGTCGGCCGCCTTGTTCCGGTCTCGCGGTAGGTGGTCATATTCGACTCCGAAAAACTTATCTTCAAGCTTCCTGATGGCGGCGCAGTAGGCGTTCATCTTGTCATTGGAGTAGTTCCAGTCCTTGTTGAGCTGGTTGATGACGAGGGCAGAGTCGCCGTACACCATGAGGCGCTTGACGCCTAGCTCGCTGGCGATACAGAGACCGTGGAGGGCGGCTTCACACTCGGCGGCGTTGTTGGAGGCTGGAAAGAGTAACCGTAAAGCGTAGCGGAGCTTTTCACCGGAGGGAGATGTGAAGAGGAGACCAACGCCGGCGCCATGCAGGGTGAGGGAGCCGTCAAAGAAGAGGGTCCAATGTTCTGGTGCTTCTGGTGGTACTGGAGTTTGGATGTCCATCCATTCTGCGACGAAGTCGGCGAGTGCTTGCGATTTGATGGTCTGGCGACCCTGGAAGGCGATGTCGTAGGAGCCGAGCTTGATGGCCCACTTGATGATGCGTCCCGTAGCGTCCTTATTGCGGAGAATGTCCCCGAGGGGGAATTCCGTGACGACGGGGACCCTCTCGGAGCTTTGGATGTAGTGGCGTAGCTTGCGTGCAGTAATGAGGACCACGTAGAGGAGCTTTTGTACCTGGGGGTATCAGGTTTTGGAGTCATTCAATACCTCGCTGACGAAGTAGCAGGGTCGCTGGACAGGGTAGGAGTGGCCGGCTTCCTCGCGTTCGACGACGATGACGGAGCTGACGACCCGGTTTGTGGCGGCAATGTAGAGCAGCAAGGGCTCCTTCTCCTTTGGTGCGACGAGCACAGGAGGCTGGGTAAGATACTTCTTCAGGTCGGAGAAAGCGCAGTCGGCTTCAGCGTCCTAGACGAACTTTTCGCCAACCTTGAGGAGCTTGAAGAAAGGTAGCCCCTTTTCGCCGAGCCTGGAGATGAAGCGGCTGAAGGACGCCATGCACCCGGTGAGCTTCTGGATGTCCTTCACATTGGAGGGAGCTCGCATGTGGAGGACGACCAAAGTCTTGTCAGGGTTTGGGCGAATGCCGTCGCGGCTGACGATGTTGCCGAGGAGGTTTCCAGACGACACGCCGAAGATGCACTTGTTGGGGTTGGGCTTCCACTTAAACCTATTGAGGGCCTTAAAGGTTGCCTCGAGGTCAGAGATGAGCGTGTCGATGGTGCGAGTCTTGACGACGACGTCATCCACGTAAGCTTCGACCTTCTCCGGGATGAGGTCCTTCAAGCAATCCTGGATCGCACGTTGGTACGTAGCTCCGGCGTTCTTCAGCCCAAACGACATGGTTGTGTAGCAGTAGGCGCCAAAAGGCATGATGAACGCCGTTTTGATTTGATCTTCTACCTTCAAGGCAATTTGATGGTAACCGGAATGGCAATCGAGAAAGGAGAGAAGTTCGCACCCGGTAGTGGAGTCGACAACCTCGTCGATGCGAGTGAGGAGGAAGGGCTCTTTAGGGCAATGCTTATTGAGGTCGGTGTAGTCAACGCACATACGCCATTCTTTATTCTTTTTGAGTACAAGAATCGGATTGGCCAGCCAATCCGGGTGATACACCTCTTTGATGAAACCGGCAGCTAGGAGCCGGGTGAGCTCTACCCTAATTGCCTCCTTCCTATCTGGAGCGAAGCGACGGAGCTTTTGGCGAACCGGCCTGGCGGTTGAGGAGACATTCAGGGAGTGCTCGACGAACGTCCGTGGAACTCCAGGCATGTCCGCTGGTTTCCAGGCGAATAGGTCGATGTTGCTCCGTAGGAAGCTAACGAGTGCATCTTCCTATTTGGGGTCGAGGTTGGTGCCAATGACGGCAGTCTTCTCCGGAGCGCCGTCCGCCAGGGCCACCTGCTTCGTGTCCTTCGACTTTTTGCTGGAACGTTGGTCGGAGGTCTCCGGGATCTCGAGATCGTAGGGGCGGAGCTTGGCGGCGTCGGCGATGCAGTCTTGGACGCCCTGGAGCTGTTGGCGTGTTTCGGCAGAGTTGATTGTCTCCTGCTCGCACTCGTACGCCACCTGGAGATTTGCTCGGAGGCTGAGGATGCCTTTCTTCGTCGGGATCTTGAGCATGAGGTAGGTGTTGGGTATTTTAAACGCACACAGAAAAATCCGCAAGCGCATGGATACCGATGTAGCTTTCACCCGAGAGTATTCTAGGGTATCGATTTCCACGGGGAACGTGAAGTGTACTCGAAGAATTAAGAACGTCCAAGAAAAGAATGGTAATATGGTTAGAGAGAGATATAGGGTTTTCTAAGCGGGTCTATTTAATCAAAGGCTCACTATACGTACTTTACTTACTTCGGAGCAACAGTACCTTTCCGATTCTCAAAAAAGACTGGAAACGGGTAATCGGGAGAAGGCTGCCAAAAAGCTCTACGAAAACACCAACCCTAACATCGTGGATTATAACAATCTACAAAGTTGTCACCCCTGTAGCTACCATAACTAACTGGAGGATTGGACGCAAACTCAGGTAAACACTAGCCTAGACACCGCGTCTACACTAATGATTAGTACTCTAATTACGTACGATAACTAGAGCACTCAATACAAGCGAAGATCCAATAAATAAAATAAAGTAAGAACTGAAATTAAATATAATACTTAGAAGTAGTAAATGAAGAACCTGGAGATTACTTGAAGACGAACCAGATGCTGCACCAATACAATGTCGAGGAAGATCCGACAGATCCGGCTCCTCCTCAACTCTCTCCTCCTCTCTCTAATCCGATCTCTAATTACAACTAGATGAACTAGACAACTAGAACAAGAACTAGAACTAGAAGAACTAGAACTAGATCTAATTCTAGATGAACGAGATTCATCTAGAGGGACCTCTACTTCTAATTGAAACCTTAGTTTCTGATGTGGAGATGAATAATGAAGATGGAGATGCCTGGAGAGGGGGGTCTGGGTCTGGTTTTATAGCCCGGAGCATGGAACGTGAGCCCTTGGATCAAACCGACTTCAGGGACGGTGGAGATGCATCCTAGGAGGCGGTGGAAGAAAGTCCCAGAAGGCGGCGGCGAAACGGCCTCCGTGGCCGACCGGTCGGTCTTGTGGTGGGACCGGTCGGTCTGGCCTAGTGGGCCCACGTGGCGGGCCGCCTCGTGGTGTCTTCTGGTGTCTTCTAGATCCTTCTTTTGCAGATTTCGTTGCGAAATTAATATCTTTTTATCCGGTACTCCGAATATAGCAAATGATATGTCCGTTTTGATCGTCTCGACGAGCCCTTCGCAATGGTACACTCCAATTAATCACTTGAGGTACTTTTATATGGTAAAAACATGGATGTCCTACAAAACAAGTGAGAGCACCAAAACTCGTGGAACTTGTTAGTTTCAAACCCTACAACTATGCTTTGTGATTTATTTAGTGTCATTTCATGCAATAGTTGATGGTATAATATTGACTGTAAGAACCGTCAACAAGTTCCCCCAAGCTTACTCTTTGCTAGTCCCGAGCAAAGCCAATCTCAACAATGCATCAGGAGTTGCTGCAATATCTTCACTTCCAACAAGTACACATGTATTCAAACAGAAGTTCTAATATGGAATAGGAAAAAGTATCATATTATTCATCATGGGTTTAGTACTTTACCTTGAATCCTGAGTAATTGAAAGATAGAACGATCAAATCAAGCACTATATCTCTTGCTCTTTTACTTCACTATTATGCCGGAGTTTTTATGAATTTTCAAAAAGCTTAAAAACATATGTTGTCAAATTAAACAATGAATCCAAAGAGAAATTCAACCACACCATTGAATCGAGAAGTGCGTGTGTATGGAAAATGGAGGCGGATGCTCTTTTGAATATATCACTCTCTTCTGTTTATCAGAGACACATGGCTATCAAGCTAATTCTACTAGCGGGCACATGCCCATCTTTTTTTTATGATATTCATTCTTTTTTTTTGTTTTTTTCGAGGTTCCGGACACTTGTCCCTTTTTATTTCCTCGGGATCTTTCTTTTTGAGGTTTCGGACACTTGTCCCTTTTTATTTCCTCAGATTTTCTCTCTTTTTTTAATAGTCATGTGCTTCCAAACTTTTGAGAGGATAGCAACAGATAGTAATGAGCATTTATGCGGAAGATGGATGAAATGTGTAAGTGATATCAATTCAATAGCATGATAACTTCTCATAGGATCAACAAAGCCTAATTTAACTCAATGCAATTGTTAGTCATATTAATATTGCAAACGCTCCGGAACTCCAATGCTGTTTTAAAATAAGATAACAATAGCTCAGATCATCACATATCATATCTGCCAATTACCTAGACTCTGGATCAAGCATTTACTACCCATAAATTTAATTTCATTTTGAAGCATCATTATTAATCAGGAGAACTCATGCTTTGAAGGCTAGGTACTTGAATGAAATTAGATAGAGCAACTATTCATCATTTCCATGTAAAAAGATCAGAGAGAGAGTTCTTCTTTTATTATTAAAACAAACTAAGCAAATTTAACATAGTATTTATTTAACCTAACACACTTATTATAAAAAACTAAGATAGTGAATAAGACATACCTGGATCACGAAGATAATGGGGGTGCGTCTCCCCCAAGCCGGTTCCCTTAATAGCGTTGAGCCTTCATGTGCCCATATTTTTTTCTTTTTAATTAATGGTGAGCCTTCATGTCCCACATTTTTTTCTTTTCTTTTCTTTTTATTTATGTATCGAAAGAAAACTTACGAAGATAAGGATACTTACCTGGATACATGGGGGTGGCCTCCCCCGAGCTAGATTGATGTTGATGGTTGTTGAAACAGTGCTCCATTAGTGGATGAGACATCCACTTGCGTGTTAGCTTTTCTTGGTCTTTCAGATCTTGTGAAACTCAAATAGACAACAAAACTTGTGGAATAGATTAAGCGTTAGTGGTTGGCCACTTAAGCTTTAGTTGTCCAGAGTTTCAATAAGATCTCTTTCTCAATATTTTTGTATTTTTATTTTTATGATGCAATGATAGTCTAACAAAATGAATATGTTTTTTATTTTTACGCCACCACGGTGAATATCCCTACGGGTTTGTACACACCATAGAATTATTCACATGGGCTTTTAGGTTTTATGATGCGGTGTCATATTTTTATTTTCTTTTTTTATGCAATGCTAATGCAGAAAAGTAAATATGCTATGGAGAAATGATTATGCAAATGATAGAAAGTAAACATACTAAAATAGAAATTAATGCAGAAAAGATAAATATGGATAACTACCGATTTTTACCTTAAGGTTCGGATATTTAGGTCCGACGAACCGGACCTTCCCTTGGTTCAGACCTCCCAAGGTTGTCAGACGTTTAGAAAGTTGTTATTGATTGTACCTCTTAGGTGTTGACTTTTTCTTCCATACTTTCTTGGTCTGAGTCTTCACTTCCTGTGGTTCACTGTCTTGAGGTTTCTCTTCTTTCTTTTCTGGGACAGTGTCGATAGCATCTTCTTCGTGATTGGCCTCTCTATTTTTGATAGTTTGTCTTCTTTGGCATTGAGAACGGCCTCTTTCACTTCTATTCTTCTTGGGTGCTTCATTGGGCATGTAGTTGATGAAGTTGCATCGTGCCTTTTCTCCAGGAAAGTGAAAAATGGATTTCCTCTTGTAGATGATTGTACTTGTAGGGTAGAGGAATGGTTGTAACACCTCTGGTGATTAATTTGTAATTAACCTGACATGTCATCATCTTAAGTCATAATCATTCTCGTCATGCATTAATGTCTGTCTTATGATTGCTTGCCTTTACCTTTGCTAAAGGTATTTTGTGTGTAGTGATTCTTTTTTTTCTAAAACCCTAAAAGCCCAAATCCTCCTATAAGGGCAAAATGGTAATTTCACCTCTATGCCTAGCTTTGTGTAATTCTTGTGCAGTTTAGTGTCTTGAAGTTTTGTTGTGTGTTCAAAAAACTAAAATCAAAAAACAGACTTCAAATCCCTTTTGGAAAACCCTGATTTCCAAACCCTGGTTTCTACCCCTCTTTTATTAATTTAAAAACGATTCAAAATTTGGAGTTGGTCCAAAAAGCAAAGTTGTAGATCTGATCAAGAGAAACAACTTTGGTATTTACAAATTTTCAAGTTTCTGTACAAAGTTTGAAGTAATTTCAAATTCATTCAAACTCCAGTTTTTGTCCCCTTTTTAGTTTTCAAAATAATTTCAAAACTAATGAGTTTCAGAAAAAGTGTATAATAGCAAAGTTATAGGTTTTGACAAAAGGAACAACTTGCATGTTTACAGATTTCAACTTTCAGTATAAAATTAAAAAGTAATTTTGAATTTATTTAAATCCCAAAAGTGTCCCTTTTTCAAATTTCAAATGTGATTTAAAAACTATTTGGATTTTGAAAATGTTCATATTGACAAAGTTGTAGATCTCTTTTTTTCTGCACAACTTTGGTGTTTTGAGTTTTTGCTGCTCAGTTCAAATTTTTGGAGTTATTTGCAAAATACAGAAATCAGTTCAAAGTCAAACCCTAGACCCTACTCCTGTTCATCTTCAACCTAGAGCTAGGGGGGGCCCGGCCATGGCCACCCCGCCGGAGCTGCACGCGCCACGCGTTGGGCTGCCGCTCGCCTGCTCCCGACCTGCCGCCTGCGGCCGCGTGATCATTCCGCCCCCGCACGCGCAAAGCGCTGACCTCCTCTCCCGTCCCCCACAGTTCCCAGCAAGCCGCAGCCGCGTGGACAACGCCGGCGAGCTCACGCCCGGCCCCTGGGCGACTCTCCCATCCTGTTTCTTCAGGCAATCGAGTGCGCACGCTTCGCCCGTTCTTATCCACCTACCCGCGACGCTTATCCGCCCCCCCCCCCCCCCGCGCACGGCTATAAAAGGAACCGCCGGTCAGCCGGAGTTCTCACCCACCTCCGCCACCGTCGCCAGGCCAGTCCAGAGCCTCCGCCATCCAACCACCTAGCTCAGAAGCTCCGCCGTGTCCTCGCAAAGCTTTTTCCCTCCTCAATTTTACCTCCGCCGCCTCCAATCGCCCGGCGTAACCCCATCTTCCCAAACTCCGGCGAAACACCGGTAAGCACGGGATTGAGAAATATTTACTCCCCGGCCGTGATTTTCTTTCCCCGACCCCTGCTTCATCTTCCTTGCCTCCTTGCGCTCCTATCCGCACATCGGTAACCCCTCTTGGTGGACAGAGCCGCCGGAACGCCGCCCGCCGCCGAGGAGTTCCGCCGAGGCGCCGCCACCGTCGAGTTTCCTCCTTCGACCCTTGTTTCGCCTCGCCGACCCTCGCCCCCGACCCGTGGTGAGTACTCAAAGCCCCCCGGTCTCTGCTTTCACGGCGCAAAGCTCGAGCCAGGCCTCGAGCGAATACGCGTTCACCGTTAGCTCGAGCCAGGCCTCGAGCACACGTTTCCCGTCTCGCTCGAGCCAGGCCTCGAGCGGACTCACACAACCACACCGCTTCGCTCGAGCCAGGCCTCGAGCAAGTACTCACACACTGTCTAGCTCGAGCCAGGTCTCGAGTAGACACACACCCTCACCACTTCGCCGATCCTAGCCTCGAGCAAGCGTGCACCCTCCGCTTCGCCCGAGCAAAGCCTCGAACGAACCCGCATTTCCGTCTCGCCCGAGCCTCCCAGCCAGGCCTCGGACGGACGATTGTTTCCGTCTCGCCCGAGCCTCCCAGCCAGGCCTCGGACGGACGACTGTTTCCGTCTCGCCCGAGCCCTGCGGTCCGTCGCGCGATTCGCCCGAGCCCTGCGAAGAAGGAGCACAGTGCTCTTTTCTTTTTTCTGAAATATGTGAATAGTGTTTTGTTTTCTCTTTTTTGTGAGAATTAATCTGTTGTTCCTTAAATCTTGAGAAAAATGTGGTATGCTCCTTGCACTGTGTAGAATTTTAGAAAAATAAGAAACTCTTCTGCAAAAATTAGAAAATGAAAAATCCTTCTTTTAATTAAAAAATGGATGGTTTTAGATTTTTAGAAAATCATGTGTAGTTCCAAAATTTATGAGATAAATTTTTATGTGCTAGTTATGTCATGCTTAGTCTCTGGTAGAATTTTGAGGCCTTTTGGAGCAACTATATAAAATGACTTTTTTTAAAATAATTAGGAAAAATAGAAAAGCACTTAGGGTTCATGTTGTATGCCCTGTGATGTGACTTTGGGATTGTTTGCTGTTCATAGACCCCCACCCAACTGGTCTATGATATTTGTGATGCCATGCAATGACTTGTGTTTAGGTCAGGTAAAAGATGTTTAATAAGTTCGATTAATCTTGCTTAAGGGTAGAGATAAGTAACTTTATGTCCATTCTAGAAATTACTTACACGATAGAAAGTTGTACTCTAGAATCAGTGGTTTTGTCATGTGCTGTATTGTTCATGTCAGCATCCTCATAAGCATACATCATTGCATCCGTATAGTGACCGAAGGAGAAGGCATCAAAGCCGAGTCAGCTGCTGACGAACCTACTCCCGAGGCGACCCCGAGCTCCGACACCTGCACTGCCGACCCCGAGCCTGTCCTCTTTGCTCTTCAAGGCAAGCCCCGGTGCATTTAACCCTTCCCTGTTTTCACAAAAGTTTACTTAAATGCTTTTGAGTTAAAACTACTGCATTAGGTTATAAGAGTTGTGTGATGACCTATTACCTGCATTGTCTACCCCCACCAGAATATCCACCTGCCCTGTTTAAAAACTATTTGCAAAATGCTTAGTGATGCTATACAATAGATTTGCAATAAAAATGCCAATTTCAAAAGTGTGATCACTCAAAGAATTTTTATGGGAATTTGGCTTTACTCCCCGACTGTTGGCTAAGTATCTGATCCGTACCTAGTCAACAGCGAGGAAAGGTTGTCCGAGCGTACGGTGCCGTCATGTTGTAGTCCGGGACTCAACAGTTGACACCGGCCGAGACAGGGTTGAAAAACCGACAGAACCTGTACTCTTGGGTTAGAGTCCCGAGGTGCTTGTTGCTGGCGGAAAAATTTAGGGACCAACCGTATGGGGGCCTGCTGGTCAAGACTTGCAACTATTCACATACTTCGGAAAGCTCTGGCTCCGAGGAATCCTTTATTGGACCGACAACCGCGCACTGGGAGTGGAGAGATGGCGGAAGTAGCATGTACCCACGTGGTCGTCGTACCTGGATAGGAGTGGTGTACTGTACTTCCGGGTGGCGTAGGACCGGGCCCAATCTTGGAGGAATCGTGGTAGACGAGTTGGCATATGCAAGCTTGGGTGCTACATATGCAGTGTGGATAGGGATCCTCAGTTGAGTATTATTTATCCGGATTAACGTTGCTCCTCGGTTATGGAGACTTGGTCACTGACTGTCAACGGAGAGTGGTTCTCAACTAGGTATGTTTTGAAAAGTAAAATGAATCATGAACAATGAAGAATTGAGGAATACTTGAATCGTTCCAAAAATAGAACAAGGTTTGCAAAACGCTTTTCTGCAAAATACTTGATATTGCTTAAGCCTTACCTTGACTACCCTAAGCCTCGCATTCCTGAGTCTTCTCCCCTTTTCTTTAGTCGGGTAAGTCTTGTTGAGTACCCCAGTACTCAGGGTTTGTTACCCATGTTGCAGGTATGACTGAGTCCCCGATGTGTCTTGCACCCTGCTGCATGGCCATCATCCAGGAAGAGGCCGATGAGGCCGAAGAATAGTTGTGCACCCTCGGGCTGGGTGTTTGCAAGTATCTTTATTTCGTTGTACTCCGCTACGCTGCCTATTTCTATTTCCAATTTCTATTATCCGAACTTGGTTTGTAATAACTGCACCTTTAATCTTATTTGGAAACTCGGTTTGTAAAACTAATGTTATTTAAGTCTTCCGCTCTGTATTCTGATGTTATTTGTAAAAGTATCCAAGTATTGTAACCGAATGGTGAGATGATCCTGCGGACAATGGGCGCTGATGCAGCCAGGTGACGATCAGTCTTAATCACACGGAACATCAGTTCGGCTGTCAGTGGATGACAGGGACCGGTGGGCCATGGGATTAGGGCCGTTACGTTACAGAGTGGTATCGGAGCATCTCATTATGACGTTGCAGTGTTTTTGCGAAAACTTCAAAAGATCTTTTGAGTCCAAACAAATTAAACTTGACTATTTTGGGTCCAAACTGCTCTTCTCATCTTGTTTTTTTTAGCAACGCTAGCTAGCGAGACAACATGTTTTAAGCCCTATGTACCTTATGTATTTAGTGCATTGCCTTGTTCCGTAGGAACGATCCATGCATCATGTCATATTCACTTAAGTTAATATAATAACTTCCTCTCTAAGTTCGTTGGGTTAGTATGTCTTTACCTTTTCTTGCTAGCCTTTTCACTCCTCATCCATCTTATCCTATCCAGACATGGCTCGCATCAAGCTGACTGCTCGCAAGTCGACTGGACCGAATGGTGTGCCACGCCACCAGCTGGCACCACGCATTGGAGAGGAGACTGGCGAAGCTTCCATCGGTCGTCGCTTTCCCCGTCGCACCCGCAAGCACCTAAAGGAGGAGATCAAGAACCTGAAGGCTGAGCTGAAGAACTTGGAGCATGACTTCTACCACTCACGTCTGGAGTTCTATGAGGCACGAGCTTCCCTGGAGCAGGCCAACCGGAACGTGATTCGCGCCATCCAGCAGCGCGATGCCACTTGGGTTCGCGAGGACGTCACCAGAGCCGAGCTCCACGGACTGCGGCAGTACACAACTCAGATTGAGCAGTTCAATGATATGCTTCATGAGGAGGTACACCAGCTGTACAACCAACTCCACCCCGTGGTTCCCCCGGTTGTCGAGGACCCTGAGGACGGAGTAGTGGAAGAGCCGGACGTAGAGCAAGAGCCAGGCATGAACGAGGAGATTGAACCTGCCGAAGACATCCACGCTGAAGACGAGGAGGTTGAACCTGAGCTCATCCTCGAGGAAGAAGATGACGACGACATGATCATCATCGATGAGGACTAGACTCGCTGATAGAGGATGGAGATCCCGTGTGTCTGTACCACCTGCTTACCTAAACCCTTAGTCTAGGTTTGGGAGCGCTAGTCTATCTTTTGCTAAGTTGGGTCTGTATCTTTCTTTTCGTACCTTTTCCCCTTATCTATCTGTTGTTATCTGTCAAGTCATCTTATCGGTCATCTACCTTTGTATCAGTGAAGCTTTCAGTCAGTTGTTTTCAGAACCTTATCAATGGATGCTAAGTTCCAAGTTGCTTAACAGATGCCTGTGAACACTCGCACTGAAGCTGGAAGTTCTCGGGAGGGGCGACCTTCCAAACCCTCCACCTGTACCTGCTACGCTAGCAGATGCCATCGCAGCCTTGGCAGCCGCTGCTAACCTGATGGCTCAAAACCAGGGGCAGCAGAACAATGGCCACCGTGGTCGCCATAACATCAACAACGAGACCACATATGTGGATTTCACCGAAACCCGTCCACTAGTCTTTACCAAGGCCGATGAACCCCTTGAAGCTGATGATTGGCTCCGCACCATGGAGCAGAAGTTTGGTCTTCTTCACTGCACCGACACCCAGAAGCCCCGGTTCGCTTCTCAGCAGCTTCGTGGTCCAGCAAGCGCTTGGTATGCCAACCTGTTGGCTGCCCAGCCAGAAGGTCATCAGTTGACCTGGGAAGAGTTCCGCACCGCTTTCCGTGCACATCATATCCCTTTCGGATTGATGAAGATGAAGTTTGATCAGTTTCTGGCACTGCAGCAGAAAGACTCCACAGTGATGCAGTATGTGGGTCATTTTAACCACCTTGGCCAGTATGCCTCGGAATACGTCAACACGGACGAAAAGAAGAGGGACTGTTTCCTTAGGGGACTGCACCCCAAGATTCGCAGAAGTATGTCCAATAACCTGACCGGCTCGTATCATGATGCCGTTGACCGGGCTGTTGCTTTTGAGGAGAGCAATCGCCAGTACCAAGAGGAAAAGAAGAAGAAGAAAGCAGGATCCAACAGTTTCTCTGGCAGTCACAAGCGCCAGAGGGTCATTTATCACCCTAGCCACCACCAAAATCGGCCACCTTACCCCCACCAGCAAGTGGTCGTTCGTACTGCGGCCACCACCCACAACGCCAACCAGCAAAGTGTCATGCAGCCGAACGCCCCAGGTGTTCATATCACCAGCCCACAAACCGCCTACAACCATCCCTGCTACAACTGCGGCCAAGTCGGTCACTGGTCTCGTGAGTGCCCAAAGCCCAAGAGATATGCTCAGAATGCTCAGAAGGGTCCTGGAGGATCTCAGCAGCAGTAGCACCGTGTCCAGCAGCAGCATGTTCAGAAAGGCAAAGTTGTCAAGAAGCACGGGCAAGTCTACTACACCACTGTCGGCGACATCCCAGAAGGAGAGCCCGTCATGATCGGTAGGTTTCGCGTTGCCAATCATCCCGCAGTCGTGTTGTTTGATTCTGGTGCATCGCATTCCTTCATCAGTCATACATTTGTCTCTAAGCATGGGATATCAATTGGGGAGTTGAAAGAAAGTTTCTGTATATTTTCGCCTGGAGGGCGTATAAGTACTAAGGAGGTGGTTCGCAATATACCGGTGATGTTGGGGGAACACATATTTCCTACCACCATGATAGTGCTATGTGATCAGGAGATAGATGTCATTCTAGGCATGAATTGGATGTGCCAGTATAAGGCTATGATTGGCATCCTGAATAGGGTTGTGAGAGTGGACATTCCTAACAGTACCTCCAAACTCCTTCTCCAACTCCCAATGCCTCCAAAACCAGCAACCACACTTTGAATACCACCTATGTTCTGGAAACCAGAGACATCCCCGTGGTCTGTGAATTCCCTGATGTTTTTCCAGAGGACTTACCTGGTCTGCCTCCTGACCGTGATGTTGAGTTTGCCATAGAGCTAAAGCCTGGGACTGCTCCTATATCCCGCAGAGCTTATCGAATGCCTCCCAGAGAGTTGGCAGAGATAAAAATCCAGTTACAAGACTTGCTGGATAAGGGCTTCATTCGCCCAAGTTCGTCTCCTTGGGGCTGTCCTGCAATCTTTGTAAAGAAGAAAGACAAAAGTCTCAGGTTATGCGTTGATTATCGCCCACTCAATGAAGTCACCATCAAAATAAATATCCCTTGCCTCGTATTGACCTTCTTTTTGACCAACTAGCTGGAGCCAGAATATTCTCCAAAATTGACCTCAGATCTGGCTACCACCAAATAAAAATACGTCCCGAAGACATTCCTAAAACCGCTTTCACCACCAGATACGGCCTATATGAGTACTTGGTCATGTCCTTCGGTTTGACCAATGCCCCTGCCCACTTCATGTACCTCATGAACTCTGTATTCATGCCGGAGCTTGATAAATTTGTGGTCGTGTTCATTGACGACATCCTTGTCTACTCAAAGACCCCTGAAGAGCATGCCGAACACCTTCGTATCGTTCTAACCCGCCTCAGAGATCATCAGCTTTATGCCAAGTTCAGTAAATGTGAGTTCTGGTTAGATCAGATACAGTTCCTTGGTCATGTTCTATCCGCTAAAGGTGTGTCAGTTGATCCCGGAAAAGTGGCAGACATTCTGGATTGGAAGCCACCTACCACTGTTCACGAAGTCCACAGCTTCATGGGAATGGCTGGATATTATCGCCGTTTCATCCCGGATTTCTCCAGAATCGCCAAGCCTATCACCGAGTTAGTAAAGAATTCTGTGAAGTTTGTCTGGTCACCAGCTTGTGAACAAGCCTTTCAGACATTGAAGAAACTGTTAACCACGTCACCAGTGCTAGCCCAGCCGAACATCGAAAAACCCTTTGATGTCTACTGTGATGCATCTGGTACTGGTTTGGGCTGTGTTTTGATGCAAGAAGGACGAGTGATCGCTTATGCCTCACGGCAGCTTAAGCGACATGAAGAGAATTATCCAACCCATGATCTTGAGTTAGCAGCAGTGGTGCATGCCCTAAAGATCTGGCGTCATTATTTGTTGGGTAGTGCCTGCAATGTGTACACAGATCACAAAAGCCTGAAGTATATCTTCACTCAAGAAGAACTGAATATGAGACAGAGAAGATGGCTTGAATTAATTAAGGACTATGATCTCGAAGTACATTACCATCCGGGTAAGGCGAATGTGGTCGCCGATGCGCTCAGTCGCAAATCATATTGCAGCTGTCTGGTAATGAAACCCTATGATTCTTCCCTGTGTTATGAACTAGAGAAGCTGGGTATTGAAATGGTTCCACAAGGAACTCTGAATAATATCAGGATAGAAACCCCTATCAGGGAACAGATCATCACTGCACAGAAAGATAACCCTGGAATCAAGCACATCATCGAAAGGGTCCGAGCCGGAAAAGCGGATTGTTTCAGGATTGATGATGCAGGAGTGGTTTGGTTCAAGAACCGACTGGTAGTTCCCAAAGTGCCTGAGTTGAGACAGTCAATCCTTGATGAAGCACATTTGACTAGATTCTCCATCCACCCCGGCAGCAACAAGATGTACCAGGACTTGAGGCAGAGATTCTGGTGGACAAAGATGAAGATTGAGATCGCCCGATATGTCGCTCACTGTGATACTTGTCAGAAAGTCAAAGCTGTGCACATGAAGCCCGGAGGAGAATTGCAACCTTTACCTATACCTGCATGGAAATGGGACGATATCAGTATGGATTTTATTAATGGGCTACCCAAGACACAACGAGGTTTTGATTCCATCTGGGTGATCGTGGATCGCCTCACTAAGCAAGCTCACTTCCTGCCAGTCAAAACCAGCTACCCCGTCCCCACTTATGCCACTTTGTACAAGAACAACATAGTAAAACTCCATGGCGTACCCAAGACCATTGTCTCTGATCGTGGTACTCAGTTTGTCGCAAAGTTCTGGAAAGCGTTCCATACCTCACTTGGAACCAAGCTACTGCATAGCACAGCATATCATCCACAAACGGATGGACAAACTGAGCGAGTCAACCAAGTGTTAGAGGATATGTTGAGAGCCTGCGTGCTCACCATTGCAGATACTTGGGATAACTGTTTGCCCTTGGCAGAATTCTCGTATAATAACAGTTATCAAGAAAGCATCAAAATGGCACCCTTTGAAGCACTGTACGGTCGCCGTTGTCGTACACCTCTTAGTTGGTCGGAACCTGGAGAAAGGGAATTCTTTGGAGTTGACCTAGTAAAAGATATGGAAGAAAAAGTCAAGCAAATACAAGAGAATATGAAGATTGCGCAGTCTCGACAGAAGAGCTATGCTGACAAGAGACGTCGACCTCTGAAGTTCCAGATCGGGGATTATGCGTACCTGAAGGTCTCACCCACCAAAGGAGTTACTCGTTTTGGAGTCAAGGGGAAGTTAGCACCACGCTATATTGGTCCCTTTGAAATTTTGGAACGCTGTGGCAAGGTAGCTTACAAACTAAGATTGCCCGATCATCTTTCCGCCGTCCATAATGTGTTTCACGTCTCCCAACTCAAGAAGTGTCTCCGAGTACCCGAACACGTGGTGGAAGTTGAAGGTGTTGAATTAGAACCCGATCTGTCATACTCTGAATATCCAGTTCGTGTGTTGGATTACAAGGACCGTGTTACCCGGAGGACTACCACAAGATGGTACAAGGTCCAGTGGAACCAACACTCTGAAGAAGAAGCCACTTGGGATTCCGAAGACTTCTTAGCGAAGAGCTATCCCGACTTTCTCGATGCTCTGTAGATATAAGGTTTTACCCTTGTCCTTCTTAAGACGCAGAATCTCGGGGCGAGATTTCTTTTAGAGGGGAAGGTTGTAACACCTCTGGTGATTAATTTGTAATTAACCTGACATGTCATCATCTTAAGTCATAATCATTCTCGTCATGCATTAATGTTTGTCTTATGATTGCTCGCCTTTACCTTTGCTAAAGGTATTTTGTGTGTAGTGATTCTTTTTTTTCTAAAACCCTAAAAGCCCAAATCCTCCTATAAGGGCAAAATGGTAATTTCACCTCTGTGCCTAGCTTTGTGTAATTCTTGTGCAGTTTAGTGTCTTGAAGTTTTGTTGTGTGTTCAAAAAACTAAAATCAAAAAACAGACTTCAAATCCCTTTTGGAAAACCCTGATTTCCAAACCCTGGTTTCTACCCCTCTTTTATTAATTTAAAAACGATTCAAAATTTGGAGTTGATCCAAAAAGCAAAGTTGTAGATCTGATCAATAGAAACAACTTTGGTATTTACAAATTTTCAAGTTTCTGTACAAAGTTTGAAGTAATTTCAAATTCATTCAAACTCCAATTTTTGTCCCCTTTTTAGTTTTCAAAATAATTTCAAAACTAATGAGTTTCAGAAAAAGTGTATAATAGCAAAGTTATAGGTTTTGACAAAAGGAACAACTTGCATGTTTACAGCTTTCGACTTTCAGTATAAAATTAAAAAGTAATTTTGAATTTATTTAAATCCCAAAAGTGTCCCTTTTTCAAATTTCAAATGTTATTTAAAAACTATTTGGATTTTGAAAATGTTCATATTGACAAAGTCGTAGATCTCTTTTTTCTGCACAACTTTGGTGTTTTGAGTTTTTGCTGCTAAGTTCAAATTTTTGGAGTTATTTGCAAAATACAGAAATCATTTCAAAGTCAAACCCTAGACCCTACTCCTGTTCATCTTCAACCTAGAGCTAGGGGGGCCCGGCCATGGCCACCCCGCCGGAGCTGCGCGCGCCACGCGTTGGGCTGCCGCTCGCCTGCTCCCAACCTGCCGCCTGCGGCCGCGTGATCATTCCGCCCCCGCACGCGCAAAGCGCTGACCTCCTCTCCCGTCCCCCACAGTTCCCAGCAAGCCGCCGCCGCGTGGACAACGCCGGCGAGCTCACGCCCGGCCCCTGGGCGACTCTCCCATCCTGTTTCTTCAAGCAATCGAGTGCGCACGCTTCACCCGTTCTTATCCACCTGCGCGCGACGCTTATCCGCCCCCCGCGCACGGCTATAAAAGGAACCGCCGGTCAGCCGGAGTTCTCACCCACCTCCGCCACCGTCGCCAGGCTAGTCCAGAGCCTCCGCCATCCAACCACCTAGCTCAGAAGCTCCGCCGTGTCCTCGCGAAGCTTTTCCCCTCCTCAATTTTACCTCCGCCGCCTCCAATCGCCCGGCGTAACCCCATCTTCCCAAACTTCGGCGAAACACCGGTAAGCACGGGATTGAGAAATATTTACTCCCCGGCCGTGATTTTCTTTCCCCGACCCCTGCTTCATCTTCCTTGCCTCCTTGCACTCCTATCCGCACATCGGTAACCCTTCTTGGTGGACAGAGCCGCCGGAACGCCACTCGCCGCCGAGGAGTTCCGCCGAGGCGCCGCCACCGTCGAGTTTCCTCCTTCGACCCTTGTTCCGCCTCGCCGACCCTCGCCCCCGACCCGTGGTGAGTACTCAAAGCCCCCCGGTCTCTGCTTTCAAGGCGCAAAGCTCGAGCCAGGCCTCGAGCGGATACGCGTTCACCGTTAGCTCGAGCCAGGCCTCGAGCACACATTTCCCATCTCGCTCGAGCCAGGCCTCGAGCGGACTCACACACCCACACCGCTTCGCTCGAGCCAGGCCTCGAGCAAGTACTCACACACTGTCTAGCTTGAGCCAGGTCTCGAGTAGACACACACCCTCACCACTTCGCCGAGCCTAGCCTCGAGCAAGCGTGCACCCTCCGCTTCGTCCGAGCCAAGCCTCGAACGAACCCGCGTTTCCATCTCGCCCGAGCCTCCCAGCCAGGCCTCGGATGGACGATTGTTTCCGTCTCGCCCGAGCCTCCCAGCCAGGCCTCGGACGGACGACTGTTTCCGTCTCGCCCGAGCCCTGCGGTCCGTCGCGCGATTCGCCCGAGCCCTGCGAAGAAGGAGAACAGTGCTCTTTTCTTTTTTCTGAAATATGTGAATAGTGTTCTGTTTTCTCTTTTTTGTGAGAATTAATCTGTTGTTCCATAAATCTTGAGAAAAATGTGGTATGCTCCTTGCACTTTGTAGAATTTTAGAAAAATAAGAAACTCTACCTTTCTGCAAAAATTAGAAAATGAAAAATCCTTCTTTTAATTAAGAAATCGATGGTTTTAGATTTTTTGAAAATCATGTGTAGTTCCAAATTTTATGAGATAAATTTTGATGTGCTAGTTATGTCATGCTTAGTCTCTGGTAGAATTTTGAGGCCTTTTGGAGCAACTGTATAAAATGACTTTTTTTAAATAATTAGGAAAAATAGAAAAGCACTTAGGGTTCATGTTGTATGCCCTGTGATGTGACTTTGGGATTGTTTGCTGTTCATAGACCCCCACCCAACTGGTCTATGATATTTGTGATGCCATGCAATGACTTGTGTTTAGGTCAGGTAAAAGATGTTTAATAAGTTCGATTAATCTTGCTTAAGGGTAGAGATAAGTAACTTTATGTCCATTCTAGAAATTACTTACACGATAGAAAGTTGTACTCTAGAATCAGTGGTTTTGTCATGTGCTGTATTGTTCATGTCAGCATCCTCATAAGCATACATCATTGCATCCATATAGTGACCGAAGGAGAAGGCATCAAAGCCGAGTCAGCCGCTGACGAACCTACTCCCGAGGCGACCCCGAGCTCCGACACCTGCACTGCCGACCCCGAGCCTGTCCTCTTTGCTCTTCAAGGCAAGCCCCGGTGCATTTAACCCTTCCCTGTTTTCACAAAAGTTTACTTAAATGCTTTTGAGTTAAAACTACTGCATTAGGCTATAAGAGTTGTGTGATGACCTATTACCTGCATTGTCTACCCCCACCAGAATATCCACCTGCCCTGTTTAAAAACTATTTGCAAAATGCTTAGTGATGCTATACAATAGATTTGCAATAAAAATGCCAATTTCAAAAGTGTGATCACTCAGAGAATTTTTATGGGAATTTGGCTTCACTCCCCGACTGTTGGCTAAGTATCTGATCCGTACCTAGTCAACAGCGAGGAAAGGTTGTCCGAGCGTACGGTGCCGTCATGTTGTAGTCCGGGACTCAACAGTTGACACCGGCCGAGACAGGGTTGAAAAACCGACAGAACCTGTACTCTTGGGTTAGAGTCCCGAGGTGCTTGTTGCTGACGGAAAAATTTAGGGACCAACCGTATGGGGGCCTGCTGGTCAAGACTTGCAACTATTCACATACTTCGGAAAGCTCTGGCTCCGAGGAATCCTTTATTGGACCGACAACCGCGCACTGGGAGTGGAGAGATGGCGGAAGTAGCATGTACCCACGTGGTCGTCGTACCTGGATAGGAGTGGTGTACTGTACTTCCGGGTGGCGTAGGACCGGGCCCAATCTTGGAGGAATCGTGGTAGACGAGTTGGCATATGCAAGCTTGGGTGCTACATATGCAGTGTGGATAGGGATCCTCAGCTGAGTATTATTTATCCAGATTAACGTTGCTCCTCGGTTATGGAGACTTGGTCACTGACTGTCAACGGAGAGTGGTTCTCAACTAGGTATGTTTTGAAAAGTAAAATGAATCATGAATAATGAAGAATTGAGGAATACTTGAATCTTTCCAAAAATAGAACAAGGTTTGCAAAACGCTTTTCTGCAAAATACTTGATATTGCTTAAGCCTTACCTTGACTACCCTAAGCCTCGCATTCCTGAGTCTTCTCCCCTTTTCTTTAGTCGGGTAAGTCTTGTTGAGTACCCCAGTACTCAGGGTTTGTTACCCATGTTGCAGGTATGACTGAGTCCCCGATGTGTCTTGCACCCTGCTGCATGACCATCGTCCAGGAAGAGGCCGATGAGGCCGAAGAATAGTTGTGCACCCTCGGGCTGGGTGTTTGCAAGTATCTTTATTTCGTTGTACTCCGCTACGCTGCCTATTTCTATTTCCAATTTCTATTATCCAAACTTGGTTTGTAATAACTGCACCTTTAATCTTATTTGGAAACTCGGTTTGTAAAACTAATGTTATTTAAGTCTTCCGCTCTGTATTCCGATGTTATTTGTAAAAGTATCCAAGTATTGTAACCGAATGGTGAGATGATCCTGCGGACAATGGGCGCTGATGCAGCCCGGTGACGAATAGTCTTGATCACACGGAACATCAGTTCGGCTGTCAGTGGATGACAGGGACCGGTGGGCCATAGGATTAGGGCTGTTACGTTACAATGGTCTTCCTAGGATGAGGTGGACATCATCGTCTTCTCATGTCGAGGATCAAGAAGTCTGTGGGGACTTCATGACCTCTAATTCTGACTACGACATCTTCCATCATTCCTTCTTATTTATGCCTCTTGATATGGTGTCACTCATGTTATTTGTTCGTCCAGTAGTTTGAAGTGAAGCGTTAATTGTGGATGCTGGCAGCATATTGCTCAGTGTGCATGTTCTAGGACCTTCACTCTGTAGAATTTGGGAGTGACAAACTTCTCCATGTTTTGCTCAAGAGTGTGTCCTGCTCATAAAGATAAGGTAGAGATCAAGTGCATCGGCTTTGTTGGTGGAAAAACACCAATAGAACCAAAAGTTTTGTTTATTCCCCTCCAACCTTAGGCACATTGCAAAAGACAAACTTGTTGTTTATGTGTCCTATTCAATCTTAACATGAGTGATAGGATCAGAGGATGAGCATGAAAGTAGCATCTTAAAATATTTAACAGATCAAATTACTTAATCCAAGGAAGGATAATCTATGCATAAAGTGTCGATCTTTTCATAATTGAGATATATCATCTTCCAAAGGTTGGATGCAAAACATTTTAGCTCATTTAGTTAAGATAGTGAGATTCAAGAGAGTAAAGCTAGGTACAAAGAGTAAAGAACTGAACATGTTGAGTTGTTTAGGTTGGATTAAGTGAGGTGCAACTTAAACATGTTTGGTTCTTTATGTATGTGCATACCAGAATCAAAGAGAAGCTTTTAAAGTGCTGGTCACTTACCTTGAAATGTTGCTTTATCATTGAAGAGTGATTGTGTCAAACCACCTTGTGGGAGCTTCTCTTGTCTAGCTGGTTGTTGTTCATGAATGGCTTGTCTTCTCTTGCTCATCTCATAGTGGCCTGAGTGATGGGAGCTTGAGAGGAGGAAGGACATAGTGGGATCATCTTTAAAGGGATCAGCCTTCCTTCTCTATGTGTTGACCTATCAGTGAAGGTGTGTTGTTCCTCAGGTCTGTACCTGGACCTCTCTCTTTTAGCTTGTGTTTGTACTGTCTGATATGAGAGGATGAGGATTCAAGTGCCCGTACGATGATCTCTGTCTTCTAGTGGCCCAGCTCAGACTTGTTCACCTATTTCCATGGAGTGAGTACGTGCTTTGATTGTAGGTATTGTTTTGTGGCACTCATCTTCTGTCTTGTTCTACGGATCTCACTTCTCCATGACTAGTGAGTTGTGTCTCCCTTGCGCAAGTTGAAGTTCATGTGTCTCTTCATCTCCAGTGTGGGTTCATCTCAGGACTTTCCCAAATTGATATTGAAAGTTTTCCTGCAGGGGTTAGTCCAACAAAATATCCAACATCCACTATAGCATACTATTAGTTCAAAAATCAACCTAGACACCACGTCTAATTTGATTTAGGAAGGCATTTTAAGCTAAGCATGCTTAATTTAAAAACCTTTGAAAGCAAGATCATCACTCCTAAACTAGGCACCATGCTCAATTTAAGAGATGTATGAAAGTACTTCAAACCTAAACATATTCTATAGTAGATGAAGGTAGCATTAAAACATTAAAGAGATTTACTCAAATGGTGATGAAAGAGCATGATTAGTGTATAGCACATGAGCATGTCTTAAAGGTAGGGACAACCAATATAGCAACATGGTAAGAGAGTTCTTACAAAGTGCATTCCCAAACTTGGATTTTGCAAAAATCAAGATTGGATGAATGTAATTCAATGTTGCATGATGATTAGTTGGACATACCTTGGGTTTGTCGTTCCTTCAAACATTTTTGCTCCAGACCTGCAAAGGTTAGTGACAAGAATACCCGAAGGAATATTTTAACAATTATATCTCTATGCTCATTACACAAGGGCAGTGTAGCAAGAAAGTAAACACTGATATGAAAAGTGCTTGTTTTAGGACACTGAGCTTGTCTTTTGGGAAACCTTCAAGATGTGATTTGGTGAAGTGGTTTCCCCTCCAACACCAACTTAAGAGAACAACGAGATCTACAAAATTTGTGATAAACATACGCATCTACAACCACCCTTTTGAAGATTTTGTAAACAGAAAGTGTGAGGGAGTTGACAATCTCGAGTGTGGCAATGTTAGTCATGTCAATTGAATAAGGAGATGTCTCATATGAGCATGGATTTAAAGAGATATTTATGAAGTAGCTTCCATGCTCTTTGATATCATCTTCCTCGATTTCAGAGAAGAACACTGAATGATGGGATTCATATTTTTCTAAAGTGTGGGGTGTTTTCTCTAGAGAAGGTTCTGTGACAACCAAATTATTAGAAGGATTTGAAGGAATTTCAAATTTGGTTGGGTGTTCCTCCTCATGTTGGTCGGGGTTAGGCTCGACTTCTTCTTCTGGGAATTCGTCAAAAATGCTAGTGTAAGGAGTGCTTTCAAGGATTTTATTTTGGATGTCTCCTCCTTCACTAACAAGTTTATGTGAGAATGATCCTCCAAAAGCTAAATCGAGATGTAGAGCAGCTTCCTTGTTAAGACCACAATAAAAGTGAAAGTGTAGCACATGGTCTGGCAAGGAAAGGTTTGGGCTAGAATTGGTAAGGTGTTTGAACCTAGCCCAAGATACTCCTAGCGTCTCCTTCTTTTTTTGTTTGAATGTAAGAATTTTGATTCTAAGATCAGTGATTCTAAAAACAGGGAAGAAAGCAAGACAAAAGTTGTCCCGAAGTTCATCCCAATTTCCATTTGTGCCCCTTACGGAATGATCATAACATTTTTTCGCTCTTCCCAAAAGGGAGAACGGGAATAGTTTCCATTTTATGGTCTCTTGTGTCATGCCAGCAAATAGCCATCTATATGAATGGGGTGTGATGATGGTGGAGGCTCCAACAAGTCACCCATTGGAGCAAAGAATTTTAAGATAGGAGTGAAATCCATGTGGTAAGAAGTGTGGTGGTGAGGTAAAGGTGGTGATAAGAAAAAGGTGGTAAAAGAAAAGAAACACGGACGATCCTGGTTCGATTCTAGAACAGCTACCATTCCCCGGCAGCGGCGCCAGAAAGCTTGTTGGGTATTTTAAACGCACACAGAAAAATCCGCAAGCGCACAGATACCGATGTAGCTTTCACCCGAGAGTATTCCAGGGTATCAATTTCCACGGGGAACGTGAAGTGTACTAGAAGAATTAAGAACATCCAAGAAAAGAATGGTAATATGGTTAGAGAGAGATAAAGGGTTTTCTAAGCGGGTCTATTTAATCAAAGGCTCACTATACTTTACTTACTTCGGAGCAACAGTACCTTTCCGATTCTCGAAAAAGACTGGAAACGGGTAATCGGGAGAAGGCTGTCAAAAAGCTCTACGAAAACACCAACCCTAACGTGGTGGATTATAACAAACTACAAAGCTGTCACCCCTGTAGCTACCACAACTAACCGGAGGATTGGGCGCAAACTCAGGTAAACACTAGCCTAGACACCGCGTCTACACTAATGATTAGTACTCTAATTACGTACGATAACTAGAGCACTCAATACGAGCGGAGATCCAGTAAATAAAATAAAATAAGAACTGAAATTAAATATAATACTTAGAAGTAGTAAATGAAGAACTTGGAGATTACTTGAAGACGAACCAGATGCTGCACCAATACAATGTCGAGGAAGATCCGACAGATCCGGATTCTCCTTAGCTCTCTCCTCCTCTCTCTAATCCGATCTCTATTTACAACTAGATAAACTAGACAACTAGAACAAGAACTAGAACTAGAAGAACTAGAACTAGATCTAATTCTAGATGAACTAGATGAGATTCATCTAGAGGGACCTCTACTTCTAATTGAAACCCTAGTTTCTGATGTGGAGATGAATAATGAAGATGGAGATGCCTGGTGAGGGGGGTCTGGGTCTGGTTTTATAGCCCGGAGCGTGGAACGTGAGCCCTTGGATCAAACCGACTTCAGGGACGGTGGAGATGCATCCTAGGAGGCGGTGGAAGAAGGTTCCAGAAGGCGGAGGCGAAATGGCCTCCGTGGCCGACCGGTCGGTCTTGGGGTGGGACCGGTCGGTCTGGCCCAGTGGGTCCACGTGGCGGGCCGCCTCGTGGTGTCTTCTAGATCCTTCTTTTGTAGATTTCGTTGCGAAATTAATATCTTTTCATCAGGGATTCCGAATATAGCAAATGATATGTCCGTTTTGATTGTCTTGACGAGCCCTTCGCAATGGTGCACTCCAATTCATCACTTGAGGTACTTTTATATGGTAAAAACATGGATGTCCTACAAAACAAGTGAGAGCACCAAAACTCGTGGAACTTGTTAGTTTCAAACCCTACAACTATGCTTTGTGATTTATTTAGTGTCATTTCATGGAATAGTTGATGGTATAATATTGACTATAAGGACCATCAACAGTAGGCGTAATGTGGAACAGCCATGAGCTTGGAGAGCGCCGGGCGACCGAGGATGGCGTGGTAGGCGGTGTCGAAGTCGGCGACGATGAAGGTGATTTACTCCTCGCGGAGTGGTCGGGCGTGCCGAACTGCACTGGGAGGGTGATCTGCCCGACGGGCATGGATGGTTTCCCTGGCACGATGCCCCAGAAAGGGAAGTTCGCCGGGAAGAGGTCCCGCTTGGAGTAGTCGAGCTCGCGGAACGTCGATGCGAAGATGATGTTCAGGGCGCTCCCACCGTCGACGAGGACCTTCTGGTAGCGGCAGCTGGAGATCACTAGGTCGATGACGAGAGGAAAACGCCATGGGTACTTGTCGTCTGACCACTGATCCTCCCTGGAGAAGGTGATGGGGCGCTCCGACCAGTCGAGGGAGCGGACGTTGGTGGGGTCATCGGTGATGGCCGCCACGAAGGCGATTGAAAGGATCAAGATGCCCAAGAGGGGGGTGAATTGGGATTTTCTAAAACTTTTGCAAGAATTAAATCCTAACAAGCCCAATTAACCCCCTAGTGCCTAGAAGAGTGTTTCTCTAGAATCAACCAAGCAAAAGATCAAAGCTAAGACATTTCTGCTCTACCAAAGCAATTCAAATAGAGATGAACAATAAGTAAATTGCGGAATTGAATTGCTCAAATGTAAATGCGAAAGTAAAGAGAGTAGAGATGACACGACGATCTTTTTTCCGAGGTATCGAGGTGTCGGCACACCCCCTAGTCCTCGTTGGAGCACCCGCGCAAGGGTATCGCTCCCCCTTGATCCGCGCAAGGATCAAGTGCTCAGTACGAGCTGATTCTTCACCACTCCGGCCCGGTGAATCGCTCGCTACCGGTCAAAACATGGCTTGGGTCATCCACAATGCCTCCGAATGATCACCAAGCTCTCCGATCACCACCAAGACGTCTAGGTGATGCCGATCACCAAGAGTAACAAGCAAGAACTCTCACTTGACCAACACAAGGCTAATGAGATGGGTGGATGCACACTTGCTACTCTCAAATCACTAATGAGGTGTTTGATCACTCAATTATCAAATCTCTCAACCTCACTAGGCCTCTTGCACTCACTTGCAATCACAATGTGTTTGGCAACCTTTCAAATGAGCAAGAGAGACAACATGAATGAGGAGGAAGCATATTTATACCCCCAACTCAAAACATGCAGGAAGGGGTAAGTCCAGCCAGTTACACACTGACCAGACGCACCTGTCGGGGTGACCAGACGCGTCCGGTCAGTGTCTAACGGCTAAATGACGTTAGCCCTGACACATGTACGAAGCACTGACCGGACGCACCCATGCGTCCGATCACCACTGACCGGACGCGTCTGGTCATGAATTTTCCTCTCTGGAACCTCTCTGGACGCGACCGGACTCACCACCTGGTGCATCCGGTCGATAGCTGAGGGAGAGTCCGGTCACAGCCAGACTAACCCCTCAGTGAGCACCACTGACCGGACGCATACCCTAGCGTCCGGTCCCTAGGGTTCCAGCGTCCGGTCGCTATTTGAAGTCTGAAACAACTTCGGTTTGCGATGCTCCCTTCACGAACTTTTTTCCTTATGATCTTAGGGACCTTTCTAAGCTACCTAGGGCTTTGGTTAACAAGTGTGCATCACACCTAACTCAAAAGTCTCACCTAGGTCAAGCTACCCATTCAAACCCCTCTTAATAGTACGACCAAAGTTAAAACAAAGACCTATGCTACTTTAAGTGTCCTTCAACACCAAATGACACTTAGAACTAGCCTATCACCGTCTTCGTCATCCATCCTTTGAAAACCGAATGAATTCCATCAATAAGGGGGCATGAATACCATAGTGCCCTCATTATCATCATTACCATGACCTAACTCAACTGTTTCTGCAAAACACACGTTAGTCATAGTAATTTACCGTTGTCATCCAATCACCGAAACCCACTGGGGGCCTAGATGCTCACAATCTCCCCCTTTTTGGTGATTCATGACAACCTCAAGTATGTTTGAAAGAGAGGCGAAGTTTTCAATTGCTTGGTTCATATAAGCATGTGACAATAAGATCAAAAAGGGTTAGGCATGCTTATACAAACCAAGTCCACATAAGTACTCAACATATAAGAATTAACACAAGTACTTATGAACAAGCTCATTTATCAGAGTATACGTGCGGAAGCAAAGTAAATGAGCATAAACAAGTGACATGTAGTATATAATGAGTGAAGCATAACATGTCACATCCAAAAGACATACATATATCGTACAAGTGCCAAAAGATAAACATGTATGCATATGAGTGCAAGGATCACACAAAAGAACCGAGACCCTCTCACAAGCTCCCCCTAAGTCTAACATACGCTCTCTCCCCCTTTGGCACCAAAGACCAAAACCTAAGGGTCTGAAGGTGGGACGGGAGCAGATGAGTCGGGCGACGAGGTACGCGGTAGAGCCTCAAACTGTGCAAGAAGAGTTTCATCGTCGGACGACGAACTGTGAGATGTCTGACCCTCGGACACTGGACGTGGAGGAGAAGCGGTCTGGGTCTGCTCAGCTGACTCGGGAGCGGCCTCTGGCGCTGGAAGCTCTGGCTCTGGAAGCTCGGGCTCTGGAGGAGGATCCACTGTCTCGGTCGCTGCCACTGACACGGTCAACGAAGCCTCAGGTGCGGAATTGACAGGTAAAGTCTGACTCTGAGAGACCGGTGGCTCGGACGACGCTACTGAAGAGGGAAGAGTCTCTGTGGAACCAGTAGCGGGAGCAGGAGCTGGAGCTGAGGTCACCGACAAGTGAAACTGAGGCGGGGTAGGCAGGCCGGTGAGCTCGCTGAACGAAGCCTCCAAACTCCTAGGGGTCATGAGAGCCGACTCCGTCTGAGTAGGAGTGAAGCCCGAGCGGAGCGGCGTGAACCCTGGCTCCTGCCCTGGTGCAGGCGAAGTAAACCACTGAGGGTACTGCAGAAAGGGCGAGACCGTTGACGGAGGAACTGCCGTGTAGTACGAAGTCGACGGTCCGGACTGCTACAGCTGAAACTGAGGTGGCTGAGGTAACTGTGAAAGAGCCGCCATCCTCTCCATGAATGCAAGAGTTTGAGTCCGAAGCTAAATCATCTGCTGCTGGAGAGCGTCCGGGCGCTCCTGAGCCTATGCTGCTGCCATGCTTGTGCCTCTACGAGTCGGGCCTGCTCCTGAGCCTGACGGTGCTACTCCTCAGCCTGACGCTGAACCTCCTCAGAAAGACGAGACTGCTGCTGCTCCATCCGAGAAAGTATGTGAAGTAGCGCTGGATCGGAGCCGGCCATACACGACGAGGAGGCCTCGGAGTCGTGAGCTGCTGGGGGACGCATCCTCGGAAGAGGAGCGTAGTCGTCGTCTGAGCTGTCAGTAGGAACCTCTGGAAGGTCTGGGTCCTCTGTCTCTGCCTCAAGTCCGGCAAGCTCTGCCTCTGCCAGCTGACGAACTTCCTCGTCCTGCTCAGCCTCTGTCTCGGTGACAACTGGCCTCTGACGCTAACTTTTGGGACGAGTGTTTGGATGAGCCGCGACAATCTAGCGAGTGTCGTACACAGGAAACTCTGTCAAAGACTGAACAAGCTCGGAAGCCAGGGCCAGAATCATCTTCCGCAGAAGCACACAGATCTAGTGGGCATAGGGAAGCTACCTGTGTCCCTTGAACCCCTCTGCTAGCGTGTCCTCCATCTCAGAAATAATAACATCCCAAATATCAAACTCCAGCTAAGAGACCAAGTGGTGAATAAGCCATATCTGGATGCGAGTCAACCCCTCTCTGTAACCTGTCCAAGGCAGAATACTATGCCTCATGACCTCGTTCACGAGACG
Organism: Coix lacryma-jobi var. lacryma-jobi; assembly: GCA_009763385.1. NCBI lineage: Eukaryota > Viridiplantae > Streptophyta > Magnoliopsida > Poales > Poaceae > Coix > Coix lacryma-jobi. Next base: position 71,197,590 of record CM019823.1, read on the forward strand.
GGTCGTCGGCGTCAAGTCACGAGGACGCCGGCTGGACCCCTCTCCGAACGGCTCTCGGAAGCAGGCACGAACCAAGTCAGCTGGTGGAATCTCACCTGCGCGAGGACGCCGAGGCGGCTCTGTCTCTCCATAGCACAACGTGTGAATCTTGGTCACATAGGCTGTCAGACCAAGGTACTCTCTAGCGCGGGCACTGTAGAGCCTGTAGGATCGCCCCCTGAAGGCAAAGTGGAGGAACCGGTGATCCGGGGAGATCCACAGGGACGCGTAGAACTGTCGCACCCAATCCTCAACATACTGACCACTCCGTCCAAGAAGATCCGCTAACCCGGGCAGGTATGATAGCATGGGATGAATGGCCTCTCTAGCAACTGCAACTATAGTCTCCAGCGAGCAAACTCTGTGGGGTCAAATGTGGACGCCACTGTTGACATAAGTGTTGACACTCCTTAATGGAATCACTCTAAGAATGAACCACATAAAATAATAATCTAGTGAAGGCACTAAAGAGTGTACGGGACACTACTAGCATCACTTAACGTCAGGTTGTCATCCCCAACATGAAACTAGCAATGTGATTATATCATAGCACTGACTCTAAAGATAAATATTTACCCGTAAGCGCACAGATAAATACACCCGTTGTAGCAGCATTTTACCCAGAGATATTCCAAGTGTCGTTATTTATAATTAGCACTAGGAATGAAGTGAGATAAATAAGGACAAGAGCTACTCTACACATGTGATAGGAGAATTGAGAACAAAGTAAGAACACACTCCTTTATCCTAAACAGGGATCAATCACAATAATGAGGTACACTATAAATGATAAAAGATCAATCTATGATAGTCCTTAGAGCATTTCAACTTAGACAAGGCATGCAGATTAGAATATACATTATAAAGAAGTATTCCTAAGTTATTCTAATTATAAGTCATAATATACATTGATTAGTGCAATTATATTTGGCAATCATTGGCTAGGTTATCCCATATTTATAATCAAGAGGCAACTCCATAGTAAAGGTGCCAAACAGAGTAACCCCTAAACCATGAGTTAACTGAGCCATACTGAACACTACATTCGGGAGGTGCAATACAAAGGACTCAACAGGCCTGTCACACCCGCGATCTACCACTCTATCTGGAACATAGGACGCATTCGCAGATAAATAGTGTATAGGCACCATGCCTACACAGCATCTATCACCCACCCAATGATCATTAAGATGAGCGCTATACAAACATGAGTATAAACATGATGATAATCTATCTATGCCAAATATATAATCAAAGCATACTACAAGCAGTATAATTAAGAATATAGTAATTAATGTCTTAGTCATATCAATTATATCTAAACTATTATGAACTAGACTATGAACTAGCACACAATGATGAACAATATGATGAACTAGAACACATAGATGAACTAGAGTATGAACTAGAACACAACTAGAACTAGATTAAGAACTAGAAGATGAACTAGACGATGAAGTAGAACTAGAACATGAACAATGAAGAACAATGAAGAACTAGAAGAACAATTATGAACTAGAAACACAATTAGATCCATAATGTTGATACAAGAGAGAAGATCTTGGGTTTACCGAGCCTTCTCGCGACTAGATCCGGAATCCAAGCGAAGCTTGCCTCTTCTAATTCTAATTCTATCTAGCTATGCCTAAGTTGATGTGGCTCTAAGGAAATTAGGGTTTCTGATTGATCCTCCTCCTCTTCTAATGACTTGAGATCTGATGATGTCTGATGATTATGGAGAGGGGGGGTCTGGGGTCTGGTTATATAGCCCTGGGCGATCAACCATGGCCCTTGAATCAAACCGACTTAAGGTACGGCCGAGATGCATCCTAGAGGTCGGTGGATGTAGCTTGGGACCGGTCGGTCCCACCAGTCGGCCTCTGGCGGTGGTCGACCTCCTGGTGTCTTCTTTCGTCCTTTGGAGTCTTCTAGAATAGTACTGACGTGGTGGTTGCGTTATCTCCCGTCGGTTTCCTTCTATGGGAAGCTATTGGTGCTGATTTCCTGGTTTAGTCCCTGCAGAATCATAGTTCACCAAAACTCGTGGAATATTGTCTGTTGAAACCCTAAACCTTTGTAGGTGGTTAAATTCTTGCTATTTTCATATTTATTTATCCCTTAATTATGATAGATAACCAGTGTCAACAACTCCCCCAAGCTTACCTTTTGCTAGTCCCTTAGCAAATATTCATGATGAATCAAGAATTGCTACTATGCTTTCATACCTCAAAGGTACATATGTTCAAACAAAAATCTTCCCTTGGATTAGAGTTAACTATTCTGACTTTCTCATATTACCTTTAACTATGGAGATTTTTGTCTTCACCTGGGTCTTTAAACAATTGAGAGATAGAACAATCAAGTTAAGCACTATATCTCTAACTCTTTTATCAACCTTCATTCCGGAGTTTTTGTATATTTTCAGAATGAAAATCAGAGATTTTACTGTATGACACTCTCAAATCGCTCTTTTATATTTTATGATTCCTCACTAGTGCATTTTCCTTCCTTCTATGGATATATATCCGGAGCTTTAAGAAGTGAAAAGCATATCTTACCAAGTCAAAGTTCAAAGTTTAGGAAGAAAGATGTCATATTCATAGATCAAGAACTTAGAACTTTTGAAATTTGTCATCTCTTGCTGGCATATTGTAATTAGAGGAACCATGGGCTATCTTTCTTTTTCTCTTTCATATTTTTATCATAACTCTTTTTTTTATTTTGAGGTAGTCAGACACTTGTCCCTTTTTATTTCCTCCTTATCATATTTTTGCATAGCCCATGCCTCTAACACAATACTACTTCGGAAGAGTGAATATTTTAATAAAACATTCTTGATCTATAGAGCATGATAAATTTCTCAATCATAACTAAAAAAACTTAGAACAAAGCAAGTAGCCTTATCTTAAGATCATATTAATGGCTCTGGGTAGGAATTCATGTGATGTCATACATGATCTCATCATTTGTTTTTAATCTTTTCAAAATGTAAATCTCCAGAATTCTAGTATCTCTAGGAATTAGATAAACAGCAGCTCAAACCTTTTTATATCATATCTCACAATTATCTAGACTTTAGATCAAGCATTTGCCATCCACAGGCTTCAGGTTCAGAGTTTATTCAGAACAACTTTGTCTAAAACTCAAGAAAATTTAAGTTTGAACAATAGATATTTAAGAGGGATTACGGCAGAGCAACTATTCATCATTTTCATCATGAGCAAAATTAAGTTCATATCAACTTAGGCATTTATTCATTATATACTATATTTATTTGGTTTTATAATAGTTATTCATCTTTTTATGGGTTTTTATATATATATTGACCTGGATCAAGCTAAAATGAAAAAATAGTCGTGGTACGATACTTATCGTGATAACTGAGGGTGTTCTCCCCCAAGCTGGATCTTGACGTGATCTTTTCCCCAGAGATGAGTAGACCATCAGCAGTGGCTTAAGTCCCTCTCTTCTTTATTTCCTCCTGAACTTAAAAATAGACAACACAACTAGTGGAACTTGATCAAGTGTTAGTGATAAATATTCTTTCCCTTTATCTAGTTGTCTAAAGCTCTTAATATCATTTATGTTCTTCCTTTCCACTAAGCAGAAATTCAGCAGTTCTCTACAGTGTCTCTTTTTAGATTTAATGGTGAGCCTTCATGTGCCCACATATTTTTCTCTTTTTTTTAAATTAATGGTGAGCCTTCATGTGCTCACATATTTTTGGTGTTTTGAATTTATTTATAGAATGAAAAACTTAAGAGGATAGAGATACTTACGTGAATACATGGGGGTGCCTTCCCCCAAGCTGAATGTTACGTGGATACATGGGGGTGCCTTCCCCCAAGCTGAATGTTGACGTAGTCACTTTGCAATGTAGCAGACTGGCAGTGGATATGTCCATCCTCTATTAGAGCTTTGATTGATGTTGATGTTTGTTGAGACAGTGCTCTAACAGTGGATGGAGCATTCACTTGTTCGTCAGCTTTTCTTGGCCTTTCAAATCCTGTAAAAAATAGACAACAAAACTTGTGGAATAGATTAAGCATTAGCGGTTGGCCACTCAAGCCTTAGTTGTCTAGAATTTCAGTAAGATCTCTTTATATTTTAATATATTTTTTTTTACAATGCAAGAAAAATGCAACAGGATGAATGTATGCATATTTATTTTTAGTATTATTATATTATTATTATTATATTTTTTATGCCACCACGGTGAACATTCCTGTGGGTTTTTACACACCATAGAATTATTCACATGGGGCTTCATGGTTTATGATGTAGTGTAACAAATGCAATATTTTTTATTCCTTTTCTAATGCAATGCAGAAATTAATATGTAGATGTATTATTATTTTTTTATGCCTCCACAGAGAATACATTTATGGGTTTTAACACACCACTAAACTGTTCTCATGGGGCTTAAAGTTTTTTTTATATTTTTATTTTCTTTTCTAATGCAGATATAATTTGCTAAAAAGTAAATATGCATCTACAAGTAAAATGATATGATTATGCAGTACTTAATTTATTGCTAAAGAAATATGGATAACTACCGAGTTACCTTCCGACGAGGATTCGATGTTTATAGTCTATCGAACAAGACTTCTTGCATGCTCTTTATTCTTCCTTGGGTGCGTCAGCAGATCCTCGTGGTGAAGACCTTAGTTGTACTTCAGTAGAGCTCTTTTTCTTCTTCAAGTGGCTGGTGGACTTGTCTCCTTTGGTTCACTGCTCTTCATATTCTTTAATGGTTGTTGGCATGATCATTTACTTTGAATCCTTGACAGCGTAGATGTTCATCACTTCTCTTGAGCTATAACCATTGATGATTGGCTCTTGAGTGGGCGAAGGCTTCGTCGGCATCATAGTGGAATTCCTATCTTCTGTTGAAACTCAGACAGACAACAAAGCTCGTGGAATAGATTAAGGGTTAGTGAAAAAACTACACCTTAATTATTTTAGAGTCTTGATTTATTTCTTTCAAGCACAAAGCAACAGAGTTTTGGATTTCCATTTATGTATGTGACTCAATGATGGTGCAATAATTGTTTTATCACATATGTATCAAGAAAATAGGAGGTAAATGTCAAACCAAATTTTTAAAGTGAAGCATTAATACTGTAAGCTAGCAACATCCTCTAGAATTCATGAAACTTTAGGAGACTACTCTTTGTATAGTGTGTCCTACTTGCAAAACTAAAGCAGAGATCAAGTGCATAAGTTCTGCTGGTGAGAAAACACCAATAGAACCAAAACTTCATTTACTCTACTCTAACCTTAGGCACATTTAATATGATAAGATTGGTATTTTGTGCATTGTTTCATTCTTAAAACATGGGTGATGAAATCAGAAGAGTGAGCATGAATTTGACAACGAGGGTTGAGTTGTTCAAGACTAAGTGATTAAAAGGGTGATACTCAAAGAACAAAGCATGTTGAGTTTTTTAGATTAAACATTTAAAGTTGTAACTCAAACATTTTGATTTTTTTATTTAAGTGCAGGGCAAGACCAAGGGAAAGCTTTTGTAGAGAATGATCACTTTACCTTAATATATTACCTTCATCATTGAAACACAGTGGCACCATGTGATGAGGGATAGATGATCTATCATGACCCCTTCCTTTTGTTTGAAGCTTCTCCTTGCATCTTGAGCTTGTTCCTAAGCATCTTGTCTCCTGTGTTGCACTTTATCTTCCTCAATCTCTAAGCTATCATTTTTCTCTCTCCTCATGAATCATGTTTGGGACTTATTGCTCCACTTATCATTTTATTCTTGAAAGCGTTAGTGGACAACACATACCCAAAGGGATATACAAGTAATGACAAGGGTAGTTTTGTCATAGAGCTAAAGTCACTTTCTATGCTACAGAGAAGTTAATCTTGGCAATTTAATTAGCATAGAACTTGTATCCCATATTTTATTTACCTTCATTGTTCACCATTACTTTTTCTCTAAAGGATTAATTTATTTGGTATCTTAAGTTTGATTTATAAGCTTAGAATTTGTAATATCATTCAAACTTAAAGAGACAAAGTAACAGTGAGTAGAGAGATTGCAAACCAGTGTGTCGGGATGTTGACACCTTCTTGATTGGGAGGATGAGCATGGTTGTAGAATTTTTGGAAGAGTTAGCCTTCCTCCCCACACTTAGACAAAGGTAAGTGTGAATGTTGAAGCATCCCTCGCGTTGTATTTGCAACTCTCATGTTCTCAGACATTGTTCACCCTGTAGTGGTTAGTGACAAGAATACCCAAAGGGAACTAGTCGTAAGAACATAATTATTTATTTATTTATTTATTTTAATTTATTTTTTTGTAAATTAAGACAAGATTCTAAATTTAAAAAGTCATAAGATAACTACCGATTGACCTCTCGGCGAGGGCTCGCAGTTTTTGGTTCGTTGAGCAAGACCTTTCTTTAATGGACACATACCCGAGGGAATATATAAAGTTAAAATATAGGTTGTCCCCTATTAAATTTATAATCCTTATCTATGCTATTGGGTAGATGGATTTAAAATTGTTTTAGCATAGACATGATTCATCATAGTTCATAGACAACTTGGTGGCTGTATTGTTTCATGGCTCAAGGCAAAGGTAGCTTATGGCAAAAGACAAAGTGAATATTCTTTGATACTTACAGTCCTATGCCTTGCTTCATCCCAGTGTGAGTTCATCTCTTGACTCAATTAAACTTACCATGACTCACAATGAAATTGTGAGTGGTACAACGTTTGGTGTCGTCACTCGTCACGTGCTTGAAAACTTGTAACGTTGACCTTCTTCGATCCTTGTGGGAGTTTGTCAGAAAGTCAAAGTGACAACAATTGTCTATACCTTATCTGGTTGATTCCTAACAAAGTGGTTGAATGGATCTTGAGGCTTGAGCAAAGCTCTGGACCCACAACGTATTTTGTCGGAAGTTCAAAACCAGTCATACACCTCACCCTGCATAAGACCAAAAACTATACAAAAGCCAGGGTGGGCCTGTTTGGATAAAGGGTGAATAATATATCTCAATTATCACATGTGTAAGAGTTCGCCTAGATGTTGAAAATGTATTCTAGCTACCATCCTTAATTACTCATTCATTCCCCGGCAACAGCGCCAAAAATGCTTGTTGACACTCCTTAATGGAATCACTCTAAGAATGAACCACATAAAATAATAATCTAGTGAAGGCACTAAAGAGTGTACGGGACACTACTAGCATCACTTAACGTCAGGTTGTCATCCCCAACATGAAACTAGCAATGTGATTATATCATAGCACTGACTCTAAAGATAAATATTTACCCGTAAGCGCACAGATAAATACACCCGTTGTAGCAGCATTTTACCCAGAGATATTCCAAGTGTCGTTATTTATAATTAGCACTAGGAATGAAGTGAGATAAATAAGGACAAGAGCTACTCTACACATGTGATAGGAGAATTGAGAACAAAGTAAGAACACACTCCTTTATCCTAAACAGGGATCAATCACAATAATGAGGTACACTATAAATGATAAAAGATCAATCTATGATAGTCCTTAGAGCATTTCAACTTAGACAAGGCATGCAGATTAGAATATACATTATAAAGAAGTATTCCTAAGTTATTCTAATTATAAGTCATAATATACATTGATTAGTGCAATTATATTTGGCAATCATTGGCTAGGTTATCCCATATTTATAATCAAGAGGCAACTCCATAGTAAAGGTGCCAAACAGAGTAACCCCTAAACCATGAGTTAACTGAGCCATACTGAACACTACATTCGGGAGGTGCAATACAAAGGACTCAACAGGCCTGTCACACCCGCGATCTACCACTCTATCTGGAACATAGGACGCATTCGCAGATAAATAGTGTATAGGCACCATGCCTACACAGCATCTATCACCCACCCAATGATCATTAAGATGAGCGCTATACAAACATGAGTATAAACATGATGATAATCTATCTATGCCAAATATATAATCAAAGCATACTACAAGCAGTATAATTAAGAATATAGTAATTAATGTCTTAGTCATATTAATTATATCTAAACTATTATGAACTAGACTATGAACTAGCACACAATGATGAACAATATGATGAACTAGAACACATAGATGAACTAGAGTATGAACTAGAACACAAACTAGAACTAGATTAAGAACTAGACGATGAACTAGACGATGAAGTAGAACTAGAACATGAACAATGAAGAACAATGAAGAACTAGAAGAACAATTATGAACTAGAAACACAATTAGATCCATAATGTTGATACAAGAGAGAAGATCTTGGGTTTACCGAGCCTTCTCGCGACTAGATCTGGAATCCAAGCGAAGCTTGCCTCTTCTAATTCTAATTCTATCTAGCTATGCCTAAGTTGAAGTGGCTCTAAGGAAATTAGGGTTTCTGATTGATCCTCCACCTCTTCTAATGACTTGAGATCTGAAGATGTCTGATGATTATGGAGAGGGGGTTCTGGGGTCTGGTTATATAGCCCTGGGCGATCAACCGTGGCCCTTGGATCAAACCGACTTAAGGTACGGCCGAGATGCATCCTAGAGGTCGGCGGAGGTACCTTGCAGAAGACGGAAGCCAGCGGGCCCAGGGGGGACCGGTCGGTCACCTGGTGGGACCGGTCGGTCCCACCAGTCGGCCTCTGGCGGTGGTCGACCTCCTGGTGTCTTCTTTCGTCCTCTGGAGTCTTCTAGAATAGTCCTGACGTGGTGGTTGCGTTATCTCCCGTCGGTTTCCTTCTATGGGAAGCTATTGGTGCTGATTTCCTGGTTTAGTCCCTGCAGAATCATATTTCACCAAAACTCGTGGAATATTGTCAGTTGAAACCCTAAACCTTTGTTGGTGATCAAATTCTTGCCCTTTTCATATTTATTTATCCCTTAATTATGATAGATAACCAGTGTCAACAATAAGCTCTGTAGAAATCCTCCTAAAGTACTGTGTAGAAACCCTCGGAGGCCTGAGGGTGCCTGGCGGTTGGAAACCACTCCTCGAAAGGAACTAGACGCAGGGCGTGCACCTGACGTGTTGTCGCGGTCCGCAGGTCCAAGTGCTCCACAGGTGGGGGTCCCTGTGGCCTCGGAGGGGGTCGACCACCCCGCCTCTGCCCCTCAGGTCGAGGAGAAACCTGAGTGCGAGTACGAGTGGACCGGCGGATTGGCTGCTGAGCTGGCTGCTCCTCGTGCTGACCCTCTGCCTAGGTCTCTGTAGCTGCGCTAAGCTCTGGAGCTGAACCACCAGCTGAGGCTACTGCGAGAGCATAGGCTGCCTCTGACGGAAAACGAAAATCCGGAGGGAGGACCTCAACTAGGTCATCGAGAGAGTACTGCACATCGTGAACCCAGACCACTCCGCCCTCGGTCTGAAGCAGAGTCTGCACCTGCTGCTCTGTAAGCAGATCATGAACCTTCTGTCCAGTCTACTGACCACCTGACTGACTGCCCTGAGCTGAAGACTGGTCGAGAATACGAAGACCGCCTGTCGAACCACCCTGCTCTGCTCACTCGGCTGCTCGTGCTGCTGCTAGAGCTATCTCTGAATCCCGATCAAGTCTCTTGCGCTTCTTGGTCACTAGCTTTTGCTTCCCCTTCCTCTTGCCACAAGAAGGAGGGCGAGGGGGAGGAGGATCTGCCCCGGGACCTCCACCGACGTTCTTGCAGCGAGCCATCGCTATAAGAAGAGAACCACTGAGACCAACTACCACGGACAAGACACACTGCCACTGAGAACCACTGCCACTGACAGGAGAGAAACTGGACTAAACCTCAGAGGCTTGGCCTCGTTCCGTATCCGCGAGCTTGGCCCCGGATTAAGCTGACACTGTCACACTGTTCACTGACACGGTCCCGACTCGCTGCAATAGATAGATAGGGATATATATAAGCATATATTAACTAGAGAGAAGAAGGTCCTATTGGAAGCAAAGCAAAGGAGATGAGACGAGAGGCCTGGCGTAGCTACCTGACGAGACGCGACGAATCGACCAAGCAAAGGTAAGAGACTGACACGTTCGGGCACCACGACACCTCGCCGGAAGGGTCTGCGCGAGAAGTAGGGCAAAAACGTGGTTAGATAGGCATGAACGGTGGTTTAGGCATTTCATCGAGCATGCGGCGTGCAGGGATATGGAGAAGGCAGGGGTGCTCACTGGGTGGAACTTCGTGCTGGTCGGAGATGAAGAAGAGCGCAGGGAAGAACAACACGAACTCAGTGGGGTGTGCTGGTGTGGTCGGCACCGGCGAGGTGGCCAGCCGGAGGCGGGCGGTCACGGGGAGGGCGAGGAGAGAGCGCGCGCAGGGGGAAGGGCGACGGTGCGGGTATGGGGGTGGAAGAGCGGCGACGTGGGCGCGGAGGTGGGCGGCGCGGGGGCGAGGGGTGGTGAGGAGGCGGCGGCCGGCGAGGTAGGCACAAGGAATCGCGACGGCGGGCTAGGGTTGGAGGGTGTACAGCGGAGACGGGGATTCGGGCGCGGGCGAGCTTGGGGTGAAGGCAAGGGCGTGGCCCACGTGTCGGTTGAATAAATTATTGCGCCCTTTAAGTGGCGACCGGACGCACCCGAGGCATGACCGGACGCACGAAGCCCCAGCGTCCGGTCACGAACAGAGAGCTCCCGAAACGCGTAAATCGCGATCGGACGTGTCCTGTCGCACACGACCGGACGCACCCATGCGTCCGATCACATCGCAGCAAATGACCGGATGCATGCTCGCTCTCCTGACTGGACGTGACAATGACACTGTTCATCAGCGCGTCTGTTGCACTGACCGGACGCACAAGCTGAGTCCGGGCACAACGTCCGGTCACAGGTAAGACCCTATTTCAACTCGATTTTTCGCGCCGGCTTCTCCCAACCAAGTTCCAACTCAAATAAGACGCAAATAAACACCAATTGGAACCTAGAGGAGTTACCTCTCTCAAACCCTCAAGTTTTTCAAATATTTTGCCATAGGCTAATTTAGTTTTCTAGATAAAATAAGCAATAAAACCCGAGGAGACAACATGTGGCCACCAAAACTAGGGGTCTCAACCAATAGGAGCTTCAAATGCTCCCCCTAGCGGTGGACGAACACAGTGGTTGCTCAAAACTTAACTGAAAAGAAATGACAAAGCAACATACATGCATATGCAATGCAATACGGAATTTAAATCTTGGTTGCTTGTCAAGTTTGGTCATGGGTAAGCTTCTTCACATGCTTTTTAGGGCGGTTATCTTAACCACGTCTGACAAGCCTATATGCATAGTGTAATGTAAACATGGCATATTATACAATGCAATGCAAAGACAACCCCCTTTCACCTTTTGACAAAGTTACTTAGATCAAGCACATTAAGCTCACTTCGCAATCTACAAAGGGTGTTCTCATCTAGGGGTTTTGTGAAGATATCCGCCAATTGATCTTCGGTTCTAACTCCCTCTAAGGATATGTCTTTCTTGGAAACATGGTCTCTAAGAAAGTGATGGCGAATATCTATGTGCTTTGTGCGAGAGTATTGAACCGGGTTGTTAGCAAGCTTAACTGCGCTCTCATTGTCACACAACAAAGGTACCCTTTCTAGGACTACACCATAGTCTAAAAGGATTTGTTTCATGTAAAGGATTTGTGCACAACAAGCATCCGCGGCTATGTATTCCGCCTCGACGGTAGACAAGTCCACACTATTTTTCTTTTTCGAACTCCATGAAACTAGTGATCTTCCAAGCAAATGGCACCCTCCGGATGTGCTTTTTCTATCTACTTTGCAACCGGCGTAATCCGAATCGGAATACCCAACGAGTTGGAAGTTAGCTCCTTTGGGATACCAAAGGCCAATGCTTGGGGTGTGCTTTAGGTACCTAAGGATTCTCTTCACCGCTATGAGATGTGATTCCCTAGGATTGGCTTGAAAGCGAGCACACATGCACACACTAAACATGATGTCAGGCCTAGATGCGGTCAAATATAATAACCTACCAATCATAGAACGGTAGAGAGTTTGATCAACCGGGTTACCTCCCACATCTAGGTCGAGATGTTCGTTTGTTGGCATTGGAGTCTTGATAGGCTTGCAATCATCCATGTTGAAGCACTTGAGGAGGTCTTTTGTGTACTTCTCTTGAGATATAAAAGTCCCCTCCTTCAATTGCTTGACTTGGAAGCCTAGGAAGAACGTGAGCTCGCCAATCATGGACGTTTCGAACTCCTTCGACATCAAGTCACCAAATTCCTTGCAATAGGCTTCATTTGTTGTTCCGAAAATGATATCATCAACGTAGACTTGACAAATGAAGATCTCTCCATCAAGCTTCTTGGTGAATAGTGTGGTGTCGACCTTCCCAATGATGAAGCTCTTCTCAATGAGGAAGTCCCGGAGGCGCTCGTACCACGCTCTAGGGGCTTGCTTGAGCCCATATAGCACCTTGGACAACCTATAAACGTGATTAGGATATCTAGGGTCTTCAAACCCGGGAGGTTGATCAACATAGACTAGTTCATTTATTAAGCCATTTAAAAATGCACTTTTCACATCCATTTGATATAATTTAATGTCATGATGTGATGCATATGCAAGGAGGATACGAATGGCTTCGAGTCTTGCAACCGGTGCAAAGGTCTCTCCAAAATCCAATCCTTCAACTTGAGAGAACCCCTTTGCAACTAGCCTTGCCTTGTCTTAACAACCTTGCCTTGATCATCTTCCTTGTTCCTAAACACCCATTTTGTTCCAATGACTCTTGCGCCTTTTGGTCGCTCTTCAAGTGTCCAAACTTGGTTGCGGGTGAAGTTGTTTAGTTCTTCATGCATGGCATTCACCCAATCCGGATCACCTAGAGCTTCATCTACAATGGTAGGCTCAACAAGAGAAACAAAGGAGTGATGTTCCATAAATAAAGCAAGTTTTTGAGATCCAGTCATTACACCCCTTGTCGGACTCCCTATGATGAGATCTTGAGGATGAGCTTGTAGTAGAGGAGTAGTCCTTCGATCAACCACTTGAGGGGCCTCTTGTGGAGCATCAACATCTTGTGCTTGTACCACCATTTGATCATGGGAGACATGAGTGTCTTCATTTGGATCCCTCCCATCTTTGTCATCATCTTGTGGTACGTTGGATGAGGATGGCTTGTCAATGACTTGCACATCATCATCATCATCTTTAGGCTTGATGGCTCCAACCGACATGTTCTTCATTGCTTCCCTCAATGGTTCATCACCTACATCATCAAGATTCACATGCTCTCCTTGAGAGCCATTAGATTCATCGAATTCCACATCATATGTTTCTTTTACCATCCCGGTGGCATGGTTGAATACTCGATATGCTTTGGACTTCAATGAGTAACCAACAAGAAAACCAATATCACATCGGCGTTGGAACTTCCCTAGGTGTTGGCGCTTCTTGTAGATGTAGCATTTGCACCCAAACACTCTAAAGAAGGATACATTCGGCTTCTTGTTGTTGAGTAGCTCATAGGGGGTCTTGCCAAGGAGACGATGGGGGAACAACCGGTTTGATGCATAGCAAGCGGTGTTGATTGCTTCCGCCCAAAATCTTTCCGGTGTAGAGTACTCATCTAACATTGTTCTTGCTAGGGTGATTAGAGTCCGGTTCTTCCTCTCAACTACCCCATTTGGTTGTGGTGTGTAGGTTGCAGAGACTTCATGCTTGATCCCAACTTCATCACAATATTCTTCAATGTGGGTGTTGTCAAACTCCTTTCCGTTATCACTTCTAATCTTTTTGATCTTCACTTCAAATTCATTTTGGGCTCTCTTGGCAAATTTCTTGAATGAAGGGGTTGCTTCGGATTTGTCATGAAGAAAGAATACCCAAGTGTATCTAGAATAGTCATCAACAATCACTAGGCAATAGAGATTTCCACCCAAGTTAGCATATGTTGTTGGCCTAAATAGATCCATGTGAAGTAGCTCCAACTCTCTTGATGTTGACACATTGGTTGGATGAGTATTTGCAACTTGCTTGCCGGCTTGACATGCACTACACAATTTGTCCTTCTCAAATTTGACATCCTTCAAGCCCCTAACCAAATCCTTATTCAATAGCTTGTTGAGAGTGTTCATTCCCACATGTTCCAATCTTCTATGCCATAGCCAACCAAGTGATTGCTTAGTGAACAAACATATCTTCAAGTTGGCATCTTCGGAGGAGAAATCCACTAGATAGAGATTGTTGTATCTAAAGCCTTGGAAGATCACTTGTGCATCATCTTTCTTGGTCACAACCACTTCTTTGTCGGTGAACAAACATTGAAAGCCAAGATCACAAAGTTGCCCAACGGATAGCAAGTTGAAGCTCAAGGATGCAACAAGAAGCACATTGGAGATGGTATGATCATTTGAAATAGCCACTTTGCCCAATCCCTTGACATTGCCCTTTGAGTTGTCACCAAATGTTATCTTTTCTTGGTCATCGACATTCTCTTCTAGTGAGGTGAACATCCGGGGATCACCGGTCATATGTTGTGTGCAACCACTATCAATCACCCAATGAGATCCACCCGTCTTGTAGTTCACCTACACACACAAGAAATCAAGCTTAAGCTTTCGGGACCCAAACTTGTTGAGGTCCCTTAACCTTCTCAACTAGTGACTTTGCAACCCATATTTGCTTTGGCCTATTCTTGTTAGGTGGCCCCATAAACATGACTTTCACTTTGCCACTAGAATCTTGTCTAAGCATGTAGTGAGCATTGAAAGCAAAGGGCCTATCATGCTTGGGCAAGGGTGTGGGTTTTGGCTCTTCACAATCGTGAGCAAAGTGTCCTTCCTTTCCACACTCATAGCATCTCCCAATCTTCTTCTTCTTTGGCTTTGTGATGCTCTTGCGTTGCTTCATCTTTTCTTCAAGAAAGCCAATGTCATTTCTATTGGTCTTCATTATGGTGTTCATGAGTAGCTCACTTTGAAGACATTGACCCTTGGTGAAGTTCCTCAATCCGGAGGTGAGGTGCTCTTTCTCCTTCTTGAGCTTGTCATTCTCTTGTTGGAGTTGCAATTGAGATGGTGTCATCTTGTAATCTCTCTCCATCTTCAATCTCTTGTTCTCTTCTTTTAGCATGTCTAGCTCAAGTGTCATGCTATAATCATCATCATGAGTTTCAATGACAACTTGCTTGGTGGTTGTAAGCTTCTCTAGATCAACCATGAGCTTTGCATTCTCATTCTAGATCAACCACTTTCTTGCCCTTGCCACTAGCTCTTTGCTCATCATGCTCACTAACCAAGTCCTCACAAGATGTTGCTATGTCACACTTAACAACAAGGTTAGGGGCATCATGTGTCTCATGTGAAAGCATATCATAAGCAATGGTGAGAGTATCATAGTCAACTTTCACTTGAGTGTATTGTTCTTTGAGCAAAGCATGACTAGTGGTAAGATCACTATGCATCTTATCATGTTTTTCATTTTTAGCTTTGAGCTCCTTGTTAGAGGACTTGAGCTCCTTGATGGAAGATGACATAGTAGCAAGTTCATTTTTTAGCTCATCACTAGCATGCATAGCATTGTTATATTTCTCAACAAGAGCTTCATTGTCATGAACAAGCCTTTCATTTTTAGCTCTAGTCTTTCTTATGTTTTTAGTGTAGTTGTTTAGCAATTCAACAAGTTCATCATAAGAAGGAGCTTTAAACTCTCCATCACTATCATCATCACTAGAATCATCATCGCTTTGTACCTTTCGATCACCCTTTGCCATGAGGCATAGGTGTGTAGAGGATGATGGCGGCGGCGGTGGTGGTGGTGTAGAGGACCCAATGACTAGAGCGGCCACCTTCTCCTTCTCATCATCACTACCTTCATTGGATGAGCCACCGGAGGAGTCAATGTCGGTGAGCCAATCACCAACAATGTAAGCTTTGCCACCTTTCTTGTGGTATTGCTTCTTCTTCTTGCCATCCTTCTTGTAGGGCTTCTCATTCTTCTTCTCATCTTTGCTAGATGAGTCATATTTCTTGCCCCTGTTCTTGTTCTTGTAGCTCTCTTTCTTGGGCTTGGGGCATTGATGAGCAAGATGGCCAAGGTCTCCACAATTGTAGCAATCCATTTTGGAGATTGGCCTTCTCTTGCTACTAGTGAAGAACTTCTTTCTTGAGTCAAAGTTGACTCCATTCTTGTGAAGCTTCTTCAACATCTTGGTGGTCTTCCCCACCATGAGAGCAATGTTTGAATCATCTTCATCATCACTTGTGCTCTCATGGTGCACCTCAATTGCCTTGGACTTGCCCTTCTTGTCTTGGCTTGCTTTGAAGGCCAAGTCCTTCTTCTTGTCGGTGGAAGAGCCACCACTTGGTGTGATGTGCATGTACATCTCATGAGCATTGATCTTCCCCAAGATTTGTGTTGGTGTGGATGTGGAAATATCACCTTGATGTAGCACCATCACAATGTGTCCATACTTGTCAATGGGAAGGACACATAGAATCTTCCTCACAACATCGGATGGTTGCATTTGTGTGAGGCCAAGACCATTGAGCTCCTCTACAAGAACATTCAAGCGTGAGTACATTTCATTGGCATTTTCATGAGCAAGCATTTCAAAAGAATTTAACTTTTGCATAACCAAATGATAACGCTCCTCACGCTCACTCTTGGTTCCCTCATGGAGCGCACAAATGTTATCCCATAATTCATGGGCATCCTTGTGGTTCCGAACGCGGTTAAACACATCCATGCAAATGCCTCTAAAGATGATATTTTTGGCCTTTGCATTCCACTTCTCATTTTCTTCCTCATGAGGGGTTAGACTTGTACCCTCCTTAGGCTTGGGAAAGCCGGTGATTGCGGCTTGGCGGCATTTTACATCTACCGCTTCTAGGTACGACTCCATACGGATTTTCTAATATGGAAAGTCATCTCCCTCGAACATGGGAGGTGGTCCATCACCTCCGGACATCTTAACTTTAGGCGGTTAAGCCTAAATCGAGAGCACGAGGCTCCGATACCAATTGAAAGGATCAAGATGCCGAAGAGGGGGGGTGAATTGGGCTTTTCTAAAACTTTTGCAAGAATTAAATCCTAACAAGACCAATTAACCCCCTAGTGCCTAGAAGAATGTTTCTCTAGAATCAACCAAGCAAAAGATCGAAGGTAAGACATTTCTACTCTACCAAAGCAATTCAAATAGAGATGAACAATAAGTAAATTGCGGAATTGAATTGCTCAAATGTAAATGTGAAAGTAAAGAGAGTAGAGATGACAGGACAATCTTTTTTCTGAGGTATCGAGGTGTCGGCACACCCCCTAGTCCTCATTGGAGCACCCGCGCAATGGTATCGCTCCCCCTTGATCCGCGCAAGGATCAAGTGCTCACTACGAGCTGATTCTTCGCCACTCCGGCCCGGTGAATCGCTCGCTACCGGTCACAACATGGCTTGGGTCATCCACAATGCCTCCGGATGACCACCAAGCTCTCTAATGGCCACCAAGACGTCTAGGTGATGCCGATCACCAAGAGTAACAAGCAAGAACTCTCACTTGACCAACACAAGGCTAATGAGATGGGTGGATGCACACTTGCTACTCTCAAATCACTAATGAGGTGTTTGATTACTCAATTATCAAATCTCTCAACCTCACTAGGCCTCTTGCACTCACAATGTGTTTGGCAACCTTTCAAATGAGCAAGATAGACAACATGAATGAGGAGGAAGCATATTTATACCCCCCAACTCAAAACATGCACGAAGAGGTAAGTCCAGCCAGTTACACACTGACCGGACGCACCTGTCGGGGTTACCGAACGCGTCCGGTCAGTGTCTAACGGCTAAATGATGTTAGCCCTGACACCTGTACGAAGCACTGACCGGACGCGTCCGGTCATGAATTTTCCTCTCTGGACGCGACCGGACTCACCCCCTGGTGCATCCGGTCGATAGCTGAGGGAGAGTCCGGTCACAGCTAGACTAACCCCTCAGTGAGCACCACTAACCGGACGCATACCCTAGCGTCCGGTCCCTAATGTTCCAGCGTTCAGTCGCTATTTGAAGTCCGAAATGACTTCGGTTTGCGACGCTCCCTTCACGAACTTTCTTCCTTATGATCTTAGGGACCTTTCTAAGCTACCTAGGGCTTTGGTTAACAAGTGTGCACCACACCTAACTCAAAAGTCTCACCTAGGTCAAGCTACCCATTCAAACCCCTCTTAATAGTACGACCAAAGTTAAAACAAATACCTATGCTACTCTAACTGTCCTTCAACACCAAATGACACATAGAACTAGCCTATCACCGTCTTCGTCGTCCATCCTTTGAAAACCAAACGAATTCCATCAATAAGGGGGCATGAATACCATAGTGCCCTCATGATCATCATTACCATGACCTAACTCAACTGTTTCTGCAAAACACGCGTTATTCATAGTAATTTACCGTTGTCATCCAATCACCGAAACCCACTGGGGGCCTAGATGCTCACAGCGATGTCGCGTCATACTTGGCGTTGCTTCTGCTCGGTCTCGATGATGACGTTGCCGCCGAAGATGGAGAGTGTCCTCGCTGGTGCACGGAAGGCGGGCTCATGGGCGTCGGGATCCTTGTCCTTGTCGATTCGCGATCGCTTGTCGTTGCTCCCGCAGACGTTGTGGGCGATGGTGTCGCACTCACGCATGGAGTGTTTGGCACCTTTGTGGAGAGGACAAGGGCCGTTGAGGAGCTTCTCGTAGTAGTTGTCGTAGGTGCGCCTCGGCCGAGTATTGGTGTTGGTGATGTAGCAACGGTCGCGCCGACAGTGGTCTGTTCTCTGACTGGAAGACTCTGGCCGATCATGCCGGCGATCTCGGTCATCGCGGTGGTCGTGTTGCTTGGAGCGGTGGTCGTGTCCTTCATTGCGCCATTCATTGCGGCGATCATCATCACGGCGACGCTCCTGGGACCGTGATCGTCGACGCGGGCGTTCGTGGTGGCGATGGGCGTCGTCGGCGTCGGCGTAGGAGTTGGCGATCGTCATCAGTTCAGTAACCGTGGCTACCTTCTTTTGGATGTTCTTGTCGCGGAGCTCCTTGTGGTGCGGGCCGTTGGAGAACATGGAGATGGCTTCCGCGTCGGCGATCTCTGGGATCGTGAGGCGCATGTTGGAGAATCTTCGAATGTAGCTCCGGAGGCTTTTGTTGTGCTCCTGGTGGACGTTTTGGAGATCGTAGCGCATTCCTGGTTGAACGCAGGTAGCGCTGTACGTCTTGTCGAAGACTTCCTTTAGTTGCTCCCAGGTGTCGATGGAGTTCTCGGCGAGCTTGTGGAGCCAACTGTTGGCTGAAGGCGACGGCATGACGGGGAGGTACTTGGCCATCACATCGGATCCTCCTCCGGCTGCTTGAATGGCGATTTTGTACGTGGTGAGCCACTGCTCCGGGTTGGCCTTTCCGTCGTACTTGTCCACCGTGGTGACCTTGAAGCCTTGAGGCCATTGGACGGCTCGGAGCCGAGAGGTGAAAGGGCATGGCCCTGTCGAGGCGTCGAGAGCCGGAGCTTGATCGCGGGCACGATTGGCTTGGGAGACTTCCTAGTCGCGACGTGGCGGCGTTCGCCTTCGGCGCGAGGGGTGCGGGCTTGGCGGCGTCCCGCTGTACGACGATTCGGAGGGTGAGAGACAACGCCCTCTCTTGTTGCACTGCACGACAACAGCTTTGACGTGGACGACGACCTTTTGTAGCTCCGGGGTTGTCGGAAGCTTGGAGAGCTCGTTGAAGACGACGGCGAGGTTGGCGCTTGGGGTCGGGTAGACGGGCTAATCATCGACCCTGTCGAACTCGTAGATGAGGTTGCGGCCTCCAGCATGGCCATGATCCCAGCGTTGTTCGTTGTCGCGATGCTCTCGGTCGCGGCGCTCCTGGTCGCGTCGCTCGTCATCACGTCGGCGTTGTCGGTCGATGTTGCGTTGCTCCCGATTGGCGCGTTCGCCTTCCGTTTCGTTTGGAGGTGGAGGATTGTCGGCGGAGACGTTGAAGATGATGCCACCGTGATATGGTGGGAAGTCAGCTCCGGAGTCGGTGGAGATAATGGTCGTAGACCGCGTGGAGGTGGAGCCGTTTGTCGTGGTAGATCCGGACGTCGAAGTCACCGAGACGCTATCGCTGGAGATTTCTTGGAGAATCACAATGCCGACGAGTGGAGCTAGAGTCGTCCGGGCGTGCACGCTGGTCGGAGGCATCTGGTCGGAACCAGAAGATTGGAGCTGGTCGGAGAGCTGTCGCAGCGCCTGATGCTGATATGTAGGGACCGCGCCGCGTAGCCCGAAGGGTATGATCGTTGGAGACGAAACATGGCGACGAGGCGGACATAGATCCGATCTGGGGCGGCGGGCGAGCCGAGCGTTGGAGACTCCCGATGTTGTACCTGAAAGCTGTTCAAGGCAAGGTTGGTCGGAAAGCTGTATGCGAGCTACCTCGATGGCGTCGATGCATTCCGCGATCCCTTGGTTGGCCCGGTCAATAGCTTCAATCAGGTCGTCGCAAGGGACGATTCTTGGCGGGCGGCGTGTCGGCTTGGTGACGCTGCGGGTGGACGGCGGAGCGTCCGGCGCAGGAAGCTGCGCAGATTCCACGATTTCTGGTGCGGGAACGTGGTCACCCATGGTCCAGATCATAGATCCGATCTGAATAGTGGTGCCAGCCTCCGGAAGGACCATGGAGTAAGGGAAAGTGACCACTTGGCAGATCATGGTGTCGTAGCACACACCCCCTACCAGGCGCGCCAACTGTCGACAAAATATGGTCGATAGTCTACCGAAGGGTATGCCCAAGGTAGTAGATTGAGCGGTGGAGGCGTGCGAGACATCTCCAAAGCGTAGACACAGGGACGTGAGACGGCGATTTAGACAGGTTCGGGCCGGCAAGTCACCGTAATACCCTACGCCCCGTGTTCTGGTGGCTGGTTTGTATTGATGGATTGGAATATGGCGTGTGTTTGGAGGGGATCCCTGCTCGCCTTATATAGTCGGGGAGCGGGGTTACAACTTGCCGAATCCTAACAGATTACAATCAGTTCCTTTTGGCAAGGAATCCGGGTCTATCTATTCGGATCTTCCTTGTCGAGCAAGTCATCAGGAGAGTCCTCGGCGGCCGCGATGGCCTGGTCGCGGGCTGCAAGGCCTTCTGGTTGGGCCGTATCTGCAGGAGAGCCCAAGTCGTTCCATGGGTGTATACGGGTGTAATATCCCCACAAAACCCTTCATCACATTTCTTCTCAAACTTGCCAAGTCTTGTGCCCTTCTAAAATATGTAGCATTTGCATCCAAAGACCCAAAAATAAGCAATGTTGGGTTTTCTATCATTTGGGAGCTCATATGGTGTCTTCTTCAATAGAGGGTGACAATAGAGCCGATTGCTATAATAGCATGTTGTGTTGATTGCTTTGGCCCAAAAAGAATCACTCATATTGTATTCACTATGCATGGATCTTGACATGTCAATGAGTGTCCTATTCTTCCTTTCAACTATCCCATTGGATTGAGGTGTATACTTGGCCGAGAATTAATGCTTGATTCCAAACTCATCACATAGCTCATCAACTCTTGTGTTTCTAAACTCACTTCCATTGTCACTTCTCACTTTCTTGATTCTTCAATCAAACTCATTTTGGCTTCTCTTGACAAAGGTTTTGAATATACCAAACACTTCACTCTTGTCAACGAGAAAGAAGACCCATGTGTATCTTGTATAGTCATCCACTATCACAAAACCATACTTATTTCCCCCAATACTTGCATATGTAGTTGGTCCAAACAAGTCCATGTGCAACATCTCAAGTGCATGTGTAGTGCTCATCATTCCTTTGTTAGGATGGGTGTTTCCAACTTGTTTTCCCATTTGGCATGCACTACAAAGTTTGTCCTTCTCAAAGAGAACATCTTTTAGCCCTCTCACCATGTCATGCTTCACTAGCCTCTTTAGTTGCTTCATTCCAACATGTCCCAAGCGCCTATGTCATAGCCAACCCATACTTGATTTGGTGAATAAGCATGTTGTCAATTGAGCTTCACTCACATCAAAGTCCACCAAATAAAGGTTATCATATATAAATCCTTTGAAGACCAAATCACTTCCATCAACACTCACTATCTCCACATCATCAACACCAAATATGCATTTGAATCCCAAATCACACAATTGAGCCACGGACAAAAGATTGAAGTTGAGAGATTCCACTAATAGCACATTGGAGATGCTCAAGTCATTTGATATTGCAATCTTCCCCAAGCCTTTTGACCTTGCCTTTCTTGTTGTCACCAAATGTGATAGCATCCGCATGATCATTGCCACTAGTGTTGATTGATTTGAACATTCTTCCATCTCCGGTCATGTGTTGAGTGCACCCACTATCAAGCACCCAATGCCTTCCTCTCGCTTTATAATTTACCTACAAAGAGATCAATTCCTTTTAGGTACCCAAATCTTTTTGGGTCCTCCAAGGTTAGTCACCAAGCTCTTGGGCACTCAAATTGCCTTCATCTTTGGGCCAACCATGGGTGCACCAATGTACTTAGCCTTCACACCATTAGTGCCCTTTGTAAGCATATAACAAAAATCAAATCTAATAGATGAAACATGAGCATTGTTCTTGTTCTTGTTCTTGTTAAAGCAATTTTGCTCTATATGCCCGGATTGCTTGCAATTATGGCAAAACCGACCATTGCTCTTCACAAAACAAGTCTTGTGACGAGCAAAAGACGCCTTGCCCTTCTTGGTGGTATAGCCAAGTCCCTCCTTGTTGAGTGGACACCTTTGGCTACCCAAGCACTTAAGCAAGCGGGCATCTCCACCATAGGCATTGCCTAAAGCATGAGTGAGCTCATACACCTTGTTCTTAAGGTTCTCATTTTCTACCACTAATGATGAATCACAAGTAGTAGAAGTAGTCATTTTAGTTGAGCTAGACGATGATGATGCATTGGTGGGAGCAACAATAATAGGAGCATAAAATGATTCATCAAGTATATCACAAGTTACTCCTACATTGTATGTCTCTACAACATCCTCAATCTTACTTTGATCAAGGAGGGAGGAGTGGGCTTCCTTAAGCCTAGTGTGAGCTTGGTCAAGCTTCTCATGGGCTTCCTCTAGCCTCTCATGAGTAGACTTGAGCACATCAAAGGATTGCTCAAGAGCCTTATTGGCCTTGCACAATTCTTTGCACTCCTTCCTCTTAGTCTCAATGTAAGAGTGAGCATCTTGTAGCATGCTCATGAGGTCCTCCTTTGAGTACTCCTCATCATCATCACTCTCACTCTCACTTTCACTCTCATCGGATGATACCTTAGTGGTCTTAGCCATGAAGCATGTCGATGGAGTGTTGAAGATAGAAGGCTTGCTTGAGATAGCAAGACTAGCCATAGCCTTCTTCTTGGTGGTCTTCCTCTCATCATCTCTAGAATCATTATCATCACATGAGGAAGCATCACTATCCCATGTCACAACATAGGAACCACCCTTCTTCTTCTTCTCCTTCTTCTTCTCTTTCTTTTCCTTCTTTTCTTTCTTGTCTTTCTTCTTGCTCTTCTTGTGATGATCATCTTCATCACTAGAATAAGGACAATCCACAATGAAGTGATCCTTGCTCTTGCATCTATAGAACCTTTTGGTTGTGCTTTTGGTTGCATCTCTTCTCTTTCTTGTAGCATAGCCCTTCTTCTTCATGAACTTGCCAAACCTCTTGACAAATAGATCCATTTCATCATCATCCATCTCACTAAAGCTTGTACTAGCTTCATCATCACTTTCCTCCTTCTTTACTTTGCCCTTGCTCTTGCTCTTGGAGGATGAAGCCTTGAATGCTACGGTCTTCTTCTTCTTCTCTTCCTCTTGGGTTCCCCCATCCCGTTCCACACGGTATGTGTCTTGTGTGACCACATCACCTAGTACATGGTTTGGGGTCACCGTATCCAATCCTTCCCTCACTAGGATAGTCACCAAAGTATCAAACCTTGGTGGTAAGCATCTCAAGAACTTGTGAGAAAAGTCCTTGTCCTCCACTTTCTCTCCCAAAGCCTTCAAGTCATTGATAATCACTTGTAACCGGTGGAACATTTCCGGTATGCTTTCATCATCTTGCATCTTGAAGGTAGCAAGCTTGTCTTTGAGGATGTATAGCATGGCACCCTTGACCGCCTTGGTACCCTCATATGTCTCCTCCAATCTCTCCCATATCTCACTTGCTCTTTCAAGGTCCTTGATTTTCTCAAACACCTTTGTGTCAAATGCTTCATAGAACAAGTTGATTGCCACATCATCCCATTGTAGCTTCTCTTCTTCACTTGGAGTGGGACTTGCGGTGTCAATTACCGCAAAATCATGCTCAATTACTTCCCAAATCTTCCTATTTATTCCTCTTGTGAATGCACACATCTTCCTCTTCCATCAATCAAAGTTGGTGCCGTCAAAATGTGGTGGCTTCCCCATATAGTTGATTTGAGCCATTATAACACCGGAGGATGTTAAGCCTCAAATAAACGGTGACCACGGCTCCGATACCACTTGAAAGGTTCGAATTGGCTAGAGGGGGGTGAATAGCCTAATTAAAAATCTACAAAATTACTTAGGCAAACACTAATAGTATAACAAATGGCGAAGCTTTTTGCGCTAGCCTAATAGTGTGTTGCAAGCCACCTATCCAACAATTCTACCTAATAAGACTATGTCACACAAACAATCTAGAGATAGTATCTACTAGGAACAAGTGAAGGTATGAAGGGAAATTCTAGTGAACTAATCACAACTAGCTACACATGGTATATAATAAGAGAGATGTACGACAAGTGAAGATAACTACACAAAAGAAATAGCTCAAAGTAAATGCGCAAAGTAAATGAACTAGAGAGAGGTGGTTTCACCGAGCCTTCGGGATCGCCTAGTAGAAAGCCAATCACCGGTGAAATCCACTTGTAAAGCCAATCGCCAAGATAGATGCACAATCACAATAAGCACACGGGACACCAATATTTATCCCGAGGTTCACGTGCTTGCCGGCACGCTACTCCCCATTGTGTCGACCAACACTAGGTGACCCGGTGGCTAATCAGCACAAAGCCAAGCTCACAAAGAGCGTCACAAGAATCTACCGCTAGCGAGGTGGCTCAATGACACGAGCAATCCACTAAGGATGCCTCTTGCCGCTCCGGTGAGGTGAGGCTCCAAAACCTCTCACAAACACGAATGGTGGTGGCCAAGGACAATCACCATTCTTGCCAACTCCACCTCAACTCCTCCAAGCCATCTAGGCACCGGCAAATGCCAAGAGTAACAAGCAACTCAAGGCCGATGCGAAGAACTAGTGCCACTAGAATGAACTCTTTTCAAATCTTAGCACTAATTACTCAATCTCGCTTAGTTTGATCAAATCAACACTACAGATGAGTTGGGAGGCTTGGCTATGCTCACAAGAATGCTTAGAGATCAAAATGTGCAAGAGAGAACACATGTGAGCCGTCCAAGCCACTTATATAGGCCACTCAAGTCGGCCTAGCCATTGGGCTGAAAACGCGTCCATCGGATGCGCCGGTGTCGGGGCCATCGGAAGCTCCCCCAGCATTCGATGCTTCGATGAGCACCACGTGTCCTTGTGATACGAATTTGAGCCGCCCGATCCCAACGGTCAAAAACCTTCGTGCCACGGTTAATGTGACATCGGACGCGCCGATGCCACTAGTCTTTTCAGTTTTTTTCCAACGCCGCATTGGACGCGTCGGCACCCTTACATCGGACGCTCAACCCCTGTGTCCGATGACCATGCAGAGAGGTTCCAGAATGCCCCCAAGCACATCGGACGCGACCGATGGTTTGGCATCGGACGCAGGCTAGCGTCCGATGATCCCTGCAAAGCTCGCTCGCGCCACATCATCAGCATCGGACTCTGCAACAGTGATTCCTCAGTGTCCGTTGCCAGCATCTGATGCTCCTTCAACATAAGTTTGTAGCTAGGGTTAGCCATAGGACCCTCGGCCCAGCGTCCGATGCCGCCGCCTCCAGCGTCTGATGCTGCTAACTCAGCACCTTTCGCTTTCTAACTTCTACCCTTGCTCCCATGCGCCAACACCAAAGTGTTTCAACACTTGTGCACGTGTGTTAGCATTTTGCAAATCATTTTCCAAGGGTTTAGTTAGTCTCTCACTAGGTCTAAAGCATCAATATGTTAAGAACTTCTAGTGACACTTGAATGCCACATAAGCCGTGAATTAACTCCCCTTAATAGTACGGCTATGTATCCTAAATGTGATCACACTCGCGAAGTGTCTTGATCACCAAAACAAAGAGACCTATAGATTACACCTTTGCCTTCGGGCCTCTTTGCTCCATCTCTTCTCTTCTTCATTTCACCAAAGGTAGAGCACTTGATCTCTTCAATTGCATGTGGCCATCACCATCATCCATGGTTGCCAACTTGCTAGCTCCACCACTTGGCTTGGTCTCAATCCTTTCTTATAATCTACACATATGCTTAGCAATAGGATTAGACCAAATAGGTTTCATCAATTAACCAAAATCAAACTAGGGCTTTCATCGGGGACCAATTCCATAGCAAACTCCACATCCTTGTCTGGTGGTAGTCCTAGCAACTCATCAGGGAAAACATCTGGAAACTCACACACTACTGGAATCTCAGCCAACTGCTTTGCCATAATGGCGAACAAAACACCTAACTGATGGGGGTTCCAGGGTAGCTTTACCCCGAAAGAAAACCCATTCTGAGGGCTAACCATAGTGACCACTCGATTCGCGATATCCAGATTAACCTTCCAACGTTTCATCCATCCCATTCCCAAAATCACATCCAAACCAAAACCAGGTATCACTATAAGATCCACATAGACCTTCTTATCCCCAAAAGTGATTTCCATTTCCTTAGCTAGTTTGCGGGTAGAAAGAACAGCCCCTGCTGAACTTATTTGATAACCCCGATCCAATTCTACCAACTTAGGGTTGCTTCTTAAAACAAAATTCTCACTAATAAAAGAATGTGATGCTCCAGAATCAAATAAGACAACTGCAGGGCATTGGTTCACAAGAAACGTACCAGTAGTGACAGGTTCTCCTTCGGGCACTTCCTCAACAGTGGTGAAATGCACATTGTCAGTGCGGGGTCGAGGATGAGTGTACTGCTTCTTAGGTTGGGGGCACTGATGAGAGAGATGCCCAGTTTGACCATAGTTGTAGCATGGTCCAATCACATACGGAGTCTTCTGTCCTCCCGGACCTCCTGCTTTAGCTTTATTTTGCATCATGGGGGCGGTGTAGGGTTTCTGAAAGTTCAAGCGGGGACGGTTGTTGGTCATCTTCTTCTGAGATGGGCGGAATCTTGCCCCTGAGGCTGGCGAGCGAAACTGAGTCCGAGAACCGAAGGGGCCCTCTGCTGAGAAGATCCGCCATCATTGGCATGACGATGATTCTCCAAGGTCAACCTGCTGTCATTAGCCTCTTGATTCAGACAGTCACTAAGGAAGTCACTGAAAGTGGTGCGGTGGCTGTTTCCCATCTTGGAGAGCATAGTGGCATTCATGTCATGCTTGAAACTAGCAATCTTTTTGGCCTCGGTATTCACAAAGTCTAGGGCATAGCGAGAAAGATTGTTGAAGCTGTGCAGATACTCTAACATAGATCTGGTTCCCTGGGACAACCTCATCAACTCTGTAACCTTCATTTGCATCAGGCCACTAGGGATATAGTGCCTGCGCATAGCGGTAGAGAACTGCTCCCAAGTAACAGGTGCATTCTCTGGCAAGGGCGCACGGTACTGGGACCACCATAGTCCTGCAGGTCCTTCTAGCATATGAGCTGCATACTCAGCCTTCAGCTCTTCCATCAAGCAAAGAAGACGGGACTTTTGAGTGATTGAGTTGATCCATTCATCTGCTTCTAGCGGTTCAGTGGCTTCCTTGAACACAGGTGGACGGGTGTCCAAGAAGTCACGGTAGGAGTTGTACTGATTTGGCTCGGGACCTTGGCGCTACTGGCGCTGCTGCGTGGTGTTACCATCTATGTCACGGAGCATAGCTCCCATCTGTCTCTGCATCTCCTCTATGTTCCTTTGGCTGCCCAAGAATTGGCCAAAGAAAGCACCTGCTGACATCGGGGGAGGTGGAGGTGGTGGCAGGTTCTCTCCGTGACTGCCTCCTTCCGGGTCACGCTGGCTGCGAGTGTGGACCGACATCTGCACATCTCATTAATGAGCAACAATTAGGTGATGTCACATCGAACATGAATAAATACCGTGATGTACACAATTCGAAAATTAAGCACACGACCATATATAGTTACTTATTTCCATATAACATCACAGAATAACTGCTCATAAATAAGAACACAAATGACGATTTTCCATAAAAGGTGTCAGATCGAAGTCTGGACATCATCCAAGAGTCTTACATGCCATCACAGAAACTGAGTCACACAGATAAACATATGTCTGGGTTACATCAAAAGAGACCAAAGCACTACTAGCAAAAGACCGGCTCCTAGCAAATCTAGCGCTCAAACGTCTCCAGCGTCAGGCTCGACTCCTACTCCGTCCTACGGCCTCGTCCTTGGGTGCAGGGTCGGGACCAAGCACCACTTTGTCCTGTGTCTCGGGCACCTCAACTGCAGCTGTTGCCTGTGCCTCGTGGTGGAACTAGTGGATCGCCTCGTGGAGGTTGTCGATGTAGGCCTGCTGATGGGCGACGTGCTGCACCAACTGAAGAGCACGCTCTCTGAGATCATCGAACGCGGACCAGGCTTCATCCGTTTGCATCATTATCGTCAAGTACATCTGCTTGGTGATGGTGCGAGCAGTATTCTCTGCTCTTGCGGTGGCGTGGGCCTCGTCACACTCCAAAGTGCCCCTGTGCAGCTCCTCCTAAAACCGGGCTACCTCAATGTTGAACTCCTCCTGAAGCTTCCTCTTGCTCTAATAAGTGGTAGTGAGGGTAAAGGACACACCCTCCAAACTGCGCTCCAGGCTCTCACAGACACCAACCAAGGCTCCTGTGGCGCTCATCGCTGATGTCTCGCAGTAGAACCTCTCCTCTGGGCCTCCTGTCAGGACTGCCTCCAGAGTCTGCCTCCAATCCAAGGGAAAAGGTGACCCACGAGGGAACACCCCTGCCATGGCACTAGCAAGGTCAGCGGGGAAATGAGCTATGATGTCCTTCAGAACCAGATAAGCTTCCCTGTTTGCCCCATCCTTTTCACAACTGCCCTTGGTGATCTCTGTCCATCCTGTCCAGTGCGGCTTACTAGCTGAAAGGTCCTAGTTTGGTTTTGGTAATTGAGTGACAACTTAGGTGGACTAATATGTGTTTGAAGTGAATTACACAGGTGATTAGTCCATAGGTGATCATGTGTGAGCAACATATGCCATAGAGGTGAAATGGCTTGGAAGATGTTGCAAGGCTCACACATGTGAAGAAGGAGCTTAATGCACATGAAACATGACATGTGGTCATGTGGCTAAGATGGTGAAGATCAAGGCAAGACTTGGCTTGATGGACCGGTTGCAAAGGTGAAGGGCAAGTTGGAGGCTTTGAAGCCGTTGGTACCGAGTGTCGGGAGGCTTAAGCAAGACTTGGCGCCGAAGGACCGAAGCGATGGTGAAGAGCAAGTGATGTCAAGATCGATGGACCATGGAGGCCATGTGATGATATGAAGTGGATCATATCATTTGATGAAGAGGTTGGTGCATGTGTTGCATCAACACATGGAGGAGATGGAATGGAATGCGCAAGGCAAAGGTATACTTATAGGGCATTTCATTTCACCGGTCATAGGTGTGTAGAGAAGATTATGACCGGGTTTAGGATAGATGGCCGTACTATTAAGAGGAGCAAACTTGTTTGCATATCGGTCATCTAGTGCCACTTGAGCGATCTAACTTTGCGATGTTGTTAGGATCGAGTGGCGTGGTGAAAGCAAGTGAAAATCCTTTGAAAAATGATTGTGAAAATGCTAACACACATGCACATGATGGTGTACACTTGGTGGTGTTGGCACATTTGCAAAGGAGAAGGTGTTGGAGTTGATTCGGATCAACTCGGAGAAGTTTCGGAGAAAACTTTGGTTGAAAAAGAGAAGCGATGGATCTTGGATTGGAATTCTGTACTAATCCTTTGTGATTTGGATCTTGTATTCATGTGGGATGTGTAGCCCTCTGAATAAGCTTTCCAAAATGTCCAAGATCATCGAAATCGGAGTTCGGAGCTAAGAGTTATGGTCGTTTTAGCGCGGAGGTCGGTTTTGGCCTAGAGGTAGTACCGACCCTACTACCGACCCTGAGGCCGGTAGTACCGCCATAACCTCGGTACTACCGACCCCTCCGCGAGCAGATTGCAAAACTCTCTGTTCGGGGGAGTTTTTGGCCTACCGGTAGTACCGCCATAACCTCGGTAGTACCGGGGCCGGTAGTACCGACCCTGAAGTCGGTAGTACCGACCCTACTACCGACCCCTCTGTAGGCAGCGCGCAAACTCTCTGTTCGGAGGAGTTTTGGCCTAGAGGTAGTACCGCCATAACCTCGGTAGTACCGGGGCCGGTAGTACCGACCCTGAAGTCGGTAGTACCGACCATACTACCGACCCTACTACCGCCCGTGTTAGAAAGGCGATTCTAACGGTCCTTTTGACCGCCGGTAGTACCGACCCTTGGGTCGGTAGTACCGACCGAAGGCGTGAAAGCTCGGGAGAAGGGGAAAACGGCTAGTTTGTGGCTCCCCTCTATAAATAGAGGGGTGGCCGGCCCTTGGGCAAGGTTGAGCACCCTAGGGACTTTGTGTCCATGGTTGGGAAGTGCTTAGGAGCCCTCTAACTCACATATGCTTATTAGTGCTTATCCGATTGTGTGAGAGAGCGATTCTAGTGCGGTGCATGAGAGATTGCAAGAGTTGGCACTAGGTGATTGAGTTGCAAGCCGGTGGTGCTTATTACTCTTGGAGGTTGCCACCTCCTAGACGGCTTGGTGCGTGTCTCCGTCGTGAAGCCCGCGTGGAGATTGTGCGTGGCTCCGGAGAAGCTTTGTGAGGGGCATTGTGCTCGCCCCGCGGGAGATCGCGAAGAGCAACTCTAGTGGAAAGAGGCGTGAAGAGCGCCAAGTGGTCCGGCCGGATCAAAAGCTAGAGCTCTTGGTGAGCACTCCATCGTGGAGAGGTTGGCTTAGTGTCACCACTAGCGAGAGGATCGGCGGCAACCTTGGGCTTGCTTCAACGGGGACTAGCTTGGTGGCAACCAAGTGAACCTCGGGATAAAATCTTGTGTCCCCGTCCCTTGTTGCTCTTATTATTCTTGTTTCCTTGCATATTACGCTTGTTCTTGTGTTCTTCGTGTTCTTCCTCCCTCTATCACTCTATCTTAGGTTGGGAAGGCTCGATCCACATTTTGGCAAGGAATCAAGACGTGAGGAAGCTACAATCGTCATCTACAACATCTAGGGAAGTGGGGTAATTGCTAGATCTGAGATTGCATCTCACCCCCTTCGATTTCGTAGCTTCCTGCAGGTGCTCGGTAGTACCGGCTTGGAAGCCCGGTAGTACCGGCATCGGTACTACCGGCCCTACAGCTCGGTAGTACCGACTGCATGCTGTTTGCACTAGCTTGTATTGCAATATTTATTCTTGTGCTAGTGTTTAGTTGCTTAGTTTGTGTAGCTAAGTTGAGCTCTCTAATTTGGCTTGGGTAGCCTTGTTATTGAGCATTGCTAGTGAGCTTAGGCTTTGTGCTTTGCTTGCTAGATTGCTTAGGAGCTCCCCCGTGCTTGAAGTACTAGTTGCATAGGCTTGTGTGACCTTGCTTCTAGAATTGGTTAGGTGAGCTCTAGCTAGCCCGACACCTTATTTGCATTGATTAGGATCTTTTGTAAGGTGTCATAGAGTATAGGTAGAGGGGTGTAGTCTTGGCTAGACCGATAGTTTTAATTCCGCATTTGTTTCGGTTAGCCGCTCCTATTAAGTTTAATTTTAAAAGGGACTATTCACCCCCCCCCCCCTCTAGTCCGCCATCTCGACCCTTCAAGTGGTATCAGAGCTAGGTCTCTCATTTGTGGTCTTCACCGACCCGAGAGGATGGCGACTTACGGGCTAGGAATTGATTGTCCACACATTTTTGATGGCACTCACTTTACACGATGGAAAACTTGGATGATGTGTAATTTCAAGTTTATTTGCCCTCAAATGTGGTGGATCGTAGATGTAGGCTTTTCTCATGTGTTGGATGAAATGAATCTAACTCAAGCACAAGAGAAATGCCTAGATCTCGAGTGCCAAGCTACTAACATCATTTTTAGATCTTTGCATGATAATATCTTTAGTGAGATCATGGATATGGAGTCCTCCCATCACATGTGGAAGTATCTCAATGACAAGTATGGGAGTGCTCCAATTGATGATGATGTTAGTGAGCCCGAGGAAGAGGCACACGAGGTGGTTGAGCAAGACCACAGCCCCGTGATTGTGGAAGATTGCTCCACCTCAAGCTCAAGTGATGCAAGTGATGATGATATTCCAAGCACACTTGATGATGATGGTTCATGCTCCGGCTATGAGAGTGATACTTCTTCGAGCTCTCCAACCACTACATCGCATTGCTTCATGTCACACGGTGACACTAAGGTTTGCAAAGCTAATGTGATTGATCTTAATGCATATGAGGAGCTCTTGAGTAAATATGCTAGCATGACCATCGCTTTAGAAAATGAGATGTCTAAAAATGCAAAATTAACAAAAGAAAACTCATTTCTAAAGAATGCATGTGAACAACAAAAGGATCTACTTTATGTTACTACTTGTTCACATGATGAGCTAAAATTGACTCATGAGGAACTATGTGTTGCTCATGATAACTTGGTAAAAGACCATGCTTTTCTCACTAAGAAGCTTTCTAATGTAGAAACTAAAACTAGTGAGAGCTCATCACATGGGTCAAATGATCTATTGCAAAACGTTGCTAACCCATGTGATGTAGGCAAGAAGCATATATCCACCTCTTGTGAAGATTTATTATCTATGCCATGTTCTTCACATATAGATGCTTGTTCTACTTCCTTGTCTTGTGAGACTAACATTTTGAAGGAGAACAATGAGCTCAAAAGTGAAGTGAAGAACTTGAGCAACAAGTTAGAGAGGTGGTGTAGATCAAAGGTCACCCATGAGCACATGATGAAAAATCAAAGAAGCTATGGTGACATGAGTGGCATTGGCTTTGACAAAAGCAATGTCAAAGGCAAGAGATGGGGCAAGAGAAGACATGAAAGAGAAATGAAGAAGCAAGAACAAGAAAAGCTATCTCATTTCATGTGCTATCAATGCCATGAGATGGGACATCTTGCAAAAGCTTGCCCCAACAAGAAGAAGCCCCAAGATCAAATCAAGATCAACCATGAAGATGATAATATGGGGAAGAAGACA
This sequence comes from Coix lacryma-jobi var. lacryma-jobi, assembly GCA_009763385.1. Lineage (NCBI taxonomy): Eukaryota > Viridiplantae > Streptophyta > Magnoliopsida > Poales > Poaceae > Coix > Coix lacryma-jobi. The sequence continues at coordinate 71,230,997 of CM019823.1, forward strand.
AGAAGGGGAGGTAGAAGATCAAGATCAACACAAGACCTCGCCCAAGTCAAGTGCTATGAATGTGAGAAGATGGGTCACTTTGCCTCAAAGTGTCCCAACAAGCTTGAGAAGAAGGCTCAAGCAACCCAAGTGAGGCAAGGCAATGAGAAGCAACACATGAGCAAGGAAGAGAAGGCTCAATCAAGAAGAAATTGCTACTCATGCCGGGAAAGGGGACACATGGCTCATTCATGTCCCCTAGGTAACATTCCTAAGCCTATTTCAATTGCTAATGATTCTATGCTTAGGAAGGATGATAATGGTACCTCTAAGACTACCATTACAACTCATCCCGCTATTCATACTAAGGCTATGCCAAAGTATGTTGCACCTAACTTGAGAGGACCCAAACAAGTTTGGGTACCATCAACTAGTGGATGAATGTGTGTAGGTACCATGGCATTGGAGACTTGATTCAATTTGTTCTATGTTGATCATCATGTGATTGAATCAAGTAATGAAGCTTAGTGCAAATCCATCCCAATGCCAAGACAAAAGAGTGAAGTCCAAGTGCTACAACATACAAGTGCAAAAGATCAAGTTGTGGTGGTAAAATGGAATATTTGAAGGCTTGCAATCAAATTTAGTTGAAGCTTGCTTTTGGATGATCATGAGCTACTAAGGTATATCTCTAGTTGATCATGTTATTTTAGATGCATATGAGATGATTGAATCGGATATATATGCATATGTTGCTTGCTATAAGATGATTGAATGGATTTGATGCTTAGTGATCAAAATTGAGTTAGTTTGAATGGATATGTTCATGAGACTTCTTTTAGTAAGTGATTTGAATGGATATATGTCTTGTGAGAGTATTCAAACATGTTAGCTCAAGTTTGATTCAAATTGGTAGAGTATAGCTCAATTGCTCCAAGTTGTCAAAAATCTGAAATCTGAGCTAGCTGTGATAATAGCCATGTTTGAATGATCAAATCTATTTGGATTGGCTTGAAATTTGGTACACATGCTCTACACTTATGATATTAGTTTCTGTGCAAAATTCATGATTATTGGATAAGATATACTTTGGTTTTGGAGTAGATCTTGTCAACTATAGTGCAGCAGCTTTCAGCATGTAGTACTATGGAAAGAATTGAAATCTGGTAGCAATCTAGAAAGCCAATGAAGCTCAAATTTTTATGGCTGCTAGAAAACTTAGAGAGGCACATCTCCACCAAATTTCATAGTCATTGGACTTATATTTTGGGAGATATGCATGTTTCTTTGAGAAGGACAGAATCTGCCAGAAAAGTGACAATTATTGGATTAATCTAGAGTCACTTTGATTGAAAGGCCCTCAAGTTGGAATCATGTTTATAAGTGTTTGAGGGACCTATGTTTGGTTTTGAGATGAGCTAGAAGTATGACAAAGATGAGTACAAGTTCATTTGATTGAAGAGTGTATTTGGCACACATTTGGTACTCAAATTGAAGATCAAGACCAACATCAAGATGAAGAGAAAGATCAAGTCCTAGTATCAATTGAAGATCATTTGGAAGAAAGAAAAGGACTCAAAGAAGGAAGAGTTGAACTCAGGCAACTTTGCAAGAAGCTTCCATCATGATGAGTTCACCATTGGATCAATCAAACAAAGGCATTTCGAGTAAGGATCAAGGATGTTCTTTGGAGAGAGGTCACTTCTCCCTTATGTAGGGGCTTGCCGCCTTTTGTAGGTTAACCAAGTGTGGTACTTGGAAGGCTAATATGGAAGTGGTGATTCAAAGGATATTTGAGATGCTTAGTTGAAGCAATGAAAGGATTGACCAAGCAAAGCAAGCAACATCCAAGATAGAAAAGCAAATCTTGCCAACTCAAGTGGTATTTATATGCAAGCAAAGGTCAAATGAAGAAGCAAGCCAACCACAACAAGATAGTGCACTTGATCATATGGGTGAAGATTTGATTCTTTCAATTGGTATCTATTGGTCTTCACCATGGACTTCACATTGCTATTTTCGGAGTTGGAATCAAATGACTAACCTCTACTCCAAGATAGCAAGGTATCATTGTTTGTCATATGCATTCATACTATGCTTAGGACTTGATTAGAGCATATAGACATCCTTGTGATACTATCTAGGGGCATCCATGAAAATCAAATGTTTTGATGCTTATATGATGCCACTATTGCTTCTATGCTTTACATGATCTAGTGGTAACATATAACATGTTTATGGGCTTGCAATCCTAGTGTTTAATCTAGAGAATGAGCAATGGAACATTTAACCAACGTGAGTAAGATAACCATTGCAAAAATGTGTGAAGAAGCTTACTCTAGAGCAAACAGTGTTAAATGTTTCATGCAAATGATCTAGGTTGAACCACAAATGAAATGAAACAAACATCTCTCTCTTAACAAATTTGAACCTCCTTTATGCAAACCTTTTATGGAAATAGATGACAAAGGGGGAGAAAGTATAACAAAGATAAAATGAAAGGGGGAGAACAAAGATAAAATGAGGGGAGAGAATGTAAAGATAAAATGAAAATGTTTTTGAGCACACAAGTAGGGGGAGCAAGCTCATGAACTTGGTTGTTGCATTTGATATGTGCATAATCATGTGCTTGCTTGCATTGCATAAGCTTTCAAAGCTTTCAAATCTTATATGCATGCTTGTGTGGTGTATGCTAGTTATAGGGCTTAATTGGTGATTTGATAACTAGCATGCATAGGTTGATAGCTAGACTTGTGCTTTTCATGCAAACTAGACCCTTGCTTCTAAAGTTGATCTCACGGGGTTTTCTAGTTTTTATGATGTCTAGCTACTCTTGGTGCTAAAGAAGGTGTACAACTATGAACTTCATCGATAACACGCTTCAAAGGTTATTCTATACACCTTAGCACTTTTTGGTAGTAATTACTCTCCCACACTTCGATATCTATGCATATGTGCAAGTTTCATTTTCAAACACTCTAGCACATATGTAGGGGGAGCTAATACTACCAATTCGGATTTGTGCTACATGTCCAAAATCCTTTACACATGGTAAAATAGCTTGGGCAAGCAACATGAATCCAAACCAAGTTAGCAATTTACATTCTTGTGAAGTGCTAGCTTGGAATAAGCTTAATTTCCATATCTTTGTAGAGTTGTCATCAATTACCAAAAAGGGGGAGATTGAAAGGTCCTAGTTTGGTTTTGGTAATTGAGTGACAACTTAGGTGGACTAATATGTGTTTGAAGTGAATTACACAGGTGATTAGTCCATAGGTGATCATGTGTGAGCAACATATGCCATAGAGGTGAAATGGCTTGGAAGATGTTGCAAGGCTCACACATGTGAAGAAGGAGCTTAATGCACATGAAACATGACATGTGGTCATGTGGCTAAGATGGTGAAGATCAAGGCAAGACTTGGCTTGATGGACCGGTTGCAAAGGTGAAGGGCAAGTTGGAGGCTTTGAAGCCGTTGGTACCGAGTGTCGGGAGGCTTAAGCAAGACTTGGCGCCGAAGGACCGAAGCGATGGTGAAGAGCAAGTGATGTCAAGATCGATGGACCATGGAGGCCATGTGATGATATGAAGTGGATCATATCATTTGATGAAGAGGTTGGTGCATGTGTTGCATCAACACATGGAGGAGATGGAATGGAATGCGCAAGGCAAAGGTATACTTATAGGGCATTTCATTTCACCGGTCATAGGTGTGTAGAGAAGATTATGACCGGGTTTAGGATAGATGGCCGTACTATTAAGAGGAGCAAACTTGTTTGCATATCGGTCATCTAGTGCCACTTGAGCGATCTAACTTTGCGATGTTGTTAGGATCGAGTGGCGTGGTGAAAGCAAGTGAAAATCCTTTGAAAAATGATTGTGAAAATGCTAACACACATGCACATGATGGTGTACACTTGGTGGTGTTGGCACATTTGCAAAGGAGAAGGTGTTGGAGTTGATTCGGATCAACTCGGAGAAGTTTCGGAGAAAACTTTGGTTGAAAAAGAGAAGCGATGGATCTTGGATTGGAATTCTGTACTAATCCTTTGTGATTTGGATCTTGTATTCATGTGGGATGTGTAGCCCTCTGAATAAGCTTTCCAAAATGTCCAAGATCATCGAAATCGGAGTTCGGAGCTAAGAGTTATGGTCGTTTTAGCGCGGAGGTCGGTTTTGGCCTAGAGGTAGTACCGACCCTACTACCGACCCTGAGGCCGGTAGTACCGCCATAACCTCGGTACTACCGACCCCTCCGCGAGCAGATTGCAAAACTCTCTGTTCGGGGGAGTTTTTGGCCTACCGGTAGTACCGCCATAACCTCGGTAGTACCGGGGCCGGTAGTACCGACCCTGAAGTCGGTAGTACCGACCCTACTACCGACCCCTCTGTAGGCAGCGCGCAAACTCTCTGTTCGGAGGAGTTTTGGCCTAGAGGTAGTACCGCCATAACCTCGGTAGTACCGGGGCCGGTAGTACCGACCCTGAAGTCGGTAGTACCGACCATACTACCGACCCTACTACCGCCCGTGTTAGAAAGGCGATTCTAACGGTCCTTTTGACCGCCGGTAGTACCGACCCTTGGGTCGGTAGTACCGACCGAAGGCGTGAAAGCTCGGGAGAAGGGGAAAACGGCTAGTTTGTGGCTCCCCTCTATAAATAGAGGGGTGGCCGGCCCTTGGGCAAGGTTGAGCACCCTAGGGACTTTGTGTCCATGGTTGGGAAGTGCTTAGGAGCCCTCTAACTCACATATGCTTATTAGTGCTTATCCGATTGTGTGAGAGAGCGATTCTAGTGCGGTGCATGAGAGATTGCAAGAGTTGGCACTAGGTGATTGAGTTGCAAGCCGGTGGTGCTTATTACTCTTGGAGGTTGCCACCTCCTAGACGGCTTGGTGCGTGTCTCCGTCGTGAAGCCCGCGTGGAGATTGTGCGTGGCTCCGGAGAAGCTTTGTGAGGGGCATTGTGCTCGCCCCGCGGGAGATCGCGAAGAGCAACTCTAGTGGAAAGAGGCGTGAAGAGCGCCAAGTGGTCCGGCCGGATCAAAAGCTAGAGCTCTTGGTGAGCACTCCATCGTGGAGAGGTTGGCTTAGTGTCACCACTAGCGAGAGGATCGGCGGCAACCTTGGGCTTGCTTCAACGGGGACTAGCTTGGTGGCAACCAAGTGAACCTCGGGATAAAATCTTGTGTCCCCGTCCCTTGTTGCTCTTATTATTCTTGTTTCCTTGCATATTACGCTTGTTCTTGTGTTCTTCGTGTTCTTCCTCCCTCTATCACTCTATCTTAGGTTGGGAAGGCTCGATCCACATTTTGGCAAGGAATCAAGACGTGAGGAAGCTACAATCGTCATCTACAACATCTAGGGAAGTGGGGTAATTGCTAGATCTGAGATTGCATCTCACCCCCTTCGATTTCGTAGCTTCCTGCAGGTGCTCGGTAGTACCGGCTTGGAAGCCCGGTAGTACCGGCATCGGTACTACCGGCCCTACAGCTCGGTAGTACCGACTGCATGCTGTTTGCACTAGCTTGTATTGCAATATTTATTCTTGTGCTAGTGTTTAGTTGCTTAGTTTGTGTAGCTAAGTTGAGCTCTCTAATTTGGCTTGGGTAGCCTTGTTATTGAGCATTGCTAGTGAGCTTAGGCTTTGTGCTTTGCTTGCTAGATTGCTTAGGAGCTCCCCCGTGCTTGAAGTACTAGTTGCATAGGCTTGTGTGACCTTGCTTCTAGAATTGGTTAGGTGAGCTCTAGCTAGCCCGACACCTTATTTGCATTGATTAGGATCTTTTGTAAGGTGTCATAGAGTATAGGTAGAGGGGTGTAGTCTTGGCTAGACCGATAGTTTTAATTCCGCATTTGTTTCGGTTAGCCGCTCCTATTAAGTTTAATTTTAAAAGGGACTATTCACCCCCCCCCCCCTCTAGTCCGCCATCTCGACCCTTCACTAGCCAAGGCCCTAACCTTGACCTGCACCATGACCAGTGAATTCTGACCATACTGATCCTTCTGCCAAGAGTATCGGAGCTCCTGTCCCTCCGAGTAGCTAACTACGTGCAGAACCGTCCATAGGATCGTAGGCATCCCAAAGTATGACAAGAATGTGTTCTTGGTCAACTTTGTCGCCAAGCGGTGACGTGGAACTCTGCCTCTGGTTGCCTTGCGAGTTGTCAACTTGGTCCGGGCCATCTATGGAAACAAAGGGGTTTTAAACTCTCCTAAGACGCATAATTAAGTTGGCAAGTTTTATAAATAAGGGGGAACAATTTTTAATTAAGGGGAGGAATACAATGTAACAGCAACATAAACATGATGCATGATCGTACTTACATTCTCACTCACTAATAATGGCTCGTAAGTCCTAACATTCTAGTCGGTGGCAAGAACAATCTCTCATGTGTTATCTAATCGTTCTACTCGATCGCGTAGTTAGTATACCTGCAGAAGATTCATTTCAGCCCAAGAAAAATCTCAATGATAAAGACAATTGAGCACCTTCCTATATGCACCCAAGTACATATAAGTCGGCACTAAACCTCATGCACCATGCTCAGAAAAATTCACCCAGCAATTGGATACCATCATATATGTTCGCGTGGAGCTTACATACAATCTAGTATAACAATACTCTCCCCTAGACCGACGGTTGGATGGTCATGCTCTCATATCTCACTAAATCATTTTATGCATGTTTTCGCAATCAACGCATTCTCTCCCAAGAATGGACCAGGCAAATAAAAGATCCAGCATGAAGCAAATCCCAAAACCCTGTTAGCAGTTAAGCCACCTGAATCCTAGTATAGGGCTTCAGGACACGACTTGACATACATAGGATTTCAAAATTAGCTTTGAAAATAGTTTTGAAATACCCAGTTTTGTTTGAAAATAGCTCTTTACAGATGCAAATACTTGAACCATGCTGAAAGGTCCTAAATGGTTAGAGGGGGGGTGAATAGCCTATAAAAAATTTCTACAACAACACTTAAACAAACTAGTTAGACAATTAAATGGCGAAGCGAAGTTTGCGCTAGCTCTACACAGATGCAAGCCACCGATTCACAATTCTAGATAACCACAAACTCTAAGTCACACGAGATCAAAGAAACTATTCAACAACTAAATAAGCAATAATGTATATCACTACACAAGATAAGAGAATGTAACTAACAACAAGGTATAAAAATAACTTGCAAGAAAGTAACAAATGTAAGTACAAGAGATAGAGGTGTGTATACCGAGCCGGCAAGAGATTAATAAATGAATATCAAAGAATACCACGGAGACAGGTTGACACAATAATTTTTCCTCCGAGGTTCACTTGCTTGCCGGCAAGCTACGTCCCCGTTGTAGCGATACACCCACTTGGAGGTTCACGCGCTAATAGGCATCACACGCCTAACCCTCAAAAGGGTGCCGCACAACCAACACAAGATGGGGATCCACAAGCTACGAGCAATCCACTAGAGTTACCTTTGGCGCTCCGCCGGGGAAGGTACAAGAAACCCCTTACAAATCACCGGAAGATGGCCATGAACAATCACCACTCGTGCCTAATCTCCTCCGCTGCTCCAAACCGTCTAGGTGGCGGCAACCACCAAGAGTAATAAGAATATCCGCAGCAACAACAATCGCCAAGTGCCACTAGATGCAAACTCACAAGCAAATGCACTTGGATCTCTCGATCTCATTTGGATTCGCACTAACAAGCAAAGAGATCGGAGGGAGGGATTATATCTTGCTCAAGAGGATGTTCAAGAAGTCGGAAAGTCAAGAACCTATCCCCAAAAGTGGCCACGACCAATTTATAGAGAGGGGAGGACGACAGCCCGAACCCCACTTTTCTGCGCTTGGTCGGTAGTACCGACCCCTCCTGGGCGGTAGTACCGACAGAGTCAAACTAGCCGTTAACACACGACCCGCTGATTTAGGTGAAGCACCGACTCTCTGGTCGGTACCTCCAAAGTCGGTAGTACCGGCCCTATGGCGGTACTACCGGCAGGCTACCTTCGGATCTACACAGAACGCATTCAAAAACTTCCTCCAGACCTTTGAACTACCGATCCCCTGGTCGGTACTTCCGAGCCCGGTGGTACCGATCCTATGGCGGTACCACCGCCAGGTCAACTTCCACTCAACTCAGAGAGCTCCGCAAGCTTGCCAATCACCGGCCTTGGGTCGGTAGCACCGGGCGCGGTACTACCGTGGTTATGGCGGTACTACCGGTAGGCCTTTTTCAAAACCACACAGAGAGCTCTGCAAAGACTCCTCAGGGCCACGGTACCACCGACCATCCGGTCGGTACCACCGCCGGCGGTAGTACCGAGCTTATAGCGGTACCACCGTCAGGCCAAAAACGCCCCAACACAGAGAAGGCTGCACGCAGCACCTATGGGCGGTACCACCGACCACCCTGGTCGGTACCACCGACCATACACAGAAAACTTCATTTTCTTCTCTGTGTTGATCCAAAACTACTTCAACAACTTCTACTTTGCAAAAGTGCTAACACCACCAAGTGTTCATCATCTTGTGCATGTGTGTTGGCATTTTCACAAACATTTTCAAAGGATTCGAGTTAGCACACTAGGTCCTAATGCATATGCATGTATGAATCCATCTAGTGGCACTTGATAATCGTGATCACTGAGATATTCCCCTCTTAATAGTACGGCTATCTATCCTAAATACACTCACACCCTCTATGGTGTCTTGAGTGCCAAAACAAAATTCCTACTTATACCTTTGCCTTGATCTCCATAGGATTTTGCTTTTCTCTTCTTCTTCTTCCAAATGTGGAGCACTTGATCTATCTTTTGGTCACCACCACCAACACATGTTTATTGTATAGCTCCTGCACTTGGTGTGTACCAACCTAGCTCATAAACACTTCATGACAAGGTTAGTACACTAGGTGACATCAATTACCCAAAAACAAACAGGCAAATCCCAAAACCCTGTTAGCAGTTAAGCCACCTGAATTCTAGTATAGGGCTTCAGGACACGACTTGACATACATAGGATTTCAAAATTAGCTTTGAAAATAGTTTTGAAATACCCAGTTTTGTTTGAAAATAGCTCTTTACAGATGCAAATACTTGAACCATGCTCTGATACTAGCTGTGGCGGAACCATCCAAATTCTAAGAGCTCAAGTACAGTCATAACTGATCTAACTGTCGCCGACCTATACTTGAACCCATATAACTCCGGTAGTCCAGAAATCTCGAAGGATTTCAAACAACTTTAGAACATACCAGGATCACATCGTTCAAGTACAACATTCCTAAGGATACGATAGTTCAACATTTAGATAAAATCAGAGTGCTAAAACTCAAGTTATTACAGTACTGAGTTCAAATTTGGGGAAGCTGAAATAAGTCTTAGAACACGACCACTACACGTGGTCCAAATTAAATATTGTTTTGATAACTCACTCCTCTTTTTCAAAGATATAGTGCCATAACTTGTCTTGATCCAACAAAACCAGAAGAGAAGCTTTCAGACGATCCTGCCCTGGGCCTACTCCTCATCACTCTCCACGGGGTAGAGGCAGTGCTTACAATAGCTGTAGTACACCTGGCCATCTGCAACAATGGAATAAACCCTGAGTACGGGAATGTACTCAGCTAGACTTACCCGTCTAACTGAAAATAAAGACATCAAGGATATGCAAGGCTTTCTGGGTGGAGCTGGGTAGCTTAGTGGCGGAATGAGCACGGTTAAGATAAGTTATCGTTTAATTTAATGGAATGAGAAGTCATATTTTAACCTATTCTTTATCTCTATGTTTGCACCTGAACTAGAGCACTCACTTGAATCTAGCAAGTAATATTTAATACCATATCAGGTTTGCTATTCAAATTTTAGTCGAACCATCAATGTCACATGGAGTTGTATCGTGCTGAAGCTCGACATAGTTTTCCACTAACCAGGGGGAGACAATGACTCGAATCGAATTACAAACCAGCTGGCGAGAAACCTTTAATACAAACCCACACTTTCCCCATCGGGTCCATGCATTGGGTCACTGTTCGATACTGTCCAGGTGGTAAACGTCGCGGTTCAAGCACGGACCGCCCAATTGAAACTTGATGATGGCCATTCCGAGGCAGATCATATTTCTATACTAGAGGGTATGACTCGGGTTGAATCCAGCCCAAATAGCATCTAACCGGCTTCAGGGTCGGTGATTATGGCATCGGCACCCTAAGTAAAAAGGCGCTTTCAAAAATGAAAGAGGGCCAACATCGATACAAACCTACACGATCCAATGGACTTGCTGCCCCCAAGTTTCTAAAGTTGGTGCCTTGCCTTCCAGTTGACCGTATTTCATTACTACTCAGGTTCTTTTCCATGATAGCAAATATAGCAAACCATAATCCGGTAACTACCCACCAGGGGTATTATGGTAACATCCTCTTTTTACCATTTTACTAAGCTGGCTAAGCAGTTCTACCTTTAAATAATAACAGGATAACAAGGTAGGTATAATCAATAACCAAGAAAAGGTAAAGCATCAAGTGGGATTCAAACAACTCCTATGCCTAATGCAGAACAATATAAAATACTAAATTAAATTGATTGTAAATATTGAGAGGCTTAGAATGGTCTGGGGCTTGCCTCGGGAGAAGACTGAGGCCTCGTGAGCGGGGCACTCTGGAAGGTGAGTGGCGAGGTCAACGCTGACGATCTCCTCGAGCTGCTGGACTTCCTGGACTTCTGGCTCCTCGCTTTGCTCCGGTTCGGGGTTGACTTCCTCGGCTACCGATCCTAGGTGCATGCGAACGATAAATAAATAAATAATGCATCGGTGCATTATGATGGTATGTAAATGAAATATACTCATGCAAACCAACAAAACCAACTTATTGAACAACTTTTGATATTTCAGAAACATTTAATTTCCCAAAATTATAAAACCATTATTTCAATTATTTTCTATTTATCAATTTCTGAATAAATCAAGGTTATACAACAAGTCCTATTTACAGTGCTTAGAAAAATCTACAAAAATTACACAAGCTGCTTTATACAAACTGGACTCCACCAAAAAAATTCAGCAAGAAATAAAATACTGGACAACAGATACAAAAAGATTAAGCATTCAGCCGAAAAGGTGCTTTGAACTAACTCTATTCTAGAAAAGTGTCAAACAACATATTTCATATTTTTTTCTAGTTTTTTTACATAAATCAATACTACTCCAGAAATCTTACTACTAGAGCATGCATACAGTGTCCTACATAAATTCCTAAATTTTTGTCCATATTTTAACCATTGAATTACAACCCCGCTGGAAAAGGGAGAAACATCCGTTTTCATATTTTTTTCTAGATTCTAAACAGAAATTCATATTTATCAAGAAAGTTCCATCAACAGTACTATCATATTATTTTCTAAATGAATTTTCTAAGAAAATCACAGAAAAATACAGTTGAACTACAAGTCCATTTTATTTTATACAAATGGCCACATATTATATTTTTCTTATCTTCAGTAAAGTGTACAGAGGCTACACAAATTTCCCCATAATTTATTTCTGGATATATTTCTTACAAGAAATATTCTAAGAAAACAACTAAAAAGGTATTTAAATATTAACATGTACTTTTTCTACAGAAACAGACCCTCATATACAACAAAGTATTTATTTGACATATTACACATAAACTGATTAATTAAAAATAGTGCAGTAAATATTATCCAAAAATTACTTTCCTACTTTTCTCAGATAGCTCTACTCAAGAACAGATTAACAAGATTTGTAGCACTTCATTTGGATGAATAAAACGTGATCTACAAATTAAACAAGTATTTTTTTGAAAAATATAAAGAAAAACATTTGAAAACGCCTAGGGGCTCCGCTTGGTGGACGCGGTCCATGGACCGGCGTGCGACTGACGCGTGGGCTAGTGGGTCAATGTAACACCTCTGGTGATTAATTTGTAATTAACCTGACATGTCATCATCTTAAGTCATAATCATTCTTGTCATGCATTTAATGTTTGTCTTATGATTGCTTGCCTTTACCTTTGCTAAAGGTATTTTGTGTGTAGTGATCCCTTTTTCTAAAACCCTAAAAGCCCAAATCTTCCTATAAGGGCAAAATGGTAATTTCAACTCTGTGCCTAGTCTTGTGTAATTCTGGTTCAGTTTAGTGTCTTAAAGCTTTGTTGTGTTGTTCAAAAACCCAAAATCAAAAACAGATTTCAAATCCCTTTTGAAAAACCCTAATTTCCAAACCCTGGCTTTTACCCCTATTTTAATAATTTAAAAACTATTCAAAATTTGGACTTGGTCCAAAAAGCATAGTTGTAGATCTTGTCAAGAGGAACAACTTTGGTTTTTACAGATTTTCAAGTTTCAATATAAAATTAAAAGTAATTTTGAATTTATTAAAATCCCAAAAGTGTCCCCTTTTCAAATTTCAAATGTTATTCAAAAAATTTTTGGATTTTGAAAATTTTCATATTGACAAAGTTGTAGATCTCCTTTTTCTGCACAACTTTGGTGTTTTGAGTTTTTGCTGCTCAGTTCAAATTTTGGGAGTAATTTGCAAAATACTGAAATCCTTTCAAAATCAAACCCTACCCTAGCTATTGTTCTTCTCCTACCTAGGGTCAGGAGGGGGCCCCGGCCATGGCCGCGCGCCGGCGCTGCGTACGCCACGCGTCTGGCAGCCGCCCGCCTGCTCCCGACCCGTCGCCCTCAACAGTGCATTCATTCCGCCCCCGCACGCGCCACAGTTGACTTCTATCCCGTCCCCTACCGGTCCCTGCGCGTTGCCGCCGCGTGGCCATCGCCGGCGAGCTCTTGCGCCCGGGTCCTGAGCGATATTCTCGCTCCCTTTTCCCATCAACCGACAGCACGCGCGCACGCCCGACCTTATCCCTGCCACAGCACGCCCCGAGCGGCAGCACGCTTGGCTATAAAAGCCACCCGTCGACCGCCGTTCTTCCTCACTCGCCAGCCACCTCCGTTCTCCCTCCCCACCGCCCCTGGCTAGTTTTTTCGACTTCGCCTCGTTGCCGCGCAGCTCCCCAGTCTTCCAATTTCACCGCTACCGACTCCCACCGCCGAGTGCAAGTCTGTCTTCCTCAGCGCCGGTGAGAAGCCGACTGACTCGGGTCGACGGAATTCGTCGCCGTCGCTCCACCCCTCCTCCCTCTGACCTCTGATCTTCCTTCATTGCCTTCTTGCGCTCTTAACCGGCTACTGGTGGTCGTGCCTGGTGTACAGGGTCACCGGATCGCCGCAGTTCCGCCGCGGTCGCCTCCTCCCTCGACCCGCATCTCTCGAGCGTATCGAGCCTCACCCTCGAGCACGCCTTCGAACCGCACCCCTCGAAGTAGCCGAGGCCACCCTCAGCCTCGGGCGAGTCGCAGCTACCCTCGGGCTGTAAGCCTCGAGTGAGCCGAGGCCACCCTCGAGAGGTTAGCCACAAGAGAGCCCCGCCGAGGCCCCGCCCGTCGAGCTCCCTTCTCCTTCCGCCTCGCCGAGCCTCGCTTCCGACTGCCGGTGAGCCCGCGAAGTCTTTCCCACCCTCTGCTTTCCCAGCCGAGGCCTCGAGCAGCCGGTCCGCCGCCACGCCTCGTCGGCGAGCGCTCCGACTCGTGCACAGTGCTCCTTTTCTTTTTAGAAAATGTGAATAGTATTGCTATTTAATCTTTTTGTATGATTTTCTGTATTGCTCTAAAAACTCTGAAAATTTTACAATTGACTCTCTATACCATGTAGTATTTTAGAAAAATAAGAAACTTTACTTTTCTGCAAAAATTGAAAAATGTAAAATCCCTCTTTTAATTAATAAATGGATGGTTTTGGACTTTTAGAAAATCATTTATAACTCCATAAGTCTTGAGATAATTTTTTTTGTGAGCTTCTTATGCCATGTTTAGTCTCTGGTGAAATTTTGAAGTCTTTCGGAACAAGTTGATTTTTGAACATTTATTTTGATTAATAAATAGTGCCTTTTGTTAATTTATGCCTAGATTTAATTAAGCACCTTAATGACCTCCAAAAATTATGAAATTTGTTTTGCCATCTTTTTATACCATAATGAACTTATGAGATTAATTTGGTAATTTTTGGAGCAACTACATAAAATGACCTTTTTAAATAATTAAGAAAAATAGAAAAATGATTAGCGATTTATATTGATTGTATGCCCTTTTTGTGTGACTTTCGAATTGGTTGCTGTTCATAAGACCCCCACCCAACTGGTCTATGATACTTGTGATGCCATGCAATGACTTGTGTTTAGGTCAGGTAAAAGGATGTTTAATAAGTTTGATTAATCTTGCTTAAGGGTAGAGATAAGTAACTCTATGTCCATTCTAGAAATTACTTACACGATAGAGAGTTGTACTCTAGAATCTGTGGTTTTGCCCTGTGTTGCATTGTTCATGTCAGCATCCTCATTACCATACATCATTGCATCCGTGTAGTGACCGAAGGAGAAGGTGTCAAAGTCGAGTCAGCCGCTGACGAACCTACCCCTGAGGCTACCCCGAGCTCCGACACCTGCACTGCCGACCCCGAGCCTGTCCTCTTTGCTCTTCAAGGCAAGCCCCGGTGCATTTAACCCTTCCTTGAATTTATAAATGATTACCTTAAATGCTTTTGAGTTAAATTATTGCATTAGGTTGATAGGAGTTGAGTGATATCCTATTTGATGCACTGTCCACCTTGGCCACCGATACACTCGATACCTGCTTTCAAAAGTATTTGAAAAATGCTTAGCAATGCTTATTGAATTAGAGTTTGCAATAAAAATGCCAATTTCAAAAGTGTGATCACTTAAAGAATTTTTATGGGAATTTGGCTTACTCCCTGCCTGTTGACTAAGTATCTGATCCGTACCTAGTCAACAGTAAGGAGAGGTTGTCCGAGCGTACGGTGCCGTCATGTTGTAGTCCGGGACTCAACAGTTGACACCGACCGGGACAGGGTTGAAAAACCGACAGAACCTGTACTCTTGGGTTAGAGTCCCGAGGTGCTTATCGCTGGCGAAAAAATTTAGGGACCATCCGTATGGGGGCCTGCTGGCCAAGACTTGTAACTATTCACATACTTCGGAAAGCTCTGGCTCCGAGGAATCCTTTATTGGGACCGACAACCGCGCACTGGGAGTGGCGAGATGGCGGAAGTAGCATGTACCCACGTGGTCGTCGCACCTGGGTATGAGTGGTGTACTGTACTTCCGGGTGGCGTAGGACCGGTCCAATCTTGGAGGAATCGTGGAAGACGAGTTGGCATATGCAAGCTTGGGTGCTACATATGCAGTGTGGATAGGGATCCTCAGCTGAGTATTATTTATCCGGATTAACGTTGCTCCTCGGTTATGGAGACTTGGTCACTGACTGTCAACGGAGAGTGGTTCTCAACTAGGTGTGTTTTTGAAAGGTAAAATGAATCATGAACAATGAAGAACTGAGAAATACTTGAATCTTTCCAAAATTGAAACAAGGTTTACAAAATGCTTTTTCTGCAAATACTTGATCTTGCTTAAGCCTTACCTTGACTACCCTGAGCCTCTCATTCCTGAGTCTTCTCCCTTTTCTTTAGTCGGGTAAGTCTTGTTGAGTACCCCAGTACTCAGGGTTTGTTACCCATGCTGCAGGTATGACTGAGACCCCGATGTGTCTTGCACCCTGCTGCATGACCATCGTCCAGGAAGAGGCCGATGAGGCCGAAGAATAGTTGTGCACCTTCGGGCTGGGTGATTACAAGTATCTTTATTTCGTTGTACTCTGCTACGTTGCCTATTTTCGATTATCCGAACATGGTTTGTAATAACTGCACCTCTCATCTTATTTGGAACCTCGGTTTGTAAAACTAATGTTATTTAAGTCTTCCGCTCTGTATTCCGATGTTATTTGTAAAAGTATCCAATGCTGTAATCGAATTGTGAGATGATCCTGTGGACAATGGGCGCTGATGTAGCCCGGTGACGAACAGTCTTAATCACGCGGAACATCGGTTCGGCTGTCAAAGGATGACACGGACCGGTGGGCCATGGGATTAGGGCCGTTACGCCATAGAGTGGTATCGAAGCATCTCACTTTAACGTTGCAGTGTTTGTTTTTGTGAAAACTTCAAAAGATCTTTTGAGTCCAAACAAACTAAACTTGACTATTTTGAGTCCAAATTGCTTTTTCTCATCTTGTCTTTCTATGGCAACACTAGCTAGCGAGACAACATGTTTTAAGCCCTATGTACCTTATTTAATTATTGCTTTGCCTTGTTCCGTAGGAACGATTCATGCATCATGACATATTCACTTAAGTTAAGATAATAACTTCCTCTCTAAGTTCGTTTGGGTAGTGTGCCTTTACCTTTTCTTGCTAGCCTTCTGCTCCTCATCCATCTAATCTTATCCAGATAAGGCTCGCATCAAGCTGACCGCTCGCAAGTTGACTGGACCCAATGGTGTGCCACGCCACCAGCTGGCACCACGCATTGGAGAAGAGACTGGAGAAGCTTCCAACGGCCGTCGCTTTCCCCGTCGCACCCGCAAAAACCTGAAGGAGGAGATCAAAAACCTGAAGGCTGAGCTGAAGAACTTGGAGCATGATTTCTACCACTCACGTCTGGAGTTCTATGAGGCCCGAGCCTCCCTGGAGCAGGCCAACCGGAACGTGATTCGCGCCATCCAGCAGCGCGATGCCACTTGGATACGCGAGGACGTCACCAGAGCCAAGCTCCACGGACTGCGGCAGTACACAACTCAGATTGAGCAGTTCAACGATATGCTTCATGAGGAGGTACACCCGCTGTACAACCAACTCCACCCCGTGGTTCCCCCGGTTGTCGAGGACCCTGAGGACGGAGTAGTGGAAGAACCGGACGTGGAGCAGGAGCCAAGCATGGACGAGGAGATTGAACCTGCCGAGAACATCTACGCTGAAGACGAGGACGAGGAGGTTGAGCCTGAGCTCATCCTCGAGGAAGACGACGACGAGGACATGATCATCTTTGATGAAGACTAGACTCGTTGTTAGAGGATGGAGATCCCGTGTGTCTGTACCACCTGCTTACCTAAACCCTTAGTCTAGGTTTGGGGGCGCTAGTTTGTCTTTTGCTAAGTTGGGTCTGTATCTTCCTTTTCGTACTTTTTTCCCCTTATCAGTCTGTTGTTATGTGTCAAGTCATCTTTATCGGTCATCTACCTTTGTATCAGTGAAGCTTATCAGTCAGTTGTTTTAGAACTCAATCTATGAATGCTAAGTCCCAAGTTGTTTAACAGATGCCTGTGAACACTCGCACTGGAGCTGGAGGTTCTGATGATGCCAACCTTCCAAACCCTCCACCTGTTCCTGCTACGCTAGCAGATGCCATTGCAGCCTTGGCAGCTGCTGCTAACCTAATGGCTCAAAATCAGGGGCAGCAGAACAATGGTCACCGTGGTCGCCATAACAACAACAACGAGACCACATATGTGGATTTCACCGAAACCCATCCACCGGTATTCACCAAGGCCGATGAACCCCTTGAAGCTGATGACTGGCTCTGCACTATGGAGCAGAAGTTCGGTCTTCTCCACTGTACCGACAACCAGAAGCCCCGGTTCGCTTCCCAGCAGCTTCGTGGTCCAGCAAGCGCTTGGTATGCCAACCTGTTGGCTGCCCAGCCAGAAGGTCATCAGTTGACCTGGGAAGAGTTCCGCACCGCTTTCCGTGCACATCATATCCCTTCCGGATTGATGAAGATGAAGCTTGATCAGTTTCTGGCACTGCAGCAGAAAGACTCCACAGTGATGCAGTATGTGGGTCAGTTTAACCACCTTAGCCAGTATGCCTCGGAATACGTCAACACGGACGAAAAGAAGAGGGACTGTTTCCTTAGGGGACTGCACCCCAAGATTCGCAGAAGTATGTCCAATAACCTGACCGGCTCATATCATGATGCCGTTGACCGGGCTGTTGCTTTTGAGGAGAGCAATTGCCAGTACCAAGAGGAAAAGAAGAAGAAGAAAGCAGGATCCAACAGTTTCTCTGGCAGTCACAAGCGCCAGAGGGTCATTTATCACCCTAGCCACCACCAAAATCGCCCACCTTACCCCCACCAGCAAGTGGTCGTCCGTACTGCGGCCACCACCCACAACGCCAACCAGCAAAGTGCCACGCAGCCGAACGCCCCAGGTGTTCGTATCACCACCCCACAAACCGCTTACAACCATCCCTGCTACAACTGCGGCCAAGTCGGTCACTGGTCTCGTGAGTGCCCAAAGCCCAAGAGATATGCTCAGAATGCTCAGAAGGGTCCTGGAGGACCTCAGCAGCAGCAGCACCGTGTCCAGCAGCAGCATGTTCAGAAAGGCAAAGTTGTCAAGAAGCACGGGCAAGTCTACTACACCATTGTCGGCGACATCCCAGAAGGAGAGCCCGTCATGATCGGTAGGTTTCCCGTTGCCAATCATCCTGCAGTCGTGTTGTTTCATTCTGGTGCATCGCATTCCTTCATCAGTTGTACATTTGTCTCTAAGCATGAGATATCAATTGGGGAGTTGAAAGAAAGTTTCTGTATATTTTCGCCTGGAGGGCGTATAAGTACTAAGGAAGTGGTTCGCAATATACCGGTGATGTTGGGGGAACACATATTTCCTACCACCATGATAGTGCTATGTGATCAGGAGATAGATGTCATTCTAGGCATGAATTGGATGTGCCAGTATAAGGCTATGATTGACATCCTGAATAGGGTTGTGAGAGTGGACATTCCCAACAGTACCTCCAAACTCCTTCTCCAACTCCCAATGCCTCAAAAACCAGCAGCCACACTTTTGAATACCACCTATGTTCTGGAAACCAGAGACATCCCCGTGGTCTATGAATTCCCTGATGTTTTTCCAGAGGACTTACCTGGTCTGCCTCCTGACCGTGATGTTGAGTTTGCCATAGAGCTAAAGCCTAGGACTGCTCCTGTATCCCGCAGAGCTTATCGAATGCCTCCGAGAGAGTTGGCAGAGCTAAAAATCCAATTGCAAGAATTGCTGGATAAGGGCTTCATTCGCCCAAGCTCGTCTCCTTGGGGCTGTCCTGCAATCTTTGTAAGGAAGAAAGACAAGAGTCTCCGGTTGTGCATTGATTATCGCCCACTCAATGAGGTCACCATCAAAAATAAATATCCCTTGCCTCGTATTGATCTTCTCTTTGACCAGCTAGCTGGAACCAAAGTATTCTCCAAGATCGACCTCAGATCTGGTTACCACCAAATAAAGATACGTCCCGAAGATATTCCTAAAATAGCTTTCACCACCAGATACGGCCTATATGAGTACTTGGTCATGTCCTTCGGCTTGACCAATGCCCCTGCCCACTTCATGTACCTCATGAACTATGTATTCATGCCGGAGCTTGATAAATTTGTGGTCGTGTTCATTGATGACATTCTTGTCTACTCAAAAACCCCGGAAGAGCATGCCGAACACCTTCGTATCGTTCTAACCCGCCTCAGAGATCATCAGCTTTATGCCAAGTTCAGTAAATGTGAGTTCTGGTTAGATCAGATACAGTTCCTTGGTCATGTTCTATCCGCTGAAGGTGTGTCAGTTGATCCCGGAAAAGTGGCAGACATTCTGGATTGGAAGCCACCTACCACTGTTCACGAAGTCCGTAGCTTCATGCGAATGGTTGGATATTATCGCCGTTTCATCCCGGATTTCTCCAGAATCGCCAAGCCTATCACCGAGTTAGTAAAGAATTCTGTGAAGTTTGTCTGGTCACCAGCTTGTGAACAAGCCTTTCAGACATTGAAGAAACTGTTAACCACGTCACCAGTGCTAGCCCAGCCGAACATCAAAAAGCCCTTTGATGTCTACTGTGATGCATCTGGTACTGGTTTGGGCTGTGTTTTGATGCAAGAAGGACGAGTGATCGCTTATGCCTTACGGCAGCTTAAGCGACATGAAGAGAATTATCTAACCCATGATCTTGAGTTAGCAGCAGTGGTGCATGCCTTAAAGATCTGGCGTCATTATTTGTTGGGTAGTGCCTGCAATGTGTACACAGATCACAAAAGCCTGAAGTATATCTTCACTCAAGAATAACTGAATATGAGACAGAGAAGATGGCTTGAATTAATTAAGGACTATGATCTCGAAGTACATTACCATCTGGGTAAGGCGAATGTGGTCGCCGATGCGCTCAGTCGCAAGTCATATTGCAGCTGCCTGGTAATGAAACCCTATGATTCTTCCCTGTGTTATGAACTAGAGAACCTGGGTATTGAAATGGTTCCACAAGGAACTCTGAATAATATCAGGATAGAAACCCCTATCAGGGAACAGATCATCACTGCACAGAAAGATAACCCTGGAATCAAGCACATCATCGAAAGGGTCCGAGCCGGAAAAGCGGATTGTTTCAGGATTGATGATGCAGGAGTGGTTTGGTTCAAGAACCGACTGGCAGTTCCCAAAGTGCCTGAGTTGAGACAGTTAATCCTTGATGAAGCACATTTGACTAGATTCTCCATCCACACCGGCAGCAACAAGATGTACCAGGACTTGAGGCAGAGATTCTGGTGGACAAAGATGAAGATTGAGATCGCCCGATATGTCGCTCACTGTGATACTTGTCAGAAAGTCAAAGCTGTGCACATGAAGCCCGGAGGAGAATTGCAACCTTTACCTGTACCTGCTTGGAAATGGGACGATATCAGTATGGATTTTATCAATGGGCTACCCAAGACACAAAGAGGTTTTGATTCCATCTGGGTGATCGTTGTTCGCCTCACTAAGCAAGCTCACTTCCTGCCAGTCAAAACCAGCTACACCGTCCCCACTTATGCCACTTTGTACAAGAACAACATAGTAAAACTCCATGGCATACCCAAGACCATTGTCTCTGATCGTGGTACTCAGTTTGTCGCAAAGTTCTGGAAAGCGTTCCATACCTCACTAGGAACCAAGCTACTACATAGCACAGCATATCATCCACAAACGGATGGACAAACTGAGCGAGTCAACCAAGTGTTAGAGGATATGTTGAGAGCCTGCGTGCTCACCTTTGTAGATACTTGGGATAACTGTTTGCCCTTGGCAGAATTCTCGTATGGTCGCCGTTGTCGTACACCTCTCAGTTGGCTGGAACCTGGAGAAAGGGAATTCTTTGGGGTTGACCTAGTAAAAGATATGGAAGAAAAAGTCAAGCAAATACAAGAGAATATGAAGATTGCGCAGTCTCGATAGAAGAGCTATGCTGACAAGAGACGTCGACCTCTGAAGTTCCAGATCGGGGATTATGCGTACCTGAAGGTCTCACCCACCAAAGGAGTTACTCGTTTTGGAGTCAAGGGGAAGTTAGCACCACGCTATATTGGTCCCTTTGAAATTTTGGAACGCTGTGGCAAGGTATCTTACAAACTAAGATTGCCCGATCATCTTTCCGCCGTCCATAATGTGTTTCACGTCTCCCAACTCAAGAAGTGTCTCCGAGTACCCGAACACGTGGTGGAAGTTGAAGGTGTTGAATTAGAACCCGATCTGTCATACTCTGAATATCCAGTTCGTGTGTTGGATTACAAGGACCGTGTTACCCGGAGGACTACCACAAGATGGTACAAGGTCCAGTGGAACCAACACTCTGAAGAAGAAGCCACTTGGGAATCCGAAGACTTCTTGGCAAAGAACTATCCCGACATTCTCGATACTCTGTAGGTGTAAAGTTTTGTCTTTGTCTTTCTTAAGACGCAGAATCTCGGGGCGAGATTTCTTTTAGACGGGAAGGCTGTAACACCTCTGGTGATTAATTTGTAATTAACCTGACATGTCATCATCTTAAGTCATAATCATTCTTGTCATGCATTTAATGTTTGTCTTATGATTGCTTGCCTTTACCTTTGCTAAAGGTATTTTGTGTGTAGTGATCCCTTTTTCTAAAACCCTAAAAGCCCAAATCTTCCTATAAGGGCAAAATGGTAATTTCAAATCTGTGCCTAGTCTTGTGTAATTCTAGTTCAGTTTAGTGTCTTAAAGCTTTGTTGTGTTGTTCAAAAACCCAAAATCAAAAACAGATTTCAAATCCCTTTTGAAAAACCCTAATTTCCAAACCCTGGCTTTTACCCCTCTTTTAATAATTTAAAAACTATTCAAAATTTGGACTTGGTCCAAAAAGCAAAGTTGTAGATCTTGTCAAGAGGAACAACTTTGGTTTTTACAGATTTTCAAGTTTCAATATAAAATTAAAAGTAATTTTGAATTTATTAAAATCCCAAAAGTGTCCCTTTTTCAAATTTCAAATGTGATTCAAAAACTTTTTGGATTTTGAAAATGTTCATATTGACAAAGTTGTAGATCTCCTTTTTTCTGCACAACTTTGGTGTTTTGAGTTTTTACTGCTCAGTTCAAATTTTGGGAGTAATTTGCAAAATATTGAAATCCTTTCAAAATCAAACCCTACCCTAGCTACTGTTCTTCTCCTACCTAGGGCCAGGAGGGGGCCCCGGCCATAGCCGCGCGTCGGCGCTGCGTACGCCACGCGTCTGGCAGCCGCCCGCCTACTCCCGACCCGTCGCCCTCAACAGTGCGTTCATTCCGCCCCCGCACGCGCCACAGTTGACTTTTATCCCGTCCCCTACCGGTCCCTGCGCGTTGCCGCCGCGTGGCCATCGCCGGCGAGCTCTTGCGCCCGGGTCCTGAGCGATATTCTCGCTCCCTTTTCCCATCAACCGAGAGCACGCGCGCACGCCCGACCTTATCCCTGCCACAGCACGCCCCGAGCGGCAGCACGCTTGGCTATAAAAGCCACCCGCCGGCCGCCGTTCTTCCTCACTCGCCAGCCACCTCCATTCTCCCTCCCCACCGCCCCTGGCTAGTTTTTTCGACTTCGCCTCGTTGCCGCGCAGCTCCCCAGTCTTCCAATTTCACCGCTACCGACTCCCACCGCCGAGTGCAAGTCTGTCTTCCTCAGCGCCGGTGAGAAGCCGACTGACTCGGGTCGACGGAATTCGTCGCCGTCGCTCCACCCCTCCTTCCTCTGACCTCTGATCTTCCTTCATTGCCTTCTTGCGCTCCTAACCGGCTACTGGTGGCCGTGCCTGGTGTACAGGGTCACCGGATCGCCGGAGTTATGCCGCGGTCGCCTCCTCCCTCGACCCGCATCTCTCGAGCGTATCGAGCCTCACCCTCGAGGCACGCCTTCGAACCGCCCCCTCGATGTAGCCGAGGCCACCCCAGCCTCGGGCGAGTCGCAGCTACCCTCGGGCTGTAAGCCTCGAGTGAGCCGAGCCACCTCGAGAGGTTAGCCACAAGAGAGCCCGCCGAGCTCCTTCTCCTTCCGCCTCGCCGAGCCTCGCTTCCGACTCCCGGTGAGCCCGCGAAGTCTTTCCCACCCTCTGCTTTCCCAGCCGAGGCCTCGAGCAGCGGTCGCCGCCACGCCTCGTCGGGGAGCGCTCCGACTCGTGCACAGTGCTCCTTTTCTTTTTAGAAAATGTGAAATAGTATTGCTATTTAATCTTTTGTATGATTTTCTGTATTGCTCTAAAAATTCTGAAAATTTTACAATTGACTCTCTATACCATGTAGTATTTTAGAAAAATAAGAAACTTTACTTTTCTGCAAAAATTGAAAAATGTAAAATCCCTCTTTTAATTAATAAATGGATGGTTTTGGACTTTAGAAAATCATTTATAACTCCATAAATCTTGAGATAATTTTTTTGTGAGTTCTTATGCCATGTTTAGTCTCTGGTGAAATTTTGAAGTCTTTTGGAACAATTTGATTTTTGAACATTTATTTTGATTAATAAATAGTGCCTTTTGTAATTTATGCCTAGATTTAATTAAGCACCTAATGACCCCAAAAATTATGAAATTTGTTTTGCCATCTTTTTATACGATAATGAACTTATGAGATTAATTTGGTAATTTTTGGAGCAACTACATAAAAATGACCTTTTTAAATAATTAAGAAAAATAGAAAAATGATTAGGGATTTATATTGATTGTATGCCCTTTTTGTGTGACTTTCGAATTGGTTGCTGTTCATAAGACCCCACCCAACTGGTCTATGATACTTGTGATGCCATGCAATGACTTGTTTAGGTCAGGTAAAAGGATGTTTAATAAGTTGATTAATCTTGCTTAAGGGTAGAGATAAGTAACTCTATGTCCATTCTAGAAATTACTTACACGATAGAGAGTTGTACTCTAGAATCTGTGGTTTGCCCTGTGTTGCATTGTTCATAGTCAGCATCCTCATTACATACATCATTGCATCCGTGTAGTGACCGAAGGAGAAGGTGTCAAAGTCGAGTCAGCCGCTGACGAACCTACCCCTGAGGCTACCCCCGAGCTCCGACACCTGCACTGCCGACCCCGGCCTGTCCTCTTTGCTCTTCAAGGCAAGCCCCGTGCATTTACCCTTCCTTGAATTTATAAATGATTACCTTAAATGCTTTTGAGTTAAAATTATTGCATTAGGTTGATAGGAGTTGAGTGATATCCTATTTGATGCACTGTCCACCTTGGCCACGATACACTCGATACCTGCTTTCAAAAGTATTTGAAAAATGCTTAGCAATGCTTATTGAATTAGAGTTTGCAATAAAAATGCCAATTTCAAAAGTGTGATCACTTAAAGAATTTTTATGGGAATTTGGCTTACCCCTGCCTGTTGACTAAGTATCTGATCCGTACCTAGTCAACAGTAAGGAGGGTTGTCCGAGCGTACGGTGCCGTCATGTTGTAGTCCGGGACTCAACAGTTGACACCGACCTGGGACAGGGTTGAAAAACCGACAGAACCTGTACTCTTGGGTTAGAGTCCCGAGGTGCTTATCGCTGGCGAAAAAATTTAGGGACCATCCGTATGGGGGCCTGCTGGCCAAGACTTGTACTAAACACATACTTACTTCGGGAAAGCTCTGGCTCCGAGGAATCCTTTATTGGGACCGACAACCGCGCACTGGGAGTGGCGAGATGGCGGAAGTAGCATGTACCCACGTGGTCGTCGCACCTGGATATGAGTGGTGTACTGTACTTTCGGGTGGCGTAGGACCGGTCCAATCTTGGAGGAATCGTGGAAGACGAGTTGGCATATGCAAGCTTGGTGCTATATGCAGTGTGGATAGGGATCCTCAGCTGAGTATTATTTATCCGGATTAACGTTGCTCCTCGGTTATGGAGACTTGGTCACTGACTGTCAACGGAGAGTGGTTCTCAACTAGGTGTGTTTTGAAAGGTAAAATGAATCATGAACAATGAAGAACTGAGAAATACTTGAATCTTTCCAAAATTGAAACAAGGTTTACAAAATGCTTTTTCTGCAAATACTTGATCTTGCTTAAGCCTTACCTTGACTACCCTGAGCCTCTCATTCCTGAGTCTTCTCCCTTTTCTTTAGTCGGGTAAGTCTTGTTGAGTACCCCAGTACTCAGGGTTTGTTACCCATGCTGCAGGTATGACTGAGACCCCGATGTGTCTTGCACCCTGCTGCATGACCATCGTCCAGGAAGAGGCCGATGAGGCCAAAGAATAGTTGTGCACCCTCGGGCTGGGTGATTACAAGTATCTTTATTTCGTTGTACTCGCTACGTTGCCTATTTTCGATTACCCGACATGGTTTGTAATAACTGCATCTCTCATCTTATTTGAAACCTCGGTTTGTAAACTAATGTTATTTAAGTCTTCCGCTCTGTATTCCGATGTTATTTGTAAAAGTATCCAATGCTGTAACCGATTGTGAGATGATCCTGTGGACAATGGGCGCTAATGTAGCCCGGTGACGAACAGTCTTAATCACGCGGAACATCGGTTCGGCTGTCAGAGGATGACAGGGACCGGTGGGCCATGGGATTAGGGCCGTTACGCCACAGTCAACGGGGCCCTCCTACCAGTGACAGTGAGACAGGGGAGATGGTTGACCGGTGAATCCTCGCCAACAGTGAGGTCGCCGGCGGTGAGAGTGGCACGGGCGAGTTGGTCTCGTCGAGGCGAGTCGGCTGGTGGTGATGGTGTGGCTAGCGGGTGGCCGGAGCTAGCCGGCGCCAAGCGGCGGCGGAGAAGCGTGGCGGTGATGCACGGCTTCGCAATTTCTGGCGATCACCGGCTCAATTGACGGACGCGTGAGGACCAGGGAACCCTATCGGAGGCTCTAGGGGGGTTGGTTTGGCCGGAGGAGCTCCGGTGAGGTGTGGCCTCGTGCGCGTGTCACGGCGGCGGCAATGGCGCTCGCCTGTGGAGTATAGGGAGCTCAGGAGCGGTAGAGAGGAGGCGATTATGAATTCTTACATTGCCTTCATGCGGTGAAGCTCGACGGCGAGGGAGAAGACTCAAGGTGGCTCGGTTGGCGCAAAACGACGACGAGCTCTCCTCGGCGGCGATGGCGGCCGAGGAGGGAGATTGAGGACGCCGGCGAGGATGAAGCTTCGCCGGTGCTCCAAGCGTGCGCACGACGTGTGCGGGACGAGGCGGAGTGTGTGTGCGGTGGATTAGACGGTGGGGCTCGGGCTCGGCCGGAACTATGGCAGCGAGCTTTGCGGTGGCGGTGTGACAACCCAAATTTTTCCCCACCAAAATTCACAACCACAAATTTTTTCGTTTAAACCATGCATGGTGACTGATCCAACTTGCATGTGCACTATTAACTAAGCATGTGAATTAGCATTCCTAGTCTATATGTGTGACCATTAGTTAAGTCTCATTATAATTAACTAATTAATTAATTATTAAGCCTGTGTGATTTGGATCTTCTTTGGATTTTTGTGTGAAATAAACAGGACACTACATAAATGCCATGTATAATAAACTTGACAAAACCCCATGATCCTAACTAATCTAATTAACTTTGGGACCATGACCAAAAACCTAATTAGCACCATGCATCAAACTAATGAGGGATTAGTTAAAAAAATGAGGGAAAACGAATGGAAAAAGGAAAGGAAATAGGAAAAGCTTACCAGGCCAAAACCCTTCACCCTAACCCCTTTCGCGCGGCCCATCCACCCGGCCTGGCCCAGCATACGTGCGCGTGCGCATGACACAGCACCGGCGGCCCAGCCTGGCGACGCACGTGCACGCGCGGCCTCGCCTTCCCAACGCCAAGGACGCTAACCACATGGGCCCACACGTCAGCGCCACTACGCTCCAGTTCTTCTTCCTTTCCACGGCATGGCGGGAGCAGGGAACCAGGCGCCCCCACCGCGCCAACGTAGCGCCGACAGCCCCAAGCCACCTCATGATTCTGTCCCCCGCATCACGAGCCGTGGCCAGAGAGGGCAAGAGCGCCTCGCGGCCCTCTGATCAGACCGGGCACCGTGATCACCATCCGCCGCGACGAGAGTGCCCACACATATAAAGCCAAGCCCCCGCCAGGTCCTAGGGTTCCTAGCAAGCGTCGCCACTTCACTGAACGGCTAAGAGAGGAGGAGGTCCGTGAGGGAGGAGGAAGGCGGAGCCGGACTACTCTTTGCGCCGCCACGGAACCCGCCGGAGCCGAGGAGAGAAACCACGGAACGAACACGCCGGCGATCAGGGACATCACGACACTGCTACCGAAGCTACACGTCATCGACTCACCTGTATCGCTATCCATCTTCCCCGCCACCAAGGTGAGCCGCCATGACCTCTCGACCAACCTCGCCTTCCCGCCGGCCATGGCGCACCATCTCGGGGCGCGTAGGCCATGGCCACTACCGGTCCTTGGAACACGAACGCACACACGCACATGACCGCGAGGGATAGACCTGAGCTGGGAGAATCCAACAGCTCGCACGACGGCAAGACGAACACCCGCGCCGCCGCCCGCCGGGGCCGAGCACGCCACGGCGAACCTCCGTTCCGACCACTGTAGTCCCCATAGGAGGTAGCTGCTTAGCCGAGAGGAATTGCCGTGTGATGGAGGACCCTATGCGCACCCTAGCCGTAGCCTGAGCCGTAGGAATTCCCTATGAGTATTGGCCATGTGCGTGTGTGCGTAGAGTCTAAGCTTCGCTATGAGTATTGGCCACCAACGATGCGTAACAGAGGCCCTTAGTTACGGTCGGGAGGAGACCAAACACACTAGACGCCTTCGAGTGTGCACGAAGCCACCTCACCGGCAACACGCCGCTGCAGACCGCCGCCAAGCCACCTACGCCGGCCACCGTGAGCCCGAGATCGGGAAATTGATGGTGCGCTGAGACTCGCCGACGGACCACCAACCTAGTAACACCCAGAATTGAGGCTAAGACAGACTCGCAAGGCGGCGGAGGTTGCTCGCGTCGCGGCTAAACAAAGGAAGAGGGGAGGCGCCGGGCGCAGTTTTACATAAATCTAGTCCACCATAAGCCAAGGGGGAGGGGGAAAGATGGACGCAGTCCACCGCGGACCACATGGCGGTCCATAGACCGCACACCTGAGGACCATCGTGCATTGGGCGCACGACACAGGAGCACAGGCTCAGCCTAGCTCGATCCATATTGCCCGCGTGACACACTAAGAAGCTGACATGTGACTGGCCGGCCCGGCCCAAACCTGGCCCGCCAGGCCCACTCAAGACCGAGGAACCATGTCATCATGACGTTAGCAACCCGTTGACCGGTCAACGCTGATCGTGGGACCCACCTGTCATACGCAGAAGCCGAGCGACCAATCACGCGTTGACGTGTGTTGGCCCTAGATTAATCTGCTTCTTTTTCTTTTTCAGAAAATGGATTAAACTTAGAAAATTCATAACTTATTCATACGAGTTCAAAAAATAGTGGTTCAAGTTGCTAAATTCATCTAAAATCAAGATCTACACAATGGTACCATGTTTGAGTGCATTTCGTTCTTTTTAATTTCCATTCGTTCTTTGTCCTAATCTATAGGAGTCTCTAACGCGACTATTGAAAGGTCCTAATTGGCTAGAGGGGGGTGAATAGCCTAAAAAAAATTCTACAAACTCACTAGAGCAAAGTATTAGTATTACAAAAGGCGAAAAAACGGTTTGCTCTAGCTCTAAATGTTAGGCAACCACCTATTTGCAATTCTAGTAATTTAATATCTCTATGACACACAATTGCTATGTCTCTATTTTAACTGGTTAGAGAGTTATCAAGATAAATAAATTGCTCAACACTATGTCACTCTCCTTTTACACTAGAAAGCAATCTAGAGAGCAAGATAAATCAACTAATATGTTTATGTTACTCTACTTGCAATTTATCACTACTAGTACACAAGGTATA
Organism: Coix lacryma-jobi var. lacryma-jobi; assembly: GCA_009763385.1. Lineage (NCBI taxonomy): Eukaryota > Viridiplantae > Streptophyta > Magnoliopsida > Poales > Poaceae > Coix > Coix lacryma-jobi. The sequence goes on from CM019823.1 coordinate 71,260,118, forward strand.
TCAATAGCAAGTATGAAGTGAGATAGTTAATTTCAATACCAACGGTGAAGAGTAGAATGATGCCAATCACCAAATAATTAATTCCAACAATAAATATTTCAATCAATCCAATTCTCCGGGAGACAAGATATGACACAATTAATTTTTCTCCCGAGGTTCACTTTCTTGCCGGCAAGCTAGTCCCCGTTGTGTCCCTCTACACCACGTGGTTCGGTGGCTAATCGGTATCACACACCGAGCCTCTCAATAGGCGCCACAAGAACCTACAAATGGAGAGAAGTTGAATGACACGAACAATCCACTAGAGTTGGAATTTGACACTCAGCCGGGGAACCACAACAACCCCTCACAATATCACCTTGATTGGGGGTGGACACAATCACCAAATCTCCTCACCAATCAATCCAATCACCATGAACTGTTCAGGTGACGGCAATCACCAAGAGTAATAAGAAATCCACAATTGCAATCACCACCTAGTGCCACACGAATATGCAATCTCAAATGCACCTAGGGTTTCCCTCAAATCCTCTCTGAAAATAGCACTGAGCTGAGAATGGAGAGGAGAGGGAGGTGGATCTCTTGCAGCTCTCTAGATCGACGCTAGAGCACCCAAACTCTCACAGGAATCAAGTTCAAATCACTGGGATTGAGAGAAAGGAAGAAGGAGAGCTTTTCTGTTCGTTGTTCTCTGTATGCAAGAAAGGAGAGTGGGAACCAGAGAGCCCAAACGGAACTAAAGGGTATGCGACTTATCCACAGCTCATAGCGCTCCCCAATGGGCAGCTGCTCCCAACAGGGCTTTTCAACGGGCGAGCGATAGAGGGCCCCAAGCATTGAACAACAACAGGCAGCAGGGACCTCATGTCAAACAGCAGGCCTGCTCCCTATGAAAAGAAGCTCCTCTCTCAATCGTTGCATGCAGCCAGCTCTCCACTATCCATTTTATCTCTCTCTCTAATGCAAAAAGCAGTAGCAGGAAGCAACGAGGAAGCTTCCTTTCTCTTTTTTTAAAAAACCTCTGCCACCAGCATGCCTCCGATCATGATAGCTTCCCTCTCTCATTTTATATTTCAAAGGGTCCCATGTTGCTCCTTTTCAATGCAAAAGACAGCAGCAGGTTTGTAACACCCCTGGTGTTAAGCAACCCTAAATGCATAACTTGGCATCTCATGAGCATAAAGCATCATCATATGTTTCATTCTTTTATGTAAAGTGTCATTTCATGTGAGGGCTATTGCTGTTTATGCATAGTGTGATGCTTGTTTGACTTGTTTTTGGAGTAGTTGAGTTTCCTAAGTAGTTTAACCTTGTTGAGGAGTCAAAATGAAACCAAGTTTATGTTGGTCATTTTGGCTAACCAAGTCTCTAACCCTAGTTGCCCTAATAGAGCTCTAGGAGTCCTTTTGTTTGACCAGCAAAGACCTCTATGATAGGAGCTTTGTTTGGGTGAGTGCTATAAACCAAAAGTGTGTAGAATTTAGAGTAGAACAAAAGTTGTTTTTGGCCAACTCATGAAAATGAGGTTAGCATGGTGTTTTGAGGCCCACAAGGCAGAAATGGGAGAGTTTAGACTTGGAAAATTTCCTAATCTTTGAACTATCGAAGCAGTTTCGTCTAGCGAACTTTGGAGCTTTCCCGAGCAAAATCTAGGCCGAACCAATGCTTGATCCTATAACCAAAGTTGTAGTTGGCACATAACTCTACTCAATGGAACAAGTGGCTTAGCGTTTCTTCAAGTGGATTAGGAGATAATCGCGCGCAAAGATCGGTTGTCAGTCGGCCTAATGACCGACTGAATCCACCGATTCAATTTGAACCGGCGCCAGCAGTGGCCGACCGCGCCAGAGATGCTCCGCCACGTGGCGCGCGAGAGCCGGCCGGGCAGCGTCCGCGCGCAACGTGGTGAGCACAAAGCCCGTCCGCACGCACTCGCCCTGCAAGAGCCGCTCCACTCCCTCCGCTTTGCCTCCTCCTTGCTCTCGCCGTCGCTCGGGCTGAAAAGGGGGAAAACCGAGCGCTCACCATCGTCTCGCCGAGCCTTCGCCCAACCAACCACCCAAACAACCTCGCCTCGACCTCCCGCGTCGTCTGCTCTAGCTAGCGCCTCCCGACAAGCCCTAGGTGAGCCACGGGATGAGCTCCCGCCATGGCCACCATGACCGCCGAGCTTGGTTCGCCATGGCCGACCTCCTTCTCGTGGGTTTCATGTTGTCCTAGCGTGCGTTCGTAGGTCAGGGGAGTCCATGGAAGAAGTAGGGGGTGATAGTTTGGCCGATTAGGGTTTGGTGGTGGTGGTACGCCATCGCTCGCCGTCCGCCATGGTCGCCATGGATGGCATGGCCGCGGTCTCGGGTGTTCGGGGTAGGAACCCTAGCTTCCAAGCCTTAGGGTAGGTTCTTGGAGGTCGCCGGAGTAGGAATCTCGGGTTAGTTTGCCTCGACGTGGCTGGAATCGACCGGCGTGAGGAGGACCGCGCCGCCGTGGCCGCCATTCCCGCCGTCGAGCTCCATCCGTAGCAATGACGGGCCGGTGACTAGCACCAATCGATGCGGAAAGGAGAGAGGAGTAGAGTGGTGGTGATGGTTTCGCCGGAAAGGTCGCCGTCGGCGAGCCTTGCCGTGGTCAACGATCTCCCCTGTTCTGTGTGTGTGACAGGTGGGACCGGTTTGACTCGGGGCCCCGCTGGTCAGTCTCTATGTACGTTTTGGTCGGGTGTAGCTAGCAGTTAGGTTTAGGTGTTTTTGTTTTAATGCTTTTCAGAAAATGTGTTAATGCTTGTTTAATTCATATCTGGAGTTGCATTAGTCCAAATGAAGTGAAATAAATTTGGTTAGGTTTGTCTTGCTGAGATCTGTTTAGGAAAAATATGATATGTCTAGTTTGTGATAATTTTATATGTAGTTATATTTAATTTATGTTTAGGCTGAAATCTTGTTAAATGCATAATAAATTGTGTATAGCTCAGAAAAATGTGATTCTTGTTTTGTTAAGTTTGTGTTAATGAGTAGTTTCTGGGAAAAATATAGTATGGAGATGCTCTGTGTAATATTTTGGCAGTAGCAATTAAATGGTTAAATGTAGTTTCTTGTATAAATTGTAGTAATTAAAATATGAAGAATATGAACCTGATAATTTTTATAGACTGCTCTTGTACTAAGAAGTTCAGTAGAAAAATGGAAAATCTGTTGTTTGACACTTTGTGCTAGGGTGTGTAGTTCAAAGCACCTTTTCGTTGTGGTATTTGTCTTTCATGGAGAATAGGGTTTAAGTCCAAATAGCTTGAATTTGGACAGGGACTAGATTGCATCTTGTCAGCATACAGTAATTTTGTAGATTTTTCTGAAGTTGTTGTCTGAGGGTTGCAGTTATAGGCTTAATTAAATGACTAAGTGATAGCAAATAACTAATTGGTAGTAGGATGATGTTGACTACCTTGTTGAAGAGAATGAAATAGACGACATGTGCTTATCTCCTAAATCATCTTATTCCCTGTTGCATCAGCAATGCATCTCATGTGCATTCATCCTATTCATACATGTCTGTGCATCATACAGGACCGGTAGTGGAGACCCAGAACCCGCAACCGCCGAAGGAGACAAGTCCGGAGGAAATCCTGAACGAGAGGACCGAAGAATGAGACGTCGAGGACTTGCCTGAGTGCCACGACCACCGACCCTCCGACTTCGAAAGAGGCAAGCCCCGGAGCATCTAACTCCTATGGTTTGCAAATTATTTACAAAATTAACCTGATATGTTTGTTGCATTAGGTTTCTAGGACTTGATTGCTACCGTTGCTGCATTATTATCATACCTTGTCCACCGCAATTGATGTCTTGATATCCCTGTTAAGTCTAGGCCGTTATATGCTTATCCTGCTTAGACCGGTAAAAGTCGGATGATTTCCTGTCTCCCACAGTAGGTGGATACTGATCATGACTAGCCTGGTGCTATCATGGAGATAACCATGTGATAATTAATTTGAGACCGGGCAGGATGTTGGAGCAGCAGGGCATGGTTTCTGTGTGCTGGTAGTCTCCCGTCTGTGTCGATTAGGACCCGACGAAGGCACACCTCAGTCATTTTGATCGCGTCAACCACTTAACGGAGCAGGTGCGGGTACCTCCTGTGATGCCGAGTAAGGTCATTCGAGCCGGTGATGGAGATGTTGACGCCTAACACCCAGGGCCTCAGATGTACCGTGGGCAACTATTCTGAACGACCTGGCATGGCCCGAGGGCAAGCAGGGCTTGATCGACCTGGCATGACCGTGAGAAGCTATAGCTTGAGCGACCTGGCACTGAGATAACTCCCGGTGTAGAAGGGCCCATGGCCGTCCCGCGCGTTGTGTTCTCGAATTTCCTGAGAGGCAGCTGACGGCTACCTGGCAAGGTGTGATCGGGCGAGTGTGCGATATTTTATCCTCAGCTGGGTAGGAATCGATTATAATCGTCATCGCTCCTGGACAGTGAGTAACTTGATTGGGCATGTGTTACTGTAGTAACTTATGGAACTAAATATTGTTATGATGTTGAAATCTGAAAGGCTATTGATGAAATAGTCACTCTTGCTTGATTAAGTAGCCAAGTGATTGCTCTAGATCAGGTACAAATCTAGTTAATCAGGGTTAACTATAGAAGTGACTGCCAACACTCAAATTTGGGTTTTATCATAAGAAAGCTTTTATGCAAATTGGTATGTTTAGCCAACCCCAGATATAGCCTTCATGAATCCTTGGAGTCTCATTATTTCTGGTTTATGACGGGTAAGTCTAGCTGAGTACCTTCTTGTACTCAGGGTTTTATCCCTTGTTGTTGCAGATGGGCAGTGCTTTTATGGCTACTGTGAGAACTGCCTGTACCCAGCTGCGGGTGATGATTAGACCATGGGCATGGTCATCTCTTATCCTCACCTGATGCTTTTGTTGGACTGATCAGGCATATGACACCGTATTGTGAACTAGTGAACTTGTGTTTCAAAACTAAGTTGCTTCCTCTACGAATTCCAAACTATAGTTTGTAATATTGTTGAACTCCGATGTATTTGAACTATGTGCGAACTGAATGTATCTTGTGGACATGTATGCTAATCTATTACGATCTTGGCTGATGTTGAATGATTGAAATCCTTCGAGATTTCCGGACAACCGGGTTTGTACGAGCTTAAGTATCTGTTAATCTTTGTGAAAACGGGTGTTCGGTGCTTAATCTGGTACAAATTGGTCAGTTCTGTTATAAGGTTCGGACAGGTTTGAGAGCTAAAAACGGACCAGTCCATAAGAAAAACGGACCAGTCCGTAAGCAAAAACGGACCAGTCTGTTCCCTCTCTCAGAGCAAAAACAAACTAGTCCGAAAGCCAAAACGGACCAGTCCGAAAGCTCAAAACGGACCACCTCTGACTCAATTTTTGCAGCTGCTTTTAACTAGACAGCAAGCTGATACAATCTAGCACCTTTTCGAGCCTTCCCAACAGCTAACTTCAGCACAACGTTCCAAAATAAATCGGAAACTAAAGTTAGCGTTTTCATAAATAATTTTCAGACTTCCTTATGCATCTCACCACATCACTAGGCGTACTAAAAAAATGCAAATGAGACTCACATTTAGTGGCACTAGATAATCATTGCAATTAAAGATTTCTCCCCTTTATAGTACGGTTATCTAATCTTAAATCTGGTCACACTCTCTATAGTGTCTTGACCGGTAAAACAAATATCCAATTTTATACCTGTGCCTTGAGCCCATAGGATTTTGTTCTCTTTATTCTTTTCGAAAATGGAGCACGCGGATATCATCTTTTGTTCACCTCCACCACAATGATAATTCTCTAGCTCCATCACTTGGTTTGTACCAACCTATCTCATACCATAACACTCGTTGCAATAGTTAGTACACATAGGTGTCATCAATTATCCAATACCAAACTAGAGCTTTCAATCTCCCCCTTTTTGGTAATTGATGATAACCATCACAAAGATATGAAATGAATTTGATTTGTGAATTTGAGATGTTTGCCCATACATTTAAATCATTAATAAGAGATGGACAAGCATTTAAAATTCGGTTTTAATAGTACTAGCTCCCCCCTACATATGTGATATATGAGTTTGGTACAATTGTTCACATATGCATAGATAGGAATTGTGGGTGAGCTACTACTATCAAATGATGCTAAAGTATATAGAATGGACCTTTGAAGTGTGATACCATCGGAGTTACGAATATATACCATCTTTAGCACCATAGGTAACTAGACATACATCAAAAACTCAAGTACCCGTGAAATCAACATTATAAGTAAAGAGAGCACTTGATTCACTTGAAAGTATGAAAGTCTAGTTACCAACCTATGCATACTAGTATTTCAATCACCACACAATTTGTAGTACTAGCATACACCAATCAAGCATGTAGATTGAATTTAAAGTTTACAATGCACCATGCAAACAACTTATTTATGAGCTTGCTCCCCCTATTTGTGTGCTCAAATTTTAACTTTTAATTTATCCCTTTCCATTATCATTCTATCTTTGTGACTTATTTCTCCCCCTTTGTCAACAATTGCTCAAAAAGCTCATTTTAGTTGAAGAGAAATACCACGTAGAAATAACAGGTTCAGTTGATTTCGAAAGAAGGATATTTCACATTGGTTCAATCTAGATTACTTGCCTAGAATATGTAACTAGGTTTGATCCAAGGGCAAGCTTTCGTCACACCTCTCAAGTAGGAGGGATATCTTGACCATGTTAAGTTACACATCTTGAGCTCATATTCTAGATTCAACACTAGGTTTGCAAGCCCACAAACATGTCATATGCCACCACTAGATCATGTAAACATAGAAGGCAATAGTGGTAACATATATACATCAAATTCATTTTGTTTCCATGAATGATCCTAAATTATCACTTGTATGTCTATATGCACTAAACATGTCCTTACAAATGTATGAATGTTATGTCAACCAACTTTACCTTACGTTGTCGAAGGAGAGGCATGTCATATATATGTGGGGTGTGCTCAACCCATATTGGAGAAATCAAGAATGTTCAATCATTTCATTTCTCAACTTCCAAATCTCTTCTCATCAAGTGGCTTAGTGAATATATGCGCTAGTTGATCATCGGTGCCAACACTCTCAATTGATATATCTCCTTTTTGTTGGTGATCTCTGATAAAATGATGTCTAATGTCAATGTGCTTAGTTCTAGAATGTTGAACCGGGTTGTTGGTAAGCTTGATTGCACTTTCATTATCACATAGCAATGGCACTTCCTTGAATTTGATCCCAAAATCATCCAAAGTAGCTTTTGATCCACAACAATTGAGCACAACAACTACCGACACTAATATATTCGGCTTCGGCGGTAGAGAGTGCTACACTATTTTGCTTCTTTGATGACCATGACACAAGAGATCTTCCAAGTAATTGACATGCCACTAGTGCTCTTTCTATCCACCTTGCAACCGGCATAGTCAGAGTCCGAATATCCAATTAATTCAAAGTTTGACCCCTTGGGATACCACAATCCAACATTTTGTGTATGCTTCAAGTACCTCAAAATTCTCTTTGTATCCTTCAAATGACTTTCTCTTGGAGAGGCTTGAAATCTTGCACACATGCACACACTAAACATGTCATCCGGTCTAGAAGCGGTAACATATAGCAAACTTCCAATCATAGACCGATAGAGCTTTTGATCAACCATGTTCCCACTTGCATCACTATCTAAATGACCATTGGTGCCCATAGGTGTACTAATTGATTTAGCATCTTGTAAGCTAAATTTCTTTATCATGTCCCTTATGTACTTCCCTTGACTAATAAATGTTGCATTCTTCATTTGCTTGATTTGAAGACCAAGGAAGTAGCTAAGTTCTCCAATCATGGACATTTCAAATTCATTTGCCATCATTTTCCCAAATTCTTCACAATAGTCTTGATTTGTTGAGCCAAATATGTATCATCAACATAGAATTGCAACACAAACAAATCATTTCCAATATTTTTAGTGAAGAGAGTAGTGTCTACCTTTCCCATTTTGAACCCTTTAGAGAGCAAGAAATCTCTCAATCTCTCATACCATGCTCTAGGTGCTTGCTTTAATCCATACAATGCCTTCTTCAATTTGTAAACATGGTCGGGCTTCTTCTCATCTTCAAAACCGGGAGGTTGTTCAACAAACACTAACTCATTTATATAGCCATTGAGAAATGCACTTTTGACATCCATTTGATAGAGTTTGATATTATGGGCACAAGCATAGGCTAATAGGATTCTAATTGCCTCTAATCTTGCAACCGGTGCATAAGTCTCACCAAAGTCAAGACCCTCAATTTGAGTATAACCTTGAGCAACTAGTCTTGCTTTGTTTCTCACAACTATGCCATCTTGATCTTGCTTGTTTTTTAACACCCACTTGGTACCTATCACATTATGATTCTTTGGTCTTTCTACCAATTCCCAAACTTGGTTCCTTGTGAAATTGTTTAATTCTTCATGCATAGCATTTACCCAATCAACATCTTCCAAAGCTTCATCTATTCTTGTAGGCTCAATGGATGATACAAATGAATAATGTTCACAAAAGATGCCAATCTTGATCTTGTTTGCACACCACTTGTAATATCACCAATTACACGGTCTAGAGGATGATCTCTTGCAATATGAGTGGGTTGGAGCACTTGAACTTGTTGACTTGCATTAGTTGCACATTGGATTGAATCATTTGAGATGAACTAGCACCATCATCTTTTTGATCTTGCACTAGAGAACCACTAGTTTGCATAATAGGAGAAGAGAGCACTTGATCTTTGTCATCTTGAATATCAATCACTTGCTTTGGCCTAATATCACCAATGTCCATGTCCTTCATAGCATTCACTAATTGAGTTCCTCTCACATCATCAAGATTTTCTTCTTGTTCTTGTGACCCATTGGTTTCATCAAATTCCACATCATGAACTTCTTCCAATGGACCACTTCCCAAATTCCATACTCTATATGCTTTGCTAGTTGTAGAATAACCAAGCAAGAACCCTTCATCACATTTCTTCTCAAATTTGCTCAATCTAGTGCTCTTCTTGAGAATATAGCATTTGCAACCAAAAACCCGAAAGTATGCAATATTGGGCTTTCTTCCATTCAAGAGTTCATATGGGGTCATTTCCAACATAGGATGGCAATAGAGTTTATTGATGTAGTAGCAAGCTGTGTTGATTGCTTCCGCCCAAAAAGAATGACTAACATTATATTCACTCAACATTGATCTAGCCATATCAATAAGAGTTCTATTCTTCCTCTCTACCAAGCCATTGGATTAAGGTGTGTACTTGGGAGAAAATTGATGTTTAATGACATATTCATCACATAATTCATCAACTCTAGTGTTCTTGAATTCACTACCATTGTCACTTCTAACTCTCTTGATAGTTGTTTCGAATTCATTGCAAACTCTCTTGACAAAAGATTTGAAAGTTGAATATGCAACACTTTTATCATTAAGAAAGAACACCCAAGTATATCTAGTAAAATCATCCGCAATGACAAATCCATATTTGTTACCTCCAATACTTGTGTAAGTGGTTGGTCCAAACAAGTCCATATGCAACAATTCAAATGCCTTGCAAGTACTCGTGATGCTATTTTTAGGATGAGTGTTTCCAACTTGTTTGCCAGCTTGACATGCACTACATAACTTGTCCTTTTCAAATTCAACATCTTTCAAGCCTCTAACCAAGTTATGCTTCACTAGCTTGTTTAATTGTTTCATGCCAACATGACCAAGCCTTCTGTGCCAAAGCCAACCCATACTAGATTTAGTGAGCAAGCATGTTGATAATTGAGTTTCACTAGCACCAAAATCAACCAAGTAGAGGTTCTCATATCTAAAGCCTTTGAATATCAAGTTAGAACCATCTACACTTATGATCTCTACATCATCAACACCAAATATGCATTTGAAACCAAGGTCACAAAGTGGAGCTACCGACAATAGATTGAAGTTCAAGCTCTCTACTAGTAGCACATTTGAAATACTCAAGTCATTTGATATTGCAATCTTACCAAGCCCCTTTACTTTGCCTTTGCTATTGTCACCAAAAGTGATAGAATCATAGTCATTGCCACTTGATGAGAGAGAGTTGAACATTTTACTATCACCGGTCATGTGTTGAGAGCACCCACTATCAAGAACCCAATGCCTTCCTCCGGCTTTATAATTAACCTACAAAACAATTTAATGTTTCTTAGGTACCCATACTTGTTTGGGTCCTCCAAGGTTAGTGACCAATCTTTGGGCACCCAAATAGCCTTCTTCTTTGGGCCAACCATGGGTGCACCAATGTACTTGACCTTGATACCATTCTCACCTTTAGTAAGCATATAGCAAGAATCAAACATAATAGAAGATGCAAAAGTTTGTTTCTTCATTTTGTTCTTGCAATGGTTTTCTACATGCCCAACTTGCTTGCAACTAGAGCAAAATCGATCATTGTTCCTTACAAAGCTAGCTTTATGAGTAACAAAGGCGCCTTGCCTTTCTTGGGGGTGTAGCCCAATCCCTCTTTTGCATGAGAGAACCTTTGGTTACCCAAGCACTTTAGAAAGCAGGCATCACCACCATATGCATTACCTAAAGCAATAGTAAGCTTATCTACCTCTTTCTTTAAGTTATCATTCTCTACCATTAATGTAGCATCACAAGTAAAATCACCACTAGGTGAGGTAGAAGTAGATATTGATGTGCTACATGAAGGATTAGAAGGTGACATAACAATAGGTTTGTAGAAAAGATTCATCAATTATATCACAAGTTAATCCCACATCACATGATACAACAACCTTTTCTTATTTTCACTAAGGAGCAAAGAGTGAGCTTTTTCAAGCTTAGTGTGAGCCTTCTCAAGTTCCTCATGGTCTTCCTTTAGACTCTCATGAGATGCACTTAGCTCATTAAAGGATTGTTCAAGATCTTTTAACTTCTTAGACAATTCTTTACACTTCTTGCTTTTAGATCTAATAAGGTATTCGACTTGTTCTAGCATGTCCATAAGTTGTTCTATACTAGGTTCGTCATCATCATCACTAGTATTAGCATTGTCATTATCATCTATATCATTATCATCATCACTATCATCATATTTTAACTTAGGGCCCTTGGCCATGAAGCATGATGGTGAGTCAAATAGAGAAGACTTGTTGTTGGTGCAGATAGCCAATGCTTTCTTTTTGGATGCCTTGTCATCATCATCATTATCTGTAGAGGCATCACTATCCCATGTAACAACATATGAACCACCCTTCTTCTTTTTCTTGAATACATATTTCTCCTTCTTGTCTTTCTTCTCATTCTTGCTTTTCTTTTTATCTTCTTCATTATCACTAGCATAGGGGCAATCCGCAACAACATGATCCGGGCTCTTGCATTTGTAACATAACCTCACAGTTCTTATTCTTGAAGTTGTCTCTTCTCTTTCTTGCACCATAGCCCTTCTTCTTCATCATTTTGCCAAACTTGCGAACAAAGAGAGCTAGATTCTCATCATCACTATCCATGGTAGAGCCTTCACCTTCACTTGATTCCTCTTTCTTTTCCTTGCCCTTGTCCTTGTTCTTGGAGGAAGAAGCTTTGGTCTTGGAAGCCACACTTTTCTTCTTTTTGTCTTCATCCTTCTTTTTTTCATCTCATCATCACTATCCTTGTTGTACTCCTCCTAGGTCATGACATCTCCAAGTACCTCATTTGGAGAGATGCCCTTCAAGCCTCCTCTAAACATGATAGTTCTCAACATCTTGAATTTCTTGGGCAAGCACATCAAAAACTTGTGAGAGAAATCTTCATCTTTTGTCTTCTCACCCAAGCCTTGAGATCATTAATAATCACTTGCAACCGTAGAACATCTCCGGAATGCTCTCATCATCCTCATCTTGAAATTAGAGAGTTGATGCTTGAGCATATAAAGCTTTGTCGTCTTCACGGTTGTAGTGCCCTCATATGTTTCTTCCAATCTTGTCCACACTTCACTTTCTCTCTCAAGATCTTTTATTTGTTGAAACACTTTTGAATCCATACCATTATACAAAGTGTTGAGAGCCATAGTATTGCATTGCAAGTTCTCTTGCTCTCCTGGTGTGGTTGAGGCGGCATCAAGCACAACAAAATCATTTTCGGTGACCTCCCATATTTTAGGATGAATTGAACCAAGATACATTTTCATCTTTCTCTTCCAATAATCAAATGAGCTTGTGCCATCAAAGAACGGTGGTTTGCCCCCCACATGGTTAAACACTATTTGAGCCATTTCTTGACACCGAGGTTGTTAAGCCTTGCTAATTATGGTGACCACAGCTCCGATACCACTTGAAAGGTCCTAATTGTCTAGAGGGGGGGTGAATAGCCTAAAAAAATTCTACAAACTCACTAGAGCAAAGTATTAGTATTACAAAATGAAGGACCGAGAAGCAACTAGAAAGCGACCAGAGGGGGGGTGAATGAGAGCTTCAAGATTTCCTTTCGGAAACTAGTAGCCACTGTCCCGAGAATCACCCCAAAAGACAAACCCTAGAGCTTGCTAATGTCCACGACCCTAGATGTAGGGTGGATGCTTCCAAGAAGCACAGCGGGACACTACACAACTCTAGAAAGCCAACGCAAAAGACGGAAACCAAATCCGACAATGAACGAACCACCGGCGAACAAAAACGCGCAAACCAGTCACGACCGGACTCTGGGCAGCGTCCGGTCAGTGAGCACCGGACGCGTTCGGTCGTGCGAAATCCGTTTTGGGACCTTACTGTTCCTGACCGGACTCACAAGCGAGGAGCGTCCGGTCGAGAGCAGTGCGTCCGGTCACTAGAGCCAAGACAGGTGAACAGTAGATCCTGAGCGTCCGGTCAATCCAACAACCCAGCGTCCGGTCACGAGCGTCCGGTCAATACTCAGAGAATCCCGCGACACATTCAACCACCGGACGCGTCCGGTCAGCCCCCTAGCGTCCGGTCACCTCGTGACTTCACTGTTCACTCACCGATTCGACTCGATCTCACCCAAAACAAATCCTCTAGGGATCAAACTTGGTGAGAGGAATCACAAGGAGGATAGTGAGCTATCTCTAAGAGATCATGGCTCGAACCTATCTCCAAATCGATGAATCGAAGAATTTCGGGGGAAGGGAGAAAACTTGACCCGAAACGAAAAATCGATCGATCTCCTAGACCATGAGGTTAGAGGTGAATTCCTTCGGTCGAAAGAAGTGCCTCACGATCTAGAACACTTGGTTCAAACGGTTTTGCAAAAGATGAACCGAGCAAAGAGATCAAACGACGGGAAAATCGTGGAGAAAAAGGATTCCGCGAAGAACACGAACGAAACGCGAATCACAACCACGAATTGCAACCGTGTGGCTACCACACGCTACAACAGTGAGGATATGGCCTCACTTCCTCAGAATCAACAGTACACAGAGGCAAGTCTCTCTGTGGATCTCAGCTAGCTACAGCAGGGGATGGGAGAGCAGGAAACCCTAAGTGCGAAAGAGCAAATGACCGAGATGGATGGGAGGAGGGTGTCTCCCGACTACTTATCCTACTACTAGCCTAAGTCTATTTCCTACGCTACCCCTCTCTATTCTAATTACAGAGCGAACCAGCTAAAGCCTAAGGTTATTCTGGAAAAACTCGGTGGTAGGTGTATCCGACGGCCACGCCCTCTCGATTCGAAGCGTTGCCTCGACGCAACCTCCAGATCGCCGCCACGTGCCGCCCTCGCTCTGCACCCCCGGTTTTGTGGCCCAAACCGGGAAACCAGCCTTTTCGAGCCAACCCCCCCGGTTTTGAGGCCCAAACGGGAAACCAGCCCACCAACATCTGAGTTTTGAGGCCAAACTCAGCAAACCCTCAACGCCCAGGTTTTGAGGCCCAAACCTGGAAACCGTCCTCAGCCCGAGTTTTGTGGCCAAACTCGGAAACCGTCCACGCCCAGGTTTTGAGGCCCAAACCTGGAAACCGTCCATCCGATGGTTTTTCTCTGGCTCTACCACCAAACTGAGGTCGTAGAGGGGATGCACAGCCCGTGCACCCCATCCACCGACACGTGTCCCTGAGTCCACGACTCAGCAACACATGACCGCACTTCTTCACTTGTCGTCGTCACAGGCTGCCAGCCACCACAGCTGATCCTCGGGCCTCTGGTCCCTCAGTCCAAGCCTCACGTCCGCCCTTCACCGCTCGGTACTCGGCATGGCACGTCTGCCGCACGGCACGCCCATCCTTCACCGCACCCGGTCCATCGGCACGACACGTCTCAACTTGACCTTCACCTCGCCGTCGATCACTGTATCCGTGCTCGACACCTGCACAACACAAGCCAAAGAACATGCGCATCATCCCAGTTGACAATCACTCAACACTCAGAGACCCGACATACACCCATGTATCCGCAATCTCCCCCTTGATGAGTACATTGTCAACTACTCACACAAATCATAATGAAAAGAAGAATAAGGAAGAAGGAGGAAGGAGAAGGAGAAAACTCAACCAAGTGACCCAAACATAGCAAAGCCGAAGAAGGTCAAGTGGAAAGAGCGAAAGAACTTGGTCCCCAAAGACATGGGCAACGGCTCGACGCAACCAAGCAAAGCAAAACTAGCCCTCAAGAAGAGGTAGAACACGCTCAACACCACTAGCAAATACCAATTGGAAAATCGAAGCAAAATGCTAGTCCCTCAAGATAGAGGCACAGAGGCTCAACACAACTAGCAAAGAAGGCTCGATACCAATGCCTTACGACCAATAATAAAGCTCGATACCAAAACACGCTCCGAACCAATTGAAATAAAAAACCCTAAAAAAATGTTTGCTAGTCCCTCAAGACAGAGGCGAAGGCTCAACACAACTAGCAAACTCCCCCTCGAACCCTCAAGACAGAGGCGAAAGCTCAACACAACTAGCAAACTCCCCCTCGAAAAGTGCAAGCAACTAGGAAAACTCTCCCTTAGTTGAACATCCAGGAGACATATGATTTGCAAATTCTCCCCTTAGTTGAAAATGCACTAATCAAGTAAAGGCTCTCCCCATCAGAAAAGGCACCAACAAAAATGCGAACAAGGGAGGTTCTCCCCCTTCCAACATGCATATGAGTCAATCATGCAAGTTAGCAGCTTCAGGCATATATTCAGGAGAATGCAAAGATGCTCTAAACAGTATAACTCCAAAGACTCAACAATAGCATACAAGCTTAGCAAAGGCTCAAACTGATCACCAGATGTGAAATATGAACATATGAGCAAAAATGAGCAGTTTTGAGTCAAAAGGTATTCACCATCAAAATAGCACTACCAAAGTATAGACAGGAATCTGAACAAGTGCTAAACATGTATACAAGGTGAACTACCTCTAGCAAAGTTCAATCATCATGCTTAAGAATGAAACATACACTTGTGAATTCAAATTTTGATCGGAGTTGCAACGGTGAAATTACACAAGTTCAAATATTAGCATGTGATTGCGAGAGGTTGAAAGCTTGTCATTGCCTAACTTTTCAGCCGAGCGAAGCCTATGCCGAAGCAATCAGAAGCTTAAAGCTACGGCTTCGATCATACACTACACGGCTCAAGTTTAACTCAAAGTGCAATGAGAAACCGTCTCGATACCGTGATGTGTTGACAAGCAATCTCATCTCGATCTTTTCAATTCACTAAAACTTGGTTCAATTTTATACATGATATGAACAGACCAAGCAAGTGAATGACTCAGAACTAGAGACATAGCAACCTAGCATATATGAAAAGCACGAGTGAACTCAACATATCCTACACATGCTAGTTGCATATCTCAATGGTGAACATTTTTAGATTGTAAGTTATTAAGTAAATTCACCATTTCAAAATAGCTCAGCTCACAGCATGTACTAGTGATCAGAAGGAGCATAAGCTACAAGCATCAAAATAAGTATCAGAGCATACTACATAGAGCATAGTTACATTCTAGTGATTATAAACATGAAGCTTAGAATGTAAATGCGTATGCTGAAATGCAAAAGAAAAGAAAGACAAAAAGTCAGTCAAATATACAAGATCCAAAATGTTTCCCCCATCTAAAAAGGGAAACACACACCAAGCTCACCCCTCAACCGGTTAAAGGTTGATTCATCTAAAGGCTTGGTGAAAATATCAGTCAGTTGATGATGAGTATCGACATGATGAAGGTCGATATCACCCTTCTCCTGGTGGTCTCGCAAGAAATGAAAGTGCACATCAATGTGTTTGGTCTTCGAGTGAAGCACGGGGTTCTTAGCAACGCTAATGGCACTCGTGCTGTCACAAAGCAAAGGCACGCGATAAAAGTTCAGACCAAAATCACGCAAAGTGGCCATCATCCAGAGCAACTGGGAACAGCAGCTAGCCGCAGCAACATACTCAGCCTCCGTAGTAGACTGGGCGACACTAGACTGCTTGCGAGAAGACCACGAAACAAGAGAAGAACCAATAAACTGGCAAGTCCCAGAAGTGGACTTGCGCTCAATACGGCAACCAACAAAATCGGCATCCGAATAACCGCAAAGGGAGAGGGTGGAGGAAGCAGAATACCAAATCCTGAACTCAGGCGTGAAACGAAGGTACCTGAAAATCCGCTTCACCGCCTGACGGTGAGAGGTGCGCGGCGACGCCTGAAAGCGCGCACACAGACAACACCGCGAACTGGATGTCCGGGCGTGTCGCCGTCAGGTAGAGGAGCGACCCGTTCATGCTGCGGTACTCCTTCTGGTCCACTGCTTCTCCATCCACATCCGCATCCAGGGCAGTCGTCGTCGACATGGGTGTTGGAAGAGGCTTGGCCTCACCCATATCGAACCGCTTTAGCAAGTCCTTGGTGTACTTGCCCTGGTGCACAAACGTCCCCTCTCGGATTGCTTAATTTGCAACCCGAGAAAGAATGTCAGCTCGCCCATCATGCTCATCTCAAACTCCCTGCTCATAGTATCTGCAAACTTGGCAACCAAAGCGTGAGAAGAACCACCGAAAATGATATCATCCACGTAAATCTGGACCAAGAGAGTGTCTTTGCCTTGCTTGAGGAGAAAGAGCGTTTTATCTACACATCCCATTTTAAAACCCTTAGCAAGCAAAAAGGTTTTCAACCTATCATACCAGGCTCTAGGGGCTTGTTTCAAACCATATAAGGCTTTGTGAAGTTTAAAAACATGGTTTGGAAACTTGGGATTTTCAAAACCGGGGGGTTGCTCAACATACACTTCCTCTTCTATGTAGCCGTTTAAGAAGGCACTCTTGACATCCAATTGAAAGAGCTTGAAACCTTGGATGCAGCAAAAGCCAAGAGTATCCTAATAGCCTCCAAACGAGCTACAGGAGCAAAAGTCTCCTCAAAGTCTATCCCCTCCTTCTGACTATAACCCTTCGCTACAAGCCTAGCCTTGTTTCTAACAACGTGGCCATCCTCTCCTTGCTTGTTTTTGAAAACCCATTTTGTCCCAATAGGCTTACACTCAGGAGGAGGTGGAACTAGAACCCAAACCCGATTTCGCTCAAATTTTCTAACTCCTCATGCATGGCATTGACCCAATCCGGATCCGTCAAAGCGTGTCCAACATCTCGGGGCTCAAAATTAGCAACAAAAGCAGAATGAGCGAAGTGAGAGATGTGCTGTGACCTGACCGAGTAACTCGTTCGTCGATGCTGCCGATCATCTGCTGAGGCGGGTGCTGGCGCTGGATGTGTCGTGGCGCCTCCCGAGCTGAAGTAGCCTCCCCCTTAACAGCAGTTGGTGCCTCCCTGGGTACAAATGGTACTGCTCGGGGTGGCGGATCCCACGGCCCCCAGGAAGAAGAGGTGTCGGGGCCGTGAGTCATCGTAGAAGCCGCTCTTTGCGGCACTGCAGGTGGAGGAGGTGTCGGGTCATCTATCCCTTCAGCACCTTCTTCATCATCATCAAAAAGAGGCTCGCCAACCTCATGATCACCTGCACGCTCAAAGCGAGAAGAAGGACAAACCATGGTCTCGTCGAAGGTGACATCGAATGTCTCCATGACTCGGTTAGTGTTAAGGTTAAGTACACGATAAGCTCGAGTGTGAGTGCCATAACCCAAAAACACACCGTCAGAAGAACGAGACTCAAACTTGTCCAAGTTGCCCTTTTTGAGTATAAAACAATGACAACCAAAAACTCGAAAATAATTCACCTTGGGTAGTTTTCCAAAACGCAACTCATAAAAAGTCTTTTTCAAGAAAGCTCGGAGAAAATGCGATTGGAAATGTAGCATGCAGTGCTCATAGCTTTGGCCCAATATCGCCTAGGTGTCCTATGCTCATCGAGCATCGTCCTGGCCATCTCAACAAGGGTCCGATTCTTCCTCTCTACAACACCATTTTGTGGCGGTGTGTAGGGGGAAGAAAACTGATGCTCTAAACCAAAGAGTTACAAAACTTCTCAAAATCCGAATTCTTGAATTCGGAACCATTATCACTCCGAATTGCTCGCATCGAGTTCAAAGGGAACTCATTCTGAAGACGCAAAATCAGATTGCGAGCAAAAGAGAAAGTGTGAAACCCTAGTGTCAAGCACTGCATTAGGAACTTCATTAGCTACTAAAGGAGCATAAGCAATGCATTGCATCATTGCATGTGCATATGAGTGCTTGTTGCCTTTTGTTTATTTATTTGGCTTTCTTTATGTAGAGGACTTAAAAATGGTTTTCAGAAAAAGTGTCTTATATGAAGGTGGTAGAGAAAAATGTTTTGAACAACTTTTATGTTTGGGTCAAACCTAGTTTGGAGTTTTTGAAACTGTTTTTGAGTGGTCAAAGTTTGAAAGAATTTGGAAAAAGAAAAAGGAAAACGTTTTTTTTCCGGTGCCACCCCTTTCGGCCCATCTGGCCTTTCGGCCCAGCTCGCGTGCGCCGGCCCGCTCCCAACTCGCCCGCGGTGCCGCGCGCCGGCGCGCGCTGTCGCCGCTGACACGCCGCGCCGTACGCCGGCCGCGACCGCCACGTGGCCGCCGTATCCTGCCGAGGATCCTCGCCGGCCACTCCTCGCTCGATCCTCTCTCACCCTCACCCCGAGCACGCAAGCTATCTCCCCCGGCCACTCTCCGCTCGCCTCGCCTGCAGCGCCGCTCGCCGTGCACGGCTCGCCCGCGCGCGCTACCCCGTGACCGCGCCGGCCGCCGGCCCCGCCACGACCACCGGCCGGTCAAGCCGATCAAACCCCGAGCGCACCACACTCCCCTCTCCCCACTGCCATTCCAGCTCGCCCGCTCTCACTCTCGCTCTCTCCCTCACTTTCCCTCGAACACGCCGAACACCTCCCCGCTTGCCGCGACCATCGCCGCAAAAGCCCCGCCGTGTTCCGGCCTCACCGGAGCACCACCACCCGATTCGTCTCGCACACCACTCCGTCTACACCTCGGACACCCGGTTCTCCCGCTTGCACCACCTCTCGAGCCCCACCGACGCCGGAGATCGGAGAGCGCCGCGCGGACGCCATCACCACCGCTGAGCCCGCGATGCTGTTCCTCCCCGACCCGAGCACCACTGCCCCTCTTCTTCATCCTCGACCTTCACCGAGTCAAGGCAAGGTAAGACACACCGACGAGCTTCAACGCTTCTGCTCCCTATCCCCTCTTCTCCCCGGCCGAGCGCCATGGGCGCCGCCGCAGACCTCGCTCGTGGCCCGGCTCCTCTGCAGCCACCCGAGCCAAACCAACCCCCGTAGCTTTGCTCCTTAGGGTTCACTCGAGCTTTTGCCTCCCCCAATTTCACCGACGACCGCCGGAGACGGTGTAGTCGCACGTCACCGCCGCCTCCGTGCGCTGCCGCTCGCCGCCGGCACACTCCGGCCATCCGCTAGCCAAACACCTACACCGCTCGATGCGCCTCGTCGCGGTGAGTTCACAAGCCTAGCTTCCCCGTCGGCGACCTCACCAACGGCGAGGAATCGACGGTCAAACCTCTCCCCTGTTTCCGTCTCGCCCGAGCCCTCGAGCCAGGCCTCAGCCTCGAGCCAGGCCTCGACGGGCGTGTATGTTTCCGTCTCGCGCGAGCCCTCGAGCCAGGCCTCGGACGGGCGTGTATGTTTCCGTCTCGCCCGAGCCCTCGAGCCAGGCCTCAGCCTCGAGCCAGGCCTCGGACGGGCGTGTATGTTTCCGTCTCGCCCGAGCCCTCGAGCCAGGCCTCAGCCTCGAGCCAGGTCTCGGACGGGCGTGTGTGTTTCCGCCTCGCCCGAGCCCTCGAGCCAGGCCTCGGACGGGCTAATGTTTTTCCCGTCTCGCCCGAGCCCTCGAGCCAGGCCTCGGCCTCGAGCTCGGCCTCGAGCGAAACCTCGGGTGCGGTCTCGTTCGAGCCAGGCCTCGGCCGATCACCTACCGCCGTGCGCTCGAGCCAGGGTGGGTTTCCGTTGACCCACGGGCCCCGCGCGTCAGCCACTCGCTGGTCCAGGACCCGGGTGCACGTAGCCAGCCGGGAGAAATTCAAATGTTTTTCTTTTAGTTTTAATTTCCAGAGATGCTTGTTATTTTTGTACAGCATGATTTATAAGTCCAAATGGAGTACTTTCAGTTTTGTTGGCTTGTTTATGAGTAGATCTATCATGGAAAAATATGAATGTATTTTTGATAACAGTTTATTTTACTGTTTTCATTTATTTCAGTGCACATGCTTTTGTTGGATAAATGGAATTAAGTGTTTTCTGATGGAGTTAATTAATGGGAAAATTTGTATAGGTTCCTTGTTATGTTTGGTGCCTGTGAAAGTTATATGAAGTACTGTTCTTATGAAAAGAGTTCCTGTTATGGTTAAAAGTTCCTTTTGCTGATTTCTTAGAAAAAAGTGTTAAGGTGTTTTATAGGTTGAAATAAATATGGGAAATTTTGTGCAGTCTCTGTATGCCATGAAGAGTCTAAGAAAAATATAAACCTGATCTGTTTTGTGGAAAAGTTGTAGTTGTTTTACAACTGTGCTTGTCCGTGTTTATCTTTGGAAATTCCTGTAAGAAATAATACAATGTTTCTGTTCATGGAACTTTCTTGATAAACATAAAAGGTGAAGTAGAATCTGGGAAAAATATGAAATAGAGTTGTGCACCCTTTTACAATAGGGTTGTAGTTCAAAGCACCTTTTTGGGCAGTTGCTTGTCATTTTTATATCTGCAGTTCTGTAGTTTATTTTTGGCTGAAACTTGTTCAGTAGAGTCCAGCAAGTGTTGTTTACTTTCTGGAATTTTTGTGGATTTTTCTGAGTCCAGAAAGATGCACTTGCAGTTCAATCGGAGTTTCTTTGGTTTAATTTAAATAAGAAAAAGAGTGAATAACCAGATTTTGTTTTATGAAATAATTAAGTAATTACCTCAATGTCAAAAGTGGTTCAACAAATTGACTTTGTTGGTTGCAAGATTTATACCTTTCATGTCACCTTCATCTTGCACCGCATTTATTTAATATATATTCATCGCACGCAATAGGATCGACCCCGTCGGAGCCCCACCAAGAGCAGGAGCTAAACGCCGAGCCGGAGATCCAGGAGCTGCAGCAGCCAGAGGAAGTCGACCCCGTCCACGACCCTAACTTACCTGAGTGTCCCTCTCACGAGGCAGCAGTCTTCACTCAAGGCAAGCCCCGGAGCATATTAAGCCTCCTATCTTTTGCAATTAAGTTTACTTGAGTCCTTTATATTGTGATGCATTAGGTCTAGGAGTTGAAATGAATCCTACTTGCTGCATTACCATTCCTTGGTTATTGATTAATATCTACCTTGTATCCTGTTGTTTAGTTACAATGTAGAATTGCTTAGCCTGCTTAATAAAAGTGGTAGTTTAGGATGTTTCAGTACTACCCGAATGGGTATTTACCGGATCACGGTTGGCTATATTTGCTATCGTGGAAAAGAACTTGAGTAGTAATGAAATACGGTCGACGAGATGGCAGGGCACAAGTTCGGAAACTTGGGGCAGTCCATCCGTTGGATCGTGTAGGTTTGTATCGATGTTGGCCCTCGTTCATTTTTGAACGCGCCCCTTTTACTTAGGGATATGTCGGTGCTGTAATCATCGACCCCAAAGCCGTTTAGAAGCTGTTCGGGCCGGTTTCAACCCGTGTCGTGCCCTCTAGTACGGAAGTTGCGATCTGCCGCGTGAGGCCATCGCCAGACTCTGATTGGGCGGTCCGTGCTTGAACCGCGACGATTACCACCACGAACAAGCGTCGAGCGGTTGCCCAATGCATGGACCCGACGGGGAAAGTGTGGGCTGGTATTAAAGGTCTTTCATCAGCTGATTTGGAATTCGATTCGAGTCGCCGTCTCCCCCGGTTAGTGGGAAACTATGGCGAGCTTCACCACGATACAACTCCATGTAATGATTTAAGGTTCAACTAAAATGTGGATAAGTCAACTGGATATGGTTATATTATTGATTGGTAGATTCAAGTGAGTGCTCTAGTACAGGTGAAAAACCTAGAATTAAGGAGTAGGTCTAAAAAAAATGGCAGCTCATCTTTATCACTAATTACTTCCTATCTGAACTTGAGCTTCTCGCAACTAAAGATCCCAGCTCCACCCAAAAAGGCCTTGCATACCCTTGGTGTCTTTATTTTCAGTTGGACGGGTAAGTCAGCTGAGTACATTCCGTACTCAGGGTTTATCCCGTTTGTTGCAGATGGCCAGGTCTACTTTGGCTATTGTAAGCACTGCCTCTACCGGTGGAAGGTGATGAGGAGTAGGCCCAGGGCAGGGTCGTCCAGAAGCTTCCCCTTTCTTTTGCTGGACCAAGACTACTAGTGGCACATTATCTTAAAAGGGAGGAGTGAGTTGTGTCGAGTGGATTTATCAAACAATGAAGTTTCATTTGGACCACATGTGTGGTGGTCGTATTTCAAACTATTTCAGCTTCCGCACTTTTAAACTCGGTATTGTAATAACTCCGTTTTAAAATTCGTACTCTGATGTTAAATTCGGTTTCATTTCCGCTGTGATGTATCTTTACGAGTGTGATCCTTGAACATGTGATCCTGTATGATGTATGGTGTTAGAAATCCTTCGTGATTTCCGTACTACCGGGGTTATATGGGTTCAAGTATCAGTCGAAGTCAGACGAATTTGGCTCAGATAATACTTGAGCTCTTATAATCAGGACGGTTCCGCCACCGGCTTGGTATCGGAGCATGGTTCAAGGGATTACCCTAGTAAAGAGTATTTTCGAACTAAAATGGGTATTTCAAAACTATTTTGAAACTATTTTCAATTACTAAGTGTGCCCAGTCTCGTCCTTAAGCCCTATACTAGGATTCAGGTGGCTTAACTGCTAACAGGGTTCAGGGATTTGTTCATGCTGGATCTTTATTTGCTGGTCCATTCTCGAGGGAAAGAGAATGTGTCGATTGCGAAAACATGCATAAAATGATTTTGTGAGATATGAGAGCATGACCGTCCAACCGTCGGTCTAGGCAAGGGATTCTTATACCAAGTATGTGCGAGCTTTACGCGGACACATATGAAGGTATCAATGATTTTAAGGGTGATTTCTATTGGTGCATGGTGTTTGTGTGACCTTTATGTATTTTGCGCATACTGGTCAATACTGAATTGTTTTATCATTGGGAATTTCTTTGGGCTGAAATGAATCTTCTGCAGGTACGCTAACTATGCGATCGAGTAGAACGTGTAGTTAACGCATGAGAGATCGTTCTTGCCACCGACTAGAACGTTAGGACTTACGAGTCATTATTAGTGAGTGAGAACGTAAGTACGATCATGCATCATGTTTATATTCATGCATTTACATTACCTCCCCTTAATTTAAAAGTTGTCTCTTTTCTATAAAATTTGCCAACTTAATATCCGTCTCACGAGAGTTCGAAACCCTTTGTTTCTACAGATGGCCCGGACCAAGTTGACTGCTCGCAAGGCCACCGGAGGCAGAGGAGTTCCGCGTCATCGCTTGGCCACCAAGCTGACCCGGAGGACGTTCCTGACCTACTTTGGGTTGCCGACGATCCTTTGGAGGATTTTGCAGGCAGTGGGTTATGAGGAAGGACAGGAGCCCAAGTACTCCTGGCAGAAGGAGATCTACGGGCAGGATTCCCTGGTTATGGTAGAGATCAAGGTCAAAGCCTTGCCTGCCAAGCCGCACTGGACAGGATGGACTGAGATCACCAGAGGCACTTGTGCCAAGGATGGAGCCAACAGGGCAGCATACCTAGTGCTGAAGGATATCATCGCCCGCTTCCCCGCCGACCTGGCAAGTGCGATGGCAGGAGTGTTTCCCGTGTGGATCACTTTTCCCATTGCGCTGGAAGCAGACTTCAGAGTCAGTCTTGACAGGGAGCCCAGAGGAGAGGTTCTACTGTGAGACGCCTGCGATGAGCGCCACCGGAGCTTTGTTGGGGTATGTGAGAGTTTGGAGCACACTCTCGAGAGCGTGTCCTTCACCCTCACCGCCACCTACCAGAGCAAGAGGAAGCTTCAGGAGGACTTCGACGCTGAGGTTGCTCGTCTGCAGGAGAGGATTCAGCAGCTCACTCTGGAGCGTGACGACGCCCGCACCACAGCAGCAGCACAGTCCACTGCCAGGACAGTTGCAGAGCAGATGTACCTGACTACCGCTCTTCAGAGGGATGAGGCCCGCACCGCGCTCGACCAGCTCAGAGAGGGAGCCCACCTGTTGATACAGCAGATACACGGACAGCAGGCCTATATCGACCAGCTCCACGAGGCCGTCCATCAGATGCACCACGCCGCGCAGGAGGCCGCCGCCCCAGCAGCTGAGGTCCCGGATCCCCAGGACGGAGAAGTCCTTGGTCCCGACGCCCCACCAGAGGAGGATCATGCTGACGAGCCGATGATCGACGTCGACGCATAGGACGCTGCATCCGCCGCTGGAGACGTCTGAGCGCTAGTTTAGCTAGGAGACGTTTTTCTTTTGTATAGCTTGAGCTTGCTCGCTAAGTGATGTAACACCCTACACATGTGCTAGTGTTATGTTTAAATGGTTGATGGCATGTAAGCTTTTGGATAAAGTCCGGACTTCGATCCGGCACCTTTTATGGAAATCCGTCGTTTGCGTGTCTAATTTTTGAGCGATTATTCTGTGACGTTGTATGGAAATGAGTAATTATACTTGGTCATGTGCTAAATTTTCGAATTATGTACAGCGCAGTATTTTATTCATGATCGATGTAACATCGCCTAATGATTGCTTAATAATGGGATATGCAGATGCCGGCACACACTCGCAGCCAACGTGGGCAAGGGGCAGGACAGGAGGAGAATCTGCCACCTCCCCCACCGCCGCCGATGACGCCGGAAGCGTTCTTTGGCCAGTTCTTGGGCAGCCAAAGGAATATGGAGGAAATGCAGAGGCACATGGAGGCCACCCTTCGCAATATCGCTAACAACACTGCACAGCAGCATCATCAACGTCAAGGTCCGGAGCCCAACCAGTACAGCTCTTACCGTGACTTCTTGGACACTCGCCCTCTTGTGTTCAAGGAAGCCACCGAACCGCTCGAAGCTGATGAATGGCTCAACTCCATCACCCAGAAGTTTCGTCTGCTTCGTCTGACGGAAGAGCTCAAGGCAGAGTACGCCGCCCACATGTTGGAAGGACCCGCCGGTTTGTGGTGGGCCCAGTACCGTGCATCCTTGCCAGTAAATGCACGTACCACTTGGGATCAGTTCTCCACCGCTATGCGCAACCACTACATCCCTAATGGACTGATGGAAATGAAGGTTGCAGAGTTTATGAGGTTATCCCAGGGGACTAGGTCTATGTCCGAGTACCTCCACAGCTTCAACAATCTGGCCCGCTATGCCCCAGATTTTGTGGACACTGAGGCCAAAAAGATTGCAAGTTTCAAGCGTGGCATGAGTGCCACCATGCTATCAAAGATGGGTAACAGTCACCGCACCACTTTCAGTGACTTCGTCAGTGACTGCCTGAATCAAGAGGCCAATGACAGCCGGCTAGCCGCAGAAAACGCCGCCGTGCAAATGAAGGAGGTTCGTCCCAGCAGAGGACCCCTTTTGGAGCACGCGCCCCTTATCGCCCGCCTGTCGCAGGAGCACGATACCGTCCCCCACAGAGGAAGATCACCACCAACCGTCCCCGTCCCAGCTTCCAGAAGCCGTACACCGCCCCATGATGCAGAACAGAATAAGGCAGGAAGTGCAGCAGGATCCAAGACCCCATATGTGATTGGTCCATGCTATAACTGTGGCCAAACTGGACACTTGTCACGTCAGTGCCCTCGCCCAAAGAAGCAGTACACTCAGCCCCCACCTCGTACCGGTCATGTGCATCACACCACCGTGGAAGAAGTGCCAGAAGGAGAGCCTGTCACCGCTGGTACGTTTCTTGTTAATCAATGCCCCGCAGTTGTGCTGTTTGATTCTGGAGCATCGCATTCTTTTATAAGTGAGAATTTTGTTATAAGAAGTAATCTTGAGTTGGTAGAATTAGACCGGGGATATCAGATAAGTTCCGCCGGAGCTGTTCTCTCCGCGCGTAAAATGGCTAAAGGAGTGGAGATGACCTTTGGGAATAAACAGGCCGTAGTGGACCCCATAGTCATTCCTGGTCTAGGTTTGGATGTAATCTTGGGTATGGGTTGGATGAAACTATGGAAGGTTAATCTAGACACCGCAGAGAGAATAGTGTCCATGGTTAGTCCCAGGAATGGATCTTCTTTCAGGTTCAAGTTACCCCGAAACCCCCATGAGATTGGAGTGTTGTTCAATATCACGACAAAGCAGATAGCTGAGATTCCGGTAGTATGTGAGTTTCCGGATGTCTTTCCTGATGAGTTGCCTGGTTTACCGCCTGATAGAGATGTGGAGTTTGCTATAGAGTTAATCCCGGGAACAGCACCTATATCCCGAAGACCATATAGAATGCACGCTAAGGAGTTAGCAGAGCTTAAGGTTCAAATACAGGAACTTTTGGATAAGGGTTTGATACGTCCTAGTTCGTCACCTTGGGGATGTCCCGCTATCTTTGTGAAAAAGAAAGATAAAACTCTGAGGATGTGCGTAGACTACAGACCGCTTAATGCAGTAACCATAAAGAATAAGTACCCCTTACCTCGAATCGATGTCTTGTTTGATCAGTTGTCAAAAGCAAAAGTGTTCTCCAAGATCGACCTGAGGTCGGGATACCATCAGATTAAGATCAGAAGAGAAGACGTGCCAAAAACAGCTTTCTCTACCAGATACGGACTCTATGAATATTTAGTTATGTCCTTTGGTTTGACCAATGCACCGGCACATTTCATGTACCTGATGAATTCAGTTTTCATGCCAGAATTGGATAAGTTTGTTGTAGTGTTCATCGATGACATCTTGGTATACTCTGAGAATGAGAAGGACCACGCTGAGCATCTACGAGTTGTTTTGACCCGGCTTAGAGAGCACAAGTTGTATGCTAAGTTCAGCAAGTGTGAGTTTTGGTTGAAGAAGGTACCTTTCCTTGGTCACGTCCTTTCAGAGGAAGGGATCTCTGTAGACCCTTCTAAAGTACAAGAGGTTATGGATTGGCAAGCACCCACGAGTGTTTTTGAGGTTCGCAGCTTTTTGGGTTTGGCAGGGTACTACTACCGTCGATTTATTCCGGATTTTTCAAGAATAGCCAAGCCTATGACTCGTTTAACGCAGAAAAACAAGAAGTTCGAATGGACTCCAGAGTGTGAAGCAGCTTTCCGCACTCTGCGAACGTTGTTGACTTCCGCGCCTATTTTGGCTCAGCCAAACTTGGAGGAACCTTTTGATGTGTTTTGCGACGCATCCAAGATTGGACTTGGATGTGTACTCATGCAAAATGGAAGAGTTATCGCCTATGCCTCTCGCCAGTTGAAACCGCACGAAGAGAACTATCCCACTCATGATCTGGAACTAGCAGCCGTCGTGCATGCACTCAAGATATGGAGACATTATCTTATGGGAAATCTATGTCATGTGTACACGGATCATAAAAGTCTGAAATATATCTTCACCCAGCCAGAGTTGAATATGAGGCAGAGAAGATGGTTAGAGCTAATTAAGGATTATAACCTTGAAGTGCATTACCACCCCGGAAAAGCGAACGTTGTAGCCGATGCCTTGAGTCGCAAGACTCATTGCAACTCCCTACAACCACTTTGGAGGATAGATTTAACCTTATGCACCCCGTTATGGTGAACAACATCACTCTTCAGTGTACCTTGGAAAGTGACATCATCGAGAGACAGAAGACCGATGAAGAAATCTGTCAGATAAAGAAGAGGTTGGAAACCAGTAGTTCGTTGAACTTTAGAACAGATGAACAGGGAATTCTATGGTATAAACGAAGGATAGTTGTTCCTAAGGATTCAGGCTGAAAGAGAGGATTCTGAACGAGGCTCACAATTCAAAGTTGTCTATCCACCCAGGAAGCAGTAAGATGTATCAGGATTTGAAAACCAGATTTTGGTGGTCAAAGATGAAGAAAGAAGTCGCAGCCTATGTCGCCAGATGTGATACTTGTTGCAGGATAAAGGCAATACATCTGAAACCCGCCGGACAGTTACAACCGTTGTCCATCCCAGAGTGGAAGTGGGAAGAGATCAGTATGGACTTTATCACCGGACTTCCTACTACTCAGAGAGGAAATGATTCTATCTGGGTTATCGTAGATCGGTTATCTAAAGTGGCTCACTTCGTACCAGTCAAGACTACTCACCGCCCCCATCAGTATGCAGACCTGTATATTCAGAATATCCTGAGGTTGCATGGAATTCCAAAGCGGATAGTTTCTGATAGAGGACCCCAGTTCATAGCACGTTTTTGGGAACAGTTGCACAAGGAGTTAGGAACCAAGTTGGTAAGAAGTTCAGCCTATCACCCTCAAACTGCAGGACAGACAGAAAGAGTGAATCAGATTTTGGAGGATATCCTAAGAGCTTGTGTCTTATCTTCAGGAGAGTCATGGGAGAAATGGTTACCCCTTGCTGAGTTTTCATACAACAACAGCTATCAAGAGAGTATAAAGATGGCACCTTTTGAAGTTTTATATGGACGAAGATGCAGAACCCCAGTAAATTGGGTTGAGTCTGGAGATCGAGGATTCTATGGATCAGATTATGTAAAAGATGCCGAGGAAATCGTGCAGACCGTACAGCAGCATATCAAGGTAGCACAGTCTCGACAAAAGAGTTATGCTGACACCCGAAGGAGACCTTTGGAATTTCAAGTTGGAGACTATGTGTATCTCAAGGTTTCACCTATGAGGAAGGTCCAACGTTTTGGAATCAAGAAGAAGCTAGCACCTCGATATGTGGGACCATACCCGATCATAGCAAAGAAGGGACAAGTGGCATACGAAGTACAGTTACCCCCAGAAATGAGCACAGTTTTCCCGGTATTCCACGTATCACAGTTAAAGAAGTGTCTTCGAGTTCCAGAACAAGAGGAAGTTCGGATTCCAGACATCACCATCAGATCGGATCTGGAGTACTACGAGCAGCCCAAGGAGATTTTGGATACCAAGACCCGAGAGACCGTAACCGAACAATGAAGACTTACAAGATTCTCTGGAGCAATCACGGACCCAACGATGCGACATGGGAAACCGAGGAGTACCTACGCGTAAGCTATCCCGCTTTTGTTAAGAAATGGTACGTAACTCAAATCTCGGGACGAGATTTCTTTAAGGGGGAAGGGCTGTGACACCCTAGTGTCAAGCACTGCATTAGGAACTTCATTAGCTACTAAAGGAGCATAAGCAATGCATTGCATCATTGCATGTGCATATGAGTGCTTGTTGCCTTTTGTTTATTTATTTGGCTTTCTTTATGTAGAGGACTTAAAAATGGTTTTCAGAAAAAGTGTCTTATATGAAGGTGGTAGAGAAAAATGTTTTGAGCAACTTTTATGTTTGGGTCAAACCTAGTTTGGAGTTTTTGAAACTGTTTTTGAGTGGTCAAAGTTTGAAAGAATTTGGAAAAAGAAAAAGGAAAACGTTTTTTTTTCCGGTGCCACCCCTTTCGGCCCATCTGGCCTTTCGGCCCAGCTCGCGTGCGCCGGCCCGCTCCCAACTCGCCCGCGTGCCGCGCGCCGCGCGCTGTCGCCGCTGACACGAGCGCCGCCGTACGCCGGCCGCGCCGCCACGTGGCCGCCGTATCCTGCCGAGGATCCTCGCCGGCCACTCCTCGCTCGATCCTCTCTCACCCGAGCACGCAAGCTATCTCCCCCGGCCACTCTCCGCTCGCCTCGCCTGCAGCGCCGCTCGCCGTGCACGGCATCGCCGCGCTACCCTCGCCGACCGCGCCGCCGTGGCCCCGCCACGACCACCGGCCGGTCAAGCCGATCAAACCCCGAGCGCACCACACTCCCCTCTCCCCACTGCCATTCACTCGCCCGCTCTCACTCTCGCTCTCTCCCCTCACTTTCCCTCGAACACGCCGAACACCTCCCCGCTTGCCGCGACCATCGCCGCAAAAGCCCCGCCGTGTTCCGGCCTCACCGGAGCACCACCACCCGATTCGTCTCGCACACCACTCCGTCTACACCTCGGACACCCGGTGCTCCCGCTTGCACCACCTCTCGAGCCCCACCGACGCCGGAGATCGGAGAGCGCCGCGCGGACGCCATCACCACCGCTGAGCCCGCGACGCTGTTCCTCCCCGACCCGAGCACCACTGCCCCTCTTCTTCATCCTCGACCTTCACCGAGTCAAGGCAAGGTAAGAACACCGACGAGCTTCAACGCTTCTGCTCCCTATCCCCTCTTCTCCCCGGCCGAGCGCCATGGGCGCCGCCGCAGACCTCGCTCGTGGCCCGGCTCCTCTGCAGCCACCCGAGCCAAACCAACCCCGTAGCTTTGCTCCTTAGGGTTCACTCGAGCTTTTGCCTCCCCAATTTCACCGGCGACCGCCGGAGACGGTGTAGTCGCCGTCACCGCCGCCTCCGTGCGCTGCCGCTCGCCGCCGGCACACTCCGGCCATCCGCTAGCCAAACCACCTACACCGCTCGATGCGCCTCGTCGCGGTGAGTTCACAAGCCTAGCTTCCCCGCCGGCGACCTCACCGACGGCGAGGAATCGACGGTCAAACCTCTCCCCTGTT
This sequence comes from Coix lacryma-jobi var. lacryma-jobi, assembly GCA_009763385.1. Classification (NCBI taxonomy): domain Eukaryota; kingdom Viridiplantae; phylum Streptophyta; class Magnoliopsida; order Poales; family Poaceae; genus Coix; species Coix lacryma-jobi. Next base: position 71,291,195 of record CM019823.1, read on the forward strand.
TCCGTCTCGCCCGAGCCCTCGAGCCAGGCCTCAGCCTCGAGCCGGCCTCGGACGGGCGTGTATGTTTCCGTCTCGCCCGAGCCCTCGAGCCAGCCTCAGCCTCGAGCCAGGCCTCGGACGGGCGTGTATGTTTCCGTCTCGCCCGAGCCCTCGAGCCAGGCCTCAGCCTCGAGCCAGGCCTCGGACGGGCGTGTATGTTTCCGTCTCGCCCGAGCCCTCGAGCCAGGCCTCAGCCTCGAGCCAGGTCTCGGACGGGCGTGTGTGTTTCCGCCTCGCCCGAGCCCTCGAGCCAGGCCTCGGACGGGCTAATGTTTTTCCCGTCTCGCCAAGCCTCGAGCCAGGCCTCGCCTCGAGCTCGGCCTCGAGCGAAACCTCGGGTGCGGTCTCGTTCGAGCCAGGCCTCGGCCGATCACCTACCGCCGTGCGCTCGAGCCAGGGTGGGTTCCGTTGACCCACGGGCCCCGCGCGTCAGCCACTCGCTGGTCCAGGGACCGGGTGCACGTAGCCAGCCGGGAGAAATTCAAATGTTTTTCTTTTAGTTTTAATTTCCAGAGATGCTTGTTATTTTTGTACAGCATGATTTATAAGTCCAAATGGAGTACTTTCAGTTTTGTTGGCTTGTTTATGAGTAGATCTATCATGGAAAAATGAATGTATTTTTGATAACAGTTTATTTTACTGTTTTCATTTATTTCAGTGCACATGCTTTTGTTGGGATAAATGGAATTAAGTGTTTTCTGATGGAGTTAATTCATGGGAAAATTTGTATAGGTTCCTTGTTATGTTTGGTGCCTGTGAAAGTTATATGAAGTACTGTTCTTATGAAAAGAGTTCCTGTTATGGTTAAAAGTTCCTTTTGCTGATTTCTTAGAAAAAGTGTTAAGGTGTTTTATAGGTTGAAATAAAATATGGGAAATTTTGTGCAGTCTCTGTATGCCATGAAGAGTCTAAGAAAAATATAAACCTGATCTGTTTTGTGGAAAAAGTTGTAGTTGTTTTACAACTGTGCTTGTCCGTGTTTATCTTTGGAAATTCCTGTAAGAAATAATACAATGTTTCTGTTCATGGAACTTTCTTGATAAGCATAAAAGGTGAAGTAGAATCTGGGAAAAATATGAAATAGAGTTGTGCACCCTTTTACAATAGGGTTGTAGTTCAAAGCACCTTTTTGGGCAGTTGCTTGTCATTTTTATATCTGCAGTTCTGTAGTTTATTTTTGGCTGAAACTTGTTCAGTAGAGTCCAGCAAGTGTTGTTTACTTTCTGGAATTTTTGTGGATTTTTCTGAGTCCAGAAAGATGCACTTGCAGTTCAATCGGAGTTTCTTTGGTTTAATTTAATAAGAAAAAGAGTGAATAACCAGATTTTGTTTTATGAAATAATTAAGTAATTACCTCAATGTCAAAAGTGGTTCAACAATTGACTTTGTTGGTTTGCAAGATTTTACCTTTCATGTCACCTTCATCTTGCACCGCATTTATTTAAATATATATTCATCGCACGCAATAGGATCGACCCCGTCGGAGCCCCACCAAGAGCAGGAGCTAAACGCCGAGCCGGAGATCCAGGAGCTGCAGCAGCCAGAGGAAGTCGACCCCGTCCACGACCCTAACTTACCTGAGTGTCCCTCTCACGAGGCAGCAGTCTTCACTCAAGGCAAGCCCCGGAGCATATTAAGCCTCCTATCTTTTGCAATTAAGTTTACTTGAGTCCTTTTATATTGTGATGCATTAGGTCTAGGAGTTGAAATGAATCCTACTTGCTGCATTACCATTCCTTGGTTATTGATTAATATCTACCTTGTATCCTGTTGTTTAGTTACAATGTAGAATTGCTTAGCCTGCTTAATAAAAGTGGTAGTTTAGGATGTTTCAGTACTACCCGAATGGGTATTTACCGGATCACGGTTGGCTATATTTGCTATCGTGGAAAAGAACCTGAGTAGTAATGAAATACGGTCGACGAGATGGCAGGGCACAAGTTCGGAAACTTGGGGCAGTCCATCCGTTGGATCGTGTAGGTTTGTATCGATGTTGGCCCTCGTTCATTTTTGAACGCGCCCTTTTACTTAGGGATATGTCGGTGCTGTAATCATCGACCCCAAAGCCGGTTAGAAGCTGTTCGGGCCGGTTTCAACCCGTGTCGTGCCCTCTAGTACGGAAGTTGCGATCTGCCGCGTGAGGCCATCGCCAGACTCTGATTGGGCGGTCCGTGCTTGAACCGCGACGATTACCACCACGAACAAGCGTCGAGCGGTTGCCCAATGCATGGACCCGACGGGGAAAGTGTGGGCTGGTATTAAAGGTCTTTCATCAGCTGATTTGGAATTCGATTCGAGTCGCCGTCTCCCCCGGTTAGTGGGAAACTATGGCGAGCTTCACCACGATACAACTCCATGTAATGATTTAAGGTTCAACTAAAATGTGGATAAGTCAACTGGATATGGTTATATTATTGATTGGTAGATTCAAGTGAGTGCTCTAGTACAGGTGAAAAACCTAGAATTAAGGAGTAGGTCTAAAAAATGGCAGCTCATCTTTATCACTAATTACTTCCTATCTGAACTTGAGCTTCTCGCAACTAAAAGATCCCAGCTCCACCCAAAAAGGCCTTGCATACCCTTGGTGTCTTTATTTTCAGTTGGACGGGTAAGTCTAGCTGAGTACATTCCCGTACTCAGGGTTTATCCCGTTTGTTGCAGATGGCCAGGTCTACTTTGGCTATTGTAAGCACTGCCTCTACCCGGTGGAAGGTGATGAGGAGTAGGCCCAGGGCAGGGTCGTCCAGAAGCTTCCCCTTTCTTTTGCTGGACCAAGACTACTAGTGGCACATTATCTTAAAAGGGAGGAGTGAGTTGTGTCGAGTGGATTTATCAAAACAATGAAGTTTTATTTGGACCACATGTGTGGTGGTCGTATTTCAAACTATTTCAGCTTCCGCACTTTTAAACTCGGTATTGTAATAACTCCGTTTTAAATTCGTACTCTGATGTTAAATTCGGTTTCTTTCCGTTGTGATGTATCTTTACGAATGTGATCCTTGAACATGCGATCCTGTATGATGTATGGTGTTAGAAATCCTTCGAGATTTCCGGACTACCGGGGTTATATGGGTTCAAGTATCAGTCGAAGTCAGACGAATTTGGCTAAGATAATACTTGAGCTCTTATAATCAGGACGGTTCCGCCACAGAAGTCTCGGTCTTCTCGCTAAAAAAGAGACCCACGATACTCGAAAAGTCATCAACAACACCAAGCACATACCCCTTTCCCTTTCCCCCCAACCGAGCTCACCTAGCCGCCAACAAGGTCCATGTGGTAAAAGCTCTCCAGGGCGCTTGTCATGACCTGAGTCACTGGATGGTGGGGAGCGGCGACCATCTTCCCATGTCTACAAGAGTGGCAAACAAGATCCTTCTCCATATGCAACTTGGGCAATCCTCGATTAGGCCAAGTGAACTAAGCCTTGCAAGCAAGTCGAAGCTCAATGTCCAAGTTTCCTATGCACTTCCAAGATCAGAGGAGGAAGGTCCAGCCACAAGACACGAGAAGTGCCAAAAGACTCCGAGAAATTCGCACGAAAGACTTTTCCAAAGGGCGAAATCAAACACACAAGATTGCCCTGAGGATCCAAAATACGACTGAGATTCGGTTTAAAACGAATCTCATAGTCGTCGTCAAAGAGTTGCGAAACAGAAAGAAGATTAAAATGCAAGTTAGAAACAAGAGCAACATCGCGCAACACAAAATGCTCATTAACTCACACCGACCCCGAGACAATACCTTACCTTTGCTATTGTCGCCGAAGGTTATGTATCCTTTTCGGCAACAGGACTAGGCTGGAGAACCACTTGGCGTTTCCGGTCATGTGCCTCGAGCAACCGGAATCCACCAACCAAATGTCCTCCAACCGTTTTACCTACATCATCATAAAAAGACATAGGGTGAGCATACGGTCCAACACTGGGGTTAGTGAAGTAGGAAGAATACTAGTGTTGGGCCGGCTGCTCAAAAGAACGGTTAGCAGAAAAACCATTCCTAGCACGTCTACGAGAGGAGCGATCACCACGTAGAGGAAAACGTGGTTCGCTAAGGGAGGAGCGTCCATCACGATACTCAAAACGCGGTGGGGGAAAAACGCTCAACAAAGCCTCCTCCGCCACGGGGTCTGTATCTTGCAAAGTCAGGACCCCGTCAGGCACGCTCTCTACGAGGCCTAGGCCTAGCAACTTGAGGCACTGCGCCTCTAGGCCTAGCATCTCTCCTCGGAGCTCTCTGCTGCCTAGGCCTGGGAACTTGAGGTTCTGGACATCTGGGCCTAGCAGCTCTCCTCGGAGCACTCCTCTGAGCATTCGGCACATGTACATCATGGAAAGGATGGTACATGTCCGTGTTGTTCATCTCCCTAGCATGGCGCGCCTCTCTCTTGCGCCTAAAGCAGAACTCGCTCAAGTGTCCATCTCTCCCACATAAGTCACAATGGTACCTCACCGCACGCAAAGGGGTTGTTGGTACTCATGGCCGTGGGTGTGGATCACTTTGCCCTTCTGTGGCAACTCCTCCTAGATAGGTGGCATTGTATCCAACTTGTTCTTTAGGTGGTTGGGTTTGGGATGCCACACTTGGTTCTTGGGTGGAGCTCTCGGAGATTCCTCAATCACCCCATCCTTGGTGATAGGCTTGACCGGCTCTTTGGATGGAAGCTTGGTCAGTTTGGGAGTAGTGGTGGAGTTGGGCTTCTCGCTAGGATTCAGACCACTCGACTCTCCAATCTTCCCAAAAACAGAAAGATCAACATCCTGAGCAATACCTACACCAGAACCTCCAGCAGCTCGCTTAAATTGGGAGATCATCATCCCGAGCTGCGGCTCACTACAAGAGACCCATGACAAGATGGTCCGAAGGTATGTGTTTTCCTCCTCGGTTTGCATCATGTCATGCTTGACATTCGCAATCTCCATCTCCAAACCCTCACACAAAGCACACTTAGCCACACAAGTGCTACCTGAGTTGGCCTCCTCAAGAGACACAATCTTGGCATTCTTCTCTGCCAACTCAGATTGCAAGACAGGACAAGTCTTGCACGCACCCAACAGAGAAGGTCTAGCCTTCAGCTCATCCACCTCTCCTACCAACGCAGCATACTTACCTCTCAAAGTGAGAAGGTCAGTCATGTGTGTGGTGCACATCTCACACTCAACCTCCTCCAACACGACCACGGTGGACTTGGCAAACTCAAGCTCCCTCACCGTGTCCTCCCACTTCTGCCTAAACTCCTTGCACTCTCTAGCGGCACGCCTAAGCAACTTGTCCTGACTAAGGAGCGCGGCAGTAAGCTTCTCGACCTCAGTAGAAAGCTCGTCGTGGGTGATAGATACCTGGGAGGTGTCGTCGTCATCGTTGTCGTTCTGAGGGGTGTGCTCCAGCTTGCCATCGACCTCATCACCAAGCGCCATGGTGCAGAAACCGTCGTCGTCGGCGAAGAAGCAGAGACCGTTCAGCTTGTCCTCGATTCTCTTCTTCTTCTCGGACTTGTCATCGCTTGAGCAAGCGGAGTCGTCATCCGAGCCGTCGACGTCGCTGAGCGTGGAGAAGAACGCACGCTGCTCAGCCTGGGCCTTCTCCAAGTACTTCTTCTTGATGTACTCCTTGTCGAAGCCGCCCTCCGCTTGTGCCTCGGGGGAACGTACTTCTCCTTGCGCTTGCCGGAGTCGTACTTGTGCCCATGATCGCCCTTCCCCGAATGCTTGTTCTTCTTGGGGCAGTTGGCGATGAAGTGATCGGGGTCGCCGCACTCATAGCATCCTGAGCGTCCTCCTCCGCGGCGACGGTTCATGCGTTGTTGTGAAACGTGAGAACCGTTGGCGAGCACTCGCTAGCTCGTCATCCTCCAATGACTCAAGCTGGTCCTCTGTGACAGAAAAGAGAGATGAAAGAGCAAAACCTCCAGAGGGGTTAGAAGAGCCAGAAACCAAAGCCATAGTCGGGCCAGAAGGATTCTCATAAGAAGCCCTCGACATGGCGTCAATCTCACTAGACTTGAGCTTACTAAAGAGCTCGTCGCAGGTGAGGGTCTCATAGTTAGACGATTCGATGATCGCCTGGACCTTTGAGTCCCACACTGACCGATCAAGAGTGTGCAAAAGCTTCAAAGCCCTCCCATGATCGTCAAAAGGCAACAGCTCCTTGTTCGCTCTCATCTTGTTGACAATAACCTAAAAGCGAGCGAATAAACTCTCTATGCTCTCGCCAGGCATATGTCGAAAGTTCTCATACTCCCGCTTGTGCGACTCATAGAGGCGGGATTTGACCTGAGTGGTTCCCTCATGGAAGCGCATGAGGGTCGCCCAAATCTCGTGAGCCGTGGGGAGATGAGAAACGCGATCAAACTTGGACATGCTCAAACAGGAGAACAAGGCGTTACGTGCCCGGCTATTGGCCTCGTGCTCATCGATCTGGAGCTGAGTGACACGAGCAGCCAAGACAACGTAATCATCCCTGTTGCAAATCTCCCAAACAGAAGAGCCCATGCTCTGGAGATAGGCTGACATGCGTATCTTCCAATACGCATAGTTCGTCCCATCAAAGAACGGCGGTTTGCCCACGCCGCGATCCATGTCGCCTTCCATGGATCTAGAACCGGCTAAGGTGGAAGATCCTTAACCCGCTCCGATACCAATTAAAGGATCGAGAAGCAACTAGAAAGCGACCAGAGGGGGGGGGGTGAATGGGAGCTTCAAGATTTCCTTTCGGAAACTAGTAGCCACTGTCCCGAGAATCACCCCAAAAGACAAACCCTAGAGCTTGCTAATGTCCACGACCCTAGATGTAGGGTGGATGCTTCCAAGAAGCACAGCGGGACACTACACAACTCTAGAAAGCCAACGCAAAAGATGGAAACCAAATCCGACAATGAACGAACCACCGGCGAACAAAAACGCGCAAACCAGTCACGACTGCTCGATTCAAAGCGTTGCCTCGACGCAACCTCCAGATCGCCGCCACGTGCCGCCCTCGCTCTGCACCCCCGGTTTTGTGGCCCAAACCGGGAAACCAGCCTTTTCCAGCCAACCCCCGGTTCTGAGGCCCAAACCGGGAAACCAGCCCACCAGCATCTGAGTTTTGAGGCCAAACTCAGCAAACCCTCAGCGCCCAGGTTTTGAGGCCCAAACCTGGAAACCGTCCTCAGCCCGAGTTTTGTGGCCAAACTCGGAAACCCTCAGCCCAAGTTTTGTGGCCAAACTCGGAAACCGTCCACGCCCAGGTTTTGAGGCCCAAACCTGGAAACCGTCCATCCGATGGTTTTTCTCTGGCTCTACCACCAAACCGAGGTCATAGAGGGGATGCACAGCCCGTGCACCCCGTCCACCGACACGTGTCCCTGGGTCCACGACTCAGGCAACACATGACCGCACTTCTTCACTTGTCGTCGTCACAGGCTGCCAGCCACCACAGCTGATCCTCGGGCCTCTGGTCCCTCAGTCCAAGCCTCACGTCCGCCCTTCACCGCTCGGTACCTCGGCATGGCACGTCCGCCGCACGACACGCCCATCCTTCACCGCACCCGGTCCATCGGCACGACACGTCTCAACTTGACCTTCACCTCACCGTCGATCATTGTATCCGTGCTCGACACCTGACAACACAAGCCAAAGAACATGCGCATCATCCCAGTTGACAATCACTCAACACTCAGAGACCCGGCATACACCCATGTATCCGCACAAAAGGCGAAAAAGCGGTTTGCTCTAGCTCTAAATGTTAGGCAAGCCACCTATTTGCAATTCTAGTAATTTAATATCTCTATGGCACACAATTGCTATGTCTCTATTTTAACTAGTTAGAGAGTTATCAAGATAAATAAATTGCTCAACACTATGTCACTACTTTTACACTAGAAAGCAATCTAGAGAGCAAGATAAATCAACTAAATATGCTATGTTACTCTACTTGCAATTTATCACTACTACTACACAAGGTATATCAATAGCAAGTATGAAAGTGAGATAGTTAATTTCAATACCGACGGTGAAGAGTAGAGAATGATGCCAATCACCAACTAATTAATTCCAACAATAAATATTTCAATCAATCCAATTCTCTGGGAGACAAGATATGACACAATTAATTTTTCTCCTGAGGTTCACTTGCTTGCCGACAAGCTAGTCCCCGTTGTGTCCCTCTACACCACGTGGTTCGGTGGCTAATCGGTATCACACACCGAGCCTCTCAATAGGCGCCATAAGAACCTACCAATGGAGAGAAGTTGAATGATATGAACAATCCACTAGAGTTGGAATTTGGCACTCCGCTGGGGAACCACAACAACCCCTCACAAATATCACCTTGATTGGGGGTGGACACAATCACCAAATCCCCTCACCAATCAATCCAATCACCATGAACTGTCTAGGTGACGGCAATCACCAAGAGTAAGAAGAAATCCACAATTGCAATCACCACCTAGTGCCACACGAATATGCAATCTCAAATGCACCTAGGGTTTCCCCTCAAAATCCTCTCTGAAAAATAGCACTGAGCTGAGAATGGAGAGGAGAGGGAGGTGGATCTCTTGCAGCTCTCTAGATCGACGCTAGAGCACCCAAACTCTCACAGGGATCAAGTTCAAATCACTGGGAGTGAGAGAAAGGAAGAAGGAGAACTTTTTATGTTCGTGGTTCTCTGTATGCAAGAAAGGAGAGTGGGAACCAGAGAGCCCAAACGGAACTAAAGGGTATGCGACTTGTCCCCAGCTCATAGCGCTCCCCAACGGGCAGCTGCTCCCAACGGGGCTTTCCAATGGGCGAGCGATAGAGGGCCCCAAGCATTGAACACCAACGGGCAGCAGCCACCTCATGTCAAATAGCAGGCCTGCTCCCTATGCACATAAGCTCCTCTCTCAATTGTTGCATGCTGCCAGCTCTCCACTACCCATTTTCTCTCCTCTCTCTGATGCAAAAAGCAGCAGCAGGAAGCAACGAGGAAGCTTCCTTTCTCTCTTTTTTTTAAAACCACTGCCACCAGCATGCCTCCGATCATGATAGCTTCCCTCTCTCATTTTATATTTCAAAGGGTCCCACGTTGCTTCTTTTCAATGCAAAAGGTAGCAGCAGGTTTGGACAGGTTTGAGAGCTAAAAACGGACCAGTCCATAAGCAAAAATGGACCCGTCTGTTCCCTCTCTCAGAGCAAAAATGGACCAGTCCAAAAGCTCAAAACGGGCCAGCTATAACTCAATTTTTGCAGCTGCTTTTAACTGGACAGCAAGCTGATACAATCTAGCACCTTTTCGAGCCTTCCCAACAGCTAACTTCAGCACAACGTTCTAAAATAAATTGGAAACTAAAGTTAGCGTTTTCATAAATAATTTTTTTAGACTTCCTCATGCATCTCACCACATCACTAGGCGTACTAAAAAAATGCAAATGAGACCCACATTTAGTGGCACTAGATAACCATTGCAATTAAAGATTTCTCCCCTTTATAGTACGGTTATCTAATCTTAAATCCGGTCACACTCTCTATAGTGTCTTGACCGGTAAAACAAATATCCAATTGTATACCTGTGCCTTGAGCCCATATGATTTTGTTCTCTTTATTCTTTTCCAAGATGGAGCACACGGATATCATCTTTTTGTTCACCTCCACCACCATGATAATTCTCTAGCTCCATCACTTGGTGTGTACCAACCTATCTCATACCACAACAATCGTTGCAATAGTTAGTACACATAGGTGTCATCAATTATCCAAAACCAAACTAGAGCTTTCAACTATATACGTTTCAATTTTAGAGTCGGAGGAGACACTTGACGACCAGGATCAGGTGTCATCAATTATCCAAAACCAAACTAGAGCTTTCAACTGTATACGTTTCAATTTTAGAGTCGGAGGAGACACTTGACGACCAGGATCATGACTACCAGGAAGAGTTAGGCGACGATTGTTCACAAGGTGCCATAACCCATCGAACCTCATAGATCCTATTACGCATGGCAAATGGTAGAACTGCTAGTAAGCCTATACCTTGACGCAACCATTGCCCTGCTTACCCTGCTAATAGATTAGCCACACGCCGCATTTACATACATCAATGATATTACTCTACTACACTTATTAACTTTGAAATTATGCATGGGGGAGTACGGTGGTTGATGATATCTGATGACCTCGGGGAGTGTGTTGTGTGTGTCTTGGGTGAGTGTGGTGGAGATGGTTGTGTCGACAGAGCTGGAATATACGACGAGCAGGGTGTGAGTCTTACCGTGGGGCATATCTGGATGCTCTTGTGATGTGAAACCTATGGCGGGTTAAGTGGTGATTTGAGGTGGACTCGGGTGTGAGCCGTTGGTGGAGCCCGGGCTAAGTGCATGTTGTGGTGGCACAAAAAATGGAAACCCTTTGAGAAGACATTCTGGCTTAGTCACCCTAGGTGGAGCGGGACCAAACCACGGGGAAATACCTTTACATGCCACTCGCTCCTTATGGACGGAGACGGTCGGACTACCTGGTAGGGCAATGCCACTGCTGCTAGGCGAGAGAATGCAAGGAAGGTACGGGCATGGGAGTCCCACACCCTTCCGAGACGATCGTGGCTCCCACTTCGGGAGCGGGAACGTGACTTCACAGACTTAGCCACCCCAGACGTACTTGGGGTGTACTCCAGGGTTGAGTGGTAGGGTGGCATTACTCTAGGCTGGCAAGCGACCGGAATCGGCCTAGGCACATCCGAGGTGCTGATGATGGCGATCTTGTGGATATTGTAGAACCTCTGCAGAGTGTATGGTTGATCGATCGATACGTTAGCCGATTCGTTGGCTGCGGACCCTTTTCCCTAACCTGCTTTCTGACGTAGTGAGAGATTTCTCTTCTCCCTCTGGTATGAGAGTGATGACCGTGAGTCTGGTGCGAGGCTGCTGGCTGTTGAGACAAGGCCGGGAGGGAGCTGGCCTTTGTCGACTGAGCGGATGAGTGTGTGTGTGATTGGATATTGGAATGGTGATGGATATGGTGATGAGGTGGTGGATACCGTGATGGTGAAACATGATAACTACTTACTATCTAATTACTTTCATGCATAGGAAAACCCAGCCAGTTTAGGTCTGTTTTCATATCCTGTTGCATCCACTTACCACATAGCAAGCATATACAGGATGGGAAAATGTGGCCAGTACAAATCGTACTGAAACTTGGGTTCCAGGTACCGAAGAGGAGTACTATTCTGAGGAGTTCGATGAGTAGGATTTAGTGCCTACGCTCAAGTTTGGAGTTCGATTCGACATTCCATCTACCGCAAGCTATTCTGGATGTTATCTATTTAAAATTTCAGCCTTGTGGCATTATAATAATTTTATTTCCACTATTTATGTACTCTGAATAACATTGTATGGATTATGGTATTCAACTGGAATTTCGGGTAATATGATTCAAAATGGTCTTATTACACATCGACTTTTTGGACTTCCCTTCGCGGAAATCAGGTCGTTTCAGTTGGTATTGGAGCCATACTTGACCTTAGGATGAAACCCTTAGAAAATGGACGTTAGAATCAGGAAGCCACTCTCTTTTTTTGGTTATATATCGACCTTGCATTAATTTTCAATGCAAGGCTTACCTTATTATGGACTTGCTAACCCTAGCTTTTTGAAACGTGCAGATGGTGACCACCCTCGAGTACTCGCCTCTAGGACCCCGGTTTAGCTTCACCGCCAAGTGTGTTTCCGACGAAGAAGGGATCGCCAGGATTCCTCTCACCCTACGCGAGGTCCTTACTATGCTAGGAGTCCCTGTTGACCAGATCCTGTACACTTGTACGGGAGAGCCAGCACCCAAAGGAGGACTCAAGGAACCCATCGTGGCGACCCTCGCGATACCCGCAAGCCAGACCTTGCCTTCCCTTCTAGCCAACTCTGAGATGACCGTTGGTGAGACAATTGACGAGTGTGTACAGACCGTATCACTTCAGGCACTCCAAGCCGTGACTCGGGACGCCAGGGAGTACCTGAAGACTACAAAGTTTCGACTGCATCCCCAGGCCTTACAACCCCACCTGTCACAGGTTTAGCAGGAGTTCACCTACACCCAGATTGTTCTCGCCGAGATTGACCCTTGCCTTCGTGCTACAGCCTACCACTTGTACGACCTGAACAACTACGCAAGCCACCTCGAGCACAAATAGATTGTGGCCCGCAACAACCTGATGGAGTGCCAGGAAGCTGCCAAGACCGAGAAGCTTGTTCAGGATGGCTTGAGAGGGACCATAGCAAAGCTGCAGAGCGAGTTGGACCGACGTGAGGAGCTACACAAGGCAGAGGTTGCTGATCTGCAGTACAAGGCTGCTGATCTTGGCAACGAAAATTGGCACCATGACTGCCGAGTCCTTGAGCTACAGAGAAGTCTGGACGAAAAGAATGTTGCACTCATCCAGGGAGGGAACAGGAAGAAGAACCATGGGATGGAGTTCTTGAAAATACAGAACAAAGTGAAGGCCTTAGAACAGGAGGTCAAGGAGTTACAGGTGAAGGCTCTATGCAACTAGGGCCACCTAATTGACAGGGTCAACCTCAACGAGTTCCTGCGTGACAAGAATTATAGGACAATGGCCGCATGGAAGAGGTCCGACAGGAAGCGCTTGAAGGAGATTAGGGACTTGCTCGACGAGCTACCGGTGTCAGCACACAGGAAGAAGCCTAGAGAGGAGACCTTCAAGTGGGGACCTACTCGCCTCAACCTTGGCACATGCCCTACACCACTTGACACCCAGCCCACAAAGGAGCTAGCCGAAGCCCTGACCTACGTCTCCCGCCTGTACATGACACCCAATGAGTTAGAGGCTGCCGACAACAGGATCCCTACAGCTATGTTCGGACAGGAGTAGGTGTGCGTAAGATGACCCTGTGTGGTCATGGGATGAGTTTATCATGTATGTTCCATAAGTTGTACCCCCATGAGATGTTACCATGATGAGTAGCACGAGTAATGTGTATCTACTATATTATGTAATAAAACAACCATGTGATGAGTGCTTGGTTCTTAATGCATTTTATGGATTTTACTGCTTCTTTGCATGAGTGTAGGATAGTTAAATGTTTTCCTTATATCTTTGAAATGATATCAATAATACTTGAAGTAGTATGTAATTATAAACACATGCACTAAAACCTTTCCTTCTATATGACACATATGTCGCTACGACGCTTTGTATGCCTAAGCCACGCACATGAGCCAACTCCCGAGCCCACTGCAAGAGTTGGGCGACCCTGAGCACGAGGACGCGGGGCTGAGAACAGAAATGACCGTGGCCATGGAGGTGGACGTAGAGTTCCGTTCGACATAGAGCGAACTCTGTCACTGGAAGAAGAGAACCACATCTCGGCTGGTGGTAACGTACCAATCGACGGGGCACCACCGCCTCCGTCGCCACCAGCACCGCCAAATCTAGACGAAGTGATGGCTCAGCAGACACAACTGCTAGCTGCACTTATCGACGGAGCAAACCGTCGCAATGGAAGTCAGCACTATGACTTTCAGAGGAAGCTCGAAGGATTCTTAAAGCTCAGGCCACCCACCTATGATGGCACTGACCCTGACCCACTTGTTGCCATTGATTGGCTTCGGGAGATAGAGAAGAAGCTTGACCTCACTACCTGCACATATGAGGAATGCGTTGGGGCAGCCACCCACCAGCTCACCGGTGTATCTCGCGCTTGGTGGGACAGCTACAGTGATGCCCATGAGAACCTAGCTGAGATAACATGGGAGGAATTTGCAGAGGCTTTCGCTGATTACCACATCCCTGAGGGAGTTATGCAAGCCAAAGCAGAGGAGTTCCGTAACATCAAGATGGGCAATGAGAAGGTTACTGAGTACACCACTCGCTTTACCACCTTGCTTCGCTTTGCACCACCGTCAGTCATGACCAATGAAGAAGTGTTGGTAGTCCTTAGCTTCACTAAAGATAGAGCTAGGCAACTATCCCCAGTAACGGCCCAGAAATGCTTATTGGCACTTGCTAACGTTGTTACTAGGAGTAGACTATGAAATCTATTCCTGGCAACGGCGTCAGAAGTGCTTGTAGCAAGTCCGGTCACTATACCTAAAGGAGTGGAGCTAAAGTAGCTATCTACTAATGCCAAGCGGGGTTGTCAATCCCGACACTAGTAGGAGCTAGCTAGAGAGGTTGCAATCTACCAGGAGGAGATTCTGCAAGCGCACAGAACTATCGTAGTAGCACTTCGCCTGGGAGTACCAGGTGTCGATTTATTTGATCCCAAGGGAAGCCTAGGGTGGTGTATGAGTTGAGTCAAGGAGGGGATGAGAGTCGAAGAAAAGAGAAAAGGGGAAAGGGGAGAAGGGAAAAGAGAGGATGGAAGGCTAGAAAGAATGTATGGGTGGATAGGTAAGGATGAAATGGGTGGCTAAGGTAAGGTGGATGGATGGGTAGATAAAAGGGTAACTAAAGATAACTAACTACTAACTACTAACTACTCCTAGATAACCACGAAGCAAGACAACTACGAAGCAAGATAGTTACGAAGCAAGGCAGGCAAAAGTCAATAAAGCAACTAAGTTGAGTATAGTTTTATTCCTATCTTGTCAAGTATCGAGGCGTACTAGCCTTTACCACTTACTTAGGTTGAACGCTAGCACAACGAGCCTTACTGTTAAACTGGGCCAACTACGTGGTGGAATTCAAGGCGCACAGGGCTGTCACCACCTGCTTGCTACCACAGCTATCCGGGGGTCCAGCCGTATCTGAAGGTAAGTCTATAACTAAGCACCACGCTTAACTATATTCTAACTATCTCTACCCTAGCTTTGAATAGAGACACCCTTGCGGACGTCAGAGCAAATACTTGACTTAATAAGATAAACACTAAACTAACTAAGCAACCTATTGGCAAAGATCAATCACTAAGTACACTAGAGATTAACTACTATGACTAAGTGAATTGAACTGTAGGATAGCTAGGTCACACTCAAGGTACTTGATAAAGTAATACTGAAAGTAATACTGAAAGTAATGCATAAAGTAATACTGAGATAGAGATAAATGTACCTAAGATACAAGAGAGCAAACCAGACCAGAGACGCCGGGAAATCAACCGACCTCCGATGCCAGTCGCTCGCACCCGTTTCTCTCTTAGCAAGCTCTACGCTAATTCTGCCAAGGACTTAGGCTAAGCTGTGCTAAACTAAGAGCCGCGCTGTAGCGAGGGCACTAGAGCTATACTCTCTCTACTAGCTACCCTACTTGCCTAAGCTCTCTGAGCTTCTAAACCAACTCTCACTTGCTTCTCTTGCCTTTGCTTCTCTTGGTGTGGTACTTGATGGTACTGGTACTAATGAAGTGGTGTCACCAGGGGGGTATTTATAGTCTTGAGGAGTGAGGGGGGGTACTTATAGGGGGCAGCCAGCCGACCTAAGGCTAACGCTAGTGGCGGGCGCCAGCCCTAGGTGGCGGCCGCCACCTCCCTCACCGTTGGATGCACCGCCTTGGCTTCAACGGCATCCAGGTGGTTGTCCAAGGCGGTTTGGAGGTCGGTTGCATGTCCTAGCAACCGACATTCAGCCTTGATCCACGCCACTCCTCCCTTAGCCGTCCGATGCCACTGACCTAGTGACCAAGGGCCAAGATTTGGCCTTAGGGAGGTCACACGGATCAGTGACATGGCAGGGAGTGGAGCTTGGGCCAACCCAAGTGGCAGGCGCCACTTAGAGGTGGCGGGCGCCACCTAGGGGTGGCGGGCGCCACCCCCCTTAGGCCCATTTGGGCCCTGCTGAGTGGGCTTGGCCTCTGGTGGGTCCATATGTCCAAATTTGGTTCAAATCCTGCATTCAAATAAAATTCAATGGACATGTGGAATTTGGTTAGTTTGAAACTTATTTGACTACATTTCATGCCTTTTTGGTTGACTTTAGGGTCAAATGTTGATGGCAAAATAGGTGTTTAAGGACCATCAACAAGCTCCCCCAAGCTAACCTGTTGCTCGTCCTCGAGCAACAATGCGGTTTAAGGATTGAGCATGAAATGGATAGCAACTTAAGATGTCTGCAAGTGCATATTGTATAGTGAGAAATAACTTAGCATATATCATTAATCATAGCAATGTGGGGCTTATAGCATTTCACTTCAAACATGCAAGAGTGAAATAAAGCAGTAAATATGAAACTTTTATCTTGCTTAGGTTTGACTAGGATTCTGTCTGGAGGTTTTTCAAAGTTTTCAAAAGATAACTTGCTTAAGTCCTCCAAGATTCACTCAATCACTCAATGGTGTTTAAATCCTCACTTAGGCCAAAATGTAGCCTCTCCTATTTCTAAAGAATGATATGTGGAGTTATAGGTAGGCTAAGAACGATGAGCAAATTGCCTGATGTTTATTGCTAAGCTAGACACTCAGATCATAAGGAGCAGCAAATCATAAAAATTGATCAAGATGTGCATGTGTGGTTATGTGGAAGTGTATAGAAAGATATTTCATAATCCTTCCTAGTTAATTTCTGGGGTCTAGAGCAAATGATAATTCTCTCTCTCTCTCTTTTTTTCTCTTTTTTTTGGATACATAGTGAGTAGACAAAAGATGTGTCCTCACATTTTGTTAGGACATAGTCCTCTTTTGAGCTTCTTTGCTCACTCTCTTTTTTTTTTCACAGGACATAGTCCTTTCTTGAGCTACTTTGCTCATTTTCTCTCTCTCTCTCTCTCTCTCTCTCTTTTAGCTCTAGATTTCCCCAGGTTATCTATAGGAAAGGATTTTTGAAATGAGTAGGGAAAGGGAGAGAAATGCTTATTCCCAGTGTAGGAATAGCATAAGGCTAGCAATGGGATGTTTGACAGGGTATTGCATATCTCCAGTGTAGAGAATAAGCAATTTATTTGGTGGTTGCAAACTTCCAAAGTGGAGAGTAGGCAATTTATGGTGGGTGTGTGTGAATCTTGATTCAAAAGATATGATAAGCTTCTCTACTAAGATCTATGAGGTCTAACAAAACTCAACACAAACAAAGCTCTTTGTGGTTTTGACTAATGACTAACAAATATTTGGCTAGTGGTAGGATGGGATAAAATCTAGGAGGAACTTTTCGCAAGGTTTTCATAATTTTTAAAAGAAATCCTCCAGATTAGGTCCTAATTTCACCATAGCAAGTTTAAAGAATTACTCCATTTCTTACTATCTTTATTCACTAAGCATGATTTCAGTTTAAGCATGTGCAACCCACAAAAACTACAACTTAGATAAGACTAGTCATTCAAACCATAACAATAGCATTTGCATGACATATTTCAAATTTATTCAGGTTTCAACTTGTTTAAGCAGATTTTATCAATTTTATTCATGGAGTGGTTACTTAGGCAGGCATATAGTATTCAAAAGATATAGAATTTAAGAACTGAATGTAAAGTGTAGGCTCGAGACATACCTTATTGGAGCGGGAGTCTCCCCCAAGCTGGCTTCTTGCTTGGTGAAGGGTCTTCTTCTTCTCAGTCGGAGCTCTTGTTCTCATTTTATTAAAAGGGAAACTATCTAATGTTGTGAAAAGGGAAACTATCCTATTTTATTATTCTAGCTAAGTTAACATATACCTATTGTAACACCTCTGGTGATTAATTTGTAATTAACCTGACATGTCATCATCTTAAGTCATAATCATTCTCGTCATGCATTAATGTTTGTCTTATGATTGCTTGCCTTTACCTTTGCTAAAGGTATTTTGTGTGTAGTGATTCTTTTTTTTCTAAAACCCTAAAAGCCCAAATCCTCCTATAAGGGCAAAATGGTAATTTCACCTCTGTGCCTAGCTTTGTTTAATTCTTGTGCAGTTTAGTGTCTTGAAGTTTTGTTGTGTGTTCAAAAAACTAAAATCAAAAAACAGACTTCAAATCCCTTTTGGAAAACCCTGATTTCCAAACCCTAGTTTCTACCCCTCTTTTATTAATTTAAAAACGATTCAAAATTTGGAGTTGGTCCAAAAAGCAAAGTTGTAGATCTGATCAAGAGAAACAACTTTGGTATTTACAAATTTTCAAGTTTCTGTACAAAGTTTGAAGTAATTTCAAATTCATTCAAACTCCAGTTTTTGTCCCCTTTTTAGTTTTCAAAATAATTTCAAAACTAATGAGTTTCAGAAAAAGTGTATAATAGCAAAGTTATAGGTTTTGACAAAAGGAACAACTTGCATGTTTACAGATTTCAACTTTCAGTATAAAATTAAAAAGTAATTTTGAATTTATTTAAATCCCAAAAGTGTCCCTTTTTCAAATTTCAAATGTGATTTAAAAACTATTTGGATTTTGAAAATGTTCATATTGACAAAGTTGTAGATCTCTTTTTTTCTGCACAACTTTGGTGTTTTGAGTTTTTGCTGCTCAGTTCAAATTTTTGGAGTTATTTGCAAAATACAGAAATCAGTTCAAAGTCAAACCCTAGACCCTACTCCTGTTCATCTTCAACCTAGAGCTAGGGGGGCCCGGCCATGGCCACCCCGCCGGAGCTGCGCGCGCCACGCGTTGGGCTGCCGCTCGCCTGCTCCCGACCTACCGCCTGCGGCCGCGTGATCATTCCGCCCCCGCACGCGCAAAGCGCTGACCTCCTCTCCCGTCCCCCACAGTTCCCAGCAAGCCGCCGCCGCGTGGACAACGCCGGCGAGCTCACGCCCGGCCCTTGGGCGACTCTCCCATCCTGTTTCTTCAGGCAATCGAGTGCGCACGCTTCGCCCGTTCTTATCCACCTGCGCGCGACGCTTATCCGCCCCCCCCCCCCCGCGCACGGCTATAAAAGGAACCGCCGGTCAGCCGGAGTTCTCACCCACCTCCGCCACCGTCGCCAGGCCAGTCCAGAGCCTCCGCCATCCCACCACCTAGCTCAGAAGCTCCGCCGTGTCCTCGCGAA
Organism: Coix lacryma-jobi var. lacryma-jobi; assembly: GCA_009763385.1. Lineage (NCBI taxonomy): Eukaryota > Viridiplantae > Streptophyta > Magnoliopsida > Poales > Poaceae > Coix > Coix lacryma-jobi. Next base: position 71,310,083 of record CM019823.1, read on the forward strand.
GCTTTTCCCCTCCTCAATTTTACCTCCGCCGCCTCCAATCGCCCGGCGTAACCCCATCTTCCCAAACTCCGGCGAAACACCGGTAAGCACGGGATTGAGAAATATTTACTCCCCGGCCGTGATTTTCTTTCCCCGACCCCTGCTTCATCTTCCTTGCCTCCTTGCCTCCTTGCGCTCCTATCCGCACATCGGTAACCCCTCTTGGTGGACAGAGCCGCCGGAACGCCGCTCGCCGCCGAGGAGTTCCGCCGAGGCGCCGCCACCGTCGAGTTTCCTCCTTCGACCCTTGTTCCGCCTCGCCGACCCTCGCCCCCGACCCGTGGTGAGTACTCAAAGCCCCCCGGTCTCTGCTTTCACGGCGCAAAGCTCGAGCCAGGCCTCGAGCGGATACGCGTTCACCGTTAGCTCGAGCCAGGCCTCGAGCACACGTTTCCCGTCTCGCTCGAGCCAGGCCTCGAGCGGACTCACACACCCACACCGCTTCGCTCGAGCCAGGCCTCGAGCAAGTACTCACACACTGTCTAGCTCGAGCCAGGTCTCGAGTAGACACACACCCTCACCACTTAGCCGAGCCTAGCCTCGAGCAAGCGTGCACCCTCCGCTTCTGTGACACCCCAATTTTAAGAACAACATTGGAGCACAATATATGTATGCCAGGATCAATTTTCATACATATATCCACATCATAGTAAATATCAAAACAATGCTTTATTAATAATATCGAACTTTATTACAAAAATGACCCTCGGGTCTGAAAGAAAAGTACAGACTCTCATGAAACTGACTCTAAAATAAACTCTGATGAAGACGCGGAAGATCTGGACTCCACTCCACAGGAAGGTCGACCGGGGGTAGCGCCATCCTAGTACAGGTCGTCAGGGTCGTAGCCTCCGTCTTCTGGATACTCCTGCTCCTCGTACGTGTAGTCTCCAGCGTCTGGGTGGGGTAGCAGGGGGACAAAGAGGAAGGGTGAGTACATCGAAATGTACTCCGCAAGTGTAGGAAATATATGCTTATGAGGCTTATAACAAAGGTAGGCTGACTTGGTTTGACTCAAGCGCCTAAAGCGACACACCCTATTAATCCTATCAATCCTATGCACCTATTTACTAGGTTATAGACAGACTCTGTAGAAAAGTAACCACACTCGGAGTCGCACCGAGCAACCCACACTCGGAGTCACACCGAGCAACCAACACCTGAAGTCCATCAGGCAACCGCACCTGAAGTCCATCGGATGACCCGAACCCAAAACCAACCAGTAACCAACTAATCTCAAAGAAGTCCAAGCCCGCTCGTGACCGTGAGCACGGCTGATATATCAGTTTTACACTCTGCAGAGGTTGCACATCGTTACCCATGAGTCGTGCATTACCCGTCACGCTAAACACTGCCGAGGTGTATAGCAGGTTGCACTGCAAGGCCTTTACAAAACTCCCTCCAAATCCGTTTTACACGTTCACTAAGGTTTCACCGCTAACAGTGGATATACGCACCACTGCAGAAGCCCCCTCTTGTGCCACAAATCTGACCCCGTGTAAACCCTCAACTTGGAGGCAATTAATTACTTGGCCAGGTCCAGCCCATCCAGATCTCATGGTTGCGCTGTCAAGCCGGGTTACATGCTCTGAGAACCGGGTCCTAGGGATCCAGGCAGGATAAATCTAGCACGAGCCCCGAACCAAAAACCAAATAAGAGCTGCCAAGTCCATGGCACAAAACCACCAATACGGTTCCATCCTACCGGATTTACCTAATAACCATATTACTACAAAATTACCATCTCCACATTCGTTTCATAGTTCATTAATCAAGATTATAAACATTTTAACTCCCATCCCAAACATGACTGCAGGGATAAGCAAGACACCTACCCGAACATCCCAAAACAGGCCACAAGGATAATAGAGCAAGATCTAGTAAACCATAATGTAGGATTCAAATTTGACATTGCATGCATCTTCTAGATCTAAACTACTCTAATACCAAAAGTAAAATAAAGTAGGTGCAAGATGTTCAAGGACACTTGCCTGCGGGCTGGGTCGAATCAACTGGATCACAAGGAAAATCTGGAGCGTCCTCGTACTCCGCACTCTCTGGCCCAATCAACATACATGGCACAATACAACAAAATAAATAACAGTACACCAAATAGTATCAAAACAGTAAACTAATAGATCTACTGCGTAGAAGATGAAATTATGAAACTAACGCAAGTTGAACGGGTCAAATCAGAGTTAAAATGCAAAAGTTATAGGCATTTGAAGTTGGATGGCAAAACTGTAAATAGTTGGAACTCGTTTTCGTATTTAAATAAATCAAAACTGAAATTGAGGACGGACTGGACCGGGCCTCATTTAATGGGAAATACAAGGGCTAGGATAAAAGATTTCCGAGACTCAGTGAATAGAAGCATTGGATGGCGGGTTGATTCGGGGAAAGCAGAGGGGCTTCTTTGCAAAAGTGCCGAAGCCGTGCGGTGCAGTTTGCGTGGCGATGGCGTGTTGTGCACGTGGCGCCACGTGTCGTGTCATCACTGGATCGGGTGTACCGCGTGGCGGTGGACGGAGGGGGCAGTGACGGGGTGGGCTCAGTCTACGGATCTGTGCACCCGGCCTATACCTCTTCAGATCAAATCTAATCGTGGCCGCGCATAACAGATCGGACGGCACCGGGTGAAAGGGGTGAATTCCTCGCCGGCCGGCGCCAGAGGGCAAGGCGGCGCTCTGTTTCCCACGGCGGCGGCATGGTCGGGACGCTCGGGGAGATGCCTAGAGGGCGGTAGAGACAGTGGGGTTAGGTGGGATCGATCGAGAAGCTCACCACGCGTCCACTGGAGGAGTTCCCGGCGACAGAGGTGGCTTGACTGCGACGAATCGATGACGGAGGCGGACGGTGGCACGCGGGTCCGGCGGTGCAGGCGCTGGAGAGGAAGGGGGCGCCCACGGGCGATCTGGGTGGTGGCGGCTGGTCCGCGTCGTGTTCAGGGAGCTTCACTAGACGGTGAGGACGAGCAGAGCGTCTGGCCGCGGTGCTATGGCAATCGGCAGAGGCGGCGGCGATCATGGAGTGGAAGGGAGGGTTCGGGTTTATGATGCTATATGTAGGCCAGGGCTATGAGGGTAAGGTGGCGGCGCAATGGAATCCGCAGCGGACTCCGAGAAGGACGGGAGGGGCGCGAGGAGATTGATTCGGGCCGCTGCGCCTTGCGCGAACAGAGGAGGGAGCGAGCGCTGGAGGTGGGGGATAAGTGCTGACGGGTGGGCCATGATTGCCAGAGAGTGAGAGAGGGCGCCGAGGCGCGCGTGCGGAGCGACGGGGTGTCTGCGCGGGCCGCGGCAAGGCGAAGGGAAAGGAGGCGGCGCGAGCCGGCTGAGCGAGATGGGCCGCTGCGAGGTGGGAGAGGAGGCGGCCTGCGGCGTGGCCCAAGAGGGAGGAGGCGGGGATAGGCCGGCAGAGGGGAGCGGCCTGGCGGAGGCGTGGGTGCGCCGGTTGCTGCGGAAGTGAGCAGGCCGGGGCTTGTGCGGGCCGGCGCGGTGAGGAGAGGGAGGGAGCTGCGGGCCGGCTGGGCCGAAAAGAAAGAGGAGGGAGGTCTTTGCCCTTTTTCTTCTTTTCTTTTTCTTTTCTTTTCAAACCTTTTTGCAAATTCATTTCAAATCCAATTCTTAAAACAGTTTGAAATCAAATAGCTCTTGAAAACTTTGCAAATATTTTCCCTAGGTTTTCCAAACAAAACTTTGAGTTTGAAAATTTATAAACTTTTATAAACCATTTGTTTCTTTTTCTAAATAGAATAAATTCGATTCGCTCTACACGGGTTTAATAAATTCTTTTCCACTCAATAAAATTATGCAACGGCATGAATGCAACATGACAATATTAAACAAATTTTTATTTTCATCCTCTAATAAACTAGTCAACCTAATTAATTTCTAATTCCTTTTATTAAATTGGGGAAAAATTAAATCAGGGTGTTACAGCTTCGCCCGAGCCAAGCCTCGAACGAACCCACGTTTCCGTCTCGCCCGAGCCTCCCAGCCAGGCCTCGGACGGACGATTGTTTCCATCTCACCCGAGCCTCCCAGCCAGGCCTCGGACGGACGACTGTTTCCGTCTCGCCCGAGCCCTGCGGTCCGTCGCGCGATTCGCCCGAGCCCTGCGAAGAAGGAGCACAGTGCTCTTTTTTTTCTGAAATATGTGAATAGTGTTCTATTTTCTCTTTTTTGTGAGAATTAATCTGTTGTTCCATAAATCTTGAAAAAAATGTGGTATGCTCCTTGCACTATGTAGAATTTTAGAAAAATAAGAAACTCTACCTTTCTGCAAAAATTAGAAAATGAAAAATCCTTCTTTTAATTAAGAAATGGATGGTTTTAGATTTTTAGAAAATCATGTGTAGTTCCAAAATTTATGAGATAAATTTTTATGTGCTAGTTATGTCATGCTTAGTCTCTGGTAGAATTTTGAGGCCTTTTGGAGCAACTGTATAAAATGACTTTTTTTTAAATAATTAGGAAAAATAGAAAAGCACTTAGGGTTCATGTTGTATGTCCTGTGATGTGACTTTGGGATTGTTTGCTGTTCATAGACCCCCACCCAACTGGTCTATGATATTTGTGATGCCATGCAATGACTTGTGTTTAGGTCAGGTAAAAGATGTTTAATAAGTTCGATTAATCTTGCTTAAGGGTAGAGATAAGTAACTTTATGTCCATTCTAGAAATTACTTACACGATAGAAAGTTGTACTCTAGAATCAGTGGTTTTGTCATGTGCTGTATTGTTCATGTCAGCATCCTCATAAGCATACTTCATTGCATCCGTATAGTGACCGAAGGAGAAGGCATCAAAGCCGAGTCAGCCGCTGACGAACCTACTCCCGAGGCGACCCCGAGCTCCGACACCTGCACTGCCGACCCCGAGCCTGTCCTCTTTGCTCTTCAAGGCAAGCCCCGGTGCATTTAACCCTTCCCTGTTTTCACAAAAGTTTACTTTAATGCTTTTGAGTTAAAACTACTGCATTAGGTTATAAGAGTTGTGTGATGACCTATTACCTGCATTGTCTACCTCCACCAGAATATCCACCTGCCCGGTTTAAAAACTATTTGCAAAATGCTTAGTGATGCTATACAATAGATTTGCAATAAAAATGCCAATTTCAAAAGTGTGATCACTCAAAGAATTTTTATGGGAATTTGACTTTACTCCCCGACTGTTAGCTAAGTGTCTGATCCGTACCTAGTCAACAGCGAGGAAAGGTTGTCCGAGCGTACGGTGCCGTCATGTTGTAGTCCGGGACTCAACAGTTGACACCGGCCGGGACAGGGTTGAAAAACCGACAGAACCTGTACTCTTAGGGTAGAGTCCCGAGATGCTTGTTGCTGGCGGAAAAAATTTAGGGACCATCCGTATGGGGGCCTGCTGGTCAAGACTTGCAACTATTCACATACTTCGGAAAGCTCTGGCTCCGAGGAATCCTTTATTGGACCGACAACCGCGCACTGAGAGTGGAGAGATGGCGGAAGTAGCACGTACCCACCTGGATAGGAGTGGTGTACTGTACTTCCGGGTGGCGTAGGACCGAGCCCAATCTTAGAGGAATCGTGGTAGACAAGTTGGCATATGCAAGCTTGGGTGCTACATATGCAGTGTGGATAGGGATCCTCAGCTGAGTATTATTTATCCGGATTAACGTTGCTCCTCGGTTATGGAGACTTGGTCACTGACTGTCAACAGAGAGTGGTTCTCAACTAGGTATGTTTTGAAAAATAAAATGAATCATGAACAATGAAGAATTGAGGAATACTTGAATCTTTCCAAAAATAGAACAAGGTTTGCAAAATGCTTTTCTGCAAAATACTTGATATTGCTTAAGCCTTACCTTGACTACCCTAAGCCTCGCATTCCTGAGTCTTCTCCCCTTTTCTTTAGTCGGGTAAGTCTTGTTGAGTACCCCAGTACTCAGGGTTTGTTACCCATGTTGCAGGTATGACTGAGTCCCCGATGTGTCTTGCACCCTGCTGCATGACCATCGTCCAGGAAGAGGCCGATGAGGCCGAAGAATAGTTGTGCACCCTCGGGCTGGGTGTTTGCAAGTATCTTTATTTCGTTGTACTCCGCTACGCTGCCTATTTCTATTTCCAATTTCTATTATCCGAACTTGGTTTGTAATAACTGCACCTTTAATCTTATTTGGAAACTCGGTTTGTAAAACTAATGTTATTTAAGTCTTCCGCTCTGTATTCCGATGTTATTTGTAAAAGTATCCAAGTATTGTAACCGAATGGTGAGATGATCCTGCGGACAATGGGCGCTGATGCAGCCCGGTGACGAACAGTCTTAATCACACGGAACATCAGTTCGGCTGTCAGTGGATGACAGGGACCGGTGGGCCATGGGATTAGGGCCGTTACGTTACACCTATGCATATAACTAATGATAACTGATTTTTTTTAGTTGCATGCATGACATATGTTATTTATTTGAAAAAGGGAAAATTGAAGGGAAAAATAAAAAATAAAACCATACCTTAGGTCCATGGAGTTTCATCCTTATCGGGTTGATCTTCTTCCTTGGGCACTTCTTCTCTTAGTACTCCATCTGGTTCTTCTTCTTTTGGCACCTCTCCTTTGTTATGTGAATTACACAACTCAGGAGGAGGTGGTTCTTTCCTTCTGCTCCACCTTGTTCTTGGACGCCTCTTCTTGGTACGAACGGGGTTTGCTTCCTGCATGTTAGCGGCATATGCGGGGCCTCGGGAGAAAGAGAATATTTTCTTCCTCCCTCCTAATGTCATTTGCATTTTACCACTCCCCACATATATGCAAGAATCAACAGTGCTCAAGAAGGGTCTACCTAAGATTAGAGGCACATCTTTCCTATTTCCCAAATCTAGTATTATGAAATCAGTAGGAACATACGAACCTCTAATATGAACAGGTAAATCATTAACTATTCCTTCTACATAGCAAGTGGACTGATCAGCTAGCACAACATAGGCAGATGTGGATGACATGGGTGGAAAGAATGAGTTTTCATAAAAATCTTTAGATAGAATGTTCACACTCGATCCTAAATCACACATGGCATTTTTAAAGACTTCACCAAAGATTGAGCATCTAATTATGGGACTACCAGGATCACCCTTTTTAACAGTCATGGTTTGATCTTCATAATAGTTAAAATATTTTATTTCAACCATATTTGCAGTTTCCATGTCAGGTTTAGCAGGAATTTTGCCAGATTCAAAAGATGGTATGATAGCAGCAAGTTGAGCTAATTGGGTTTCTATCATCTTATTAAAGCTAAGTTGATTTTTCAGAGCAGATGAGAAATCTTCCAATTTAGCATTTATATTCTCAAGGGCTTTATCATTCGACATTAATTTCTTATTCAAGAAATCAGTAGTTCTACCTTGTGAGTAAACTAATTTTTTCAAGAATGAGAGACTATCAGAATTATGAAAATTAGAGCGGGGGAATGAATTGTTACCTTGAGAGTTTGCAGGCTAATTCCATCCTTGATTCTTTTGACGAAAACCGTTACTGTTGTTGATGAAGTTCAAATCTTCATATAGTTTAGTGCAGTGGCTTCTAGAATGTCCAGTTTCTCCACAGACTTCACAAGTCATGTAGGATTCCAGAGATTGGACACTCTCTTGTTGGTTCATCTTCCCACAGCTGTCCAGCTTCTTTGCCAGCAGGTCCATCTTGGCCACGATCATGTCGGCTTCCTTAAGGGAATGCATACCTCGCTTACGAGGCTGTAGTCTTTCGTCATTCCATCCTTGGTTCGACACCATCTTCTCTATGAGAGCCTTAGCATCTGCAACATTCAAAGAAAAGAATGCACCACCGGCGGCGGCATCCAAATGGCTTCTAAAGAGTGGGGTTAGGCCATGGTAGAAGTTCTAGATCAATAGCCAGTCCTCCATACCATGGTGCGGACAAGCGGCGACATACTCTTGCAACCTCTCCCAAGCCTCGGGAATAGATTCCTCGGCTTGTTGCGTAAAGCTGGAGATTTTGTTGCGTAGAGCATTCGTCTTGCCCATCGGGAAGAATTTGGCGAGAAAAGCATTGGAACATTTGTCCCATGTGTCTACAGCGTTGCGATCAGTATAGAACCATTGCTTCGCTTTTCCTAGAAGAGAAAAAGGAAAGAGACGAAGACAGATGGCTTCTTGGGTTATCCCCTTAATGGTGAAGGTGCCGCAAATCTCCAAAAATTGTTGGAGGTGAGCATTGGCATCCTCATGAGCTTTGCCACAGAACGGGCTAGCTTGGACCATCATGATCAGAGACGGTTTCAACTCAAAATTGAGGTTGGCATCGATCACGTCTGGTCCCGTCGCTACATTAGCGGTAGAAGGAGCAGAAAATTCATGAATGGTCTTATTGGCCATCGCGGAGATAGAACAAGATAAGAAAGAAAGAAGTTGAAGAAGATGAAGGAAAAAGATAAGAAGAGTTAAAGAAAGAAAGAATGGGGTAAGATGGGATTCGCTAAGCGGGAGCTTAGACGAAGATAAATTCGACACGGACTCAACCGATACACTGATTGCCTTCCCCGGCAACGGCGCCAGAAATGCTTGTTGGTAGTTCTTAGCTTCACTAAAGATAGAGCTAGGCAACTATCCCCGGTAACGGCCCAGAAATGCTTATTGGCACTTGCTAACGTTGTTACTAGGAGTAGAATATGAAGTCTATTCCTGGCAACGGCGTCAGAAGTGCTTGTAGCAAGTCCGGTCACTATACCTAAAGGAGTGGAGCTAAAGAAGTTATCTACTAATGCCAAGCGGGGTTGTCAATCCTGACACTAGTAGGAGCTAGCTAGAGAGGTTGCAATCTACCAGGAGGAGATTCTGCAAGCGCACAGAACTATCGTAGTAGCACTTCGCCTGGGAGTACCAGGTGTCGATTTATTTGATCCCAAGGGAAGGCTAGGGTGGTGTATGAGTTGAGTCAAGGAGGGATGAGAGTCGAAGAAAAGAGAAAAGGGAAAAGGGGAGAAGGGAAAAGAGAGGATGGAAGGCTAGAAAGAATGTATGGGTGGATAGGTAAGGATGAAATGGGTAGCTAAGGTAAGGTGGATGGATGGGTAGATAAAGGGGTAACTAAAGATAACTAACTACTAACTACTAACTACTCCTAGATAACCACGAAGCAAGATAGTTACGAAGCAAGGCAGGCAAAAGTCAATAAAGCAACTAAGTTGAGTATAGTTTTATTCCTATCTTGTCAAGTATCGAGGCGTACTAGCCTTTACCACTTACTTAGGTTCAACGCTAGCACAACAAGCCTTACTGTTAAACTGGGCCAACTACGTGGTGGAATTCAAGGCGCACAGGGCTGTCACCACCTGCTTGCTACCACAGCTATCTGGGGGTCCAGCCGTATCTGAAGGTAAGTCTATAACTAAGCACCACGCTTAACTATATTCTAACTATCTCTACCCTAGCTTTGAATAGAGACACCCTTGCGGACGTCAGAACAAATACTTGACTTAATAAGATAAACACTAAACTAACTAAGCAACCTATTGGCAAAGATCAATCACTAAGCACACTAGAGATTAACTACTATGGCTAAGTGAATTGAACTGTAGGATAGCTAGGTCACACTCAAGGTACTTGATAAAGTAATACTGAAAGTAATGCTTAAAGTAATACTGAGATAGAGATAAATGTACCTGAGATACAAGAGAGCAAACCAGACCAGAGACGCCGGGAAATCAACCGACCTCCGATGCCAGTCGCTCGCACCCGCTTCTCTCTTAGCAAGCTCTACGCTAATTCTGCCAAGGACTTAGGCTAAGCTATGCTAAACTAAGAGTCGCGCTGTAGCGAGGGCACTAGAGCTATACTCTCTCTACTAGCTACCCTACTTGCCTAAGCTCTCTGAGCTTCTAAACCAACTCTCACTTGCTTCTCTTGCCTTTGCTTCTCTTGGTGTGGTACATGATGGTACTGGTACTAATGAAGTGGTGTCACCAGGGGGGTATTTATAGTCTTGAGGAGTGAGGGGGGGTACTTATAGGGGGCAGCCAGCCGACCTAGGGCTAACCCTAGTGGCGGGCGCCAGCCCTAGGTGGCGGCCGCCACCTCCCTCACCGTTGGATGCACCGCCTTGGCTTCAAGGGCATCCAGGTGCTTGTCCAAGGCGGTTTGGAGGTCGGTTGCATGTCCTAGCAACCAACATTCAGCCTTGATCCACGCCACTCCTCCCAGAGCCGTTCGATGCCACTGACCTGGTGACCAAGGGCCAAGATTTGGCCTCGGTGACGTGGCAGGGAGTGGAGCTTGGGCCAACCCAAGTGGCGGGTGCCACGTAGAGGTGGCGGGCGCCACCCCCCCTTAGGCCCATTTGGGCCCTGCTGAGTGGGCTTGGCCTCTGGTGGGTCCATATGTCCAAATTTGGTTCAAATCCTGCATTCAAATAAAATTCTATGAACATGTGGAATTTGGTTAGTTTGAAACCTATTTGACTACATTTCATGCCTTTTTGGTGGACTTTAGGGTCAAATGTTGATGGCAAAACAGGTGTTTAAGGACCATCAACAAGAAGCGAAGCTGTACTACTACCGCAAGGGCCTCAGCTCACGCATCAAGGTGAGTCTGGGAGGAGTCAAGAGTTACACTCTACGCGATCTCATTGATCGTAGCATCCAGATTGAAAAGGACCACAATGAAGCTAGAGAAGAATTCTAGGAAAGAAAGCATAAGTGTTGACGGTCACTAACTCATATCTTATACTGTCAATAAGTCACCTAAAAGAGAATAAAAGTGACCATCAACCTAGGAATAGAGTTTGATTCTAACGAGTTCCACGAGTTGTGTCGTTCTCAATTGTTTTGCAGGAATACCAACATTTCACTACATAAAAGTATCCCAAGTGATGAATTAGAGCACACCAATGTGACGAGCTCGTCGAGACGATCACAACGGACATGCCACTTGCCATATTTGGAGTCCCGGAACAAGAGTCCTCGATGAATACTACTAGGAAGACTCTGGAACCATCTTGAAGCCTTATCCATATGAAGATCAGGGGTGTAACCGACAAGATTCCAATAGCTACAAAATAGCAGAGATATTCAAGGACCAGATAGAAAGTAGACGACAAGGAATCCTTCCACGCCAAGACTCGTTGCGCAAACTTACCGAACAAGGATTCAAGACAAACAAGGAAGGTGTTAGAAGACTTGCGGACGAAGGTAGAGGCAGGAGGCGCTAGGGGGAGGCCGGTCGGCCTGGGCCCACTTGTCAGCCAGCCCTCCTTCGCGTGACGTGACCTAATCGACCTCTTCAACGCATCTCAACCGTTGGTCAATGTCGGTTTGATCCAAGGGCACGCGTTTCCATTGTCTAAACAAGATGAACAAGAGCTTATAAAGGAACTCACTTGATGATTAATTTGACGAGCACGAGCACGAGTAAGAGGACCAAGAGGACCAGCTATAGGTTGTGTCGGAGAGGATGTATCGCTGGTGTTGATGTCCTCATCATCCTCCCTTTCTTGCATTTGAGTCGTCCTCGACTCAAGCTCATCATCCTCACCCAAATAAGGCTTCAAATCTGCAATGTTAAATGTGGGACTAACCCCAAAATCTGCAGGAAGATCAAGCTTATATGCATTCTCATTAATTCGTTGCAGCACTTTAAAAGGACCATCAGCTCTAGGCATCAATTTGGATTTTCTCAGTTCTGGAAATCTATCTTTTCGCAAATGCAACCAAACCAAATCCCCAGGTTCCAGAATCAATTGCTTTCTACCTTTATCTCCAGCGCATTTGTACTTAGCATTCATGCGCTCTATGTTTTCTTTAGTGGCTTCATGCAATTTTAACATCAATTCAGCACGTTGCTTAGCATCAAAATTCATTTTTTCAGAACTTGGCAAAGACATTAAATCAATAGGAGCACGTGGCAAGAAGCCATAGACAATCTCGAAAGGACACATTTTTGTAGTAGAATGCAATGAACGATTATAAGCGAACTCAATATGAGGCAAACATTCTTCCCACATCTTAATATTCTTCTTTAAAACAGCCCTTAACATAGTGGATAAAGTTCTATTCACAACTTCAGTTTGACCATCAGTTTTGAAGGACCGAGAAGCTACCCGAAAGCGACCAGAGGGGGGGTGAATGGGAGCTTCAAAATTTCCTTTCGGAAACTAGATGCCACTGTCCCAAAATCAACCCCAAAAGCGAAACCTAGAGCTTGCTAATGTCCACGACCCTAGATGTAGGGTGGATGCTTCCTAGAAGCACAGCGGGACACTAGACAACCCTAGAAAGCCAACCCAAAAGACGGAACTCAAATCCGATCAAGGACGAACGAGCCACGAACGAAACGGCGCAAAACTGCAGCGACCGGACTCTGGCCTGCGTCCGGTCAGCAGGGACCGGACGCGTCCGGTCGTCAGAAAACAGCTCTGGGAGCTCTCTGTTCGCGACCGGACGCACTGAGCCCAAGCGTCCGGTCGTTCACTGAGCGTCCGGTCAGATGAGACAAAAACCCGGGAACAGTGCGAGCAGCGCGTCCGATCAGTTCCAAAAACCAGCGTCCGGTCAAGCAAAACAAAACACCGGAAACGATCGGACTCACCAGAGCGTCCGGTCACCAGGCACCGGACGCGTCCGGTCACAGAAAAACGTTTCTGGAACCTCTCTGTTTCTGACCGGACTCACTGAAGGGAGCGTCCGGTCGTTTGTACAGAGCGTCCGGTCAGAGTGCGTCCGGTCAGTATAAAAACCGAACACAGCGAGAACATTCAACGACCGGACTCACACGCTGAGCGTCCGGTCACCCCGTGACCTAGCGTCCGGTCACCCCGCAGCCCCACTGTTCTTCGACCGATCCGACTCAAACTCACCCAAAACAAATCCTCTGGGGATCAAACTTGGTGAGTGAAGTCACAAGGAGGTTAGTGAGCTATCTCTAAGAGATCATGGCTCGAACCTAACTCCAAATCGGTGAATCGAAGAATTTCGGGGGAAGGGAAGAAAAGTGACCCGAAATGAAAAATCGATCGATCTCCTAGACCGTGAGGTTAGAGGATGTTTCCTTCGGTAGAAAGAAGTGCCTCACGATCTAGAACAACTTGGTTCAAACGAAATTGCTAAAGATGAACCGAGCAAAGAGATCAAGCGACGGGAAAATCGTGGAGCAAAAGGGATTCCGCGAAGAACACAAGCAAAACGGAAATCACAGCCACGAACTCGAAACAAGGACGCAAATCAAGCCATCGATCAGTGCTCCAAGGTGAGGATACGGCCTCACTTCCTCGAATCAACAGTACACAGAGTGGAGTCTCTCTGCGGATCTCAACTAGCTAAAGCAGGGGATGGGAGAGTGGAAGCCCTAGCAAATGAAAGCTCTAACTGCGATTGGAATTGAGATAGGAATTGAGATAGGGGAGGAGGGTGTCTCCCCTAGACTACTTATACTAACCTAGCCTAAGTCTATTTCCTACTCTACCCCTCTCTACTCTAATTACAGAGCGGACCAGCCTAACCCTAAGGCTATTCTAGTCCACCCGCTGGTCGTAGGTAGATCCGACGGCCACGCCCGCACGGTCTTCCGCGTCGCCTCCACGCAACCTTCAGATCGCCGCCACGTGCCGCCACCACTCTGCACCCCCGGTTTTGCGGCCCAAACCGGGAAACCAGCCTTTTCCATCAGCCCCCGGTTTTGAGGCCCAAACCGGGAAACCAGCCTCCAGCCCGAGTTTTGTGGCCCAAACTCGGAAACCCTCAGCGCCCGAGTTTTGAGGCCCAAACTCGGAAACCGGCCCACTCCCAGGTTTTGAGGCTCAACCTGGAAACCCAGCACCCAGGTTTTGAGGCCCAAACCTGGAAACCGTCCACCGTTGGTTTTTCCCGGGCTCTACCAACAAACCGGCGTCGTAGAGGGGATGCACCGCCTGTGCACCCCTTCCACCGACATGATCGCACTTCTCCGCCTGTCGCTGTCGCAGGCTGCCAGCCACCACAGCTGATCCTCCGGCCTCCAGTCCATCAGTCCAAGTCCACGTCCGCCCTTCACCGTCCGATACATCGGCATGGCACGTCCGCCGCACGGCACGCCCATCCTTCATCGCGCCCGGTCCGTCGGCACGGCACGTCGCAACTTGACCTTCACCCGCCATCGATCACTGTCTCCGTGCTCGACACCTGCACAACACAAGCCAAAGAACATGCGCATCATCTCCATTGACAATCACTCATCACACAGAGACTCGGCATACACCCATGTATCCGCAATCTCCCCCTTGATGAGTGCATTGTCAACTCCACAACAAATCATGAATAAGAAGAAGGAGGTAGGAAGGAGTGGGAAGAGAAAACCCAACCAGATGACCCAGAAGCCTTAACCAAAGCCGAAGAAGGTCAAGTGGATGAAGCAAAAACTTGGTCCCCAAAGACATGGGCAACGGCTTGACGCAACCAAGTAAAGCAAAGCTAGCCCTCAAGAAGAGGTAGAACAGGCTCAACACCGCTAGCAGATAGCAATTGAAGATCGGAGGACAACAGAAGCAAAATGCTAGTCCCTCAAGATAGAGGCACAGAGGCTCAACACAACTAGCAAGAAAATCACTCCGAACCAATTGAAAATCAACCCAAACCAAATGGGAAAGCACACCAGACGATACCAATTGAAAGCCAAATGAGAAAGCTTATGAAAGCTCATGAGAAGCTAGGAACGTTTGCTAGTCCCTCAAGACAGAGGCAACGGCTCAACACAACTAGCAAACTCCCCCTCGACAAATGCAAGCAACTAAGACAAAAGATTTTCAGGGCATATGATTTGCGTAAATTTCTCCCCCTAGTTGAAAATGCACTTATCAAGGCCAAAAGGTATCGGAGAAGCAACTCTCTTCACATAAACTCCCCCTGAACACAAGATCTCCTTCCACAATGCATATGAAGTCAAAATGCAAGTTAGGAGCTTCAAGTATATAGTCAAAAGAGTGCAAAGATGCTCTAATCAGTATAGCTCCAACATCTCAATTAAGCACTCAAATAGCAAAGGCTCAAACTGATCACTTATACGAAATATGAAGCATATGAGCATGTGAGCAGTTTTAAGCCAAAAAGGATAGTCACCATCAACATAGCACTAGACATGTATAGAAGGAATCCAAACAAGTGCTAAGCATATATACAAGGTGAACTACCCCTAGCAAAGTTCAATCATCATGCATAGGAATGAAACATATACTTGTGATTTCAAATTCATATCGGAGTTGCAGCGGTAAAAGAATTCACAAGTTCATTTTTAGCATGTGATTGCGAGAGGTTGAAAGCTTGTCATCGCCTAACTTTTCAACCGTGCGAAGCCTATGCCGAAGCAATCAGAAGCTTAAAGCAACGGTTTCGGTCATACACTACATGGCTCAAGTTTAACTCAAAGTGCAATGAGAAACAGTCTCAATACCATGAGGTGTTGACAAGCAATCCCATCTCGATCTTTTCAATTCAACAATACTTGGTTCAGATTTTAAGCAAGTTATGAACAACCAAGCAAGTGAATGACTCAGAACTAGAGACATAGCAACCTAGCATATATGAAAAGCAGGAATGGACTCAACACACCCTACACATGCTAGTTGCATATCTCAATGGTGAACATTTTCAGATTTATATACATTAGGCATAATTCACCATTCCAAAAAAAATAGCTCGCTCATAACATGTAACAGTGATCAGAAAGAGCATAAGCTACAAGCATCATCATAAGTATCGGAGCAATACTAACAAGAGCATAATTACATTCTAGTGAATATAGACATGAAGCTCAGAATGTAAATGCGTATGCCCGACACAAAACTGAAGGAAAGAAGATACCAAAAGGAGAGACTCAAGAAACTCAAAAGAAAAGAGCCTCAAAAAAAAAGAGTCAGTCTGTACATCTCAAAATGCTTCCCCCATCTAAAAGGGGAAACACACACCAAGCTCACCCCTCAACCTATTAAAGGTTGATTCGTCTAAAGGCTTGGTGAAAATATCAGCCAATTGGTGATGAGTATCGACATGGCGAAGGTCGATATCACCCTTCTCCTGGTGGTCTCGCAAGAAATGAAAGCGCACATCAATGTGTTTGGTTTTCGAGTGAAGCACAGGGTTCTTAGCAACGCTAATGGCACTCGTGCTGTCACAAAGCAAAGGAACTCGAGTAAAGCTCAAACCAAAATCACGCAAAGTGGCCATCATCCAGAGTAACTGGGAACAGCAGCTAGCCGCAGCAACATATTCAGCCTCCGTGGTAGACTGAGCGACACTAGACTGCTTGCGAGAAGACCACGACACAAGAGAAGATCCAATAAACTGGCAAGTCCCTGAAGTAGACTTGCGCTCAATGCGACAACCAGCAAAATCAGCATCAGAAAAGCCACAAAGCGAGAGGGTGGAAGAAGCAGAATACCAAATCCCGAGCTCAGGCGTGAAACGAAGGTACCTGAAGATGCGCTTCACCGCCTGACGGTGAGAAGTGCGTGGCGAAGCCTGAAAGCGCGCGCACAAGCACACGGCGAACTGAATGTCCGGCCGTGTCGCCGTCAGGTAGAGCAGCGACCCAATCATGCTGCGGTACTCCTTCTGGTCCACTGCTTCTCCATCCGTGTCAGCATCCAGGGCAGTCGTCGTCGACATGGGCGTCGGAAGAGGCTTAGCCTCACCCATGTCGAACCGCTTCAGCAAGTCCCTTGTGTACTTGCCCTGGTGCACAAACGTCCCCTCTCGGGATTGCTTAATTTGCAACCCGAGAAAGAAAGTCAGCTCGCCCATCATGCTCATCTCGAACTCCCTGCTCATAGCATCTGCAAACTTGGCAACCAAAACGTGAGAAGAACCACCGAAAATGATATCATCCACGTAAATTTGGACCAAGAGAGTATCTTTGCCTTGCTTGAGGAGAAAAAGCGTTTTATCTACACATCCCATTTTAAAACCCTTAGCTAGCAAAAAGGTTTTTAATCTCTCATACCAGGCTCTAGGGGCTTGTTTCAAACCATACAAAGCTTTGTGGAGTTTAAAGACATGGTTTGGAAACTTGGGATTTTCAAAACCGGGGGGTTGCTGGACATAGACCTCCTCCTCAATATAGCCGTTTAAGAAGGCACTCTTGACATCCATTTGAAAAAGTTTGAAACACATGGATGCAGCATAAGCCAAGAGTATCCTAATAGCCTCCAAACGAGCTACAGGAGCGAAGGTCTCCTCATAATCTATCCCCTCCTTCTGACTATAACCCTTCGCTACAAGCCGGGCCTTGTTTCTCACAATGTGGCCCTCCTCTCCTTGCTTGTTTTTAAATACCCATTTTGTCCCAATAGGTTTACAGTCAGGAGGTGGTGGCACTAGAACCCAAACCCGATTTCGCTCAAAGTTCTCTAGCTCCTCATGCATGGCATTGACCCAATCCGGATCCGTCAATGCGTGTCCAACATCTCGGGGCTCAAAAGACGCAACAAAAGCAGAATGAGCAAAGTGCGAGATGTGCTGTGACCTGGAGCGAGTAACTCGCTCGTCGATGTCGCCGATCATCTGTTCAGGGGGGTGCTGGCGCTGGATATGTCGTGGCGCCTCCCGGGAAGAAGTGACCTCCCCCTCAACAGCAGCTGGTTCCACCCCGGGTACAAAAGGTACCGCGCGAGGTGGAGGATCCCACGGCCCCCAGGAAGAAGAAGTGTCGGGGCCGTGAGTCGTCGTCGAGGCCGCCCTTTGCGGCACGGCAGGTGGAGGGGGTGCTGGATCATCTATACCTTCAGCACCTTCGTCCTCATCATCAAAAAGAGGCTCTCCAACCTCATGATCACCTGCACGCTCAAAACGAGAAGAGGGACAAACAAGAGTCTCGTCGAAGGTGACATCTGATGTCTCCATGACTCGGTTAGTGTCAAGGTTAAGTACACGATAGGCTCGAGTGTGAGTGCCATAACCCAAAAACACACCGTCAGAAGAACGAGACTCAAACTTGTCCAGGTTGCCTTTCTTCAATATAAAACAGTGGCAACCAAAGACTCTAAAATAACTCACCTTGGGCTGGCGACCAAAACGCAACTCATAAGAGGTCTTCTTCAAAAACGCTCTCAGAAAAATGCGATTCGAAATGTAGCATGCAGTGTTCATAGCTTCGGCCCAAAAACGCCTAGGAGTCCTATGCTCATCAAGCATCGTCCTGGCCATCTCAACAAGGGTCCGATTCTTCCTCTCTACAACACCATTTTGAGGTGGTGTATAGGGGGAAGAAACCTGATGCTCCAAACCAAGGCGGTTACAAAACTTCTCAAAATCCGAATTTTTAAACTCGGAACCATTATCACTCCGAATAGCTCGCATCGAGTTCAAAGGGAACTCGTTCTGAAGACGCAAAATCAGATTGCGAGCAAATGAGAAAGTCTCGGTCTTCTCAGCTAAAAAGAAGACCCACGAATATCTCGAAAAGTCGTCAACAACAACCAAAACATACCACTTGCCACCAACCGAGCTCACCCGAGCCGGACCAACAAGGTCCATGTGTAAAAGCTCTCCGGGGTGCGAGGTCATGACCTTAGTCACCGGATGGTGGGGAGCAGCAACCATCTTCCCATGTCTGCAAGAATGGCAAACTAGATCCTTCTCCATCGAAAGCTTGGGCAATCCTCGGATTAGGCCAAGTGAGCTAAGTCTTGCAAGCAAGTCGAAGCTTAAGTGACCGAGCCTCCTATGCCACTTCCAAAGATCGGAAGAAGAAGGACTAGCCAAAAGACAGCGAGAAGAACCAAACGATTCCGAGAAATTCGCACAAAAGACTTTCCCAAAGGGCGAAATCAGACATACAAGATCGCCCTGAGGATCTAAGATGCGACTAAGGTTCGGTTTAAAACGAATCTCATAGTCATCATCAAAAAGTTGCGAAACAGAAAGAAGGTTAAAATGCAGGTTAGAAACAAGAGCAACATCGCGCAACACAAAGTGCTCATTAACCCGCACCGATCCGCGAGACAACACCTTACCTTTACTATTGTCGCCGAAGGTTATGTACTCCTTTCCGGCGACTGGGCTAAGGCTGGAGAACCACTTGGTGTTTCCGGTCATGTGCCTCGAACAACCGGAATCCACCAACCAAACGTCCTCCAACCGTCTTACCTACATCAAAAGAAAGACATAGGGTGAGCATACGGTCCAACACTGGGGTTAGTGAAATAAGGGGAAAACCAGTGTTGGGCCGGCTGCTCAAAAGAAGGGTTAGTGAAAAAACCATTCCTAGCATGTCTACGAGGGAAGCGATCACCACGTTGAGGAAAACGTGGTCCGCTGGGGAAGAAGCGCTCACCGCGGTACTCAAACTGCGGTGGGGGAAAGCGCTCAACAAAGCCTCCGCCACGGGGTCCGTTACCTGCAAAAGCAGGACCCCGTCGGGCACGCTCTCTACGAGGTCTACGCCTAGGAGCCTGCTGCTCAACTCTAGCGTCTCTCCTCGGAGCTCTCTCCTGCCTAGGCCTCATAAACTGAGGTGCTCTACCTCTAGGCCTAGTCTCCCTCCTAGGGGCTCTCTCCTGCTGCCTAGGCTGGGTATGCTTCCCTCCAGACCTAGCAGCTCTCCCCTGAGGCTTCGGAGCATGTCCACCACGAGCTGGGTGAAACATGTCCGGGTTCTGCATCTCCCTAGCTCGGCGCGCCTCTCTCCTGCGCCTAAAGCAGAACTCACTCAGGTGACCATCCCGCCCACAAAAGTCACACTGAAACCTCACCGCGCGCAAAGGGGGTTGTTGGTTTGCAGGGATGTGGGTATGGTTCACCTTGCCCTTGCCCTTCTGTGGCAACTCCTCTCGGATGGGTGGCATTGTGTCAAGCTTGTTCTTTAGGTGATTGGGCTTGGGTTGCCATTGTGGATTCTTGGGTGGAGCCTTGGGGGATTCAACTATAACTCCATCCTTGGTGACAGGCTTGGCAGACTCTTTGGGTGGAAGCTTGGTTAGTTTGGGAGTAGTGGTGGAGTTGGGCTTCTCACAGGGGTTCAGACCACTAGACTCTCCAATCTTACCAAAAGCTGAAAGATCAACACTCTGGCCAAGACCTACACCAGGAGCCCCAGCAGCTCGCTTGAATTGGGAGATCATCATCCCGAGCTGAGGCTCACCACAAGACACCCATGACAAGACGGTCCGAAGGTATGTGTTTTCCTCCTCGGTACGCACCTTGTCATGCCTCACATTGGCCATCTCCTGCTCCAGGCCCTCACACAAAGCACATCTCTTGACACAAGTGCTATCCGAGCCGGCCTTCTCAAAAGACTCAAGCTTGGCATTCTTCTCTGCCAACTCGGATTGCAAGACAGGACAAGTCTTGCACGCACCCAACAGCTGCGGTCTAGCTCGGAGCTCATCCACCTCATCTACCAGCGCAGCATACTTACTCCTCAGAGTGAGAAGATCCGTCATGTGCGCGGCGCAATTCTCGCACTCCAACTCCTCCGACACAACCACGGTGGACCGAGCGAACTCAAGCTCCTTCACCGTGTCCTCCCACTTCTGCCTAAACTCCTTGCGCTCTCTAGCGGCACGCCTAAGCAACTTGTCTTGACTAAGGAGGGCAGCAGTCAACTTCTCAACCTCGGAGGAAAGCTCGTCGTAGGTGAGAGATACCTGGGAGGTGTCGTCGTCGTCGTCGTTCCGAGGGGTACGCTCCGGCTCGCCGTCGACCTCATCTCCGAGCGCCATGGTACACAGGCCTTCGTCGCCGGCGAAGAAGCACAAGCCGTTGAACGTGTCCTCCAGCTTCTTCTTCTCGGACTCGTCATCACTCGATCGAGCGGAGTCGTCATCCGAGCCGTCGACGTCGCTGAGCGTGGCGAAGAACGCTCGCTGCTCAGCCTGCTGCTTCTCCAAGTACTTCTTCTTGATGTACTCTTTGTTGAAGCCGCCCCGCTTCTTGTGCCTTGGGGGAACGTGCTTCTCCTTGTACTTGGAGTCGCGCCTGTGGCCGTGATCACCCTTCCCAAGATGCTTGTTCTTCTTCTTGGGGCAGTCGGCGATGAAGTGGTCGGGGTCGCCGCACTCGTAACATCCGGTGCGTCCTCCTCCGCGACGACGGTTCATGCGGTTGTTGTGGAACCGCGAGAACCGGTTGGCAAGCAAAGCCAACTCGTCGTCTCCCAAAGACTCCAGCTGGTCCTCTGTCACAGAGAAGAGAGAAGAAAGCGCAAAGCCAGCTGAGGGGTTAGGGGAAGAGCCGGAAACCAAAGCCATGGACGGGCGAGAAGGATTTTCAAAAGAAGCCCTCGCCATAGCATCAATCTCACTGGACTTGAGCTTACTGAAGAGCTCGTCGCAGGTGAGGGTCTCATAGTTCGGCGATTCGATGATTGCCTGAACCTTGGAGTCCCACACCGAACGGTCAAGAGTGTGCAAAAGCTTCAAAGCACGCTCATGATCGTCAAATGGCAACTGCTCTCTGTTAGCCCTCATCCTGTTGACAATCACCTGAAAGCGAGCGAATAAACTTTCTATGCTCTCGCCAGGTTGATGTCTAAAGTTCTCATACTCTCGCTTGAACGACTCGTAGAGTCGGGTTTTGACTTGAGAGGTGCCCTCATGAAAACGCATGAGAGTGTCCCAGATCTCCCGAGCCGTAGCGAGGTGAGAAACACGATCAAACTCACCCATGCTCAAACAAGAGAAAAGAGCATTACGGGCTCGGCTATTGGCATCGTGCTCATCGACCTGCTGTTGAGTCACACGAGCAGCCAAGACCACGTAATCAGGGAAGTTGCAAATATCCCAGATCGAAGCGCCCAAGCTCTGTAAATAGGCCGACATACGTATCTTCCAATACGCATAGTTCGTCCCATCAAAAAACGGCGGTTTGCCCACGCCGCGATCCATGTCGCCTTCGGTGGATCTGGAACCGGCTAAGGTGAAAGATCCTTAACCCGCTCCGATACCAATTGAAGGACCGAGAAGCTACCCGAAAGCGACCAGAGGGGGGGTGAATGGGAGCTTCAAAATTTCCTTTCGGAAACTAGATGCCACTGTCCCAAAATCAACCCCAAAAGCGAAACCTAGAGCTTGCTAATGTCCACGACCCTAGATGTAGGGTGGATGCTTCCTAGAAGCACAGCGGGACACTAGACAACCCTAGAAAGCCAACCCAAAAGACGGAACTCAAATCCGATCAAGGACGAACGAGCCACGAACGAAACGGCGCAAAACTGCAGCGACCGGACTCTGGCCTGCGTCCGGTCAGCAGGGACCGGACGCGTCCGGTCGTCAGAAAACAGCTCTGGGAGCTCTCTGTTCGCGACCGGACGCACTGAGCCCAAGCGTCCGGTCGTTCACTGAGCGTCCGGTCAGATGAGACAAAAACCCGGGAACAGTGCGAGCAGCGCGTCCGATCAGTTCCAAAAACCAGCGTCCGGTCAAGCAAAACAAAACACCGGAAACGATCGGACTCACCAGAGCGTCCGGTCACCAGGCACCGGACGCGTCCGGTCACAGAAAAACGTTTCTGGAACCTCTCTGTTTCTGACCGGACTCACTGAAGGGAGCGTCCGGTCGTTTGTACAGAGCGTCCGGTCAGAGTGCGTCCGGTCAGTATAAAAACCGAACACAGCGAGAACATTCAACGACCGGACTCACACGCTGAGCGTCCGGTCACCCCGTGACCTAGCGTCCGGTCACCCCGCAGCCCCACTGTTCTTCGACCGATCCGACTCAAACTCACCCAAAACAAATCCTCTGGGGATCAAACTTGGTGAGTGAAGTCACAAGGAGGTTAGTGAGCTATCTCTAAGAGATCATGGCTCGAACCTAACTCCAAATCGGTGAATCGAAGAATTTCGGGGGAAGGGAAGAAAAGTGACCCGAAATGAAAAATCGATCGATCTCCTAGACCGTGAGGTTAGAGGATGTTTCCTTCGGTAGAAAGAAGTGCCTCACGATCTAGAACAACTTGGTTCAAACGAAATTGCTAAAGATGAACCGAGCAAAGAGATCAAGCGACGGGAAAATCGTGGAGCAAAAGGGATTCCGCGAAGAACACAAGCAAAACGGAAATCACAGCCACGAACTCGAAACAAGGACGCAAATCAAGCCATCGATCAGTGCTCCAAGGTGAGGATACGGCCTCACTTCCTCGAATCAACAGTACACAGAGTGGAGTCTCTCTGCGGATCTCAACTAGCTAAAGCAGGGGATGGGAGAGTGGAAGCCCTAGCAAATGAAAGCTCTAACTGCGATTGGAATTGAGATAGGAATTGAGATAGGGGAGGAGGGTGTCTCCCCTAGACTACTTATACTAACCTAGCCTAAGTCTATTTCCTACTCTACCCCTCTCTACTCTAATTACAGAGCGGACCAGCCTAACCCTAAGGCTATTCTAGTCCACCCGCTGGTCGTAGGTAGATCCGACGGCCACGCCCGCACGGTCTTCCGCGTCGCCTCCACGCAACCTTCAGATCGCCGCCACGTGCCGCCACCACTCTGCACCCCCGGTTTTGCGGCCCAAACCGGGAAACCAGCCTTTTCCATCAGCCCCCGGTTTTGAGGCCCAAACCGGGAAACCAGCCTCCAGCCCGAGTTTTGTGGCCCAAACTCGGAAACCCTCAGCGCCCGAGTTTTGAGGCCCAAACTCGGAAACCGGCCCACTCCCAGGTTTTGAGGCTCAACCTGGAAACCCAGCACCCAGGTTTTGAGGCCCAAACCTGGAAACCGTCCACCGTTGGTTTTTCCCGGGCTCTACCAACAAACCGGCGTCGTAGAGGGGATGCACCGCCTGTGCACCCCTTCCACCGACATGATCGCACTTCTCCGCCTGTCGCTGTCGCAGGCTGCCAGCCACCACAGCTGATCCTCCGGCCTCCAGTCCATCAGTCCAAGTCCACGTCCGCCCTTCACCGTCCGATACATCGGCATGGCACGTCCGCCGCACGGCACGCCCATCCTTCATCGCGCCCGGTCCGTCGGCACGGCACGTCGCAACTTGACCTTCACCCGCCATCGATCACTGTCTCCGTGCTCGACACCTGCACAACACAAGCCAAAGAACATGCGCATCATCTCCATTGACAATCACTCATCACACAGAGACTCGGCATACACCCATGTATCCGCAAGTTTGGGGATGACAAGTGGTGGAAAATAAAAGCTTAGTCCCCAATTTAAACCACAAAGTCTTCCAAAAATGACTAAGAAATTTAGCATCACGATCAGAAACAATTGTGTTGGGCACACCATGTAAGCGAACAATTTCTCAAAAGAACAAATCAGCAATATTTGTAGCATCATCAGTTTTATGACATGGTATGAAATGTGCCATCTTAGAAAATCTATCAACAACCACAAACACACTATCACGTCCCCTCTTAGTCCTTGGTAATCCCAACACAAAATCCATAGATATATCCTCCCAAGGAGCATTAGGAATAGGAAGAGGTAAATACAAACCGTGGGGATTTAACCGTGACTTTGCCTTTTGACATGTTGTGCAACGAGCAACAAACCTCTCCACATCTCTCTTCATCCTTGGCCAAAAGAAATGACCAGCAAGTATGTCCTCGGTCTTCTTTGCTCCAAAATGTCCCATCAAGCCACCTCCATGCGCTTCCTGCAACAACAACAAACGAACAGAGCTAGCTGGAATGCATAGCTTGTTAGCTCTAAACACAAACCCATCACTAACGATGAATTTGTTCCACCCTTTTCCATCTTTACAATGCAGCAACACGTCTCTAAAATCAGCATCATGAACATATTAGTTTTAATTGTTTCTAACCCAAAGATCTTGTAATCAAGTTGATTTAGCAAAGTATATCTCTGTGACAAAGCATCAGCAATAATATTCTCCTTCCCTTTCTTGTGCTTAATAATATAAGGAAAAGATTCAATAAATTCAACCCATTTTGCATGCCTACGATTCAGTTTTCCTTGACTACGAATATGTTTTAAAGATTCATGATCAGAATGGATAACAAACTCTTTGAGCCACAAATAATGCTGCCATGTCTCTAATGTTTGAACAAGAGCATAGAGTTCTTTATCATAAGTAGAATAATTGAGAATAGGCCCACTCAATTTCTCACTAAAATATGCAATAGGTTTTCCCTCTTGTAACAAAATACCTCCCAAACCAATTCCACTAGCATCACATTCAAGCTCAAAAGTCTTATTAAAATCAGGAAGTTGTAGGAGAGGTGCATGAGTTAACTTATCTTTCAACATGTTGAATGAATTCTCTTGTGCTTTGCCCCATTCAAAAGGCACCCCCTTCTTTGTAAGCTCATTCAATGGTGCAGCAATGGTGCTGAAATCCTTCACCAAATGGCGATAGAATCCAGCAAGTCCTAGGAAACTCCGCACCTGGGTGATAGTCTTTGGGACAGGCCATCCCTATATAGCTTCCACCTTGGCTTGATCAACCTCAATTCCCTGTGGAGTCACAACATAACCAAGAAAAGACACTCGATCGGTGCAAAAGGTGCACTTCTCAAGGTTACAAAATAAACGTGCCTCGCGTAGTGCATTAAAAACAGCACGTAAATGATCAAGATGTTCATCCAATGATTTGCTGTAAATCAATATATCATCAAAATATACGACAACAAATTTCCCAATTAAAGCACGCAAAACCTCGTTCATTAATCTCATGAAAGTACTAGGTGCATTAGTTAACCCAAAAGGCATGACTAACCACTCATACAAACCGAACTTAGTTTTGAAAGCAGTTTTCCATTCATCTCCCAATTTCATACGAATCTGGTGGTACCCACTATGTAAATCAACTTTTGAAAACACAACAGCACCACTCAGTTCATCTAGAATATCATCTAATCGTGGAATAGGGTGTCGATATCGAATGGTGATATTATTAATAGCTCTACAATCAACACACATACGCCATGTTCCATCTTTCTTAGGCACTAAAATTACAGGAACAGCACAAGGACTAAGAGATTCTCGCACATAACCTTTGTCTAGTAGTTCTTGCACTTGTCGCTGAATTTCCTTTGTTTCTTCTGGGTTTGTCCTGTATGGTGCATGGTTTGGCAAAGATGCTCCAGGAATAAGATTAATTTGGTGCTCAATCCCGCATAGTGGAGGCAGCCCCGCTGGTATCTCACTTGGAAACACATCAGAATACTCCTGCAAAACGTTAGCAACAGCAAGGGGCAAAGAACATTGCATATCCTCAATTGAAATCAAAGCATCCTTGCATATCAGAGCATAAGCAACAGAAGTGGATGCATTGAACTCATTAATATCTGATTTGGTAGCTATCATACAACGTCCTTTCAGTTTTATCTCATCTTTGTTATCAATTATAGATTTATCATTTTTATTGCTCTCTCTCTTTGCTTTAGTAGCCCTAGCAACATCAGTTTGCATAATAATTTCAGGGGACATAGGATGCAACACAATTTTGCGATCATGGTATAGAAAAGAATACTGATTTGATCTACCATGATGCATAGAATCTCTATCAAATTGCCAAGGTCTACCTAGCAGAATGTTACAAGCTTGCATAGGCACAACATCACATTCAACAATATCTTTGTAGGATCCGATGGAAAAATTGATTTTCACAAGTCTAGTTACCTTTGCCTTACCACTGTTGTTCAGCCATTGGATGTAGTAGGGATGCAGGTGTGGTTTGGTGTTGAGGGCAAGCTTCTGCACCATATCACTGCTTGCCAAGTTGTTGCAGCTACCTCCATCAATGATCATGTGGCAGGAACGCTCTTTGATGACACACTTTGTTTGGAATAAAGTGTGTCGCTGATTTTGCTCCGCCTTCTCCATTTGTGCACTAAGCACTCGCTGCACGATCAAGCTCTCATAGTGGTCCGCTTCACCTGCATTAATATGTTCTTCTATTTGTTCTTCATTACGTGCATGGTCAGTCGCAAGCAATGCAAGTGTATCTTCATCAAAATCACTAGCAGATGAGCACTCACCATCATCCTTGACAATCATAACTCGCTTGTTTGGACAGTCACGCATCATGTGCCCATATCCCTTGCACCGGTGACATTGTATGTTGCTTGTTCTACCCGTCGATGCCACGGATGAAGTACTCGCAGCAGGCTTTTGCATTGTCTTTGCAACTGAATTTGTGGAGGCAGCTCGAGTCTTGTCACTAGATGATGGAGTAGAAATACGTGTAGATGGAGTTGTAGTCATGCGTTGTTGCCATGAATTAGCCTTCCCTGCAGAAATATTACTCCTTGCGCTAGCACGTCGTCCCTACACTTCCCTTTCAGCTTTACAAGCAAGATGAAACAAACGGGTTACGTTATTGTATTCTTTGTAAGCGAGGATGTCCTGAATTTCCCGATTTAACCCACCCAAAAATCTAGCCATAGCCGGTTCCTCATCCTCCTCTAGGTTACAGCGCAACATACCCATTTATAATTCCTGATAATATTCTTCTACACTTTTAGCACCTTGTCTCAATTGCTGCAACTTATTTATCATATCACGGGCATAGTAAGATGGAACAAATCTAGCTCTCGTGGCTCGTTTCAGCGCATCCCAAGTTTTAGGTATGTTATTAGGATTTTTCTTGCCATATTCTATCCACCAAACAGAAGCAAAATCTGTAAACTCACTAGTGGCAGCCCTAACACGTGTAGTCTCAGGAAATTCATGGCATCCAAACTTTTGATCAACAGCAATCTCCCAAGTAATGTAGCCATCAGGGTCATATTTACCATCGAAAGGAGGTATCTTAAATTTAATCTTACTGAAAGCATCATCATTATTGTGTACCTTGCGTCGGTGGTTGCCACCCATACCTCTACGGTTGTGACGTAGGCGACGTCGATCACGAGTGTCTTGATCATCATGTTCAGTATCAGCAGTGTAGTCATCTTCATGACTACCGTGCTCTCGATCTCCCTCCTTTTCTTCTTTATGCTTCTCTTTATCTTCGGTGTGGAAGTCATCAAATCGCCTTAGGAGAGCAGCAAGGCTTTTGTCCACACTAGCAACGGATTCCTCCAAACTTGTAAGCTTGTTGTTTGTGGCAATCTGCGTAGCCTCCAACTGCCCTAGCTTTTCATTTGTCACCTGCAAGTTGTTATCAAGTCCCTCTGTGTGCAGCTTCACTTTCCTTTCAAAATGTTGTATGATGCCCTTAGTGCGAGGTGTATGTGGTATTTCGTTATCATCATCTGCCCCTGTCATGGTTCAAAGAAAAAGACAACAAGAAAGGCAAGTGAAGAAATAAAAGCCCTACAACTACTAGGATGTAGCTACAACAAGTCGCTCACACTCAACTTGTTGCACAAGTTCTTACCAATTCTTACCTTGCTTGACAGGAGGGGTCGTCGACCAACAAGTCTTCAGCAGTGGATGAAGTGTATCGGTGCTGCAGCACAAGACCTGTCAAGCTGTAGAGTATGTGGAGCTATAGGTGGGCTGAAACAAGGAATGAACTAGCACCACGTTAGTTATAAAAGCGAGCTGAATAAACGTTCGATGACGGTACTGTGCTGGTCCTAGGCTAGACCGTGCTCGAGACGCAAGCCTGGACACAAAGGAAACCACAACACACCCCCGAAAACAAGGTGGAACAGTCCTAAAATCAATATGAAAAATAGGCCCTTTTCTTTTGAATCTTTTCTCTTTTCTTTCTTTTTTTTCTTTTCTTTTTTTTGGGCAACCTCAAAAACTGATTATATGAACAAAAGAATACAAAAGAGCAATTTGCTACACACACTTTTTCCGAAACTACACTTTTTCCGAAACTACAGGGGTATTCCGGTAAGAGCAATTCTCTCTCTCTCTCTCTCTAGAGTAAGGCTGAACAAGTATGGAGTTATCTTTCTTTTGGATCACGTAGTTGGAATTCAGGATAGATCAACACGCGGACTACAAGTTCTACTCGGTTTCCCACTCAGAACCAACCACAAAACGGATTCCACCTATTGCCGAGTTCTACTCGGCTTCCTTTTTATCACGTTGGTGGAACTCAGATTGGAACTCAACTCGATCCGGACCAAGACCACAGTTCAATTCGGACTTCACCACAAATTCGACAGAGAGAAGATATGGTAATACTCGGCTGTGTATAGATGGTGACAAGAACTCGAAACTCTAAAGGACTAGACACTAAGACCAGCAACTCGACACAAACCGAAGCAACGCAAATTCAACAAGCCCTAACTAAACGGTACTAGCCAAGGCACAAAGGTTTAAAAGGATTATGGAAAAACTAATCTACTATTTTTTTGGCTTTTCTGGACTATAGGAAATTAATTAAACAAACAGCAAAGGATTAGAAGTCTCTCACCGAAGAACCTTGCTCTGATTACCAACTGATGCGAACCCGCTAGGGTTTTTGCCCGATCTTTCGATGAGAAACGGGGGATAACTCGATTGGTGGATGGAGATGACGTTCACGGCCCGACTACAGCCCTCAAGACCGCGCCTTAGCAACCGATACACCACGTCCAATAGCCGTCTCGATCTTGTGGAGCGCGACAACCAGCCCCTAGGGCTCCCGTCCTGCAAGCAATCGAAGAACTAGCAAGAACGAGGAAACAAGCACTGAATTGCAAGATGAAATTGAAGGTTTCAAACTGAATCTTAATCAACAATGGGGTTCTGAAGACAAGGAGACGGGCGGCTGATCCAGCACGTGCGCCTACAAGCAAGTAGCGAAGGCTAAACTTGATCTAAACAAAACCCAACCCGACCATGGCGGCTATAGAGGGATATAAGTAGATGGATTGACGACCAAAGGGGTGTTGGGGTCGTCCTCCAACCCTAGGACGCGTCCTTAATGAACCCAACTTGATACATGGGCCATCAGCCCAAAATGAGGTGACGCAGCACCCTGGACAGCAAGACCTGTCGACGGTAATTGGATCTTTGCCGCTGCTTCCGAACAGGTATTGACGTGGGACTTGATTCATATGAAAGTAGACTTGATAAGCTTTCCAACAAGTCCTAAAGCGCCTGAATCCGAATCCGTATGCAACCGTGGTGACGGTCACAAGTTGGCGCTTTGCTGCAGTCCGAATCCAGCTAGCGCGAGTCCTTCTCCCTTTCGGTCTTCTCCTCGGTTCCTAATCAAAACAAGAGTGCACGCGTTTCCATTGTCTAAACAAGATGGACAAGAGCTTATAAAGGAACTCACTTAATGAGTAAGTTGACGAGCACGAGCACGAGTAAGAGGACCAAGAGGACCAGCTATAGGTTGTGTCAGAGAGGATGTATGACTGGTGTTGATGTCCTCATCATATGATATAATTGTGAGCTTATGGATATATGATATTATTGTGAGCTATAATGAGCTTCATTGTCATGATTTTGTATTGTCCAAAATGAAATTGGTGATTTTGTGGTTCATTGATGGTATGTTTGATTGTATGATTAGTGCTAATCCTAGTGTTAATTAAAGGATAATTATGCTGCTAATATCTTGCATTAAGGGTGTCTGATGGTTGGACGCTATATAATATATCGCGTCTGATGGTTGGATGCTATAAGTTTGTAATTGGTGTCCAACGGTTGGTCACTATATGCTTAACATATCGTCCAACGGTCGGTCGCTATAAGTTATAGCGTCCGACCATACTTATACCGACGCCACTTATAGCGTCCGTTCAAGTTGGTCGCTATATGTTTATACCGACCGTCCGTAGGTCGCTATGCTGACTTATAGCGACCGACCGTAGGTCGTTATAGATAGGTTGTGGTATAGTGATTGCTGCAACTTCCAAATTTTGGTAAGACTTTTGAACTAGAATGTGATGCTAGTGGAGTCAGCATTGGTGGTGTTTTGATGCAAGAAGGTAAGCCCGTTGCCTACTTTAGCGAAAAATTACATGGCCCTATTTGCAATTACTCTACATATGATAAGGAATTGTATGCTCTTGTACGTTCTTTAGAGACGTGGCGTCATTATTTATGGCCTAAAGAATTTGTTATACATTCAGATCATGAATCGCTTAAGTATCTTCGTTCACAAAATAATTTGAATCGTAGACATGCTAAATGGGTTGAGTTTATTGAATCTTTTCCTTATATTATTAAACACAAGAAAGGGAAGGATAATGTAACTACTGATGCTTTGTCTAGATGATATACTTTGATGTCCCAACTTGATTATAGAATTTTTGGACTTGAAACAATAAAAGAACAATATGTGTTTGATCCTGATTTTAAAGATGTGTTGCTGAATTGTAAAGAGGGACGCACATGGAACAAGTTTGTGATTAATGATGGATTTGTGTTTAGAGCTAACCATCTATGCATTCCAGTTGGTTCTGTTCGTCTTTTGTTGTTGCAGGAAGCACATGGAGGAGGATTGATGGGGCATTTTGGTGGTAAGAAGACGTTGGATATGTTGGCCACACACTTCTTTTGGCCAAAGATGAGGAGAGATGTTGAGCGGTTCATGGCACGCTGTACCACTTGTCAAAGGGCTAAGTCACGCTTGAATCCACATGGTTTGTATATTCCTCTTCCTGTTCCTTCTATTCCTTGGGCAGATATTTCGATGGACATTGTTTTGGGATTGCCTAGGACTAAGAGGGGGAGGGATAGCATTTTTGTTGTTGTTGATCATTTTTCTAAGATGGCACATTTTATCCTTGTCATAAAAGTCATGATGCCGTATATATTGCTGACCTCTTTTTCAAAGAGATTGTTCATTTGCATGGTATGCCTTCTACTATTGTTTCAGATCGTGATGCTAAATTTTTGAGTCACTTTTGGCGCACTCTTTGGAATAAGTTGGGTACAAAATTATTGTTTTCTACTACTTGTCACCCACAAACTGATGGCCAAACGGAGGTAGTGGACCGCACTTTGGGTACCATGTTGAGAGCTATTTTGAAGAAAACTTGAAGATGCGGGAAGAATGTTTGCCTCATGTGGAGTTTGCTTATAATCGGGCCACACATTCTACCACCAAGGTAAGTCCTTTTCAGGTAGTGTATGGTTTTAACCCCCACGCTCCTATTGATCTTTTGCCTTTACCTACCACCGAAAGAACACATGATGATGCTAGTGCACGTGCTGATTTTATTCGTAAGTTGCATGAAACAACTAAAACAAATATCGAAAGGATGAATGAAAAGTATAGAATTGCTGGTAGTGAAGGTAGGAAAGAAGTTAAACTTGAACCGGGAGATTTAGTGTGGTTACATTTGAGAAAAGATAGATTTCCATATCTGCGTAAGTCTAAATTAATGCCAAGAGCTGCTGGTCCTTATAAGATAATTGAGAAAATAAATGATAATGCATACAAACTTGAGTTGCCACCCGATTTCGGGGTTAGTCCTACCTTTAATATTGCAGATTTGAAGCCTTACTTGGGAGAAGATGCTGAGCTTGAGTTGAGGACGACTCCAATTCAAGAGGGGGAGGATGATGAGGACATCACTCCTTTGGATACACACAACGATCCTCCGCTGAGTTATCATGGTCCAATGACACGAGCTCGCGCGCGTCAACTAAATTTAGAGGTGAATTCATTCCTATGTAGCACTTTAAATGTTTTTGAGAATAGATTGCTACCTAATGATTATGTGTTGATTAGGAACCATGGAGAGGACCCAAAGATGCATAGAGGAAGGCTTAGAGGCATGGAGGACTAGCAAGGGCGCCTGATGCAAGTTGGAGACCAAAACCAAGTTGACTTCGAGTCAGTTTCGGAGTCCAGGAGCAGTCAGCACTAAACCGGTCACATAGGTTACGTACGAACTCCATTTTTGACGATCCGGATATTGTTGGAAAGCTATTTTGATAAGACAACCAATGGATCTGGTCTCATACCAAAATTCATCTTGAGCCAATAGGAATCGTCGAAACAATCCAGCTCACAGAATCTGTCCCGGTGCTGCATCGTCGTTTTTGGTCCGTTGGGCCATGTATCGTCCGTGAGCCCATTAGAGGGGCGCGTCCAGGGGGTGACGACCCTTAGGGGCTATAAACAGTAGCGTCACCTTCGTTAGGGTTTTGGGTTTTGCTTAGATTATTCTGTTCACAACAGTTTCGCCGTTTCATCGGTTTGTGAGAACCCAACTTGTGAGATTAATCATTCATCTACAATTTGGTTGCATTCTTACTTGTTCTTGTTCGTGTTCTTCGATTCGCAAGCAAGGACTTAAGCCTTCTAGGTGAGGTTAACTGTGCAACGTCGGTTGATAACCAAAGGAGACGTGGTGCTGCGATTGCGGGGTTTCGGATCGTGTTGTTCGGAAGCCGGATCGACGTGTGTCTCGTTTCTACCAAATCGAGAGTTACCAGAACTTTTCGGTAGATCGGGCACCCTTGTTCACATAAAGTGGTAATCAAAGATTCAGGTATACCGTCAGGTACATATCTATCATTAGTTTCGAGTGTTTTCGCCTTCGTCCCATAGTCCAGTGCCATATTTTGTTTCGTCCTACAACCCTTCCGCGCCATAGCCTTTGCATATTTCTGTTGCAGAGTCCATTGTGTTGAGTTTGCGTCCGAGTCAAGGTCTTGTTGCTGGTTAGGTCGTGTTAGAGTCCAGTTTGTGTTTTTCCTCCCATCGTTTCCTTCAAACCCTAGCCGGGAGACCAGTTTTGCGCACATTGTTCCCGTTTTGTCCTCTAATTCAGAGGGGGTTCTTAAAACTGGTCTAGTTTTCGCATACGAACTAGAAATTCGACGTTCCATATATCGAAATCAATCAGAAAAAAATTCGGATCCGTCTGTCCTAGTTGGGGTCGGAAAATTTTATTTTGGTCAAAAACTAGTCACAAGATTTTCTTTTTGTGGTCACAAGGTTTTTCTTAATTTTGTTCGTATCTTGTGAATTTTCCATAGGCCACGTCTTTCACTTGTTTAAGCTCAAATTTTTAGTGCTTACTTCTTTTGTGCTTCTAAGTAAAATAAAAATATCAAAAAAATAAAAATAAAATGTCAAATTTTCCCAAAAAAAACAATGACAGCCCGAAAAAAAAGAGAAGGGCAAAACAGGAACAATATCTAGAGGAGCACATAGAGAAGGGCAAAAGTGAGCTGTGTAAGCATGTGTTGTTTTGTTCCTTGTTTCTGTTGCTCTTGCTATCCATCATACATGTTTCTCCACCTTGTTCATATCACCTGGTATAGTAGAACCGCACTGAGTAAGGATGGGGATTGGAAAAATCTTTGCTCTAATTTTGCTTAGATTTCTTCCCAATTTCCAAAATCGTCTGTCTTAGATTAGAAGTCCTATCTTTTATACAAAAAGATGATGAATCTCTAATAACTGCCTGAGAATGTTTTGAAAATCTTGTTCACTCTGGTCCATCTCTGTCAATACCAGACCCTGTTTTTCTTCAACATTTTTATATGGGTCTAAATAGGAAAACTTCTTCTTTTCTTAACTTAGCTGCAAATGGATCATTTCTTTGCACATCTGCTCCTGCAGCAAGAGAGCTTCTGCAAAAGATAGCTCAATCCGCTCCCGAAGCTAAGTCTATAGAGTTCTTAGAAGAGAAACAAACCCAGATAGTTGAACCCGAAACTCTGCCGAAATCTTTAACATCAACTATCTTAGATCCTGATAAGGAGGAAACTCCGATCTCAGAGATCTTCTTCAAATTCGAGGATGAGTATTTCACCGAGTTAGGTGATACCTCAAAGTATAATATGACAAGAAAGCCTCATAGTCTAAAACTTCCTAAAAACCTTCAGATTTGACTGATAAAGCTTTCTTTAAAAAGACTACGAAAGAGCTAGTGTCTGTGGTAAGTCATGAGTGGTTAGAAGAGTCAGAGTCCTCTAATATAATTCGCCTAGATTCACCTTCTACTTCTATCCTCTGCCAAATCCATAGAGACCCTTTCTATGTTCTTTATAACCCTATTGTCGGTGTTAATATCATGTCTGCAACCTTTGCACGTGACTTTTTAGAAGACATGCCACTAACCCCAACAACTAAATGCCTTAAAAGCCTTTCAGGACATGTTCTTCCTAGTTTAGGAATCTTGTATGTCCTGCCTATCTGGGTAAAAGAAACTCTAGTGCACTTAAGCTTTTATATCTTTGATATCCATGAATTTGACCTGTTGATAGGACAACCAATCAAAAGACTTATACACGAAGGAATGACGGGGACATTAAACTTTTGTCTAGGAAAAATATTTCACTACCCATATGCCCCATATCTATCACTCATACCCTAAACACTAGAAGTGAACCTTGTCCAGAGTTAGACCCTGTAGAAGAGGTCAAGGTAGCATCTCTTGAAACTTTCATAGAACTTAATCTTGAAGATGATGCTAAGTTTTTCATAGAGGAAGAGGATGAACATTCTAACACTCCAACACCTCTAGATCTTTTTGAAGAACCTCCTAAACCTCCTATAGAGTTAAAACCTCTACCTTCTGGTCTTCGCTATGATTTTCTTAACAATGATCTAGACACTCCTGTGATTATAAGCGATAAACTTTCTCCATTAGAAACACTCCGCTTGATCACTATTTTAGAGAATCATAGATCTGCCTTTGGCTATTCACTCCAAGATATCAAGGGGATAAACCCTGATCTTTGCACCCATCACATTCCTACAGATCCTGATGCTTGACCTTCTAGAGAACCCCAACGTAGGCTTAATAATGCGATGAGAGAAGTAGTTAAGAAAGAGGTCTTAAAATTGTTACATGCCAGGATTATTTATCCTGTGCGACACAGTGTGTGGGTAAGCCCTGTGCAAGTTGTGCCTAAAAAGGGAGGCATGATTGTGGTTACAAATGAAAAGAACAAATTAATTCCACAAAGAACTGCGACTGGATGGAGAATGTGTATTGATTACAGAAAACTTAACAAGGCAACAAGGAAAGATCACTTTCCACTGTCCTTCATTGATGAAATGTTAGAGCGATTGTCTAATCACTCCTTTTGTTTTCTTGATGGATACTCTAGATATCATCAGATTCCAATCCATCCTAATGATCAAAACAAAACCACTTTTACATGTCCATATGGAACTTATGCTTATCGTAGAATGTCTTTTGGATTATGTAATGCCCCTACTTCTTTTCAAAGATGCATGATGTCTATATTTTTTTATATGATTGAAGAAATTATGGAAGTGTTCATGGATGATTTTTCTGTTTATGGAAAAACTTTTGATCACTGTTTAGAAAATTTAGACAAGGTTTTGCAAAGATGTGAGGAAAGGCACTTAGTCCTTAATTGGAAAAAATGGCATTTCATGGTTAGAGAAGGCATAGTGCTTGATCATTTAATTTCTGAACGTGGAATTGAGGTAGACAAAGCTAAAATTGAAGTAATTGAACAACTACCTCCTCGTATTAATATTAAAGGGATACGAAGTTTTCTTGGCCATGCTGGTTTTTATCGTCGGTTTATAAAAGATTTTTCACACATTGCTAGACCACTTACTAATCTTTTGGCTAAGGATGTACCCTTTGAATTTGATGATGCATGCTTAAAAGCTTTTGAAACCCTAAAGGAAGCACTCATTTCTGCACCGATCATTCAACCACCTGATTGGTCTTTACCTTTTGAGATCATGTGTGATGCAAGTGATTATGCAGTAGGTCCTGTGCTAGGACAATGTAAAGATAAGGAGCATCACGCAATTGCATATGCTAGTAAAACTTTGACTAGACCACAACTTAATTATGCAACAACTGAAAAAGAATTGCTAGCTGTTGTTTTTGCCATTGATAAATTTAGATCTTACTTAGTTGGAGCTAAAGTAATTGTTTACACTGATCATGCTGCTCTTAAATACTTGCTCACTAAGAAAGATGCTAAACCTCGCTTGATAAGATGGATTCTGTTACTCCAAGAATTTGATTTAGAAATAAAAGATAAAAAGGGAGTAGAGAATTCTATTGTTGATCGCTTGTCAAGAATGCAATTTGAGAATCCACAGGAACTACCTATCAACGATTCACTCAGGGACGATACACTCTATCTAGTCTCTAGGTCTAACCCCTGGTATGCAGATATTGTTAATTTTATGGTTTCAAGGTACGTACCACCAGACAAAGATAAGAGGAAGCTCATCTATGAGAGTCGTGTTCACCTATGGGATGATCCGTACCTCTTCAGAGTGTGCTCTGACGGGCTACTCAGAAGATGTGTACCATCTGAAGAAGGAATCATGATCATTGAAAGATGCCACTCATCACCCTATGGAGGACACTATGGAGAATTCCGCAAGCATTCTAAGATCTGGCAAAGCGGATTTTTGTGGCCAACCATGTATGACGACACAAAAGATTTCATCCGGAGATGTGAAGCATGTCAGAGGCACGACAATATCAATTCAAGAGATGCCATGCCACTCACTAACAATCTCCAGATCGAGCTCTTTGACTGTTGGGGAATAGATTTCATGGGACCATTTCCAAAATCAAGAACAGTGAGTACATCTTAATGGCAGTCGACTACATTTCCAAATGGGTCGAAGCCCTACCATGTAAAGTTGCAGATGCCAGAAGCTCCAAGAAAATGTTCGAGGAAGTGATATTTCCAAGATTTGGAGTTCCAAGAATGGTGATTAGTGATGGAGGTTCTCATCTCATTGACAAGCACTTCCGTGCATACCTATCAAAACATGGGATCTGTCACAACATCGCTACCCCTTATCACCCTCAGACAAGTGGCCAAGCAGAAATATCGAACAAGCAAATCAAGAACATTCTGTAGAAGACAGTCAATGAGATGGGAACAAAGTGGAGAGACAGACTACCAAATGCATTGTGGGCCTATCGTACAACTTGCAAGACACCATTGGGAATGTCACCATATCAACTCATCTACGGAAAGACTTGTCACTTGCCTATTGAGCTAGAGTTCAAAGCTCACTAGGCGATAAAAAGATGGAACATGGACTTGGAAGCAGCAGGAATCAAGAGAAAAATGCATCTTTTAGAACTAGACAAATGGCGTGAAAAGCCATATCATAACGCCAAGATCTACAAAGAGAGAACCAAAAGATGGCATGACAAGAGGATCAAGACGAAGAACTTCACTCTGGGAGACAAGGTATTACTTTTAATTCCAGGGTTAAGCTATTCGGTCATGGAAAGCTACGAAGCAAATGGGAAGGACCATTCACGGTGATTAGCACTTCATCCCATGGAGCGG
This sequence comes from Coix lacryma-jobi var. lacryma-jobi, assembly GCA_009763385.1. Lineage (NCBI taxonomy): Eukaryota > Viridiplantae > Streptophyta > Magnoliopsida > Poales > Poaceae > Coix > Coix lacryma-jobi. Next base: position 71,348,160 of record CM019823.1, read on the forward strand.
TGACACTTCAAAACGACGAAGGTACGCTATTTAAGGTAAATTGCCATCGCCTTAAGATTTTTCTAGAACCTGAAAAGAGTTCCGAGGAGTTAGATGTGATCCAATTCCTCACATTCCATTAGTTTGATCCTCTGCCACCTCCGAAAGGTTTCGTAACAGAAAAGGTAGTAAATAGGGTTTAGGAAAGTGCAAAAGAGAGCCACGAGAAAGCGGGCCGCCTTCTAGAGAGAAGGGGGGCCGACCGGCCCCACCCTTAGGCCGGCCGGCCTGGCCTAGAGTCCGATCGGGTCCCGTTGCTTCCCTTTCCTTTCTAAAGCGCCCCTTATTCCTTTTTCGTAACTTCCCGATCTGTTTCGTTACGAGAACCTCGGAGCATGGATCAGCCTCCTTCTAGTTGATCTAGGACTACAAAACCATACCCCTGCTAGCCCAGAGCCATACCATCCAATCTATTCTCATCCAAGCACCAGTTCAAGCTCTCCTTGTTCCAATGCCCGGTGTAAGGAAAATGGACCACAGACCATTTAACTTCGGATTTTGGTGTTTGATGAACAACATAACCAAATTGAACTAATGTGTTTGCAAGTGTTTGTTTTGTAGTCCAATAGGGTGCAAATGTGACTTGGACTAAGGCAACGTGGTGATCCGATGATCAACACCTCAAGCAAGACTCTAGAAGCTCAGTTGAAGACTCTAAAGATCAAGCAAAGTCCAAGGCACAAGAATGGAACCAAGACGGCACAAGAAATCGTGAAGAAACGAGAAGAAAGGGACATCAAAAGCTGCATCGGACGCTGGCTCAAAAGCGTCGGACGCACCGATGCTAAACCCTAGCTCGGGTTGGCGCCAGCAGAGACATCAGACGCATCGATGGTACCACATCGGATGCACCGGTAAAACTATGCGCAGTGCACAGTGTTACATCGGACGCACCGATGCTACATCGGACGCTACAGTCCTTGCGTCCGATGACTGAACAGAAAGGTTCCAGAAAGGCTCTGAAGACATCGGACGCATCCGATGGCCATGCATCGAACGCTCGTCAGAATCCGATGTGACTCAGTGCCAGGTCGGCAGAACTAGCCGTTATGCGACATCGGACGCGCATCTGATGCTCCCGTCAGGAGCGTCCGATGCTACGCAGGAAAGCCCATCTTTGGTGTCCAACGGCTCTATTTGCTTGGGGCCCTATATATATCCCCATGGCCGGCCAAAAACACAGGGTTGGAGCTCAATGAAGTATACCAAGTGCATAGACACATATTTAGTTGTTCTAGCCACCAAAGTGCTCAAGTGATATACTAGGTGATTAGCGAAGGTACTTTGCAAAGTGCTTAAGCTAGTTAGACCACCGCTTTGCACTTGCTCTAGGTGTTAAGGCTAGTGTTTAGTGATGTTGAAAACCTCTTGTCTACCGGTGCTTGCGTGCACCGTTGTTGTACATCGGCGGGGCTTGTAGTCTTGCGATATCACACCAACCGCGTTTGTGGTGTGGCCGCCTCCGTGTACCGAAGGGAACATGGCCTGTGGCGCTTCGGCCGGAAACTTGATAGTGAAGACGGCGGGGAGCATCCGGGAGAGGCTTTGCCACGAGTGGCTTAACCGGAGACCCACTTGCGTGTGGGGAAGACCGGAGCTATCCACGGAGTTACCCGACCGGGAGCTTGGCCCTTGCGAGGGATTCCTTGCGAGGGGCTCCAACGAGGACTAGGGGGAAGCTTGCGCGCTTCTCGATACCTCGATAAAAATACCGGAGTCGTCGACGGGAGTTTTCATCTCTATCACACTCTTTAGCTTCCGCATTTACATTGCTACCATGTTTATGTGCTTTATGTTTCCTAGTTTTCTTGCTAGTTGATAGGTTTGGAAACTAGGTTGCATAACTCCTTTTGCGGTAGAGATAGCAAACACACCTAGCAAAACCTTAGTTGCACATTAGATAGTTTACTTTGTTATAGGTTTTGCTTAGGTGGAAATTAGAGGCCATAGTTTAGAGTAGAAGTTTTAAGTTGCCTAATTCACCCCCCCTCTTAGGCGTCACAGTCCTTTCAATTGGTATCGGAGCAAGGTTGGCTCTCTTGTGGACTCTTGGCTTAATCGCCTTCGAGTCGACGCCCCTAAGAGAGGTTGGGATGGATATCTCTAGGCCTCCACACTTTGACGGCACTAACTTCCCTTACTATAGTGCTAGGATGGCTTGCTTTTTAGAAGCCGTTGATCTAGGTGTTTGGAGAGTCACCCGCGACGGGATGAAACCCATTAAGAATCCCGATAAGCCTACCGCGGGTGATGAAGAAGAAATTCATCTTAATGCTAGAGCTAAAAATTGCTTGTTTGAATCTATTAGCATGGATGTCTTTAACCAAGTTTTTACTTTGGAAACATCTCATGAAATCTGGTTAAAGCTTCATGAGCTCCATGATGGTACAAGTAATGTACGTGAGCAAAAACATCACCTAACAAAAACAAGCTATGATTCCTTCAAAATGAATGATAATGAGCTTGTTCATGATATGTATTCTCATTTGAATCTAATTATCAATGAGCTCCATTCTATCGGAATTACAAAGCTAGGTGATGCGGATATTGTGAAGAAGATCATCTCCGTGCTTCCAAAGAACAAATATGCAACCATCATCACCATCCTCCACAACATGGAGGACTTGACTTCCATGACCCCGGCCATTGTCATTGGCAAATTGGTGGCATTTGTTCAAGAAGAAGCCACTTCATCAAGCAAAGACACTGCTCTCACATGTGATGAGCACAAAAAGATGAAGGGCAAGAAGCAAGTTGAGTCAAGCTCAAGCTCCTCAAGTGAAGAAGAGGATGATGAAGATGAAGAATCAAGTGACGATGATCAAGCCTCCACCTCATCTTACTCCTCCTTAGATGAAGAAGAAACAATCAAGCTCATGAAAGGAGTAAAGAGGATGTTCCACAAGCTCAATGTCAAGGGTGTGCCCATCACCATAGAAGATTGCCTCTTCACTAATCAAAGAAGAGAGAAAAGGAAAAAGGGATGCTACGGATGCGGCAAAAGAGGGCACTTTGTGGAAGATTGCCCAAAACAAAAGCCCACACCCAAGGACAAGAAAAAGAACGGATGCAAGGCCAAAGCTCTCAACACCATCAAGACATGGGATGATTCATCAAGTGATGATGAAGCCCATCACAAGAGGCATGGCCGCAAGCACTCATCATCAAGCTCCTCACGTATGTGCCTTATGGCATGAGGTAACTCAAGCTCTATCTCTAGTAATAGTGATAGTGATGATGAGCTTCCCTCTTATAATGAACTTGTGCAAGATAATCTCAATTATGCTAAAGCTTGTACTAGTCAACAAAAGAAAATCAATGCTTTAAAAGAAAAATTAGATAGCTCTCAACAAGCCTACAATGCTATGCTTGAACAATATGAAACTTTTTCAAACTTGAATGTTGAGCTATCTAATAAAATTGAGAAACTTGAGGCTAGTGCAAGTACAAGTAGTAGCACAAGTAATGATGAGCAACTTGTTAAGAAAAATGAAAAACTAAAATCAAAGTTAGCTAGCACACAAGATGCTTACAAAAGCTTGCTTGCTAAAATGGAAATTATGTGCAAGCATTGTGATGAGCTAACTAACAAAGTTGCTAATCTTGAAACCATCAGAGCAAACCCCACCGAGGCACCTAAAATTGAAAAATCAATCTTTAATATGCCTAAAAAGGATGCCTCTACTTCTTGCATGGATTTACTTGATTTAGAATCACCCATGTGCAAACAAGCTTGTGTTGAGAATGTCATTGTAGGAATATGTAGACAAGAAGTTGCAATGGAGAATGAGCTACTAAAGCAAGAAGTGGCTCGCCTCACCAAGGACTAGACTCAAGCAAAAGGCAAGGCGAAGCAAACCCGAACTCATCAAGATAACACCAACAAGGGAGTGAAGAAGCTTGATGAGGAGCAAACCGTGGTTTGTTACCTTTGCCACAAGGAAGGCCACAAGTCCTATGAGTGCAAGGTGAAGCATGGGGGAGAAAAGAAGAAAGAGAAAACCAAAAAGCAAACAAGCAAGCTCTCCAACACCTACACCAACAAGGTGAACAAGAAGGCCACCACACCCTATCTCTTGAAGAAAAAGAAGAATGACAAGGTGGTGGCCATCAAGGTGAACAAGCAAGCCAACAATGGGGCCAAACACATTTGGGTGCCTAAGGACATTATCTCGACCATGAAGATCACCAAAAAGGTTTGGATCCCGAAAGGGAAATGAGTAGCCAAACTAGCTTCGGGGAATTTGGAGACTTGGCAAAGTTTTGGGTGCATATCATGGGGTGCATCACATTGGATCATGTCATTGCCAAGTATGTTAGTGGGTACTATGGACCCAAGTTCCCCCTCCCATGTTAGGTAACTAGATTTAAATTCTTGCAATTACTTTCATTTGGTATAATTTCGTGCAATTTCTTTTAGCATCTAGTTCCTTCATTGCCTAGGTTTGCATTGGTATATTCATATCTTTTGTCATGCAAAGTAGGCTTATCATATGATAGTATTGCTCGGTATCACTCACATTCTTAGAGCAATTCTACATGGTCTTAATTGGTTAGAAGCATGACACATAGCTTCTTTTACTTTGTATTTATCCTATATGTGCCAAAGTTCAAATTATAGATAAACTACCCCAATTACCATCCTCAATTGATGTCAAATTTCTTGTAATATCAATATGGAAAATGGTAGTTTGACCTTACAAGTCAATGTGCATGTCTCCTACAAGTATTTCAAACTTGTAGGCACACTTTTAGGGGGAGTTTACTCTACAATTTGGAAGCTTTGAGACTAACACTACTTTCAAGATTATCATGTGTGTAGTAGTCTCATTGCAAGGAAAATGGAGTTCTCGGAGACAAGCATCATGTGTGGTGATAATCCAATTGGCATCTACATGTGGTATTCTTGACCGATATCATTATGTTGGTTTCAATTTGATAGTCTTATATGCTTTCTCCATGCATTATATAGATTAAACTCCTTTGTGCTTTAATTTGTCGGTTATGCATATGCTTTTGCCTTACATCATATGTATGCATATACTTAGGAGGAGTTTTTAGCTTATATAATGTTTCCTCTCTTGAGCTTTAATGTCTTCCTTTTTGGTGTTTGATTCCAAAGGGGGAGAATGTGTAGGGACCAAAATCAAGCCCAAACTAAAACAAACAAAATAACCAAAATCAAATTTTCAAAAATTCTATGGTTATTTTTATGGGAATGGTTCAAAAAGGGAGGAAGTGATTTATGAAGTTAGGGGGAGCCTTAATCCATAAAGTCACAAAGTGAGACTCTATGGCAAGGGCAAGATATGTTAGATTAGATATGTTTCAATTTGATATCTCTTAAACATCATATGATCTTGCCTTTTGCATTGCATCCTAGCAAATAGATTGCATTTTAATTTATGTATCTATTATTTGCTTGCTTTGGTAGTGTTGTCATCAATCACCAAAAAGGGGGAGATTGTAAGGAAAATGGACCTCAGACCATTTAACTTCGGATTTTGGTGTTTGATGAACAACATAACCAAATTGAACTAATGTGTTGGCAAGTGTTTGTTTTGTAGTCCAATAGGGTACAAATGTGACTTGGACTAAGGCAACGTGGTGATCCGATGATCAACACCTCAAGCAAGACTCTAGAAGCTCAGTTGAAGAGTCTAAAGATCAAGCAAAGTCCAAGGCACAAGAATGGAACCAAGACGGCGCAAGAAATCGCGAAGAAACGAGAAGAAAGGGACATCAGAAGCTGCATCAGACGCTGGCTCAAAAGCGTCGGACGCACCGATGCCAAACCCTAGCTCGGGTTGGCGCTAGCAGAGACATCGGACGCACCGATGGTACCACATCGGACGCACCGGTAACACTGTGAGCAGTGCACAGCGTTACATCGGACGCACCGATGCTACATCGGATGCTACAGTCCTTGCGTCCGATGACTAAACAGAAAGGTTCCAGAAGTCTCTGAAGACATCGGACGCATCCGATGGCCATGCATCGGACGCTCGTCAAAATCCGATGTGACTCAGTGCTCGGTCGGCAGAACCAGCCGTTATGCGACATCGGATGCGCATCCGATGCTCCCGTCAGGAGCGTTCGATGCTACACAGGAAAGCCCATCTTTGGTGTCCAACGGCTCTATTTGCTTTGGGCTCTATATATATCACCATGGCCAGCCAAAAACACAGGGTTGGAGCTCAAGGAAGTATACCAAGTGCATAGACACATATTTAGATGCTCTAGCCACCAAAGTGCTCAAGTGATATACTAGGTGATTAGTGTAGGTACTTTGCGAAGTGCTTAAGCTAGTTAGACCACCGCTTTGCGCTTGCTCTAGGTGTTAAGCCTGGTGCTTTGTGAGGTTGAAAACCTCTTGTCTACCGGTGCTTGCGCGCACCATTGTTGTACATCGGCGGGGCTTGTAGTCTTGCGAGATCACACCAACCGCGTTTGTGGTGTGGCCGCCTCCGTGTACCAAAGGGAACAAGGCCCGCGGCGCTTCGGCCGGAAACTTGATAGTGAAGACGGCGGGGAGCATCCGGGAGAGGCTTTGCCACGAGTGGCTTAACCGGAGACCCACTTGCGTGTGGGGAAGACTGGAGCTATCGATGGAGTTACCCGACCAGGAGCTTGGCCCTTGCGAGCGATTCCTTGCGAGGGGCTCCAACGAGGACTAGGGGGAAGCTTGCGCGCTTCTCGATACCTCGGTAAAAATACCGGAGTCATCGACGGGAGTTTGCATCTCTATCACACTCTTTAGCTTCCGCAGTTACATTGGTACCTTGTTTATGTGTTTTACCTTTCCTAGTTTTCTTGATAGTTGATAGGTTTGGAAACAAGGTTGCATAACTCCTTTTGCGGTAGAGATAGCAAACACACCTAGCAAAACCTTAGTTGCATATTAGATAGTTTACTTTCTTATAGGTTTTGCTTAGGTGGAAATTAGAGGCCATAGTTTAGAGTAGAAGTTTTAAGTTGCCTAATTCACCCCCCCCCCCCTCTTAGGCGTCACGGTCCTTTCAGCCGGCAATCACGGGTTCAACCTCAACAAGCCTCTCCCTTCTAACGAGTCGATGGCCCTCGTCGTCGCTCCTAAGAAAGACCTCGCCGTTGTGCCCGAGAAGGAGATCGTGCCTGTTGACGAGATAACACCCCTAGCCACGATGCCGCCAAATGGCAAGGAGCCTCAACACCAATCCTTATACGCCTAAGCCATGGAGGGAGGATCACGTCAAGGAGAGCTCAAGAAGTTTCGTGTCTCCAAGGAAGTCAATCTTCTGCCCCTAGGACCCAATGAACAACTCACGGGGTTGAAGACGAACAAGTTTGGAGATGTAACTTGTATGAAGTACACATCCACATCTCGCTATTCCATTAATGGAGTCCGAGCTTAGCCCGGACAGATCCAAGTAGAGCCTCGTAAGGAGAAGTCCCCATCTGAAGCCTCTTCTTCTAAGCCTAAACGCAAGAGAGAACCCATGACGATGTTGGAGGAGCAGGTGGACGATCTCATCAATGACTACATTAGAGTTAGTAAGCAGGTGGATGTCCTTGCCAAAGCTAACACTCAGCTTAAGCAAGACCTAGCCTCTGTGACAAAGATTTGTGATAGCCTGGTTAGGAGAATGGATAGACAGGAGATTAAGCAAAGCGGTTTGAAGTCTCATGTAAACATCCTATCATGAACCGTAGCTAATCACCTCAATTAGAGTGAGAAAGTTATTATTAATACTATTATGATAAGGCACAAGTGTTAGATTTAAGAGTCTTAGAGTCTTTAAAGAATGTTTAGTTTGTTTAATTCCAATCATTTAGTTATTTTTCTTGCTTGTGTAATAAAGTGCCTTATAAGTTATCAATAAAGTTTTGTTTTAGTTATCTACTCTCTCTCTCTATTTTTGTTTTGGATATGTGTCTTGTCTCCACATATTGTGCATAAAGGTATAACAGGTACAAGTGTGGGGGAAGGACCTAACCAATAAATGGAAGATCGACCGAAGAATCGCACGAAAACAAGAATCACTCAACGAGACCACACATGATGAATCACTCTCGTGCGTCTACAGGTCTAGTACGTATCATACCCTCTCTATCTTCATATTGCCCTCTATTTTGAATTGAAAACCATTTGAGACAAGATTTATGAGTCCCGAATTAAACTTGATAATAACTTGAGATAGCTCGCATGATCTATTCTTAGAATCTCTTGTTACTGTTGGGAATAATCAATTGCTTATCATAATACCTGACTCTACAAGTCTTGTCCTTGGAGATTTATTTCAAATGCTTAAAATCAAATAGCAATTCTTCTCCTCAGTGGTAAAAACATATTTCCTCCTAAGGCCTTAAATAATCATGACAACATTTTGTTACTCTAGCTACTTACCTTTGTAATGATGCTAAGTTAACTTTTATGGCTTTGGTTGAGAGATTTGTCATATTCTTAAAATCAAGATCGTTTAAAAAGGTTAAGTCCCTCTTGAGAAGTATTTTTGTGAAAGAGACATGAGTTGTGCAAAATATATATATCCGAGGAAATAAAAAGGGGCAAGTGCCCGGAACCTCAAAAAGATTGATCATGAGGAAATAAAAAGGGACAAGTGTCCGGAACCTCGCTAAAAAAGAGAGAAAAGAGAAAAAAATGTATGGTCACGTGCTCAATAGTAGAATTAGCCTCATAGCTCATGGTTTCTCTTAAGCAAAATACCAAACAAGAGAGGACAAGTATTTTCAAAAAATAAAATCTTGATTAAGGAGTATGACAATTCTCTCCCTAGCTCTAAAGTGTCGACTTAGTAACACAATCAAAGCATAGTGCTACACACTTCATAAAAGCTCCAGATATAATTAATAAATTTGAAAAGAAGGCAATGCCTCATGTGAGGAGATAAGAACTTTGAGCGACATTAAGAGTATCACAAGGAGAAGGAAAGCTACATTCTTTTTAGAAAATGTTACAAAACTCTCCAATTGTCAAGACTGAAGGGGTAAAAGTAATAAAATTTGTTTTCAACACTACTAATCCCAACAATGCAGGTTTTTCTATGAACAGTGAATGTGAAGCTCTACTTTCCTCAGGGACGAGTAAAGATCTAGTGTGGGGGAGCTTGTTGACGGTCACTAACTCATATCTTATACCGTCAATAAGTCACCTAAAAGAGAATAAAAGTGACCATCAACCTAGGAATAGAGTTTGATTCTAATGAGTTCCACGAGTTGTGTCGTTCTCACTTGTTTTGCAGGAATACCAACATTTCAGTACATAAAAGTATCCCAAGTGATGAATTAGAGCACACCAATGTGACGAGCTCGTCAAGACGATTGCAACAACATGCCACTTGCCATATTTGGAGTCCCGGAACAAGAGTCCTCGATGAATACGACTAGGAAGACTCTGGAACCATCTAGAAGCCTTATCCATATGAAGATCAGGGGTGTAACCGACAAGATTCCAATAGCTACAAAATACCTAAGATATTCAGGGACCAGATAGAAAGAAGACGACAAGGAATCCTTCCATGCCAAGACTCGTTGCGCAAACTTACCGAAGAAGGATTCAAGACAAACAAGGAAGGTGTTAGAAGACCTGCGGACGAAGGAAGAGGCAGGCGGCGCCAGGGGGAGGCCGGCCAGCCTCAACCCTAGGCCGGCTAGCCTAGGCCCACTTGTCAGCCAGCCCTCCTTCGCGTGATGTGACCTAATCGACCTCCTCGACACATCTCAACCGTTGTTCAACGTCGGTTTGATCCAAGGGTTGCGGTTTATCCCACCGGGCTATATAAACAGCCCCGACCCCCTCCCTGAAAAAATCCTCATTCAGATCAGATCCAAGACAGAGAGACTCCAGTCATATTCTTCGGGAGAGGATTAGAGCTATGTAGCAATTAGAAGATTAGTAACCCTCTAATTAGGGATTAGATCTAGTCTTCTGTAGGATTAGAAGAGAGACAGAGAGGTATTAGAGGGAGATTAGAAGGAGCTCCGACCTGTCGGATCTACTTCTTCAGCTTGTACATGCGGATTCAAGTTCGTCAAGAGCTTGGATCAGGATAATCTTCAGTCTTCAACTTCTAATTATCAGTAAGCATTCTTGTTCTTATTGTTCTTCTGGCTTGCATCTCTAATTAGAGTACTTATTCTAATTAGGGGACTCTAATCTAGTCGCTCTAGAGTTAGAGGAGTCGTCATCGTGTAAGCATGGTGCTTAGACTCGATTACTTGCATAGTGTACCCTATATTCCGAATCGGTGGTAGCTCGCAGGTGTGACTCTTATAGGCCTGTTGAATCTTCCATAGTCCACCTCCCGTCTATAGGGCTAGCAGGAGTATATTACTTGGGAATCGCCATACTCTGGATGTGGTCTCCCAACGTAATCCACAGTAGAATAATAATTGCATAGCTTCCTAAGGTTACAGCTGGAAACCCTAGTGTTCCCCTTTATCTTTTATATTCTCGCTTTTGCTAGTGCTCAAGGTTTAAGCAATAGACTTAATACGATCACACCGTTCCTTTGGGTTCGATATAAAACTACGTCTACATCCGGTGAAGTGCGGTATCTAATCTGTGCGCTTGTAGATTTATCTCTAGTGTTCTGATAGCATACCTTAGCATTACTAGTGTTGTTGCCAAGGGCGACTTTGGTGGCGACGGTAGTAAGTGTCAACAGTAAGGCTGATGGATCCTTCCGTAATCCGGATTGCAAGAGAGCTCGCACGACCCACACTGCCAACTACTCTCATCCTTGATCTAGCAGGGGTGGAGGATCGCACTCTGCCCAATACTCTCGCTCCTACCAGGATCGCACTCAGATTCGCACCCAGGAACGCTCTAGAGGATTCCACGTGCCACAAGATCGTATTGCTCAGAACTGCTCCACACAAAGCACTACTACCTAGAAGGCACTCGCGACAACTCCCAGAAGCGGTGTACCTTTCACTTGCTTCAAGTGTGGATAGCCTGGTCACAAGATTGCGAACTGCCCAGAAAAGACCAACGTACCGCAAGCACTGCAAAGGACACAGCCTCAGCCCCGGGAATCTGCTACCCATGGCCGCCTCACACACCTGAACGCTGAGCATGCTCAAAATGTTTGTTGGGTATTTCAAACGCACACAGAAAAATCCACAAGCGCGCGGATACCGATGTAGCTTTCACCCGAGAGTATTCCAGGGTATCGATTTCCACGGGGAAGGTGAAGTGTACTAATCAAGGGGCAAGTTGTCCAAGAAAAGAACGATAATGTGGATAGAGAGAGGTTTAGGGTTTTCTAAGCAGGTCTATCTAATTAAAGGCTCACTATACTTTACTTACTTTGGGACATCAGAACACTAGCCACAGAAAGGGATGAGAAAGGGGCTAGGAAGCTCCGATTACGGTCCTACAAACACCAACCCGAACGTGGTGGACTACGTCGGCCGTCAGGGCTGTCACCACCTGGGGCTACCACAACTATCCGTGGGGCTAGGTGCAAACTCAGGTAAACCCTAGTCTAGACACCATGTCTACACTAACGTCTACTACTCTAATTACATATGATAATTAGAGCACTCGATACGAGCGGAGATCCAGTAAATAAAATAAAGCAAGAACTGAAATTAAATATAATACTTGGAATTAGTAAATGAAGAACCTGGAGATTACTTGAAGATGAACCAGATGTTGCACCAATACAATGTCGAGGAAGATCTGACAACTCTGGCTCCTCCTCAACTCTCTCCTCCTCTCTCTAATCCGATCTCTAATTACAACTAGATGAACTAGACAACTAGAACTAGAACTAGATCTAATTCTAGATGAACTAGAAGAGATTCATCTAGAGGGACCTCTACTTCTAAATGAAACCCTAGTTTCTGATGTGGAGATGAATAATGAAGATGGAGATGCCTGGAGAGGGGGTTCTGGGGCTGCTTATATAGCCCCGCGCGAGAAACCGTAGTCGTTGGATCAAACCGACCTTAGGGACGATGGAGATGCATCCTAGGAGGCGGTGGAGGAAGGTTCCGGAAGGCGGAGGCAAAACGGCCTCCGTGGCCGACCGACCGGTCTCCAGGCCCCACCGGTCGGTCTGGCCCAGTGGGCCCCCGTGGCGGGCCGCCTCGTGGTGTCTTCTGGTGTCTTCTAGATCCTTCTTTTGCAGGTTTCGTTGCGAAATTAATATCTTTTCATCCGGGACTCCGAATATAGCAAATGATATGTCCGTTTTGATCGTCTCGATGAGCTCTTTGCAATGGTGCACTCCAGTTAATCACTTGAGATACTTTTATATGGTAAAAACATGGATGTCCTACAAAACAAGTGAGAGCACCAAAACTCGTGGAACTTGTTAGCTACAAACCCTACAACTATGCTTTGTGATTCATTTAGTGTCATTTCATGCAATAGTTGATGGTTAATTATGAGCATTAGTGAGCGTCAACAAGTTCCCCCAAGCTTAACCTTTGCTAGTCCCGAGCAAAGCCAATCTCAACAATGGATCAGGAGTTGCTGCAATATCTTCACTTCCAACAAGTACACATGTATTCAAACAAAAGTTCTCATAAAGATATCATATTATTTATCACGGGGCTTAGTACTTTACCTTGAATCTTGAGTAATTGAAAGATAGAACGATCAAATCAAGCACACTGTCTCTAGTTCTTTTACTTCACCATTATCCCGGAGTTTTTATGAATTTTCAAAAAGCTTAAAAAACATATGTTGTCAAATTAAACAATGAATCCAAAGAGAAAGTCAACCACACCATTGAATCGAGAAGTGCATGTGTATGGAAAATAGAGGTGGATGCTCTTTTGAATATATCACTCTCTTCTGTTTATCAGAGACACATGGCTATCAGGCTAATTCTACTGGTGGGCACATGCCCATTTTTTTTATATTAATTTTTTTCATTATTTTTTTTCTTTCGAGGTTCCGGACACTTGTCCCTTTTTATTTCCTCAGGATCTTTCTTTTTGAGGTTTCAGATACTTGTCCCTTTTTATTTCCTTGTTTTTTTTCTCTTTTTTTTCTTTTTTTCAATAGCCACATGCTTCCAACAAACTTTTGAGAGGATTGGAACAAATAATCATGAGCATTTATGTGGAAAATGGATGGAATGTGTAAGTGATCTCAATTCAATAGCATGATAACTTCTCATAGGGTCAACAAAGCTTAATTTAACTCAATGCAATTATTAGTCATATTAATATTGGAAACTATCCGGAACTCTAGTGTTGTTTTAAAACAACATAACAGTAGCTCAGATCATCACATATCATATTTGTCAATTACCTAGACTCTGGATCAAGCATTTGCTACCCATATATTTAATTTCATTTTTAAGCATCATTATTAATCAGGAGAACTCATGCTTTGAAGGCTATGTACTTGAAAGAAATTAGATAGAGCAACTATTCATCATTTCCATGTAAAAAAATTAGAGATAGAGTTCTTCTTTTATTATTAACTTCTTCGAACAAACTGAGCAAACTTAACACGCTATTTATTTAACCTAACACATACTTATCATAAATAACTAAGATAGTGAATAAGACATACCTAGATTACGAAGATAACGGGGGTGCGTATCCCCTGAGCTGGTTCCCTTAATAGCGTTGAGCCTTCATGTGCCCATATATTTTTTTTCTTTTTAATTAATGGTGAGCCTTCATGTGCTCACTTTTTTTGCGTTTATTTTATTTTATTTTTATTTATGTATAGAAATGAAACTTAAGAGGATACTTACCTGGATACATGTGAGGGTGCCTCCCCCAAGCTGGATGTTGACGTAGTCATTCGATCTTGTAATGCAGCGGACTGGCAGTGAAAATGTTCTTCCTCTATCGGAGCTCTGATTGATGTTGATGGTTGTCGAATTACTGCTCCAACAATGGATAGAACATCCACTTGCTTGTCAGCTTTTGTTGGTCCTTTAATCCTGTGAAACTCAAATAGACAACAAGACTTGTGGAACAGATTAAGCGTTAGTGGTTGGCCACTTAAGCCTTAGTTGTCCAGAGTTTCAGTAAGATCTCTTCCTCAATATTTTTGTATTTTTATTTTTATGATGCAATGAAAGTCTAACAAAATTAATGCATTTTTATTTTTATGCCACCACGGTGAATATCCCTAGGGTTTTTACACACCATAGAATTATTCACATGAGGCTTTTAAGTTTTATGATGTAGTGTAATATTTTTATTTTCTCTTTTTTTATGCAATGCTAATGCATAAAAGTAAATATGCTACGGAGAAATGATTATGCAAATGATAGAAAGTAAAGATGCAAAAAGAGAAATTAATGCAGAAAAGATAAATATGGATAACTACCGATTTTACCTTTTCGGCGAGGGTTCAATGTTTTAAGTCCTCTGAACAGGACTTCTCACCGTGTTCATTCCTGAAGTGCATCATTTGATCTCAATATGTAGACCTTGATAACTACACCTCTTGATATGGTGTCACTCATGTTCTTCATTCGCCCAGCAATCTGAAGTGAAGCATTAGTTGTGAAAGATGGCAGCATCTTGATTAGTGCACATCTTCTTGTAGATCTAGGACCTTCACTCTGTAGAATTTGGGAGTTGACAAAACTCCTCCATGTTTTGCTCAAGAGTGTGTCCTGCTCATAAAGACAAGGTAGAGATCAAGTGCATGGGCTCTGTTGGTGGAAAAACACCAACAGAACCAAAAGTTTTGTTCATTCCTCTCTAACCTTAGGCACATCGAGCAAGATAAACTTGTTGTTTATGTATTCTATTCAATCTTAACATGAGTGATAGGATCAAAAGATGAGCATGAAAGTAGCATCTTAAAATATTTAACAGATCAGATTACTTAACCCAAGGAAGGATAATCTATGCTTAATGTGTCGATATTTTCATGATTGTGATATATCATCTTCCAAAGGTTAGATGCATAACATTTTAGCTCATTGGTTAAGATAGTGAGATTCAAGAGAGTAAAGCATGGAACAAAGAGTAAAGAACTGAACATGTGGAGTTGATTAGGTTGGATCAAACGAGGTGCAACTGAAACATGTTTGGTTCTTATTTATGCACATACTAGAATTAAGGAGAAGCTTTTATAGTGATGTCACATACCTTGAGATGTTACCTTTATCATTGAAGAGTGATGTGTCGAACCACCTTGTGGAAGCTTCTCTTGTCTGGCTGGTTGTTTTTCACGAATAGCTTGTCTTCTCTTGCCTATCTCATAGTGGGTCAACTGAGTCTTGTTCTCAATAGGTCCAAAAGATGGAGACTTTGTCAACTATTTTCTTGATTTGTAGGCTTAGGTACTATCTCTACATCTTCTGATTCTTGCGGTGCAGTAGCTTCATCCTTTATGATATCCCCTCTATTCCTGGTAGTTGGATCTTCCTTTGTCAATTGAGTCAACGTCTTCTCTTGGTTTTCTTTGGCTGCTCATAAATGGTGCAGTTGTTGAAGAAGCAGCGAACCTTTTGGTCAAAGATCCAAAAGTGGATTTCTCTAGTTCCAACATAGATGACAACATTAAAGGTTTTCAAGAACGATCTTCCAAGAATGAGTGGTGGATCATATTCTTCTTCTTGATTGGGATAGCGTCCAGTGGCTTGTACTGATCAAAGTGTTGAAGCTGGATTTCTCCATCCTCCCCTTTAAGCAGATCTAGACAACGGAATTGTGTCTCCCCCAAGCTGGCTTGTGAGGTAGGTGGTTGCCCAAATTTCTTCAACAACATGTTCATGTGTTGAATTTGTAGACCTTGGTGTTGTTGAAGTCGTTCCACCTCATCCTTTAAACTAGCTCTTGTATTGCATTAATTGGAAGATAGGACTAGTTCCCACTGCTTGTGTTTGTACTGTTTGATCTAAGGGTTCAGAGATGAGAGCCCACACGATGGTCTCTGTCTTCAAGTGGCCGAGCTCAGACTTGTTCACCTATTTCCATGGAGTGAGTGCTTTCATTGTAGGTATTTGTTTTGTGGCACTCATCTTCTATCTTGTTCTATGGATCTCATTTCTCCATGATCAGTGAGTTGTGTCTCCCTTGCGCAAGTTGTTGAAGTTCATGTGTCTCTTCATCCCCAGTGTGAGTTCATCTCAGGACTTTACCAAACTGATATTGAAAGTTTTCCTGCAGGGGTTAGTCCAACAAAATATCCAATATCCACTATAGCATACTATCGGCTCAAAAACCAACCTAGACACCATGTCTAATTTGATTTAGGAAGGCATTTAAACTGAAGCACCATGCTTAATTTAAAAACCATTGAAAGCAAGATCACCACTCCTAAACCCTAAACCCTAAACCATGCTCAATTTAAGAGATGTATGAAAGTACTTCAAACCTAAACATATACTATAGCAGATGAAGGTAGTATTAAAGCATTAAAGAGATTTACTCAAATGGTGATGAGAGAGCATGATTAGTGTATAGCACATGAGCAAGACTTAAAGGTAAGGCTAACCAGGATAGCAACATGGTAAGGAATGTTCGTATGTAAGTGTATCCCCCAAACTTAGATTTTGCAAACATCAAGATTGGATGACTGTAATTCAATGTTGCATGATGATTGGTTGGACATACCTTGTGTTTGTCGTTCCTTCGAACATTTTTGCTCCAGACCTGCAATGGTTAGTAACAAGAATACCCAAAGGAATATTTTAATAATTATATCCCTATGCTCATTACACAAGGGCAGCAGAAAGGTGAACACTAATCTGAAAAGTGCTTGTTTAGGAAACTGAGCTTGTCTTTGGGAAACCTTCAAGATGTGATTTGGTGAGTGGTTTCCCCTCCAACACCAACTTTAAGAGCACAATGAGATCTACAACATTTGTGATATACATATGCATCTACAACCACCCTTTTGAAGTTTTTGTAAATAGAAAGCGTGAGGGGGTTGAAAATCTCGAGTGTGACAATGTTAGACAGACCAATTGAATCAGGAGATGTCTCATATGAGCATGGATTTAAAGAGGTGTTTATGAAGTAGCTTCCATGCTCTTTGATATCATCTTCCTCGATTTCAGAGAAGAACAACGAAGGATGGGGTTTATCATTTTCTAAAGTGTGGGGTGTTTTCTCTAGAGAAGGTTCGGTGACAACCAAATTATTAGAAGAATTTGAAGGAATTTCAAATTTGGTTGTGTGTTCCTCCTCATGTTGGTCGGGGTTGGGCTCGACTTCTTCTAGGAATTCGTCAAGAGTGCTAGTGCAAGGAGTGTTTTCAAGGATTTTCTCTAGGATGTCGCTTCCTTCACTAACAAGTTTATGTGAGAATGATCCTCTAGAAGCTAAATCGAGATGTAGAGCAGCTTCCTTGTTAAGACCACGATAGAAGTGAAAGTGTAGGACATGGTCTCGAAAGGAAAGGTTTGGGCAAGAATTGGTAAGGTGTTTGAACCTAGCCCAAGTTGCTCCTAGTGTCTCCTTCTCTTTTTGTTCAAAGGTAAGAATTTCTATTCGAAGGGCAGTGATTCGAGAAAGAGGGAAGAAAGCAAGACAACATTTGTCCTGAAGTTCATCCCAATTTCCATCTACTCCTCTTACGTTATGAGCATAACACTGTTTCGCTCTTCCAAAAAGGGAGAATGGAAACAATTTCCATTTAATGGTCTCTTGTGTCATGCTAGCAATAGACAAGCAAGAACACAATTGCTCAAATTCCCTATGGTGGGTGTGAGGGTTTTCATCATCTATCCCAGAGAAGGGTTGCTCCCGAGCCATGGCTGTAAAGCCGGGACAAAATTGGTAGCCATCAGTAAGAATAGGATGTGATGATGGTGGTGGCTCCAACAATTCGCCCTTTGGAGCAGAGTATTTATAGATAGGAGTGGAATTCATGTGGTAGGAAGTGTGGTGGTGAGGTAAAGGTGGTGGTAAAAGAAAAAGGTGGTAACAGAAAAGAAACATGGACGACTTGGTTCGAAACTAGCACAGCTACCGTTCCCCGGCAACGGTGCCAGAAAGCTTGTTGGGTATTTTAAACGCACATAGAAAAATCCGCAAGCGCACGGATACCGATGTAGCTTTCACCCGAGAGTATTCCAGGGTATCGATTTCCACGAGGAACGTAAAGTGTACTAATCAAGGGGCAAGTTGTCCAAGAAAAGAACGATAATGTGGATAGAGAGAGATTTAGGGTTTTCTAATCAGGTCTATCTAATTAAAGGCTAACTATACTTTACTTACTTTGGGACATCAGAACACTAGCCACAGAAAGGGATGAGAAAGGGGCTAGGAAGCTCCGATTACGGTCCTACAAACACCAACCCGAACGTGGTGGACTATGTCGGCCGTCAGGGCTGTCACCACCTAGGGCTACCACAACTATCTGTGGGGCTGGGTGCAAACTCAGGTAAACCCTAGTCTAGACACCACGTCTACACTAACGTCTACTACTCTAATTACATATGATAATTAGAGCACTCGATACGAGCGGAGATCCAGTAAATAAAATAAAGCAAGAACGGAAATTAAATATAATACTTGGAATTAGTAAATGAAGAACCTGGAGATTACTTGAAGACGAACCAGATGTTGCACCAATACAATGTCGAGGAAGATCTGACAACTCCGGCTCCTCCTCAGCTCTCTCCTCCTCTCTCTAATCCGATCTCTAATTACAACTAGATGAACTAGACAACTAGAACTAGAACTAAATCTAATTCTAGATGAACTAGAAGAGATTCATCTAGAGGGACCTCTACTTCTAAATGAAACCCTAGTTTCTGATGTGGAGATGAATAATGAAGATGGAGATGCCTGGAGAGGGGGGTCTGGGGCTGCTTATATAGGCCTGGGCGAGAAACCGTGGTCGTTGGATCAAACCGACCTTAGGGACGGTGGAGATGCATCCTAGGAGGCGGTGGAGGAAGGTTCCAGAAGGCGGAGGCAAAACGGCCTCCGTGGCCGACCGACCGGTCTCCATGGCCGACCGACCAGTCTTTGGGCCCCACCGGTCGGTCTGGCCCAGTGGGCCCCCATGGCAGGTCGCCTCGTGGTGTCTTCTGGTGTCTTCTAGATCCTTCTTTTGTAGGTTTCGTTGCGAAATTAATATCTTTTCATCTGGGACTCTGAATATAGCAAATGATATGTCCGTTTCGATCGTCTCGATAAGCTCTTTGCAATGGTGCACTCCAATTCATCACTTGAGATACTTTTATATGGTAAAAACATGGATGTCCTACAAAACAAGTGAGAGCACCAAAACTCGTGGAACTTGTAGTTTCAAACCCTACAACTATGCTTTATGATTCATTTAGTGTCATTTCATGCAATAGTTGATGGTTAATTATGAGCATTAGTGAGCATCAACAATGCTCCAGATGTTGTGTACGGTATGTTTTTGGTTAATGGCATTAGAGCATCATTGCTTTTTGATTCTGGAGCTACATGTTCATATATATCATCTGAATTTGCACAAAAGCATCGCATTCCGATGAGCCCATGCCCTGATCCTATCATAACTAGCTCACCCTTAGGAGACCTAAAGAGCACCCACCTATGTAAGGGAGTGACCATCGAGGGACTAATCTTCACAACTGATCTAATCCTACTACCTTCTACCAGCTTAGAAGTCATATTAGGTATGGATTGGTTAACCCAACACCGTGGCATCATATCCTTATCACCTAGATACATCCAAGTAACCCATCCTACCGGCCAAGCGATATGGTGCACACCCCAAGCCGAGAGAACCATCTCCCTCCTATGTGCCCTTAAGACCAAGGCAAAATCCCAGGATGAGCCAAAGACGGTTGATGATGTGCCCGTAGTCAGGGACTACGCTGATGTATTTCCTGAAGAACTACCAGGGATGCCCCCAGATTGAGAAATAGAGTTTTTGATCGATCTGTTGCCAGGAACTGGACCTATTGCCAAGCGACCTTACTGCATGTCAGTAGAAGAACTGGTAGAATTGAAGAAGCAGCTGAAAGAACTCGCAAATAAGGGATTCATCAGGCCTAGTGCATCACCTTGGGGTTCACCCGTTCTGTTTGTAAGGAAGAAAGATGGCTCGATGAGAATGTGCATCGACTACAGAAGTCTGAATGCCGTATCCATCAAGAACAAGTACCCCTTGCCAAGGATTGATGATTTGCTAGATCAGCTATGCAATGCCAAGTATTTCTCAAACATTGATCTCTGATTCGGGTATCATCAGATGAGAATCAGAGAAGCTGACATTCCCAAGACAACCTTTGTTATGAGATACGGGCAGTACGAGTTCACTGTGGTGTCCTTCGGACTCACAAATGCACCCGCCTACTTCATGAACATGATGAACAAGGTGTTTATGGAAGAGCTGGACAAGTTTGTCGTGGTATTCATTGATGACATTCTTATATACTCGGTTACAGCACAAGAGCATGAACAGCATTTGAGGACCGTACTTGAAAGATTAGCACAACATCAGCATTATGCCAAATTCAGCAAATGTGAATTTTGGATTGAGGAGGTAGCATTTCTGGGTCATGTTCTATCAGCCAAAGGAGTTGCTATTGACCCCGCAAAGATCAAAGCTATTAGGGATTGGGAGTCACCTCACAATGTGAACGAGATTAGGAGCTTTCTGGGATTGGCTGGATATTATTGCCGATTCATCGAGAACTTCTCGAAGATTGCTTGCCCAATGACCAATCTATTGAAGAAGACACATGATTTTGAGTGGTCTAAAGAGTGTGAGAACAACTTCCTTGAACTCAAGAAAAGACTCACTACCACACCTGTGCTAGCCTTGCCTGATATCAATCAGGATTTTGTAGTCTATTGTGATGCATCTCGTCAAGGACTTGGTTGCGTTCTGATGCAGAATGGGAAAGTCATTGCTTATGCTTCCTGACAGCTGAAGGATCACGAGCAACGATAGCCCACTCATGAAATTGAACTTGCAGCTGTTGTACACGCACTAAAAATATGGAGGCACTATCTGATAGGCAATAAATGTGATATTTACACCGATCACAAGAGTTTGAAGTATTTCTTCACTCAAGAAGACCTGAATATGAGGCAACGCCGATGGCTTGAGCTCATTAAAGATTATGATCTGGAGATCCACTATCATCCGGGAAAAGCTAATGTTGTTGTGGATGCCCTTAGTCGCAAAAGCTATTCCCACACATTGATCACAAAATCAGTGCCAGTTGAGCTTAGAGAAGAAATTGATCACCACCAGCTAGAAATCCTACCTCACGGCTTACTAAGTGAGCTTCAAGTCCAATATAACCTCACAGATAGAATCCGCAAGGCTCAAGAAAGATGCGAAGAGATAGAGTATATCCGGGGCTTGATGAAGTTGGGTTATCGCACTGAACAGCGAGATGATGAACAAGGTACTCTCTGGTACAAGGATAGAATCTGTGTACCCACTGACCCAATATTTCGGAATGAGATATTATCCAAAGCACATGACTCCAAATATTGCATAAACCCGGGAGGTACCAAAATGTACCAAGACTTGAGGAAATATTACTGGTGGAAAGGCATGAAAACGTCTGTGGCTGAATACGTGGCTTGTTGCGACACTTGCAATTGAGTCAGAGCTGAACATGGAAGACCCACGGGATTTCTCAAACCCTTTGAAATACCTCAATGGAAATGGGAATGTATCACCATGGATTTCATAGTCAGATTACCGAGAGCACAAAAAGGTAACGACTCCATTTGGGTGATTGTGGGCAGGTTGACCAAGGTTGCACATTTCATACCCGTCAGGGCCACATATCGTACAGATAGGTTAGCTGATTTATATGTTGATCGTATCCTCAAACTTCATGGGGCACCATCTAGCATCATATCTGATCGAGGCTCGCAATTTATATTCCAGTTTTGGAAATCCCTGCATGAAGCAATTGGGACAAAACTTGATTATAGCATAGCTTATCACCCACAAACTGATGGGCAGATAGAGAGAGTGAACCAAATATTAGAAGATATGCTCTGAGCCAGTGTTCTAAACTATGGCAAGGATTGGGAGAATTGCTTAGCGCACGCAGAGTTTGCCTACAACAACAGTTATCAGGCAAGCATCAAAATGTCCCCATTTAAGGCACTATATGGAAGATCATGCAAGACCCCGTTGATGTGGTCTCACCCTAGGGAAAGATCACTCTTTGGCCCCGCAAAAATCAAGGATGCTAAAGAGGGGGTGAACCAAGTCCAGGAGAATCTAAACATGGCACAAAGCCGATACAAGAGCTATGTTGATAAGAGACGAAGAGATCTCACATTCGAAATTGGAAATTTCATTTATCATTCGAAATTGGAGATTACGTTTATCTGAAAGTATCTCCGCTTTGTAGCACTGTCAGATTCCACAAGAAAGGGAGGCTAGACCCAAGATTCGTGGGGCCATACAAGATTGTCGAGAGAGTTGGGAAACTTGCGTATAAGCTGGACTTACCAGAAGAACTGACAGGAGTACATCCCATATTTCACGTATCCCAACTACACAAATGTTTGCGGGTACCTGAAGAAGCGGTACCCACTAACGTGCTTGACATACAAGAAACACTTGAGTACAAGGAACATCCCATCAAGATATTGGGATGGGACACCAAAGAAACCTGAAGCACGACCATCGGAATGTGCAAGGTCCAATGGAGCAACCATACCGAAAGGGAGGCTAAGTGGGAGAAAGAATCTGATCTCCGAATGCGGTTCCCCTACCTATTCACTGGGTATGTGTTAGTTTAAATCTCATGGTCGAGATCCTAATAAGGGGGGACTGTAACAACCCAAATTTTCCCACACCAAAATTCACAACCACAAAATTTTTCTTTTAAACCTAGCATTCCTACTCTATATGTGTGACCATTGGTTAAGTCTCATTATAATTAACTAAATTAATTAATTATTAAGCCTGTGTGATTTGGATCTTCTTTGCATTTTTGTGTGAAATAAATAGGACACTACATAAATGCCATGTATAATAAAACTTGACAAAACCCCATGATCCCAACTAATCTAATTAACTTTGGGACCATGACCAAAAACCTAATTAGCACCATGCATCAAACTAATGAGGGATTAGTTAAAAACACGAGGGAAAAGAAATGGAAAAAAAGAAAGGAAATAGGAAAACCTTACCAGGTCGAAACCCTTCACCCTAACCCCTTCCGCGCGGCACATCCACCTGGCCCGGCCCAGCATACGCGCGCGTGCGCACGACACAGCACCGGCGGCCCAGCCTGGTGATGCACGCGCACGCGTGGCCTCGCCTTCCCAATGCCAAGGACAT
Source organism: Coix lacryma-jobi var. lacryma-jobi (assembly GCA_009763385.1). NCBI lineage: Eukaryota > Viridiplantae > Streptophyta > Magnoliopsida > Poales > Poaceae > Coix > Coix lacryma-jobi. The sequence goes on from CM019823.1 coordinate 71,371,408, forward strand.
TGACCACATGGGCCCACATGTCAGCGCCACTACGCTCCTGTTCTTCTTCCTTCCCACGCCATGGCGGGAGCAAGGAACCGGGCGCCCTATTGACACTTACTACCGTCACTACCAAAGTCGCCCTTGGCAACGGCACTACTAATGCTAGGGTATGTTATCAGAACACTAGAGATAAATCCGCAAGTGCACAGTTTAGATACCCGCACTTCACCGGATGCATAGACCCAGTTTTATATCGAACCCAAAGGAATGGATGTTTGTCTTAAGTCTATTTCTTAAACCCTGAGCAGTAACAAAGATGAGAACGCAAAAGGTAACGGGGATAACTAAGGTTTCCAGCTCTAACCTCAGAAAGCTATGCGATTATTATTCTACTATGGATTATGTTGGGAGACCACAACCATAGTATGGCAATTCCCAAGTAATATACTCCTGCTAGTCCTATAGACGGGAGGTGGACTATGGAAGATTCAACAGGCCTATAAGAGTCACACCCGCGAGCTACCACCAATCCGGAATATAGGGTACACTATGCAAGTAATCTAGTCTAAGCACCACGCTTACACGACGATGACTCCTCTAATTCTAGATAGACTAGATTAGAGTACTCTAATTAGAGTTGCAAGCCAGAAGAATAATAAGAATAAGAACGCTTACTGATAATTAGAAGATGAAGACCGAAGAATATCCTGATCCAAGCTCTTGACGAACTTGAATCCACATGTACAAGCTGAAGAAGTAGATCCGATAGGCCGGAGCTCCTTCTAATCCTCCTCTAATACCTCTCTCTCTCTCTCTCTCTCTTCTAATTCTAATCTTTGGATAACTCTCTACAACTAGATGAACTAGAACTAGAACTAGAAGAACTAGAACTAGAAGAAGAACTAGAACTAGAACTAGATCTAAATCAACTAGAGGGATCTCTACTTCTACATGAAACCTAGTTTCTGATATGTAGATGAATAATTAAGACGAAGATGGAGATGCCTCCCCAGGGGGGTCTGAGTCTGGTTTTATAGCCCCTAAGGATGAACCGCAACCCTCAAATCAAACCGACCTTGAACAAGGGTTGAGATGCGTTGTAGAGGTCGATTAGGGCATGCTCCACGAAGATGGGCTGAGTAGGATTCTGGCCCAGGCCGGCCGGCCCCACCTGCCGGCCACCCTGTCCCTCCTTCGACGTGGTGTCTTCTGGAACCGCCCTTGTCGCCCTAACGCGACTTGCAATCTGTTTGCGTGATTCATCGTGTTGGAATAGGACTCTACCTCTTTCCATCTGCTGGAAAACTCCCTAGAAAACAATAATTTACCAAAGCTGTTGGATCTGTCAGTTTAGCCCCTGAATTATGTTGCTTGGTGATCACTCCAGGTTGTTCTAGAAGCTTCCAAGTCATATCCAACTAGGACTCTTGCTCCGGGACTCCAAATATAGTAAATCATATGTCTGTTTTGATCCTCTTGACGAGCTCATCGCAAAGGTGTGGTTTGATTCATCACTTGAGATACTTTTATATGGTGAAATATTGATAACCCTGCAAAACAAGTGAGAACAACACAACTCTTGGAACTTGTTAGAATCAAACCCTACAATTATGCTTTATGGTTTATTTCATATCATTCTATGCATATTAGTTGATCGTATAATATTGACTGTAAGGACCGTCAACAAGTTCCCCCAAGCTTACCCTTTGCTAGTCCCTTAGCAAAACCAAAACTTAACAATGGATCAGGAGTTGCTGCAATATCTTCATTTCCAACAAGTATACTTGTTGTTAAACAAAAATTCTCTGAAATATTTCATGTTATTCTTCATGGGGCTTATTACTTTTACCTTATATCTTGAGTAATTGAAAGATTGAACGATTAAATCAAGCACTATGTCTCCAGCTCTTTCACTTCACCTTTATCCCAGAGTTTTATTTAATTTTCAAAAAGCTTTAATACATGTATTGTCAAATTAAACAATGGATCCAAAGAGAAAGTAAACCAACCATTGAACCAAGAAGTGCATGTGTATGGAAAATGGAGTCGGATGCTCTTTTAAATATATCACTCTCTTCTGTTTATCAGAGACATATGGCTATTAGGCTAATTCTACTATCAGACACGTGCCCATTTTTTCTGATATTTTTTTTGAGGTTCCGGACACTTATCCCTTTTATTTCCTCGAGATCTATCTTTTTGAGGTTTCAGACACTTGTCCCTTTTTATTTCCTCGGATATCTTTTTTTTTATTTATTTATTTTTTATTTTTTTTATTTTCTTTTTTTATAGCCACATGCTTCCAACAAACTTCAGAGAGGATAGCAACAGATAATTATGAGCATTTATACGGAAGATGGATGGAATGTGCAAGTGATCTTGATTCAAAAGCATGATGACATCTCACGGGGTCACAAAGCTTAATTTAACTTAATGCAACTATTAGCCATATTCATATTTAGAAATCTCCGGAACTCTAGTGTTGTTTAGAACAAGATAATAACAGCTTAGATTATCACATGTCATATCCCAATTACCTAGACCTTAGATCAAGTATTTGCCAACCATGCATTTAATTTTATTTTAAGGCATCATTATTAATTAGGAGAACTCATGCTTTGAAGGCTAGGTACTTGAAAGAAATTAGATAGAGCAACTATTCATCATTTCCATGCAAAAGATTAGAGAGAGAGGGTTCTTCTTTGGTTATCAACTTCTTAGAACAAACTAGACACACTATTTTATTTATTTAATCTTACACACTTTAAAATATAATATAAAAGCTAATAATAATAATAATAATAATAATAATAATAATAATAATAATAATAATAATAATAAAGACATACCTGAATCACGAAGATAACGGGGGTGCGTCTCCCCCAAACTGGTTCCCTTAGTAGCATTGAGCCTTCATGTGCTCATATATTTTTTTTAATTAATGGTGAGCCTTCATGTGGCCACATATTTTTATCTTTTTTTAATTAATGGTGAGCCTTCATGTGCCCACATATTTTGTTCTTTTCTTTTTAAGGGTGAGCCTTCATGTGCTCACATTTTTTTTATTTTGAATTTGTTTATAGAATGAAAAACTTAAGAGGATAAAGATACCGGACCTTCCCTTGGTTCTGACCTCCCAAGGTATGTCAGACGTTTGAAAAGTTGTTATTGATTGTACCTCTTTGGTGCAGACTTTTCTTTCATACTTTCTTGGTCTGAGTCTTCACTTCCTGTGGTTCATTGTCTTGAGGTTTCTCTTCTTCTTTCTTTTCTAGGACAGTGTCGATAGTTTCTTCTTCATGATTGGCCTCTCTATTCTTGATAGCTTGTCTTCTTTGGTGTTGAGAACGGCGTCTTTCACTTCTATTCTTCTTGGCTTCTTCATTGGGTATGTAGTTGATGAAGTTGCATCGTACCTTTTCTCCAGGGAAGTGAAAATGGATTTCCTCTTGTAGATGATTGCACTTATAGTATAGAGGAATGGTCTTTCTAGGATGAGGTGGAAATTATTGTCTTCTCCCATGTCGAGGATCAACAAATCTGTGGGGACTTCATGACCTCTAATTCTGACTATGACGTCTTCCATCATTCCTTTTTGTTTATGCCTCTTGATATGGTGTCACTCATGTTCTTCGTTCGTCCAGCAGTTTGAAGTGAAGCGTTAATTGTGGAAGCTAGCAGCATCTTGCTCAGTGCGTATGCTCTTGTAGATCTAGGACCTTCACTCTGTAGAATTTGGGAGTGACAAACTTTGCCCTGTTCTGCTCAAGAGTGTGTCCTGCTCATAAAGACAAGGTAGAGATCAAGTACATGGGCTCTATTGGTTGAAAAACACCAACAGAACCAAAATTTTTGTTTATTCCCCTCTAACCTTAGTCACATTGCACAAGACAAGCTTGTTGTTTATATGTTCTATTAAATCTTAACATGAGTGATAGGATCAAAAGATGAGCATGAAAGTAGCATCTTAAAATATTTAACAGATCAGATTACTTAACCCAAGGAAGGATAATCTATACAGTGTTCATCTTTTCATGATTGTGATATATCATCTTCCAAAAGGTTAGATGCACAACATTTTAGCTCATTTAGTTAAGACAGTGAGATTTAAGAGATTAACTTGTGGAAGCTTCTCTTGTCTAGCTGGTTGTTGTTCATGAATGACTTGTCTTCTCTTGTTTTGTATCACAGTGTGCTTGAGAGGAGGAAGATCATAGTGGAATCTTCTTAAAGGTATCGGCCTTCCTTCTCTATGTGTTGACTTATCAGTGGAGGCGCATTATTCCTCGAGTATGTTGACTAGGATCCTCTCCCTTCTCTTATCAACCTTTCTTGTTTTCCCTTTAATTATTGGGTTGACAAGAGACTTGAATTTAGAGCTGCTACTCGAGTGTCTCCATGATAGTCTTTGCCTTTTAATGTCACAACTAAGACTTGTTCTCTCAACAGTGTCTAAATGATGGAGATCTTATTGGTTGTTCTTCTTGATTTGTTGGCTCAGGTACTATCTATCCATCTTCTAATTCTTGTGGTGCAGTGGCTTCATCCTTCATGATGCCCTTCTCAATTCTTGGTAGTTGGTTCTTCCTTTGACGTCTTCTCTTGGTTCTCTTTGGCTGCTCATACCGTGATCCATGTCGCCTTCTGTGGATCTGGAACCGGCTAAGGTGGAAGATCCTTAACCCGCTCTGATACCAATTGAAGGACCAAAAGTGTTACACAAAGGCGACCAGAGGGGGGGTGAATGGGAGCTTTAATTTTCTTTTCAGAAACTTATCGCCACTGTCCCGAAAAACAACCCCAAGAGCAAACCTAGAGCTTGATAGTGTCCATGACCTTAGATGTAGGGTGGATGCTTCCAAGAAGCACAGCGGGACACTACACGTCACTAGAAACTCAACGCAACAACCGAAAACCAAATCCGACAACAGACGAACAAACCGCGGACAAAAATGCTCTGAAACTGCACCGACCGGACTCACTGTTGCGTCCGATCGATTATGATTAGACGTGTCTGGTCCGACAAAGATTGTTCTGGCCCTCACAGTGTTGGACCGGACTCAAAGTGTGTGAGCGTCCGGTCAATACTAGAACTAGCGTCTGGCCACAGACAACACAATGAACAGTGTGCGATGTGAGTCCGGTCACACTATTTCAGTGCGTCCGGTCACTCTCTCGAATAACAGGGCAACGTGATGGTCAACGATCGGACTCACCAGAGAGCGTCCGGTCATTGAGCAAAGAGAGTCTGGTCATCCCGATTCCAAAAAGTTCATCCACCGATTTGACCCGATCTCACCCAAAATGAAACCTCTAAGGTTCAAACTTGGTGAGAGGAGTCACAAGGAGGATAGTGAGCTACTCCTAAGAGATCATGACTCGAACCTATCTCCAAATTGATGAATCGAAGAAGTTCGGGAAAAGAGTAAAGGAAACCAAACCAAAACGAAAATCGATCGATCTACTTGTTCGTGAGGTTTGAGTTTGATTCCTTCGGTGGAAATGATCTCCTCACAACAAAGAACAAGTTGATTCAAACGGATTTGAGAAAGAAGCAACGTAGAGAAAGAACGATCGACGGGAAATTCGAGGGGAAAAGCAAAACGCGAAGAACAACTCAAGAACGCGAATCACAATCTAAATTTCTAGCCGAAAATTGTCCCCACGAGGAGACAACGGGAATCCGGTCCCGTTTCCGCAAAATCCAAATACACAGAGGTATGATTAAGCCGTCTCTGCGGATCTCAGTAGCTACATCAGGGTCAGGGATTGGGAAGCAGGAAACCCTAGAAGGAAAATAGCAAATGACTAAGATAGAATGGAGGGAGGGGTTGTGTAACACCCCTGGTGTTAAGCAACCCTAAATGCATAACTTGACATCTGATGAGCATAAAGCATTCTCATATGTCTCCTTCTATGTAAAGTGTCATTTCATGTGCTAAGTTGCTTCTGATCATGCTTGGTGTGATACTTGTTTGGCTTATGTTTGGAGTAGTTTGAGTTCCTTAGTATTCTAGCCTTGTTGTGGAGTCTTAATGAAGCCATGTTGGTGTGAATCTTTTTGGGCTAATTAAGTTCTAACCCAAGTTGCCCTAATAGAGCCCTAGGAGTCCTTTTGTTTGACTAACAAAGACCTCTATGATAGAAGCTTTGTATGGATGAGTGCCCTAAACCAAAAGTGTGTAAAATTTAGAGTAGAACAAAAGTTGTTTTTGGGTCAACTCATGAAAATGAGGTTAACAAGGTGTTTTGAGGCCCACAAGGCAGAATTGGATGAGTTAGACTTGGAAAATTTTCCTAAGTCCCCTAACTGTCAAAACAGTTTTGTCTAGGGATGTTGGGAGCTTTCTTGAGCAAAACCTAGGCCAAACTGGTGCATGATTTTGTAAGCAAAGTTGTAGTTGGCACATAGCTCTACTTAATGGAGCAAGTGGTTTAGATTTTCACTGAACGGGTTAGGAGATAATCGCGCTCAAAAACCGGTTGTTAGTCGGCCTAATGGCCACTGAATCGGCCGATTCCGTTCAAACGCGCGCGTGGGTGGCCGACCATGTCGGGCATCTCCTGCCGCGTGGCTCGCGCTGGCCGGCCGTGCAGCGTCCGCGCGCGGCGTGGCGAGCACAAGGCCTGCCCGCACGCTATCGACCAGCCCAGACCGCTCCACTCCCTGTGCCTTGCCTCCTCCTCGCTCTCGCTGGTGCTCGGGCGGAAAGGGGGGGAAACCGGGCGCTCGCCGGCGTTCGCCACCGTCTCGCCGCACCACCGCTAACCCAACCACCCAGCCAGCTTCGCCGTAAACCCCCGCACCTTTTGCCACCGTTAGCGTTCCGTGAGAGGCCCTAGGTAAGCCACGGGGTGAGTTCCCGCCATGGCCGCCATGATCGCCGAGCTCGGTCCGCCGTGGTCGGCCCTCCCTCTGTGCGAATCCTTCCGTTCTAGCTCGCGTTCGAGGGTCGGTGAGGTTCGTGGAAGGAGTAGCGGGTGTTGGTTTAGCCGATTAGGGTTTGGTGACCCCGGTACGCCACCGTCCGCCGCTCGCCATGGATGGCATGGTCGTGGTCTTGAGTTTTCGGAGTAGGAACCCTAGCTTCTGAGCCTTGGGTTAGGTTTGTGAAGGTCGCCGGAGTAGAAATCGAGAGTTGGGTTGCCTCGAAGTGGCCGGAGTTGGCCGGCGTAGTGAAGCCGCGCCGCCGTGTCCGCCATTTCCGACGGCGAGCTCCGTCCGTCGCAATGCTGGGCCGGTGACTAGCACCAATCGACGCGGGGAGGTGAGAGGAGTCCGAGGGTAGTGATGGTTTCACCGGAGAGGACGCCATCGGCGAGCTCCGACGAGGTCAACGACCTCCCCTGCTCTGTGTGTATGGCAGGTGGGGCCGGTTTGACTCAGGGGCCCGCTGGTCAGTCTCCTGTGTGCAATTTGGCTGGGTACCTGTAGCAGTTAGGTTTAGGTATTTTTGGTTTAATGTTTTTTCAGAAAATGTGTAAAGGGTTGTTTAATTCATATATGGAGTTGTATTAGTCTAAATAAGGTGAAATAAATTTTGTTATGTTTGTCTTGATGAGATATGTTTAGGAAAAATATGATATGTCCAGTTTCTGATAATTGTGTATGTAGTTATAATTAATTTATGTTTAGGCTGAAATCTTGTTAAATGCATAATAAACTGTGTATTGCTCAGAAAAATATGATTCTTATTTTGTTAAGTTTGTGTTGATGAGTAGTGTCTGGGAACAATATGATATGGGTATGTTCTGTGAGAAATGTGGGCAGTAGGAATTAAAATGATTAAATGCTATTTTCTTGTAGGATTTTTAGTAAATAGAATATAAAGGATTTGAGCCCCGGAGCATCTAACTCCCTACGGTTTGCAAAGTTATTTCAAATGAACCTGATATGTGTTGCATTAAGTTTATAGGAGTTAAATGCCGCCGTTGTTGCACTACTTACTATCCTTGCCCACCGCAATAAATATCTGAATATCCCAGTTTAAGTCTAGGTGCGATTATGCTTAGCCTGCTGTTTACACCAGATTTTGGGCTGAGGAAATTAATATTTTGTAAACATAAACGGCCGATTTGTTAAAGAAAAGGGTCGGCCTAGAAATATAAAAAGCTCGTATGAGTCGAAGGTGACCCGGAAGCTTCATGCAGACCAACACGACGGGCTTCGAAGACGTGTCAGACTCAACCAAGGAGTTCAAGTTCGGGTCATCTTTTATTTTTCCTTTTTTATAATCTACTCGTATTAGGGCAGGAGTCAATCGGGTTATAAATAGCTAAGAACCCAGATTTTGTAAAGGATCCTCAATCAATTAAACACAACCGGCCCTCGGCCAAAAACCCTAGGAGTAGGAGTAACGTAGATCTCGGCGAGACCTTCAATCAGGCAGGGCTGCATCGGCATCAACCGACCTCCGGTTTGCTTGTAAGTTTCACCAATGGTTTGTGTCATCGTGTAATAAGGCTGCATTGGCATCGACCAAACTCTTGTTAAGCTATGACATGACTAGTTATCGGTCTAAGCTCGTCTTTGTAAGACTGTCTTGACTCTGATCAATCTCTTACTTTAGTCGATCTTGGCTAGTTATCGGCTCTATTGGTTTGGCAAACTAATAGATTCATTAAGTTATCGATGTTGTTTTATGTTTTAATTTGTTTATTTACGTTTTAAACAACATCTTGCCCAATCAAGGTTGACAAAGTAGCCTACGCCTAAAGAATGCTTAGTATCGGCTGTTCTGAGGTTTACACGCTCATAACAGAGGAAATAGCCGATACAAGCCTCTCATCGGCTACTTTGCCAATCTTGGTTGTTACATGTTGTGCGTTCGAGATATTCGATAAAACCGTGATTTGATTTAAGAGCAGATAGATTTGATCTAGCATGTCTATTACGGCTGTATTTCCGAACCCCACTGATATATATGATAGATTAAGTCTGTTTTTCTTAGATTAAACAATGCTTTTGTCGGGTAGATCTTGTTCGTGCCTCATGGACCCTATATCGGCTGAAATAGCCGATCCAATTATGCTTTGTTCATAATATGTCCTTTCAAGTGGTTTGGAATCAACGGATCTACTTTATGCACGAGACGTGATCTAGCTTGATCATCATCAAGGCTGTATGGAGACACCCCCACTGTTTGTGTTTAAGTTATTTTATCGATCTATTTATTATTACGGCTGCATGGAGACACCCCACTGTTAATGAATAGAACTGCTTGTGCATTTAGTTGATACGTTGTTTTCATATCACTTGGACGTACATATAGATCTTTACTTATCAATGTCCTTTAAGCTTATCGGCTGTCTGTTTATTATAAATATTAATCTCACACATGTCATAGCCGTTATGCTTCATATCTTTTTCATCACTTTATATGCAATCTCATGGGAGTTGACTTTGTAGTCAATATCCTAAAGACAAATGGCTATATCAGAGCCGCATAATTTGGAACTGTCTGGCAACAAACCGGCAGGTTCCATGATTTGACGATCTTTTTCTTCTCCTTGTTAATTACAGGTCAAATTGACTGGCACGTCCGAAGTCGATTTCGCTGAGAATCGGCACCACCGCTTGCTGAAGGTCCAGGAGGTCAGGACTCGCTCCGTACCCCTCTGAGGACCGTGAGCCCGACTGTGTTGGCGCTTCCCGACCAAGATTTTGCGTCAACACATTCTTTTGGCACCCCCAGTGGGACCCAATCGTCTAAATCATGACGTTTAACAATGATGAAGTACTGCACGTGAAGATGGAGGACCTCCCAGAGGAAACTCAGCGCTTAATAGGAGAAACTGTCGATCAATACCGACACTTATGCTTACTGAGTTTCAGCAAGACTAGAGATAAGAAGGTCATTCAGAAAACCCATCTTCCGAGAGTGGTCTTCGATGGTCAGGCTGATCCAATGGTCCAAATCCAGCATAATGCTATGCAAGAAGTGATCAGCAAGGCGATGACGTCCACTTTGATGAACCATAATGAGGCTTTTCTCAACAGCCTCACAAATGCCATGAAAGAGGTTTTCAACATAGGTGGTGATAGAAGAGGTCCAACATATAATATTAGAAATAATCAAGGAGCTGGAACTTCTACTGGACCCCAGACCAATGGCCCAAATGGCAATGGAAATCAAATGATGATTAATCCTGGGGGCATGACACCGCAGCCAGTGCAACAACCGATTATGAGTAACAACATGTACTCATCGGCTACAAAAATAGCTCCTCGAGCAAGGCGTATCACAAGAGACATCAACACACTGCCATATCAAGGGAACGTAGCATCTGGTGATATCCCTCAGGGTTGTCATTATGTCTCTGACTTCTATACATTGGATGCTCAAGAAAACCCAGGGTATAATGGCAACACCTTCGAGGGGCAGAATATCGGCTATCAGAAGCCGATGAATCAGATTGACCAGTTGATGAATCAGGTGACTGACCTGGTTCAGAAGCAATTTAGCTTGATGCCAAAATCTACTGTGACTGGTTACAAAAAGTCGTATCCAGAATGGTTTGATCAGGTTGTTCTTCCTCCAAGATATAGAATTCCTGATTTTACCAAATTCACAGGAACTGGCTCAGTGTCAACCATGGAGCATATAACCCAATTCCTAGTCCAGCTCAGAGAGATTGGTGATGAACAAGCGCTCAAAGTCAGAATGTTCCCTCTCTCTCTATGTGGCTCGGCTTTCTCGTGGTTTTCATCTCTGCCACCCAATTCCATTCAGAGCTGGGATGACTTGGAAGATAAGTTCCATAAATATTTTAGCTTCGGGGTATTGGAAAAAGGCTTAGTGGATTTAATGGATACAAGACAAACTAATAATGAGTTTGGATGCCAGTACCTCCAAAGATTCAGAGAGATGAAGAATCAATGCTATTCCTTGACATTGCCAGATTCAAAGGTGGTTAGCATTGCAATTCGAGGATTGATACTTGCTATCAGATAGAAAATCGGCTTCGGTTGTAACAACATGGCCGATTTAGCTAAAAAAGTGGCAAGTATCACTACAAGAAATGTGTGGTTTTTTGACGTATTTAGTATGACAACAGGTCATAATGTCACTATATCATCTGATTTATGATATTATATTTTAGACATTTTAACTTAGTGACAATAAAAAGTTGTATGTCACAATAAATGTCATACACCCAGTCCAATTCCATCCAATGACGATATTTGCTAAGTCATGAGGCATTCTTTGTGTCATAAAGGTTAATTTACAAATGTCATCTATCTATATGATATATTATGTGTGTCACAAAATAATTTATTGATTTTGTTAAACATTGTTGTCCATGTTGGCATGTTGCGCAGCCACATGGTCGGGTAGATCTATATACCATTTTATTTTAATTGTTTTCACAACTTATTTTCGTCCACGTTGTTAAATCTGTACTTTATTATACATGCCTTACTACTACAGCAAAAAAATAAGCATCACAAAATTATCAAAATAGGGGTCTTTAAAAATACCAAAACACACAAAGCAGGATTGATCTTTTTAGACATAAATTCGGCCACGATAAAATTAGATTCACGTATTGTTTAATAAAATAATATTAAATATAGAAATAATGAGTGGTTTTTTGATCATGTGTGTAATTATTTCTTCTAAACTTAATTTATTAGGTTTGTGACCTGAAGAGGATACTTAGCAAAAGGAAGTGGAAAGAAAAAATTAATATAGAATATATTGATATGTATTTTAGAAATGGAAGAAGAGAAAAAGAAGGAAAACAAATTAAACGCAAACACTAACAAAAATGCAAAAAATAGCGTTTTTTAAGACTTATATCATAAAGATGAGCTTTTACCACTAGGCTATGAAGACACATGTGTTGGTGGGTTTTTTTTGTCAGTAAACATTATGATCTGAAGAGACGGAAGTTTTCTCAAAATTGGTCCGAACATGCGCTTGGCCGGGCTCAACACCGGAAGAAGCAGAGTACAATCCGTGTGGAAAATTTGTCGAAAAAATAACCAACGTTGATCTGGAGGTCCGTAAATTTCTAAAAAAAAAAATTAAGTAAGTAGAGGCTTGAACCGTGGACCAGCTAGTTCACATGTGGCTCCAGACGGGGTAGTCTTTAAGCGACTTGGCCCACATGCTTGCACGAGCCGTCATACGGAGGCTCCGACCATTTTGGTTTCGGATGATGAGAGCCTTCTGATCAATATGGACGGCCGAGATTGCACAAGCAGAGGTTAAAACACCCACCTTGCATCCCCTTCAAACCCTAGTTCCTTTTTCCTCCCCTAGCAGCGGCGGCGGTAGCAACGGCGGCGGTAGCGATATGCCCCTGCCCTTGTTCGCGGAGCGTGGGGTCGGCCATCTGGAGCAAGCACTCGTGCTCCTCGACGGCCACCAGCCCCGTGTGCCATTGACCCAACTCCACCTCCGAGTAGACCCGCCCGGAGAGCAGCTCCAGGAGCACCATGCCGAAGGCATACACGTCCCACTTGGCCATGGGCCGTAGGTTCTTTAGGCACTCGGGCGCCTGTTACGGCGCCAGGGCCGACGACGACACCGACATCACCTCCGCGGCGACAGACGCCGACCCGCAGGGGCTCGTGCCCGGCCGGAGCATCTGGGACAGGCCCCACAGGCTGCTCGTCGAGTGCATCTACCGCTTGCTCCCGAACAGCCGCGCCGACGCGCCCGCGCGGTAGTGCGACGCCGCCTCACCCGACAGCAGCCGGTTCAGGCCGAGGTCGCCGATCCAGGGCTCCATGTCGGCGCCCAGCAGGATGTCGACACTGTATCTGTAATTAGTTTCCTTTTGTTATACAATTGTCGATTTTCCTGTTCCTATTTCAGAATTGCAATTGCTTTGTCATAGAATGCAGAGCATGTTTTCTATTTCTTCTCTCCCATATGTATATAATAAAAAACTATAGAGTGATGGATCATATTTCAGTCTACTCAGTCGGACTGATTTTCAGTAAAGGGTTGTGCACTTGTGCCATCATTGCATGTATGGAATCTATAACAAAAAATAATAGATACCCAAATCTTAATATTATATCATCATTCAGTCTGACATACAACTAAATTAGTCATATATCAGGTCATTTTGAAACGGATCTCAAATAACATTTCTTGTTGTTTATGCTCTGAACTCAGATACAGTGTGAACTTGCTAATTATTTTAGCATGGATAGATTAATTTGGAAGGCAGTGCTTAGATTAATAATTTTGTACATATATGATTAATTTGGTAAATTGATTTGCAAAGCAATGTTTAAGTTAATTAATTTGGAACTCACTTGTGCAGCATGAAGGATGTTAGTAGCTCAACGGCAGTCGATCACAGTTGACAGCAATAGGTTTCTCAACTCTCCGTTCTTCAAGTTGCAGCAACAACATCAGCTCGACGGTGGCTGAGTAAGCAGTGGTTGGAACTTCTGCAACTCAGTCAGCTCGGCATTGCATATAGCTTGGTTCTGTTCATTCTGTAACTCTAACAGAGACATCATCTAGGCCCTTTTTATTCTATAGTAAACAATCTTTAGATTAACTTGTGCTTTCTTTGTTGCTCTAGCCAAATATCTCATCTCAGTTAATGCATATGGCCATATGCTAGCACTTAAGTATTACTTAATTCATTCCTGTTGTTAAGTGCTTGTCAGTTTTTTTGCTAGCTGGATTCTGTTCATACATGTTTTGCATAGCAGCATCTGCGATTAGCTTGGAATGTTGCATAAGAATTGTTGTCTATTAGTCTCTCATGCACTGAGCTTTATAGAATGCTTGCACGTGTGTTGACAGTAGCGCTAGATCAACAACGGCATGTGTTGTTTTTCTTATTTAGCCTTTAGTTGTTTAATTAATTAGAACTTTTCTTATAGTCAGCAAATTAGTGAGTTTCCAGATGCAAGGCTTCTATTATTTTTCTCAGGTGTTGAGTATTTGGGTGTGCTCTCTTTGCTGTTGTTCAGTGCACACCGTCACCTGCAGCTTGAGCTGCTCTTAGTTTCTTGTTTATGCTGGGTCTCGACTCTATTGCAGTAGCAAAAGACAGCAGTTCTCTATTTTTCTATCAACAGCTCTGCAGTTTTCTCTCTAGTGCGTGACTAGCTTTTGCTCTGAATTTGTTTCTGTGCAGCAGGTTAGCCCATCGGCAGTGAGTGGCAATTCGTTCCGGCAGTTGGCAGCCTTGATTTTCAGATCAACAAGAGAAGCTATTCTTTAACAACAGCTGTTCTCAAATTTGCAAAACCATAGCATGTTACATTCAGCAATTCATTTATCTTATTTGGAATGCAACAGTGAAGGTAATTATCACACTCAGGCACACTCTTGCACGCTGGTAGCTAGTGATAATTTTACTATTTACTTGTTCATTTAGCTATCACTGTCAGTTTATTTTAAAACCATTAAATTTAGCCGCTTGCATTGGTTCAGTACAATAGTAGTGTTGTTCGGCTGTAGGTAAATTTTAGATTTATCTACTGATAAGTATTGTTCGGCTGTAGATAAATTTTAGATTTATGTGTTGAGTTTGGATAAAGTTATGTATAGTTACTTTCTTTCAGGTGATGATTTATGTTCAGATGAACTTGGGTAGCAGCAGGAATAGAAATCTAGAACTCCAGAAGATTTCTGTACAAGTACTTTCACTGTAATATAATATAAAGTGAGTATTGCATGTCCTCTCATTATTAGAATATTCTTATTTATAACACCTGAAGCATGACTTTCTTATTTATTCCAATGTTTAATCAGTAAAATGGTTCTTAGACATCGAAAAATTCATGGCTTGGTCTTGTGTATAGTGAACTTTTTAGAAGTTCACGCTTGCGGAAGTCAAAGTTCAGTTTTCTGTCTCATTATATCCCTTAGATATAAATCTATATATGTGACATTCTGTTACATGAGCAGTGAAACTTAGAAAATGCAAATTGGATGTATTTTTTAATGAAAAAATGAATTAGTTTTGTACACTGCAGTTGCTAATAGAATAATTTACAGCCCAATTCTATGTCATCATCAATTACCTGGATGCATACATATACTCTAATTTCGCACTTGAATATTTTTCTATCCCTTAGATAAAATCTGGTTCTGTTTTAACAAGTCTGTTACTGTGTAAATTTACTATCTTACATGATCATTCTATATTAATCCTTGCAGCCAGCCTTGCACTAGATCTGCTAACCTTTGATTTCTCACTCATGTGCAGGAAGCAACAATGCCATAAAAGCTTTCAGGATTGGTGAAGTTGAGCTTTTTTTATGATTTTTGTAAGCTCTTGAATAGGACTCGACCTGATGGTGGGAGATTTTGGTCTATATTTTAATTATGGATCATTACTTATATCTTAGTTGTGTACATTACAGTAGTCACTCTCTTCTGAACTTGATGAATGTAATAAAGTATGTTGATTTGAATTTCATTATCTAGTAATGTGTGTGTTTGGGTTGGCTCTGCCATGTAAGGCTGCAAACTATATGGGCCTTAATAGGTCATATTTCAATTTTATGACATTTTTTCTCTGCCATGTAAGTGCCATGTTAGCTATCTACATGGCATGTGTAATAATTTATGACAACAAACCAATGTCATAAACATATATGACACTAAAATTCATTGTCATAAGCTTGTGACAATGAATATACAAATGTCACAAAATCAATTTATGACGGTGGTTTTTTGACGTTTGAATTTTCGTCAACCGAATGTCACAAACGTTAAGTTGTGACATTAATTTCATATATTTTGACATATAAATAGAATGTCAAAAAACCACACATTACTTGTAGTGTATCGATGCCAAAAATCGGTACAATCAGGTCTTTAACCCCAAGAAAGCTTATAATACAGAAAGCCAATTCTTCCTGGGAGATGAAAAGACTGATTCAGAAGATGAAAGCGATGAAGAAGTGACTGTTGTAGACTGGGTTTGGAGAAACAATGAGTACATGTCATGGGCAAAGGTCAAAAGTACCGATAAAGATATGAAGTATAGCTTCGACATCACCAAGGCCGACAAGATATTTGACTACATGCTGGAAAAGGGTCAGATTAAGTTAACTGGGAATCATGCCATCCCATCGGCCGAGGAGCTTAAAAATAAAAGGTACTATAAATTTCATAATTCTGGTACTCATAGTACTAATGATTGTCGGGTTTTCAGAGATATGATACAGAGGGCAATCGTTAAAGGAAGAATTGGTCTAGAAAAGGCCAAAGGCATGGGCATCAACGACCATCCTTTCCCACAGAACATGGTAGCCTCAGCACCTCGGAGCGAGATCAAGGTGTTGACTTCTGATAAAACCAAGGCAGATGGAACAGTTGATCCAAAGAAGCAATCAACAGCCAAGGAGTATCAGGAGATGAAAGGAAAGAAGAGCAATGATCAACCTGAGACTTCAAAGGCTGTAGAAGCAAGAAGACGTCCAACTGTCAGGATCTAACTGAACAAGTGGCAACGTCAGAAGGAAAGGAGCCAAATGCAAAAGGAAAGAGATGAACAAGAATATCAAGAGTGGCTCAAAGAAGAAGAGTATATGAGGTCCCGGGAAGAAGGAAGACGCATTAGAGATGAAGAGAAGAATCATTGGGACTATGCCTTCTTCAGACACTGTTAGAATGAGGGTTTCAAACTTCCCACTCTTCGTAATTTCCCAGAATGCAGTGATCAATACCGAGAGTATAGGCAGTCGAGAGACAACCACTGATCTGTACATGAAAGATTGAAGTTTGGAAATACAGATCGGCGCATAAAAAAATGGAAATGTTCATAATCGGCTTGGAGCAAGATTAGCCGATCATGATCATCCTTGGCAAGAGGGGCAATGGTGTCCTGGTGGTTTAACCAAAAGCCAGAAGCAACGGGTTCAAAGGTTGAGAAACGATGAAACCCAGAAGAAGAAATCCAAAGTCTGGCAAGTGAAACAAATAGCCGATAAGGGGGAATCATCGGCTAACATCGCTGCTCTGTTCATGTTTCTTGCTGAGTTTAGATCCGCTGATCATGAAGAAGAATCTGATAATGAAGAAACAGTTGCTCAGTGTATCTATCAAACAGAAGAGGCCACATTTCAAAAACCTGAGAAACATTCTCATCTAAAGGCTTTATACTTGAAAGGGTTTGTTGATGGAAGACCTCTAAACAGTATGCTAGTTGATGGAGGGGCAGCAGTTAATTTGATGCCATATGCCACTTTTAGAAAGCTTGGTAAGACTACAAAAGATTTGACTAAGACCGATATGAGATTGACCGATTTTGCTGGCAACGTATCGGCCACTAAAGGTGCTATATGTGTTGAGTTAACAATTGGCAACAAAAGTATGCCGACTACTTTCTTTGTGGTCGATGCAAAAGGATCCTACAATGTGTTTCGTGGAAGGGATTGGATACACGCCAATTGCTGCATTCCATCTACCATGCATCAGAACGTGATTCAGTGGATCGGTGATACCGTGGAAGTGGTGCCGGCCGATTCGACTGTTAGTGTAGCCTATTCAAACCCTGATGCTTGGAATTTTGACAACGTGGAGTGCTTTTCCGGGAGGGTTCTCGAAGAATACTTTCTCAAAACAGCTGACGAAAGTCAACAGCCGATCTAAGCAATTGACTTCAAAAAATGTTCTAGAGGATTAATTTGCTAGCAATGATTCGCATCGATGCCAATGAACTAAGGCTGGTGTTGTGTCAGTCAAGATTAATACTTTTAGAATTAGATCGAGGAAATGACTTGTTGGATTTTATAGCCGATACTATGTATCGTCTTTAGAATAAAAATAGCCGATATGTATGTATCGTCTTTTGATTTTAATTGATAGCCGATACTAAAGAAGTATCGCGTTTAGAAAATTCATCAAAAGAAAAAGCTTTGGGAAGCTCAAGCAATGCAATGCAAAGAAATGTCACGCAAACGATATTTAACAGAATTATTCAGCCTGACGATGCAGGGGCAGACTTGTTGTTCAGATTTGTTCGGCCACCCGGCTGGATACATCAAAAGGAACATTAATGAAACAAAGTAATCTAGATGGAGCCGGATCAGGAGATCCTCCAGGTGTGACACCTCCGTCACGGCGAGCCCTAAGGGTTGGAACTCCTCCACCAACTCCCTGAAGTCCTCCCTCGTCCTGGCATTGATGAAGGAGGGAGAAACTTCCCCGGAGATCTCAGCACCACTGAGTTCGGCTCCGGCGAGGGCGAAGGTGGCGCCATGACAGATGGCGTGAAGGGCCAACTCCCTGATACGCGTCCCGACGTCATCCAGGCGCGCCTGCAGGTTGTCTCCCCACGCATTCACAAAGTCGGCAATCGCTGTGGCTCGCCCGGGGAGCCAATCGAGTTGTTGTTGGAGTTCTACAATTGGATAAAAGAGACTAAATTTCAAAGATAGCTGATTCAATCGAATCAAATAACAAATCGGCTAAGTATTTAAACAAGCAATTGCCAACAAATTCACTATTGTTGTTATACAAAAACAATCAAAGTGATGAGTGAAGGACCGAAAGTGCTACCAGAAAGCGACCAGAGGGGGGGTGAATGGGAGCTTCAAGTTTCTTTTCAGAAACTTGTTGCTACTGTTCGGAGAATCAACCCCAAAAGCAAACCTAGAGCTTGCAAGTGTCCACGACCCTAGATGTAGGGTGGATGCTTCCAAGAAGCACAATGGGACACTACACAACTCTAGAAACCTAACGCAAAAGCCAGAAATCAAAACTGACAACGTACGAGCGAACCGCAGATGAAACGGAGCAGAAACACCTGCATCAGATGCTGGCCTCCTCCCAATGGCCAAACACCGGAAGCGTCCGATGCAAACAGGACCTCTCGGGAACCTTACTGGACTGGCATTGGATGCTGGCTACAGTGATGCCCTACCATCCGATGTTTGACCCTCAGACGCTCCGATGGTCAGCGTCCGATGCTCCTTAGAAAACACTGTCAGATGACACGTGGCATCGGATGCTTCCGATGTGAAGAACACAGTATCCGATGGTCCCGACTTCAGCGTCCGATGCCCCCGAAACAACACTGTTCTTCCACAGATTCAACCCGATCTCCTCCGAATCAAAAGCTCTAAGGCTTAGACTTGGTATGAGGAGTTCCTAGAAAGTTAGTGAGCTATCCCAAAGAGATAATGGCTCAAACCTAACTCTAAATCGGTGAATCGAAAGAATTCGGGAGAAAAGGAGCAAAACTTGATTCGAAACGAAAATCGACCGATCTACTAGCTCGTGAGGTTAGAGGAGAATTCCTTCGGTGGAAAGATGCGCCTCACGATCTAGAACAACTCAGTTCAAACGGAATCGCAAAAGATGAACCGAGTAGGGAGATCGATCAACGAGAAAAACGTAGACAAAAGCAACCCGCGAAGAACAACACAAAAACGCGAATCACAGCCATGAATTTGCATCCGTGTGGCTACCACACGCTACAATAGTGAGATTACGGTCTCACTTCCTCAAAATCTCACGAACACAGAGGTATGATTGTCTTCTCTGTGGATCTCAGTTCGCTACAGCATAGGATGGGGAGAGCAAGAAAACCTAGAAGGCAAAATAGCAAATGACTGAGATAGGATGGGAGGTGGGTGTCTCCCTCTACTTATCCTAATTCTAATTTCCACTCTACCCCTAACTACTTACAGAGTGAACCAGCTAAACCCTAGGGTTATTCTGGACCAACTCATGGTAGGTGGTGATCCGACGGCCATGCCCGCACAACTGGTAGCGTTGCCTCGACGCAACCTCACCGATTGCCGCCACGTGCCGCCACCGCTCTGCTTGTCCTTTTCCTGGACTTCGCCCCCGGTTTTGAGGCCCAAACCGGGAAACCAGCCTTCACGACCAACCCCCGATTTTGAGGCCCAAACCGGGAAACCACCCATCCATCGCCTGAGTTTTGTGGCCCAAACTCAGAAACCCGCAGCGCCCAGGTTTTGAGGCCCAAACCTGGAAACCGTCCTCAGCCTAAGTTTTGTGGCCCAAACTCGGAAACCGACCGCACCCAGGTTTTGAGGCCCAAACCTGGAAACCGTCCACTCGGTGGTTTTTCTGTGGCTCAGCCACCAAACCAAGCCGTAGAGGGGATGCACCGCCCGTGCACCCCGTCCACCGACACGTGTCCCCAGATCCTCGACCCAAGCAACACCGTGCCCGCAAGTCTTCGCTCGTCGCTGTCCCAGGCTGTCAGCCACCACAGCTGATCCTCAGGCCACTGGTCCCTCAGTCCAAGCCTCACGTCCGCCCTTCGCCACTCTCGGTCCATCGGCACGGCACATCTCTACTTGACCTTCACCTTGCCTTCGATCACTGTATCCGTGCTCGACACCTGCACAACACAAGCCAAATAACATGCGCATTATCCCAGTTGACAATCACTCATCACTCGAGACTCGGCATACACTCATTTATCCGCAATCTCCCCCTTGATGAGTGCATTGTCAACTACCAACACAAATCATAATGGAATAGAGGAAGGAAGGAAGAGTGATAGAGAACTCGACCAAATGACCCAAAAGCATAACAAAGCCGAAGAAGGTTAAGTGGAAAGAGCAAGAGAACTTGGTCCCCAAAGACATGGGCAACGACTCGACGCAACCAAGCAAAGCAAAGCTAGCCCTCAAGAAGAGGTAGGATAGGCTCAACACCACTAGCGAGAAAGCTCGATACCAATTGAAATACCAATTGAAATTCAAGCAGAATAGAGCTAGCCCTCAAGAAGAGGCAGAACGGGCTCAACACCGCTAGCGAGAAGGCTCGATACCAACTGAAGAGCACAACGGCAAAAGCGCTAGTTCCTCAAGAAAGAGGCAAATGGCTCAACACAACTAGCTGCCAAAAATGCTCCGAGCCAATTAGAGACTTCAGAAAAGCTCCGAATCAATTGGAAAATCCAAAATCCAAAAAATCCGAGCCAGCTCAAAACTCCCCCTCCAATAGTGCACACAACCGGGAAATCTCCCCTGATCTTATGATTGGAGAGAATTTCTACCCCTTATGAATTTCTCCCCCTTATGATTTGGCAAATTTCTCCCCCTTAGTTGAAAATGCACTATCAAGTATCTCCCCTCCAAATGCATATGAGTCAAAATGCAAGTTAGCAGCTTCAAGAATATAGTCAATAGAATGAGAAGATGCTTGACAAAATGCTGATCCGATGACTCAACAATATGCACAGAGTGCTAGCAAAGGCTCAAACTGATCACCAAATACGAAATCTGAACATTGGAGCAAAATGAGCAGTTTTCCGCCAAAAAGGTATTCACCATCAAAATAGCACTAAACATGTATAGACAGGAAGTCAGACAAATGCTAAACATATATACAAGGTGAACTACCCCTAGCAAGGTTCAAACATCATGCTATAGAATGCAAAATAGACTTGTGTATTCAAATTTTATCAGAGTTGCAACGGTTGAATTACACAAGTTCAAATTTTAGCATGTGATTGCGAGAGGTTGAAAGTTTGTCATTGCCTAACTTTTCAACTGTGCGAAGCCTATGCAGAAGCAATCAGAAGCTTAAAGCAATAGTTTCGGTCATACACTACACAACTCAAGTTTTACTCAAAGTGCAATGAGAAACAGTCTCGATACTGTGATGTGCTGACAAGCAATCCCATCTCGATCTTTCCAATTCACTTAACTTGGTTCAAATTTAAAACAGAATATGAACATACCAAGCAAGTGAATGACTCAGAACTAGAGACATAGCAACCTAGCATATATGAAATGCACAAGTGATTTCAACATACTCTGCACATGCTAGATGCATATCTCAATGGTGAATATTTTCAAGTTTTATGTTCATTAAGCAGATTCACCATTCATAAAATAGCTCAGCTCACAACATGTATCAGTGATCAGAAAGAGCATAAGCTACAAGCATCATCATAAAGCATCGGAGCATACACTATACAGAGCATAGCCACATTCTAAAGATTATATACATGAAGCTCTGAATGTAAATATGCAAGATGAAATGCAAAGATGCATGATGAAACCAAAAGAAGGAAAAAAAGTTAGTCTATAAAACATGAACCAAAATGTTTCCCCCATCTAAAAGGGGAAACCCACACCAAGTTCACCTCTCAACCTAGCAAAAGTTGATTGGTCTAAAGGCTTGGTGAAAATATCAGCCAACTGATGATGAGTATCGACATGGCGAAGGTCGATATCACCCTTCTCATAGCGGTCTCGCAAGAAATGAAAGCGCACATCAATGTGTTTGGTCTCAGAGTGCAGCACGGGGTTCTTTGCAACGCTAATAGCACTCGTGTTGTCACAAAGCAAAGGAACGCGAGAAAAGCTCAGACCAAAATCACGCAAAGTGGCCATCATCCAAAGCAACTGGGAACAACAGCTAGCTGCAGCAACATACTCAACCTCCGTGGTAGACTGGGCAACGCTAGACTGCTTGCGAGAAGACCACGAAACAAGAGAAGAACCAATAAACTGACAAGTCCCAGAAGTGGACTTGCGATCAAGTCGGCAACCAGCAAAATCGGCATCGGAATAACCGCAAAGGGAGAGGGTGGAGGAAGCAGAATACCAAATCCCAAATTCTGGAGTGAAACATAAGTACCTCATAACGCGCTTGACTACCTGACGGTGAGAAGTGCGCGGCGATGACTGAAATCGCGCGCAAAGACACACCGCAAACTAGATGTCCGTGCGTGTCGCTGTCAGGTACAGCAGCGACCCGATCATACTCCGGTACTCCTTCCGGTCTATAGCTTCTCCATCCACATCCGCATCTAGGGCCGTCATGGTCGACATGGGTGTTCGAAGAGGCTTGGCCTCACCCATGTCGAACTTCTTCAGGATGTCCTTGGTATACTTACCCTGGTGCACAAACGTCCCCTCTCGGGATTGCTTGATTTGCAACCCGAGGAAAAATGTCAACTCGCCCATCATGCTCATCTCAAACTCTCTGCTCATTTTATCTGCAAACTTGGCAACCAAAGTGTGAGAAGAACCACCAAAAATGATATCATCCACGTAAATCTGGACCAAGAGAGTGTCATTGCCTTGCTTGAGGAGAAAAGCGTTTTATCCACACATCCCATTTTAAAACCCTTAGCAAGCAAAAAGGTTTTCAACCTATCGTACCAGGCTCTAGGGGCTTGTTTCAAACCATACAAAGCTTTGTGAAGTTTAAAAACATGGTTTGGAAACTTGGGATTTTTGAAACCAGGGGTTGTTTCACATACACCTCCTCTTCTATGTAGCCGTTTAGGAAGACACTCTTGACATCCATTTGAAAAAGTTTAAACCCTTTGGATGCAGCAAAAGCCAAGAGAATCCTAATTGCCTACAAACGAGCTATAGGAGCAAAAGTCTCCTCATCGTTTATCCCCTCCTTCTGACTATACCCCTAGGCTACTAGTCTGGCCTTGTTTCTCACAACATGGCCATCCTCTCCTTGTTTGTTTTTGAAAACCCATTTTGTCCCAATAGGGTGACACTCAAGAGGAAGAGGAACAAGAAACCAAACCCGATTTCTCTCAAAGTTTTCAAGCTCCTCATGCATGGCATTGACCCAATCCGGATCAGATAAGGCGTGTCCAACATCTAAGGGTTCAAAATCAGCAACAAATGCAGAATGAGCAAAGTGAGAGATTTGTTGTGACCTTGACCGAGTGACATGTTCGCTGATGCTGCCGATCATCTGTTGAGGCGGGTGTTGGCGCTGGATGTGTCGTGGCGCCTCCCGAGCTGAAGAGACCTCCCCCTCAACAGCAGTTGGTGCCTCCTCGGGTACAAAAGGTACCGCTCGAGGTGGCGGATCCCACGGTCCCCAAGTAGTCGAAGAAGAAGGATCGGGGCCGTGAGTGGTAGTAGAGGCCGCTCTTTGCGGCACAACAGGTGGAGGTGGTGCTGAGTCATCCATCCCTTCAGCACCCTCGTCCTCATCATCGAAAAGAGGCTCGCCAACCTCATGATCACCTGCACGCTCAAAACGAGAAGAAGGACAAACCATGGTCTCGTCGAAGGTGACATCAGATGTCTCCATGACTCGGTTAGTATCAAGGTTAAGTACACGATATGCACGATTATGAGTGCCATAAGCCAAAAATACACCGTCAGAAGATCGAGACTCAAATTTGTCCAGGTTGCCTTTCTTAAGTATAAAACAGTGGCAACCAAAAACTCTAAAATAACTCACCTCGGACTGTCTCCCAAAATGCAACTCATAAGAAGTCTTTTTCAAGAAAGCTCGGAGAAAAATGCGATTGGAAATGTAGCATGCAGTGCTCATAGCTTTGGCCCAATATCGCCTAGGAGTCCTATGCTCATCGAGCATCGTCCTGGCCATCTCAACAAGGGTCCGATTCTTCCTCTCTACAACACCATTCTGTGGAGGTGTGTAGGGGGAAGAAAACTGATGCTCTAAACCCAAAGAGTTACAAAACTTCTCAAAATCCGAGTTCTTAAACTCGGAACCATTATCACTACGGATAGCTCGCATTGAGTTCAAAGGGAACTCATTCTGAAGACGCAAAATCAGATTGCGAGCAAAAGAGAAAGTCTCAGTCTTCTCAGTCAAAAAGAAGACCCATGAATATCTCAAAAAGTCATCATCAACAACAAGCACATACCACTTCCCCCCAACCGAGCTCACCCGAGCCGGACCAACATGGACCATGTGCAAAAGCTCTCCAGGGCGCTTGGTCATGACCTGAGTCACTGGATGGTGGGGAGCGGCAACCATCTTCCCATGTCTACAAGAATGGCAAACAAGATCCTTCTCCATGCACAACTTGGGCAATCCTCGGATTAGGCCAAGTGAGCTAAGCCTTGCAAGCAAGTCGAAACTCAAATGTCCAAGTCTCCTATGCCACTTCCAAAGATCAGAGGAGGAAGGTCCAGCCACAAGACAACGAGAAATGCCAAGACTCCGAGAAGTTTGCACGAAAGACTTTCCCAAAGGGCGAAATCAAACACACAAGATTGCCCTGAGGATCCAAAATACGACTGAGATTCGGCTTAAAACGAATCTCATAGTCATCATCGAAAAGTTGCGAAACAGAAAGAAGGTTAAAATGCAAGTTACAAACAAGAGCAACATCGCGCAACACAAAGTGCTCATTAACTCGCACTGACCCACGAGACAACACTTTACCTTTGCTATTGTCGCCGAAGGTGATAAACTCCTTTCCGGCGATCGGACTAAGACTGGAGAACCACTTGGCATTTCCGGTCATGTGTCTCGAACAACCGGAATCCACCAACCAAACGTTCTCCAATCGTTTTACCTACATCAATAAAAAGACATAGGGTGAGCATACAGTCCAACACTGTGGTTAGTGAAGTAGGGAGAATACCAGTGTTGGGCCGGCTGCTCAAAAGAACGGTTAGCAGAAAAACCATTCCTAGCACGCCTACGGGAAGAGCGATCACCACGTAGAGGAAAACGTGGTCTGCTAAGGGAGGAGCACCCATCGCGATACTCAAAACGCGGTGGAGGGAAACGCTCAACTACAAAGCCACCGCCACGGGGTCCATAGCCTACAACTGCAGGCTCCCGCCGGGCACGTTCTCTTCGCGACCTAGGCCTAGGAACTTGAGGCTTTGGGCCTCTAGGCCTAACAGCACGCCTCTGAACATTCGGCACATGTACATCATGGAAAGGATGGTACATGTCTGTGTTGTTCATCTCCTTTGCACGGCGCGTCTCTCTCTTGCGCCGAAAGCAAAACTCACTCAAGTGTCCATCTCTCCCACAGTGCTCACAATGGTACCTCATCGCTCTCATAGGGGGATGTTGGTACTCACAGTAGTGGGTGTGGAACACTTTGCCCTTCTGTGGCATAAGCTCCTCTTAGATAGGTGGCATTGTGTCTAGCTTGTTCTTGAGATGGTTTGGTTTTGGAGCCCATGATTGTTTCTTGGGTGGAGCTCTCGGAGGTTCAACAAACACTCCATCCTTGGTGTTAGGCTTGAGAGGCTCTTTGGGTGGAATCTTAGTAAGCTTGGGAGTAGTGGTGGAGTTGGGCTTCAAACATGGGTTAAGACCACTCGACTCTCCAATCTTGCCAAAAGATGAACCATCAACACCCTGAGCAAAACCTACACCTGGACCTCCAACAGCGCGCTTGAACTGGGAGATCATCATCCCAAGCTGCGGCTCACCACTAGACACCCATGACAAGATGGTCCGAAGGTATGTGTTTTCCTCCTCGGTTTGCATCTTGTCATGCTTCACATTCGCAATCTCCATCTCCAAACCTTCACACAGAACACACCTAGCCACACAAGTGCTACCCGAGCTGGCCTCTTCAAGAGACACGATCTTGGCATTCTTCTCTGCCAACTCGGATTGCAAGCCCGCACAGGACTTGCAAGCACCCAACAGCGAGGATCTAGCCTTAAGCTCATCCACCTCTCCTATCAACACGACATACTTACTCCTCAAAGTGAGAAGATCAGTCATGTGTGTGGTGCACATCTCGCACTCACCCTCCTCAGAGACAACTACGGTGGACTTGGAAAACTCAAGCTCCTTCACCGTATCCTCCCACTTCTTCCTAAACTCCTTCCGCTCTCTAGCAGCGCGCCTAAGAAGCTTGTCTTGACTAAGAAGGGCGGCAGTAAGTTTCTCGACCTCAGCAGAAAGCTTGGTGGGGGTCAGAGATACCTGGGAGGTGTCGTCGTCGTCATCATCCCGAGGGGTCTCCTCCAGCTCGTCGTCGACCTCCTTGCCGAGGGCCATGGTGCAGAAGCCCTCGTTGTCGGCGAAGAAGCAGAGGCCATTCAGCTTGTCCTCGATCCTCTTCTTCTTCTCGGACTCGTCGTCGCTTGAGGAAGCGGAGTCATCATCTGAGTCGTCGATGTCGCTGAGCGTGGCGAAGAACGCACGCTGCTCAGCATGGGCCTTCTCCAAGTACTTCGTCTTGATGTACTCCTTGTTGAAGCCGCCCTTCCGCTTGTGCTTCACGGGGACATACTTCTCCTTGCGCTTGCCGGAGTTGTACTTATGCCCATGATCCGCCTTGCTGAAGACTTGCTTGTTCTTCTTCGGGCAATTGGCGATGAAGTGGTTGGGGTCACCGCACTCGAAACAACCCGAGCGTCCTCCTTCGCGGCGACGGTTCATGCGGTTGTTGTGAAACCGCGAGAACCGGTTGGCGAGCAAAGCTAGCTCGTCATCCCCCATGAACTCCAGCTACTCCTCTAGGACAGAAAGAAGTGAAGAGAGTGCAAATGCTCCAGAGGGGTTAGCAGAAGAGCCAGAAAGCAAAGCCATCGACGGGCCAGAAGGATTTTCATAAGAAGCCTTGCCATGACATCAATCTCACTGGACTTGAGCTTACTGAAGAGCTCGTCGCACGTGAGGGTCTCATAGTTAGACGATTCAATGATCGCCTGAACCTTGGAATCCCACACCGAGCGATCAAGGGTATGTAAAAGCTTCAAAGCCCTCTCATGATTGTCGAAAGGCAACAACTCCTTGTTAGCCCTCATCCTGTTGACAATCACCTGAAAGCGAGCGAATAAACTTTCTATGCTCTCGCCAGGCATGTGTCGAAAGTTCTCATACTCCCGCTTGTGCGACTCGTAGAGACGGGATTTGACTTGAGTAGTTCCCTCATGGAAACGCATGAGGGTCGCCCAAATCCCACGAGCCGTGGGGAGATGAGACACGCGATCAAACTCAGACATGCTCAAACAGGAGAAAAGAGCATTACGGGCTCGGCTATTGGCATCGTGCTCATCAATCTGATGCTGAGTTGCACGAGCAGTCATGACCACGTAATCTGCAGAGTTGCAAATATCCCAGACAGAAGCACCCATGCTCTGAAGATAGGCCGACATGCGTATCTTCCAATACACATAGTTCGTCCCATCAAAAAACAGCGATTTGCCCACGCCGCGATCCATGTCGCCTTCTATGGATCTGAAACCGGCTAAGGTGGAAGATCCTTAACTCGCTCCGGTACCAATTGAAGGACCGAAAGTGCTACCAGAAAGCGACTAGAGGGGGGGGGGGGGGGGTGAATGGGAGCTTCAAATTTCTTTTCAGAAACTTGTTGCTACTATTCCGAGAATCAACCCCAAAAGAAAACCTAGAGCTTGCAAGTGTCCATGACCCTAGATGTAGGGTGGATGCTTCCAAGAAGCACAGCGGGACACTACACAACTCTAGAAACCTAACGCAAAAGCCAGAAATCAAAACCGACAATGTACGAGCGAACCGCAGACGAAACGGAGTAGAAACACCTGCATCAGATGCTGGCCTGCTTCCGATGGCCAAACACCGGAAGCGTTCGATGCAAACAGGACCTCTCAGGAACCTTACTGGACTAGCATCGGATGCTGGCTACAGTGATGCCCTAGCATCCGATGTTTGACCCTCGGACGCTCCGATGGCAACGGAGGCTCCGATGGTCAGCGTCCGATGCTCCTTAGAAAACACTGTCAGATGACACGTGGCATCGGATGCTTCCAATGTGAAGAACGCAGCATCCGATGGTCCCGACGTTAGCGTCCGATGCCCCCGAAACAACACTGTTCTTCCGTGGATTCAACCCAATCTCCTCCGAATCAAAAGCTCTAAGGCTTAGACTTGGTATGAGGAGTTCCTAGGAAGTTAGTGAGCTATCCCAAAGAGATCATGGCTCGAACCTAACTCCAAATCGGTGAATCGAAAGAATTTGGGAGAAAAGGAGCAAAACTTGATTCGAAACAAAAATCGACCTATCTACTAGCTCGTGAGGTTAGAGGAGAATTCCTTCGGTGGAAAGATGCGCCTCACAATCTAGAACAACTCAGTTCAAACAGAATCGCAAAAGATGAACCGAGTAGGGAGATCGATCAATGGGAAAAACGTGGAGAAAAGCAACCCGCGAAGAACAACACAAAAACGCGAATCACAGCCACGAATTTGCAACCGTGTGGCTACCACACGCTACAACAGTGAGATTACGGTCTCACTTCCTCAAAATCTCACGAACACAGATGTATGATTTTCTTCTCTGTGGATGTCAGTTCGCTACAGCAGAGGATGGGGAGAGCAGGAAAACCTAGAAGGCAAAATAGCAAATGACTGAGATAGGATGGGAGGTGGGTGTCTCCCTCTACTTATCTTAATTTTAATTCCCACTCTACCCCTAACTACTTACAGAGTGAACCAGCTAAACCCTAGGGTTATTCTGGACCAACTCAGGGTAGGTGGTGATCCGACAGCCACGCCCGCACAACTGGTAGCGTTGCCTCGACGCAACCTCACCGATTGCCGCCACGTGCCGCCACCGCTCTGCTTGTCCTTTTCCTGGACTTCGCCCCCGGTTTTGAGGCCCAAACTGGGAAACCAGCCTTCACGACCAACCCCCGGTTTTGAGGCCCAAACCGGGAAACCAGCCGTCCATCGCCTGAGTTTTGTGGCCCAAACTCAGAAACCCACAGCGCCCAAGTTTTGAGGCCCAAACCTGGAAACCGCTCGTGTTTTGTGGCCCAAACTCGAAAACCGGCCACACCCAGGTTTTGAGGCCCAAACGTGGAAACCGTCCACTCGGTGGTTTTTCTGTGGCTCAACCACCAAACCGAGCCGTAGAGGGGATGCACCGCCCGTGCACCCCGTCCACTGACACGTGTCCCTAGATCCTCGACCCAAGCAACACCGTGCCCGCAAGTCTTCGCTCGTCGCTGTCCCAGGCTGTCAGCCACCACAGCTGATCCTCAGGCCACTGGTCCCTCAGTCCAAGCCTCACGTCTGCCCTTCGCCACTCTCGGCCCATCGACACGGCACGTCTCTACTTGACCTTCACCTTGCCTTCGATCACTGTATCCGTGCTCGACACCTGCAAAACACAAGCCAAAGAACATGCGCATTATCCCAGTTGACAATCACTCATTTCTCGAGACTCAGCATACACCCATGTATCCGCAATGAGTTGGGAAAATGTACCAACAACTCTGGCGTCGGACGCCTCTAAGTGCTCAAGAGCACTTTTGAGGCGAGCGCGGAGGACTTCCCGTTCCTCCACCCGGCGGGTGGTTCGACGGTGCTCCTCCTCCAGGAGGCACCGGGTGTCGGTGACGCCCCGGATGAAGGCCCATGCTCCATCGTCCAATGACAACTCGTACTCCGACGGGGGTTGGCTGGGGCCTTGGTCGGCTGCCAAAGGAGAAGGACTGCGGAAAAGTTAGGGTTTTTCACCGGGTAAATGAAGGACTTCGAAGCACAAGAAGGTGTTAGGGAAAGAAACTATTACCCAAGTACGCGGCGACGGGTCGCCGGAGGACCATCTACAGACTCCGATACCTCCGCAGGGCGTTTCCCATGGTTGTCCGCCATTGCTTTGGCCGCCGAATGAGGAAGAAGAGCAGTTGGTGAATGAGAAGAGCAAAGGCCGAAGAGTGAGGCAATGAATGCGTGGTGTGTTTGAGAAGTCGGCATTTGGTATTTATGAGTAAGACTCGAGAAGGTGAAAAGGCGTCTGCTCAGAGGCACCCTTAGATTCGGATCCTAAGGTGAATCGACTAAGTAAGCCGTTTTGATACTAATCGGCTAAAGGGCAAGTCGTCTAGATGATATCAGCTGAAGATAGCTGATAGAGCTTCGAGTATTAAATGAAAACAGAGTATCATGATGCCAGTGAAGCAATGTAGAATGTTTACAGAGGAAGAACTAAAAGTCAGAGATTACAGATAAGCAGAATTACATATTTAGCAAAGACTTCAGTGCACTTAGAGCATTCAAGCGGATAGCATCTACTTCATTGATCTCTTTCCGATCTTCTTCAATGGAACCTGGGATCGGTTTCTTCTTGGCTTTGATGTCCTGAAGCTCACCATGAAGGGTTGCTATCTTTTTCTTATGATCACGAAGAGCAATAGAGATGTTCTCCAGGTTATCCTTTTTCAACTTGATCTGTTCATCGATAGCTTGAAGCCTGCTCAGCAGTTCGTTCCTCTTGATTTCCAGAGATGATAGATTGCCGATAAGAAGAGTAGAGTCTGAATTTAGTTGATCTATGACGTTCTTTTCGATAACCATATCAGAAATATAGCGCTGTTCGCGTGCTGGCAGATGTATTTGAGCCTCTCGTGCCCTGAATTTGGCTTTGACTTTGGAGAACCTTGGCTCAAGGAATCCTATGTGGGCAACAGAAGACAAAGTTTCTTTCAGATCTCTTGGTATGCTATCTTTGATCAGATCGAAGATGTCCCTGACTCCCTTTGCATCCTGCATCAAGTCGGCTGTGTTGACCTCCAGAAGGGGGATTAATGTTTGAAGCCGAGTCTTGATTTCTTCAGGTAGATCTCCTGAGGATCTAGCTGCAGAAGCTTCCTCTTCATCCATGTAATCTTTCAAGTTAAAGGGCATGGTAGGGGAAGAAGGCTCTCCTTGTTCCTACAGAGACAGGTGTATGAGTAGTCACAAATAAGGAGATATTGAATTGAGAAGTAATGATTGAACACCTGGTCAGATGGGCTGATTTGAGGATCTGGGATAGTTGAAGAAGGCTCGGGAGGTATATCTAAGAAATAGATTTTCATCAGTTTTTCGAGAACATTCACTGAAGAAGATGGAACTATCAGCCAAAAGATATACCTGGTTGAGGGGGTTCTTGATCAATGTTAGGAAGAGGAGGTGCTTCAGGGTCTACATTTTGAGCATCCACCTGCTCCTGAGGCAACTTAACATTATGAGTGTCGGCCTGTTCTCAGAAATTAGAGGATAAAAAGATTACAGACTTGTTGATGGGAATAGGGAAAAAGCAGATTTTTACCTCGGTGTCGACATTCTCAATCAAGGATTGGCTGCTACTAGAAGTATCTTTCTTCTTCTTTATAGATACAACCTTGGCAGTTGGCTTGGCAATCTTTTGCTTCTTAGAAGAGCCAGCTTCCTTTATAAAGGTGCTGAGGGTTTGATCATCTGAAGCATCAGGAGCTTTCCTCTTCATCAAAGTCTTGATGGTGGGAGCGTCACAACCAATCCTTGGATTTGGGCACCATATGTTATAGTTTATTTCTGGAGGATTCAAAGTGACCAAATCCTGCAAAAATTTGGCATATATCAGAAGTGAGCAGGTGGTAAAGATAAGGAGTTTGAAGACGAGTTGAGTTATACCTCATCAGTTTCCTGAAAGTCTGAGTCCAATTTCAGATAGTAAGTGGCCACAACCTCACTGAAAAGATGGGTGATCCATTGCTGCCACCAGTTCTGGAAGGGGATTGAAGAAAAAGGTCTGCAATCCCATTCCTTGACCATCTTCAGGGAAACAGATTTTTCTAGTTGGAATATTCTGTCATACTCTAAGGCAGAATCTACTTCTTCCCTTGGCCTGAGTTTATCAACAAAATACAGGGATGGGGGCACTTGACCAAAACCAATTTGTCTGGCTGCCATGACAGGATCATAAAATTCATAGGACATGGGAGGTTTTTCTCTACCATGCCTAATCTCAGTTGGCAGGAGACAAGGTTTCATAATTTGACACAAGATCTTTAGACTCTCATTATCACATTCCCTTTGGAACCTAAAGGTGTATGGGTTCTCAAAATCTGTGATATCTGGATATTGGAACCAGTTGAAGATGGCAGCAGGGAATCCCTTGTAGAAGATCTTGAAGAAGAAGCTAGCTGGTTCATCAACAGATATTATAGCAGCAGCTTCTCCAAATGAAGTACACCTTCTCACTTTGGCATTATCAGCCAATGATCCTTCTTGGTTATCTGGATATAATTCTGGGAAAGATAAGGTTTTCAAGTCTGGGGTTACCAACCTATGGAGATGAAGGTTAAGCCAGAGTTGAAGCAACCACCAAGGACCTTTTATTGATGGGATGTCTTCATTTTTCATCAAACTCTGGGCTACTTTATTCAACATGTTGTATAGAGCCCCCAGAAGGTACTTTCCCAGAGGTATATCTGAGGTCACAGGCAACTTTTCTGCCAGAGCCAAGAAATTGGAAGTTGGACCACAACTCTGACCAGAGAACAGGTACTTCTCCAGCCACATATTCAGAAAGATAATGTGCTCTGGTTCTGAGACATTGGACTGAGGAGTATTGAAGGTGGCAATATAGTTGGCCCAGCCACTAGGTTTTCCAAGCTTGATGGAGGGCTTGTTTTGGAGATTGTAAGGGTTAGTCGATCCAACGATGTTTAAGCCGGACAGCATGTGCACATCAGCCAAAGTTGGCGTCATAGGGCCCTTCTTGAACATAAAGGTGTTGAAGGTACCAGACCAAAAATAGCAGGCAGCCTTTAGCATATGCTCATTTTTCTTCATATCAGCCAAGGATAGGGTGATACACTGATCTAGACTACGATGAACCCAATCTGACTTCTTCTTGGCTCCCACCTTAATCAACCAGTCCCTCCAACTTGGAACAATCGATGGCCAGTTCCTGAGAGGAGTTTTTCCCCAGTGCTTTGAAGAAAAGTCTAAATTCTTAAAGGGAATTCTCTGGGTTTCGGCAGTAATGACTTTAGTAGGATCAAGATTGCCTACTGGACCGAGAAAGAAATTATCCGGATTATCCTGAACCGGGATGAGGATCTGGTCATGAAGCACCTGAAAGATCAAAATTTGGGGGAGAATGTAAAGATGGAGATTCATTGGAGAAGAGGTATGATAAGGGATCTGAAATTTACCTCAGGGATGGAATCTTGAGTCGCCATTTGATCTGCGGAAGTGCCAAACTTGAGCTCTCAAGATTTTTTGCTTGGAATCAAGTGGCGGCGGGCTTCTTTGAAAGTTAGGGTTTGAAGGTAACCTTGGGAAGAAGCAATAACGGTTGAGAAGAAGACTCGGCTGATCGGCTAAGAAATAAGGCTAGTCGATCGGACCTTAAGAAAAGGAGAATAACATTTTTGGAATAAAATAAATTTCATCCCAAAATTGGGGAGCATGTGTTTACACCAGATTTTGGGCTGAGGAAATTAATATTTTATAAACATAAACGGTCGATTTGTTAAAGAAAAGGGTCGGCCTGGAAAAATAAAAAGCTCGTATGAGTCGAAGGTGGCCCGGAAGCTTCATGCGGACCAACACGACGGGCTTCAAAGATGTGTCGGACTCGACCAAGGAGTTCAAGTTCGGGTCATCTTTTATTTTTCCTTTTTATAATCTACTCGTATTAGGGCAGGAGTCAACCGGGTTATAAATAGCTAAGAACCCAGATTTTGTAAAGGATCCCCAATTAATCAAACACAACCGACCCTCGGCCAAAAACCCTAGGAGTAGGAGTAACGTAGATCTCGGCGAGACCTTCAATCAGGCAGGGCTGCATCGGCATCGACCGACCTCCGGTTTGCTTGTAAGTTTCACCAATGGTTTGTGTCATCGTGTAATAAGGCTGCATTGGCATCGACCAAACTCTTGTTAAGCTATGACATGGCTAGTTATCGGTCTAAGCTCGTCTTTGTAAGTCTGTCTTGACTCGGATCAATCTCTTACTTTAGTCGATCTTGGCTAGTTATCGGCTCTATTGGTTTGGCAAGCTAATAGATTCATTAAGTTATCGATGTTGTTTTTTGTTTTAATTTGTTTATTTACGTTTTAAACAACATCTTGCCCAATCAAGGTTGACAAAGTAGCCTACGCCTAAAGAATGCTTAGTATCGGTTGTTCTGAGGTTTACACGCTCATAACAGAGGAAATAGCCGATACAAGCCTCTCATCGGCTACTTTGCCAATCTTGGTTGTTACATGTCGTGCGTTGGAGATATTCGATAAAACCGTGATTTGATTTAAGAGCAGATAGATTTGATCTAGCATGTCTATTACGGCTGTATTTCCGAACCCCACTGATATATATGATAGATTAAGTCTGTTTTTCTTAGATTAAGCAATGCTTTTGTCGGGTAGATCTTGTTCGTGCCTCATGGACCCTGTATCGGCTGAAATAGCCGATCCAGTTATGCTTTCTTCATAATATGTTCTTTCAAGTGGTTTGGAATCAACGGATCTACTTTATGCACGAGACGTGATCTAGCTTGATCATCATCAAGGTTGTATGGAGACACCCCCACTGTTTGTGTTTAAGTTATTTTATCGATCTATTTGTTATTACAGCTGCATGGAGACACCCCACTGTTAATGAATAGAACTGCTTGTGCATTTAGTCGATACGTTGTTTTCATATCACTTGAACGTACATATATATCTTTACTTATCAATGTCCTTTAAGCTTATCGGTGTCTGTTTATTATAAATATTCATCTCACACATGTCATAGCCGTTATGCTTCATATCTTTTTCATCACTTTATATGCAATCTCATGGGAGTTGACTTTGTAGTTAATATCCTAAAGACAAATGGCTATATCAGAGCCGCATAATTTGGAACTGTCTTGCAACAAATCGGTAGGTACCATGATTTGACGATCTTTTTCTTCTCCTTGTCAATTACAGGTCAAATTGACTGGCACGCCCGAAGTCGATTTCGCTGAGAATCGGCACCACCGCTTGTTGAAGGTCCAGGAGGTCAGGACTCACTCCGTACCCCTCTGAGGACCATGAGCCCAAGTGTGTTGGTGCTTCCCGACCAAGATTTTGCGTCAACACCTGCTTAGACCAGTAAAAGTCGGGTGATTTCCTGTCTCCCGCATATAGGTGGATACTGATCATGACTAGCCTGGTGCTATCATGGAGATAACCATGTGATAATTAATCTGAGACTGGGCGGGATGTAGGAGCAGCAGGACATGGGTCTTGTGTGCTAGTAGTCTCCCGTCTGTGTCGTATAGGACCCGTTCGGGAAGCGCCCTTCAGTCAAATTGAACGCGTCAATCACTTAACGGAGTAGGTAGGAGTACCTCCCGTGAAGCCGAGTAAGGTTATTCGAGCCGGAGATGGAGATGTTGACGGCTAACACCTAGGGCCTCAGCTGTACCGTGGGCAACTATTCTGAGCAACCTGGCATGGTCCGAGGGCAGGCGGAGCCTGATCGACCTGGCATGACCATGGGCAGCTATAGCTTGAGCGACCTGGCACTGAGATAACCCCCGGTGTAGAAGGGCCCATGGCCATCCCGCGAATCGTGTTCTCGAATTTCCTGAGTGGCAGCCGACGGCTACCGCGCGCAGGTGTGATCGGGCGAGTGTGCAACATTTTATCCCCAGCTGGGTAGGAATCGATTATAATCGCCATTGCTCCTGGACAGTGAGTAACTTGACTGACATTTGTTACCCGTAGAACGTATGGAACTAAAGATGGTTATGATGTGGAATCTGAAAGGCTATTGATGAAATAGTCACTCTTGCTTGATTAACTAGCCAAGTGATTGCTATAGATCAGGTGCAAATCTAGTAAAATAGCACTAATTATAAAAGTGACCGCCAACACCTCACTTGCGTTTTTACTTCAAAGAGCTTTCATGCAAAGGGTATGAGTAGCCAGCCCCACATATAGCCTTCATGATCCTTGGAGTCCCATTATTTATAATTTACGTCGGGTAAGTCTAGCTGAGTACCTTCTTGTACTCAGGGTTTTATCCCTTGTTGTTGCAGATGGACAGTGCTTCTATGGCTACTGCGGGAACTGCTTGTACCCTGTTACGGGTCATGATTAGACCATGGGCATGGTCACCTCTTATCCTTACCTGATGCTTTTGTTGGACTGATCAGGCTTATGGCACCGTATTGTGAACCAGTGAACTCATGTTTTAAAACTATGTTGCTTCCGCTACTATTTCCAAACTATGGTTTGTAATATTGTTTTGAACTCCGATGTATTTGAATTATGTGCAAACTGTGATGTAACTTGTGGACATATTCGCTGAACTAGTACGGTCTTGGCTGTTGTTGAAATGATTTGGAATCCTTCGAGATTTCTGGACTACCGAGTTTGTACGAGCTTAAGTACATGTTAATCTTTGTGAAAGCAGAGGTTTCGGTGCTTAATCTGGTATAAATTGGTCAGTTCTATCACAGCTGGCATCAGAGCATAGTTTAGCGTTACTGTTCATAAGTGTATTTGAAAACCAATAATTTCCAATAAGAATTGTAGTTGCCAAAACTTATAGCTATAATAGGACCTGAAAATCTCAAGGATAAAAACTAAAGTATGCTAGTGATCAAGTCCGTATGCCCAGTAGGATCTTAGGTGGCTATTTAAGTTCTAACTTGGGGGTCATGCATCATGTTTAATTTCTGTTGTTACTGTCGTCCATACGGCAAGGGTGAAATTGTTTGGGTGCTATTCTTCGGAATAGTAATGTATGGATCAATTTGCCTCTACGCCAAGGTAATAAGTGAGTTGTGAGAGCATGATTGGACAACCGCCGATCTAGGGGTGTGCTAGATTGGTACCGGAATATATACCTGTTACACACAAGTATATTTGAAAGTACTTAATTATGGGAGTATTAAATTTGATGGGTGCATATACTACTTACGTGTATACTGGGTGTGCACCTAAGTTAGTATTAGATTTAATTTCAGCAATGCATAATATTCATACTGTGGGCAAAGCTGAAGTGATTTTCTGCAGGTACGCTAACTTGCAAACGTATAGTACGTCTAGTTAACGCTATGAGTGAACGTGTATGCCACCGTCTAGCCGCTAGTTTGATAGACAGTGAGGACGTATGCTACGTGCATGCATCATGATCATACAATCTTGCATTAATCTTACTTCCTTCCTTATGTTATCCGTCCCGTTTTCCTAATAAAAGTTGTTCTCAACTAATTAAAACCTATGTGGATAAACTTCTTACAGATGGCTCGTACCAAGCGCACAGCTCGTAAGTCAACTGGAGGCAAGAGGCCTAATTACATGTTGGGGTCATGGACCGCTGAGGGATCAGAGGACTTCTTGGACGAGTTTGGCATGCCTACCATCCTTTGGAGGGTGCTGCACTTAGTTGGATACCAGGAGGGTCAGGAGCCGCAGTACGACTGGCATAGCGTACAGATCTCTGAGGACCGCCACATGTACACGGTGGAGGTGGAGGTGCCTAGCCATGACGAGCAGGATCACGTCTGGTGTCGTTGAGTGTTCGCACTGCAGGGTAGGACCCCATGGGATGGAGCGAACAGAGTTGCCTACACTGTTCTCCGGAACATTATGGAGGATCACCCGGAAGTGGTTGCCCAGGCTACAGCTAGTATCTTCCCGACAACAGATCCCTACCAGTCGGTGTGGCGTCAGCCGGGTGCCGCCGTACTTGAGGCCAGTTCGCCTGAGAGGGAGCATTGTGCCGGACCAGCCGGGAGTGCTATGGCTGCACTCATGGCTACCTATGGATGTCTATCACGCAGCTATGATCAGTTGGACCACATCCTCAGTGAGGAGATGGCTGCACAGCACCGGAGGCAGCAGGAGCATACCACAGAGATAGACCGTCTTACTACAGAGCTAGCACGTATGACTATGGAGAGGGATCAGGTACTTCATAGAGAGCAGGAGACCGCCCACCAGCTCAGTATACAGCAGGAGTCTGCGACCTTCTTGGCCTTGGTCATGAGGGAGACCGAGGAGGCTCTTCGTGGTGTGTGTGTGTCGAGGGCATACTCACTTTGGAGGAGAACATGCTATTGAGGCTTCGAGTGGGAGATCTAGAGCAGCAACTTCACCATCTTCAGGACTACAACGACCGCTTGCATGAGGAGATCCATCGCAGGGAGAATGAGAGGAACCCCATCTTTCCTCAGGAGGACCCGGATCCGCGTGACTCTTCTAGCGATTCTTCGGACGTGTCTAGTGACGATGGCGACGTTGGTAGTGTCACTAGGGAGTAGGCTAGACCGTGCGTCTTGGTTTTTAGTGTTCTTTTGTGTCATGTTGCCGGACCTGATCTTTTGCTTTTGCTATGGGCCGAATGTAAGGTGGAATAGCGAACTTATGTGCACGTGGTGCGAGACCTTTGGAAAGTCCCATATGTATGGGCATCTATGGATGTTTATGTTGGCTTTTGCATGTTATGTAGTGAGCGATATTATTATGTGATGCTGCGATGTGGATTGAAATTTATTATGCCTTTGGGATTGTTTGGTGAATGTGTTGTCCAAATAAATTCAGTTGGCATGATTTATTATTCTCTACAATGATTGCAACCTCACCTAATGATCACTTACTATCAATATATGCAGATGACGACAACTCATAGTGGAGCTGGCGATAGTGGTGGAAATGAGGACAACAGGGACAACCGCAATCCACCTCCTCCTCCTCCAGCCACTCCCAAACAACTCTTCGCTCAGTTTCTGGGGAGCCAGCGCTACTACGGGAGAATTTGGCGCATGGCAATCAACGCCCGGAACCAAATCAGTACAACACTTTCAAGGATTTTCAGGATACCAGGCCGCCCATTTTCAAGGAAGCTATTGAACCCCTGGAAGCAGAAGAATGGCTGCATACCATGGAACAGAAGTTTCGGTTGCTCAGGCTTACGGAGGAACTTAATGCAGAGTATGCTGCACATCAGCTGCAAGGACCGGCTGGGATTTGGTGGGGACACCACCGTACCACCTATCCTGCCCGTACGCCAATCACATGGGGATTATTTTCACAAGCTGTTCGAGGGCATTATATTCCGCTAGGCTTGACTCAGATGAAAGTGGCAGAATTCATGAGCTTGACACAGGGAACTCGCTCAATTACTGAGTATCACCATGTGTTTAACTCCTTATCTCGCTATGCTCCAGAGTTTGTGGACACGAAAGCCAAAAAGATAGCTAGCTTCAAGAGAGGGTTGAACACCAAAATGGGAAAGTCAGTAGGTACATCATCTCGTACCATCTTCAACAACTTTATCAATGACTGTTTGATCCAAGAGAACCACAACAACAAGCAAGCTGTAAGTAAGGCCCAAAAGAGGACTTTCGATTCAGGACCATCTCAGCCTAGGGGGCCACCAGCTCAGCGTTCTCAGTATCGACCACCAGAGCCAGGAGCACGTTTCAAGCCGCCCCAGAGGAAAAGTCAGCCACAAGTTCAACGCAACCAAAGGCCATACAAGATAGCTGTCACTCAAGCTCGAGGAGGTCAGAGCAGTTCAGCAGGAAGGAAACCTCTAGTTCGGGGACCCTGTTTCAATTGTAATCAAGAGGGGCACTTCGCAAGGTATTGCCCACACCCAAAGAAGCAGCAGACCAACTACCCTGCACGTCTTCATAACATGACCGCTGAAGAGGCCCGTGCAGGAGAGCATGTGACTGTTGGTATGTGTCTTGTAAATCATCATCCTGCCGTTGTTTTGTTTGATACTAGATCATCGCATTCTTTCATGAGTACGACATTTGCACAAAAGCATAATCAAGAAATGTCTGAAATGGACTATGGGTTTCGCGTAAGCTCCGTTGGGAGTAGCGTGTTCTCTAGACAGATGGTTTGTAATGCAACCATCAACATTGGAGGGCACAAGTTTGGAGCTAATTTAGTAG
Source organism: Coix lacryma-jobi var. lacryma-jobi (assembly GCA_009763385.1). Classification (NCBI taxonomy): domain Eukaryota; kingdom Viridiplantae; phylum Streptophyta; class Magnoliopsida; order Poales; family Poaceae; genus Coix; species Coix lacryma-jobi. The sequence goes on from CM019823.1 coordinate 71,411,717, forward strand.
TTCTGCCTGGACTAAGCATGGATGTAGTCTTAGGTATGAGTTGGATGAGTATGTGGAGAGCGGTGCTAGACACTGCCAATATGACTCTTACGTTATCAGATGGACGAACAAATAACAAGCTTCGTATCTCTCTTCCCCGAGGTGCTGACTTCGTTGACTTATCTTGTACTCTATCCATAGAAGATCTATCTAAGATTCCATTTGTTCGAGAATTTCCAGACGTCTTTCCGGACGAGTTGCCAGGGTTACCACCCGACAGGGCAATAGAGTTTGCAATTGAGTTGATACCAGGAACAGCACCAATCTCAAGAAGGTCGTATCGTATGCCGCCCAATGAACTAGCAGAACTCAAAACCCAAATCAAGGAACTCTTAGAAAAGGGATTTATCCAGCCTAGTGTGTCAGAATGGGGTTGTCCAGCTTTGTTTGTTAAGAAGAAGGATAAGTCATTGTTGGTATAAATTAACGCACACTCTACTTTATCCACAAGCGCACAGATAAGATCTACCGATGTAGCACTTCACTGGAGTAACTCAGTTTTAATATCGAACCCAAAGGAACGGATAGTGTTAAGTCTTAAAGTCTATCCCCTGAGTAGCTAACAAGGACGGAGAATCTAGAAGTATAGAGGGGATCACTAAGGTTGTCTAATTCCAATTTAAGAGTGATATGTTTATATTATTCTTAGTGGGGAAGTTGCCATAAAAGGTCACAAACAGAGTATGAGTCTTTTATGCAAATGTATAATCCTACCGAGCCTACACACGGGTAAGTGGACTATAGAAGAATCAACAAGGCTATAAGAGTCACCCTTGCGAACAACCACTACTACCGGCGTTATAGGAGGCATTTATGATGAGCTATCAAGTCTAAGCACCACGCTTACACTATCCAACTACTCTAACTCTAGAGCAACTTAGAATTAGAGTACTCAAAAGAGAGTCATAAACCTTAAGAATAATGAGAACAATGACTCAAACTTAAATATAGACGTTGATTACCGAAACAATCGCTGAAGCAAGTGGATGATGAACTTGAATCCGCAGGTACAAGATGAAGAAGTTGATCCGACAGGCCAGAGCTCCTTCTTGATCTCTTCCTCTCTCTCTCTCTCTCTTCTAGTTCTAGTATAAGACTAGGTTCTAAACCTAACTAGAGGGGTAACTAGTCTTCTACTTGATAGCTGGCTCTTGATTACAACTAGATGAACTAGAAGAGATTCATCTAGAGGGACCTCTACTTCTAATTGAAACCCTAGTTTCTGATGTGGAGATGAATAATGAAGATGGAGATGCCTGGAGAGGGGGGTCTGGGGCTGCTTATATAGCCCTGAGGGATCAACTGCGGCCATTGGATCAAACCGACTAAAGGTACGGCTAAGATGCATCCTAGAGGTCGGTGGGAGAACCTTCCAGAAGATGGACTCCGTAGGCCCCAAGGGGGGACCGGTGGGTCCCTAGGTGGGACCGGTCGGTCCCACCTGTCATCCTCTCATGGTGGTCGACCTCCTGGTGTCTTCTTGTGTCCTCTGGAGTCTTCTAGAAACTTCCTAACGTGGCGGTTGCGTTATCTCCCGTCGGTTTCCTTCTAGGGGAAGCAATCAGCGCTGGTTTCCTGGTTTAGTCCCTGCAGAATCATAATTCACCAAAACTCGTGGAATATTGTCAATTAAAACCCTAAACCTTTGTTGGTGATTGAATTCATGCCCTTTTCATATTTATTTATCCTTTAATTTTGATAGATAACTAGCGTCAACAATTCCCCCAAGCTTACCCTTTGCTAGTCCCATAGCAAAACAAAAAATTAACAATGGATCAGTTGTTGCTACAATATCTTCACTTCCAACAAGTATACCTGCTGTTAAACAAAAATTCTCCAAAATATATTATGTTATTCTTCATGGGGCTTATTACTTTTACCATGGATCTTGAGTAATTGAGAGATTGAACGATCAAATCAAGCACTATGTCTCTAGTTCTTTTACTTCACCTTTATCCCAGAGTTTTAATTGATTTTCAAAAGCTTTATGTGTTGTCAAATTAAACAATGGATCCAAAGAGAAAGTCAACCAACCATTGAATCAAGAAGTGCATGTGTATGGAAAAATGGAGTCGGATGCTCTCTTGAATATATTCACTCTCTTCTGTTCATCAGAGACATATGGCTATTAGGCTAATTCTACTATCGGGCACGTGCCCATTTTTTCTGACACATTTTTTTTCTCTTCTCTCTTTTTTTTCTTTTTCTTCGAGGTTCCGGGCACTTGTCCTTTTTTATTTCCTCGGATCTATCCTTTTGAGGTTTCAGACACTTGTCCCTTTTTATTTCCTCGGATCTCCCCATTTTTTCTTCTTTTTTTTCATAGCCACATGTTTCCAACAAACATCAGAGAGTGTAGCAACAGATAATTATGAGCATTTATGTGGAAGATGGATGAAATGTGTAAGTGATCTCAATTCAATGGTATGATAAACTACTCACAGGGTCAACAAAGCTTAATTTAACTCAATGCAATTATTAGTCATGTTTATATTTAGAAATCTCCGGAACTTTAGTGTTGTTTAGAACAAGATAATAGCAGCTCAGTTCATCACATGTCATATCCCAATTACCTAGACCTTAGATTAAGTATTTGCCATCCATGTATTAATTTTATTTTGAGGCATCATTATCAATGAGGAGAACTTATGCTTTGAAGACTAGGTATTTGAAAGAAATTAGATAGAGAAACTTTTCATCATTTCCATGCAAAAGATTAGAGAGAGGGTTCTTCTTTAGTCATGAACTTCTTAAAACAAACTAGACACACTATTTTATTTATTTAATCTAACACGCTTTAAGACAAAGCTAATAAAGACATACCTGAATTGCGAAGATAACGGGGGTGCGTCTCCCCCAAGCTGGTTCCCTTAATAGCGTTGAGCCTTCATGTGCTCATATATTTTTTTTTCTTGTTTTTTAATTAATAGTGAGCCTTCATGTGCCCACATATTTTTGTTCTTTTCTTTTTAAGGGTGAGCCTTCATGTGCTCACATATTTTTGGTGTTTTGAATTTATTTATAGAATGAAAAACTTAAGAGGATAAAGATACTTACGTGGATACATGGGGTGCCTTCCCCCTAGCTAAATGTTGACGTAGTCGTTTGATCTTGTAATGTAGCAAACTGACAGTGGATATGTCCTTCCTCTATTAGAGCTTTGATTGATGTTGATGTTTGTTGAGATAGTGCTCCAACAGTGGATGGAGCATTCACTTGCTCATCAGCTTTTCTTGGACTTTCAAATCCTACGAAACTCAAATAGACAACAAAACTTGTGGAACAAATTAAGCATTAGCGGTTGGCCACTCAAGCCTTAGTTGTCCAGAATTTCAGTAAGATCTCTTTCTCATTATTTTTATGTTTTTTTATATTTTTATGATGCAAGAGAAAATGCAATAGGATGAATGTATGCATATTTATTATTATTATTATATTTTTTTTATGCCACCACGGTGAACATTCCTGTGGGTTTTTACACACCATAGAATTATTCACATGGGGCTTCATGGTTTATGATGTAGTGTAACAAATGCAATATTTTTAATTTCTTTTCTAATGCAATGCATAAATTAAAATGTTTGTGAATTAAATATGATGATGCAATAAATGACTAAGAATTAAATATGAGAAATATGTACAAAAATAAATATGAGGATAACTACCGATTTTACCTTTTGGTGAAGGTTTGGATATTTAGGTCCGACGAACCGGACCTTCCCTTGGTTCAGACCTCCCAAGGTATGCGAGACATTTGGAAAGTTATTATTGATTGTACCTTTAGGTGCAGACATTTTTCTTCCATACTTTCTTGGTCTGAGTCTTCACTTCCTGTGGTTCACTGTCTTGAGGTTTCTCTTGTTCTTTCTTTTCTAGGACAGTGGCAATAGCTTCTTCGTCGTGATTGGCCTCTCTATTCTTGATAGTTTGTCTTCTTTGGCGTTGAGAGCGGCGTCTTTCACTTCTGTTCTTCTTGGGTGCTTCATTGGGATGTAGTTGATGAACTTGCATCGTGCCCTTTCTCCAGGAAAGTGAAAATGAATTTCCTCTTGTAGATGATTGCACTTGTAGTGTAGAGGATTGGTCTTTTTAGGATGAGGTGGACATCATTGTCTTCTCCCATGTCGAGGATCAAGAAGTCTGTGGGGACTTCATGACCTCTAATTCTGACTACGACATCTTCCATCATTCCTTCTTGTTTATGCCTCTTGATATGGTGCCACTCATGTTCTTCGTTTGCCCAGGAGTTTGAAGTGAAGCGTTAATTGTGGAAGCTGGCAGCATCTTGCTCAGTGTGCATGTCCTTGTAGATCTAGGACCTTCACTCTGTGGAATTTGGGAGTGATAAACTTCTCCGTGTTTGCTCAAGAGTGTGTCATGTTCATAAAGACAAGGTAGAGATCAAGTGCATGGGCTTCGTTGTTGTAAAAACACCAACAAAACCAAAAGTTTTGTTTATTCCTCTTTAACCTTAGGCACATTGCACAAGACAAACTTGATGTTTATGTGTTCTATTCAATCTTAACATGAGTGATAGGATCAGAGGATGAGCAAAGTAGCATCTTAAAATATTTAACAGATCAAATTACTTAACCCAAGGAAGGATAATCTATGCATAAAGTGTTGATCTTTTCATAATTGAGATATATCATCTTCCAAAGGTTAGATGCACAACATTTTAGCTCATTTAGTTAAGATAGTGAGATTCAAGAGAGTAAAGCTAGGAGCAAAGATCAAAGGACTGAACATGTTGAGTTGATTAGGTTGGATCAAGTGAAGTGCAACTTAAACATATTTTGTTCTTTATTTATTTTCATACTAGAATCAAGAAGATGTTTTTGAAGTGATGGTTACTTACCTTGAAATGTTACTTTGTCATTAGACAGTGATTGTGCTGAACCACCTTATGGAAACTTCTCTTGTCTAGCTGTTTGTTATTTATGAATGGCTTGTCTTCTCTTGTTTGTCTCACAGTGTGATTGAGAGGAGGAAGATCACAGTGAAATCATCTTTAGAGGTATCGATCTTCCTTCTCTTGTGTCGACTTATCAGTGAAGGCGCATTGTTCCTCGAGTATGCTGTCTAGGATCGTCTCTCTTTCTTGTATTCATTCTATACTATGAGGATGTAGGGATAGTTCTGCATTCTTCTCTTGTCAACCTTTCTTGTTTATCCCTTTAATCATTGGGCTGGCAAGAGACTTGAATTTAGAGCTGCTACTCGAGTGCCTCCATGAGAGTCTTTGTCTTGTAATGTCACAACTAAGAGTTGCCCTCTCAACAGTGTCTAGATGATGGAGATCTTATCGACTGTTCTTCTTGATTTGCTAGCTCAGGTACTATCTCTCCATCTTCTAACTCTTGTGGTGCAGAGGCTTCATCCTTCATGATGCCCTCCTCAATTCCTGGAAGTTGGTTCTCCCTTCGACGTCTTCTCTTGGTTCTCTTTGGCTGCTCATAAGTAAGTAGATGTTGAAGATGCAGCGAAAGATCCAAAAGTTGACTTTTCCAGGTCCGACAAAGATAATAACATTGATGGTGCTCAAGAACGATCTTCCAAGAATGAGTGGTGGATCATATTCTTCTTCTTGACTGGGACAACTTCTAGTGGTTTGTACTGATCAAAGTGGTGAGTAGGAGATCAATATGTCTTGAAGTGGTTTTCTCCTTCCTCCCTTTGATTGTGAAACACATCTAGACAACGGAATTATCTCTCCTGGCTAGATTGTGATGTGGATGGACTCCCAACAACATGTTCATGTGTTTGACTTGTAGATTTTGCTATTGTTGTAGTGGTACCATCTTGTCTCCCAAGCTAGCTCTTGATTAGAAGAGAAGATAACTCCCCACTTCTTGTCTTGATGTCTTGGACAATGATGGTTGCAGGCATAGGTTGTCTCATACGAGGTAAGTTGCATCATGTTTGTCATCAGCGCCCAAGCAAGACTCAAAGCTAGGCTAGCACCATTTGTGATCTGAGAGTAGGTTTGTGTGTCTATGGTTTGGGTTTTGGATCTTCAATGTTCAGACCAAACCATGGATGAACAAAATCTCTCTCCTGCATAACGTTAGTGGATATATACCCGAAGGATTGCAAGAATTTGAAACATGGGTTATTATCCATAACTTATGTATTTTGCATCTATGCTAATAAAAAGATGTTTTTAGGATTATTTTAGCATAGACTATTATGTGTTGGCTGCACTTTAACATGATTCAAGGCAAAAGATAACTTGCAGTAGAAGACAAAATAAATAAACTTTGATACTCACAGTTCTTTCATCCATGATGAATGAGCTGAGTCTTCATTGTGCAAAGTTGTTGAAGTTCATTGTACGCCTTGCTTCATCTCTAGTGTGAGTTCATCTCCAGACTTTCCCAAATTGATATTGAAAGTTTTCCTGTAGGGGTTAGTCCAACAAAATATCCAACATCCACTATAGCATACTGTCAGCTCAAAAACCAACCTAGACACCACGTCTAATTTGATTTAAGAGGGCATTCTAATCTAAGCATGCTTAAATTAAAAGGCCTTTGAAAGCAAGATCACTCACTCCTAAACTAGGCACCATGCTTCATTTAAAGAGATGTATGAAAGTACTTCAAACCTAAACATATAATATAGCGAATGAGGGTACCATGAAAGTATTATAGAGATTTATTCAGATCGTGATGGAAGAGCATGATTAGTATATGAGCATATCGTAAAGGTAGGGACAACCAACATAGCAACATGGCAAGAGATGTTCTTACGAAGTGTATCCCCCAAATTTGGTGTTTGCACAAATCAAGATTGGATGAATGTAATTTAATGTTAAATGATGATTGGTTGGACATACCTTGTGTTTGTTGTTCCTTCGTTCTTTTCTGCTCCAGACCTGGGAAGGTTAGTGACAAAATACCCGAAGGAATATTTTCATAATTATGTTTCTATGCTCATTACAAGGACAGTGCAGCAGAAATGTAGGCATAGCTAATAACCAGGTGTTATGATGGGGTGTAAGGATTCTACTGGTTATAGCTTGCATTCATGGGGTAGTGATAGATAAGAGTGGAATTCAAAAATAACATTCATAAGAATGAAAACAAAAATGATGAAAAGACTGGGACAAAAAGGAAAAGATAAAAGTATGATTACAAGGTTAAACTAAGACTTAAGTTGATCTACCGTTCCCTGGCAACGGTGCCAGAAATGCTTGGTTGTATAAATTAACGCACACTCTACTTTATCCGCAAGCGCACAGATAAGATCTACCGATGTAGCACTTCACCGGAGTAACCCAGTTTTAATATCGAACCCAAAGGAACGGATAGTGCTAAGTTTTAAAGTCTGTCCCCTGAGTAGCTAACAAGGACGGAGAATCTAGAAGTATAGAGGGGATCACTAAGGTTGTCTAATTCCAATTTAAGAGTGATATGTTTATATTATTCTTAGTGGGGAAGTTGTCATAAAAGGTCACAAACAGAGTATGAGTCTTTTATGCAAATGTATAATCCTACCGAGCCTACACACGGGTAAGTGGACTATAGAAGAATCAACAAGGCTATAAGAGTCACCCTTGCGAACAACCACTACTACCGGTGTTATAGGAGACATTTATGATGAGCTATCATGTCTAAGCACCACGCTTACACTATCCAACTACTCTAACTCTAGAGCAACTTAGAATTAGAGTACTCAAAAGAGAGTCATAAACCTTAAGAATAATGAGAACAATGGCTCAAACTTAAATATAGACGTTGATTACCGAAACAATCGTTGAAGCAAGTTGATGATGAACTTGAATCCGCAGGTACAAGATGAAGAAGTTGATCCGACAGGCCGGAGCTCCTTCTTGATCTCTTCCTCTCTCTCTCTCTTCTAGTTCTAGTATAAGACTAGGTTCTAAACCTAACTAGAGGGGTAACTAGTCTTCTACTTGATAGTTGGCACTTGATTACAACTAGATGAACTAGATCTAATTCTAGATGAACTAGAAGATATTCATCTAGAGGGACCACTACTTCTAATTGAAACCCTAGTTTCTGATGTGGAGATGAATAATGAAGATGGATATGCCTGGAGAGGGGGGTCTGGGGCTGCTTATATAGCCCTGAGGGATCAACCGCGGCCGTTGGATCAAACCAACTAAAGGTATGGCTAAGATGCATCCTAGAGGTCGGTGGGAGAACCTTCCAGAAGATGGACTCCGTAGGCCCCAAGGGGGGACCGGTCGGTCCCTAGGGGGGACCGGTCGGTCCCAGCTGTCATCCTCTCGTGGTGGTCGACCTCCTGGTGTCTTCTTGTGTCCTCTGGAGTCTTCTAGAAACTTCCTGACGTGGCGGTTGCGTTATCTCCTGTCGGTTTCCTACTAGGGGAAGCAATCAGTGCTGGTTTCCTGGTTTAGTCCCTGCAGAATCATAATTCACCAAAACTCATGGAATATTGTCAATTAAAACCCTAAACCTTTGTTGGTGATTGAATTCATGCCCTTTTCATATTTATTTATCCTTTAATTTTGATAAATAACTAGCGTCAACAGTCATTACGGATGTGTGTGGATTATAGGCCGCTCAACGCCGTGACCGTTAAAAACAAGTATTCGTTGCCACAGATAGACATTCTGTTTGATCACTTATCTAGAGCTAAGGTGTTTTCTAAGATCGATTTGAGGTCAGGTTATCACCAGATCAGAATCCGACCACAAGATATCCCAAAGACTGCTTTCTCACCTCGATATGGGCTATATGAGTATCTTGTCATGTCTTTTGGATTGACAAATGCTCCAGCTTACTTCATGAGTTTGATGAACTCGGTGTTCATGCCAGAATTGGACAAGTTCATGTAGTATTCATTGATGATATTTTGGTATATTCCGAGAACCTGGACGACCATGCTGAACATTTGAGGGTCGTTTTGACTAAGCTTCGAGAGAATAAACTTTATGCTAGGTTTAGCAAATGTTAGTTTTGGCTAAAGCAGGTACACTTCCTTGGTCACATTTTATCGGAAGAAGGTGTTTCAGTGGACCCCAGTAAGGTGCAAGAAGTGATGGATTGGAAAGCTCCTACCTCGATTGGGGAAATTCGAAGTTTTCTTGGCTTAGCAGGATACTATCACCGTTTCATCCCCGACTTTTCCAAGATTGCAAAAACCAATGACAAGTTAGCGACAGAAAGACCAGAAGTTCGAGTGGACAGAGGAGTGTGAAATAGCTTTCCGTACCTTGCGGAAGTTGTTGACCACTGCTCATGTTTTAGCTCAACCGGATATCGAGAAGCCCTTTGATGTCTTTTGTGATGCATCAAAAGTTGGTTTAGGTTGTGTTCTTATGCAAGAGGGCAGAGTGATTGCTTATGCTTCTCGCCTGTTAAGAAAACATGAAATAAACTATCCTACACATGATTTGGAGTTAGCCGCTGTGGTGCACGCTCTGAAAATCTGGAGACATTATCTGCTTGGTAACATCTGTAATATGTACACCGATCACAAAAGACTCAAGTATGTTTTCACTCAACCAGAATTGAATATGAGGCAGAGAAGATGGCTTGAATTGATTAAAGATTACAATCTGCAGATTCACTATCATCCCGGTAAAGCGAATGTCGTAGCCGATGCTTTGAGTCAGAAATCGCACTGTAATACTTTGAAGTTACTACCAGAGGATGAGTTCAATCTGACGCATCCTGCAGTGCTACTGAACCAGTTAAGCATTTCCGAGTTGATGACAAAAGAGTTCTATGGTTTGACCAGCGGTTAGTAGTACCCAGGAATAGAGAGCTAAGAAATCGGATTATGGACGAAGAACATTTGTCCAAGTTATCTATTCATCCTGGTAGCACCAAGATGTATCAAGATTTGCGTACAAGATTTTGGTGGACCAAGATGAAGAAGGAAATTGCTGCTTATGTAGCCAGGTGCGATACGTGTTGTCGACTAAAAGCAATTCACTTGAAGCCAGCCGGAATGCTTCAACCATTACCGATACCCGAGTGGAAATGGGAAGAAGTGAGTATGGATTTTATCACCGGATTGCCAACCACTCAGAAAGGAAATGATTCAGTTTGGGTAATAGTTGATCATCTTACCAAGACCGCACATTTCATACCAGTCAAAACTTGTTATCGAGCGCCGGACTATGCGGAGATTTATGTCAGTCAAATTGTTCGACTACATGGTATACCCAAGATCATAGTCTCGGATCGAAGATCACAGTTCACCGCACCATTTTGGGAGAAACTACAGAAAGAGTTGGGTACTGAACTAGTCAGAAGTTTGGCTTATCACCCGCAAACGTCAGGGCAAACAGAAAGAGTGAATCAAGTTTTGGAAGACATGTTGAGAGCCTGTGTAATATCAGCAAAGGGTTCTTGGCAAAAATGGTTACCTTGAGCAGAGTTTGCATACAATAATAGTTACCAAGAAAGTATTCAGATGGCACCTTTTGAAGCCCTATATGACCGAATATGTAGAACACCGGTAAATTGGGTGGAACCAAGAGAACGTCGATACTATGGAATTGATTTCATTAACGAAGCAGAAGAACAGGTTAGAACAATTCAACAACATATAGCAGCTGCTCGGTCTCGACAGAAGAGTTATGCCGATAAGCGAAGGAAACCGCTTGAATTCAGTGAAGGTGATTACGTCTACTTAAAGGTTTCCCCCATGAAAGGTGTCAAACGCTTTAGAATTAAAAGAAAGTTAGCGCCAAGGTTTGTGGGACCATATAGAATTGTAAAAAGGAAAGGAGAGGTAGCTTATCAACAACAATTACCAGAACATTTGAAAGCCATATTCCCTGTTTTCCATGTGTCAGAAGTGTCTTCGAGTACCAGAAGAAGAGGTACAACCAGCCAACATCAAGTTGCAATCCGATCTCACTTACTCTGTAGAGCCGCACCGAGTGCTTGACGAAAAGGAAAGAATAACTCGCGGAATAATAGTGAAGCAATACAAAGTATCTTGGAGTGAGCAAGATGACCGAGATGCCACTTGGGAAACGGAAGCCTATTTAAGAGAAGTGTACCCACACTTTTATAAGGAATGGTTAGTAACTCAAATCTCGGGATGAGATTCCTTTAAGGAGGGGAGGGCTGTAACACCCCTGGTGTTAAGCAACCCTAAATCCATAACTTGACATCTCATGAGCATAAAGCATTCTGATATGTCTCCTTCTATGTAAAGTGTCATTTCATGTGCTAAGTTGCTTCTGATCATGCTTGGTGTGATACTTGTTTGGCTTATGTTTGGAGTAGTTTGAGTTCCTTAGTAATCTAGCCTTGTTGTGGAGTCTTAATTAAGCCATGTTGGTGTGAATCTTTTTGGGCTAATTAAGTTCTAACCCTAGTTGCCCTAATAGAGCCCTAGGAGTCCTTTTGTTTGACTAAGAAAGACCTCTATGATAGAAGGTTTGTATGGATGAGTGCCCTAAACCAAAAGTGTGTAAAATTTAGAGTAGAACAAAAGTTGTTTTTGGGTCAACTCATGAAAATGAGGTTAACATGGTGTTTTGAGGCCCACAAGGCAGAATTGGATGAGTTAGACTTGGAAAATTTTCCTAAGTCCCCTAACTATCAAAACAGTTTTGTCTAGGGATGTTGGGAGCTTTCTTGAGCAAAACCTAGACCGAACTGGTGCATGATCCTGTAAGCAAAGTTGTAGTTGGCACATAGCTCTACTCAATGGAGCAAGTGGTTTAGCTTTTCACCGAATGGATTAGGAGATAATCGCGCTCAAAAGCTGGCTATCAGTCGGCCTAATGGCCACTTAATCGGCCGATTCAGTTCAAACGCGCGCGTGGGTGGCCGACCGTGTCGGGCATCTCCCGCCGCGTGGCTCGCGCTGGCCGGCCGTGCAGCGTCCGCGCGCGGCGTGGCGAGCACAAGGCCCGCCCGCACGCCATCGACCAGCCCAGACCGCTCCACTCCCTCTGCCTTGCCTCCTCCTCGCTCTCGGTGTTGCTCGGGCGGAAAGAGGGGAAAACCGGGCGCTCGCCGGCGTTCGCCACCGTCCCGCCGCACCACCGCTAACCCAACCACACAGCCAGCTTCGCCGTAAGCCCCCGCACCTTTTGCCTCCGTTAGCGTTCCGTGAGAGGCCCTAGGTAAGCCACGGGGTGAGTTCCCGCCATGGCCGCCATGACCACCGAGCTCGGTCCGCCGTGGTCGGCCCTCCCTCCGTGCGAATCCTTCCGTTCTAGCTCGCGTTCGAGGGTCGGTGAGGTTCGTGGAAGCAGTAGCGGGTGTTGGTTTAGCCGATTAGGGTTTGGTGACCCCGGTACGCCACCGTCCGCCGCTCACCATGGATGGCATGGTCGTGGTCTCGGGTGTTCGGAGTAGGAACCCTAGCTTCCGAGCCTTCGGTTAGGTTTGTGAAGGTCGCCGGAGTAGAAATCGAGAGTTGGGTTGCCTTGAAGTGGCCGGAGTTGGCCGGCGTAGTGAAGCCGCGCCGCCATGTTCGCCATTTCTAACGGTGAGCTCCGTCCGTCACAATGTCGGGCCGGTGACTAGCACCAAACGACGTGGGAAGGTGAGAGGAGTCCGAGGGTGGTGATGGTTTTGCCAGAGAGGACGCCGTCGGCGAGCTCCAACGAGGTCAACGACCTCCCCTACTCTGTTTGTATGGCAGGTGGGGCCGGTTTGACTCGGGGGCCCGCTGGTCAGTCTTCTATGTGCAGTTTGGCTGGGTACCTGTAGCAGTTAGGTTTAGGTGTTTTTGGTGTAATGTTTTTTAGAAAATGTGTAAAGGTTTGTTCAATTCATATCTGGAGTTGTATTACCCCAAATGAGGTGAAATAAATTTTGTTTGGTTTGTCTTGATGAGATCTGTTTAGGAAAAATATAATATGTCCAGTTTCTGATAATTTTGTATGCAGTTATAATTAATTTATGTTTAGGCTGAAATCTTGTTAAATGCATAATAAACTGTGTATTGCTTAGAAAAATGTGATTCTTGTTTTGTTAAGTTTGTGTTGATGAGTAGTGTCTGGGAAAAATATGATATGGGTATGTTCTGTGAGAAATGTGGGCAGTAGGAATTAAAACGATTAAATGTTGTTTTCTTGTAGGATTTTTAGTAAATAGAATATAAAGGATTTGAGCTTGGAAATGTTTAGGGACTGCTCTTGTACTAAGAAGTTTAGTAGAAAAATGTGAAATTTGTTGTTTGGCACTTTTTGCTAGGGTGTGTAGTTCAAAGCACCTTTTCATCGTGATGTTTGTCTTTTTCATAGGGAATAAGGTTTAAATCCAAATAGCTTGAAATTTAGACAGTGAACTGAATTGCATGTTGTCAGCTTACAGTAATTTTTGTAGATTTTTTTGAAGTCGTTATCTAAGGGTTGCTGTTATAGGCTTGATTAAATAGTAAAGTAGTAGCAATGTAATTAACGGTAAATAGGATGATGTTGACTACCATGTTGAAGAAAATGAAGTAGATGACATGTGCTTATCTCCTGAGTTATCTCTTCCCATGTTGCATCACCAATGCATCCCATGTGCATTCATTTTATTCATACATGTTTACGCATCATACACGATCGGTAGAGGAGATCCCGAATCTGCAGCCGCGGGAGGAACCAAGTCTGGAGGAGACCCTGATCGAGAGGACCGAAGAAGTGGACGTCGAAGACTTGCCTGAGTGCCAAGATCACCGACCTGCCGACTTCAAGAGAGGCAAGCCCCGGAGCATCTAACTCCCTACGGTTTGCAAAGTTATTTCAAATGAACCTGATATGTGTTGCATTAAGTTTATAGGAGTTAAATGCCGCCGTTGTTGCACTACTTACTATCCTTGCCCACCACAATAAATATTTGAATATCCCTGTTTAAGTCTAGGTGTGATTATGCTTAGCCTGCTTAGACCGGTAAAAGTCGGGTGATTTCCTGTCTCCCGCATATAGGTGGATACTAATCATGACTAGCCTGGTGCTATCATGGAGATAACTATGTGATAATTAATCTGAGACCGGGCGGGATGTAGGAGCAGCAGGACATGGGTCCTGTGTGCTAGTAGTCTCCCGTCTGTGTCGTATAGGACCCATTCGGGAAGCGCCCTTCAGTCAAATTGAACGCGTCAATCACTTAACGGAGTAGGTCAGAGTACCTCCCGTGAAGCCGAGTAAGGTTATTCGAGCCGGAGATGGAGATGTTGATGCCTAACACTCAGGGCCTCAGCTGTACCGTGGGCAACTATTCTGAGCAACCTGGCATGGTCCGAGGGCAGGCGGGGCCTGATCGACCTGGCATGATCGTGGGCAACTATAGCTTGAGCGACCTGACACTGAGATAACCCCTGGTGTAGAAGGGCCCATGGTTGTCCCGCAAATCATGTTCTTGAATTTCCTTAGTGGCAGCCGATGGCTACCGAGCGCAGGTGTGCTCGTGCGAGTGTATGACATTTTATCCCCAGCTAGGTAGGAATCGATTATAATCGCCATCGCTCCTGAATAGTGAGTAACTTGACTGGCGTTTGTTACCCGTAGAACGTATGGAACTAAAGACGATTATGATGTGGAATCTGAAAGTCTATTGATGAAATAGTCACTCTTGCTTGATTAACTAGCCAAGTGATTGCTATAGATCAGGTGCAAATATAGTAAAATAGCACTAATTTTAAAAGTGAAAGCCAACAACTCACTTGTGTTTTTACTTCAAAGAGCTTTCATGCAAAGGGTATGAGTAGCCAGCCCCACATATAGCCTTCATGATCCTTGGAGTCTCATTATTTATAATTTACGTCGGGTAAGTGTAGCTGAGTACCTTCTTGTACTCAGGGTTTTATCCCTTGTTGTTGCAGATGGACAATGCTTTTATGGCTACTGTGATAACTGCTTGTACCCTGTTACGGGTGATGATTAGACCATGGGCATGGTCACCTCTTATCCTCACCTGATGCTTTTGTTGGACTGATCAGGCTTATGGCACCGTATTGTGAACCAGTGAACTCATGTTTTAAAACTATGTTGCTTCCGCTACTATTTCCAAACTATGGTTTGTAATATTGTTTCAAACTCTGATGTATTTGAATTATGTGCAAACTGTGATGTAACTTGTGGACATGTTCGCTGAACTAGTATGGTTTTGACTGTTGTTGAAATGATTTGAAATCCTTCAAGATTTCCGGACTACCGGGTTTGTACGAGCTTAAGTACATGTTAATCTTTGCGAAAGCGGAGGTTTCAGTGCTTAATCTGGTATAAATTGGTAGGTTCTGTCACATCTTGCCACTCCTTATATAACCTAATACAATTATTCCCCTTCTACCCCTACTGCTAATGAGCGGACAGGCTAACCCTAAGGGTATTCCTGACCAACTCGAGTTGATGTTGATCCGACGGCCACGCCCGCACATCGGGTTGCTTCGCCTCGACGCGACCTCACCGGATGCCGCCACGTGCCGCCAAGCGCCGCTCGTCCTTTTCACGGACCTCCCCCGGTTTTGAGGCCAAAACCAGGAAACCTGGGCCATCCCCCAGTTTTGAGGCCGAAACTGGGAAACCTGTCGTCCATCGCCTGAGTTTTGTGGCCCAAACTCAGAAACCTGCCAGCGCCCAGGTTTTGAGGCCCAAACCTGGAAACCGTCCTCAGCCCGAGTTTTGTGGCCCAAACTCAGAAACCGACCACACCTAGGTTTTGAGGCCCAAACCTGGAAACCGTCCTCTCGGTGGTTTTTCTGTGGCTCAACCACCAAAAAAAACCACCAAACCGACGCCGTAGAGGGATGCACCGCCCGTGCACCCCGTCCACCCACATGTCTTCACTTGTCGCTGTCCCAGGCTGTTAGCCACCACGGCTGATCCTCAGGCCACCGGTCTGTTAGTCCATGTCTCACGTCCGCCCTTCACCGCTCTTGGTCCATCGGCACGGCACGTCTCTACTTGACCTTCACCTTGCCTTTGATCACCGTCTCTGAGCTCGACACCTACACAACACAAGCCAAAGAACATGCGCATCATCCCAGTTGACAATCACTCATCATCTCAAGATCTGGCATACACACATGTATCCACACCTGCTACGCGTCATACGTTCTCTGGGTCCTGCACCTGAAACATTTCTCCTTCCTACCTCTGAGTCTAACTCAAAAGTGAGCTCACGGACTCAGTAAAGCCAAAGCCTCTCGCAAGGGACTGGGATTCTGGCTGAGTGGTCAAGATACATCATGGCAACTGTGTTGTTTTGATCGGTCACTAGCATGTGGGCTTGGATGAAGTGATCTATCGTGAGAATGGTCTGTGGTGTGTTTAGGTAGAGGACGGAGGGTTCAAGTGCACACACTGTCTCGGTGATGCGTGTAACAAGAGAGGTACAGTCAATAGGCCCCTTTCTGTTAACTATGGTTTGCCAATGGGCGACTAGGGCCTTGACTGGTGAGACGTGAATCTTTCTCTGCATAGCAAAGAGGATTCGCAGGTCAGTGTCTCTGACGACCTTGACATCGTCTCGGGGAAACAATGTGATCCCTATCCAGCGGTGCATGAAGCGTAGAGTGGGGTTATGGATTTGGTTTGTCCTAGGATATGCACACTCAGGTAGGCCAGTGATTGAGAGCCAAAACTCAGCTTTGTTAAAAGCGCGTGTGCTTTGTGACAAGGTAAGGGAGTAGTTAGTAGCAAACCCAAGGGCAGCACTCAGTCTACCCCAGGTGAGGTTGTATTCCTTGTTGATTAGGCGAAAGTATACCCCCTTATCTATGGTTTGTAGCGTGCTTAGAAATTCTAAAGTGAGAGGTTTTCTACCACGGTCATCCTGGTCGTGCCAGAAATGCTTCCAACCAATGGCAGAAAAGATAGTGTTGAATTCTTCATCCATACCTGTCTTTTCAAGAAGGGTTTGGTCATACGCCTTTGCGTGTTCAAAGGTGCGGTGAAGAAGTTTGTTGTGCATTTGGAGCTCATGTGGGTACAACATAATCCCTGTGTCTGGAGCTCTTGCCATGACATGAGGATGAGAGTGTGTTTGGCTGCCAGAGGGCATGTTGCTCTCACTGTGATGACTACTGCTAGGGGCTGGATTATGTGTGCTATGGTGGGATTCACTGCCTGGTGGTATGTAGGCTCCATACTGAGGATCACCAGAACTATGGCTCTCACTTGCCATTGTGTGAACGGTAGGTGAGGGATAGTTATCCCACTGCTCATCGCATGACACAGAAGGGAGTATCTCTGTGTCATGGGAGGATGCTCGGCCCGAATCGTCGGAGTGACGACTGTGACGAGATGAGGATCTCCCACTAGAGACCTTTCGGAGGGCTTTTGTAAACTTCTTCATTTTGGCTAACCCAAGGGGTGCACTAGGCTTGGCACTAATGGCTTTGTGTTAGTGAGCTTTGTAATGCCGGTGAGCTTCAAACAAGCCACTCTCTAGTATGTAAAATCCTGAACTCAAATTGAGTGAGTAGAACGCTCCTTCAAGGGTGTATTTATAGGTGAAGTGAAGGAGGAAACAGAGGGTCATGGCCAGGTCGAGCGACTCCATGGTGCACCATTTGCACAAAAATGGATGGCTAAAAACTAAAGTAGTAAAGAGTGGAGGTGGAGGGAAGGTAAGGATGGGAGACTTGAGGTCATAACCAGGTTTCCCGACCTCCATTTGCTATGCTACATGCAGAAGTTTCAGCGCATGGTGTCTCCAAAGTTATGAGTGATGTGGTAGTGGATGTACCATGCCATTACTTTTAGTGAATGCTTGCTCCAATTTTCCCTCTATGTATGTGATGAAGGAAAGCCAGGAATTCTAACAAGAGAGAGAAGCCAGGTTGTGGTGATTCTTTATTGGAGCAAGTGGTGAAAGTGGGTGAGAATAGTGGGAGAAAGTGAAGGGAGCATATGCAGGTCGGCCGACCAAGGCATGTCCTCCATGACTTTCCCTCTAGTGGAGAATAAGCGAACTATGGCACTCAACAAAATTCAGATGGTGGAGGCATCATGGTGGTGTCGGCCGACCCCACCATGACCCCTAAACCAGCTAGGGTTCGTGGTAAAGATTGAGTGCAGAGCATGATCAAGCTTAAGCAATGTTTAAGTGGTAACCATGCTTATGCAGAAATAAGAACAAACAGAATGAAAATGCAGAAATATAAATGTCGTACTTACCTTTCACGGGGTCTCCATCTTTTAGGTACTTGGAGTGGGATTCGACCGCCAAGATCATTGTCAAGATGTCATGTTACCTTTGGACGGTGAGGTGGCAACAGGTTTTGCCACGTTCTTTCTTCGAATCTGTTTTGTTTTAACCCATGGTTGCAGAGGTGTCTTTTTGCTGTCATGGAATTTGAAGCAAGAGAAACTTAATTATGTTACCTGGATCAGCGAACATTGCTCCACTTTTGGTTTGAAGGTGAATTTCTCCTTTGTCCCGTTGATATCGAATTGAATTTCTCCTGCGCCCACATCAATGTGTGCGTTCGCGGTGCTCACGAATGGTCTTCCTAGGATCAGTGGCATCTTCTTGTCTACCTCCATGTCCAACACCACAAAATCCACAGGGATGAAGAAGGCACGTATCTTAACAGGGACATCTTCAGCTATTACCGCGGGCTAGCGAACTAATTGATCTGCTACCTGCAAACACTAGGTGTAGGGGACAAGACAATATGGTTAAGTTTATCAAAAACTACCTGTGGCATGACACTGATGCTTGCTCCCTAGTCACACAGCGCAGGATTGAACTTTTGTGTCCCAATGGAGCAGTCGATGGTGGGACATCCAGGGTCCTTCTTCTTTAGGGGAGCTTGATCCAGTATAGCCGCGCTGCATTCTTCAGTTAACTTGATGACCTCCGTTGTTGGCAGCGGGCGTTTCTTGTTGAGGATGTCTCATAGGTACTTGGCATAGGTTGGGACCTGCATTGCATCAAGTGGAGGGATATGGACATATAATCTTCGTATTACCTCAACAAACTTCCCGAATTGTTCATCGACAATCATCCGTCTGGGTCTGTTTGGGAAGGGTAATATGTTGGTGTCATAGTATTCATGTGGGGCCGTCTTCCCATGGAACTTGACGTTGTTATTGTTGGCTAGAGGTTTGTCCTTGTCGCTATCATCCTCCTCTTCCCTTCTAACAACCTTACCTGTCATGTTAGGAATCGGTGGATCGCGAGTGGTCTTACCTCCCCTCGTGGTCACCGCATTGGTACTCGACACATTTTTGGAGATTCCATCACTTCGGTTAAGAGACATAACAAGAGTTGCTAATTGATTTAAACGAGTCTCTACCATCTTGTTGAATTTCAATTGATTTGAAATAGCAGAAGTGAAGGTTTCCATTTTAGTATTTAAGTTCTCAAGGGTCTTGTCATTAGAGGCTATCATCTTTTGTATGTTTTCGTTAATCCTAGACTGGCCTAAGACAAGATCTCTTAATGAAGGTTGGTTGTTTCCTTTGTTACCTTGATATGCGGGATATGGATTCCACACCGAGTGTTGAGGATGATTTCTATTATTAGTTATGAAGCTCGCATCTTCTCTTGTTTCGGAGAAGTTACTTCCTGAATGATCTCCACTGCACAACTCACACCCTTTTGTTTTACGTGTTGATGCATAGTGTTGGATTGCTTCTCTATCCTTCTTGAAGTTGGCTCGTTCATTTAGCCATTTCATCAAGAGGTTTATTTTATCAGAGATAGCTTTTACTTCTTGACTATGTTGTATGCTTCTCTTCTTAGGTTGGAGTAGTTCCTCATTCCACCCTTGATTTGTCACCATCCTTTCTATAAGATATTTTGCTTGGGAGACATTGAGTGAAACAAACGCTCCTCGTGCCACGGCATCAAGGTGGCTACGGGCTAGGCTAGTGAGTCCATGGTATAATCCTTGAATCAGGAGCCATTCCTTAATTCCATGATGAGGGCACTCCCTAATGTATTCTTGGAGACGTTCCCAAGCTTCAGGAATAGTCTCGTCTGCTTGTTGCTGGAAGCTCGAAATCTTTCCACGAAGAGCAGTGGTCTAGCTCGTCGGGAAGAATTTCTTGAGGAATGCATTCACACACTTTTCCCATGTTGAGATGTTTTCGGGGTGAGCATAAAACCATTGCTTCGCCTGCCCGAGCAATGAGAACGGGAACATGCAAAGACGAATCACGTCTGAGGTGACCCTCTAATGGCAATAGTGTCACATACCTCTAGGAAGTGTCTAAGGTGTGCGTTTGCGTCCTCATGAGACTTTCCGCAAAATGGGTTGGCTTGCACCATATTTATTAGAGCTGGCTTAAGCTCAAAGGTCGTGTCTCCTAAATTGACTTGCGGTCCCATAACTACGTTAGCAGCGGACGAGGCCGAGAAGTCAGAGATCGGTCTCAAGTCCATGGCCTTCTCTATTAGCAGGTGCAGAACCTCCCTCCTTGAGTGGGTTAAGGTTCGAGATGATCTTCCCAAGGAACACTAGATGATGTCTAATGTCCTTTAGGAGTTTTCAGGTATGTCTGCTCAAACTTGAAAACTACTTTGATAACGCTTCGCTTGACAAAGAAGCGAAGGGAAGGGTAAGTCTCTAAAGCAGTTGATGGCTAACTTAATGGTAACTCTAGGATTCAAGTTTACTAAAATTTCTAGGCTTATGCTTTCCCTGGCAACGGCACCAGAAATGCTTGTTGACACTTCTTAACGTCACCTCTAAGAATATGGTGTGAGCCTATCCTCAGTGATAGCGCCGGAAGTGTCTTGTCGGTAATTCTTATGTCTATTGGATAATTTCGCAAGTGCACAGAATATACCGTTGTAGCACTTCACCCGAGAGTATTCCAAGGTATCATTATTTATTTTATCCCAAGGGAAAGCGATAGCAAGAAACGATAAGCAAGCAAGAGATCCACAAAGAAACAACAACTTAGTACCAACTACCAAAGAGGGGTAAACGACTTTGGGTAAATGGGTGATGATGTAACAAACTAAGCGGAAGATAAAAAGATAACTAGTAAGTATAGCTAGGTGGGAGGACAACGAGAGAGTATGGGACTCCTATGACTTTACTTCTACTCCTATGCACTCAATTTAATCACACCAAAGTTTAACTAGATTAAGCCCTCATGACAAGTGTGCTAGGCGACGAGCGGACGGGGAGCATAGAGACTCTTACTGTCGGAACGTCATGCTCAGCCTTATCCTTTAAATCCTGCCTATAAACACGTGGTGGACTCTAGAGACCAGATTCAGGGCTGTCACCACCTGCTGGCTACCACTATCTATCCATGCGACAGGCGACAACCAAAGGTAAGATAAGGTCTAAGCACCATGCTTAAACCGTCTCTTACTACTCTAATCGTGTGCACAACCAACTAGAGCACCCTATAAGAGACAATGATCGCACACAGGCATGTTCAAGGTAACCCAACCAGTATAAACTAAGATATGACAAACTAAGAATACAACAATACTATATTGAATATAATATTGCACAAAGTAAGGACTAAGTAAAGTAGAGCAAAGTAATACTATAAGGTAAAGTCTTACAAAAATAAAGAGAAAGATACAAGAGCTATACCAGATTCCTCAGAAGACAGCTCCGGAAGACCCGAGCATAGCTCACTACTCAACTCTAACTCCCACACTAGACTACACTACTAAGAAGTGGACTAACTACTCTTCACTTGAGCTTGTAGGCTTCCATCATGCACACCTCAAATGAGAGGGGGAGGGCCTCTATTTATAGGTGGAGGTGGAGTAGGGGCTACTCCACCGCCACGTCATCAATCCGCGTGACATGCCTTCTCCTCCGTCGGATTGTAACCGCCTCAAGATGAAGGGTTGTTGTTCCTTGGGCTTAATTCACCGTGAAGGCACCTTAGCTTCCACAAGAAGGCACCTAGGGTGCACCCCTAGGTCGGGCGACCCATAGGGGTCGGGCGACCCCCCTATGACAGGTTAGCCCCACCCTAGTGTGTGTAAATGTTGTCCCCACTTGTCATTTGGTGTTTGTCACGTTGGAATGTGTCATGGTCACTTTGGATGCTTCGTTGTGGGCCCATTGATCCATGTGACTTCATCTTCCACCGTTGAGAGAAGCACTTTGGAAGGCTTGACATGGATCATGCCACTTGGCAGGACCCTGGTGGGCCCATAGGGGGGTCGGGCGACCCCCTTATGTGGGTCCCACCAGCTCACTTGGTCATATTCCTTCACTTGGGAGCTTAGCATGGTTGATGGCACTGGGTAGAGCCCTGCTGGGGCCATAGGTGTGACGTAACGGCCCTAATCCCATGGCCCACTGATCACTATCAACCACTGACAGTCGATCCGTACAGCCAAGAGGTTAGGACCGGGTTCGCCACTGGGCTACATCAGTGCCCGATGTCCGCAGGATCATCTCACAATTCAGTTACAATCTCTTGAACATTTTGACAAAAACATCGGAGTAAATAGCGGAAGACTTAAATAACAATAGTTTTACAAACCAGTGTTCAACATAAACTTAAAGTGAAGTTATTACAGACCATAGCTCAAATAGATAGAGTTGGCAAGGTAGCATATGACAACAATAAAGATACTTCACCCAGCCCAAGGGTGAATAATCACTCATCGGCCTCATCGGCCTCTTCCTGAACAACAGTCACACAGCAGGGTCCAAGGCATACTGAGGGATCTGCCATACCTGCAACATGGGTAAAAGAACCCTGAGTACAAAGGTACTCAACAAGACTTACCCGACTAAAGAAAAGGGAGAAGACTCAGGAATGCAGGCTTAGGGTAGTCAAGGTAAGGCTTAAGCAAGTTCAAGTATTTTGCAGAAAAGCATTTTTGGTAAACCTTATTTTAATTTTGAAAGATTCGGTATTCCTTGTTCCATCATAATCCTTGATTCATTTTACTTTCCAAAACAGACCTAGTTGAGAACCACTCCCTGTTGACAGTCAGTGACTAAGTCTCCATAACCGAGGAGCAGCGTTAATCCGGATAAATAATACTCAGCTGAGGGTCCCTATCCACACTGCATATGTAGCACCCAAGCTTGCATATGCCAACTCGTCTACCACGATTCCTCCAAGATTGGGCCCGGTCCTACGCCACCCGGAAGTACAGTACACCACTCCAATCCGGGCCTCTAACCCACGTGGGTACATGCTACTTCCGCCATCTCTCCACTCCCAGTGCGCGGTTGTCGGTCCAATAAAGGATTCCTCGGAGCCGAAGCTTTCCGTAGTATGTGCATAGTTGCAAGTCTTAGTCAATCAGGCCCCCATACAGGTGGTCCCTAAATTTTCCAGCCAGCGACAAGCACCTCGGGACTCTAACCCAAGAGTACAGGTCCTGTCAGTTTTTCAACCCTGTCCCGGTCGGTGTCAACTGTTGAGTCACGGACTACAACATGACGGCACCGTACGCAAGGACAACCTCTCCTTCCCATTGACTAGGTACGGATCAGATACTTAGCCAATAGTGGGAGTAAACCAGAAATTCCCATAAATATTCTTAAAGTGATCACACTTTGAAGTTGGCATTTTTATTGCAAATCTATCATATAGCATTGCTAAGCATTTGCAAATAGTTTTTGAAAGCGGTATCGGGTGTATCATTGGTCAAGGTAGATAATGCATCAGATAGGATTTCACTCAACTCCTATCAACCTAATGCAATAATTTAACTCAAAACATTTAAGAAAACATTTATAAAAGCAAGGTAGGGTTAAATGCACCGGGGCTTGCCTTGGATGGCAAAAAGAGCAGAGTCGGGGTAGGTATAAGCGTCGGAGCTTGGGGTTGCCTCGGGGACAGATCCTTCGGCGGCTACCTCGACTTCAGGGCCTTCTTCGTCAACTATACGGATGCAATGATGAATGCTCATGAGAATGATGATATGGACTTAAGGTGCAAGACAATGCCACAGATTCAAGTTTACTTTTAAGCAAGGCATAATCGAATCTAGGTTGAGCATAAAAGTTAACCATTTCTTCCTTAAGCAAAATTGATTAAACTAAACTATATCATAACTATCCTAAGCATCAACCAAACATAGCATCACACATCATAGACTAAAGGGTAGGGGTCTATGAACATCAAGCAATCCCAAAAGTCACATCACAGAGCATTCAACGCTAACCCTAATCATTTCTTTCTATTTTTTCTTAATTTATTTAAAAGGTCATTTTATGAAGGTGCTCCAAAAATTACCAAATTAATCACACAAGTTCATTAGGGTACAAGTATATGGCAAAACAAATTTCATAATTTTTGGAGGTCATTAAGGTGCTTAATTAAATCTAGGCATTTAATTAACAAAAAGCACTATTCCTTAATTAAAATAAAGCTCAAAAATCAACTTGTTCCAAATGGCTTCAAAATTTTACCAGAGACTCATCATGACACAACTAGCTTGCAAAATTTATCTCAAGATTTTTGGAGCTACAGAACACTCTCTAAAAATACCAAAGCCTTCATTTTTCAATTAAAAGGGGAATTTTTCATTTTCAAATTTTTGCACAAAACTCAGGTTTCATATTTTTATAAAATACTTCAGAGCATAAAATGTCTACCACAAAATTTTCAGAATTTATGGATCAACACAGAAAATCACACAAAAATATGAAATCTGAACACTATTCACATGTGTGAAGAAAATAGAAAACGGCACTGTTCTTCTCCTCCGTTCGCCGGCGACCGTCCGACGGCGGCGGCGTTGCTACGCCGGCCACGACGAGGCGTCTCAGGCGAAACCGAGGAGATGGGAGGCTTCAGGAGCTCACCGTGAGTCGATTAAGCGGCTCGGCGAGGGAAGGGGATGAACGGAGGGAGGTGGTCGACGGTGACCGGCGGACGTCTCACGGCGGCGATCGTCGACTCGGCGATCCTGCGCGATACAAGTGACCGCAAGGGGCCTGTCAGAGGCGCAAAGGAGCAAGGAAGGTGATGCGGGGGTCGGAGGGAGATGATCAAGGCCGGAGAGGGAGTATTTCACGATCCCGACCTCGACGGGCTTCTCGCCGGAGATGGGAACGGCGAGTTACGCCGGGCAACCAGGGACGGTAGAGACCAAATTGAGGGGTGGTGAAGCTGCACAAGGACACGGCGGAGCTCCTGAGCTAGATGGTTGAGCTCGGGAGGCGCTGGTGTGAGCTGGCGACGGTGGCGGAGGGGATGAGTGAGCTCGGGCTCACCGGCGGCCTTATATAGCCACGGTTAGCGGGCGGTAGAGAGCTCGGAGAGGTGTGGATGAGCTCGGCCGAGGCACGCGCAATCGATTGCGAGCTGGCGGAGAGGACGGCGTGCAGTCGGGGCCTGGGCGTGAGCTCGCCGGCGTTGTCCACGCGGCGGCGACGAACTGGGGACAGTGGGGGACGGGCGAGAGGTCAGCGCTCGCACGCGCGGACGCGAAATGATCACGCGGCCGCAGGCGGCAGGTCGGGAGCATGCGGGCGGCTGCCAGGCGCGTGGCGCACGCGGCGCCGGCGAGGCGTCCATGGCCGGGCCCCCCCCCTACGACGGAGAAGATGAACAGGGTAGGCTAGGTTTTGACTTTTGGCTCATTTCTGTTTTTTGCAAATTACTCCCAAAATTTGAACTGGGCAACAAAAACTCAAAACATCAAAGTTGTTCAGAAAAATGAGATCTACAACTTTGTCAATATGAACATTTTCAAATTCCAAATAGTTTTTGAACAAATTTGAAAACAGAAAAGGGGACACCTTTTCAAACTTGATTCAAATCAAATTTACTCTGGATTTCAAACTGAAACTTGAAAATCTGTAAACATGAAAGTTGTTCCTTTTATCAAAACCTACAACTTTGCTATTATACACTTTTCCAGAAACTCATTAGTTTTTGAACTCATATTGAAAACTGAAAAGGGGACAAAAACTGGAGTTTGATTGAATTTGAAATAACTCAAAACTTTGTACTGCAACTTGAAAATTTGTAAATACCAAAGTTGTTTCTCTTTGACAGATCTACAACTTTGCTTTTTGGACCAATCCCAAATTTTGAATAATTTTTGAATCACAACAAGAGGGATAAAATCCAGGATTTGGAAATCAGGGTTTTGCAAAAGGGATTTGAAATCAAATTCTGATTTTTGAACTTTGGCCAACACAACAACACTTCAAGACACCAAAGGAACAAGAATTACACAAAGCTAGGCACAGAGGTGAAATTTCCATTTTGCCCTAGTAGAGAGAAGTGGGCTAAATAGGGTTTTAGCAATAGAGGTAAATCACATAAAATGATACACTTAGCAAAATGCATACACATGAAATCATGATCAAGATGCTTAATGATGATACTGATGATATGTCAAGTTAATTACATGTTAAACACCAGAGGTGTTACAGCCTCCCCCCCTTAAAGAAATCTCGCCCCGAGATTCCACGTCTTAAGAAAGGACAAAGAAGGGATAAAGGCAAACCTTACATTGACAGGGATTCGAGAAAATCGGGGTAGTTCTTTGCTAAGAAGTCTTCAGATTCCCAGGTGGCTTCTTCTTCAGAGTGCTGGTTCCACTGGATTTTGTACCATCTTGTGGTGGTTCTTCGGGTAACGCGATCCTTGTGGTCCAACACGCGAACTGGGTATTCTGAGTAGGACAGATCAGGCTCTAGCTCGACACCTTCAACTTCCACGACATGTTCTGGTACTCGGAGACACTTCTTGAGTTGAGAGACATGGAAAACATTGTGGACAGCGGAGAGATGATTGGGCAACTTCAGCTTGTAAGCTACTTTGCCACAACATTCCAAAATCTCAAACGGACCAATGTAGCGAGGTGCTAACTTTCCTTTGACTCCAAAACGAGTGACTCCTTTGGTTGGTGAGACCTTGAGATATACATAATCTCCAACTTGAAACTTCAAAGGTCGACGTCTCTTGTCTGCGTAGCTCTTCTGTCGAGATTGGGCAATCTTCATATTCTCTTGTATCTGCTTGACTTTCTCTTCCATATCCTTGACCAGGTCAACTCCAAAGAATTCTCTTTCTCCAGGCTCAGACCAACTGAGAGGTGTACGACAACGACGACCGTACAGTGCTTCAAAGGGTGCCATTTTGATGCTCTCTTGGTAACTGTTATTATAAGAGAACTCTGCCAAAGGCAAACAGTCATCCCAAGTATCTGCGAAGGTAAGAATACAGGCTCTCAACATGTCTTCCAGCACTTGGTTGACTCGCTCTGTTTGTCCATCAGTTTGAGGATGATAAGCTGTACTATGCAAGAGCTTGGTTCCAAGTGAGGTATGGAACGCTTTCCAAAACTTAGCGACAAACTGGGTACCACGGTCAGAGATAATGCTCTTGGGTATGCCATGAAGCTTCACTATGTTGTTCTTGTACAAAGTGGCATACATGGGGACGGTGTAACTGGTCTTGACTGGCAGAAAGTGAGCTTGCTTAGTGAGTCGGTCCACGATTACCCAAATGGAATCAAAACCTTTCTGGGTTCTGGGTAGTCCATTGACAAAATCCATACTAATGTCGTCCCATTTCCAAGCGGGTACTGACAAAGGTTGCAATTCTCCTCCAGGCTTCATGTGTACTGCCTTGACTCTTTGGCAGGTATCACACTGAGCGACATACCGAGCAATCTCAATCTTCATTTTAGTCCACCAGAATCTCTGCTTTAAGTCTTGGTACATCTTGTTGCTACCGGGGTGAATAGAGAATCTGGTCAAGTGTGCTTCATCAAGGATTAACTGTCTCAATTCAGGCACCTTGGGAACTACTAGACGGTTCTTGAACCAAACAACTCCTACATCATCGATCCTGAAACAATCAGCCTTTCCGGTCTGGATCTTTTCGATGATGTGCTTGATTCCAGGGTTATCCTTCTGAGTAGCAATGACTTGATCCTTGATGGATGTTTCTATGCTGACATTGTTCAGGCTTCCTTGCGGGATCATTTCGATACCCATCCTTTCAAGTTCATGGCACAAGGAAAGATCATAGGGCTTCGTCGTCAGACAGTTGCAGTGTGACTTGCGACTGAGGGCATCGGCAACTACATTTGCCTTACCAGGATGGTAATGTACTTTGAGATCATAATCTTTAATCAGCTCAAGCCATCTTCTCTGCCTCATATTCAATTCTTCTTGAGTGAATATATACTTTAGGCTCTTGTGATCCGTATACATATTGCAGGTACTGCCTAACAGATAGTGACGCCAAATCTTCAAGGCATGCACGACTGCTGCTAGCTCAAGATCATGGGTGGGGTAGTTTTCCTCATGTCGCTTAAGCTGTCGTGAGGCATAAGCGATTACTCGTCCTTCTTGCATCAAAACACAGCCCAAACCAGTACCAGATGCATCACAGTATACATCGAAGGGTTTCTCGATATCTGGTTGAGCTAGGACTGGTGATGTAGTTAGTAGTTTCTTCAGGGCTTGAAAGGCTTGCTCACAGGCTGGTGACCAAACGAAATCCACGGAATTCTTCAACAACTCTGTGATAGGCTTGGCGACTCTGGAGAAATCTGGGATGAAACGACGATAGTATCCAGCCATTCCCATGAAGCTGCGAACTTCGCGGACAGAGGTAGGTGGCTTCCAATCCAAGATATCTGCCACTTTTTCAGGGTCAACTGACACACCTTCAGCGGACAGGACATGACCAAGGAATTGAATTTGATCTAGCCAGAATTCGCATTTACTGAACTTGGCATACAGCTGGTGATCTCTGAGACGAGAGAGAACGATTCGAAGATGCTTGGCGTGATCTTCAGGAGTTCTTGAATAGACAAGGATGTCGTCAATGAACACGACTACAAATTTATCGAGCTCTGGCATGAACACAGAGTTCATGAGATACATGAAATGAGCGGGGGCATTGGTCAAGCCAAAGGACATGACCAAGTACTCATATAGGCCGTATCTGGTGGTGAAAGCTGTTTTAGGAATGTCTTCTGGACGGATTTTTATTTGGTGATAGCCAGATCTGAGATCAATCTTGGAGAACACTCTGGCTCCAGACAACTGGTCGAAAAGAAGGTCAATGCGAGGCAAAGGATATTTATTCTTGATGGTGACCTCATTGAGCGGGCGATAGTCAACGCACAGACGAAGACTTTTGTCCTTCTTCTTCACAAAGATAGCAGGACAGCCCCAAGGAGATGAACTTGGGCGAATGAGACCCTTATCCAAAAGCTCTTGCAATTGGATCTTCAGCTCTGCCAACTCTCTGGGAGGCATTCGATAAGCTCTACGGGATATAGGAGCAGTCCCGGGCTTTAGCTCTATGGCAAACTCAACATCGCGGTCGGGAGGCAGACCAGGTAGATCTTCCGGGAAGACATCAGGGAACTCACAGACCACGGGAATATCCCTGACTTCCGCAACACAGGCGGCATTCAACTGGGTGGTTGCTGGTTTTTGAGGCATAGGAAGTTGGAGAAGGAGTTTGGAAGTGCTGTTAGG
Organism: Coix lacryma-jobi var. lacryma-jobi; assembly: GCA_009763385.1. Lineage (NCBI taxonomy): Eukaryota > Viridiplantae > Streptophyta > Magnoliopsida > Poales > Poaceae > Coix > Coix lacryma-jobi. The sequence goes on from CM019823.1 coordinate 71,441,069, forward strand.
AATATCCACTCTCACAACTCTATCCAAGATGTCTATCATGGCTTTATACTGACACATCCAATTCATGCCTAAGATGACATCTATCTCTTGATCGCGCAGTACTATCATGGTGGTAGGAAAGACATGTTCCCCCAACATTACTGGTATACTGCGGACCACTTCCTTAGTATTTATCCGCCCTCCAGGCGAAAGTATGCAAAAACTTTCTTTTAACTCCCCCATGGGTAACTCATGCTTGATGACAAAAGTGCGACTGATGAAGGAATGCGATGCACCAGAATCGAACAAGACGACTGCAGGATGATTGGCAACAGAGAACCTACCGAGCATGACGGGCTCTCCTTCTGGGATGCTACTGACGGTGGTGAAGTAGACTTGCCCGTGCTTCTTGACAAACTTGCCCTTCTGGACGTGCTGCTGCGGTGCACGGTGCTGCTGCTGTGATCCTCCAGGGCCTTTCTGTGCATGCTGGGCATTCTTCTTGGGTTTCGGACAATCACGAGACCAGTGACCAACTTGGCCACAGTTGTAGCATGGATGGTTGTAAGCTGTTTGAGGGGTGGTGATACGAACACCTGGGGCGTTCGGCTGAGTGGCACTTTGCTGGTTGGCGTTATGAGTGGTGGCCGCGGTACGAACGACCACTTGCTGATGCGGGTATGGGGCACGGTTTTGGTGGTGGCTGGGGTGGTAGATGATTCTTGGGCGCTTGTGGTTGCTGGAGAAGCTGCTAGACCCAGCCTTCTTCTTCTTCTTCTCCTCCTGATACTGGCGGTTACTTTCCTCGAAAGCGACAGCACGGTCAACGACATCATGATAGGATCCGTTGAGGTTGTTGGACAGACCTCTGCGAATCTTAGGGTGCAGACCCCTAAGGAAACAATCTCTCTTCTTTTCCTCTGTGTTGACATAGTCGGAGGCATACTGGCTCAGGTGATTGAACTGACCCACATACTGCATCACTGTGGATTCCTTCTGCTGCAGAGCTAGGAACTGATCAAGCTTCATCTTCATCAGACCTGACGGGATGTGATGTGCACGGAAAGCGGTGCGGAACTCCTCCCAGGTCAACTCATGACCTTCAGGTTGGGCAGCCAAGAGGTTGGCATACCAAGCACTTGCTGGACCACGAAGCTGCTGAGAAGCAAACCGGGGCTTCTGGATTTCAGTGCATCGGATGAGACCAAACTTCTGCTCCATGGTGCGGAGCCAATCATCAGCTTCGAGGGGTTCATCGGCTCTGGTGAAAACCGGTGGACGGGTTTCAGTGAACTCCACATAGGTGGTTTCTTGGTTGTGACGACCACGGTGACCAACATTCTGCTGTCCTTGGTTCTGAGCCATTAGGTTGGCAGCGGCGGCCAAAGCTGCAATGGCATCTGCCAGGGTAGCAGGAACTGGTGGAGGGTTTGGAAGGTTGGCACCACCGGAACTTCCGGCTCCAGTGCGGGTGTTCACAGGCATCTGTTAAGAATTTGGAACTTAGCATCCAAAGATTGCTTTTGAACGAAACTGACTGATAAAATTCATTGATGCAAGGTAGATAACTGATACAGAAGTTTGATAGATAACCACTAACTGACAAAGGAAAGGTACAAGACGCGATACAGACTCGACTAGACAGAAGACCAACTAACGCCCCAAACCTAGACTAAGGCTTTAGGTGAGCAGATGGTACAGACATAACGAATCTAGTCGTCATCGATGATGATCATCTCTTCATCGCCGTCTTCATCTTCAATGATGAGCTCAGGCTCTTCCTCCTCATCTTCATCTTCAATGTGAACATCTTCAGCAGGTTCCACTCCTACATTCTGGACTGGCCCATGTTCTACTTCAGGTTCCTCCACGACTCCATCTTCTGGATCCTCAGCAACAGGTGGAATCATGGGGTGGAGCTGGTCGTACAGTTGATGTACCTCCTCATGAAGCATATCGTTGTACTGCTCAATCTGGGCAGTGTACTGCTGCAGTCCATGGAGCTGGGCTCTGGCGACGTCCTCGCGGTTCCAAGCCTCGTTGCGCTGCTCGATAGCGCGAACCGTGTTCCGATTGGCCTGCTCCAAGGAAGCTCGTGCCTCATAAAACTCCATGCGGGAAAGATAGAAGTCATGCTCCATGTTCTCCATCTCAGCTTTGAGATTCTTGATCTCCTCCTTCAGCTGCTTGCGGGTGCGGCGGGAAGGGCGACGTCCGTTGGAGGATTCTCCAGTCTCTTCTCCGGTGCGTGGCGCCAGCTGGTGACGCGGCACACCATGCGGTCCAGTCGACTTGCGAGCAGTCCGCTTGAGGATGACCATATCTGGACAAGAGGTTACAGATGAGAAAGGCTAGCAAGAACAAGGTAAAGGCATACTAACCCAACCGACTTAGAGAGTAAGTTATTATCTTAAGTGATTATGACATGATGCATGATTCGTTCCTACGGAACAAGGCAATGCAACTACTAAGGTAAGGTACATAGGGCTTAAACAAGTTGTCTTGCTACTAGTCGCCAAAGACAAGATGAGATGAGAGAAGCAATTTGGACTCAAAATAGTCAAGTTTAGTTTTTGGACTTAAAACCTTTTGAAGTTTTCGCAAACAGATTGCAACGTCGTAGTGAGATGCTCCGATACCACTCTGTGACGTAACGGCCCTAATCCCATGGCCCACTGATCACTATCAACCACTGACAGTCGATCCGTACAGCCAAGAGGTTAGGACCGGGTTCGCCACTGGGCTACATCAGTGCCCGATGTCCGCAGGATCATCTCACAATTCAGTTACAATCTCTTGAACATTTTGACAAAAACATCGGAGTAAATAGCGGAAGACTTAAATAACAATAGTTTTACAAACCAGTGTTCAACATAAACTTAAAGTGAAGTTATTACAGACCATAGCTCAAATAGATAGAGTTGGCAAGGTAGCATATGACAACAATAAAGATACTTCACCCAGCCCAAGGGTGAATAATCACTCATCGGCCTCATCGGCCTCTTCCTGAACAACAGTCACACAGCAGGGTCCAAGGCATACTGAGGGATCTGCCATACCTGCAACATGGGTAAAAGAACCCTGAGTACAAAGGTACTCAACAAGACTTACCCGACTAAAGAAAAGGGAGAAGACTCAGGAATGCAGGCTTAGGGTAGTCAAGGTAAGGCTTAAGCAAGTTCAAGTATTTTGCAGAAAAGCATTTTTGGTAAACCTTATTTTAATTTTGAAAGATTCGGTATTCCTTGTTCCATCATAATCCTTGATTCATTTTACTTTCCAAAACAGACCTAGTTGAGAACCACTCCCTGTTGACAGTCAGTGACTAAGTCTCCATAACCGAGGAGCAGCGTTAATCCGGATAAATAATACTCAGCTGAGGGTCCCTATCCACACTGCATATGTAGCACCCAAGCTTGCATATGCCAACTCGTCTACCACGATTCCTCCAAGATTGGGCCCGGTCCTACGCCACCCGGAAGTACAGTACACCACTCCAATCCGGGCCTCTAACCCACGTGGGTACATGCTACTTCCGCCATCTCTCCACTCCCAGTGCGCGGTTGTCGGTCCAATAAAGGATTCCTCGGAGCCGAAGCTTTCCGTAGTATGTGCATAGTTGCAAGTCTTAGTCAATCAGGCCCCCATACAGGTGGTCCCTAAATTTTCCAGCCAGCGACAAGCACCTCGGGACTCTAACCCAAGAGTACAGGTCCTGTCAGTTTTTCAACCCTGTCCCGGTCGGTGTCAACTGTTGAGTCCCGGACTACAACATGACGGCACCGTACGCAAGGACAACCTCTCCTTCCCATTGACTAGGTACGGATCAGATACTTAGCCAATAGTGGGAGTAAACCAGAAATTCCCATAAATATTCTTAAAGTGATCACACTTTGAAGTTGGCATTTTTATTGCAAATCTATCATATAGCATTGCTAAGCATTTGCAAATAGTTTTTGAAAGCGGTATCGGGTGTATCATTGGTCAAGGTAGATAATGCATCAGATAGGATTTCACTCAACTCCTATCAACCTAATGCAATAATTTAACTCAAAACATTTAAGAAAACATTTATAAAAGCAAGGTAGGGTTAAATGCACCGGGGCTTGCCTTGGATGGCAAAAAGAGCAGAGTCGGGGTAGGTATAAGCGTCGGAGCTTGGGGTTGCCTCGGGGACAGATCCTTCGGCGGCTACCTCGACTTCAGGGCCTTCTTCGTCAACTATACGGATGCAATGATGAATGCTCATGAGAATGATGATATGGACTTAAGGTGCAAGACAATGCCACAGATTCAAGTTTACTTTTAAGCAAGGCATAATCGAATCTAGGTTGAGCATAAAAGTTAACCATTTCTTCCTTAAGCAAAATTGATTAAACTAAACTATATCATAACTATCCTAAGCATCAACCAAACATAGCATCACACATCATAGACTAAAGGGTAGGGGTCTATGAACATCAAGCAATCCCAAAAGTCACATCACAGAGCATTCAACGCTAACCCTAATCATTTCTTTCTATTTTTTCTTAATTTATTTAAAAGGTCATTTTATGAAGGTGCTCCAAAAATTACCAAATTAATCACACAAGTTCATTAGGGTACAAGTATATGGCAAAACAAATTTCATAATTTTTGGAGGTCATTAAGGTGCTTAATTAAATCTAGGCATTTAATTAACAAAAAGCACTATTCCTTAATTAAAATAAAGCTCAAAAATCAACTTGTTCCAAATGGCTTCAAAATTTTACCAGAGACTCATCATGACACAACTAGCTTGCAAAATTTATCTCAAGATTTTTGGAGCTACAGAACACTCTCTAAAAATACCAAAGCCTTCATTTTTCAATTAAAAGGGGAATTTTTCATTTTCAAATTTTTGCACAAAACTCAGGTTTCATATTTTTATAAAATACTTCAGAGCATAAAAAGTCTACCACAAAATTTTCAGAATTTATGGATCAACACAGAAAATCACACAAAAATATGAAATCTGAACACTATTCACATGTGTGAAGAAAATAGAAAACGGCACTGTTCTTCTCCTCCGTTCGCCGGCGACCGTCCGACGGCGGCGGCGTTGCTACGCCGGCCACGACGAGGCGTCTCAGGCGAAACCGAGGAGATGGGAGGCTTCAGGAGCTCACCGTGAGTCGATTAAGCGGCTCGGCGAGGGAAGGGGATGAACGGAGGGAGGTGGTCGACGGTGACCGGCGGACGTCTCACGGCGGCGATCGTCGACTCGGCGATCCTGCGCGATACAAGTGACCGCAAGGGGTCTGTCAGAGGCGCAAAGGAGCAAGGAAGGTGATGCGGGGGTCGGAGGGAGATGATCAAGGCCGGAGAGGGAGTATTTCACGATCCCGACCTCGACGGGCTTCTCGCCGGAGATGGGAACGGCGAGTTACGCCGGGCAACCAGGGACGGTAGAGACCAAATTGAGGGGTGGTGAAGCTGCACAAGGACACGGCGGAGCTCCTGAGCTAGATGGTTGAGCTCGGGAGGCGCTGGTGTGAGCTGGCGACGGTGGCGGAGGGGATGAGTGAGCTCGGGCTCACCGGCGGCCTTATATAGCCACGGTTAGCGGGCGGTAGAGAGCTCGGAGAGGTGTGGATGAGCTCGGCCGAGGCACGCGCAATCGATTGCGAGCTGGCGGAGAGGACGGCGTGCAGTCGGGGCCTGGGCGTGAGCTCGCCGGCGTTGTCCACGCGGCGGCGACGAACTGGGGACAGTGGGGGACGGGCGAGAGGTCAGCGCTCGCACGCGCGGACGCGAAATGATCACGCGGCCGCAGGCGGCAGGTCGGGAGCATGCGGGCGGCTGCCAGGCGCGTGGCGCACGCGGCGCCGGCGAGGCGTCCATGGCCGGGCCCCCCCCCTACGACGGAGAAGATGAACAGGGTAGGCTAGGTTTTGACTTTTGGCTCATTTCTGTTTTTTGCAAATTACTCCCAAAATTTGAACTGGGCAACAAAAACTCAAAACATCAAAGTTGTTCAGAAAAATGAGATCTACAACTTTGTCAATATGAACATTTTCAAATTCCAAATAGTTTTTGAACAAATTTGAAAACAGAAAAGGGGACACCTTTTCAAACTTGATTCAAATCAAATTTACTCTGGATTTCAAACTGAAACTTGAAAATCTGTAAACATGAAAGTTGTTCCTTTTATCAAAACCTACAACTTTGCTATTATACACTTTTCCAGAAACTCATTAGTTTTTGAACTCATATTGAAAACTGAAAAGGGGACAAAAACTGAAGTTTGATTGAATTTGAAATAACTCAAAACTTTGTACTGCAACTTGAAAATTTGTAAATACCAAAGTTGTTTCTCTTTGACAGATCTACAACTTTGCTTTTTGGACCAATCCCAAATTTTGAATAATTTTTGAATCACAACAAGAGGGATAAAATCCAGGATTTGGAAATCAGGGTTTTGCAAAAGGGATTTGAAATCAAATTCTGATTTTTGAACTTTGGCCAACACAACAACACTTCAAGACACCAAAGGAACAAGAATTACACAAAGCTAGGCACAGAGGTGAAATTTCCATTTTGCCCTAGTAGAGAGAAGTGGGCTAAATAGGGTTTTAGCAATAGAGGTAAATCACATAAAATGATACACTTAGCAAAATGCATACACATGAAATCATGATCAAGATGCTTAATGATGATACTGATGATATGTCAAGTTAATTACATGTTAAACACCAGAGGTGTTACAATAGGGGGGTCGGGCGACCCCCTTATGTGGGTCCCACCAGGTCATTTTGCCACATTTTTTCTTTATCTGCATAAACACACTTCCAAGTACAAGTGGAACTAGTTATTGATAAAAGTATGTTCATGCTATGTTATTCTTCCTTAATACCAAGCTTGTTGATAGGGTTTTGGGTGTATTATTTTGGTAATATTCCACCGTCAACACCGGTCGGCTTGGTGGTTGTAGCGGGGGCCATGGCGGCGACGACGAGAGGGCGACCGCGGGCGGTGGAGCAGGCGCGGCAGGCAAGGCGAGCGGTGAGTGGGCGAGGGAGATTGTGGCGTGCAGCAGGCGAACGCGATCGCGTGGCGAGTGGCCAAGGGAGATCGTGGCGGGGCCGGCGGTGGCCACGCGGCGGTCGGCTGGCGTACGACATGGCGCGGTCGGGCGCGGCTGGCGCGGACGCGCTGCTGGCCAAGCCGAAAGGCCGAACGGGTCGGATGGGAGGCGCTGAGCATTTTCAAGTCTTTTTCGTTTTGAATTTCCCTTTCCAAATTTGTTTAATTCAAAACAGATTCAAAAACGTAGAATTAGGGTTTTGTCAAAAAATAAAAGTTGCTCAAAATAATTTTCTCTACAACTTTCATATAGGTCAAAAGCACAGCAAAGCATTTCCCTGACCTACACTGAATTAAAGTTAATATTAGGGCTAATAATCATTTTAGCATTTGCATTTTTAATTATTAATCTATACTTAATTAAGACAAGTCATCAATATGAAAAGTGTTGTATGTATTATTCTCCATTTATTAAAATTATTTGCCAAGACAAAACTTTACTTTAACAAGCAAGTCTTATTCAACCCTAATTTGAAATTAAAAACACATAAAATCAAAGCACTTTTAATCAACACATGATGATGCAATGCAATGCTTATGCTCATTAGTGGCTAATGATATTCCTAATGCAGTGCTTTACACCAGGGTGTCACATCTACTACCAAACCCGTGTCATAGACGGAGTGTGGCTCTCAAACCCTGGCCACCGACACCGATGTCGATGCATGTCCAGCCTCACGTTGGGCACAACACCTTCGCCATCCTTCTCGACTTGGCCGACTGCACCTGCGCCGCACACAAGCCCGTGTCTGACCTCCCGCCAAGTGCCATGATGCCATGTGCTCTTGCTCGTCGAAGCCAAGTGCCAGCTGCCACAGCTGGTCCTCTGGCCCTCCGGTCCGTTAGTCCAAGGATCGCGTCCGCCCTTCACCGCTCATGGTATGTTGGCACGGCACGCCTCCACTTTGACCTTCACCTCAACATCGACCACTGCCTCCGAGCTCCACACCTGCACAACAACACAACCAAGAGACACATGTCTTCGCTCAACCCTCCCGGTGAGCCTGTTGACCAATCGCTCATCACTCAGGGTGGAACCACAAGGGCACATATCAACCTTGTGTTTGCAAGGAGCGTTACCATTTGGTCATGCACAAGCTTAATTCATTTGAGATGCATGCTTATGAGAATGCTAATAAAAATGTACTCACGTCTCAATATTATTGTAGAGGAACTAAATGGACTTGGACTCACCCAAATGTCTCCATCCGATGTGGTGAGAAAGATTCTTAGTGCCCAATCACAAAGTATGGACACATTGTGATGGTGCTACATCAAGGTGATCTTTTCGCATCTACACCAACAAAAATCTTGGGAAAGATCAATGCACATGAGATATACATACACATCACACCAAGTGGTGGCTCTTCTTCTGACAAGAAGAAGGACTTGGCATTCAAGACAAGTCAAGAGAAGAGGGCAAGGCCAAAGTGATTGAAGTTCACCATGAGAGCTCAAGTGATGATGAGCAAGATGACTCTAACATTGCTCTCATGGTGAGGAAGACCACGAACATGTTGAAGAATCTTCACAAGAATGGAATCTAATTCGACTCTAAGAAGAAGAAGAAGTTCTTCACAAGTAGCAAGAGAAGGCCAATATCCGAAATGGATTGCTACAATTGCGGTGATCTTGGCCATCTTGCTCACCAATGCCCAAAGCCCAAGAAAGACAACTACAAGAACAAGAACAAGGGCAAGAAATATGACTCATCAAGAGAAGATAAGAAGAAGAAAGAGAAGTCATACAAGAAGGATGACAAGAAGAAGCAATACCACAAGAAAGGTGGCAAGGCCTACATTGTTGGTGATTGGCTCACCAACATTGACTCCTCTAGTGGTTCATCAAATGATGATAGTGATGATGAGAAGGAGAAGGTGGTCGCTCTAGTCAATGGGACTTCTCTACCTCCACCACCACCACCGTCATCATCCTCTACACACCTATGCCTCATGGCAAAAGGTGACTAGAAGGTACAAAGTGATGATGACTCTAGTGATGATGATAGTGATGGAGAGTTTGAAGCTCCTTCTTATGATGAACTTGTTGCATTGCTTAATGACTACACTCAAATCATAAGAAAGACTAGAGCCAAGAATGAAAAGCTTAAACTTCACTATGATTCCATTCTTGCTAAATATGACAATGCCAATAGTGCTAGTGATGAGCTTAAAAATGAACTTGCTAATATGTCATCCACTATCAAGGAGCCCAATTCATCTAAAAAAGAGCTCAAAGATAAAAATGAGAAACTTGATAGGATGCATAGTGAGCTCAACACTAGCTATAACTTGCTCTAGGAACAATACACAACTCTTAAAGTTGATCATGATGCTCAAGTTGTTGCATATGATTTACTTTCACATGAGTCACATGATGCTTCTAACCTTGTTTTTAAGTTTGACATAGCAACATCATGTGATGACTTGGTTAGTGAGCATGTTGAGCAAAGGTCTAGTGGCAAGGGCAAGCAAGTGGTTGTGGCCGAAAGCTATGATGATTATCTCGAGATCAAGAATGAGAATGCAAAGCTCAAAATGATCTAGATAAGCTATCAACCACTAAGCAAGTTGTCATTGAAACACAAGATGGAAGCTATATCATGTCACTTGATCTTGATATGCTAAAAGAAGAGAACAAGAGGCTTAAGATGGAGAGAGACTACAAGTTGACACCATCTCAATTGGCTCTCCAACAAGAGAATGACAAGCTCAAGAGAGAGAAAGAACATTAGCCATCGGATTTTAGAACTTCACCAATGGTCAATGTCTTCAAAGTGAGCTTCTCATGAACACCGTAATGAGGACCAATAGAAGTGGTATTGGATACTTGGAAGAAAGGATAAGGCAACACAAGAACCGCACTCAATCCAAGCCAAAGCGCAAGCTAGGAAGATGCTTTGAGTGTGGACAAGAGGGACACTTTGCTCATAATTATGAAGCATCACCACCCACACCCTTGCCCAAGCATGCTAGACCCTTTGCCTTCAACGCTCACTACATGCTTAGGAAAGATTCTAGTGGCAAGATCAAAGTCATGTTCATGGGGCCTTATAACAAGAATAGGCCTAAGCAAATTTGGGTGGCAAAGTCTCTAGTTGAGAAAGCGAAGGGGCCTCAACAAGTATGGGTTCTTAAAGCTCAAGCTTGATTTCTTATGTTTAGGTAAACAGTGGTTGCACACAACATATGACCGGTGATCCCTGGATGTTCACCTCACTTGAAGAAAATGTCAATGACCAAGAAAAGATTACATTTGGTGACAATTCAAACGGCAATGTGAAGACATTGGGCAAAGTGGCAATATCAAATGATCATTCCATCTCCAATGTGCTTCTAGTTGCTTCATTGAGCTTCAACTTGCTATCCGTTGGGCAATTGTGTGATCTTGGCTTTCAATGCTTATTCACTAAGAAAGAAGTGGTTGTGTGAAACAGGGATGATTCACAAGTAATTTTTCAAGGCTTTAGATACAACAATCTCTATCTAGTTGATTTCACCTCCAAAGATGCCAACTTGAAGACATGTCTATTCACAAAGCAATCTCTTGGTTGGCTATGGCATAGAAGACTAGCACATGTTGGAATGAACACTCTCAACAAGCTATTGAAGAAGGACTTGGTTAGGGGCTTGAAGGATGTGAAGTTTGAGAAAGACAAATTGTGTAGTGCATGTCAAGCCGGGAAGCAAGTGGCAAAAACACATCAAACCAAGGCATTCATATCAACATCAAGAGAGTTAGAGCTACTTCACATGGATCTATTTGGACCAACAACATATGCTAGCTTGGGTGGAAATCTCTATTGCTTAGTTATTATTGATGATTATTCAAGATACACTTGGGTGTTCTTCCTCCATGACAAATCCGAAGCAACCCCTTCATTCAATAAGTTTGCTAAGAGAGCCCAAAATGAATTTGAAGTAAAAATTAAGAAAATTCGGAGTGATAATGGAAAGGAGTTTGACAACACCAACATAGAGCTTTATTGTGATGAAGTTGGGATCAAGCATGAAGTGTCCGCAACCTACACACCATAATGAAATGGGGTAGTTGAGAGAAAGAATGAGACTCTAATCACCCTAGCAAGGACTATGTTGGATGAGTATTCTACACCGAAAAGAGTTTGGGTGGAGGCAATCAACACCGCTTGTTATCCTTAGCAAGAAACCCTATGAGCTCCTCAACAACAAGAAGCCGGATGTATCCTTCTTTAGAGTGTTCGGGTGCAAATGCTATATCTACAAGAAGCGTCAACACCTAGTAAAGTTTCAACACTGATATGATATTGGTTTTCTTGTTGATTACTCATTGAAGTCCAAATCATATCGAGTATTCAACCATGCCACCGGTATGGTAGAAAAAACATATGATGTGGAATTAGATGAATCTAACGGCTCCCAAGGAGCGCATGAAAATCTTGATGATGTAGGTGATGAACCATTGAGGTAGGTTATGAAGAACATGCTGGTTGGAGCCATCAAGCCTAAAGATGATGATGATGTGTGTGTCATTGACAAGCCATCTTCATCAAATGTACCAAAAGATGATGACAAAGATGGGAGAGAGCCAAATGAAGACACTCATGTCTCTCTTGATCAAATGGTAGTACAAGCTCAAGATGTAGATGCTCCACAAGCGGCCCCTCATGTGGTAGATCGAAGGACAACTCCTCTACTACAAGCTCACCCTCAAGATCTCATCATAGGGAGTCCAACAAGGGGTGTAATGACTCGATCTCAAAAACTTGCTTCATTTATTGAACATCACTCCTTTGTTTCTCTTGTTGAGCCTACACATGCAGATGATGCTCTAAAGGATCCGGATTGGGTGAATGCTATGCGTGAAGAATTGAACAACTTCACCCACAACGAAGTTTGGACCCTTTAAGAGCAACCTAAAGGCGCAACAGTCATTGGAACCAAATGGGTGTTTAGAAACAAGCAAGATGATCAAGGCGTGGTTGTTAGAAACAAGGCAAGGCTAGTTGCAAAGGGGTTCTCTCAAGTTGAAGGTTTGGATTTTGGAGAGACCTTTGCACCGGTTGCAATACTTGAATTCATTCGTATCCTCCTTGCATATGCATCATATCATGACATTAAACTTTATCAAATGGATGTGAAAAGTGCATTTTTAAATGGCTTCATCAATGAACTAGTCTATGTTGATCAACCTCCTGGGTTTGAAGACCCTAGATATCCTAATCATGTTTATAGGTTGTCCAAGGCGCTATATGGGCTCAAACAAGCCCCAAGAGCGTGGTATGAGCGCCTTCAGGACTTCCTCACCGAGAAGGGCTTCACCAATAGGAAGGTCGACACCACACTATTCACCAAGAAGCTTAATGGAGAGATCTTCATTTGTCAAGTCTATGTTGATGATATCATCTTCGGCTCAACAAATGAAGCATATTGCAAGGAATTCGGTGACTTGATGTCGAACGAGCTTGAAATGTCCATGATTGGGGAGCTCACATTCTTCCTAGGCTTTCAAGTCAAGCAATTGAAGGACGGGACATTCATCTCTCAAAAGAAGTACACTAAAGACCTCCTCAAGCGCTTCCACATGAATGATTGTAAGCCTATCAAGACCCCAATGCCAACAAATGAACATCTCGACCTAGATGAGGGAGGTAAATCAGTTGATCAAACTCTCTACTATTTTATGATTGGTAGCTTGTTACATTTGATCGCATCTAGGCCCGACATCATGTTTAGTGTATGCATGTGTGCTAGGTTTCAAGCCGATCCTAAGGAGTCACACCTCATAGCCGTTAAAAGAATCCTTAGGTACCTAAACACACCCCAAGCATTGGCCTTTGGTCCCAAAGGAGCTAACTTCCAACTCGTTGGGTATTCTGACTCAGATTACGCAGGTTGCAAAATAGATAGAAAAAAACACATCCAAAGGGTGCCATTTGCTTGGGAGATCACTAGTGTCTTGGACCTCAAAGAAGCAAAATAGTGTGGCCTTGTCTACCGCCGAGGCGGAATACATAGCCGTGGGAGCTTGTTGTGCACAAATCCTTTACATGAAGCAAACCCTTCTAGACTATGGTGTAGTGTCAGAAGAGGTACCTTTGTTGTGTGACAATGAGAGCACGGTTAAGCTTGCTAACAACCCAGTTCAACACTCTCGCACAAAGCACATAGATATTTGTCACCACTTTCTTAGAGACCATGTTGCAAAGAAAGACATATCTTTAGATGGTGCTAGAACCAAAGATCAATTGGCAGATATCTTCACAAAACCCCTAGATGAGACTACACTTTGTAAGTTGTGAAGTGAGCTTAATGTTCTTGATCTGAGCAACTTTGTCAAAACATGAAAAGGTGTTGTCTTTGCATTGCATTGTATAATATGTCATGTTTAATTTATGTTATGCATTGTCAGATGTGGTTAAGATAACCACCCTAAAAAGCGTGTGAAGAAGCTTACCCATGAGCAAAGTTGACAAGCAACCTAGATTCAAATTCCGCAATGCATTGCATTTGCATGTGTGTTGTTTGTCGTTTCATTTTCAGTTAAGCTTGAGCAATCGCTGTGTTCGTCCACCGATAGGGGGGCATTTGAGGCTCCTAATGGTTAAGACCCCTATTTTGGTAGCCACATGTTGTCTCCTCGCCCTTTTATTGCCTATTTTCTCTAAAAAGATACTTAGCCTATGGCAAATTATTTGAAAAAATTGAGGGTTTACGTGAGGACACTCATACTAGGTTCCAACTGGTGTTTATTGCTCTTGTTGAGTTGGAACTTGGCTGGGAGAGGGAGCCACAATGGAGAAACTTGAAACAGTCCAAAATCCAGCATCAAACGTTGCACTGTAGCATCTGATGGCAATGTACACAGCCTTGGCTAGAATAGTGTTACCGTAGCATCCGTTGTGGGACCATCGCTAGCGTCAAATGTCAGGACGCGTCTGATGTCATTTTGGCACTTCTGGAGCTCTCTGGATGGGCATCGGTGCGTCCGATGTGATTATGTCAGCACATCTGATGCCCCTTTAAGCGGCGTAGTTAGTTCTTTTCACCGACCAGTCGGGCCCACACATAATATTCATTGCTCTCATCTCCATCATGCCCGCGCCCGCACTCCCATTCTCGCCGCCGCCGAGCACCGGAACCCTATCCTCGCCGGCTCCGCGCGCCCTTTGCCTCTAGCCGCCTCGCTCACACCTCTCCCTTGCTGCCGCGCTCTAGCCTTCGCCGACCACCGCACTTCCCGCTGTTTCCACCGCCACGTGCAAACCCTGCTCGCCGGAGACACTCAACCTCGCCGGAGCTCTTTGTCCTCGCCGGCGCGAGCTGAGAAGCTCCATCGACCTCGTCGGCGCAATTGTCTTCCCCGGCAAGCCCCTCTCTGGCCAGCCAGCGCGCCTCCGTGAGGCTTCCCCACCGCCTTATCTTTGATGCTCACAGGGTGTTCGATAAAATGTTGCAACCATCGTGCTTTGTCATTTGAACACTGTTTCACCTCAAATCTTTCATAGACTTCTTCGGAGTGACGGTGTGGTGCCCGAAAGTGTTCGTGCTTCCCTCTTGCTTCGTCGGTTGCATCAGTTCGTTAGGTAGAAAGAAAAGTCTCATTCATATCCCAAATTGCTTTGCTTATGAATAGTCACCACTCATCTCTAGAGTATATATGCTTATATATATATATCCCATCTACTCTATTGCGGTGAGTTGGGACAGTTCACAGTGTCAGTTGATTTTGGTTAGCAGTGTCAGTGAACCCGGGGCCAAGCCCGTGGGTACGGATCAAGGCCAAGCCTCGTGAGTGTCAGTTGTTAGTTGATTCTCAGTGTCAGGGGAGGATTTGCTAGAGGATTTCAGTCAGTGGGGCTTGTTAGTGGTTCTCAGTTATCAGTTGCTTCTCAATGACAATCCAGTCTCTTTTCAGTGGCAGTTTCTCTGTTCTTATCAGCCATGCGCTGCAAGAACGTTGGTGGCGCACTAGAGGACTCTCCTCCTCGCCCTCCACCTTTTCGTGCTGAGAAAGGGAAAGGCAAAGCTTATTATGCGTAGGAAGCGCAATCATGCCAAGAGAGAGGAAGAGCAGGCACATGCCATTGTAGATGCCACAGAACGTGCAGAGGGGGGAGGCTGCGATGGTGGTTTATGGATTGTGGACACTCTCACCCCAGAGCAGCGACAGATGGTTGAGGAGATGCGCGCACATCATGGTTCACCCGTTGGTACTGTGATGATTGGCTGTCGCCGTGTCTCGCTCAACGACCCCGTGGACGAGCCCAGGGCTCCGGTGCAGCAGGACAGGCCCAGACAGAGGGTATTCAGAGCCAGCCAGAGGCCGATACAGCCGAGGCAGGCACATCAGAGGATGAGGAGGCTACACCAGAGGAGCAGACGTGGCATTGGTCATCATGACCGACTGAGGACTCCTGCCACCCCCGGCCCGAGGGTCCTCGGCGCGGTGCATGTCCCCCTTCCCAATGTGAGCCACCGCCGATCGCGCGACTTGACCTCTGTGCCCGCACCTTGCACACAGATTCAGCACCTCAGACTTGTGCCGATTGAGAAGTGGTTTCCTCGTCAGAGGCAGGAGCAGGCCAGTCCAGAATTCTATGTCGGGCTGTAGGAGGACTTCTACTAGGGTTTAGGGAACACTGGCATCAGTCTGTGTTCACACAGAGTCTGCAGTTTGGAGGTAGTTGTCAGAGCAACTGGAGAGCAGATCTGCCCCATCCTCACTTACTTACCTGATTTAGTAGACCTTCTCGGGCAGACTGACTCATATATAGAGGATTGGGTCATGTAGTTCTATGCTTCAGTCTAGGTGGAACCAAACCATGAGTCCATTGAGTTTGCTTTCCGCGGTCAGCACTTCAGACTATTCAACTCAGAGATCCAAGACTTGTTCCAGTTGACTCACTCTTAGACTCGGATCCATACTCTGTGCTATGAGCGGACGGAGCCACCACGACGCCCACATGGCAGAGAGCAGCCCAACACCGAGTTGGTACGCCCTTGTTTCTCAAAGCCTTTTAGAGAGGGTTCGAGCTGCACGCCGAGGGATCTCACTCCTATGGATCGGATCCTCAACGAGGTACTAAGGC
This sequence comes from Coix lacryma-jobi var. lacryma-jobi, assembly GCA_009763385.1. Classification (NCBI taxonomy): domain Eukaryota; kingdom Viridiplantae; phylum Streptophyta; class Magnoliopsida; order Poales; family Poaceae; genus Coix; species Coix lacryma-jobi. The sequence goes on from CM019823.1 coordinate 71,457,222, forward strand.
GTACACTTCTGCCACGTATTGGCTTTCGAGAGGGTCTCTCCAGATTCAGTTATGGTTGTTAGCGTATATGGTTAGATAGCAGGTGTTTAACGTCTAAGATGTTATTCTATCAGAGATATAGGACACAATAGCAGAGAGCATCAAGGCCCGGAGGCAGCTACCTTATCTCACTGGATTTCCTATCTTTTGCTTAAGATAGCTACAGCCACCAGCACAGACCCAAGACAAGAGCTCTCTAGGTCAGCCACTATGTTCCCCGCCTATAACATGAGCCAGCTTTTGGGACACAGTCATGACACCCACCGATAGTAGATAGAGCAGTCCACCCTTCAGTCTACCTCCCGACAGCGTCCAACAGTGCCAAAGTCAGCAGAGGAGCAAGACGAGGCTGTCAGGGTCCTCATGGAGAGAGAGCTTGCAAACCTAGAGGGTGAGGCACCATTTGTGGCTGAGGACCCCATTGATTGCTCCGATGAGGACTACCAGGTCCTGCCTCACGCTCAGTCACGTCCACACGACACTGAGGCCGGGACGTCTGGTACTGATACCTCCAACCCAGCACTTCTTGCCATACCGTCTCAGATGGAGAAGCAGTAGAGCAAAGTTACTCAAGATGTTTAGAGGTTGGCTCAGGAGTAGCAGAGGTTGGCAGAGGCCCAGGCACTGGCCCAACAATAGGCGCAGGAGCGCTTAGACGCTCTATAGAGGCAGATGCTCACACTAATGCTGACGTTTGTTAACGCAAATAAGAATATGAAAGATTCCGCAAGCGCACAGAACATCATTGTAGCATTTTATCGAGAGTATTCCAGGATCATTATTTATATTTTACCACTAGGAAGCTAGGGTCAAGAATCCGATTACTCACTATCATGCATCTACTAACTCAGAGTACTAAATAGACTAAAATAGGAGTGAATGATATATGATATGATAATAAATGAAGCACATAAAGGATAATTCAATGATAACTATATAACTATAGTGGGAGGACAACACGGAGAGATCAAGGTTCCTACGTACTTCTCTATTACTTGGGTTCTAAAGTAACAAAGATGAAAAGATATAGCAGTTATAAACATTGGCACTTTGGAGCAACAGTACCTTTCTGACTCTCGAAAAAGACTGGAAAGAAGGTAGTCAGGGGAAGGCTGTCAAAAGCTCTACGAAAACATCAATCCGAACGTGGTGGACTACGAAGGCCTAACAGAGCTGTCACCCCTGGGGCTACCACAACTATTCCGTGGGATTGAGCGCAACCTTAGGTAACCTATAGACTAAACACCATGTCTAATCTATCGATTACTACTCTAATTATGGCCTATAACTAGAGCACTCAATATACGAGCAAGATCCCATACCAAGATATAACAACTATACTAATCATATATGAAAGGCATAAAGTAATTAGAGAAGATAAATATATTAAAGTATAAGTCTTACAAAGAAAAGATACAAAGACATACCAAAACTCTGAAGACTCCTTCGGAACCGGAGCGCAGCTCCGCTCTTTCATAACTCCCTACTAGAGCTAAGCTATTACACTGGAAAATCTAAAACTAATTCCATAGAGGAGAGAGGTTATCCATTCGAGGAACCTCTACAACTCCATGATGATGTGTTGCCTCAGGGGGGTCCTGGGTTTATTATATAGGGGTGGCCTCCTGCCCCCCCCTCCACCTTGGGCAAGCGATGTGGTACTAAATCCTTCGTCATATGCACTTGGGCCTAAATGGGCCAAAACGTGTTGGAGAGGTCGGTTGGAGTGCGTCACGCGAAGGGGGACAAAAATTGGGCCCCATACCCGACCGGTCGGTCTATAGAGGAGACTGGTCGGTCTGCCCCTATGACAGGTGGGCCCCGCCTTCCGTGGGTCGTCTTCTCTTGTCTTCTGGAATGTTTTGGAATGTTCTAGAATTTTCCAAGTCGTATCCATCGAGGACTCTCCTCGTCGGGACTCCAAATGTAGCAAACCATATGTCCATTTTGATCGTCTCGACGAGGTCTTCGCAATGGTGTGCTCTGTTTCATCACTTGAGATACTTTTATATGGTGAAATATTGATATCCTGCAAAACAAGTGAGAGCACCAAAACTCGTGGAACTTGTTAGTTCAAACCCTACAACTATGCTTTGTGATTCATTTAGTGTCATTTCATGCAATAGGTTGATGGTTAATTATGAGCATTAGTGAGCATCAACAACTACAGCAGCAGACTCTAATGTTCAAGGAGAAGCTGATGTCTGCACCCCCTCAGTACCCTCAGTGCAGGTAGCACAGCTCCCTCAGTAGCAGTAACAGTTTCTGTGGCAGCCACCTGTCCCACCCCAGCAACAGCAACAACATCTAAAGCTTTCGGGGCCCTCCTAGTCTACCTAGTTCTCCACTCCTCCAGGAGGGGCTCTGTTGTTCAATACGCTTCACACTAGATTCACACCACGTCCGACAGAGTCACTATTCGCGATGACCATGACCGTGACGTGAGACTTGTCTGCGAGCTTCAGTGAGCTCACCGGGGCTACCCACTCTAGACCTTCAGGGCTTGGTTCAGACGTCGATGCTCTTGTTACCTCGACTGCAGAGACTCTTCGAGTTTAGTTGCGTCATCAGAGCAGACAGAGCCTTAGCTGTCAAAGGAGATAACACCAATTCAGCCTGAGCTCACTCCAATTCCAGGCTTCCGCATCTAGAGGTTGAGGCTAACACCGCACCAGAGGCTTCAGCAGATGCTCCGCCAGAGATCCCGTCCGAGCAGCTAGAGCAGCCAGAGTAGCCAGAGCAGACTGAGCAAATACAGCAGACCCAGACCGCTTCTCCACAGCTTCCAGCTTCTGAGGGTCAGCCAACTCTAGCTTCCTCGTCTTCTGGCTTAGAGGTCCTGCTCCAGCAGTTTGAGATAGCTCCGCGCTCTCTAGTGGCTTCCGCTCCCAACTCGTCCGCTCCAATCCCGCCTTCAGACCCGTAGATTTGGTGCTTGAGGCCAAACTGGGAGATGAGTCGAGTATAGTCTAGGGCAAGCGATGTGAGATGGGTTTTGGTTCTTATGTGTGTTGTCTTTTGCATACGCTTGCATATCATATTTACTTTTGCAATCTTATGTATGATATGTGTGATGTGGAGCCCCTTATGACATGTTATGATCACTACGTTCTTATATGGCATGTCATTTACTTCCGCTCGATTACTTTGCTTAATTCGATTTCATTATGTATTCGAGCTCATTTACCCTTGCACTTATTGTTCACTCTAACTCGTTGAGTGCAGGATGTGGCATGATGTGTATGAGCTTGCCTCTAACAAATTTCTCTTATTTATCGCAAGTTCATACACGTCATGATTTGAAAACCTATTCTCTCTATACTCGAGGACGTGTTGTCAATCAATCACCCAAAAAGGGGAAGATTGAAAGCATCTAGGTCCCTAGTGGGTTTCGATGATTGGATGACAACATAAGATTATTGTGACTAACATGTGTTTTGCAGAAACAGGGATGAGTTAGGTCATAATAATGGTTGATGATATGGGCATATGGTATTCATGTCCCCTAGGGATGGAAATTGATTCGGTTTTCAAAGGATGGACGACGAAGACGGTGATAGGCTAGTTCTAAGTGTCACATGGTGTTGGAGGACACTGGTCTTTCTTTTTCCTTTGGTCGTACTATAAAGAGGAGCATGAATCAGTAGCTTGACCTAGGTGAGTCTAATAAGGTAGGTGTGGTGCAGACTTGGTATTTCATAGCTCTAGGTAGCTCAGAGAGAGCCCTTATGTCATGAGGATAAAAGTCGTGAAGGCAGCGTCGTGATCCGAAGTCATTTCGGCCCTCAAAAGGGTACGGATGCTGGCTGGTAGGCATCGGACGCACGTCTGATGTCTACAAGAGTTGACAGAGTCTAGATTGCCGCCTCAGACACGCCGGAGGGGGCCGCATCGGATTCGGTGGTAGCACTGTTCACTTCGGAGTGAACTCAGTGTCACATCGGACGCTGACATTGCACGCTGAGGGCAAGTGTCGATCTGCATCCAGAGATGTTCCAGAGAGGTCATTTCCACATCGGACGCGTCCTTTGTGGGGGGGCGTCAGGTGCTGTTTAGCGTCCAAGGTCACTTGAAACAGTGCTGTCAGAAAAGTACAAGTTTCCGACCATTGGTCAAGGGCATCGACGCGTCCAATGCAGGCATCAGAGCGTCTGATGCCCCTTTACTGCACTGTTCGAGCCCCTCATGGATGGCTGGTTGGGGGAGTATATATACTCCACCACCACCTCCATTTGGGGTCTCTTGCCCATTTGATCAGCTGAGAAAGACTTTGAGTGTGCAAGGAAGTGCAAGAGGCCTAGTGAGGTGTGAGATTTGCTAATTGTGAGATTAGTCACCTCATTAGTGAGTATGAGTAGCAAGTGTGCATCCATCCATCTCTTTGGTCTTGCGTTGGTCGAGAGTTCTAGCTTGTTACTCTTGGTGATCGACATCACCTAGATGACTTGGTGGTAATCGGAGAGCTTGGTGATCATCCGATGGCTTTTGTGGATGACCCAACTCAAGTTGTGACCAGTAGGGGGTGATTCACTGGGCCGAGCGGCGGAATCAGCTCGTAGTGAGCACTTGATCCTTGTGCGGATTAAGGGGGAGCGATACCCTTGCACGGGGCTCCAACGAAGACCAACACCTCAATACCTCGACAAAAAGATCGCGGAGTCTTCCTTTCCTCTCTTTACTTACGCATTTACTTTGACCATTTCAATTCCGCATTTACTGTTAATTCATTGTTGAAATGCCATGCTAGAGTAGGAATGGACTCGGTGTAATTTTTGTGCGCGGTAGAGTTTAGAAACACACTTGTAGGCATAAAAAATAACATGGGCTTGCTTAGGATTTAATTATCGCAAGAATTTTAGATTAGCCCAATTCACCCCTCCCCCTCTTGGGCATCTTGATCCTTTTAGGGCTATGTTGAATAGCTGTTGAAAAACTGTTGTTACGCCCTCGTTTTCTGCGAGCATCGGATGCACCTGTGGGCATCGGAAGCGTAGCGTCAGACTCGCCTATGTTGCTGTTCACTTTGGCTGATTTTTTGTGAGCATCAGACTCTCTATCTCGTACTTTCCCGAGTGGAGCATCGGACACATCGGTTGCCTTTTTTCAGCAAGACATCTTTGTATTTCGAACATAACTTTTAGCTCTGAACTCCGATTTGATGATCTTAAACTTTTTGAAAAGCTAATGAAAATCTCTACAACTTATGCTAGTGTCATGTCGGTTTGAGTAGATTCAATATCATGAGATAGTTTTTAATTCAAACACCTCTTTGTCTCGGCTTGAGTGGTTTAACTTTGTTTGTGTTTTGTGTCTGACTTCTACTTCTTATGTCTTGGACTTTGCTTGTTTTTTTTAAGTCTTCAATACATCTTCTAAGGTCTTGCTTGAGGTGTGGATCATCAGATCACCATGTTGCTTTTGTCCAAGTCACCCTTGCCCTATTGAACTACAAAACAAATGCTTGTAAACATGTTAGTCCAATTTGATTGTGTGATCCAAACACCAAAATCTAAAGTAACAGGGCCAAGGGTCCATTTTCCTTACATGTATGAAATGATGTGTTATTTTCTTTTTTGGTAGAAAGTTGGCGGGTAAAAGTGGTCGTTAAGGACCACCAATAGTCCTGTCATCTCTCGGATAACCAATAATAGGTTACACATGTATATCTTTATATCGAAGCCTAGACAAATGATCTACCAAATTCTAATCATTTATTTATATCTCGACTTCTATGTCAGATTATTGGAGTAGTATAGTCCATCGATTAACTTGGATTAGCATTTTTAATTGAGAAGGTATTAAGAGTAACATGGTCTATATAAACAAATATTTTTTTGTTTATTGCAAATACAACCGTCAATGATCTTTTTCAATAGTTGTATATAGTTGAGATGCGGCTCAATCAAGGTTTCGCTAGCATAGCAATATAAAATAATGTTTTTATCCTTGGTTTGGCCCAGAACAACCCTATAGTGAAGTTGCTAGCTCACACATGATTCAAATGAAAGTTTCAATTGGGTGGTTGAATGATTTGAGCTAAAACCAATGCCTTGAGTAACAAATAGCCACTCCTCCTAGTTGCTAGTGTTGATAACAGTGTAGTTAGGATTTAGACTCAAGGTGGTCTATCTTAGGCCTTATTTGGAAGGGCTCCTCGAGCTTCGACTTGTGCTACAGTAATCGAAGGAGCTATAAATTGGTTTTACCTCCATGGTGATTGGGGAAGAGAGAAAAGAGATCGATGCTATAATGCATGCTAAACGCCTTGGAGCTAGAGCTCGAGCACTCATGAGCCACATCAAAATGATCTTTAGATGTAAAGCTAGAGCTAGAGCACTCATGAGCCATACCAAATGATCTTTAGATGTAAAGCCAACTTATAAGGTGGTCTATATGCAATTTTTAAAATTTTAGACAGCTCATCTACTATGGTTTAACCTTGAATCAAATTTCAGGTGGTCTATGGACCATAGTGTTATCTAACTAGCTTCGCCTATGGTCGATGGTTGTTAGTATCAATCTATTCTACTCCCTCTGTTCGTTTAGGTCAATCTCAATGGAAGTTTATTTGCATTAAATAGGTTGCCACATAGGCATTGTTGATGACATGATGGTATTTAAGAAGTGAGAGAAAAAATGAGTTTCATTTAGATGAAACTCTCTTGGCATGAATACCAACTCTCTATGAGTCAATGAAACTCTCGCTCTCAATGGAGAGTTTCATTCAAGTTTCATTTTATTTTATATGACATGACAGTCTTGTAAACAACCATTGAGATAGACCTTATGTCCGTCGTATGAGAAAAAAATATTTTAGAAATTTCAATCGTTTAGTCAGGGACCACGCGCTCGTCCCGTCCCCAGACGTCGCGGCTCTCGTATGCATCGCACCTTTACTGCTCGGTCGCTGGATTACTTCCTATTGGAAATAAAGCAATTTAGTGATGCATAAATTAATTTCGACAATTAGGAAAAGATAAACAACGTGCATCGTAGATGTATAATCTACCACTAGCAGTAAGAAGATCAGAGAATATCCAGGCTATGTATCGCTAGTAACATGAAGAACACGAAATAAAGAACAGTAAGATCGAAGGCATGCTTACAGTGGGGTTGTCGGCACTAGGAACTAGCACAAGAGAAGATGAAGCAGACCGTCGATGAAGACCGGCGAAGTCAGCGTAGAGGGAAGAAGACGTCCAGCGAGCAGTCGCGACGGCGCTTCCCAAAAACCTTATACGTCCCCTACCCCGTGCAAGGACACGAGGAGACGCGGGCTTCGGAGATCCTGCTCTCCCGGCACCAAAGGCACGTCGGCGGCGGGATGGGGTCGAAGCGGCAGACAGCACTCGGGCAGAGGAGGAGGAGAATGTGTCGTGTGGAGGACGACGTCTCGTCCTTCTTTTATACAACGCCGCAGTTGTATCTTTAGAAAGAGACAAACGCGTAATCACAATATTAATGCGATTGAACCTACCTTAGTGTATGAGTCAATCACCAGTAATAGAGAATAATTGCTTGCTAAAAACAGGCCAGCGCAATTTTCTCCAAGCATGCAAAAATATCAAGTGGCAAAAGGAAGCCGCGCACCCACAAGGCCTCGGTCGGACCATTCACGCGCACGTCGTGCGCCCATGCGCGAGTCGCCACGCCACGCCACGCCCCGCCCCGCCCGCCGACCCGGAGAGGCGAGGCAAGCGAGCGCGCGTGTGGGTTTCTTCCTTGCATCTCCTCAATAGCTTCAACCAGTTGGAGATAGCTCAACTATATAAGCTGGCCTCCCTCCTTCTAGAGTAGCAATGTGGGACTAAAGTCCCCCACCATACCATGCATGTGTGATGGGCCTTTGGGATTTATTGGAATATTTATTTGGGCCAGGCCCAAATCTTCTAACAATCCCCCACCAGATCCTAGAGGCACTTTTATCCTCCCTGTACCAAAGTACTGTTAATATCCAGTTATTCAGTGGAGACGGTTAAGGTTGAACATCCACCTAGAGTGACAAGCTAGACTCGATCACAACTGCACAATGGACTAGGCCTTGAATGGCAGTTTGGTGCGAACAAGCTTCACTTGACGTCTTGACTGATACTAGGTTGCCATTTGCCTACCCCGCGAGTGGAGCGTGTAAGTCATACTCCTATTCACTTCATGAGCTTCTTAGAGAATTCCCAAATCTCACAAACTGCGACTAACAGTTAAAAGCTCACATAGGTGTGTTCTTACACAGATACTCTGTAGGACAGTATCTTGCTATAAAGCCTCAGAACACATTAAGACAAAGTCATCCTGCCTTACAGAAATGGAGAGTACTGCATCTCCAACGGAGTGGGTATTAAGTAAGGATGTACTCTCCCGTCAACCAGCAGCTTGTTTTTCCCAGGTCCTAATTCACGGGATCTCCGATCACATAGGTTGGGGTTACTACTGAGGTTAACTCACATGGGTCTCAGTCCATCTCCTTCGATGCGTTATCAATCACTGTGCGTGATAGTCCCTTGGTAATGGATCTGCCAGGTTCTTAGCTGTCTGGACGTAGTCCACAGCTATACTCCAGAGTTTCTCAATTTCCTGATAGACTTCAGTCTACGTTTCACATGTTTGTGGACTTCATATTATCCGGTCTATTCTTCACCTTCGTAATAACTGTTTGGGTTATCACAGGTATAAGGATAGCAGGAATTAGTTTTTCAACCACAGGTAAGTCCATCAATAGTTCTCTCACCACAATTCAGCTTCAGTAGAGGCTTTGTCCAGAGCTGCGAGCTTTGCCTCCATTATCGATTTTGTAAGTATTGTCTGTTACAAGATCTCCAAAGACGGCACCACCACTAAAGCTCCTAAAGTGAATATATATCCATAGTGACCTTTAGCTCATCAGCATCTGTAATCCAATTGAATCACTATATCCTTCAAGTACACCTGGGTACCCTGAATAGTGAATCACATAGCTCATTGTACCTTTTTAGATAGCTCATTCTCGCCCTTATTAAGTTTAATATTAAGGATAACATCAACTTCTCCCAAATCCTTCATGTCAAAGTTTTGGGATAAGAATGATTTTACATCATTAATCTCATCGATGCTTCTCCCAAAGACCATATGTCGTCAACATACAGCACAGGATTACTCCTTTGCCCCCACCATAACGGTAATACACACAGGTATCGGCTTCATTTACAGCAACCCAGCACTGGTTAAGTATTATCAAACTTCTCATGCCACTGTTTGGGTGCCTGCTTTAGACCGTACAAGGATTTGAGTAACCTGCACACCTTGCCCTCTTATCCTTGTGCTATAAATCCATCAGCCTGATCCATATAAATTTCTTCCTCGAACTCTCCATTAAGGAAAGCTGTCTTCACATCCATTTGATGAACAAGAAGACCATGGGAAGCAGCCACGGATAATAGCACTCGGATTGTAGTTAATCTGGCAACAGGTGAGTAGGTATCAAAGAAATCCTCGTCTTGCTTTTGTGTGTAACCTTTAGCCACAAGCCTCGCCTTGTACTTTTCAAAAGTACCATCAAGCCTAAGCTTTTTCATAAATACCCATTTGCAGCCAACTGGCTTACAACCCACTGGTCTATCTGCCACTTCCCAAGTACCATTTCTCATGATGGAGTCCATCTCGCTACGGACTGTATCCTTCTAGTATTCTGCATCAGGCGATGCATATGCCTCTGCAATGGTCGTGGGTGTATCATCCACGACGTAGACAGTGAAGTCTTCACCAAAGATTTTGCAACCCTTTGTCTCTTACTCCTTCTAGGAGCTACATCACTGTCATCCTCTTCATTACCAAGTGGGTTTACAATTGGTTCAATTATGGGTATGGGTTCAGGGGTAAATTCAGTTGATGAACTAGGCAAAGAATAAGCACCGTTTATCAGGAATATATTTTCAAAGAAAGTAACATCCCGTGCCTCTATAAGTGTATCAACTAAAATATCATGCGTCTCTGATTTTATCACTAAAAACTTATATGCCGTGTCGTGGTACGCATATCCCAAAAGAACACAGTCAACTGTCTTAGGTCCGAGCTTGTGCTTCTTATTAATTGGTACGCTAACCATCGCCAAACAGCCCCACGTACGCAATTAATGTAGTGAAGGTTTTCTTCCTTTCCATCCTTCATACGGAGTCACATCACTATTTTTAGTGGGAACTCTATTCAGAACATGACATGCTGTTAAAACAGCATTCCCCCACCATGCCTTTGTCATACCGGACGTTCCTAACATGACATTCACCAAGTCCATTAGCGTCCGGTTCTTTCTTTCGGCAACCCAATTAGATTGAGGTGGATATGGAGGTGTCCGTTCATGAATTATTCCATTCTCTGAACAGAACAGATCAAACTCATTAGAAAAATATTCACCACCATGATCAGACCTAACATGTTTTATTTTCTTTTCCAGTTGATTTTCCACCTCAGCTTTATAGTCTTAAAACATTCTAATGCCTCATCTTTCGTTTTTAGAAGAAACACATAACAATATTTTGTTGCATCATCAATGAAAGTCATAAAATATCTTTTTCCTCCCTTTGTCAACACACCATTCATCTCACAAAGATCAGAATCACTACAAGAAATCTTTCATCTTTTGACATTTTCATCCATTCTAATGTCACAAGTTGACTGTCTTTAATGACAACTTGTGACATTTACGCAGTGGTTTTATGACATAAAAAACAGTTATGACATCAGTTCTGATGTCATGACTGTTTTTTATGTCATAAAACCACTGCATAAATGTCACAAGTTGTCATTAAGACAGTCAACTTGTGACATTAGAAATGGATGAAAATGTCAAAAGATGAAAGATTTCTTGTAGTGAATGTATGAGCTCTATAATGTCGTGCGTCTCTCGTCTACAGCCTTGTGTGGCTTACAAGGTTGCTTCGCTTGCACGCACGCTTGACATTTAGAGCCTTTGACAGTCGAAAAATTCGGAATTAAATTCATGCTGGATAGACGCGACGTACAACCAAAATTAATGTGACACAAACGTGAATGTCATACATCAGCCACTGAATTGTTTGAGTCACGAATATGGTTCACCACTTTATTACAAAAATCGGAGAGAGAAAAGCGGAACAAGCCTCCGCTATCATAGCCTTTGCCAATGAATTGGCCATACCTCGTCCTTCTTTTATACTCACGCCGCAGTTGTATCTTTAGAAGAGACAACCGCATAATCACAATATTAATGCGATTGAACCTACCATTAGTGTAAGTCAATCACCATTAATACGAGAATAATTGCTTGCTAAAACAGGCCAGTGCAATTTTCTCCATGCATGCAAAAATATCGAGTGGCAAAAGGAAGCCGCGCACCGCGCAAGGCCTCGGTCGGACCATTCACGTGAACGTCGTGCGCCCCTGCGCGAGTCGCCACGCCCGGCCTGGCCCGGCGAGGCGAGGCGAGGCGAGCGAGCGCGCGTGTGGGTTTCTTCCTTTGCCTCTCCTCAATAGCTTCAACCCAGTTGGAGATAGCTCAACTATTGTCGGGGGTCCGCAAAAGGGTACCCCCAATCAACAAAAACAAATAGGGTAAACCTAGAACACCGGTTAACAACAGACTAACTAGTCTAACCCCCTAAAAAGCCGACCCCCCGAGGCCTACAGCGCTGGCCCACCAAGCCGAGCCCTCCAAGCCAGGCCTCAGGCGCACGCTCGTTTTTCCGTCTCGCCCGAGCCCTCCAAGCCAGCCTCGGGCGCACGCTCCTTTTTCCGTCTCGCCCGAGCCCTCCAAGCCAGGCCTCGGGCGCACGCTCGTTTTCCGTCTCGCCCGAGCCCTCCAAGCCAGGCCTCGGGCGCAAGCTCGTTTTCCGTCTCGCCCGAGCCTCCAAGCCAGGCCTCGGGCGCACGCTCGTTTTCCGTCTCGCCTGAGCCCTCCAGCCAGGCCTCGGGCGCAAGCTCATTTTCCGTCTCGCCCGAGCCCTCCAAGCCAGGCCTCGGGCGCACGCTCGTTTTCCGTCTCGCCCGAGCCCTCCAAGCCAGGCCTCGGCGCACGATCGTCTTCCGTCTCGCCCGAGCCCTCCACTCCACGCCAGGCCTCGGGCGAGCGCTCCACTACCCTTCGAGCCCCCCACAGCTGAACTCCACACCTCGAGAGCCCACGCGGGGACCTCGAGCCTCTCTGGCACAGCGGCCTATCCCTCGAGACGCGTTATGCCTCCCTCGAGCGGCGCAGACATCGGATGCCAGCCCCATACCGCGCACTTAATTCATCCTCCTACTCCAGTCACGTCCTCTGTAACACAACGTGTGCCACAGTGGTCTGGGGCAGAGTCAAGTCTCGTTTTCACCACAAGTATGGGCGAAAAGGCACCAGTGAAGCACTGTTAACCCACGCCCTACACTGTGGCACGTCCAAGCCACGCCTCAAGGTCCAGATGCCTGCCGCTCAATCGATTTTCACGGGACTTGCCCATACCTGCGGGGACTCGAGCCCCCCGTAGGCGCCGCCTCGAGGCCGGCTCCGCGCCCCTCGAGCCCTAACTACTTTCATGCTATTGGAGGACAGGTGCCCCAAGACCCGGAGGGACCCCGCCGCATTCTGTACGTTCCGGGATGGGCGCTGTACGGCTTCCACCTCGCCGCGCCTCCACGTCCGCGCCCAGGATGGAGGCCACGCTTCAAGGACGCTTCAACAGCAACGCCCACGTCGGCTACAATGTCTTCGACAAGATAGGGTTCCTACCCTTCTTCGTAAGGGACACAATACACCCCGACACTGTAATACCCTTGTGTAACCCTGGCCTCCCCTTGCTCTATAAAAGGGGACACCAAGGCCCTCATTCCTTCGGTCGGGAACAAACACGTTAGACACAAGTCCACACACACACGAGTCCGGACTCCGGTCCACGCTCACTGAGCTTGTATTCGCCCCTATACAAGCACTTAGGTGCAAGTAATACAAGAACATCCTCCCCGCTGGACGTAGGGCCTCTTTTTGCCTGAACCAGGATAAATCCTTGGTCCCTCTTGCATCACCATCCAGGAAGAGAAGCACGCGATCATATTACTCGTTGGTGTCATACCCCCGGTTTCGAAACACCGACAGTTGGCGCGCCAGGTAGGGGCCTTCGCGTGTCGAGTCGGTTTCTCGCCGTTTCCTGGATGGCTGCTTCGACTCCTTCGTTCTCTGCCGGTGCCGTCATCTGATTCGGGAGCCTCGAGTTCCTGGCCACTGACAACGGCAATGAGCTGACCTTGCTCTCCACGGAGGGCCCGAGTGGAAGGCGTGTCGCGCCGCCCCATGCGAGGAGCATGGCACGTCGCCCACACCATCACGCGTCGCCACCCGTGAGCGGCGCCGTCCGTCGTCATCATCGTCGCCAGGCACAGGCGGTGCCGGCGGCATACACCCACTTCCCCCGGCCGGCGTGGAGTTCCCAAGGAGGAGCTTGCACGGCGCACGGCCGAAGACTTCCTGGCGCGCCCGCGCCCGCCCAGTGACTTCGCGTTCATCATGCGCACGGACCAGGAGCCAGGCCAGAGGCCTCCGAGCCGTGCACCGTCGACGCCGCCCATCCTCCTCCCGCACGAGGTGTACCGCGCTCGACGCCGGCAGTTCCCGTTCCCTCGGCCTCGACATCCGCGGCAGCCTACGCCCGCCAGCTCAACGAGCGCAGTCGGGGCCGACAGCTGGCGGAGCAGGAGGAACGCCCGGGCGTGCTGCTGCAGGCCATGGCCAACCTGGAGATTGTCCACCCCGCACGCCGACCGCGGCCTCTCACGAGCCGTCGGGCCACCTCGTCAAGCCACCTTCGGGGAGTGGTACCGCGAGCTGCCAGCCCCGACACGAGCCAAGGCGGCACGGCATCACCAGCTCCGACTCCGACGAATACGACTACCACGACCCCGACCTCTGGGATCCCACCAGGGAGTGCTTCCGACTCGAGGGGGTCGTATGCGACACCGAGGACGAGACGAGGGCGACGACGGCAGGCCGGCGCTCACCTCGAAGGCCCGGAGACGTGGCTGCGCAGGCGGGTCACGTGTCACGGGAGGACGAACCCCGCACCGGCTGCACCCATCCCAGCACACGACGACCGAGCGGCGCAGCTCGCGCAGCTGCGGGAGGCCATCACCAAGCGCTGAGGAGGACCGACAACGCCTGCTGCAGCTCGAGAAACCCTAGCACAAGAACCAGCCCAGCCTCGAGGTGCCGGCGCTCGTGGCCGAGCTCGAGAGGTCCACCGGCAGATCCTCGAGGACGGGGCGCCAGCACGCCCCGAGGTGCGTTTCCCCCGCGCGGGACAGAACGTGGTGGCGGCGGCGATGCTGCTCCGCGATTTGCCCGCCGTCTCCAACCCTGATGCCAGGCGCATGCTTGGGAAATGAATAAAGCTCTCCTCGAGGCAGCCGCTGTGCAGCAAGCCGAGAGCTCGGCGTCACAACGACGCGGAGCAGCCTCGGGGAAGCCGGTGGACACGCCCCGCAACGAGCGCGAGGCATCCGTCCACCAGCCGGACGCCTCTCGAGTTAGGCCAGTCCGCGAATGGATCGTCGACAACCGGCCACCTCGAGACCCCAACGACGCCCGCAACGACATCAACCGCCGGCGCAAGAACAAGGGGGCCCAGGAGCGTGGCTATAGCGCCCATCGAGGGGGGCGCTATGACAACGACGAGGACCGGCAAGTCCTCGAGCCCCCGGGCCCCAGAGTCTTCAGCCGGGCCATCCGCAGCTCAACCCTCCCCGACCGCTTCCGACCGCCGACCAACATCGTGAAGTATGACGGGAGGTCGAGCCCAAGCTCTGGCTCTCGACTTCCGCCTAGGCTGCCAACTGGGCGGAGCGAAGAACGACGACCGTGTGATCATACGCCAACTCCCACTTTACCTCTCGGACACCGCCCCGCCGGTGGCTCGAGGGGCTCCCGCCGGATCGGATTGACGACTGGGCCGACCTAGTCAGGGTCTTCGACGGGAATTTCAAGGGGACGTGCATACGCCCAGGCAACCCCTGGGATCTACGGCGTTGCAGGCAGGCGGCGAACGAGCCCCTCCGCGATTTTGCTCGACGGTTCTCGAAGCAGCGCCTCGAGCTCCCCCACGTGCCTGATGAGGACGTCATCTCAGCATTTCTCGCGGGCATGACATGCCAAGAGCTAGTCCATGAGCTAGGACGCTACCGTCCCAGGACGGTCGAGGACCTGATGGATCGTGTCACCAGCTTTGCCTCAGGCGACGAGGCAGTGGGGGCCTTCTTTGGCCGTTCCACGGACAAAGACAAGGCGGTGGCCGCGCTAAAGGTCACGAACAAAGGCAACAACGCCAAGAACGACAACAATAACAGCAACAAAAAGAAGAAGAACAAACGCAAAGGTCAGAAGGCGAAGCGCGACGCCAATGACGACGACGACGAAGATGTGCTCGCAGGCGCCCTCGAGCCTAAGAAGCCCCGAGGCCCCCCTGACGGGCTGTTTTCGACCAGATGCTCGAGGACCCTGCACTTATCACAGGGGCCCCGTAAATCACAAGTTAAAGGACTGCCGACTGCTGAAAGGCTACTACTCCAAGCTCGGCGATAAGAGAGAAGACGCGCCTAAGGCAAGGATACCAATCGACGCGGCAGTGGGGACGCGGACGGCGACTTCCCCCCGGTGCGCGACTGCTACATGATCTACGGGGGCCGACGACCGTCGGGCTCTCGGCTCGAGAAAGAAAGAAGGAGCGCCGGGAGGTCTTTGCACTCTGCCACGACGCCCCCCGTATCTTGACTGGTCTGATGCGCCGATCACGTTCGACCGTGATGACCACCCGGACCGTGTCATAAACCCGGGGGCGTACCCCTCGTCGTCGACCCCGTCATCGTCGACGTACGGTTCTCTAAGGTGTTGATGGATGGGGGCTCGAGCCTCAACATCATATACCTCGAGACACTCGACCTCCTGGGGATTTCAGAGGGTCAGCTCCGGCCCAGCGTCGGGGGGTTCCACGGAGTCGTGCCGGTTTGCTTTGGCACGCCGGCTAACTTCCGCCGAGAGACGCTCACCTTCGAGGTGGTGGGTTCCAGGGGCCTACCATGCCATCATCGGTCGGCCGGGCTACGCCAAGTTCATGGCGGTTCCCAATTACACGTACTTAAAGCTCAAGATGCCGGGGCCAAAAAAGGTCATCACCATCGACACCTCCTACGAGCACGCATACCACTGCGACGTGGAGTGCGTCGAGCGTGGGGAGGCCAACGTCCACCTCGACTCGCTCAAGGCCCTAGCCGCCCTGGCCACTGAGGAGGCTCCTGAAGTGAAGCGTCACGCTGGCAACTTCGAGCCGGCGGAGCACACAAAGCGGATACCCGTCGACCCGACCTCGACCGATGGCAAGATGCTGGCCGTCAGTGCCAGCCTCGAGCCTAAATAGGAAGCAGTGCTCGTCGACTTTCTCCGCGCGAACATCGACATGTTTGCGTGGGGTCCCTCGGACATGCCGGGCATACCAAGGAAGTCGCCGAGCACGCCTTGGAAATCCGGGCCGGTTCCAGATCGGTGAAGCAACGCCTACGCCGCTTCGACGAGGAGAAGCGCAGGATCATCGGCGAGGAGGTGCACAAGCTTTTGGCGGCCGGGTTCATCAAGGAGGTATTTTACCCAGAGTGGCTAGCTAACCCTGTATTAGTTAGGAAAAAGAATGGAAAATGCGGATGTGTGTAGACTACACTGGTCTGAATAAAGCATGTCCAAAAGTTCCATTTCCTTTACCTAGAATTGATCAGATTGTCGATTCCACTGCTGGGTGCGAAGTGCTTTCATTCCTTGATGCGTATTCCGGCTACCACCAAATTAAGATGAAAAAATCCGACGAACTCGCAACCTCTTTTATCACGCCATTTGGTATGTATTGCTACGTTACGATGCCCTTCGGCCTACGAAACGCCAGGGCAACGTATCAATGATGTATGCAGCACATCTTTGGCAAGCACATAGGCAGGACCGTCGAGGCCTACGTCGATGACATCGTGTTAAAACCAAGAAAGTCGGGAACCTCATCAGCGACCTCGAGACCACATTCGAGTGCCTCCGGGCCAAGAATGTGAAGCTCAACCCCGAGAAGTGTGTCTTTGGTGTGCCTCAAGGCATTCTACTTGGCTACATTGTCTCACAACGGGGGATCGAGGCAAACCCTGAAAAAATCTCAGCAGTCACAAGGATGGGCCCGATTCGAGACCTCAAGGGCGTGCAGAAGTGACTGGCTGCCTAGCCGCTCTCCAGCAGATTCATCTCGAGGCTAGGGAAAAAGCGCTACCCTCTAACCGCCTGCTGAAGAAGACGGAACACTTTGCGTGGACTGTCGAAGCCGAGGAGCCTTAATCAAGTTGAAGGGGTTGCTGACTTCCGCACCAATCCTCGTGCCGCCGCGACCAGCCCAGTTGGCGATTCCCCCGGGCCTCTCCTCCTCTATGTGGCCGCAACCACTCAGGTGGTCAGCGCGGTCGTAGCCGTCGAGAGGCACAAGGAGGGTCATGCATTTGCCGTCCAACGACCGGTGTACTTCACCAGTGAGGTACTCTCTCGAGGCCAAGGTCCGGTATCAGCACATCCAGAAGCTGCTCTAACGGCATCATCGTCACAAGGCGCAAGCTCCAGCACTACTTCCCTCGCTCATCCGTAACGATGGTGTCGTCCTTCCCCCTCGTGAGATCATCAACAATCGGAGGCCACGGGGCGCATCGCCAAGTGGTCCGCCGAACTAATGGGGGAGATCATCACCTACGCCCCGCGAAAGGCCATCAAGTCGCAAGCGTTGGCGGACTTCGTTGCTGAATGGACCGACACTCAGCTCCGTCGGTGCAGATTCAAGCCGAGCTCTGGACCATGTACTTCGACGGATCCCTCATGAAGACGGGGGCAGGCGCAGGCCTGCTCTTCATCTCACCCCTCGGGGTCCACATGCGCTTGTACCTGCTGCGCTTGCACTTCCCCGCCTCCAACAACATCGCCAGTACGAGGCCCTCGTCAATGGACTGTGCATCGCCCTCGAGCTCAGGGTCCGACGCCTCGATGCCCGAGGAGACTCGCAGCTCGTCATCAACCAGGTTATGAAGGCTTCAAGCTGCATCGATCCAAGATGAAGTGTACTGCGGGGAGATGCGCAAGCTAGAAGACAAGTTCTACGGCCTCGAGCTCAACCACGTAGCTCGAAAGCACAACGAGGCCGCAGACGAGCTGGCAAAATTGGCGTCCACGCGCGGCACGGTTCCACCCGACGTCTTCTCGAGGGACGTTTTCGAGCCATCAGTCAAAATCGGTCCGGGGGCTGGCCCTTCGACACCACCCTTCGAGCCAGACACGGGGCTCGACCTTCGACACCGCGCCCCGAGGGCGATGCCTCGACACCCGATGAGTCAATGCAGATCGGCGCACTCGCCTCTTCTTCACCACGACCCCTCGACTGGCGCACGGCCTACCTCGACTACCTGATGCAAAGACGTGCTACCGAAGACAAGACGGAGGCCCGACGCGTTGCTCGAAGGGCCAAGACCTACGTCATCTACGGCGACGAGCGGGAACTGTACCGACGAAGTCCGACTGGGATCCTTCAGCGCTGCATCCCACTCGAAGAAGGGCGCAAGCTCCTCGACGACATGCACTCGGGGGCTTGCTGCCACCACGCAGCGCCAAGGACCCTGGTTGGGAATGCACTTCCGTCAAGGCTTCTATTGCCGACCGCCATTGGAGACGCCAAGCGCTTGGTACGGGCATGCCATGGGTGTCAATTCTACGCAAGCAGACGCACCAACCCGCACATGCCCTGCAGATGATCCCAATTCCTTCGCCATTTGGCCGCTTGGGGGTCGACCTTCGTGGGTCCCCTCAAAGGACAAGTGGAGGGTACACACACGTGCTCGTGCCATCGACAAGTTCACCAAGTGGATCGAGGCTAAGCCGATAGGAGACCCACCTCCGAGAAGGCTGTCGAGTTCATCGCCAACATCATGTACCGGTTTGGAGTGCCTAACGTCATCATCACCGACAATGGCACCCATTCACGGGCAAAAAGTTCACAAACTTCTGCGATGACAACAACATTCGCGTAACCTGGGCTCGCGTCGCATACCCTCAATGCAACGGGCAAGTCGAGCGCGCCAACATGATACTCCATGGGCTGAAGCCGAGGCTGTTCAAGACTCAATCAATTTCGGAAAGGGATGGGCTGGGCAGAGCTCCCTCGGTGCTGTGGGGCCTCAGGACTACGCGAGTCGAGCCACCGGGTTCACTTCGTTTTTTCCTAACCTACGCGCCGAGGCAGTCTTGCCTACGGACCTCGAGTACGGCTCCCCTCGACTTCGAGCCTACAACGACAAAACACGACGAGAGGGCTTGCCAACGCCAAGGACCAAACTCGAGGAGGCCCGAGATGTGGCGCTCATCAACTCCGCACGCTACCAGCAATCACTTCGACGCTACGCACGACACAGTATGTGACGCAAAGTGCAAGAGGGACCGGCAGGGGGACCTCGTGCTTCGACGGCTGCAGGATAATCGAGGGCGCCACAAGCTCACCCCTCCATGGGAGGCCCATACACCGTGGCTAAGGTGCTCAAGCCAGGAACATACAAGCTCTACGACGATCAAGGCAGAATCCTGGCGAACGCGTGGAACATATCTCAGCTACGTCGCTTCTATCCTTAAGGGCCTCAAGGCCTTGTTCATTTTGTTGCTTTGTACAAACATGTCAAATATGAATGAACAATCTCGTGCGTTGTCTTTCATTTTGCTTAGCAGCATAAGGTAGCCTCGACCCTGCCTTGCTCAGGGTCGAGCCTCCCTCGGGGGCTGACAGGGGGTAACCGCCCCCCAGACTCCGGAAAAAATGCGTGTTTTCTTTTCAAAAATTCGACCCTCGTCTCGACTCGTGCCTCGAGTGAACTAGCGACGTCTAAATCCCAAAATACCTCGAGCCTCCAAAGGTCGGGAGGCGTCGACGTAGACGGCCACCTACGCCCCCGGGCTACGGTACCCTACCTACGCCTCCCCTCGAGGGGCTCGCGACGTATCGAAGGAGTACAGACTAAGTTAGCAGAAACTCGAGCTTGCAACAAAGAGAAGTGGTCAAACGCATTTGAAAAGAAAACAACACCTTTAAACAAACAAGTCATATATACAAGGGTCTCGACGGACCCTCATCCATGCCATAAAATTCTTACAAGGGCCTCGACGCCCAAATTTGGCACGCAGGCCCTAATCTTCGTCGGTGTGGTACTCCTCCCCGAGGTCTTCCACGGCGGGCTCAGCCTCGACACCCGAGCTAGAAGGAGGGCCCTCGACACCGCTGCTGGCGTCAGGAGGCAGCACGTCCTCCTCGAAAATCTTGGCGAGCGATGTCCCCGGCCTCTCCATCTTCTCCAAAATTTTGTCGACACGGCGGTTGTTCCACTCCTCGTCCTTCCCCTCGATCTCGATGAAGCCGTTGGCGACAACGTGGACCGGGAAGCGGAAACCGGAGCGAACGACCGCGAGCGTCTGCTTGACGCCATGATGGAGAGCTTGCCGGACACGGTCCCGCGCCGCTGCGTCAAAGAAGCACAAGGCGTCGACCAAGGCATCGCCTCGGGCCACTGCACCTTCTGCCGCAGCCACTGGAGGAGCACCCCACATGGGGCCAAGCCGGTCGAGGGAGGTGCGAGCCCGCTCCGCCACCATCGTCTCGTCTTGGAGTTGGTCCAAGAGAGCCAGCTGGTTCGTCCCGCGGAGCTCCTCGACCGTCCTCTCGACCCCTGCGCGACGAACAAGGAAGAGTGAGACTGCGGCGTAACAAAAAACTTCGAGACCCAAACAAGAACAAGGTGTAAGCCTCACCGTCGCAATGTTGCCCAATGCGGCGAGATCGCTGGTCAGGCCCTCAGCACGCTGCTCAAGCCTGCGCTTCTCGGCCAACATGAGGAGCCTCTCGGACCTAAGGTCCTCGATCTGCCGGCCCGCCTCCACAAGGGCCAGATCCTTGCGGATCACCTCCTGCCGCGCCGCCCCCTCGGCAGCTCGGGCGGTGGCGACACCAATCTCGGCGTCTTCGGCCTCTTTTCTCGCGCCTCCGCTGCGGTTCGGGCGGCGGCGGCCTCGCCACGGCGTCAGCGGCCTCCTGCTTCGCCGCCTCGGCTTCAGCCCGGGCGGAGGTGGCCTCGCTTCGGGCGTCCGCGGCCTCCTTCCTCGACGCTTCGAGAGCGGCGGCGGCCTCCTCCTTGGATCGAGCGACCTCACCTCGAGCCGCCCGGACCTCCGCCTCCGCCTCGTTGAGCCGGCTCGCCATTTGGGCGTTCCGGCTCAGCTCAGCGCGGAGATCTTGAAGCTCCGCCTCAGCCCTCGCGAGGGCGACCGACACCTGTGCGGACCGGCCCGCCTCCTCGGAGCAGGACCGCTCCGCCTCCGCCATGAGCTCGGCCACCTCCCGAAAGATGGCCCGCACCTCGCGCGGAGCCCCCCGCTGGACCGGTCGCTCGACGTGGACCATGGCAAGGGGCGGGCTTGGCGCGTCAGGAAACGGCCATACTGGTCGGTCGAGCTCGATGTCGGGCTGATCCTCCTCCGTCCCGAGCTGCCCCAGCTGCGGCCCGCCGCCCGACGGCACGGCCCCGGCTCTTCCCTGGCCAGGCCTCCTGCGTCTCGTCAGCACTGGTCGGCGCCTCGGGCGCCTCCACCATCGGCAAGCCCGCGGCGAGGGGCGGCCCTTGCTCCAGCTCGTTCAGGAGGTCCTCCACCGTCGGGGCCTCGAGGGGCGCGGTCTCCTCGGCCCCAGACACCGGCGGGGCCGTGCTCGCCCCAGGCGCTTCCCCCGGAACGACCGTTGTAGCGGGGGGAGGGGTGGCGCTCCCGACAGACGCCATCGCAGGAGGAGAAGGGGGAGACGGCAGCGCCTCAGTAAGCATGGTAGCGGCGGGCTCGATGCCGTGAGCTGAGGCCCCTGCAATACGAGATGACATTGATATCAGAATCAAGAGGAATGCCTCGACCCCTGCGGTCGACGGCGACGGCCTCACCAAAATTCGCGACGATCATCTGACCACCTCGAGCCATGGCAGCTCGAGCCTTCTCCAGCCAAGCGGCTTCTCTAGCGGAGGAGGGTGCCATACCTCGAGGTGCTTGTGCCTCGACGGGGCTCGAGGCCTTCGCCCGCTTGGACGCAGCAAGGTCCACCTCCGGGTAGGAGCGCTTCCCCCTGAGAGACCAGAGATGGCATGCATCATCAAAAGTAAAGAGGTCAAGCCTCGCTGCCGACGAGGTCCAAGAAAATTACTCACCCAAAGCGGCGGCTGGGCTTCTTCCCGGAATCGCCGGACCCACTCGGGGGCTTCGAGCCCACCCCACGGCTCGAGCCCTGCGCCTGGGCCATCTCCGCAGGGCTGGGATGGGGGGAGGGCTCCCGACGCCTCCCGTGGCTTGACCTCGAGGGAGAGCCCTCCTTCCGCCCCACGTCGCGGGAGGGCGACCGTACCTCCCTCGTGCTGTCGTAGTGGCGCCCGCCCCGGCGCGGGCTCCGGGACCCGCTCCGGCGCTCGCGCTGGCGGTCGCGCCCTCCCGCGTCCGCTTCTGTCCCGGCGGCGGTGCGGCGACGGACTCCGGGGACGCTCACGCCCCTGGTCACGAGACGCCCGGGGCTCCCTCCCCGAAGCTCGTGATGGCGCGGGCTCGACGCCTCCTCCTGACGCCCGCTCCTCCGCGGGCTCGACGGCGCCCTTGACGGCTCGCGGCGGTCGGGCCCGAAATCCTTCTCGACCTGTCGGCCGCTTCTCGAGGCCCGGCCCTTCTCCAGACCTCCCGCCTGGGCTGGCGCGGGGGTGGCCTCCGTTGGTGCTGTGGCGGAGGCGCTCCGGGTTCGGGGCTTCCTCACGACCGGGGGCACGTCCGCCGCGAGCTCGACGGACCTCGGGCCCCCGACGAGGCGGGATCGGCGCCGCCTTCCGCGGCTGCGTCCCGCGCGGTCCCTTCGCCGGGGGGACCTCCAGCATACCCTCCTGCACAGAGGAGCGGTCAGCCCTGTCATCGACGACCCCCGCGCCTCAGGCGCGCATCCATCCCCTCGTCGTCGCTCTCCTCCTCATCACCGCTCTCCTCCTCCGAGCTCGAGGAGCTCAGCTCGGGGGACCCGTCTCCAGGCTGACGGTTGCGACGAGCCTTCGCCAGTCTCTGCTCCCGAGCCAAGCGACGCAGGTTTTTGTTTTTCTCTTTCCTCTTCCTGGCATCCTTGCTCTCCTTGTCTTTCTGAGCAGAGAGGCGCCTCACCTGAGTATCCGCGGCGTCCTCCCTCACCGGGGGCCTCGACGCACGACAAGTAAACGCCCCCTGAAAAAAGAAGAAGCGTGACGAGACAAACCACAAGAAGAATGCAAAAGGTTCGAAGGAGAGAAAGGGGGAGGGGGCTCGGAACAGCTCAGCTCGAGGGAGGCTCACCAGGTCGAGACACCCCTCGTCGGTGCCATGGCGACCAGGTGGGTGTACTCAGGGATGAACGGCCCCTGGATCGTGATTGACACCCGGGAGACGCCCTCGTTCCGGGACAGCCTCTCCTCGGCCATCCTCGATCGATTAAGCGCCTCGAGCTTGGCCTCCGGCCCCATCTCGTGCATAAGAAGGGGGCGGTCCGCCAGCGGGAGAACTCTTCGCTGGTGGAACGCCCAAATGACCGCTTGCACGGTCAACTTCTTCTCATCCACCAGCGTCTTCATCATCTTCATCAGCGGGGCCAGGTGGCGTTGCCTGTCCGCCGCGACGCCCCAGGTCCACTTCTCCGGGCGTTGAGCGAGGACCCTGCCGGTGTACTGCGGAAAGAGACCATCTTCATTCCGCAGATAGAACCAATGGTCGTCCCACCCGGCCTGGTTGGTGGAAAGCTTGTATCGCAGGTATTCACGGGGGACGTTGGCCGACGAGGTCCCAGCCCTCGCAGTGATGGCAAGGGAGCCCATGCGCACGAGCCGCCTCCCGCTGGGCTTTAGGGCCTTGATGAAGAGCTCGCCCCGGAAGAGATGGACGAACATCTCCCAGCGGCTCCATCTTCAGGTACCCCTCGCACACCGCGACGAATATGGCGGCGTGCGAGATGGAGTTGGGGGAGAAGTGCTGCAGCTCCACCTCGAAGTGGTGGGCCAGCCCCCATGAAGCGGCTCGGCGGGACGCCGAGCCCCATACGGTGGTAGCGCGTGAAGCTCACCACGTACCCCTCCGGCGGGTGCGGCTCCCGGTGCTCCGCCGACGGGATAACCCACCACGCGGGTCCCTCCTCCGGGTTGGGGCGCAGAAGCCCCTGGGCCACCAACGAGTCCATCTCGCTCTGCGTCACCTTCGACGAGCTCCAGTCTTCGGCCGGCAGCACTTGTGTCTGGGCGGCCATGGCGGTGGCGCGGCGCGGACCCGAGCAGCGGACGGGCAGCCGGAAAATCCCCAATCAACTAGCTCGAAGGAGAGGCGCGCGTGAAGGCTACGGCGGCGGTGAAGGCAAAGGCAAAGTAAAGGGTTCCTTTTTCCCTCTCTCGATATTTATAAGGGGAAACCCCGACGGGCGGGGTCTCCCACGACGTAAAAGGTAACCGCATAGCATTTAATGCGCCCACCTAACTACGTCTCGAGCCGGATGCAGGGAACACGCGGCAGCTCACCGTTCGCTCAACTGCCGGGGCCCTCTGCGGCCGCCGCTCCGACTTCGCGCCCGCCGCCCTGGCGCCACGATCTCCACTCCCTGGCGGTTTCCGCCTAAAAAGGCGCGCCCAACGGGCAGAAGGATTCCAAGCGACGAAGGCTTCTTCCGGAAGTAAAAAAGGGCCCGGCCGCCCTAAGTCTCGAAGCAGCGAAGGCTGGCCCTCGAAAAAGGGTTCGACAGCCGGCTTCGAGCACCCAAAAACGGGCCCCGGCCCTAAGTCTCGAAGCAGCGAAGGCTGGCCCTCGACGAAAGAGGGTTCGACAGCCGGCTTCGAGCACCCGAGTCAGGGACACCAAGGGGCGCCATTCGCGGCATCACTCGAGGGCCAAGCCCTCGAGGCCCCTCACGTGTATCCAAGGCGGGGAGCTCGACATGCAGTGAGATCCCCTCGGAGGGAGGCATCGAGCCACCGGGTCCTATCGAATGGACCCGGCACTCCTGCAGACTGAGCACCCATGCTTTATGAGACCGCCTCCGGGCCACAGTCGACCCCTATCGAACGGGGCACGAGCTCTCACTTGGATTCCCCGTTACCAGCTCACCGGGAACCTCGATACTCGCCCACTCGGGGTAGTACGAGGCATCCCCCCTCGCATCCGATCGAAAGGACTCGCGGGATGACAAGCCAGGGCAACCGTGCGCGGACAGCTCGAAGAGCCGGCCGGCCGGTTCAGCCTGGCACCCCTCGACGAAAGAGGGTCTAAAAACTCGGGGGCCTGACACCCCCGAACCTAAAAATCGCAACTAAAACTCGCAAAAGCCCACGAGGAAGTTCTAACCACTCCCGTGGCCTCGCTGGCTACACCCACGAATCAAATCGACGAAACCCTCGAGGCCAGTTAGCTAACCCACGAGATCCCAGTCGGGAGCCCCTGCTCGAGTGCAAGCACTCGAGCAAGGGCTCGGGGGCTACTGTCGGGGGTCCGCAAAAGGGGTACCCCCAATCAACGCAAACAAATAGGGTAACCTAGAACACCGGTTAATAACAGACCTAACTAGTCTAACCCCTTAAAAAGCCGACCCCCCGAGGCCTACGCGCTGGCCCACCGAGCCGAGCCCTCCAAGCCAGGCCTCGGGCGCACGCTCGTTTTCGTCTCGCCCGAGCCCTCCAAGCCAGGCTCGGGCGCACGCTCATTTTCGGTCTCGCCCGAGCCCTCCAAGCCAGGCCTCGGGCGCAAGCTCGTTTTCCGTCTCGCCCGAGCCCTCCAAGCCAGGCCTCGGCGCACGCTCGTTTTCCGTCTCGCCCGAGCCCTCCAAGCCAGCCTCGGGCGCAAGCTCGTTTTCCGTCTCGCCCGAGCCCTCCAAGCCAGGCCTCGGGCGCCGCTCGTTTCCGTCTCGCCCGAGCCCTCCAGCCAGCCTCGGGCGCACGATCGTTTCCGTCTCGCCCGAGCCCTCCACGGCCTCGGGCAAGCGCTCCACTACCCTTCGAGCCCCCACAGCCGAACCCGAACCACCACCTCGAGACCCACGCGGGACCTCGAGCCTCTCTGGCACAGCGGCCTATCCCTCGAGACGCGTTATGCCTCCCTCGAGCGCGCAGACATCGGATGCCAGCCCCATACCGCGCACTTAATTCATCCACCTACTCCAGTCACGTCCTCTGTAACACAACGTGTGCCACAGTGGTCTGGGGCAGAGTCAAGTCTCGTTTTCACCACAAGTATGGGCGAAAAGGCACCAGTGAAGCACTGTTAACCCACCCTACACTGTGGCACGTCCAAGCCACGCCTCGAGGCCCAGATGCCTGCCGCTCAATCGATTTTCACGGGACTTGCCCATACCTGCGGGGACTCGAGCCCCCCGTAGGCGCCGCCTCGAGGCCGGCTCCGCGCCCCTCGAGCCCTAACTACTTTCATGCTATTGGAGGACAGGTACCCCAAGACCCGGAGGGACCCGCCGCGTCCTGTACGTTCCGGGATGGGCGCTGTACGGCTTCCACCCGCCGCGCCTCCACGTCCGCGCCCAGGATGGAGGCCACGCTTCAAGGACGCTTCAACAGCAACGCCCACGTCGGCTACAATGTCTTCGACAAGACAGGGTTCCTACCCTTCTTCGTAAGGGACAAATACACCCGACACCTGTAATACCCTTGTGTAACCCTGGCCTCCCTTGCTCTATAAAAGGGGACACCAAGGCCCTCATCTTCGGTCGGGACAGACACGTTAAGACACAAGTCCACACACACACGGTCCGGACTCGGTCCACGCTCACTGAGCTTGTATTCACCCCTGTACAAGCACTAGGTGCAATAGTAATACAAGACATCCTCCCCCCGCTGGACGTAGGGCCTTCTTTGCCCGAACCAGGATAAATCCTTGGTCCCTCTTGCATCACCATCCAGGAAGAGAAGCACGCGATCATATTACTCGTTGGTGTCATACCCCGGTTTCGAAACACCGACAACCTATATAAGCTGGCCTCCCTCCTTCTAGAGAGTGAAATGTGCGACTAAAGTTCCCCCATCACATACCATGCATGTGTGATGAGCCTTTGAGATTTATTGGAATAATTTATTTGGGCCAGGCCCAAAATCTTCTAACAATCCCCCACCAGATCCTAGAGGCACTCTTCATCCTCCCTATACCAAAGTACTGTTAATATAACAGTTATTCAGTGGAGACTGGTTAAGGTTGAACATCCACCTAGAGCAACAAGCTAGACTCGATCACAACTGCACAATGGACTAGGCCTTGAATTGGCAGTTTGGTGCGAACGAGCTTCACTTGACGTCTTGACTGATACTAGGCTGCCATTTGCCTACCTCGTGAGTGGAGCGTATAAGTCATACTCCTATCTCACTTCATGAGCTTCTTAGAGAATTCCCAAATCTCACAAACTGCGACTAACAGTTAAGCTCACATAGGTGTGTTCTTACACAGATACTCTGTAGGACTGTATCTTGCTATAAAGCCTCAGAACACATTAAGACAAAGTCATCCTGCCTTACAGAAATGAGAGTATTGCATCTCCAATGGAGTGGGTTAAGTAAGGATGTACTCTCCCGTCAACCAGCAGCACTACAAGGTTTTGACCCTATTGCATCAAGTTCGCTTGCATCAAACAAGAATCGGATGCAATAGGTGGGTGCTATTGCATCAGTGTTTAGAATCTGATTCAATATGTAGTCGTTATTGCATCAAAAAAGAGTTGGATACGATAGTAATTCCTGTGGATGCAATAAGTTTGATCTATTGCATCCTTTAGGAACAGGAATGCAATTGGTAGGAATTATTGCATCAAACACGTTTGGGTGAATTAGTCTTTCAATTGTCGATGCATTATGTAAATGGTATTGCACCGGTTAAAATGTAGATGCAATTAAGAAGTGCTATTGCATCATTTAGGAACAGGGATGCAATAGGTAGAAATTATTGCATCAAACATCTTTGGTTGTATTAGTCTTGAATTTTTGATGCATTATGTAAATGGTATTGCACCGGTTAGAATGTAGATGCAATTAGAAAGTGCTATTGCAACGGATTTGTGTTTGATGCGACCAATTTTAATTAGAATTGAGAAATGTAAAAAAACATTGTGGCTACATAATATAAGTGAACTGTTAATCTTAATTTAAATGAGATGTTTAGTAAGTAAATTGTTAAATATTTTTTTTTAAAAAAAAACTTGCACCTAACAATTAGATTGTAAATTTTAAAAACATGGCTGCTAATTTAAATGAGGTGTGTCATAACTGAAATGGTAAATATCTGAACAAAAAATATTTTGCACTTAATAATAATCGCTTAAAAAATCACGCCTGCTAAAGTGCAGGCTTTGGACTCGAACCTGTGAGCTCTTGCATGTCTAGGTTGAGGACAAACCACTGGGATAGATGTTTGTTTGTTGCATGGAAGAGTATATGATCTCTTTATATTTAAATAAACATGTTTTGACTGATTGCACAAGCTAATTAACGGATGAGGCCCATCAGCCCATCACATATTGATAGTTTGTCCGTCGATCTCTCTCACGAGTCGTACGTCGGTGGCAGCTCTCGCCCTCGCCGAGCGTGGTACGTCCACTCGTGCCCTCGCCCGGACGTCATTTGAAGATGATGGAGGAAGCTTCGCTTGATGTCCACCTCACCGCCGTGGCACCATGACGACGCAACCGACAACGTACGTCGACGACGTGATGTTTGTAAGTACCACACCAATACCCATGATCAATTATTTGTTTTCTGTAGACGGTAATTGTACAGTGTGGTAGGGTTATGAATTTGTAATTCCATATTTTTATTTGAATTGTTACAAATATTGAACGGTGTAGGTACGTAGGGCAAGGCATTGCCAAGGATTTTATTTGGACATCATTAATATCCATACTGATTTTGCTTTTGAAGAAATAGAAGACATATTTATCTTTGTGCTGTTTTTGTCAGGAGTTCAAATCAATATCGTCACAACAAGGTAGAAGTTGGATGCGTCTGGATAAGACATCTGCAGAGTGGCAACAAAGATTAACTGAATATCTTAACAGCGCCTTTGGAGGCAGCTCGAAAGGAGGAACGGCACCATGTCCATGTTCACAATGTCGTTCCATGTCATTTAGAAAAATTTCTGATGTTCAGAATCATTTGCTTCGGAAAGGTTTTGATGAAGGCTTCATCCGCGAGGAGGAAAGTATATGTGAAGGCTCAACTGTACGTGATCATGATGATGATGATGTCGATGATAGGGCTCGTACCACAGATTTGATACATTCTCTGATCAAGGGTACCATACATGGAGAAATTGATGAGGAACAACCAAATGAGATGGCATAAAAGTTCTTTAAATTGCTAGAAGAGGCCAGGAAGGAGTTGTATCCAGGCTGCACGGAAGCTACCCAGGTGTCTTTCATTGTCAAAATGTTTCAGATGAAGTGCATGTTTGGTTGTAGTAATGCTTACTTGGAATACGTACTTGCCCTGTTCTTGCTTGTTCTTCCTAAAGGACACTGCCTCCCAGATAGTATGGATAAGATCAAAAAGATTGTTAGAGATCTTGGTCTACATTATGAAAAGATAGATGCATGCTATAATGATTGTGTGTTATTCAGAGGGAAAGATATGAGGCCCTGGATAATTGCCCAAAATGTGGTGAGACAAGGTGGAAGCAGTCTAAAGAGGAACAGGATGATGCCAGTAGTTGTGGGTCAAAAAAGCGTGTTCCACGTAAGATGTTGCGGTACTTCCCACTGATTCCACGACTCCAAAGCATATATATGTCGGCAACTAGAGTATCATATATGCGTTGGCATAAGGAAGAATTGGTGGATGATGGAAAATTGCGACATCCTGCGGACTCCAAAGCATGGAAACATGTGGATACAACCTATAAATGGTTTTCAAAAGATCCTCGTAATGTCAGGCTAGGTCTGGCATCTGATGGATTCAATCCGTTTGGTATGATGAATGTGTCATACAGTTGCTGGCCTGTGATTTTAATTCCTTACAATCTTCCGCCATGGTTGTGTTTGAAACAGTTGTATTGGATGTTGTCGATGATGATACCAGGACCGAAATCGCCTGGTGTTAGCATTGATGTGTACTTGTAGCCTCTTATTGATGAGCTCAAAGTTCTCTGGAAAGAGGGTGTCAAAGCCTGGGATGCAAAGGAGAAGAAGGAATTTGATTTGCATGCAATTCTACTGTGGACAATCAATGACTTTCCAGCATATGCGATGCTGTCTGGATGGAGTACGAAAGGCAAGTTTGCATGTCCATACTGCCATACAGAAACAGACTACTTATGGTTGAAGCATAGGAAGAAGCACTGCTACATGGGGCATCGTCGCTTTTTGCCTACGAACCACAAGTGGCGCAGAAACAAGGTCAGTTTCAACAAGACAGAATATAGGGGGCTCCACAACCACTCACTGGGGAAGAGGTGCTGCAACACTATGGTTCTTTTGACCAAGTCACATTCGGCCCTGAATCAAGAAAAAGGAAGCAGCGTGATGAAGAAAAAAGATGGCACAACTGGAGGAAGAAGAGTTTTTCTTCGAGCTTCCGTACTAGAAATACTTGCTTATTAGGCACAACTTGGATGTGATCCATATCGAGAAAAATATATGTCAGAGCATATTGGGCACTTTGCTAGAAATAGAAGGTAAAAGTAAGGATAATGAAGAAGCTCGCTTGACATGCAGCATCTCGGTACAAGGAAGGATCAGCATCCAGTGCAGCATGAGAATGGTAAGTTCACCTTACCACCTGCTTTGTACAAATTAGGGAAAGAGGACAAATTTCTTCATGAAGTTAAGTTGCCTGATGGATACGCATCCAATATCAAGAGTGTGTGCATGAGGATCGGCTATTGCTCTCTGGTCTGAAAACTCACGATTTTCACATTATATTCCAGAAACTTTTACCATTAGTACTACGCAACATTCTGCCTCAAGAAGTTGTTGTCCCATTGATTAATTGAGTAGGTTCTTCAGTTCGCTTTGTTCAAAGGAGCTGGATGTAAATGAGCTTGTGAACATGAGTGCCTCCATCAAGGAGACTCTATGTCAGCTTGAGATGATATTTCCACCTAGTTTTTTTGACATCATGGTGCATTTGCCACTTCATCTTGCTGAAGAGGCTGCACTTGGTGGACCTGTATGCTATAGATGGATGTATCCCATGGAGAGATATTTGCGTACGGTAAAAGGTTAGGTGAGGAACAAAGCACATCCTGAAGGCTCAATAGCGGAGGGATATATCACAGAAGAGTGCATGACATTTTGTTCTTTGTTCTTCAAAGACATGCCAAGTCGCCCAGAGCGTCATGAAAGCGCGGGTATGCGTGAACCACCATCAGGTTTGAGTGTTTTTGCTGACCTTGAGTACAGTAGGAAAGGCTACAGTTTCGTGGTCTTGGACGAATCAGAAATGCGGAGAATAAGGCAATACATAATCACAAATACTGACGAATGTGGTGCTTTGCCTGAGTGAGTTTTATTTAATATTGCAGCATGCTATTTTTTGTTGACATCATATATTACTTATTCTTTGTATCTTGTTGGTCTGCCCACTGCAGTGTACATAAGGCTTCACTAAAGAAATACAATCTGCATAATGTTGAGAGAAGACCACAAGCAACAATTTGTGGTTGGTTTTGAGGAAAGAGTGAGTCACCACAATTTTGTTATTGTTCACATTATATTGCACGCAATGAAAACATCTTATTTTTCCAATGGAATTACATACCAAACAAGAATATGACCAAGGAAAAGCTACTGAGGACATGTTGAACCTTTCTCGAGGACCAGATGATCGTGCTCGTATATTCAATAGATGTTTCATCAATGCCACCCTATTTCGGACGGTGTCGGCACAGACGAGCTTGATCACACAACAGTGGTGTCCTTGTCAAGGGCGATGAAAGTACGGGTAATATGGACTGGTATGGAGTTATTAAGAAAATTATGTCCGTACAATTCACTGGTCGAAAGGAAGTGATTATGTTTCAGTGCGATTGGTTCGATGTCCCCGCTCGAACAAAGAACAAAGGTAAAGGGTTCAACAAAGATCAATATGGAATTATAGATATTGATACTACCCGTCTCAGATATTCCGATGATCCCTATATTTTGGCGACACAAGTAGAGCAGGTGTTTTATGTGAAACACGCAAAGAAATCAAATTGGTGTAGTGTTGTTCGAATCAAACCAAGAAACATTTTCTTGATGCCGGAATCCACAGTTGCTAAAGAGGAAGCAGAAAATAATCCGCTAGATGTCGACTCATTGGTCGTTGGGGTGGAGGACATGACTGATATCGATCAAGGGGACTTGATGAATTAGCGACGAACGGACATGGAAGGCGAATCAATTGATTCATCTATTATTGAGAAAGCAATTGCTCAATCTATGCCAGAACCAGATGATGAAGATTTTACTGATGAAGGTGAAGATGACGTGGACGCATACATTGACGATGGAGTTGTCGCACGTGCCGTTGCCACATCTGATGAAGCTGATGATGATTTTTTCGTTTAAGTATTTACATCTATGCTACTATCAATGTCATTTGGATGTTCTTAGGCTACTATCGACAACATGCATATGTAATAAAGTTTGTTTCATCTATGTGTGTGTAATCGGGTATGTCACTCCTATTTAGCAACCAATCAGTTTAGTTTACCTCTATACAGTATTTGTCAAGGTAATTGATCAGTCGGTGAATGCAACCAATAGTTGACCCAACATGACCTCATGAAAAGATACGGATCAGAGGCCACCAGGGGTACACGTCATCTTCATGTCATGGCTTCTAATAATTAGAAATAATGCATCAAAGGCAACTACATATATAACTAACATTATATAACATTAACTTCATTAGTGGTCCAACACAAAGATACTTAAGCACTATCACATACTAAGTGGGTCCACAATCAAGCACATAAAGTTACTTGTGGACATCAGCAAAATAGCAAAGTACCACTGCTTGTAGCAGTCCACACCTACCAAAGTACCACTGGTTCTACCAGTCCACAATCTACCACTGGTCATTACTTAATATATACAAATAGCATCACATGAAGTGCAGGCACACACAGGTTACTAAAGCTTCTTCACTTTCTGCTCCAGAGGCCTGAGCACGCTATTCACCATGTTGGTGAAGAGGACTTCATAGCACTCATCATCAAGTCCTTCAACATCTTGTTGGCCTCGTCAAGGAGAATTTTCTTTCATTCGTCCTTGGAGTCATCAAAGAAGTTCCTCATCACTTGTACAAAACTTTTCTTGGTCCACCCCACTTCCTCCAGCACTTGATACTTGGCATGAACAAACAGATTGTCCATTTCCTTATTGACTGCATAGACCAGCTTGTTTGTTCGCCGATTCAGCCTTTTGTTCACTTTGTTTGCTGCTGTCCCAAACAGGCAATGGGACATGGACGCAGCATTCTCCAGATCATCACAAAACAGCTTGCTCTTCCTCTTCGCCGAGATTGGTTCCTCTACCTTCAATGGGAAAAAGACATAGTACATATAACTAACATATCAGAAAAGACACATCGTATCTTTAAAGATCACATACATAATGGTTAATAAACCTGAAATCAACCATCTTTGAAGCACATATTCTCACTCTTGGACACTATGTATTAAACAACAGGTTGTTGTAGGTACAAGGCAAATAACCACATCCCAGAACAAAATGTCTAAACTTGCACTTCTAATACTAAGGCCCTGACATTTGAAGTAAAGAACAATCCTATAATTACAATTTCATCTCTCACCATGCAGCTGTGTTTGGTAACCTTCAAATAACAAATAAAAGCAAGTAAGACATGTGCAGATAGAGGAGAGATATTTGAAATCATTTGCCTCAGATTTAATTGCCTTGTGAAGAGACCTTGAACTTGGAGCTTAAGGAACACATATCGACATGCCATAGAACCAACATCAACAGAGAAGAACAAACTGAAATCATGACAGGCATGGAACCTGTTGCTTGGGCATGAACTTGACCAGCCGAGCCATCGGTTTAGGAGAGTGAGAACAGTTGCTTGGGCATGGATGTTTCACATGGTTTGATGACAGCCATGACAAGCATAAGAACAAGGGCAGAATCAACATAGCTCCAGTGCCTCACAAGGTCAAGGTCATCACATAATTGCATTCAGTCATATAACAAGCTATGCAATCATCATAGGCAGGTAACAAAATATGAAGTTGGCCTCAGAAACATACATAGATGTCATTGGTGGCTGCAAGCAAAATGTAAAGGCCTCATATGTACATGGCACCCATGAAATCTGCTAAAGCATGAAGGACCGAGAAGCTAACCGAAAGCGACCAGAGGGGGGGGGTGAATGGGAGCTTCAAAATTTCCTTTTGGAAACTAGATGCCACTGTCCCAAAATCAACCCCAAGAGCGAACCCTAGAGCTTGCTAATGTCCACGACCCTAGATGTAGGGTGGATGCTTCCTAGAAGCACAGCGGGACACTAGACAACCCTAGAAAGCCAACACAACAGACGGAACTCGAATCCGATCAAGAACGAACGAACCGCGAACGAAAATGCGCGAAACTGGATCGACCGGACTCTGGCCAGCGTCCGGTCAGCAGGGACCGGACGCGTCCGGTCAACAAAAATCGGCTCTGGAACCTTACTGTTCGCGACCGGACTCACGAGTACGGAGCGTCCGGTCGAGAGCAGTGCGTCCGGTCACAAAATATAAGCCAAGTGAACAGTACAATGAGCGAGTCCGGTCACTTAGCGAAAGGTGCGTCCGGTCAAGTCATGAACCGAACACAGCGAAGGTGTTCATCGACCGGACTCACTGACAGCGTCCGGTCGTTGAACAGGCAGCGTCCGGTCACCCCGATTCAGGCTGTTCGTTCACACCGATTCGACTCGATCTCACCCAAAACAAATCCTCTAGGGATCAAACTTGGTGAGAAGAGTCACAAAGAGTATAGTGAGCTATCTCTAAGAGATCATGGCTCGAACCTATCTCCAAATCGATGAATCGAAGAATTTCGGGGGAAGGGAGAAAACTTGACCCGAAATGAAAAATCGTTCGATCTCCTAGACCGTGAGGTTAGAGGATGATTCCTTCGGTGGAAAGAAGTGCCTCACGATCTAGAACAAACCAGTTCAAACGGAATTGCAAAAGATGAACCGAGCAAGAGATCAAGCGACGGGAAAATCGTGGTGAAAAAGGATTCCGCGAAGAACACGAACACAACGGAAATCACAGCCACGAATTGCAAGCCGAAGCGCAAACACACGCTACGACAGGAGGTTACGGCCTCCTTTCCTCAAAATCAACAGTACACAGAGTTGCAAGTCTCTCTGCGGATCTCAGCTACAGCAGGGGATGGGAGAGCAGAAACCCTAAGTGCAGGAAGCAAAATAGATGGCTAAACTGAGATAACTAGATAGGGAGGAGGGTGTCCCCCTGGACTACTTATACTAACCTAGACTAAGCCTATTTCCTACTCTACCCCTCTCTAAACTAATTACAGAGCGAACCAGCTAAACCCTAAGGCTATTCTGGTCCAACCCGCGGTGGTAGGTAGATCCGACGGCCACGCCCGCTCGAACCGAAGCGTTGCCTCGACGCAACCTCTGGATCGCCGCCACGTGCCGCCCTCGCTCTGCACCCCCGGTTTGTGGCCCAAACCGAGAAACCAGCCTTTTCCAGCAACCCCCGGTTTTGAGGCCCAAACCGGGAAACCAGCCCACCAGCCTGAGTTTTGTGGCCCAAACTCAGAAACCCGCAGCGCCCGAGTTTTGAGGCCCAACTCGGAAACCGGCCCATCGCCCGTTTTTGTGGCCAAACTCGGAAACCGTCCGCGCCCAGGTTTTGTGGCTCAACCTGGAAACCGAGCACCCGAGTTTTGAGGCCCAAACTCGGAAACCGTCCACCCGGTGGTTTTTTCCCTGGCTCAACCACCAAACGGGAGCTGTAGAGGGGATGCCCGCCCGTGCACCCCGTCCACCGACACGTGTCCCCAGGTCCTCGACCCGAGCAACACCGTGCCCCGCAAGTCTCTGCTGGTCGCTGTCCCAGGCTGCCAGCCACCACAGCTGATCCTCAGGCACTCCGGTCCCTCAGTCCAAGCCTTACGTCCGCCCTTCACTGCTCGATCCATCGGCATGGCACATCCGCCGCACGGCACGCCCATCCTTCATCGCACCCAGTCCATCGGCACGGCACGTCTCAACTTGACCTTCACCTTGCCCTCGATCACTGTCTCCGTGCTCGACACCTGCACAACACAAGCCAAAGAACATGCGCATCAAACCCGTTGACAATCACTCATCACTCAGAGACTCGGCATACACCCATGTATCCGCAAAGCATCCACTGTTTGCCATCAACTTGGGGGTCACCCAAATGTTGCTAAACAGTGGATGATTCCAGCAGATCAGATGAATGACATGAAAAAGCAGCCACCTCTATATAGCATGTTTCATCATAGACAAGAAAGAATTCACCAAACACAGGCCTCAGTATAAGTCAATTAAGTCTCAGCTATTTCAAAATCATCACTGGTGGCATTAAGTAGAAAAACATGGCAGACAAGTTTCATGGGGAGCCTATGGAAGCGTGGGATACAATCCATCCCAGCCATCAGGGAGGTAAGCCTACAATTTTAGTGGTTGGGAATGGATGTATCCCACGGTTTGATAGCACACATGACAATAACAAAGAACCATAATGGGAATTAAAAATGCTGCCACCTCATAAATGGATAGATTGCATCATAGGCCTAGGACAACCCTCAATCATGGCAGCCATGTAATCAGAGGGCTCAAACAAAAACAACAAAACAAATCACAGGGAGACGAGGAGGGGAGGCGAGCTATACCGTCCGAACCACCAGTTAACCAGCGAGGCACTGCCCTAACAACCGTCGGGGCAACCAATCATGCCCTAACAGCGCGTATGGGAAAGGCAGAGCTAACCTTGTTCTTCCCCTTGTTGCTAGGGTTTGGGTTCTTTGTCGTCGGGCTTGGGGGTGGGGTCGACGCCTCCTTTTTGGTCGTCCTCTTCGCCGGGATTGGAGTCGAAGCCTCCCCTTTGGTGCGCTTAACCCGGGGCTTGCTCACCTCATCGTAGGAGTTGATGTAGATTACATCGGCTGCAGCAAACTGGCTGCGCTCGTTGCGAAACTGGCCCTTCGCGTTCTAGCCGCGACCCTTGCCACGAGCCATGGTGCCTCCGATTGACTCGCCGCCGTCTCCGATTGACTCCGCCACTATCGTCTCCGTCGCTCGTGAGGTCAACGGAGGGGAATCAGAAGATAGGAGAAGGGAAGGTTGTGAGCGAGAGGGTCACGGGATGGGGAGGGGCACGGGGTACTTGTCGATTTGGCTTCGTTGCCAAATGGGCCGGCCCATTACCACCCCGAAGTGCAAAGGCACGCACGCTGCATACAAGGGTTGGTTCGTTTGCACCACCTCGCCAATTCTACTCAAACAAACCCAGCATAAAGTCTCAGCCATGCGTCTTGCCCTGGACTCCTTGTAACACACACCATTGAGAGGGCTTGCTTGGGCTGGGCCTAACTGGGGCTCCCGTTTGCGGTTGATCGTTTCTGATCCTTCATGCGGTCGAGCTTGGTTAGGCCCTTGGCCCTTGCAGGCCTCTCATGGTGTTATTTTTTTTGGTAATATTGTTAAAAATTGTTTTGTGTAACATTAACTTTTGAAATACCATTTTACATTTTTCAATATTATTACTACTACTAACGACTACGACAACTACTACTACTATTGACCTACGACTACTACGACTACTACGACTACTACGACGCCGACGACGACTACGCCTACGACGACTACTACTACGACGAATCCTACGACGACGACGACTACTACTACTCCACTACGCCGACTACTACTACGACGACGAGTACTAGTACTACTACTACTGATCCTACTACTCCGCCTCCGCCTCCTCCGCCTCCGCCGACTACTACGACTACTATTACTGAAGCCGACTACTACTACGCTACTACTACTACGTACGAACGACTCCTACTACGAAGAAGGCTACGAGACAAATATCCTACGATACTACTACTACTACTTACTACTACTACTACTATCCTACTACTACTATAACTATCCTCCTCCTCCTCCTCCTCCTCCTCCTCCTCCTACTACTACTACTACTACTATTGACGCTCACTAAGTGTCATATTCTTAGCATCAACAAGGTCATATAACACAACACAAGGGCCTAAAATCAACCAAAAACTTTTATAAACTAATGATTTTCACTTGTCCTTGAGTTTTATTTGAATGTAGGAAATTGCAGGGTTTTTGAGCAAAATGACCAAGACGACCCACCAGGAGGCGCACACTCACCTGGGCTCACTTTGGGCCAAGGTGGAGTGGCGCCCGCCACCCTCACTGGCGGCCGCCAGGGGAGTGAGGCCCAAACTCCTCCCTTGCCACGTCACTGATCCAGGGGAGGCATGCCACACTCATTTGCAGCCATTGATCACTTAGGTCATTGCATCCAAGGGCCAAGAAGGGATGTCACATGGATCATGACCCAATTGCCCATGTGACGATTATTTGGACATGCAACCGACCTTGGAACCGCCTCCCTGGAGCTCCTGGATGCCGTTGAAGCAAGGTCGGTGGATCCAACGGCCAGGGGGTGGCGGCCGCCACCTAGGGCTAGCGCTTGCCACCACACTCACCCCCCTGACCTAACCCTAGGTCCATAAGTACCCCCCTAGGTCCCTTAGGCTATAAATAGGACCCCCCGAGCTCATTTGTACTCAGACCTCACCTCATTAGTCCCACTCTCTTGTAAGCGAAGCTCTGGTGAAGAAACACTCTAGTTGAGAGACTTAGAGTGAGAGCGAGAGTGAAGAAGAGAAGAGCTGGAGTTGTAATAGAGGATCTTCCAAGTCTCTGGTATAATTCCAAGTCTTTCTTCATTTATCTTAGTGTTCTTCTACTTTAGCATTTACTTTAAGTTCTTTACTTATTGTTCTTGTTGAGTGCTTTCGATCATAGATAACTTAGTATTTAGTTTGTGTCTAGTTTGGGTTCTTCGCTGAGTAATCAGTACTCTAGTTTTGGACGCAAGATTAGAGTAGTATATATTAGTCTAAGCGCGGTGCTTAGACTAGTTATACCTTAGTTTGTGGCTAGCCCCCCGGATAGCTGTGGTAGCAAACAGGTGGTGACAGCCCTGGGAGCCTTGAATTCCACCACGTAGTTGGGTTAGTTCTTAAATCATAAACCTCGTTGTGCACGTCTGAGGTAAATAGTCGAGAGGTGTGTACGGTTCGAAGAACTAGATAAACTCTTTACTGCTAAGTTAGTTGTGATGTAAGTGTGTAGGAAAACATTAATCTGTTCATCGGCCAGACCCCGCCGATTTAGTTTAGTAGTAGTTAGTCTTTCTTTCTTTTTAGTAGTAGTAGAAATCAACCCCCATTCATACTTTTCGATCAACCCTGCTAGAATCACTAGTTGTTCATAGCGGTCCTAGTGTTAGTTCTGCCATAGTAGCTTCCCTGTGGAAATAAATACGATACTCGGTTACTCCCGGGTGAGGTGATGTGCTACAATAGACTTATTCTGTGCGCTTGCGGAACCTACCAATAGTCATACGAATAGTTAGTTATATTTCTTACATTAAGAAGTATCAACAAACTTTTCTGGCGCCGTTGCCGGGGATAGATTCCATAGTCTACTCCTAGTGCCGACGTTAGCAAGAGTCAACAAGCATTTCTGGCGCTATTGCCGGGGAAGCAATTGGCTTGAATTAATTCTTTGTGATTTCTATTGAATTAACCCCCGTAGTTCTAGCGGGTATATATATTGTTCGTTGTTTGTGATGTTCAAGTAGTCATGGCCGGATTCAATCTTCCGAGCGACTATCAAGAAGATCCTGAGGCCATTCTTAGGAGAGCGAGAGCTAATCTCACTCCTCCGAGGAAGAACCTGGAGCTTCATGAGAGGAGTTCGTCGAGACAAGAATCCCAGTCAAAAGTGACTGACGAACCAAGCTGCTCCAATGATCAATCAACATCGACGTCGACCAAAACACTCTGTGAGTATTCCATGCCTACTCTTGCTCACATTCCAGTGTTACCTTCTACTAGTAATGTAGATTTTGAGCTCAAACCTCACTTAATACGTATGGCTCAAGCTATTGCATTTAATGGCAAACCTTTCGAGGATGCCAATGCTCACCTACGGAATTTTCTGGAGATATGTAGTACAATTTCTGTACAGGGAGTTTCGCAGGATGCCATCAGACTTTGTCTTTTTCCATTTTCATTAGTGGAAAAAGCGAAGCAGTGGTTCCTCTTCAACTCTGGCCACCTGCTGACGTGGGTGAGATGCGTAGATCAATTCCTCAACAAGTTCTGCCCGATAAGTCGGACTATTCTTTTCCGTAGCAAGATTTCAACTTTGGACAGGGAGACGAAGAAACAATCACTGAAGCTTGGGAGAGACTACAAGAGTATGTTGAATACTGTCCCCACCATGGTATGCAAGACTGGTACTTGATCCAGAGCTTCTACCATGGACTCCAGCAAGAATCTCGACAACACATTGATGCTGCCGCCGGAGGTGCATACCTCTCTCTCACTGTAGAGAAGGCAACCAAACTGATCGAGACAATGGTGGCAAATCAAGGATGGACAGAAAAACGTGCTAGAGGTATGTCTGAAATTAAGCAAGTTGATTCTGTTACCCTGCAAACTTTGGTAAAATTGCTAGAGCAAAGATAAATGAGAAGAGAGATCGTGCTGCAAAGGAGTACTACGCCAAGCAAAGAGCCGCTTCGTCAAGTGAAGGTCAAGCAGAAATTAAGAAAGAGGATGCCAAATCCCTTCTTAATAATGGTGGCTACAGAGAACCTCCAATTCAATGATCCAACAATGGAATAATAAAGGTATGCCTCAAACCTCCGTATTTAATTCTCCTATTGGAAAATTAGTTTCTAATCAAGGTAGAATTAATGATAGCATAAATAATAAATTAATTGAACATGATAAAATGTTAGAAGGAATTTATGCTAAACTGAAAGATTTTTCTGAAGCATTTAAGGAACAAGTTCGTCTGTTTTTCTAGATAGTATCGCGGTGCAGGAGCGCGATGGGAAGGTCAAAAAAAAAAGGGGAAAGAAAAGGGAAGGATAGAAGGGGTTGGGGGTAAAAATTCCCACCCTCGTTGGATCACCTCATCCTAATTTAGTTCCTAGTAGTAATACTGCTGCAAAGAAAAATATTGTTAATGTTGAGAAGACGAAGAAGAGGAGACCCCAGCTGAACCTTCATCCAAGGTACGAACTTCTCCTCATGAATTCTATGATACACATGTATTACCTTTTCCAGATCGAAACAGAAATCCGATGGAAGACGACCAATTCAGAAATTCGTCGAGGTAATTCAAAATTTATATATAAATGTGCCATTTATTGACGCTATGCAGGTTCCAACTTATGCAAATATTTGAGAGACATGCTCAATAAGAAGAAACCAATTCCAAGTAGGGATGTGGTTAAATTGACCGAAGATTGCAGTGCGGTCATTTTAAACCAACTCCTAGAAAAGAAGGACCCAGGAAACCCAACGATCGCATGTTCAATTGGAGAGCAGCACTTCGAGCATGCACTCTGTGATCTGGGAGCAAAAGTCAGCGTCATGCCCAAGGTAATATATGATAAATTAAATCATCATACCTTGTCCCCTACTTCTATGTGTTTGCAGCTAGCCGATCAATCGCTCCGATATCCCGCGGGAATAGCAGAGAATATTCCGGTGAAAATCCGGAATCTCTTTGTCCTGGTGGATTTCGTGGTTCTGGATATTAATCCCGACCACCGGACGCCATTGATCTTGGGACGGCTATTTCTGAGCACTGCAAAAGCCACCATTCATGTAGGAGCTGGAGAAATTCAGCTCCACATCAGTGGAAAGGAGGAGAAATTCGAGTTCACACCGCGACCGGAAAAACACCCGTCATCAAAGTTCGTCGATGCCGACATTCCACCACAACCACCATGAAGGCAACACTAATTGGGAATCCAAGGCGGCTAACCAAGGTAAGTGAGGCTAAGGTAAGTCTTTATCCCCCATTTAAATTTTCGTTTTTACTTAAGCAAATTAATTTTTCTGCAAAATAAATGTTTACTAGAGTGACTAGGTGGCTCCTAGCGGGCTTAGGGCAGCCATAGGGGTGGCGCCCGCCACCCCATGCTGGCGCCCGCCACCCCATGCTGGTGCCCGCCACCCTAGGGTGCACTAGGGAGCACTAGCCAATCTCTAGACTATTACACCTACCTCCTAGACCCAGATAACACCAAGGGAGACCCATGGCTTTGCTCTTTTCAATGCAATCACTCACTCCCATGTCTCCCCATGTCTCCCCCTCTTCACTCCACCTTTTGGACACATCTCCACCCAAAAATTCGGGTGCACATGTGATGGAGAGTGACAAGGAGAGCACTAGGTGAAAGGAGGGGTGAGTTGGAGTGAAATTCAGCCAAGGAGGGTGGCGCCCGCCACATTTTCCTGGCGCCCGCCACCTCTATTTCCACATTTCGGTATAAAATTGCTCCCGAGTAAGTTTCCCACCATCCTTGGTATAAAGTATGACTAGGATGAAGAAGTGGTCTTTGAAATTTTCAGCCCACTTGCCCCATTTAGGAGGTTACACTCTTTGCACTTTGCACCGACACTACCACTTTATTCCCCACTTGGAATTTCAGTGGACATAACAAGGGAAACCTCATGTGTCGGTTGCAGTCAAATTTGGGCAAGGTGGGGTGGCGCCCGCCACTTATTCCTGGCGCCCGCCAGGAGGGGGGAGCTCTCAGCCTTCCCCCTTCCATCCTTATCCTATAAATACTACCCACACCCCATGAAAGTTCTTCCACCTCACTCAAAACACAAAAACACCAGCCACCTTGAGCACTAGCAAGGAAGTCATGGGCCCTCTCAAGAACTTCTTCACTGGCAAGAAGAAGAAGAGTAAGGGTGAGGGAAGTTCGTCGAGAGCAAACACCCACATTCGCTTTGCTGGGAGTGATGAGGAGAGCGCCGGGTGGGGTACTCCATCCACCAACGAAATGTTGGTGGATCGGGACTCTCCGCCCACACACCAGGCTGGACCGACCATCCGCATCTTGAACTCCATCAATGATATCATCTGGCAGAGTGATCGGGAACGGCAGGCCCAGAACATCCTCAGTGAGAGGGAGTTCGTTCACACCCGTCACATCGACGCCGACATGCTAAGTCGCACTGGTATGGACAGTGAGTTTCTCTACATTTCTCGAACCTTGGGATGGGAAGATGCATGGAAGGTTAATGAGGAGGGAATCCTTCCCATCACAATGGAATTTCTGGCCACAATGCAAATATCTGCTAATCACATAACATTTCGGCTTTTTAATGAAGAACATTCTTTAACGTGGAGGCAGTTCAGCAAGAATCTAAACTTTGATGATTCATGCTTGCTGAGCTTGGAATCCGCCTGTACGGGATTCAATAGAAATAAATTCTGGAAAAGTATTGTTGGGAACAGAGACCCAGGCTTGCCTCGTACAAGTAATATCCACAACCCCACGCTCAGGTTTTTCCACAAATATATTAGTGTCACACTTTTTCCAAGACCTGACTTGAGACCAATTAAAAAGCCTGAAATGTTGCTGCTTTATGCTCTAGTAAACCACATAAAAGTATCATCCGCCAAGGCCATGGAAGACTACTGGTCTAAATTTAATCAACGCACTGGAAATATTGAAATGACATCGTGGATAACTAGACTGGCTTTTAACATGGGTCTGCTGAACACCGCTATATACTCCTACATTCCTGGTGACCGAGACCTTTTGACCATGGAGCACTTCTCGCAAGGGCACCTCTTGCGTGAGAACCAGGAGACCGGTGAGATTCACATGATCTACCAAGATTATGTGAATAAAATCGCTCTTCCTAGCTTATCACTTTGGTTGGTAAATGCACCAACGTTACTTTTGGCCCTAGAAACCGAGGCAGAACAAAACCGCAGGTTGGCTCGAGAGAACACCATGCAGGTTCCCAGGAGGAGGACGCAAGCGCAGACCCGTGCAGCAGAAGAGCCCGCAAGAGCCGCAGCAGCGGCACAGGAGTTTGACCCTTTTTATGCAGGGCAGTATGAAGGAGCAGCACACTATAGTCATTTGACACCCCCTGGCTCGCACCAAGCAGGAGGATCAAATTGGCAACAACCGCAACATCCGCGGTGGGAATACAGCCAGGAGGCGTCCTTTCACTCATCCCAGTTGGGGAGTTCATCCCACTCCTTGGGAGGATCCACCCGGTACACTGGCCGTGGTGATGAGTTCTTCCATAGGGGAATCTCGCCACAGGCCGCTCGCCATTCGTCCTTTCATCAGGACGAGTGGATGCGCGATATGGGATATCTTCAGCACCAAATGAATGGACTCACCATGGATACTGTCGAAATCCGTCAGGACTTGAACAACTTGAACCAAAATTTCCAGGAATTCCGCCAGGAAACTGGTGGAGAACTGGTTAATATTTCTTCTCTCCTGCAGCAGAACCAGCAGAACTGGG
Organism: Coix lacryma-jobi var. lacryma-jobi; assembly: GCA_009763385.1. NCBI lineage: Eukaryota > Viridiplantae > Streptophyta > Magnoliopsida > Poales > Poaceae > Coix > Coix lacryma-jobi. The sequence goes on from CM019823.1 coordinate 71,501,948, forward strand.
ACGACATGTACCGTCATCAGGGATGGATGTAACCCAACCACGCTAAACGCCAGCTTGGGGGAGGACCCCCGTCAAAAAGGTAAGTATCGCTACCGTCTTTATTTCTGGCAATTTTATTTTTATTTCAGTAATTTAAATTTGAGTTTTATCTTAGTTAATTTGCAGTTAAAAAAATAATAATGATAAATAAATAGTAATAAATGAAACGCTCTCATCGTAAGTCTTTCTAAATAAAAATGTATGCCATGCATTAGAGTAATCATGGGAGAACGTATGCAAGAACTAAACTTGAGACATGAGCATTAGACTAAGTAAAGGGGAAGTAAGTTTCTACTTTGACTTGAGCAAGTCAAGTTTGTGGAGTATTTATTTTGAAAATTTAAAAACTTGCTCTAAGTACTTCTGTGGCAAAGAAAGTCCTACCAAAGCCAAATAAATTTTACTCTTAGAGTAGGAGCTTCCACTTGCTGCATGTTAGTGTTGAGCTAGTTAGACTTTTGTTGATAGTCATGGTAGAGAAACTTGTCATATTTTTAGACCAAGGAATTCACTTGCACCCACCTATATAGTGATATTCTTACACTGAGAATACACACACAACATGCCTTTATTTCCATTCATTGTTAGGAATACTTCATAGCAAAATATCATGCTCCATAATGAAATCTCAGGGACATGGCTATAGTAGTTTTAAAAAAAAGAGCAAGTGCTCTAGAAAGAAAAGAATATTCAAAAGAGCAAGCGCTCTAGAAAGAAAATTCAAAAGAGCAAGTGCTCTAGAAAGAAGAGAATATCCAAAAGAGAAAATGCTCTCATTCATAGCCATGATCCCACAAATGAGATAGAAAGGAGAAGTGCCATGAAAGTATTAGCCACAATAAATACCACACACTTGCACATTCCTAGTCTGAACCTATGACTTGTTGCTCCTTTGCTCCATTTGTCTCACTTAGCAAAATTATGCTAGCATTGCATGCTCACTTTTACCCTACCCATTAAACCCCACATAAAATCTTAGTGAGAGGACAATTCTTCCATTTCCACATACAAATTGGAGTGATCGAGTGAGCCACAGAAGTTACTAAGCATGCTTTCTTTTGAAACAAAACTTGCAAAAACTCCACATATCTTGATTAGCAAAATAGGCAAGGGAAAGACAAACCTTCTTTCTTGCTGGTCTTTTGTTCTAATCTTGAGTGCAGGAAAGGCTACCAATTCCATGGTGATGAAAATAATATGGGCATACACAACAAAAACACAGAGTTTCCAAGATTATTCGAGTCCATGCTTGCTCGAGGACGAGCAAGAGGTAAGCTTGGGGGAGCTTGTTGACGCTCACTAAGTGTCATATTCTTAGCATCAACAAGGTCATATAACACAACACAAGGGCCTAAAATCAACCAAAAACCTTTTATAAACTAACGATTTCCACTTGTCCTTGAGTTTTATTTGAATGTAGGAAATTGCAGGGTTTTTGAGCAAAATGACCAAGAGGACCCACCAGGAGGCGAGCACACTCACCTGGGCTCACTTTGGGCCAAGGTGGAGTGGCGCCCGCCACCCATCACTGGCGGCCACCAGGGGAGTGAGGCCCAAACTCCTCCCCTGCCACGTCACTAATCCAGGGGAGGCATGCCACACTCATTTGCAGCCATTGATCACTTAGGTCATTGCATCCAAGGGCCAAGAAGGGATGTCACATGGATCATGACCCAATTGCCCATGTGACGATTATTTGGACATGCAACCGACCTTGGAACCGCCTCCCTAGAGCTCCTGGATGCCGTTGAAGCAAGGTCGGTGGATCCAACGGCCAGGGGGTGGCGGCCGCCACCTAGGGCTGGCGCCTGCCACCACACTCACCCCCCTGACCTAACCCTAGGTCCATAAGTACCCCCCTAGGTCCCTTAGGCTATAAATAGGACCCCCCCCCCCCCCCGAGCTCATTTGTACTCAGACCTCACCTCATTAGTCCCACTCTCTTGTAAGCGAAGCTCTGGTGAAGAAACACTCTAGTTGAGAGACTTAGAGTGAGAGCGAGAGTGAAGAAGAGAAGAGCTGGAGTTGTAATAGAGGATCTTCCAAGTCTCTGGTATAATTCCAAGTCTTTCTTCATTTATCTTAGTGTTCTTCTACTTTCAGCATTTACTTTAAGTTCTTTACTTATTGTTCTTGTTGAGTGCTTTCGATCATAGATAACTTAGTATTTAGTTTGTGTCTAGTTTGGGATCTTCACTGAGTAATCAGTACTCTAGTTTTGGACGCAAGATTAGAGTAGTATACATTAGTGTAAGCGCGGTGCTTAGACTAGTTATACCTTAGTTTGTGGCTAGCCCCCCGGATAGCTGTGGTAGCAAACAGGTGGTGACAGCCTTGGGAGCCTTGAATTCCACCACGTAGTTGGGTTAGTTCTTAAATCATAAACCTCGTTGTGCACGTCTAAGCTAAATAGTCCAGAGGGTGTGTACGGTTCGAAGAACTAGATAAACTCTTTAATGCTAAGTTAGTTGTGATCGTAAGTGTGTAGGAAAACATTAATCTGTTCATCGGCCAGACCCTGCCGATTTAGTTTAGTAGTAGTTAGTCTTTCTTTCTTTTTAGTAGTAGTAGATATCAACCTCCATTCATACTTTTCGATCAACCCTGCTAGAATCACTAGTTGTTCATAGCGGTCCTAGTGTTAGTTATGCCATAGTAGCTTCCCTGTGGAAATAAATACGATACTCGGTTACTCCCGGGTGAAGTGCTACAATAGACTTATTTTGTGCGCTTGCGGAACCTACCAATAGTCATACGAATAGTTAGTTATACTTCTTACATTAAGAAGTATCAATAAACCTTTCTGGCGCCGTTGCCGGGGATAGATTCCATAGTCTACTCCTAGTGCCGACGTTAGCAAGAGTCAACAACAACTAATACTACTACTACTCCTACTACTACTACTACTACTACTACTCCTACTACTACTACTCCTACTACTACTACTATTCCTCTGATAGGTATACTACTAATATATCCTACTAGTACTAATCCTACTACTAATCCTACAACTAGTACAACTACTACTCATAGCACTAATCCTACTACTTGCACTACTACTTCCAATCCTACAACAATTCGTCCGACATGCATACTACTACTAGTCGTACTAGTAATCCTACCAATAATCCTAATTCTACTAATACAACCACAGTACTCTTAATAAATTCAACACTCCAACAACCTTGTATAAAATATAATCATTTTTTTGTTCCAATAAAAATGGATGCAGTAGCATTTAATTATTGCTTTACATATGATGTAATTATATTAAAATGATTACAATTATTTTGTAAATAAAATATAATTATTGTCACGAGTTTATTATTTATTTATTATTTGGCTAAATCAAAAAGTCCCATATGTTCAGCTCAAAGTGACGCCCAAGAAAGGTTGAAACCGCCAAAAATTTCAGATTAGGCGCCCTCCACCCGCGAGATTGCCGATAATTATGCCCCTCCCTAATACAACCTGCAGCGGTTCACTTCGCATCCCATCTAATCCTACTCCGAGCCTCCATGCCGAAGACCGGAAGCACGCCGTCGGCTACTCCCGCTAGGTCGCCCTCGCCGCTGCCGGCCCGAAAGCCCTCCGCCAAGTCGTCTCCGTCGCAGCCGCGACCCCGGAGGCCCTCCGCCAAGTCGTCTCCGTCGCCGCCGCCTTCATGGAGGCCTTCCACCAGGATGTCTCTGTCGCCGCTGGGAGTTTGGAGGCGCCCCGCAGGGATCTCGCCGTCGCCGCCGCCTGCCCGGAGGCGCTGCACAAAGCGGTCGCCGTCGCCGTCTACTTCGGCCAAGAGATTGGCATCTCCTCCGACAAACAGGAGGAGAACCAGACGGTCCAGCCCTCGAGATGCCCATGGCCAAGAAGATGTCCCCGACAAGAACACAAATGAACAACCCAGGTCAATTTTTGTCATTTATTTGTTCTATTTATGTTGTGCCTTCAAATTGCTTGTGCACGTGTTCGTAATGCTATTGTCTTAGGGTTTACAGTAAGATGCAGATGATATTGCTTGCGCATTTTCAGGTTTCCATCACAAATTACATTTTTACATCTGATGGTGTATATGTATCAATTAGAGGTCATTTTTTTTCTTAGGCACTTCTTAATTAGAAACAAACTTATGTTCTTGTAATTGTCTATCCAATCAATGCTACGTTGTTTACTGATGAGTCAAAACAAAAATGTAGACCACAGTTTTAGATATCCAAATACAATATCATGAATGGTTTGCGATTTAAATTATTTTGTAGTAGAACAGGAGAAAAATGGAGAGTATATATTCTTTTCGCGGGGGTACCCATGGACAAGCATCGTGGCATATTGGACATTGACTGTGCTAGAATTACCTTTGCAAACTTAATAAAGTACAAAGTTCAGTGTGGTTATTCGCCGAGGGACTTCATGTACTATTTGAAGAGAAATGGCAACGATACATCTGAGCTGCATCGTGTAGATCACGAAGAAGATGCATTCACAATGATAGAAGATGGGATAGAAGAGAAGACAGTTAGGATTGTAGTTTCGATAACAGATATAGATCACCATGGAGAATATGCAGTCACACCGCTTAAGCAACGTAGAACACATGCGAATGTAAGTGGAGAAGGAGATGAGGATGAAGACATTGATGCATACAAGGTGTGGCTCAGTAAGCTGGAACAGGATAAAGATAACTCAGGTACTAATGGACAAGAAAAATACATCTCAATGATATATATTTACTTATCTAAAACTATATATATAACATGTATATGTGCATCTCGCAGAATTTACAGATGACACCCGAATGAGTATAGTTAAAACATATCAAGAATGGTTGAGGACGGAAGGGCTTCTTCAAGATATATGTAATCTCATCTTGTTTAATGGTTCATTAGTCCAAGCACTATTTGTTGACGCAAAACGTGACACCTCACGCCAAGCACACAGTAAGCCGAAAAGCTAGCTTCAATCGGGTGCCCAGAATGTGCTGAATCCGGAGACGTGCCAGTCGGTTTGACCTGAAAACCAACAAGGGAAAAACTGTGAGAGTACCTTTGGAACATGCCGGATAAAACCAGACAGTTCCATATGTACGGCTTTGAAAGCCAATCACGACGGCACACAGCTATAGAAGCTGTCTGTCAGAGCATGTTTAATAAAGCATTCGGCTAGTATGAGAACAGAGTATGTAAAGCATATTGACTACCAAATGCATATGTAAAGAAAGACATGCTTGAACAAATTAAAGATATTATAAACAGGTAACTTGCAAATATAGATCTATTCAAATAACACATGCATAGGCTAATCCAACTAATCTGCCGCACGTTTAGTCTTCATAAACCGGTCAGGTATAAACTCGAGCAAAGCGAATCCACCGCATGATACCACTTGCTATAAGTCTACACCACTTCTTATAATTAGATTAATCCACCGCATGATACAATCTAATTATAACAAGCTAAAAGCATGCATGTATTTGAACAGATCTATAAAGGCTCATTACTCGTGTAAGTTTAACCAAAATCGGCAAACCAGCCGAATTGGGGTCCATGAAGAAAGAACAAACAAGCAAGCATGATTAAACTAATCTAAAACTTGCATCTGCCGCACGACACCTAGTCTCATCAAAGTCTAACCATGATTGACATGCATGAACCCACAACATGTGACAATCTAGATTGAGAGTTGATTCAGCCATCATGATGTTATGATTAAAAGAAAGCACAAGCAAACTCATGCGACAAGGCCAAACAAAGATCAATCTAGATTGGGCAAAAGAGTGTTACAAGAATTAAATAAATAAGACATATAACACGTGATAACTTAATGAATCTATTGGATCTGCCAAATCTAATAGAGCCGATAACTATTTTTACTCATGACTTAATCCGCCGCACGATACAAGGCATAAGCAAAAACTTCCCGTCATAAGCTTAAATCCGTCGTACGATACTAAGCCTAACATACGAGACTACTTGCATCATATCTAAATCCACCGCATGATACTAGACATGATAGCAAGGTTGCCGGTACTTACGGAGGTCGATGGATCGATGATTCCTCTCGAAGAACTCGACGACACGACTAAGGACTCGAAGGTGGCGCGGGGCCGGTTTGTATTGATATGGTTGTGAACAAATTTACAATGGTCGAGGGCCTACATTTATACCCTGGACAAAACACGAGTCCTAAATGATTACGACTCACATAATGAAATTTGGAAAGAAACAAATCCTATTCCTATTCTCTTCGGCGTCCTTTATCACCACGTGTCTTCTGTACAGGCCGGTTTTAACCTGCCATATTCATGTTGCCGAATGGAGTCATTGCCTTGTAAAATAGCCGACCGCATAGACATTTGCCGAAGACCCTGAAGGCTAACCATCCACTTGGTTGCTCACCGAATCCCCTTTTCACTGTCTATTGGGCCCACCTGTCATAAGCTTGTGCATGCGAAAATCTGGTGTTAACACTATTATATACATATATATTTCCAAATGAACTGTAACTGTGTACTTTCAACATTTTGTATGTGCAGATGCATATGTAGATGATCAAGCCAATGAAGAAGACGGAAGTGGTGACAATAGCGCAACACCTATTCAGTTTCCAGCTCATGCTCGTAGGCCCAGGCCCTCTCAGAAAGGTATGCAATGGTACATACTGTTCGTACACTAGTATAACATAAAAATGCTGATTTATAATGTTTACATTCATTCCATTATATATACTCAATTTCGCAGCTGGTGTTGGCAAGAAGAGAAAGATTGGTTGTGGAACCTTGAAAGGTGTATCGGTCGAAGCAAAGAGATTTAAACTTGCCACTAACAAACTTAGTGTAGAATTCTCATCGACGAAGGGCGGTCCTATAGGAGATAACTATCGCTCATTTGTTGATGAAGTTGTTCGGTTTACAAGAAAATGGACTCCACTTATTGGAGTTAGGAAGTGGCGACAAGTGAAACAGAAAGCTAAAGATAAAATAACAATAGAAATAATGGTACGTTACAGTGTTGCTACCGCATATGATCAATTAATACTCTGTAATATCTTATTTATTGACACTTTATTGAAATCCCATTTGTACAGGCAAGGTGGAACATTGAGGACAATGCTGAGGAGAAGGCTAGGATTTGGAAGATTGCACAGAATCGTTACAAGGGATGGCTAGCTCAATTGAGTGCCACATACAAGGCATACAACAGTTATCATGAAAGAATGAGACATAAGCCAGATGATGTGAACTTTGTGGAGTGGCACTACATGGTGTTGTATTTTTCAAGTGACTCATTCCAGGTTCCAAGCCTCTTACTTATATGTGTTTATTGTCTGCATCTTTGATGTCTAACTAACATATCTGTGTTTAATTTAGCGAATGAGCAACAAAAACTCTAGCAACTCCCAGCATCGACAAACAATACATCTGACTAGATCAAAACCTTATTCACAAGTTAGTTTTGAGCAGGTAATGATATGGAACCTAAACTTATTCTTTTATTTTTGTTCCTAAACAGTAACAATGTTCTATTTACGTATATTAGAGAAACCTGGAGACTGGTGAAGAGCCAAATGGTTTGACATTTTGGAGGAGTACACGCACCAAGGAGGGACGATGGTCTTCTGATGCTGCTAGGGAAATATATGTAAGTGCTACTTTGCTCACTACTACTTAGTGATGTTTTTCATATTATAGTCATGGTCTTCCTTGACCTGATTAGCTGTTAAAAGGTCATCATCTCCTTGTAATTTGGAACATCGTTAATTTTGTAATTGAGATGTTGGTAGAATCTGGGCAGATCTGGGGAGATTGAGAAGTTTCTGTAATTTGCCTATTTCAAAATAGTCCAGTTCTGAAACATGCTTTGATGTCTGAAAATGAAATCTGGAGAATTTTATAATATCTCCAGAAAGTCCTCTATTAAGTCATTTGGACTTGTAAATCTCCAGATACGACTTCTTTTTTGACCAACTGTTGCCAGCCCACAAGTTATATCCATACATCATCAATGTCATACTAATTGTGTTCTTAAACTTAGGAAACCGCCTTCTCCAAAATCACAGAAAAAATTGAGAAGGAAGCTTCTGTGATATCAGAAGAACAAGAAAGGCAAATTCTTCATGAAACCTACAAGGAAACCACTGGCTGCAAGAGCAGGAGAGGTCCTGTACATGGATACATGGCAAATTATCCGACCCGAAGCCAACTTATGTATGAACGAATTGAAGAGCAAGCTCGTGTCACAGCAATAGTAGCAGCAGCACAACAGAAGAATAGTGAGATGCAAGCTGAGATAGAGAAGTTAAAAGAACAACTTACCGTTCAAGCCGCTGAGAGGGAGAGTGACAAGGAACAAATTGTGCTGCTGCAACAAGAACTGAAGAGTACAACTAACAGGATTAGAGAAGAACTAAGGCAAGAGTTTTTCTCACTATTCAAAGAACGCAATGAAGCACCGCCTTTGGTAAGATTACTAATTCTTAATTGTTACCAGCATCATTGTTTTTAGTAAAACTTGATTGCTAATGCTCCTCCTCATATCCCCAATGACAGACTGCTGCAACAACCACACCATCCCCTGAAACTGCAGAAACAACTACTCAACCTTCAGAATTGACAGCTAATGCTACTGGTATTGAAAATATCGTTCATGGTTTAGATGTTGCAGATTCAGCAAAGGTATTATTTTGTTGATTAATGGAAACTGAAATGTAATGGACAGCTACATGTATTCTAACATAAAGTGTGAATATTTTTTTCTTGATATGAAGGTTGCCACAAAAGCTGCCTTGCCCACTCAAAGTGATCCTTCAGACGCACCTAATGCTATTCCCACTCCCATCCAAGAATCAGAACATGTGGAACAGGTAATTTACTTCGAAACCATTACCTGCAGCTCAACAGATCGCTAAGTGCTGATTGCTCTTTCAAATCTTCTGGTTTGTGCAGGTTCTACAGGACAGTCAATTGTTGATGAACAATAACATTACCCTACCTATTCGCTTCACTCGCGGCAGTGCCAACAGAGCTCTTTTCCCAAATGATAAAGATAGCAATGATATAGTGTCATATATTCAATCACAAACACTTAGACAGGTTGCTGACAGAAGAAAGCGACAAAGCAAAAAATAAATGAGAAAAGGTATGATCAATTAGCTCTCATTTTAAGTATCCATTGTATTTGTTAATCCCAAAAATATTGTTCCATATCATGTGTTGCCTATGTTTCAATCCAGCTATGTGATCAACTATATATATATTACTAATGCATGTCATTTTGACTTTTCTCAGGAAGATCAACAATGAGGGAGTCTTGACAAGCTGAAATGATTCAAAGATTGTGCAACAAGAAATATGCCATGTTCTGTGATAAGACACATGTCTTCGTCTTTATGACTAGCATCTATTAGTACCATAAGATAGTGGTTTCTAATGCATTTGGACCTTGCAATTTCCTTTGGAAATAGGAAGCCATGTGACTTCCTTTCATTGTACAAACTATTGAATGATTATTATCCAATTTATTAATATAATGGCCTTTTGTGCCATTGAATTTTGTAATTTAATGATTTCCTGTGCAACGAATTCAATGCTATTATTGGTCGTTCTTCAAATATCTTGTCGATGCAATAGCTTTTATTGCATCCACGGTCATGTAGATGTGATACTTTGTATTGCATCAAACCTCATGTCAATGCAAAAGTTTCAATTGCATCCATCATATCATTGATGCAATACAACCTCTTGCATCAAACAAAATGGTGATGCAATACAACCTCTTGCATCAAACAAAATGGTGATGCAATAGAACCTCTTGCATCAAACAAAATGGTGATGCAATAGAACCTCTTGCATCAAACCAAATTGGTGATGCAATAGATTATATTGAATCGAACCTAATTTTGATGCAATATAGTCTATTGCATCGTACCATATCCGATGCACTAAATGAATTGCATCAACATGATTTAGATGCAATAAGTTAATGCATCGGACATTTTTGATGAAACAGACAACGACTATCCGATGCAATAGATGTATTGCATCAACATGATTTAGAAGCAATAAGTTCATGCATCGGACATTTTTGATGAAACAGACAACGACTATCCGATGCAAAAGCTGCTTCGCATCGACCACAAGTAACCGATGCAAAAGGCTATTGCATCTGGGATAATTGCATCGGCTGCATCGACCGACAAATTGATGCGGAAATGAGCTTTTGCATCCATTTTAGACCTATAACATCAAATTTTGCCCGATGCAATAGAGTGAAAACCTAGTAGTGCAGCTTGTTTTTCCAAGGTCCTAATTCACGGGATCTCCGATCACATAGGTTGGGTTACTACTGAGGTTAACTCACATGGGTCTCAGTCCCATCTCCTTCGATGTGTTATCAATCACAGTGCGTGATAGTCCCTTGGTAAAGGGATCTGCCAGGTTCTTAGCTGTCTGGATGTAGTCCACAGCTATTACTCCGGAGTTTCTCAATTTCCTGACAGACTTCAGTCTACGTTTCACATGTTTGTTGGACTTCATATTATCCTGTCTATTCTTCACCTTCGTAATAACTGTTTGGTTATCACAGTTTATAAGGATAGCAGGAATTGGTTTTTCAACCACAGGTAAATCCATCAATAGTTCTCTCAACCATTTAGCTTCAGTAGAGGCTGTGTCTAGAGCTGCGAGCTCTGCCTCCATTGTCGATTTTGTAAGTATTGTCTGCTTACAAGATCTCCAAGAGACGGCACCACCTCCTAAAGTGAATATTGCAAATACATGGGTGTATGCCTGGTCTCTGATTGATGAGTGATTGTCAACTGGGATGATGCGCATGTTCTTTGGCTTGTGTTGTGCAGGTGTCGAGCACAGAGACAGTGATCGAGGGCAAGGTGAAGGTCAAGTAGAGACATGTCGTGCCGATGGACCGAGAGTGGCGAAGGGCGGACGTGAGGTTTGGACTGAGGGACCGGTGGCCCGAGGATCAGCTGTGGTGGCTGACAGCCTGGGACAACGACGAGCGAAGACTTGCAGTCATGTGTTGCCTAAGTCGTGGACATGCGGACACGTGTCGGTGGACAGGGTGCATGGGCGGTGCATCCCCTCTACAGCTTCGGTTTGGTGGTAGAGCCAGAGAAAAACCATCGGGTGGACGGTTTCCAGGTTTGGGCCTAAAACCTGGGCGCGGATGGCTTCCGAGTTTGGCCACAAAACTCGGGCTGAGGACGGTTTCCAGGTTTGGGCCTCAAAACCTGGGCACTGCGTGTTTGCTGAGTTTGGGCCACAAAACTCAGACGCTGATGGGCTGGTTTTCCGGTTTGGGCCTCAAAACCGGGGGTTGGCTGTGAAGGCTGGTTTCCCGGTTTGGGCCACAAAACCGGGGGTGCGACGTCCAGGAAAAGGACGCAGAGCGGTGGCGGCACGTGACGGCAATCGGGAGATTGCGTTGAGGCAACGCTACGAGTTGTGCGGGCGTGGCCGACCGATCCACCTACCACCGAGTTGGTCCAGAATAACCTTAGGGTTTAGCTGGTTCGCTCTGTAAGTAGTTAGGGGTAGAGTGGGAATTAGGAATAGTTAGAATTAGGATAAGTAGGGGGAGACACCCACCTCCCCATCTATCTCAGTCATTTTGCTCTTTTGCTTCTAGGGTTTTCTGCTCTCCCTCTCCTCTGCTGTAGCGAACTGAGATCCACAGAGAAGAGAACAATACCTCTGTGCCTTCGAGATTTTGAGGAAGTGAGACCGTAATCTCACTATTGTAGCGTGTGGTAGCCACACGGTTGCATATTTGTGGTTGTGATTCGCATTTTGTTCGTGTTCTTCACGGAATCCTTTTTGTCACATTTTTCCCGTCGATTGATCTCTTTGCTCGGTTCATCTTTTGCAAATCCGTTTGAACCAAGTTGTTCTAGATCGTGAGGCACTTCTTTCCACTGAAGGAATTCACTTCTAACCTCACGGTCTAGGAGATCGAGCGATTTTAGTTTTGAATCGGTTTTTGCTCCCTTGCCCCGAATTCTTCAAATTCCTCGATTTGGAGTTAGGTTCGAGCCATGATTCCCATGGGATAGCTCACTAACCTCCTTGGAACTGCTCACACTAAGTCTAAGCCCTAGTGCTTTTGATTCGGAGGAGATCGAGTGGATTTCGCGGAAGAACAGCACTACGTCGGGGGCATTGGACGCTCGAGTTCTTAGCATCGGGCGCTGACTCTCTTGGCATCGGACGCACCATTGCCACGTGTCAGTTTCTGACATTTTCAAAGGAGCATCGGACGCTATCACCGGACGCTCCGTTGTGCATCGGACGCGCCGGAGTGTAACCATCGGACGCTGAGAGTTCACTGTTCACAGCGTCCGATGGGTGTCCAGTAAGGTTCCCGAGACGCACTGTTTGCATCGGACGCGTCCGACGCTTGGTCATTGGACGCTGGCCAGCGTCCGATGCAGGTGATTCTGCACAGTTACGTTCGCCGTTCGTTCGTCCGTTGTCGGAATCAATTTTCGGCTTTTGTGTTGGGTTTCTAGAGTCGTGTAGTGTCTCGCTGTGCTTCTTGGAAGCATCCACCCTATCTCTAGGGTCGTGGACACATACGAGCTCTAGGTTTGCTTTTGGGGTTGATTCTCTGGACAGTGGCAACTAGTTTCCAAAAGGAAAATTTGAAGCTCCCATTCACCCCCCCCCCCCTCTGGTCGCTTTCTGATTGCACTTTCGGTCCTTCAATTGGTATCGGAGCAGGTTAAGGATCTTCCACCATAGCCGGTTCCAGATCCACAGAAGGCGACATGGATCGCGGCGTGGGCAAACTGCAGTTTTTCGATGGGACGAACTATGCGTATTGGAAGATACGCATGTCGGCCTATCTGCAGAGTTTGGGTGCTTCCATTTGGGATATTTGCAACTCTGCCGATTACGTTGTCTTGGCTGCTCGTGTGACTCAGCATCAGATTGATGAGCACGATGCCAATAGCCGAGCACGTAATGCTCTTTTCTCATGCTTGAGCATGAGTGAGTTTGATCGTGTTTCTCACCTCGCTACGGCTTGGGAGATTTGGGCTACCCTCATGCGTTTCCATGAGGGAACCTATCAAGTCAAAACCCGTCTCTACGAGTCGTTCAAGCGAGAGTATGAGAACTTTCGACATATGCCTTGCGAGAGCATAGAAAGTTTATTCGCTCACTTTCAGGTGATTGTCAACAGGATGAGGGCTAACAAGGAGTTGTTGCCTTTCGATGATCATGAGAGGGCTTTGAAGCTTTTGCATACTCTTGATCGATCGGTGTGGGATTCCAAAGTTCAGGCGATCATCGAATCACCTAACTATGAGACCCTCACGTGCGACGAGCTCTTCAGTAAGCTCAAGTCCAGTGAGATTGATGCCATGGCGAGGGCTTCTTTTGAGAATCCTTCTGGCCCGACTATGGCTTTGGTTTCTAGCTCTTTTGCTAACCCCTCTGGAGGCTTTGCTTTGCATTCTCTTCTTTCTGTCACAGAGGAGCAGTCGAAGTCTCTGGGAGACGACGAGTTGGCTTTGCTTGCCAACCGGTTCTCGCGGTTTCACAACAACCGCATGAACCGTCACCGTAGAGGAGGACGCTCGGGATGCTACGAGTGCGGCGACCCCGACCACTTCATCGCCAACTGTCCCAAGAAGAACAAGCATTCTGGGAAGGGCGATCATGGGCACAAGTACGACTCCGGCAAGCGCAAGGAGAAGTACATCCCCGCGAGGCACAAGCGGAAGGGCGGCTTCAACAAGGAGTGCATCAAGACCAAGTACTTGGAGAAGGCCCAAGCTGAGCAGCGTGCATTGTTCGCCACGCTCAGCGACGTCGACGACTCGGACGACGACTCCGCTTCCTCAAGCGACGACGAGTTCGAGAAGAAGAAGAGGATCGAGGACAAGCTCAACGGCCTCTGCTTCTTCGCCGACAACGACGGCTTCTGCACCATGGCCCTTGGAGATGAGGTCGGAGGCGACACTCCTCGGAACAACGATGACGACAACGACACCTCCCAGGTATCTCTGACCCACGACGAGCTTTCCGCTGAGGTCGAGAAACTTACTGCCACGCTTCTTAGACAAGATAAGCTGCTTAGGCGTGTCGCTAGAGAGCGCAAGGAGTTTAGGCAGAAGTGGGAGGATACGGTGAAGGAACTTGATTCTGTCAAGTCCACCATGGTTGTTACCGATGAGGAGGAGTGTGAGATGTGCACCACACACATGACTGACCGTCTCACTTTGAGGAGCAAGTATGCTATGTTGGTAGGAGAGGTGGATGAGCTGAAGGCTAGACCCTCGCTGTTGGGTGCGTGCAAGACTTGTCCTGTCTTGCAATCTGAGTTGGCAGAGAAGAATGCCAAGATTGTGTCTCTTGAAGAGGCCAACTCAGGTAGCACATGTGTGGCTAGGTGTGTTCTTTGTGAGGGTTTGGAGATGGAGATAGCCAATGTGAAGCATGACAAGATGCAAACCGAGGAGGAAAACACATACCTTCGGACCATCTTGTCATGGGTGTCTAGTGGTGAGCCACAGCTCGGGATGATGATCTCCCAATTTAAGCGAGCTGCTGAAGGTCTTGGTGTAGGCTTTGCTCCGGGTGTTGATCTTTCTGCTTTTGGGAAGATTGGATAGTCGAGTGGTCTGAACCCATGTGAGAAGCCCAACTCCACCACTACTCCCAAACTTACCAAGCTTCCACCCAAAGAGCCTCTCAAGCCTAACACCAAGGATGGGGTCTTTGTTGAGCCTCCGAGAGCTCCACCAAAGAAACAATCATGGGCTCCAAAACCAAACCACCTCAAGAACAAGCTGGACACCATGCCACCCATCCAGGAGGAGCTTATGCCACAGAAGGGCAAAGTGATCCACACCCACTACCGTGAGTACCAACAACCCCCTATGAGAGCGGTGAGGTACCATTGTGAGCATTGTGGGAGAGATGGACACTTGAGTGAGTTTTGCTTTCGGCGCAAGAGAGAGGCGCGCCGTGCTAGGGAGATGAACAATGCGGACATGTACCATCCTTTCCATGATGTACATGCGCCAAATGTTCAAAGACGTGCTGCTAGGCCCAGAGGTCCAGAACCTCAAGTTCCTAGGCCTAGGCAGAGGAGAGCTCCGAGGAAAGATGCTAGGCCTAGAGGTGCAGTGCCTCAAGTTCCTAGGCCTAGGCCTTGTAGAGAGCATGCCCGGCGGGAGCCTGCTGTTGTAGGCTATGGACCCCGTGGCGGTGGCTTTGTAGTTGAGCGTTTTCCCCCACCGCGGTTTGAGTATCGCGATGGACGCTCCTCCCTTAGCGGACCACGTCTTTCTAAACGTGGTGATCGCTTCCTCCGTAGGTGTGCTAGGAATGGTTTTTCTGCTGACCGTTCTTTTGAGCAGCCGGCCCAACACTGGTATTCCCCTTACTTCACTAACCCCAGTGTTGGCCCGTATGCTCACCCTATGTCTTTTTATTGATGTAGGTAAAACGATTGGAGAACGTTTGGTTGGTGGATTCCGGGTGTTCGAGGCACATGACCGGAAACGCCAAGTGGTTCTCCAGTCTTAGTCTGGTCGCCGGAAAGGAGTATATCACCTTCGGCGACAACAGCAAAGGTAAGGTGCTGTCTCATGGGTCTGTGCGAGTTAATGAGCACTTCGTATTGCGCGATGTTGCTCTTGTTTCTAACTTGCATTTTAACCTTCTTTCTGTTTTGCAACTTTTCGATGATGACTATGAGATTCGTTTTAAACCGAATCTCAGTCATATTTTGGGCCCTCAGGGCAATCTTGTTTGTGTGATTTCGCCCTTTGGGAAAGTCTTTCGTGCAGATTTCTTGGAGTCTTTTGGGATTCCTCATTGTCTTGTGGCTGGACCTTCCCTTCTGATCTTTGGAAGTGGCATAGGAGACTTGGACATTTGAGCTTCGACTTGCTTGCAAGGCTTAGTTCACTTGGCCTAATCCGAGGATTGCCCAAGTTGCATATGAAGAAGGATCTTGTTTGCCACTCTTGTAGACATGGGAAGATGGTTGCCACTCCTCACCAACCAGTGACTCAGGTCATGACCAAGCGCCCTGGAGAGCTTTTGCACATGGACCTTGTTGGTCCGGCTCGGGTGAGCTCGGTTGGGGGGAAGTGGTATGTGCTTGTTGTTGTTGATGACTTTTCGAGATATTCGTGGGTCTTCTTTTTAGCTAAGAAGACCGAGACTTTCTCCTTTGCTCGCAATCTGATTTTGCGTCTTCAGAACGAGTTCCCTTTGAACTCGATGCGAGCTATTAGGAGTGATAATGGTTCCGAATTCAAGAATTCGGATTTTGAGAAATTTTGTAACTCTTTGGGCTTGGAGCATCAGTTTTCTTCCCCCTACACTCCGCCTCAAAATGGTGTTGTAGAGAGGAAGAATCGGACCTTTGTAGAGATGGCCAGGATGATGCTCGATGAGCATAGGACTCCTAGGCGATATTGGGCCGAAGCTATGAGCACTGCATGCTATATTTCCAATCGCATTTTTCTTCGAGCTTTCTTGAAAAAGACCTCTTATGAGTTGCGTTTTGGAAAACTCCCCAAAGTGAGTTATTTTAGAGTTTTCGGTTGCCATTGTCTTATACTCAAAAAGGGCAACTTGGACAAGTTTGAGTCTCGCTCTTCTGACGGTGTGTTTTTGGGTTATGGCACTCATACTCGAGCTTATCGTGTACTTAACCTTGACACTAACCGAGTCATGGAGACATCAGATGTCACCTTCGACGAGACCATGGTTTGTCCTTCTTCTCGTTTTGAGCGTGCAGGTGATCATGAGGTTGGCGAGCCTCTTTTCGATGATGAGGATGAGGGTGCTGAAGGTATGGATGATACAGCACCCCCTCCACCTGCTGTGCCGCAAAGAGCGGCTTCTACGACGACTCACGGCACTGACACCTCTTCTTCCTGGGGGCCGTGGGATGCGTCACCTCGAGCGGTACCCTTTGTACCCGAGGAGGCACCAGCTGCTGTTGAGGGGGAGGCCACTTCGGCAAGGGAGGCGTCACAACACATTTAGCGCCAGCACCCGCCTCAGCATATGATTGGCAGCATCGACGAACGCGTCACCCGGTCAAGGCAAATCTCTCACTTTGCTCATTCTGCATTTGTTGCTGATTTTGAACCCTGGGATGTTGGACACGCTTTGACGGATCCGGATTGTGTCAATGCCATGCATGAGGAGCTTGAGAATTTTGAGAGAAATCGGGTTTGGGTTCTAGTGTCTCCACCTTCTGAGTGTCACCCAATTGGGACAAAATGGGTTTTCAAAAACAAACAGGGAGAAGATGGCCATGTTGTGAGAAACAAGGCCAGACTCGTAGCCTAGGGATATAGTCAGAAGGAGGGGATAGACTATGAGGAGACGTTTGCTCCTGTAGCTTGTTTGGAGGCAATTAGGATACTCTTGGCTTTTGCTGCATCCAAAGGTTTCAAACTTTTTCAAATGGATGTCAAGAGTGCCTTCTTAAACGGCTACATAGAAGAGGAGGTGTATGTTAGACAACCCCCTGGTTTCGAAAATCCCAAGTTTCCAAACCATGTCTTTAAACTTCACAAAGCTTTGTATGGTTTGAAACAAGCCCCTAGAGCCTGGTATGATAGGTTGAAAACTTTTTTGCTTGCTAAGGGTTTTAAAATGGGATGTGTAGATAAAACGCTCTTTCTCCTCAAGCAAGGCACTGATACTCTCTTGGTCCAAATTTACGTGGATGATATCATTTTCGGTGGTTCCTCTCACGCCTTGGTTGCCAAGTTTGCAGATACAATGAGCAGGGAATTTGAGATGAGCATCATGGGGGAGTTGACGTTTTTCCTCGGGTTGCAAATCAAGCAATCCCAGGAAGGGACGTTCGTGCACCAGGGCAAGTACACCCGGGACATTCTGAAGAAATTCGATATGGGTGAGGCCAAGCCTCTTCCAACACCCATGTCGACCACGACGGCCCTGGATGCGGACAAGGAGTGAGAAGCAGTGGACCAGAAGAAGTACCGGAGTATGATCGGGTCGTTGTTGTACCTGACGGCGACACGCCCGGACATTCAGTTCGCGGTGTGTCTGTGCGCGCGATTTCAGTCGTCGCCACGCACTTCTCACCGTCAAGCGGTCAAGCGCATAATGAGGTACTTATCCTTCACTCCAGAATTCGGGATTTGGTATTCTGCTTCCTCTACCCTCTCGCTTTGCGGTTATTCCGATGCCGATTTTGCTGGTTGCCGTATTGATCGCAAGTCCACTTCTGGGACTTGCCAGTTTATTGGTTCTTCTCTTGTATCGTGGTCTTCTCGCAAGCAGTCTAGTGTCGCCCAGTCTACCACGAAGGCTGAGTATGTTGCTGCGGCTAGCTGCTGTTCCCAGTTACTCTGGATGATGGCCACTTTGCGTGATTTTGGTCTGAGTTTTTCTCGCGTTCCTTTGCTTTGTGATAGCACGAGTGCCATTAGCGTTGCTAAGAACCCCGTGCTTCACTCGAAGACCAAACACATTGATGTGCGCTTTCATTTTCTGCGAGACCACTATGAGAAAGGTGATATCGACCTTCGCCATGTCGATACTCATCATCAGTTGGCTGATATTTTCACCAAGCTTTTGAACCAATCGACTTTTGCTAGGTTGAGAGGTGAGCTTGGTGTGTGTTTCCCCTTTTAGTTGGGGGAAACATTTTGGTTCTTGTATTATAGACTGACTCTTTTTCGTTTGCCTTTGTTTTCTTTTGCATTTTAGCATACGCATTTACATTCTGAGCTTCATTTATGTAATCATTAGAATGTAACTATGCTCTATGTAGTATGCTCCGATGCTTATGATGATGCTTATGCCTTATGCTCTTTCTGATCACTAAATACATGTTGTGAGCTGAGCTATTTTTGAATGGTGAACCTGCTTAATAAACTTAAAACTGAAAAATATTCACCACTAAGATATGCAACTAACATGTGTAGGATGTGTTGAGTTCACTCATGCTTTTCATATATGCTAGGTTGCTATGTCTCTAGTTCTGAGTCTCTCACTTGCTTGGTTTGTTCATATTTTGTCAATAAAATTGAACCAAGCTTTAGTGAACTGAAAAGATCGAGATGGGACTGCTTGTCAACACATCACGGTATCGAGACTGTTTCTCATTGCACATTTGAGTTAAACTCGAGCCGTGTAGTGTATGACCGAAACCGATGCTTTAAGCTTCTGATTGCTTTTTGCATAGGCTTCGCTCGGTTGATAAGTTAGGCAATGACAAGCTTTCAACCTCTCGCAAACATCTGCTAAACTTCTGAACTTGTGTTATTTCACCGCTGCAACTCCGATTTAAAACTGAAATCACAAGTGTATGCTTCATTCTATAGCATGATGATTGAACCTTGCTAGGGGTAGTTCACCTTGTATACATGCTTAGCACTTGCTCGGATTCCTGTCTATACATGTGTAGTGCTATTTTGATGGCGACTATCTTTTTGGCTAAAAACTGCTCACTGTGCTTTCATGCTCATATTTCGTATATAGTGATCAGTCCAAGCCTTTGTTAGTGTCTTGTGGATGATGTTGAGTCATTGGAGTTATACTGTACAGAGCATCTTTGCATTCTCTTGACTATATTCCTGAAGCTGCTAACTTGCATTATGACTCATATGCATTTTGGAAGGGGGAGTCCCTCTCTTGTTGGCACTTTCGTCGGTGCATTTTCTGAGGGGGAGAACATTGCATTCGGCTCTTTTTGCTTGATAGTGCATTTTCAACTAAGGGGGACAAATTGCAAATCATTTGCTTCCTTGAGTCCAACTAAGGAAGAGTGTCTTAGTTGTGTGCACTATTCGAGGGGGAGTTTGAAACTAAGGAAGAGTGTCTTAGTTGTGTGCACTATTCGAGGGGGAGTTTGACCGTAATGTTTTTGGTATCGAGCTTTCTTGCTAGTTGTGTTGAGCCTCTGTGCCTCTATCTTGAGGGACTAGCATTGCTTCAATTTTTCAAACTGGTTTTTGCTAGCGGTGTTGAGCCTGTTCTACCTCTTCTTGAGGGCTTGCTTTGCTTTGCTTGGTCGCGTCGAGCCGTTGCCCATGTTTTTGGGGACCAAGTTGTCTTGCTCTTTCCACTTGACCTTCTTTAGCTTTGCTATGCTTTTGGGTCATTTGGTTGAGTTCTCTCTTCTTCTTCCTTCCTTCTTCTACTTCCATTATGATTTGTGTTGATAGTTGACAATGCACTCATCAAGGGGGAGATTGCAGATACATGGGTGTATGTCGGGTCTCTGAGTGATGAGTGATTGTCAACTGGGATGATGCGCATGTTCTTTGGCTTGTGTTGTGCAGGTGTCGAGCATAGAGACAGTGATCGAGGGCAAGGTGAAGGTCAAGTAGACACGTGCCGTGTCGATGGACCGAGAGTGGCGAAGGGCGGACGTGAGGCTTGGACTAAGGGACCGGTGGCTCGAGGATCAGCTGTGGTGGCTGACAGCCTGGGACAGCGACGAGCGAAGACTTGCGGTCATGCGTTGCCTAAGTCGTGGACTTGGGGACACGTGTCGGTGGACGGGGTGCACGGGCAGTGCATCCCCTCTACAGCTTCGGTTTGGTGGTAGAGCCAGAGAAAAACCATCGAGTGGAAGGTTTCCAGGTTTGGGCCTCAAAACCTGGGCGCGGATGGTTTCCGAGTTTGGCCACAAAACTCAGGCTGAGGACGGTTTCCAGGTTTGGGCCTCAAAACCTGGGCGCTGCGGGTTTGCTGAGTTTGGGCCACAAAACTCAGACGCTGATGGGTTGGTTTTCCGGTTTGGGCCTCAAAACCGGGGGTTGGCTATGAAGGCTGGTTTCCCGGTTTGGGCCACAAAACCGGGGGTGCGACGTCCAGGAAAAGGACGCAGAGCGGTGGCTGCACGTGGCGGCAATCGGGAGGTTGCGTCGAGGCAACGCTACGAGTTGTGCGGGCGTGGCCGACCGATCCACCTACCACCGAGTTGGTCCAGAATAACCTTAGGGTTTAGCTGGTTCGCTCTGTAAGTAGTTAGGGGTAGAGTGGGAATTAGGAATAGTTAGAATTAGGATAAGTAGGGGGAGACACCCACCTCCCCATCTATCTCAGTCATTTTGCTCTTTTGCTTCTAGGGTTTCCTGCTCTCCCTCTCCTCTGTTGTAGCGAACTGAGATCCATAGAGAAGAGAACAATACCTCTGTGCCTTCGAGATTTTGAGGAAGTGAGACCGTAATCTCACTATTGTAGCGTGTGGTAGCCACACGGTTGCATATTCGTGGTTGTGATTCGCGTTTTGTTCGTGTTCTTCACGGAATCCTTTTTGTCACGTTTTTCCCGTCGATTGATCTCTTTGCTCGGTTCATCTTTTGCAAATCCGTTTGAACCAAGTTGTTCTAGATCGTGAGGCACTTCTTTCCACTGAAGGAATTCACTTCTAACCTCACGGTCTAGGAGATCGAGCGATTTTAGTTTCGGATCCATTTTTGCTCCCTTGCCCCCGAATTCTTCAAATTCCTCGATTTGGAGTTAGGTGCGAGACATGATTCCCAAGGGATAGCTCACTAACCTTCATGGAACTACTTACACTAAGTCTAAGCCCTAGTGCTTTTGATTCGGAGGAGATCGAGTGGATTTCGCGAAAGAACAGAACTGCGTCGGGGGCATTGGACGCTCGAGTTCTTAGCATCGGACGCTGACTCTCTTGGCATCGGACACACCGTTGCCACGTGTCAGTTTCTGACATTTTCAAAGGAGCATCGGACGCTATCACGGGACGCTCCGTTGTGCATCGGACGCGCCGGAATTTAACCATCGGACGCTGAGAGTTCACTGTTCACAGCGTCCGATGGGTGTCCAGTATGGTTACCGAGATGCACTGTTTGCATCGGACGCGTCCGACGCTTGGTCATCGGACGCTGGCCGGCGTCCGATGCAGGTGATTCTACACAGTTACGTTCGTCATTCGTTCGTCCATTGTCGAAATCGATTTTCGTCTTTTGTGTTGGGTTTCTAGAGTCGTGTAGTGTCTCGCTGTGCTTCTTGGAAGCATCCACCCTATCTCTAGGGTCGTGGACACATACGAGCTCTAGGTTTGCTTTTGGGGTTGATTCTCTGGACAGTGGCAACTAGTTTCTGAAAGGAAAATTTGAAGCTCTGATTCACCCCCCATCTGGTCGCTTTCTGATTGCACTTTCGGTCCTTCAAATATATATCCACTAGTGGCCTTTAGCTCATCAGCATCTGTAATCCAATTTGAATCACTATATCCTTCAAGTACACCTGGGTACCCTGAATAGTGAATCGCATAGCTCATTGTACCCTTTAGATAGCGCATTACTCGATCAATACCGCGCCAATGATCATCTCCTGGACTAGATGTGAATCTACTCAACTTGCTTACAGCAAACGAGATGTCAGGGCGGGTTGCGCTAGCTAAATACATCAATGAGCCAATAATCTAGGAGTATCTCAGTTGATCGTTTCCTAGCCTCTGATTCTTTCGAAGAATTAGACTAGGATCATAGGGTGTTGGAGAAGGTTTGCTATCTATATAGCCAAAGCGGCTCAAAATCTTTTCCACATAATGATACTGCAAAAGAGTAATCCCATTCTTGCCCTTATTAAGTTTAATATTAAGGATCACATCAGCTTCTCCCAAATCCTTCATGTCAAAGTTTCGGGATAAGAATGATTTTGCATCATTAATCTCATCGATGCTTGTCCCAAAGATCAATATTTCATCAACATACAAGCACAGGATTACTCCTTTGCCCCCACCATAACGGTAATACTGTAACGTCCCGCCTCCACGCGGCCGGGCCCACTTACATATGGCAGCTTTTCTAGGACATAGACTTCCCTCACAGACTAACACCAGTCTTTTCCCGCCTCCACGCGGCCGGGCCCACTTACATATGGCAGCTTTTCTAGGACATAGACTTCCCTCACAGACTAACACCAGTCTTTTTTGCGCACTTTGTCCTCACTCGTGCGCACCCGGGAAGAACTTCCCGGTCGGTCACCCATCCCTAAATTTCTCCAGGTCAAGCACGCTTAACTTTAGAGTTCTTTGGAGACGGGCTTCCGAAAAAGAAGTTGCAACTTGTTGGTATGAGTATCCTATTATTCCTATTAAGCCTTAGGCCGGGATGTTACATCCTCACCCCCTTAAGAGATCGACGTCCTCGTCGATCAATCCCAAGCCAGGAACGTCCTCTCTTGGCCACGTCCGTGTATCCAGTGCCAGCACATGTGCCATGCTGTGTGACCACTCCGGGTCCACACCAGCCATGACCACCATGTCTGAGCAACTGCGACACACGCGCCCGTGAAACCGCGAGAGTCGGCTCTGATACCATTCTGTAACGTCCCGCCTCCACGCGGCCGGGCCCACTTACATATGGCAGCTTTTCTAGGACATGGACTTCCCTCACAGACTAACACCAGTCTTTTCTGCGCACTTTGTCCTCACTCGTGCGCACCCGGGAAGAACTTCCCGGTCGGTCACCCATCCCTAAATTTCTCCAGGCCAAGCACGCTTAACTTTAGAGTTCTTTGGAGACGGGCTTCCGAAAAAGAAGTTGCAACTTGTTGGTATGAGTATCCTATTATTCCTATTAAGCCTTAGGCCGGGATGTTACAAATACACACAGGTATCGGCTTCATTTACAGCAAACCCAGCAGAGGTTAAAGTATTATCAAACTTCTCATGCCACTGTTTGGGTGTCTGCTTTAGACAGTACAAGGATTTGAGTAACCTGAACACCTTTCCCTCTTGTCCTTGTGCTATAAATCCATCAGGCTGATCCATATAAATTTCTTCCTCTAACTCTCCATTAAGGAAAGTTGTCTTCACATCCATTTGATGAACAAGAAGACCATGGGAAGCAGCCACGGATAATAGCACTCGGATTGTAGTTAATCTGGTAACAGGTGAGTAGGTATCAAAGAAATCCTCGTCTTGCTTTTATGTGTAACCTTTAGCCACAAGCCTCGCCTTGTACTTTTCAATAGTACCGTCAGGCTTTTTCTTAAATACCCATTTGCAGCCAACTGGCTTACAACCCACTGGTCTATGTGCCACTTCCCAAGTACCATTTGCCATGATGGAGTCCATCTCGCTACGGACTGCATCCTTCCAGTATTCTGCATCAGGCGATGCATATGCCTCTGCAATGGTCGTGGGTGTATCATCCATGAGGTAGACAGTGAAGTCTACACCAAAGGATATTGCAACCCTTTGTCTCTTACTCCTTCTAGGAGCTACATCACTGTCATCCTCTTCATTACCAAGTGGGTTTACAATTGGTTCTATTATGGGTATGGGTTCAGGGGTAAATTCAGTTGACGAACTAGGCAAAGAATAAGCACCGTTCATCGAGAATATATTTTCAAAGAAAGTAACATCCCGTGACTCTATAAGTGTATCAACTAAAATATCATGCGTCTCTGATTTTATCACTAAAAACTTATACGCTGTGCTGTGGTACGCATATCCCAAAAGAACACAGTCAATTGTCTTAGGTCCGAGCTTGCACTTCTTATTAATTGGTACGCTAACCATCGCCAAACAGCCCCACATACGCAAGTAATGTAGTGAAGGTTTTCTTCCTTTCCATCCTTCATACGGAGTCACATCACTATTTTTAGTGGGAACTCTATTCAGAACATGACATGCTGTCAAAACAACCTCCCCCCACCATGCCTTTTGCGGATACATGGGTGTATGTCGGGTCTCGAGTGATGAGTGATTGTCAACTGGGATAATGCACATGTTCTTTGGCTTGTGTTGTGCAGGTGTCGAGCATGGATACAATGATCGAAGGCAAGGTGAAGGTCAAGTAGAGACGTGTCGTGCCGATGGACCGAGAGTGGCGAAGGGTGGACGTGAGGCTTGGACTGAGGGACCGGTGGCCCGAGGATCAGCTGTGGTGGCTGGCAGCCTGGGACCGCGACGAGCGAAGACTTGCGGGCACAGTGTTGCTCGGGTCGAGGACCTGGGGACATGTGTCGGTGGACGGGGTGCACGGGCAGTGCATCCCCTCTATGGCTCGGTTTGGTGGTTGAGCCCAAGAAAAACCACCGAGTGGACGGTTTCAAGGTTTGGGCCTCAAAACCTGGGCGCTGATGGTTTCCAAGTTTGGGCCACAAAACTCGGGCTGAGGACGGTTTCCAGGTTTGGGCCTGAAAACCTGGGCACTGCGGGTTTCTGAGTTTGGGCCACAAAACTCAGGCGATGGACGGCTGGTTTCCCGATTTGGGCCTCAAAACCGGGGGATGGTCGTGAAGGCTGGTTTCCCGGTTTTGGCCTCAAAACCGGGGGTGAAGTCCGGGAAAAGGACAAGTGTCGGTGTTTGTTAACTGGCAACTCGTATTGAGTAATCTCAGACGATTTGTTTGGTGGGGATCGGCGTTCGTAGGACTCGGTGAGTACACAGGGACAGCGATTTATACTGGTTCAGGCCACTAAATAGCGTAATACCTTACATCCAGTGCAGCGTATGCCTTGTGTATGATTATGATTCAATTGATTGGAGCCCGCACCTGCTTCCCCTTATATCTCCAGGTGAAGCATAGCTCGGACCGAGTCCTAGTCGGTTACAATGGAGGAGTCCTATTCTAATTACAAGATTTCCTTTAAGAACTCGACTAAGTTACAATGAGAGTCCTAATCCAAGTACGCTTCGTATCAAGTCTTCGGATCTCCCGTTCCATCCGGGATTAGTCGGAGTAATCATCTTCTGATGACATCTCTGACATCCTGGTCCGTCAAGCCCCCGAGCTCTTCATCATTTCCTCATAACATTATCTTGTGGTTTCTCTTCTGATAATCTCCGAGTAATGTCTTGAGACATCTTGAAGTGCTCCGTAGGTAAAGAACTTCCATGGTGTGCACTTTTTCTTGAAAAGTGCACCCATAGGGTGTAGCCCCCGAGCCTCTTGTTATTTATAATAACTTTGAGGATCTTTTAAGCCTTTTTCGAGTAATTCTTGGGTAAGAAAAAACATTTCCTTTATGATATGTACCCTGCAGCCCCCGAGCCTAAGTTCCGAGTACTCAGTAGTCGGTTCTTGGGGTCTTCCAAATATATGACCGGGTAAACCATAAAGGTCTTGAGGAGCCAAAACATGCCACTGAATCATTGCTTACTTCATCTAAGTAATAAATATTCAGCTTCAGGTGGGTAATGTTTTCAACAAACATCCCTTATCACCCCCACTGAACAAAAATTACTGTGATGTCAGCAATAATTGACCAATGACTGTTCCAGCTGTACGAATTAATAACTTTTATCGTCTTCTGCAACTGCAAACTTTGTCGTCTTTCTCTTGAAGTGCGCATGGGAATCAAATCCATCATCGGTGACAGGCTTCACATGTACAACAGTACATAGGTTGAATTATTTGAGCCTTCAGTCACTTGTGTCTATGAACAATGTCTATAGACCAAGATGATCTGCCTATAAATACCCTGTCTGGGAAGCGATGAGCTCATATCCTTGTGAGCGTATGACTTCCTCTAGTTCCATGAGTATTGTAGGATCAATAGTGGAGATGGTCGAGCCCCTGGGTATCTTCCTTCTGTAAGATAGATGAGGTGTCTGGAAGAACTCTTATGAAGGGACCATCCGCCAGGGTGGTTTCCAAGTGGTCGCGAGCAGAGGGATACAAAGGTGCGCCTAGAAGAACTCTTGTGACTACCACTCGTAGATAACCTCGGTAGTCACAGGTTGTCAAAAGGCGGTGAGGGTGATTGTCTTCCCCCTGAGTTCCTTGAGTACTGGGCTGGTGCCTAAGACCCACCTTGGGATGCACTGAAAAGATAGTGTCTACCCAAGGTTCTGTGTCTACTTTACTGCGTCTCACTGAACCCGGTCCTTGGTGCATTAGGCATCAGGACTCTGTACCTTGATTATACTAGAGTAAAGTTTGACATCCTGATGGTACTTGTGCTGGTAGTTGCTATATCTCAAGATGTTTCCATGTATCTCTGTTGTAATTCCGAGTAATAATAAATAAGATCCGGGTACATGGAATGTTTTCCGAGTCCTCTGTCTTGTTCTCCGAGTACTAAATGTGTCTTGTGAAAGAAGGAAGTTTATCTGTTTGTTGTATGCCTGTTCACTATTGCTAACGCCGTCCGAAATGTTCTCACAGTCGTTAGGGTTTTGAACGGTTTCATAACGCCGTCTCGAAAAAATGAACGGTTGCCGAAACAGATCTATAATAAGCTGCCATTGGGCCTGTGTTTTCCTCACGCTTTCATCAAGCCATTGTCTTCAGCGTTAGAAATCCCCTAGCCAATCCTCAGTTGATGCGCAGAAAATCTCTTGCTACCAACATGGGTCCTAAGAAACAAGCGCGGATAAGAAGAATGCCAGGATCACCATTACTGGGACGCCGCGCCATCCTTGCCCGCCCACTGATGTCTTGGCATGGAAGATGTCGGATACCAGGCTAACGGAGCTTGCTTACTTGGCGCAACAAGGATTGCTCCGAGCACAGCCATTGGATGGGTGGAGGGTACCGACTGATCATCGTGCCCCCGCCCCCAACACCACGGAGATCGTCATGTTTAAATCTTTCGTGGAGCGGGGATTGGGACTTCCAGCGTCGGATTTCTTGTGAGGGTTGCTCCATTACTATGGTTTGACTCTCAACCATATCACTCCCAATGCCTGCTTCCATATTGCCATCTTCACTCATCTATGTGAAGCTTTCCTGGGTATCTGTCCATCCTTTACTCTCTTCCGCTACTTCTTCTGGGTGAAGTGTCAACCTAGTGACGCTAGCGTTGAGGTAGTTGGAGGGGCTAGCATCCAACTTAGGCTAGAGGTGGCCACGCAGTATATTACTGTGGAGCTGTCAGATTTTGTCCGAGATTGGGCTGTCGGGTGGTTTTATATGGCCAACCCTTTGTCGGCTCTTCGCCGCCATGATGGATTGCCTCCACGAAAGTGCCGAGAGTGGAAGGGCAAGATTACCGCCGTTGAGGTAGAGGTTGTCCAACCCTTCATTGATATGATAGATGGATTAAAGCTTGGCGGATTGAACGGGTACACCGTCGTCCAAGACTTCGTCGCGCGCCGCATCCATCCTCTTCAGCAGCGAGCCAACTTTGGCTTTGAGTACCTGGGTACGAAGGACCCGGGTCGTCATGACGCCGAACAGCTGCCTGATCATGAAATCCTGAGGAGGGTGAACCGACTGCTCAAGAGCCGTGAACACCTTGTTCCGGTGATGACAACATTCTGCGCCATCAACCCACCTCCTCAGGTGAGTAGTTGTCTTGTCTTGTCTTCAAGATTCTTAGTAGATATCGTTTTGTCTTGACTGAGGTTTCTTCTTTTATAGGGCCAGGGGAGGGATAACAATGATTGTCCGCCCCTGCCTCCAGCTTCTGACGAAGGCGGAGGCATAATTCTAGGAGGTCCTATCCGAAGTGAGGACCTTCCGAACAACCCAAGCTCTCTTGATGACCTTGATTGGCTTGACACAGAATCAACTGACTCTGATGTCATGCTCATAGACCCGGAAGCTGAGAGTAGCCGGAAGAGATCGCCGACGCCACTTCAAGAAGCCGGGGAACCTGTCCCAAAGAAGGCTCGCACTGGTAGGCGTCGTGCTTGTCGAAAAGTACTTTTGTCACCCGCATTGGCTGAAAAGCACTGTAATATGGGTGCTCCAGGTAAGGGGAAACCCGAGTACCTTGTACTCCTTTTGTTTTTTGGATTTTGATAAACCCTTGTCTTATATATGTCTTGGTACCAGATACTGAAACAATCCAAGGGACTTCAAGCAGTGCGGTCCTTGAGGAGACTCCGACTCCAGACCCGCTACTGAAGAAACCTCTCTTGAAGTTGACGCGGCCATTAAAACTCGTAAAGTAAGTCGCAGAATTTTGCTTGTAGAGTGCTCGCATATTTTTGGTACTAACATAGATACTCATCTGTTGTAGGAAAACGAAATCGACTGCAGTAGCCTCAGATGTAGCCCCTGAGACTCGGCGGTAGAGGAGTCGAAGGCGATGGACAAAGAAGAAACCAGCGCCTCTCCTGTCTTGAGTCAGGTAGATGTTTTACCCGGCTCCTCTCCGTCGGGTCCTCAGGTCGGTATAGCACCTGAAGTGGATCTTCTCCCTTTGCCTCAGGTTGGTGTGCCATTCTCAATCTTCCGTTCTCCTGCTCAGTTGGAGTTTGACCGGGTAATGAATGAGTGGTTTTTACGCACTCGACAACCGGACGAGCCAACCCTGGAGATGGTCTTAGCCGACGTCAATGCTGAGGCATCTACTCTTCCCCAGGGCGGGTCCATGGATGACCCTGAGTCCTCACGCCAAGGAGCGACGCTTGATGTCATGGGTTATGACTAGGACCTCACCCGGCTGAAGGAGCTAAGTGAGCAAGTGAGGGCCCCTGTCGAAGCCCTTCAATAGTTTGTTGAGGTAAATCTTTTGAAATCCTCTTCAAGAGTTACAGTCTCATTTGAGTACTGATAGTAGTATTTTTGTGCAGGGCTTTGATGTGAAGGTCAAGGACCAGATCACTCGGATCCGTCAGGAAATGTCTCGTGAGAATCAAGAGCTCCGAGATTACATCGCCCAGGACCAAATTAGCCAGAAAGTGGCCACCCAACTCCTGCAGAATCGCATCAACGAGCTTCAAGGTAGTCTTAAGACTGCAGTAGCTGAGCGTGACGCTGCCAAAAACCGGGAGGTTGCGCTGATAGCCAAAGACGCCTCCTTGGAGCAGAAGATGAAGGAGCTGAAGAAAGCTTCCAAGAAACAACTGGATGGTAAGTTGAAAATACTGCTCCGAGTCTTTGTATCCTTGCTAACTGATGACACGATATCTGACTGATGTGTCTTCAGACGTGAACAAACTGGCTTCCGGGTGGCAAAGCGCGTTCATCCGAAAACAGACGGAGCTTGAGGAGGTATTTGCTAATGTGCAAAGTACTCTTCAAGAGGCCAAGTTGATGCGTGAGGATGTTGACCGGGACCTCTTGCAGGCTTTGAAATCTACGAAGGAGTCGTGGGAAGCTCTCGAGTCTTCGCAGGCTTCCTTGAAGGCATTGGAGCGTGCCGTCGAGCCCATCCTGGATATGATTCCGTGCGCTGAAGGAGTCGAGGAATCTTTGATTGATCGGGCCAAAGCTGCACCTAGACGGCTGGCTCAGTATATCAAAGATATGTCGACTTCAGTTGTGCAGGGTCTAATGGCGACACTGCGACTGCATCTGCCGTCCTTTGACTTGTCATCTCTTATGACGGTTCCTGAAGGCAAAGGCGATGAGAATCTTGCGGTGATGCAAGAAGTGGTGAAGACCGCGGCGGAGGAGTACTCGCAAATTTTAGATCTTGTAGAGTAGCTTAACCTCCTTGATTGTTTGACTGCCGCTTGTATTCCTTGGAAACAATTATTATTGAATATAAAGAATCAAAGTATTAGTTGCTTTTGAATCTTTGTGGAGTTCATATCAACTCGTCATTGCAAGAAATTTCTTGTCAATGGGTTGTTTCTGTTTGATGTGGATGTATGACCAGGCGTCTTATTAGACGAGTCTATTCGGGTGCTCTCTAGCACTTGTGTTTGGGTCGTGTGACTTCGTTTCTCTGGTAGTCTTATAACGATCATGTAGAGAACTTAGTCTTGCCCGAGTACTACTCTTAGTACCCTTGTTCAAGGGATAATTTTGATCAAGCACCTCTTGAAAGACCGTGATAATGGTTCCTTCTGGGTGAATCATATCCTCTTGGTGCTCGCAGCTTGAGTGCGAAAATGGGTGGACCTCTGTCCAGTTAAGTTGTAACGGGGTGAGTACTACTCCCCTTGTTACACCTTATAGGAACTAGTATCTACTTATGGTAGATACCATATTCTCTATAGGTTGATAGTCGGGTGTTAAACCATACTATCATTAGAGTTGTATTGAGCTCGGAGCTCGTAACTCGAGTATGGTTGCCGCTGAACCAATCCATCCGAGTAATATTATATATTAGTCGGTGGGATACAATAGCTAAAGCTTATTGTATGATTGATAGGCTTCATGTGACT
This sequence comes from Coix lacryma-jobi var. lacryma-jobi, assembly GCA_009763385.1. Taxonomy (NCBI): domain Eukaryota; kingdom Viridiplantae; phylum Streptophyta; class Magnoliopsida; order Poales; family Poaceae; genus Coix; species Coix lacryma-jobi. The sequence goes on from CM019823.1 coordinate 71,533,007, forward strand.
AAATAGTCATAATGAAGTAAAATAAGAGAAAAAAGCTTTCGTTACTGATGAACTGCAAGCTTTATTAATATTCGTGTAGTGAATACAGTTGCCCTGAGTCAAATCTATAGCTTAGCCTTTGGTATGGAATTTCTTTAGATGCTCAATATTCCACGAATTTGGCAATGGAGAACCATCCTCAGTGACTAGCTCAAACGACCCGGGTCTTGTTACTTTGGATACTATGTAGGGTCCTTCCCATGGACTCATGAGCTTGTGGCGCCCTGTGGTATTCTGAATTTTCTTCAGGACCAGATCGCCTACTTGGAAGGTGCGGTGATGGACGTTTTTATCATAGTAGTGCCTCATCCCTTGAAGGTATCTTGCTGACTGAAAGAGTGCGGTTAATCGGGATTCTTCAAGGCTATCGACTTCTACCCGTCTGGTATCATCAGCTTCGCCTTCATTGTACTGCTCGGTTCATGGGGAGCTCCAGATTAAGTCAGCCGGGAGGATTGCTTCAGTGCCATATACCAGGAAAAAAGGAGTTTGACCTGTTGCCCGACTTCGTTGTGTCCGTAGCCCCCAGACTACCTTAGGCAGCTCTTCGACCCACTTTCTGCCATGATCTTTTAGAAGGTCAAATAGCCTTGGTTTTAATCCAGCAAGAATTAGGGCATTTGCTCGTTCGACTTGACCGTTGGATTGTGGATGGGCTACTGATGCGTAGTCTATCTTGATTCCATAGTCGCTGGCCCATGACTTAAACTCAATAGCCGTAAAGGGGGACTCGAGGTCAGTGATAATTCTATGTGGCATCCCACAATGATGAAAGATGTTCATGTCGAGTCCCCAGCATGAGAAAGGCCATGACGGAGGAATACAGATCAATTCATGTCCAGGTACGTGCTGCTGTTTGGTAAAGAACTGGCATGACTGACAACGGTAGACTAGGTCTTCAGTATCTTTCAAGGTTGAGGGCCAATAGTACCCTGACCTGAAGATTTTTCCCACTAGTGTCCTTGATGCTGCATGGTTGCCACAACACCTGGAGTGAACTTCATTTAGGATTTCCCTGCCTTCTTCAGGTGAAATGCATTTGAGGAGGACTCCTGATGAAGCTCCGCGTCGATATAGCCTGTCCCCCACTAGTACATAGTTTTTGCTACGTCTGGTGACTTGCTCTGCGGCTGTTTTGTCACTTGGCAGTTTATGCTCTTTGATGTAGTCGAGGAAGACTTGTGTCCAGTCGGGTGCGAGAACTAGGACCTGAGCAGATGGTGCTGGATCAACCTCTTCGTTCTCTTGAATTGACGGCTTGGATAACTCATGAACAAAGGTACCACTGGGAACCAGTGCTCTGTCGGAACCCAATTTGGCTAGGACATCCGCTGCTACATTGAGATCCCGGGTAACATGAATGAGTTCCAGCCCAGAAAAGTGTTTTTCCAGTTTACGGACTTCCGCGCAGTAGGCATTCATTGTTTCTTTGGTACAATCCCAGTCTTTGTTGACTTCGTGAATTACCACAGAAGAGTCACCATAGACTAGGAGTCGCTTGATGCCCAATGTGACTGCTAGCTTGAGTCCGTGGAGTAGTGCTTCATATTCTGCTTCATTGTTGGTAGCGGGCCACAATATTTGTAGAACGTACTTGAGCTGCTCTCCGGCGGGTGATACAAGTAGCACTCCGGCTCCTGCTCCTCCGAGTTTTAGGGACCCCTCGAAGTACATCTTTCAATGATCAGGAATAGCGCTGTCTTGGATCTGCTGTATTTCTGTCCACTCGGCGACGAAAACAGCTAGAGCCTGTGACTTGATTGCTTTCCTGGGAGTGAATTTGATGTTGGTGCCCCCAATTCGACAACCCACTTGGAAATTCTTCCCGTAGCATCATGATTGTGGAGGATTTCTCCCAAAGGAAAATCCGTAACAACGGTGAATTCATGAGCTTCGAAGTAATGTCATAGCTTTCTTAAAGATATCAGTAGGGCGTAGAGCAATTTCTGTACTTGCGGGTATCTGACCTTTGAGTCGGAGAGTACCTCGCTGATGTAGTATACTCATCACTGGGTGTGGTAGATGTGCTTGTCATCCTTGTGCTCCACTACGATTGCTGTGCTTATAATGTGTGTGGTAGCTGCGATATAAAGCATCATTAGCTCCTTGGGTTCTGTTGGCGTCAGTATAGGTGAATTGGTAAGGTATCCTTTGAGTTGTTCGAAGGCCTTGTCCGCTTCTTTTGTCCACTAAAATTTATCACCAGCCTTGAGTAATTTGAAGAAAGGAGGTCTCTTTTCTCCCAACCGTGAGATAAATCGATTCAACGTGGCCATGCACCCGGTGAGCTTCTGGACATCCCTGACTGAGGTAGGTTGCTTCATGTTCATGATAGCTAAGATCTGCTTTTGACTAGCCTCGATGCCCTGATGGCTAACGAGAAATCCGAGTAATTGGCCTGAGGGTACTCCGAAAACGCATTTTGTGGGATTGAGTCTCCATTGATATGTGCGCAGTCGGTTGAAAGTTTCCTCCAGGTCTGGTATGGGAGTAGTCGGATCCTTTGTCTTTATGACCACATCATCAACATAAGCTTCTGCATTGCGGCCGATTTGGTCACCCAAGCAATCTTGGATAGCTCATTGATAAGTGGCCCCTGCGTTCTTCAGCCCAAAGGACATGGTTTTATAACAGTAGGCGCCAAAGGGAGTTATAAACGATGTCTTGGATTGATCTTCTTCTTTGAGGGCAATCTGGTGGTACCCGGAGTAGCAATCCAGAAAGGATAATAGAGCAGAGCCTGCGGTGGCATCAACTATTTGATCTATCCTCGGTAATCCGAAAGGATCCTTTGGACAGTGTTTGTTGATGTCTGTGTAGTCGACACACATGCGCCACTCATCAGAGTTCTTCTTCCTAACTAGCACTGGGTTAGCTAACCACTCGGGGTGGAGGATTTCTCTGATGAATCCGGCTGCGAGTAGTTTGGCTATTTCCTTCTTGATCGCCTCTTTCTTCTCTGGTGAGAATTGTCGTAGTCTTTGCTTGATAGGTCTAGAACCTTCTTTTAATTCCAATTTGTGCTCAGCCAAATTCCTTGGGACTCCTGGCATACCAGCTGGTTTCCAAGCAAATATATCTTAGTTTGCTCTAAGGAACTTGGTGAGCGCGAATTCCTATTCTTCAGATAGGTGAGTACTGATAACCGCTGTCTTGGAGGGATCACCGGTTTCCAGATCAATGGTTTTTGTAGAGACTTCTACTGATGGTTGGATAGGACCCGCCTTCTTGGTTGGGATTTCTGAATCTCCAGGCTTGGTACTATGCACCATCTGAGCGAGTTCTTGTACTTCCAGAGCGAGTTGAGCTTTTTTAGCGAGTTGAACAGCCTCTGTGTCGCAATCGAATGATCGCTTCAAGTCACCCCTGAAGGTTAAGATTCCCTTAGGACCCGTCATCTTCAGCAAAAGGTACGGGTAATGAGGCACTGCCACAAACTTGGCGATGGCTGGTCGTCCAAATATGGCGTGGTACGATGATTCGAAGTCGGCTACCTCAAAACTGATGTACTCAGTCTGGTAATTGATCTGAGTTCCAAAACTGACGGGTAGTATGATCCTTCCGAGTGGTACAGCCGCCTTTCCGGGTACTATGCCGTAGAAAGGGGCACTTGATGGTGTGAGCTGGGTTGCCAGATCGAGATTCATCTTGCGTAGCGTACTTGCAAAGATGGCGTTAAGTCCTGCCCCTCCATCGATGAGTACTCTTCCCAACGTAAACCCGGCGACCGTAGGATCCAGGACTAGCGGGTAATGCCCTGCATTGGAGACGCTGGTCCATTGGTCCGCTCGGGAGAAACTAATCGGGTGTTTAGACCAGTCAAGATATCTGGGAGTTGCTGGTTCTGTGGACATAATTTCTCATAGGGAAAGATTTTGAAGCCTTTTGTTGTTGCTGGTAGGTACTCCCCCAAATATTACGTTGATGGTCCCTTTGGGATGCTGAAAACCGCCAGCGTCCTGCTGAGGATCTTCGGGTGCTTTTTTCCCCTTGTCTTTCTTGTTTTTATTGAAGTCGAAGTTTAAGCCTCTCTCCTTGAGCTGTCGACAATGCCTAGCCTGATGTCCTCCTTTAGGATGGAAAGGGCACGGTCCGTCGAATAAGTCATCAAAGGTGGATGGCTTATTCCCCTTCTTCTGAGGCTCCATGGCAGCAACAGTATTGTCTCCTGTTCTCTTGCGGGTGTTTTGCTGTGGTGCCTGGTTGTCTCTCTGATTGTTCCCTCGATCGCCCTGCGTGTTCCTCTCGGGGAAACGTTCCTGAGTGCGTTCTTCTGTTGCAATCCTGGAATTTATGGCCCAATGGAACTCGTCGGCGGTGGTCGGGTCCTTCTTGATGAAATCTTTGTAATTGTACCTTTCACAAATTCCGTTGCTAAAAAGGTCAATTACTTATCTGTCTGTGATGTCAGATACTGTGGAGCGGATCTCTGAGAAGCGCCTATAGTACTCCCGTATTGACTCGTTTTTCTGTTGCTTGCAGGTCTTGAGCTTAGTCCAGGGATCTGATCTCTCGGGGACACACGCAAAGTTCTCTATGAAGATACGATGGAGTTCTTCCAAAGAGTCGATGGACTCAGGCTTAAGCCTGTCGAACCAAGCGAGTGGCATTGTCTCTAAAGCCATTGGAAGGAAGAGTGCTTTGACGTTGTTGCTTCCTCCTGCTAACTCAACTGCTTGAGCGTACAGCCTGAGCCACCGCTTAGGTTCTGTCTTCCCATCGTACTTTGAGTAGTTCCCGGGTTTGAATTTTCATGGGAACGGAACTGCTCGTAGCCTCTGCGAAAAGCAAGGGAAATGATCGACTGCGTCAGATGCCGCAATTGCGACTCCTTGAAATGAAGATTCGGCTCCTCCCTCAACTTGATCTGGAACTCGGTGGCCCAGACGACTCCATGTTGGAACCCGGCCGAGTCGCTCCTGAACAGGTCGCCTCTGGCTTGGATGGGATGAAGCTTGTTCATCAGCTAGAGACTCAAGGTTCCGTCCCCAGAGTTGTAGCGTAGTAGTCTGAAGCATGATCAGTCGTCGCTCTTCATCGGGGGTGCGGTTGTCCTTGGCACCCATCTCTGTAGCTAGGGCCATAATGTTCTGGTAGGGTGTCTGGAATACCTTGTGACTAGCGACTCTCATAAACTCAGGCTCAAGGTTGCGGGAGCAATCAGCTCGTCGGCGATTGTGATCATTTTGCGATTGATGCTCCTGATCACGTTGGGTGCGAGCACGATTTTCTGCGTCCTCTTCTAGGTGCCTCCGAGTATTATATTCTTCGAGTCGTACATTGTAGTGGTCTACAGCTTCCTTGCGCTGATTTGCGCGCCTTCTGCGAGCTTCTTTAGCTTGATTCCTTCTGATTCTCTCAGCCTTTAGTGACTCGGTTTCTCCGGGTCCTTCTGGATCGTTGTCAGATATCATACTCAGAGTTTCATCATCCTGGAAGACATCCAGAGGGGTTGGTGGTCGTAGAGATGACTGATGCCCCACCATGAAAACTTCACGGGTGTAGCCCTGGTTTATTGATTCTGGCATGACCGACTCCAAAGTAGAAGTGCTAGAGATTAGTTCTGTTGAGGTTTCATGTTCCTCAAAGGGGAGTTGATGTCCATGTTAATATGGAAGTTGCTGGTCGATTGTGCCAACCAGCCTAGCCAGAGCTGGCTGTATTGGCCAATGGACAATGTTGCCCTCCTTGGTAGAGCTAAAAACGAGTCCTTTTTGAGCTCCTGTCAAAGGTATCTGTTGATACTCTTTGAATGTTGCGTCAATCAGGTCTTGGAAGTCTTCAGCCAAGTTCCGCAGTCCGAAGGTGATACCATATTTGATCTCCGAGTCCTTTTCGTTCTCAGAATTTGAGTTCGAGTAGGAGTCGGGTGCTTTAGGTTGGTCTCCGGAATCTTGCGGACCTTGGATAGCAAGGTTTGCTAAGTTCTGAGTGAGATCACTCATCTTTGGTGTGGCTTGTGTTTCCAGATCAATGTGGAGTTGTCGATGCAACTTTCCCTGATCATCCGCGATGCAAGTCCATGATCCAAAAATGAAAATTGATCCCGCTGAGAACATGTTGTCGTGGTTCGCCGAGCTCTTGGTCGTCGAATCACCGAAAGCCCCTACCTGGCGCGCCAGCTATCGGTGTTTGTTAACCGGCAACTCGTCTTGAGTAATCTCAGACGATTTGTTCGGTGGGGATCGGCGTTCGTAGGACTCGGCGAGTACACAGGGACAACGATTTATACTGGTTCAGGCCGCTAAATAGCGTAATACCTTACGTCCAGTGCGGCGTATGCCTTGTGTATGATTATGATTCAATTGATTGGAGCCCGCACCTGCTTCCCCTTATATATCTGGGTGAAGCATAGCGTAGACCGAGTCCTAGTCGGTTACAATGGAGGAGTCCTATTCTAATTACAAGACTTCCTTTAAGAACTCGACTAAGTTACAATGAGAGTCCTAATCCAAGTACGCTTCGTATCAAGTCTTCGGATCTCCTGTTCCGTCCAGGATTAGTCGGAGTAATCATCTTCTGATGACATCTTGACATCCTGGTCCGTCAACAAGCAGAGCGGTGGCGGCACGTGGCGGCAATCGGTGAGGTTGCGTCGAGGCAATGCTACCAGTTGTGCGGGCGTGGATGTCGGATCACCACCTACCACGAGTTGGTCCAGAATAACCCTAGGGTTTAGCTGGCCCGCTCTGTAATTAGTTAGGGGTAGAGTGGGAATTAGAATTAGGATAAGTAGAGGGAGACACCCACCTCCCATTCTATCTCAGTCATTTTGCTCTTTCCCTTCTAGGTTTTCCTGCTCTCCCAATCCCCTACTGTAGCAATTGAGATCCACAGAGAACCATAACTCTGTGTACTGAAGATTTTGAGGAAGTGAGACCGTAATCTCACTGTTGTAGCGTGTGGTAGCCACACGGTTGCAATTCGTGGTTCGATTCGCGTTTTGAACTTGTTCTTCGCGTTCTTCATTTTCTCCACGATTTTCCCGTTGATCGTTCTCTCTCTACGTTGCTCTGTTTGCAAAAGCATTTGAATCAACTTGTTCTTTACAGTGACGAGATCATTTTCACCAAAGGAATTTATCTCAAACCTCATGAACAAGAAGATCGATCGGTTTTCATTTTGGACCAACTTTTCTCCCCTTCCCTCGAAATTCTTCGATTCATCAATTTGGAGATAGGTTCGAGCCATGAACTCTTAGGAGTAGCTCACTACCATCCTTGTGACTCGACTCACCAAGTTTGATCCTTAGAGGATTCATTTCGGGTGAGATCAAGTCAAATTGGTGGACGAACACCTTGTTTCGGGGTGACCGAACGCTTGCATCGGGCTGACCGGACGCTCAGCGTGAGTCCGGTCGTTGAATGTGCTAGTGCCCAGATTTTCTCGGACTCGACCGGACGCTCGGTTGGTCACTGACCGGACGCAGCGTGCTCACTGTTCATCGTGTGCTTTTCCATTGACCGGACGCTTCTTGCTCTGACCGGACACATCACTTCTGTGAGTCCGGTCACAAACAGAGAGGTCCGAAATTGGATTTTGCCTGACCAGACGCGTCTGGTGTCTACTGACCGGACGTTGGCCAGAGTCCGGTCAGTGCTGCTCTGCGCGTTTTTGTCCGCGGTTTGTTCGTACGTTGTCGGTTTTGATTTCCGGCTTTTGCGTTGGGTTTCTAGAGTTGTGTAGTGTCCCGCTATGCTTCTTGGAAGCATCCACCATACATCTAGGGTCGTGGACACTTGTAAGCTCTAGGTTTGCTCTTGGGGGTTGATTCTCAGAACAGTAGCAACAAGTTTCTGAAAAGAAATTTGAAGCTCCCATTCACCCCCCCCCCCTCTGGTCGCTTTCTGGTAGCACTTTCGGTCCTTCAATTAGTATCAGAGCAAGTTAAGGATCTTCCACCTTAGCCGGTTCTAGATCCACAGAAGGCGATATGGATCGCGGCGTGGGCAAACCGTCGTTCTTCGATGGGACGAACTATGCGTATTGGAAGATACGCATGTCGGCCTATCTGCAGAGTTTGGGTGCTTCCATCTGGGATATTTGCAACTCTGCCGATTACGTGGTCTTGGCTGCTCGTGCCACTCAGCATCAGATCGATGAGCACGATGCCAATAGCCGAGCCCGTAATGCTCTTTTCTCATGCTTGAGCATGTCTGAGTTTGATCGCGTTTCTCATCTCCCCATGGCTCGTGAGATTTGGGCGACCCTCATGCATTTCCATGAGGGAACTTCTCAAGTCAAATCCCGTCTCTACGAGTCGCACAAGCAGGAGTATGAGAACTTTTGACATATGCTTGGCGAGAGCATAGAAAGTTTATTCGCACGCTTCCAGGTGATTGTCAACAGGATGAGGGCTAACAAGGAGCTGTTGCCTTTCGACGATCATGAGAGGGCTTTGAAGCTTTTACATACTCTTGATCGGTCGGTGTGGGATTCCAAGGTTCAGGCGATCATCGAATCGCCTAACTATGAGACCCTCACGTGCAACGAGCTCTTTAGTAAGCTCAAGTCCAGTGAGATCGATGCCATGGCGAGGGCTTCTTATGAAAATCCTTCTGGCCCGTTGATGGCTCTGCTTTCTGGCTCTTCTGCAAACACCTCTGGAGGCTTTGCACTTTCCTCCCTTCTTTCTGTCACAGAGGAGCAGCTGGAGTTCATGGGAGATGACGAGCTAGCTTTGCTCGCCAACCGGTTCTCGCGGTTTCACAACAACCGCATGAACCGTCGCCGCGGAGGAGGACGCTCGGGTTGTTTCGAGTGCGGCGACCCCAACCACTTCATTGCCAATTGCCCGAAGAAGAACAAGCAAGTCTTCAGCAAGGCGGATCATGGGCACCAGTATGACTCCAGCAAGCGCAAGGAGAAGTACATCCCCGCGAAGCACAAGCGGAAGGGCGGCTTCAACAAGGAGTACATCAAGACGAAGTACTTGGAGAAGGCCCAGGCTGAGCAGCGTGCATTCTTCGCCATGCTCAGCGACGTCGACGACTCGGATGATGACTCCGCTTCCTCAAGCGACGATGAGTCTGAGAAGAAGAAGGGGATCGAGGACAAGCTGAACGACCTCTGCTTCTTCGCCGACAACGAGGGCTTCTGCACCATGGCCCTCGGCAAGGAGGTCGATGGTGAGCTGGAGGAGATCCTTCAAAACGACGACGACGACGACACCTCCCAGGTATCTCTGACCCCCGATGAGCTTTCTGCTGAGGTCGAGAAGCTTACTGCCGCCCTTCTTAGCCAAGACAAGCTTCTTAGGCGCGCTGCTAGAGAGCGGAAGGAGTTTAGGCAGAAGTGGGAGGATACGGTAAAGGAGCTTGAGTTTGCTAAGTCCATCATAGTCGTTTCTGAGGAGAGTGAGTGCGAGATGTGCACCACACACATGACTGATCTTCTCACTTTGAGGAGTAAGTATGCTGTGTTGGTAGGAGAAGTGGATGAGCTGAGAGCTAGATCTTCGGTGCTTGGTGCGTGCAAGTCCTGTGCGGGCTTGCAATCCGAGTTGGCAGAAAAGAATGCCAAGATTGTGTCTCTTGAGAAGGCCAACTCAGGTAGCACTTGTGTGGCTAGGTGTGCTTTGTGCGAGGGCTTGGAGATGGAGATAGCCAACGTGAAGCATGACAATATGCAAACCGAGGAGGAAAACACATACCTTCGGACCATCTTGTCATGGGTGTCTTGTGGTGAGCCGCAGCTTGGGATGATGATTGCCCAATTCAAGCGTGCTGCAGGAGGTCCAGGTGTAGGCTTTGCTCAGGGTATTAATGTTTCATATTTTGGCAAGATTGGAGAGTCGAGTGGTCTTAACCCATGTGAGAAGCCCAACTCCACCACTACTCCCAAGCTTACTAAGATTCCACCCAAAGAGCCTCTCATGCCTAACACCAAGGATGGAATGGTTATCGAACCTCCGAGAGCTCCACCCAAGAAACAAACATGGCATCCCAAGCCCAACCACCTGAAAAACAAGCTTGACACAGTGTCACCTATTCAGGAGGAGCTTATGCCACAGAAGGGCAAAGTGATCCATACCCACTACCGTGAGTACCAACAACCCCCTATGAGAGCGGTGAGGTACCATTATGAGCATTGTGGGAGAGATGGACACTTGAGTGAGTTTTGCTTTCGGCGCAAGAGAGGCGCGTTGTGCAAAGGAGATGAACAACACGAACATGTATAATCCTTTCCATGATGTACATGTGCCGAATGTTTAGAGGCGTGCTGCTAGGCCTAGAGGTCCTAAACCTCAAGTTCCAAGGTCTAGGCCGCGAGGAGGTCGTGCCCGACGGGAGCCTGCTGTTGTGAGCTATGGACCCCGTGGCGGTGGCTTTGTAGTTGAGCGTTTTCCCCCCACCGCGTTTTGAGTATCACGATGGACGCTCATCCCTTAGCGGACCATGTTTTCCTCTATGTGGTGATCGTTCTTCCTGTAGGCGTGCTAGGAATGGTTTTTCTGTTAACCGTTCTTTTGAGCAACCGGCCCAACACTGGTATTCTCCCTACTTCACTAACCCCAGTGTTGGACCGTAAGCTCACCCTATGTCTTTCTATTGATGTAGGTAAAATGATTGGAGAACGTTTGGTTGGTGGATTCCGGTTGTTCGAGACACATGACCGAAAACGCCAAGTGGTTCTCCAGTCTTAGTCCGGTCGCCGGAAAGGAGTTTATCACCTTCGGTGACAATAGCAAAGGTAAAGTGTTGTCTCGTGGGTCGGTGCGAGTTAATGAGCACTTTGTGTTGCGCGATGTTGCTCTTGTTTCTAATTTGCATTTTAACCTTCTTTCTGTTTCGCAACTTTTCGATGATGACTATGAGATTCGTTTTAAGCCGAATCTCAGTCGTATTTTGGATCCTCAGGGCAATCTTGTGTGTTTGATTTCGCCCTTTGGAAAAGTCTTTCGTGTGAACTTCTCGGAGTCTTTTGGCACTTCTCATTGTCTTGTGGCTGGACCTTCCTCCTCGGATCTTTGGAAGTGGCATATGAGACTTGGTCACTTGAGCTTTGACTTGCTTGCAAGGCTTAGTTCACTTGGCCTAATCCGAGGATTGCCCAAGCTGTCTATGGAGAAGGATCTTGTTTGCCATTCTTGTAGACATGGGAAGATGGTTGCCGCTCCCCACCATCCAGTGACTCAGGTCATGACCAAGCGCCCTGGAGAGCTTTTGCACATGGACCTTGTTGGTCCGGCTCGGGTGAGCTCAGTTGGGGGAAGTGGTATGTGCTTGTTGTTGTTGATGACTTTTCGAGATATTCGTGGGTTTTCTTTTTAGCTGAGAAAACTGAGACTTTCTCTTTTGCTCGCAATCTGATTTTGCGTCTTCAGAACGAGTTCCCTTTGAACTCGATGCGAGCTATTAGAAGTGATAATGGTTCCGAGTTTAAGAACTCGGATTTTGAAAAGTTTTGTAACTCTTTGGGTTTAGAGCATCAGTTTTCTTCCCCCTACACACCTCCATAGAATGGTGTCGTAGAGAGGAAGAATCGGACCCTTGTTGAGATGGCCAGGACGATGCTCGATGAGCATAGGACTCCTAGGCGATATTGGGTCGAAGCTATGAGCACTGCATGCTACATTTCCAATCGCATTTTTCTCCGGGCTTTCTTGAAAAAGACTTCTTATGAGTTGCGTTTTGGAAAACTGCCCAAAGTAAGTTATTTTAGAGTTTTTGGTTGCCATTGTTTTATACTTAAGAAAGGCAACCTGGACAAATTTGAGTCTCGTTCTTCTGACGGTGTGTTTTTGGGTTATGGCACTCATACTCGCGCATATCGTGTACTTAACCTTGACACTAACCGAGTCATGGAGACATCCGATGTCACCTTCGACGAGACCATGGTTTGTCCTTCTTCTTGTTTTGAGCGTGCAGGTGATCATGAGGTTGGCGAGCCTCTTTTTGATGATGAGGACGAGGGTGCTGAAGGCATGGATGACCCAGCACCACCTCCACCTGTTATGCCGCAAAGAGCGGCCTCTACTACCACTCACGGCCCTGATCCTTCTTCTTCGACTACTTGGGGGCCGTGGGATCCGCCACCTTGAGCGGTACCCTTTGTACCCAAGGAGGCGCCAGCTGCTGTTGAGGGGGAGGTACCTTCAGTTCGGGAGGCGCCACGACACATCCAGCGCCAACACCTGCCTCAACAGATGATTGGCAGCATCGGCGAACGTGACACTCGGTCAAGGTCACAACAAATCTCTCACTTTGCTCATTCTGCATTTGTTGCTGATTTTGAACCCCGAGATGTTGGACACGCTTTATCTGATCCGGATTGGGTCAATGCCATGCATGAGGAGCTTGAAAACTTTAAGACAAATCGGGTTTGGGTTCTTGTTCCTCTTCCTCCTGAGTGTCACCCTATTGGTACAAAATGGGTTTTCAAAAACAAACAAGGAGAGGATGGTCATGTTGTGAGAAACAAGGCCAGACTTGTAGCCCAGGGGTATAGTAAGAAGGAGGGGATAGACTATGAGGAGACGTTTGCTCCTGTAGCTCGTTTGGAGGCAATTAGGATCCTCTTGGCTTTTGCTGCATCCAAAGTGTTTAAACTTTTTCAAATGGATGTCAAGAGTGCCTTCTTAAACAGCTACATAGAAGAGGAGGTGTATGTGAGACAACCCCCCGGTTTCGAAAATCCCAAGTTTCCAAACCATGTTTTTAAACTTCACAAAGCTTTGTATGGTTTGAAACAAGCCCCTAGAGCCTGGTATGATAGGTTGAAAACTTTTTTGCTAGCTAAGGGTTTTAAAATGGGATGTGTGGATAAAACGCTTTTTCCCCTCAAGCAAGGCAATGATACTCTCTTGGTCCAGATTTACGTGGATGATATCATTTTCGGTGGTTCATCTCACGCTTTGGTTGCCAAGTTTGCAGAAACTATGAGCAGGGAGTTTGAGATGAGCATGATGGGCGAGTTGACATTTTTTCTCGGGTTGCAAATCAAGCAATCCAGAGAGGGGACGTTCGTGCACCAGGGCAAGTACACCAAGGACATCCTGAAGAAGTTCGACATGGGTGAGGCCAAGCCTCTTCCAACACCCATGCCGACCACGGCGGCCCTAGATGCGGATGTGGATGCAGAAGCTGTGGACCAGAAGGAGTACCGGAGTATGATCGGGTCGCTGTTGTACCTGACGGCGACACGCCCGGACATTCAGTTTGCGATGTGTCTTTGCGCGCGATTTCAGTTGTCGCCGCGCACCTCGCACCGTCAGGCAGTCAAGCGCATTATGAGGTACTTGTGCTTCACTCCAGAATTTGGTATTCTGCTTCCTCCACCCTCTCCCTTTGCGGTTATTCTGATGCCGACTTTGCTGGTTGCCGAATTGAGCGCAAGTCCACTTCTGGGACTTGTCAGTTTATTGGTTCTTCTCTCATATCGTGGTCTTCTCGCAAGCAGTCTAGCGTTGCCCAGTCTACCACGGAGGCTGAGTATGTTGCTGCGGCTAGCTGCTGTTCCCAGTTGCTTTGGATGATGGCCACTTTGCGTGATTTCGGTCTGAGTTTCTCTCGCGTTCCTTTGCTTTGTGACAGCACGAGCGCTATTGGCATTGCTAAGAACCCCGTGCTGCACTCTAAGACCAAACACATTGATGTGCACTTTCATTTTCTGCGAGACCACTATGAGAAGGGTGATATCGACCTTCGCCGTGTCGATACTCATCATCAGTTGGCTGATATTTTCACCAAGCCTTTAGACCAATCAACTTTTGCTAGGTTGAGAGGTGAGCTTGGTGTGTGTTTCCCCATTTAGATGGGGGAAACATTTTGGTTCGTGTATTATAGACTGACTCTTTTTCTTTCATTTGGTTTCATCATGCATCTTTGCATTTCGTCTTGCATGTTTACATTCTGAGCTTCATGTATGTAATCTTTAGAATGTAACTATGCTCTGTCTAGTTTACTCCGATGCCATATGATGATGCTCGTAGCTTATGCTCTTTCTGATCACTGATACATGTTGTGAGCTGAGCTATTTTATGAATGGTGAATTTTCTTAATGAACATAAAACTTGAAAATTGTTCACCATTGAGATATGCGACTAGCATGTGTAGAATGTGTTGAATTCACTTGTGCTTTCCATATATGCTAGGTTGCTATGTCTCTAGTTTTGAGTCATTCACTTGCTTGGTATGTTCATATTATGTTTAAAATATTGAACCAAGTTAAGTGAATTGGAAAGATCGAGATGGGATTGCTTGTTTGCACATCACAGTTTCGAGACTGTTTCTCATTGCACTTTGAGTTAAACTTGAGCTGTGTAGTGTATGACCGAAACTGTTGCTTTAAGCTTCTGATTGCTTCTGCATAGGCTTCGCACAGTTGAAAAGTTAGGCAATGACAAGCTTTCAACCTCTCGCAATCACATGCTGAAATTTGAACTTGTGAAATTTAACCGCTGCAACTCCGATAAAATTTGAATACACAAGTTTATGTTTCATTCTATGGCATGATGATTGAACCTTGCTAGGGGTAGTTCACCATGTATAGATGTTTAGCACTTGTTTGACTTCCTGTTTATACATGTTCAGTGCTATTTTTATGGTGAACATCCTTTTCTGAATGGCTAAAACTGCTCATCTTGCTGATATGTTCATATTTTGTATTTGGTGATCAGTTTGAGCCTTTGCTGGCATGTATGCTTCTTGTTGAGTCATTAGAGTTATACTGTGTAGAGCATCTTTTCATTCTCTAGATTATATTCCTGAAGCTGCTAACCTGCATTTTTAACTCATATGCATTTGGAGGGGAGATTCCTGATAGTGCATTATCAACTAAGGGGGATAATTTTGTCAAATCATAAGGGAGAGAAATCATATCCTAGTTGTGTGCACTATTGGAGGGGGAGTTTGCTCATTTTTTGTTTGATTGAATTATCAATTTGTCAATTGGTTTGGAGCATTTTCCATTTGGCGGAGCATTTTTGGTAGCTAGTTGTGTTGAGCCTTTGCCTCTTTCTTGAGGGACTAGCGACTTTGCCTATGTGCTCTTCATTTGGTATCGAGCTCTTTTGCTTTTCAGTTGGCATTTCTTCAGTTGATATCGAGCTTTCTCGCTAGCGGTGTTGAGCCCGTTCTGCCTCTTCTTGAGGGATAGCTTTGCTTTGCTTGGTTGCGTCGAGCCGTTGCCCATATCTTTGGGGACCAAGTTGTCTTGCTCTTTCCACTTGACCTTCTTTGGCTTTGATATGCTTTTGGGTCATTTGGTAGAGTTCTCTCTTCTTCTTCTTCCTTCTTCTACCTTCATTACTCATCAAGGGGGAGATTGCGGATACATGGGTGTATGCCGGGTCTCGAGTGATGAGTGATTGTCAACTGGGATAATACGCATGTTCTTTGGCTTGTGTTGTGCAGGTGTCGAGCACGGATACAGTGATCGAAGGCAAGGTGAAGATCAAGTAGAGACGTGTCGCGCCGATGGACCGAGAGTGGCGAAGGGCGGACGTGAGGCTTGGACTAAGGGACCGGTGGCCCGAGGATCAGCTGTGGTGGCTGGCAGCCTGGGACAGCGACGAGCGAAGACTTGCGGGCACAGTGTTGCTCGGGTCGAGGACCTGGGGACATGTGTCGGTGGACGGGGTGCACGGGCAGTGCATCCCCTCTATGGCTCGGTTTGGTGGTTGAGCCACAGAAAAACCACCGAGTGGACGGTTTCCAGGTTTGGGCCTCAAAACCTGGGCACTGATGGTTTCCGAGTTTGGGCCACAAAACTCGGGCTGAGGACGGTTTCCAGGTTTGGGCCTCAAAACCTAGGCACTGCGGGTTTCTGAGTTTGCGCCACAAAACTCAGGCGATGGACGACTGGTTTCCTAGTTTGGGCCTCAAAACCAGGGGTTGGTCGTGAAGGCTGGTTTCTCGGTTTGGGCCTCAAAACCGGGGGCGAAGTCCGGGAAAATGACAAGCAGAGCGGTGGCGGCACGTGGCGGCAATCGGTAAGGTTGCGTCGAGGCAACGCTACCAGTTGTGCGGGCGTGGCTGTCGGATCACCACCTACCACGAGTTGGTCCAGAATAACCCTAGGGTTTAGCTGGCCCGCTCTGTAATTAGTTAGGGGTAGAGTGGGAATTAGAATTAGGATAAGTAGAGGGAGACACCCACCTCCCATTCTATCTCAGTCATTTTGCTCTTTGCCTTCTAGGTTTTCCTGCTCTCCCAATCCCCTGCTGTAGCAACTGAGATCCGCAGAGAACCATACCTCTATGTACTAGAGATTTTGAGGAAGTGAGACCGTAATCTCACTGTTGTAGGGTGTGGTAGCCACACCGTTGCAATTTGTGGTTCGATTCGCGTTTTGAACTTGTTCTTTGCGTTCTTCATTTTCTCCATGATTTTCTGGTTGATCGTTCTCTCTCTACATTGCTCCGTTTGCAAAACCATTTAAATCAACTTGTTCTTTATAGTGAGGAGATCATTTTCACCGAAGGAATTTATCTCAAACCTCATGAACAAGTAGATCGATCGGTTTTCGTTTTGGATCAACTTTTCTCCCCTTCCCTCGAAATTCTTCGATTCATCAATTTGGAGATAGGTTCGAGCCATGATCTCTTAGGACTAGCTCACTATCATCCTTGTGACTTGACTCACCAAGTTTGATCCTTAGAGGATTCGTTTCGGGTGAGATCAAGTCAATTTGGTGGACGAATAGCTCGTTTCGGGGTGATCGGACGCTTGCATCGGGCTGATCGGACGCTCGGTGTGAGTCCGGTCGTTGAATGTGCCAGTGCCCAGATTTTCTCGGACTCGACCGGACGCTCGGTTGGTCACTGACCGGACGCAGCGTGCTCACTGTTCATCGTGTGCTTTTCCATTGACCGGACGCTTCTTGCTCTGACCGGACGCATCACTTCTGTGAGTCCGGTCACAAACAGAGAGGTCCGAAATTGGATTTCGCCTGACCGGACGCGTCTAGTGTCTACTGACCGGACGCTGGCCAGAGTCCGGTTAGTGTCGTTCTGCGCGTTTTTTGTCCGCGGTTCGTTCGTACGTTGTCGGTTTTGATTTTCGACTTTTGCGTTGGGTTTCTAGAGTTGTGTAGTGTCCCGCTGTGCTTCTTGGAAGCATCCACCCTACATCTAGGGTCGTGGACACTTGTAAGCTCTAGGTTTTCTCTTGGGGTTGATTCTCGGAACAGTAGCAACAAGTTTCTGAAAAGAAATTTGAAGCTCCCATTCACCCCCCCCCCCCCCCCCCCCGCGCCCTCTGGTCGCTTTCTGGTAGAACTTTCGATCCTTCACCTTTGTCATACCGGACGTTCCTTTCCTAGCATGGCATTCACCAAGTCCATTAGCGTCTGGTTCTTTCTTTCGGCAACCCCATTAGATTGAGGTGAATATGGAGGTGTCCGTTCATGAATTATTCCATTCTCCGAACATAACAGATCAAACTCATTAGAAAAATATTCACCACCACGATCAGACCTAACACGTTTTATTTTCTTTTCCAGTTGATTTTCCACCTCAGCTTTATAAGTCTTAAAACATTGTAACGCCTCATCTTTCGTTTTTAGAAGAAACACAAAACAATATTTTGTTGCATCATCAATTAAAGTAGCGCTTCATATTCTGCTTCATTGTTGGTAGTGGGCCACAATATTTGTAGAACGTACTTGAGCTGCTCTCCGGCGGGTGATAAAAGTAGCACTCCGGCTCCTGCTCCTCCGAGTTTTAGGGACCCATCGAAGTACATCTTCCAATGATCGGGAATAGCACTGTCTTGGATCTGCTGTATTTTTGTCCACTCGGCAACGAAATCAGCTAGAGCCTGTGACTTGATTGCTTTCCTGGGAGTCAATTTGATGTTGAGTGCCCCCCAATTCGACAACCCACTTGGAAATTCTTCCCGTAGCATCACGATTGTGGAGGATTTCTCCCAAAGGAAAATCCGTAACAACTGTGAACTCATGAGCTTCAAAGTAATGTCGTAGCTTTCTTGAAGATATAAGTAGGGCGTAGAGCAATTTCTGTACTTGCGGGTATCTGACCTTTGAGTCGGTGAGTCCCTCGCTGATGTAGTATACTAGTCGCTGGGTGTGGTAGATGTGCTTGTCATCCTTGCACTCCACTACGATCGTTGTGCTTATAACGTGTGTGGTAGCTGCGATATAAAGCATCATTGGCTCCTTGGGTTCTGTTGGCGTCAGTATAGGTGAATTGGTAAGGTATCCTTTGAGTTGTTCGAAGGCCTTGTCCGCTTCTTTTGTCCACTGAAATTTATCACCAGCCTTGAGTAATTTGAAGAAAGGAGGACTCTTTTCTCCCAGCCGTGAGATAAATCGATTCAACGCGGCCATGCACCCGGTGAGCTTCTGGACATCCCTGACTGAGGTAGGTTGCTTCATGTTCATGATAGCTAAGATCTGCTTTTGACTAGCCTCGATGCCCCGATGGCTAACGAGAAATCCGAGTAATTGGCCTGAGGGTACTCCGAAAACGCATTTTGTGGGATTGAGTCTCCATTGATATGGGCGCAGTCGGTTGAAAGTTTCCTCCAGGTCTGGTATGGGAGTAGTCGGATCCTTTGTCTTTATGACCACATCATCAACATAAGCTTCTGCATTGCGGCCGATTTGGTCACCCAAGCAATCTTGGATAGCTCGTTGATAAGTGGCCCCTGCGTTCTTCAGCCCAAAGGACATGGTTTTATAACAGTAGGCGCCAAAGGGAGTTATAAACGATGTCTTGGATTGATCTTCTTCTTTGAGGGCAATCTGGTGGTACCCGGAGTAGCAATCCAGAAAGGATAATAGAGCAGAGCCTGCGGTGGCATCAACTATTTGATCTATCCTCGGTAATCCGAAAGGATCCTTTGGACAGTGTTTGTTGATGTCTGTGTAGTCGACACACATGCGCCACTCATCAGAGTTCTTCTTCCTAACTAGCACTGGGTTAGCTAACCACTCGGGGTGGAGGATTTCTCTGATGAATCCGACTGCGAGTAGTTTGGCTATTTCCTTCTTGATCGCGTCTTTCTTCTCTAGTGAGAATCGTCGTAGTCTTTGCTTGATAGGTCTAGAACCTTCTTTTAATTCCAATTTGTGCTCAGCCAAATTACTTGGGACTCCTGGCATATCAGTCGGTTTCCAAGCAAATATATCTTTGTTTGCTGTAAGGAACTTGGTGAGCGCGAATTCCTATTCTTCAGAAAGGTGAGTACTGATAACCGCTGTCTTGGAGGGATCACCGGTTTCCATATCAATGGTTTTTGTAGAGACTTCTGCTGATGGTTGGATAGGACCCGCCTTATTGGTTGGGATTTGTGAATCTCCAGGCTTGGTACTATGCACCATCTGAGCGAGTTCTTGTACTTCCAGAGCGAGTTGAGCTTTTTCAGCGATTTGAACAGCCTCTGTGTCGCAATCGAATGATCGCTTCAAGTCACCCCTGAAGGTTAAGATTCCCTTAGGACCCGGCATCTTCAGCAAATGGTACGGGTAATGAGGTACTGCCATAAACTTGGCGATGGTTGGTCGTCCAAATATGGCGTGGTACAATGATTCGAAGTCGGCTACCTCAAAACTTATGTACTCAGTCCGGTAATTGATCTAAGTTCCAAAAGTGACGGGTAGTATGATCCTTCTGAGTGGTACAACCGCCTTTCCGGGTACTATGCCATAGAAAGGGGCACTTGTTGGTGTGAGCTGGGTTGCGAGATCGAGATTCATCCTGCGTAGCGTGCTTGTAAAGATGACGTTAAGTCCTGCCCCTCCATTGATGAGTACTCTTCCCAACGTAAACCCGGCGACCGTAGGATCCAGGACTAGCGGGTAATGCCCTGCATTGGAGACGCTGGTCCATTGGTCCGCTCGGGAGAAACTAATCGGGTGTTCAGACCAGTCAAGATATCTGGGAGTTGTTGGTTCTGTGGACATAATTTCTCGTAGGGAAAGCTTTTGAAGCCTTTTGTTGTCGCTGGTAGTTACTCCCCCAAATATGACGTTGATGGTCCCTTTGGGATGCTGAAAACCGCCAGCGTCCTGCTGAGGATCTTCGGGTGCTTTTTTCCCCTTGTCTTTCTTGTTTTTATTGAAGTCGGAGTTTAAGCCTCTCTCCTTGAGCCGTCGACAATGCCTAGCCTGATGTCCTCCTTTAGGATGGAAAGGGCACGGTCCGTCGAGTAAGTCATCAAAGGTGGATGGCTTATTGCCCTTCTTCTGAGGCTCCATGGCAGCAACAGTATTGTCTCCTGTTCTCTTGCGGGTGTTTTGTTGTGGTGCCTGGTTGCCTCTCTGATTGTTCCCTCGATCGCCCTGCGTGTTCCTCTCGGGGAAACGTTCCTGAGTGCGTTCTTCTGTTGCAATCATGGAATTTACGGCCCGATGGAACTCGTCGGCGGTGGTCGGGTCCTGCTTGATGAAATCTTTGTAATTGTACCTTTCGCAAATTCCGTTGCCAAAAAGGTCAATTACTTCTCTGTCTGTGATGTCAGATACTATGGAGCGGATCTCTGAGAAGCGCCTATAGTACTCCTGTATTGACTCTTTTTTCTGTTGCTTGCAGGTCCTGAGCTTAGTCCGGGGATCTGATCTCTCGGGGACACCCGCAACGTTCTCTATGAAGATACGGTGGAGTTGTTCCCAAGAGTCGATGGACTCGGGCTTAAGCCTGTCGAACCAAGCGAGTGGCATTGTCTCTAAAGCCATTGGGAGGAAGAGTGCTTTGACGTCGTTGCTTCCTCCTGCTAACTCAACTGCTTGAGCGTACAGCCTGAGCCACCGCTTAGGTTCTGTCTTCCCATCGTACTTTGAGTAGTTCCCGGGTTTGAATTTTCGTGGGAACGGAACTGCTCGTAGCCTCTCGGAAAAGCAAGGGAAACGATCGACTGCGTCGGATGCCGCAATTGCGACTCCTTGAAATGAAGATTCGGCTCCTCCCTCAACTTGATCTAGTACTCGGTGGCCCACACGACTCCTTGCTGGAACCCGGCCGAGTCGCTCTTGAACAAATCGCCTCTGGCTTGGATGGGATGAAGCTTGTTCATCAGCTAGAGACTCAAGGTTCCGTCCCTGGAGTTGTAGCGCAGTAGCCTGAAGCATGATCAGTCGTCTCTCTTCATCGGGGGTGCGGTTGTCCTTGGCTCCCATCTCTGTAGCTAGGGCCACAATGTTCTGGTAGGGTGTCTGGAATACCTTGTGACCAGCGACTCTCATAAACTCAGGCTCAAGGTTGCGGGAGCAATCAGCTCATCGGCGATTGTGATCGTTTTGCGATTGATGCTTCTGATCACGTTGGGCGCGAGCACGATTTTCCGCGTTCTCTTCTAGGCGCCTCCGAGTATTATATTCTTCGAGTCGTACATTGTAGCGGTCTACAGCTTCCTTGCTGTGATTTGCGCGCCTTCTGCGAGCTTATTTAGCTTGATTCCTTCTGATTCTCACAGCCTTTAGTGACTCGGTTTCTCCGGGTCCTTCTGGGTCGTTGTTAGATATCATACTCATAGTTTCATCATCCTGGAAGACATCCGGAGGGGTTGGTGGTCGTAGAGATGACTGATGCCCCACCATGAAAACTTCATGGGTGTAGCCCTGGTTTATTGATTCTGGCGTGACCGACTCTAAAGTAGAAGTGCTGGAGATTAGTTCTGTTGAGGTTTCATGTTCCTCAAAGGGGAGCTGATGTCCATGTTGATATGGAAGTTGCTGGTCGATTGTGCCAACCAGCCTAGCCGGAGCTGGCTGTATTGGCCAATGGACAATGTTGCCCTCCTTGGTAGAGCTGAAAACGAGTCCTTTTTGAGCTCCCGTCAAAGGTATCTGTTGATACTCTTTGAATTTTGCGTCAATCAGGTCTTGGAAGTCTTCAGCCGAGTTCCGCAGTCCGAAGGTGATACAATATTTGATCTTCGAGTCCTTTTCGTTCTCAGAATTTGAGTTCGAGTAGGAGTCGGGTGCTTTAGGTTGGTCTCCGGAATCTTGCGGACCTTGGATAGCAAGGTTTGCTAAGTTCTGGCTGAGATCACTCATCTTTTGTGTGGCTTGTGTTTCCAGATCAGTGTGGAGTTATCGATGCAGGTTTCCTTGATCATCCGCGATGCAAGTCCATGAGCCAAAAACGAAAATTGATCCCGCCGAGAACATGTTGTCGTGGTTCGCAGGGCTCTTGGTCGTCGAATCAACGAAAGCCCCTACCTGGCGCGCCAGCTGTCGGTGTTTGTTAAGCGGCAACTCGTCTTGAGTAATCTCAGACGATTTGTTCGGTGGGGATCGGCGTTCGTAGGACTCGGCGAGTACACAGGGACAGCGATTTGTACTGGTTCAGGCCGCTAAATAGTGTAATACCTTACGTCCAGTGCGGCGTATGCCTTGTGTATGATTATGATTCAATTGATTGGAGCCCGCACCTGCTTCCCCTTATATATCCAGGTGAAGCATAGCGCAGACCGAGTCCTAGTCGGTTACAATGGAGGAGTTCTATTCTAATTACAAGACTTCCTTTAAGAACTCGACTAAGTTACAATGAGAGTCCTAATCCAAGTACGCTTCATATCAAGTCTTCGGATCTCCCGTTCTGTCCGGGATTAGTCGGAGTAATCATCTTCTGATGACATCTCTGACATCCTGGTCCGTCAGTCATAAAATATCTTTTTCCTCCCTTTGTCAACACACCATTCATCTCACAAAGATCAGAATGTATGAGCTCTAATAATGTCGTGCGTCTCTCGTCTACAGCCTTGTGTGGCTTACGAGGTTGCTTCGCTTGCACGCACACTTGACATTTAGAGCCTTTGACAGTCGAAAAATTCGGAATTAAATTCATGCAAAATAGACGCGACATACAACCAAAATTAATGTGACACAAACGTGAATGCCATACATCAGCCACTGAATTGTTTGAGTCACAAATATGGTTCACCACTTTATTACAAAAATCGGAGAGAGAAAAGTGGAACAAGCCTCCGCTATCATAGCTTTTGCCAATGAATTAGCCATACCTCGAGATGACTACTTTATTAGACTCAAATACCAGTTTGAATCCATCTCGACACAAGAGGGATCCACTAAAGAGGTTCTTCTTTATTGAGGGGGCATGCTGCACGTTCTTGAGCTGCACGATCTTTTCCGAAGTGAACTTCAGATCGACCGAACCAACACCGAGAATAGTAGCATGCGAGCCGTTCCCCATCATGACGGTTGAACCTCGTGCGTCCTGGTAAGATGAAAACATGGAGATATCAGTACAAACATGAATATTGGCTCCTGTATCTATCCACCAATCATTAGATTGACATACAGAAAATACGCTCGGTAAATAATTACCGTACCCAGATCCGCTAGGATCGCCAATAGTCACGTTGGCAGATTTCTGCCCTTGCTGATTCTTCTTTCCTTTACGGTTCTTGCACTTCTTGGCGAAGTGCACAGTCTCACCGCAAACGAAGCACACAACCTCGTCCATGTTCATCATCTTCTTCTTGAACTGAGTAGTCTGATTAGGCCTTTGCTTCTTCTTACCAGCGTGCTGCATCACGTTGGCGCTGGACTGCCCTTCAGGTGCTCTTGGTGGAGCATCCTTTGCCCGAGCCTTCTCTTCAACATCAAGACCAGCCAACAAATCTTCAACGAAGATTTTCTGTCTTTTATGTTTCAGAGCTGTGGCAAAGTTTCTCCATGTAGAAGGCAGCTTGGCAATAATGCTACCTGCCACAAATTTATCAGGCAAGACATGACCAAGCTATTCGAGTTCCCTTACAATGAGTTGGAACTCATGAGCCTGTTCCACGACAGAACGGTAATCAACCATTTTAAAGTCGTGGTACTGCTCCATCACGTACAGGTCGCGTCCAGCGTCCGAGGGCGAGAACTTATGTTCAAGTGCCTCCCACAGTTCAACAACACTCTTGATGTTCATATAAACATCACACAGCTGGTCCGAGAGAACGCTAAGAACGCATCCGACGAAAATCGCCATAGCCGCAGTGAAATCGCGTACCTCTTTCTCAGATTCGAGAGGTAGTGCGGGAGGATCACTAACGACCCAAAATACGCCCATAGCCGTGAGCCACAACTGAGCTCTCATCTGTCATCTCTTAAAATTCACACCAATGAATTTCTCCGGTTTCATCGCATCAGAAAAACCAGCCATCACTAAATGTAAATGCCTATAAGGTTTTTGGATTGTTGGAAATAATAGCAATTTACTGATGCATAAATTAATTCCGATAATTAGGAAAAGATAAACAGCGTGCATCGTAGATGTATAATCTACCACTAGCAGTA
This sequence comes from Coix lacryma-jobi var. lacryma-jobi, assembly GCA_009763385.1. NCBI lineage: Eukaryota > Viridiplantae > Streptophyta > Magnoliopsida > Poales > Poaceae > Coix > Coix lacryma-jobi. The sequence continues at coordinate 71,557,259 of CM019823.1, forward strand.
AGATCCGAGACATATCCACGCTATGTATCGCTAGTAACATGAAGAACACGAAATAGAAAAACAGTAAGATCGAAGGCATGCTTACCGTGAGGTTGTCGGTACTAGGAACTAGCGCAAGAGAAGACGAAGCAGACCGGCGATGAAGACCGGTGAAGTCGGCGTAGAAGGAAGAAGACGTCCAGCGAGCAGTCGCGACGGCGCTTCCCAAAAACCTTATACATCCCCTACCCCGTGCAGGGACATGAGGAGACGCGGGCTTCGGAGATCCTGCTCTCCCGGCACCGAAGGCACGTCGGCGGCGGGATGGGATCGACAGCGGCAGCACAGCACTCGGGCAGAGGAGGAGGAGAATGTGTCGTGTGGAGGACGACGTCTCGTCCTTCTTTTATAGTCCGCCGCAGTTGTATCTTTAGAAAGAGACAACCGCGTAATCACAATATTAATGCGATTGAACCTACCATTAGTGTACGAGTCAATCACCATTAATACGAGAATAATTGCTTGCTAAAATAGGCCAGCGCAATTTTCTCCATGCATGCAAAAATATTGAGTGGCAAAAGGAAGCTGCGCACCCGCAAGGCCTCGGTCGGACAATTCACGCACACGTCGTGCGCCCCTGCGCGAGTCGCCATGCCACGCCACGCTCGGCGAGGTGAGGCGAGCGAGCGCGCGTGTGAGTTTCTTCCTTTGTCTCTCCTCAATAGCTTCAACCAGTTGGAGATAGCTCAACTATATAAGCTGGTCTCCCTCCTTCTAGAGTAGTAATGTGAGACTAAAATCCTCCACCATACCATGCGTGTGTGATGAGCCTTTGGCATTTATTTGGGTCAGGTCCAAATCTTCCGACACTTCCTCCGTTTCCTTCCGTTAGAATCGAAAGCTGCCTCGTTGCTTCAAATACTCCACCGTCGCCTCCTCCGCAACGAGCTCGACTGCAATGGAGCGCCATGGAGACACCGTCCATCAGGGGTCTCGTGCGTGGCGTTAACTGGGCGCCGGACTCTGAAGATGAAGATGACGATTCAACCACGAGCGAGGTGGAGGTGATGTTGCTGATGCCCTAATATGCCTGGCCTCTACTGATGTTAGCAAGGAGCTTCATGACAAAGAGATTGATTCTGCCACCTCCTTGCTGCTGCAAGTTTTTCTTCCTAGGATGTATGGTTCCAAGATGAGGAAGTGAATGATGCTGCAGTAACTCTTTTTTGGATCAGCCGTGGGTTGATTCATGATGTAGATGAAACACCTAACGACGAGAAGATTGAAGAAGTGAAAAAAAAATTCAAGATTATCTTTCCTTCAATGTATGAAGGCATCTAGCGCTACTATAGGATGCCAGATCATACTTAGGTTTGATGTTGATGTATTCTGATCAGAGCAACCAAGTTCTACATAAGTTATGGATGTAATCTGAATTTTTAATTTCATTAGCAGACATTAGCAGATTCAGTACTTCAATCGTATCAGTGCAAACAAGTTTAAACTGAGATTAACATATCAATGCATAGTCTTGAACGACATTACAAGGAAGAAGTCTAATTCCTGAACTTGATCCTACAATGCAACTCCATCCTAATTCTAAGTTACGACGAATTCCATGGCTTGATTATGAAGCTGGATAGGGCAAATCAGACTGATGGGAAGCCGTCCTTGCAGCTCAAGTGTTTTCTTCTTCATGTGTGGAATGTTGTAGTGCTGGCCACCGTTATGCTTCATGATCTCCATCATACAACCCTGTTGGGTTAAAAAAATTCGATTCGATCTGTCCACTGGGTAGTTCTGATATGCCTCATTAACCTTGATGACAATTTCTCTAATGTTGTTCGGTGTCCCTTTCTCAAACAATGCTTGGATGGCTGCAAAAAATCCAAGATCCAAGACATTCAGATCAGGTGAGTTAGGAGGTTGGCTTGCACAAACGCTGGATCATGTACACCAATGTGGGTCCTTGCATTGTCTTGTTGGATGAAGATTGGCATCCCTCTTTCTTCAGCTAGCCATTTTGTGTTCAATGCTGGTAGAACTTTGTTGATAAGAAAGTCTCAGCTAACTTCCTTTGTTACCAACGTCATTGCCTTTGTTACAGGGAGACCTGCAAGTGTAAGTAAACTTATGTTAGGCACCTTGATGAATGTACGTTATGCATAACAAAAATTGAGTATTTACTTACCTCTATCCCTGTTTGGACTCCACCTTTTTGCTGGTTCAACCTTGGTAAATGGGGAAATCCCAATTTTACCATCAAAAGTGCAATTTCCATTTGCATCATATCTAGGTCTTGCAACCACTGCTACAAACATCACCTTTTTTTATAAAATTCTTACTTTTAACAGTTCGTTGTGGTCTTTCCTCATCATTGGCCAAGTAATATTTCTGGTTCTTACGTGTCCTATAGAACCACTTTTCATCAATGTACACAACATTGTATAGCGGTTTGAAAAACAAGCCATTCATCATGGACAAACAATATTTCACCCGAGCTTTTTTGTTCTCATCAGTCAGACTGAACTTAAGGTCATCAGTATGACGACGAAAGTAGCCTTCTTTGAAACAATTATAAAGAGTGATTTTCTTCACTCCTAAAGCAGTAGCGAGGTCTTGAAAGGTAGAGCGCTGCTTGAGAGGGACATTTTTTATGGCTTCCATATCAATTTATATTCGTTTCCTACCACAATTCCTAGAATACTTGTTCACAATTCCTTGAAGTCCACCTTCTTGACCATTTTTCCAAATGGTCTGTACAACACTTAAGGGGACATTAAATTTTTCACAAACTGATTTGGAAATGCCACGACGAAGAATAGGTGGATCAGTTTTAGCCAACAAGTCGAGGTATATGGCGATCTTTAGATCATCCGGATAATGCTTTCTCTTTTTGATATTGGGACCTAGCAGTTGGATGAAAACAGTCATTACAAGTTGTACTCTTGCTAACTGAAACTTGTTTGAAAAAAACTCTAGTTAACTGAAACTTGTTTGAAAAAAAAAAACTCTAGTGTGTCAAACTGTATGGTTTAGTTAACTGAATCTTGTTACAAAAAAAAGTCTAGTTAACTGAAACTGTTTGGCACTGAAAAACTGTACCAAACCAATTGACTGAAACATCCAGTTAACTGAAACTTGTATCATGTGACTGTAATTAATCCGATAAAAGTGCAGGAACTGTATTGCAGCTAAGTGAAAGGTGTAGGGCATCACCTGATCCCATAGGCCGACCCAAGACCCGGCTAGCCTGGGCTCCTGCCCGGGCTCAGCTTCTATTGGCCTTTAAGGTCCAGTATCACTCCTAAACAGAAGGGGGCACGGGAGAAGGTCCAGTATCTATGTTTCCAAGTGTTTGTTACTTAGACTCTGTTAGTTGCCCGGGCTTGTCAAATTTCCTGGGGTCCGCCTATGCCTGATCCTTCATTTCCATCAGCAACCCATGAAGGCACATGGTCACCATTTCCAGCGCCATTTACTGAAAAAAATGAAATTGTACAGATGAATGCAAAGAAGACTCAACTACAGCGGGTACTATAGGCTTTCAGACAAAAAACGTGGCTGAATATCAGACTGAAAACAGAAAAATGAAAAAAAAAACAAAGCTGAAAAAGAAAACACGACTGAATAACAGACTAGAACAGATACTGTAGGCTATCTGACAACACAACATACCTGAAGCCTGCACACCATCGACTGCAACTCCATTTGTTGATGCATCTTGCACACCATCAGATTCAGGTTGAGGTAACTGCACTCCATCAGCATTAACTTCATCTCCTTGATCGCCAGATTCTGCAACACAGAAATAAACTCATGGACAGAACTAACCAAAGGAAAAACCAAAGATCCTGATAGATTTGCACCTTGGTTTCCGTCTTCCCAAACCATGTCGTAATCAAGTTGGTGTGCCGGCCCATCATACTCAATGATGTCATCCCAATCTATGGGATACAGGTCGTTGTATTCAGGTGGCGCTTCATTCAAATCAATGTCAAATGGAGGCATCTAATCTGGCGTGAATCAGTATTGGAGAAAGAAGAGGGAGTCAGGTGGAGAGATCAGTGAACTTGCCTGGACGTTATCATCCTCCTTGGCGACTTATATAGGCCACGTTACATTGCAATTTAATTTGAGAACTGGCGCCAATGAAAAGACAAGTACACAGGTCGCTCAGTTTTGAATTTTGGCTACCAAAAACATCGTCTGATTACGGCCGCCGGTGGAGCTTATGCTCTGTTTACAGGCGCGGAAAATAAATCTGGGGGCGGGCGGCTGGCCGCGATTAGGATGGACCGCACGATCACGGCGTTAGACGGGGGTTTCGTCAGAGAGACAAATCGACGCTGCATATTACGGCGAGTTAATGAAAAGCCCATGGGCCATCACCGTTCCTTGGTCTCTGCACCCGATGCTCAGGCGACGGACATAAACGAACAGAGGGAGTATATACTCGCACACCCGGCTGTTCGTGTGCAGTGCTCCAAGGGGCCAACAAAATGGTTATCGCTATACGTTGTAAGCAAGGAAGTGCAGATATTCAGAAGAATTAGAACCATCATTCAGTTCAAACATCACTGGCCGAGTCTATGGTCGGTTCACACAACAAAACATGTCAGTAGACAGTAATATCTACATAGATATCATGTGATCTTTTAAGTCAAGCTGAATGACACCTTGTGAGGTGGCAGCCGACGAGGAGGGTTGGGAGGGCGGCAGCTCGGGCGGTGCCCTAGGGCTACCGCGCTGGGCAAGGGCGGCGACTGCAGGGGGTAGCGAGGCAGGGAGCAAAAAGGACAAACCCTAATTCTTTATTAAGTTTTGAGGAAGTACATACCCTTATATTTATAGTCCCTAGTGAACTTGCAAGCCCAGCAAACTAAAAGAGAATTCCTTATAGATCTAGATTCTCTTTTCCTAATCTATTCCAACTCCCTAATTTATTCTTGTATTTTCCTGATCCTAATCTGAATCCGATTCCGATTCTACCGGTGGAGGGGAGGTAGGCGGCGGCGGCCCCTACACCGCGCCCCTCCTGCTGGCGCGCACGCCCCGCAGGGCGTGCCTGAAGCGGGCCGCCCCTGCTATGGCGGCTTGCTGAGCCAGGCTGGGGCCTATCAGGCAGAGATTTGAGCCTCTCATTAGGCGTATGACACACCTCTTACTCAGTTACTCTGCCAATCATCCAAATGAGCATGTACCATGAGCTCACGACTCAAAAAGACCAAATCAACCAAGAAACATTGCACCACAAGCTTAGAAACATCAAACATTTGGACGAAAGACAAGTGTGATCCATTTTGCCGGAAATGCTGACAGAATTCAGTGCCAATCATCTAGACGTCTGGAAAGAAAAATTCAGTGCCGGAGCTAAACTTGTTTAATTTTGACGTTCTTACAGCCCTTCAGAGGCTTAAACTCGTTTCTACGTGAGCCAGTATGGTTCAAAATTCAGTGCAATTAAACCTTGTCCTAAGACTCCGGTGAATTGCAAGGCAAAACCCAAAAACCAACGATGAGGATGGATAGGAGCTAGTTGATCAGACACGGTGATCGAAACTAAACTCCCTGTGGACGCCGCACTTGCAGGTCACGCACACCACCAGCTCGGCGCTGGAGCAAACCACGCTGGACACTTCCACTTCTTGCTCCTGTACAGATCCAGGTTTCATTAAGGAAGTGCTGACAGAATACCAAAATGCATGCAGTCCAAACAAGCTAAGCAACCCATTCAGTTCCCTGCATGTGCAGAAGATTTTAAATTGGAAATTCGTTTCAAGAATCGTGCCATTGGAATGTCATGGAAGATATTTGTCACAGACTATTAGCACTGAATTCACATAAGAAAGGAGACCATAAGCTTCAGATAATTTGGCATAGAATTATTAGCGCTGAATTCACATAAAGACCATAAGGCCAGATACAATGCAGACGCTTAAGAAGGCGCTAAACAGACATTCTAGCAATTTTTGCCACCGTATATGTCTCGGCAGGCACTTATGCTAGGCATCGCTGCTCATGCAAGCAGCCGGCGCTAGGGAATTTTGTAGTTCAAAAAGTTATGGTTTCAAGGATTGATAAATAGATTAGCATTTAAGATTAGCGTTTTCCATTATAGATTAAGGCTCTTAACTCTTATATAATTGTTTGATTATTCTCTTATATAATTGTTTGATTCTTCTAAGCTTCAGATCATTTGGCACAAAATTATTAGCATTAGATTCACATAAAGGAGACCATAAACTTCAGATAATTTTGGCATAGGATTATTAGCACTGAATTCACATAAAGGAGACCATAAGCTTCAGATAATTTGGCACAAGATTATAAGCACTGAATTCACACAAAGCAGATCAGCTTCACAAAGGAGATCAGCTTCACAGAGCATCTATCCACTCAACCGATGGGTAAGCAGGAAATTGTCATTTTTATTAAGTGTACAGACATATTTACACAAGCAAAGCATCCAAGTTAAGTTCTATCCTTGAATGCAAAGAATGCAAACAAAACGAAGACATCCCCGAACAGTAAGGAAGGCTGTACCGGCTTTGTCGGCTTTTCTGGCGAAGAAGCCCTCGCCTCCGGCAACGTGCAGCGTGACCCGGCTGGCGAGCGGGATGCCTCGCTGGAGGCTTTCTTGGCTTCCTGCCGCGATCAAATCATCAACGCATTAGACATAAAGGTGAGCACAAGAAAACAACGGCAGCAAGAAGAGAAGTCAAGAAGTGCAAGCACGGCGTACCTGCTTGACCGCCTTTCCCGGCGATGCGAAGAACGCACAGCACGGCTCGGACATGATAGACGAGCGGGAGGCGTCGGGGTTGACGGTGGAGTTCGTCTTGGCGAGCTTCTGCGGCGACGGGGTGAGCTGTTGCGTTGGCGGCGTAACTTCCTCCCAGTGTCGCGGACTCATGCGGCAAGGGGTCGTCTCGATGCGAAGGTTGGGCCGCGGCCGCTTCCTGCTCCCGCCCCGCGGCGGAGGCAGCGACCGCGACGCCGAGAAGACGAACGACGGCGTTCCGAGGCCCACGGAGGGGAGCGTCGTCTCCTTGGCCGCCACGGAAGATGGAGAGCCTAGTTTCGCGCACGCCGACCCCGGCGAAGGGAAGAATTCGAACCCGACGCTTCCGGTGGCGCCCGCGCGCGCCGTCTTCGCGGAGTTGAGGGACGCGGCTGCACCGCTGCCGGTGGGCATCAAGGACGCCTCGCAGCCGCTGGCAGTGGAGTCCATGGGCGTCAACGGCTGCTTCGGCGAGGCCAAGAACGTGAGGCTGCTGGTGTTGGAGGCCCTGGAGGTGGGCGTCAGCGGCCCCTCCGGCAAAGCCGCGAACACGAAGCCGCCCCTGGAGGTGGGACCCGTGGGCGTGTTGGGCCGTTCCGGCGCAGCCAAGAACGCGAACATGTTCCTCGCGCTGCTGGCCGAGGAGCCCCCCGGCGTCCCCGTCACGTTCTCGGCGAACGCGAACATGTTCCCCGCGGTGATCGGGTGGCGCGGGCGGAGTCCGGGCTCGAACGAGAACTCCGCGGCGCGCGACGCCTTCGGTGTGGTGGGCGTGGGTGGGGGCGTCGGCGGAGGCGACGGTGTGTTCGGCGCCGGGTCGAAGGGTGGGAGCTCGAGCAGCATCCTCTTGCGAACGGAGGAGGCCGGGAGGAGGCAGCGGCGCTTGCGCCTCGCGTCGGCGGCGCAGGGCGCGGAGAAGGCGACACTGTAGTGCGCGGGGTCGATGCGGAGCTCGGCGAGGTGCCGCGGCGCGGACGGTGGAGTGAAGAAGAAGAAGGGCTCCGGTGCCATGGCCATGGTGATGTGGGTTCTTGCGATTCTTCGATGGTCACCGGCCACTCGGGGGCGCTCGGGGATGGGCGAACTGGCGGAGAGGGGACAGGGGAAGGAGGCGGTTTGCTGGTTCCCTTTCGTTGTTCGTTTACTCGGGTGTTGGGAACAAGGGCTAGATTTGCCCTGGGTAGCAAACCCACAACAAGAATTTAATTGACGGATTGCATCCCCGGCAGCCGTTCCCCTGCCCCGTTCCTGCCATGTCACCATTTAGAAGCAAGACCAAGGGTGTGTTTAGTTGCAAAAAAATTTCAAGTAGCACTTGATAAACTTTGTGCAAACATGGACTAACTAGGCTCAAAAGATTTGTCTCGACATGTACATACTAAAAGTACAGTGAGTTATTTTTTTTAGCTACATTTAATGTTTCATTAATACTCCCTCCGTCTAACAAAACATGCAATTCTCGCTTATCGAGGAGTCAAACATTTTAAACTTTGACCGAAATTATATAAAAAAGGTACTAACATTCTTTATATAAAAAATATACCATTAGATTAGTAATAGAATATATTTTCATAATAATTTTATTTAGTGACATAAATACTAATACTTTTTATTATAATCTTAGTCAAACTTGAATCAATTTGACTGGCACGAATCCCATAATTGCATGTTTTCATGGACGGAGGGAGTAGGTCCAAATATTGATGTGATGGAGAGAGGGTGAAAAGTGGTGGAATCTAAATAGGCCCAAGTACCCAGGACGATATCGAAGGATCTTTCGGTGATCACGGAGTTTGATGAATCGAAGTCGGTGGATGAAGTTGAATTCTTCAATATTCCCATGTGGATTAGGGTGGAACGACTCCCAATGGGAATGATGAACCGATCGGCGGCACGAATGATTGGAGATGACTGTAAAAACTAGGAATGTAATGACGCGAATGAATCACTGTATTTCCATTGATCATTGTGTTTACATATATATATATATATACATGTGGGTAGTAGCAACTGCTACCACCGATAGAGATCGAGAGAGCGGGAGCGGTTCCACTCCGTGAGAGTACGAGCGGTTCTTCTCAGATGAAATCAACCGACTCATAACACTCCCCCTTTGATCGAATCCATCCTTGAGATCAATGAATAGTATTAATCCTCCAAAAAGTCCTGTAGGATAAAAACGAGGAGAAATACTTTGATAGATATGCTGTTAAAAACTCCTTTAAAAACCCAGTGGGAAAAATAAGGAGAAAGTTGATTCAGCATATATGATTATTGCCTCATTGTAAACTCATATGAGAAAACCTTTATAGGAGAAAACTCATAGATAGTTTAGAGGACAATATATATGTCATTGGTATCTCCTTAAAAACCCCTGTGGGGAAAAATAGAATATACGACATATATGTTGATTATTGTCTCATTGTAAACCTATACGGGAAACCTTGGAAGGAAAAAAACCCGTAACCAAGTTTAGAGAACAATAAATATGATCTGATGATCATAATTAGAATTATATGTCTTTGATATCCTCGCAAAAACCTCTGTGGAGGAAAATAGAAGATATGACATAGGTTATGTCTTAGATATCCCATACAAAAACCCCGGTGGGGAAAATAAGAGATATGACATATGATTTGTATTGATATTGCCTCATTAAAAACCTTCTATGAGAAACCTGTGTGAGGAAAAACTCATAGAGGAAAAGAGTACAATATGATGTTTTGAACAAGTTCTAGTTTCAAGAGGAGTCTCCCCCTGAACCTTGCAATTCTCAAAGTCATCGCATACCAAACTCAACAACACATCGTGAAATGTGAAAATTGGTAGGGACTTTGTGAATAAATCTTGTGGATCACATGATTCAGTTTACAAGGTGTTTATCTCCTCACTTTCGTGAGAATAAAACATTACTAGAAGGCAATATAGTGATATTGCTCTTATGTAACTTGTTGACATCCAAGCAACACAAGTTGCATTATCTTTGAAGATAATGGCTGGTGATTCGATAGAATCAAAGTGATCATTCAATGAAGTTATACATGTTCATGTAATACTTCAGAACGAGGAGTGGAAGTAGTCACTAGAGTCGAGTTTAATGGTCTCTATGAGAACTTTACCACTAACATCAGCATATGATCTGGCATTATAGGGATTAAATAGCCAGTACTTTCATACTCCAAATGATCATATCTTAATTTACATAATGATAAATCAAGATGCTTTGTGCCATATAGATATCTGTGGATATCCTCATTAACTCCCACCTTTCGGTGTATAGAAGTTGCGCTATTTCGAGCTATAGCAAGTATCTGCAAATGCAATATCAGGCCTGTTGCGATATGCAAAATACATAAGCGCTTTGATGGCACTAAGGTTATCATCCCGGGGTCAGAATGGATATTGATCCATATTTAGGGATTGAATGATCATCAGTGTTGGTAGTATGATTGTCCAATATTATTTGGATATTGGTATACAATATCAATTGAATATTGGAAGACTGATGTTTACTTAAGATATAGACTTAAGCATAATTTGGTATTAACCAAATTTCTCATCTCAAATTCCGTCTTGTACAATGACTTCCTGTTTTGATATGTTCATATGAGATGTATAAAATCCAATTGGGATTTCATTATGAACACACAGGTGTAATCATCTTAATGGGAGATATCCTTCTGTGGAAGGAACTCACCTAGTCAGTTGTACCACAACAACTTAACTATTTCAAGTCATGAAGTGACTTGATTTATACACAATGTATGTTGCGATTTATGTTTTGATTCAGAATATAAAGTCCATTGGGACTTATAATCCAAATCTATCCAAATCAATTTTGATCTGCCAATTATCGGTATAGGAACTTAATTTCCACACATACCAATGGGTATGTTATGCTAGGTCTCTGCGTGAAACCATGTGCTACAAGCTCTCACTATTTCACCACCTTATGGATTTGGAAAATCCATAATGCTTCCATAGGGAATGCATTGTGAGGAGAAATCATTAAGAATGTAATGACTTCTCACCTTTGAGTGAAAGCATATCTCCTTAATTGCCACATGTGATTGACCCAATATGAGTGTGTGAACACTCTGCCTAGGACTTGTGGTCTGGATCCAGATAAGGTATTTGGCAACTTTGAGGAGTATATCGACAAGTTGTAGTCTTTTGAATGATTGATTCAATGGAACCAATTTAAGCATGTGGAAATGTTTACCCTTTGAACTCTATGTCATTTCCCATAATAACAGAGTTAGGGTGTTCCAATGACCCAGCGCCTAAAGTTGTGCACAAGTTGTGCTGGGCTTTTGGATGTGTAACATCCATAGGCTTTGGATAGTAAATATCCATAATGTGTCTATCAACTTGATGTTGATGTGCATTGTACTGTCTTGGAGAATGCTCTCCCCCTAATCCGAGAATGCTTGCAAGAAGCTATATTCCCATGTGGCCATACTACTTCCCCTTTTATCAAGATTCGGGGAGTTGAGTGGTTTTGTTAGGTACCTCCACTCTTTTTGGCACACTGAACGGGAATCGGATTGGGTGACAACATTATGACAAGTAAATGCATTTGGCAGACTATTTGCAATGTGTTGCAAATATAAGATATTCTGAACTGCTAGTTCAGATTCTTTGGTACGTGGATATGAGGATCGAACATCAGTAATGATATTCTCTTTTTGATTCCTGGCATTCCATGTGTGGTAACTGTCTCCCCCTAATGCCTGGAATCTTCCTCAAAGATATACTCAGCATACAGGCATTAAATGAATCCCTATTTAGAGATCTGAGGTATTATTGAATGACGGATAATAGTACCTTATGGTGATCTCTAAAATGCCCATAGATGTACGCTGCGGTGGTGATATTGGTACGTGCAAAACGTTACCGATTCGCAGATGGGAAATATCTTGACTACTAGGTCAAATTGCCACGTACGAACTGCAACGGAGGGAGCCGTATGTTTGCAGTGTTATGAATTTGGATTGACTATGCGTTGTGTAAATCCGCATGTCACCAACTAGATGTTGGTAAATTACAATTCTATTTTGGGTCATCAAACAACAAACTTAATTCTTTCACTGAGAGCATTAGTTTGGCCATTATGTATGAGCATAAGATACTTAATGATGTAGTCCTAAGAACCAAACAATTCCATTTACATGGATTTGATCCCGCGTCCAGGATCGTTTGCTCTAAATTGAAGAATTTGAGCAATGAGTTTGGTAAATTTATGGTACCTTATGAGTAAGGCGCACACTTAGGACAACATTATAGATGCATAGATATGCATTACATAGTATCTTTATGGTCCACATAAAATGGCAAACAGAATCACATATATGATCTTGAATTTCTCGAAGAAATTGCGTGACTCATATTGATTTTGTGACCAATAGAACTGATAATAATTTTCTCATCATTCTAAATGTAGAATGATCCAGGATAAATATGCCCAGTCTTGATGTAATCAAGAGAGAAAATTATTTTGTACGCAACAAGTAATATGAGATTGATGTATGTATAATACACCCCAGTTGATGTGGAAGGAATATACACAATTATAGTTTTCCATATATGTTGCATCTAAGGCGAGTGAAGAATTTCATCATCGCTCATTAGTAGTGGACGTCCGTTTGGAAACCATGCAACTTAATACATGAAAAATATCATATGGTATTTATAGAATCAGGATACATAGATGCATCCACGATTAATTTGAATACCCATGGCGAGATTGTAATCTCTCATAATTGTGTTAGCGGTACGATAGTCCACTAAACAAAATTCCTTGCACCTGGTTGAATCCCATATGATTCTATATAGAGTTTGGCAATATTCAGGTATGAATTTGCACTCATATAGAATATATATACCATGTATAAGATACATGATATTTGAGGAAATGGACAACATACTACATGTGGTAGTATGACATTAGGCTAATAATATATCCAATGAAAATATGGAGGTATTTTGCAAGCGTTTGCTTGTTGAAATGAACTCCAAATTGTTCCAAAGAACTCGCTTGCCTCTAATGAGTTGGAGGTATAGTCGAGCCAAGTATTTGATTTGGCGTTTCTATGTACATGGACTGTATAATCACATTTTTGTGAAAAATGTGAGACTTGTCACACAAGATCACTTTTCTAAATGAAAAATGATATTGCGTTCATGAGAATCCATTATGTTGCATTGCCATGGATCAACGATCTTTGATAAATGAATGATTGAGCAATCATTTATAATTTGGCAATGTTACATCCTTAGTTGAAATCTCAATGAGAGATTTGTAAAAGGTAGATGGATCTCACTCATTGAACATTCAGATTTGAAAAAAAAATCTAAGTGCATGAGTTGCATATAAAATGCATCAACGCAAAGTGTGTCAATATCCAGAATAGATTGAGCATTTGGTTGGGTTTGAGCAGACATAGCTGTGATGCCATATGCCCCAATGATATCGTTGATATCTTAATGCTCATGGTATGAAAATAAATTTCATCCAATGCGAGGTTGAAAAAAAATTTCGAACTGGAAATATTAGCCATGTCCAACATGAGTTGACCATGTATCAATTTACTTGATAGTAAACTGTATAGCAATAAAGGCAAAATTTTGGGTTCAAGGTGATACTTGATTATAGACTGACCATTCTATAAAGAACAGGCGACAAGATCGCTGCTAATGTTTTGGATTCTATTCCTGTGGGAATAGATGATGTAAAATCTTTGCCAAAACATAGACTCTGTATGTGATAGAAAGGAGTCACCCAAAATAATGCACTATAAATTGCTATTTATTTAAGTAAATTATTACTTAAATAACTTCAGATTCAAGATGTGTCTTGAATTGGCATATGCAAATATTGTGAATTCAAGATGAATCCTGAATCACTTGTAGTGTTTACCTCACATTGGTTAGGTGATAGAGAATCACTACTAACATCATTGCGTACAATAATCATTGCCAAGAAATAGTCTCAAATCATTATGTATTAGCATGTTGGCACATTAAAGGTGCAAACCAAATTGGTGACCTTGTAGTAGGGGAGCATAGTCTGCAAATATGTCTATATGCAGTAGATGTCATCCCACTACTTGTGCATTGCTAATAATAATATAGGTTGATCACACTTTGAAGGTAGTCAAATGTTATGAACATGACATAGACCTTATTGGGTGATTCAACTCAAAGGTAGTCACCGTGTTCATATAAACACGGTGTAGACCGCAGATGGTGAGACCATTGCTTAAAAGTAAACACCATTAACGGTGTAAACCTTATGCGATTCATATTTAGATTAGATACACACATGCAGATAATCACTATGTGATGACATAGTGTAGATCCTGCAGTAGTATTGAGATACTAGCTTGTGCATAGTCAATCTAAGAGATGAATTTTGGCAATCACTTGTAGGTGTAGACCTCTTTGTAGTTCATATTCAAAGTTGGGTACGTGCACGAAGGATGAAAAATCCCATGGTAGTACTGCGGTACACCTTGTGCATGACCAGTTTTTGAAAAATGAACAAAAGTTGTCACCGTGAATGTGAAAGTCATTTGTTCTAAAATACGATATTGGTACACAAGTTAAGGATTCACTATGTGTAGCACAGTGTAGATCTCATACCAGTACTATGGTACTACCTTGTATATTACCAATATGCAAATTTAGAATATTATACATAAATAATGAGGTAATCACATAAGTATTTGCATGAATATAAGTGGAAGCTATTGTGCCTACATAAGTAGGGCCAAGATTTGTTAAAAATCTTTGGCAAAGTTGAACAAGCAAATGCAAAATGCAAATAATCAAGGTAAACTTGAATAAGAGGGATATTCTCATGTTGAATAACATTGTTAATCACCTGATGGTGTTAACTTTGGACTCATTTTTCAACATTAGGTACGCACATTGAGGATAAAATCCCACATTGTATATGGCCAATGTGAAAAAGAACCATGGTAATCACTCAAGTGTCCCTTGTATAATTTATTTATCAAATTGGGTACGCACGTTGAGGATAAAAATCCCGCAGTAGTACTATGGTACTACCTTGTGTATGACCAATTTGAAAATAAATAAAGGTAGGCACTCCAAAGTGTAGACCAAATGATTTAAAAATTTGAGTTATTCCAACTTGAGAGAAAGTCAACCTTAAAGCATTTGCAGCATTTGCAGAGGGTACATATTATGATGCAATATTTTTGAAGACCGGTGGCCTAAAAAAATATTATTTACATAGCATCATAAAGTATTATTTACATGAGGTAAATAATAGTACACCGTGGATATGTTAAAATTTGAGGATTAAAACATAAATCTGGAATACATTAATAATCCATTTGGACTATTAAAATTCACAGTAAATGAGGGGGATTTTGTGCAAAAGTGCACAACCTTATCCTCATCCTCCACCGACGGTTCCTCGCGCGGGGAGAGAAAAAAGAAATCACGGGCCTAATGGCCGTGAGAATGCCGCCGCCGCCTCAGGGCATGGGCAGGTCGCTCGCCGCCCTGCCAGACGAAGCCGGCCGCCGCCGGGGCGCAGGCGCTGGCCGAGCGCCAGGCCAAGGCGCCTGTCGTCGCCCAGTCAAGCCGGGGCCGCTCGACCGCTAGTGGCCGGCGAGCCGCGCGCCGCCCGCTGAGGCTACTGGGCGCAGCCGAACTCGGGCGTAGAGCGCCCTCCACCGGAGCATGGCCGGGCGAGCCGCTGGCCGCTTGGTGGCTGGTCACGGAGCCAAGCCGCCGGCTGCCTGGGCCGCCTCCGCCGGGGCGCTCCGGCCTCCTGGCCGCTGGCCGGGTTGGCGCGGGCGAGGAGGGCAGTCGTGGCCGGCCGTCGGCTCAAGGCCGTGGGAAGCCATCCACCGCTGCGAAGGTCCGGCCAGCCGTCCGCCAGGAGCAGGCTGGCGCGGGCACGGCAGTTCGCGAAACCGGCCGCAACGCAGGGTTACTCAAGCCATGGCAAGGCCGCAGACCATGCACGCATACAATGCGATGTCGAGAAGCGAAGTTAATCTGACGAACACAATTAACAGGTTCGTTCGTACCTTCTGCTTCAATATGATGGTGAGATTATGCAAATAGAGACCACAAGACAACCATAGCCATAGTTGTCCTCGTCGTTCTTCGTTCTTGTTCTGACGAATCCCAGGTATTTGCATCTTCTCTTTTGTAACATCTGCTTCTTCTTCGAACGATCGATGAAGAAATCTGATACTTCCCATGGAAAGCAACGACCAGAGAATGGAAACTGCTGCAGGCCCGGACGGATCTCCAGTCCATGTATGGTTCGGCTGAGAGGGCAACGACGAATACGAACAAGACAAGACGCGAATCGCTTCGAGATGCCTGACGTGCTGCGGCGGCCGGATGCCGGAGATGCGGCTGATGGCGAAATGGACGTGCGGCGGCGATGGCGCCTGGCGTGGCGTGGCGCGGGCGCTGACGAAGTGCAGAACTCAGCGGTAGAAGAGACAGCGTGCTGATAACGTGTAAAAACTAGGAATGTAATGACGCGAATGAATCACTGTATTTCCATTGATCATTGTGTTTACATATATATATATATATACATGTGGGTAGTAGCAACTGCTACCACCGATAGAGATCGAGAGAGCGGGAGCGGTTCCACTCCGTGAGAGTACGAGCGGTTCTTCTCAGATGAGATCAACCGACTCATAACAATGACATCGGTACTTTCGTTGAAGTAGATACGGATGAAAGGGACGGTGCGGAGAATCCTGTTAGATAAGTACGTGTATTTCTCATGTACTCCCTCTATACCCATATTAGTTGACGTTTAGGACAGCGACACGGTCTTCAAAATATAACTTTGACCTCTTATTTTTATAAAAATATTTATGGAAAAGTGATATATGTATACTTTTATGAAAGTATTCTTCAAGACAAATCTATTTATATAATTTTTATATTTGTAAACTTAGAAACTTAATAGTTATTGATGATTTATATTCCCAATGTTTGACTCTAATCTTTTCTAAAACGTCAACTAATATGGGTATGGAGGGAGCATATAGTATATATTTATTTATGGTATGCATTAGCATAGCTAGGGACAAGTCAGGACTCTTCTCAAGATATCTATAGGAAATATAGATATACTAGTATCATTGTGCGCGCCATTGCGCGCCCGTGCATTTTTTATGACTATATATTTAGAGAATTGAGCTATAAATAAAACTTTATAGATAGTATTAAAACAGTAAATGCATGACACTGATTTGTAAGATACATGAAATAGATTTCAATATTTTAATCAAATATGAAAAATATATTGACTGCAATGTAAGATTTCAATGAGTTTATATTACATCAACTGCCAAGTGATAAGAATTCACAAATAATGTATTCAATCTAGATTTAGAACTGTGTTTGGTAGTAAATATGTACAAAAAAGGTTCTTCTGCATAGTTGATCATGCGCAGAGCTGAGGCATATAAAGGAATAAATCCATGCACGTAAGTTAGTTGTGGGCACGCAACTTCGACACTCGGAGGAAGAAATGCAGAATGAGTTGGGATATCATCTTCCGTCTGCACAGAGAGACGGATAGAGTCATTGAGAGGTACTCCCTCCGTCCTTAAATAGATGACGTTTTCACTTCCCGAGAAACAACTACCGGCATTTCTTTTTTTATATAAATAACAAGTATCATCAATTAGTATCATAATTGGTATCATTGGAAGGATCTTTGAATCTAGTTTTTTAACAAAATTATTTAGAGATATAAATATTGCACATGTTTTCTACAAATCCAGTCAAACTTGTGGCACAAACACCGAAAACGTCATCTATTCACGGACGGAGTAGTAGCAATCAGGCATGGCGCGCTGCGGTCTGATTGGCCTACAATATTTGAGCACCAAAAATAATCAATGAAATATCTTGAGAGAAATACAATTGGAAGAGAATAAATTTGACAACACTAAATAACAATATATCTATCCTTCAGTGAGGGCCGGATAAATATTTGGGATAAATATAGCATGTACCACCACTATACTATTTTGGTAAGCTATAAGAGTTATAAACTTATATAACTATGGAAAAGATATTTCTAGAAGACTGATGAGAGTAAGGTAAAAACCATTTAGACTATGTTTGTCTTGTAAAAATTAGAATAATACCATAGTTATTCAATACCAATGAGAGCAAGAGCAGATCTGCAGCTGTGACCCATTCTGCAAACATAAACACAAACTCATAGAGGATCAGAACCATTCAAGCATTAGTTTACCAAGAACACAAAGTGAATAACTAAGATCAATCCACCGACGAGCATATCCCCATTTGGAAACCTGTCAAAAAGTGATGGCTTGATGCACTCTTCAGTGACCAACCAACCTCCCAAATTAACAACCCTCACCTTATACAGTCCATCCATTGCAGAAAAAATAGCCACCTATGGTACTATGCAAAACTTTTAGTGAGAACACCATGCAGCCTAAGACTGTCAGCTTGGTTACTAATTTGCACGATAAATCACTGAACCGTAGAATTTAAGTAAACTTTATTGACTACTGAACCGTAGAATTTAAGTAAACTTTATTGACTACTGAACCGTAGAATAAAAGTACTGCAACAGTTCAACAATAAGCAGCGCAATGTATGCAATGTGTATCTGTATTTGGCGAGTTCACGCTGAATGAATTCTATTTTACATCAATGAAGAAAAGGAAACATCAAATATTAAAATGCTCAAGGCAGCGAAAGAAAACTTGCTAGCATACATACTCGCAACTCAAAAGCATATCTGTGAACATGTAAGAGCAAGAGCTAAAATATATATCAGCTGACAAGGTTAAGTAAAAGATATAACTGTAGATTGTTAATTATGCACTTTCCTTAATACGAAAGCAGATAAAATATGTACCTCCCTTCAGCCGCGTGATGCAATGATGTTTCTTGATCATCATCTGCAGCTTGCCAATCAATCTTCAAAATAGGCACTGCCAGTCAACACCATGACTGAACCACCAGCACTCACACTACAAGGCATGCATACACAAGATGAAGGCAGTGAATATTTAGAAGCTGTCATGTTGCCTAACCTCATAGGACATAGCAGGTGATAGGATCATATAAATTAGCCCATGTACTCCTAATATTTTGTAAAACTTGCAGTGACCAATATAGACAATAAATTTCAGATAATAGTTTCAAGTGTTTATTATGGTCCGCATCTGTCCAGCGAAAAGCATGAAGATGAGATGATAAAAACGCTTTACCTTTTTGAAATGCAAAAGCGGTAGCCAACCTTTGTACAACCACAGGAGCATGACACTCATGTTACTGACTTACTGCTAGCTGGAAGGCAAGCCTGTGTCCTAGCATTCTTAAAAATTTGTGTCAATGTGCACCCAGATGAAGGTAAGAAAGGAGGCAAATTAAACAGTTGCCCCAAAACCCTGATCCACCTCCAGTTTAGTACCCCAGAATGAACTCCTACATGATTTGAGGGTCATCATTTCATAAACAATTGGAAATATAACTATCCTCACACCTTGGAAGTAATAAAATGGCAAGGCTGAACATTTAGAGGTTGTCGTGTTGGCTAAATCTTATAGCGCATAGCAGGTGATAAGATCATAAAAATTAGCCCATGTACTGCTAATGGTTTATAGAATTTGCAGCGGCCAACATAGATAGTAAATCCTAGCTAATAGTTTGCAATGTTTATCATGGTCAACATTTGCCAGTGAAAAGCATGGAGAGGAGATATGACAAAAACACTTCAACTTATTGAAATGCAAAAGGGGTAGCCAACCCTTGTTCAACCAGAATAGCATGACATCCACGTTACTGGTAGCTGAGAGGCACGCTTCTATCACGACTTTCTTGTAAAATTAGTCTCCATGTGGACCCAAATGAAGGCAAGAAAGGAAGCAAATTAAACACCTGATTCAAATCCCTGATCAACCTCCAATTGACTATCTCAGAACAAACTGACACATGATTTGAGGGTCACCATTTTTAGAAACAATAGAAAACATAACTATCCTAACAACCTGAAAGTAAGAAAAACAGGCAGGTTGTTGTAAGGGTACGTCAATTACAATTTAGAAGAATATAGTGAATAAGAGTAGCCTCAGAATTGAACAAAATGACATCATCTGATCTTTCATAGGTAGGCACATCATCATGCACTGAAAAATAAAATCATATGTAGCAATTCATGTTGTCGGCACAGACATATAACAATGGGTGTAAAGAGGATTGGAGTATAGTGCGAGCACATGGAACTGCCCAAAAAAGTAGCCCAAGGAAGCGACATGGAAAGATCAATAAACAAGTACTGACCATCAGTCTATATTTCCAAGTGAAATGGAGTTCATTTTCATCAGAAGCTATATAGCAAAAACACATTTTCATCACATTCACGAAGCATGAGGGGGAAACAGTATGTAGCCATGGATGGAGTACTCAGATCAGTAAAAAAAAGGTCGTGGGCCTTTGAAGATCATCAATCTATATTTCCATGTAAAACATAGTTCATTTTCACCACAAGCTATATAGCAAAAACATATTTCCATCACCTGCATCAAGCATCAGGGAAAAATAGTATTTGGTCATGGAGGCATGGATGGAGCAACCAAATCAGTAAAAAAATTATAAGCATCAGTGAAAAAAACTTTTTTGGTCATGGAGGCATGGACAGAGCACTCAAATCAGTAAAAAAATTATGCACGAATAGAATTCATGTGCTAAATACATCCATCAGATAGCAATATAGAGTTGCATCACAGGCTAATGTATCTATGGCATCTTAGCTGACAAGACGAACCAGAGAAAGCATTGCAAAAAAGAGGCACATGGCCAAACAAAGATGAAACTCGGAGGTGAGAGAGAGGGAGAGAGAGATAGAGCGGGCCTTGATAGTAGGCAGTGGTAAGGGCAGGTCCTCTACAGGGGAGGTAGCCAAGGTTGCAACGACACCAATCAGTTTGTGCAAAGGGATAGAGAGAGGATGTGGGGGAGGAGCGACGGGACAAAGAAGGGCAAAATGGTGACCTGCCGCCAGATCCGGCCGCTGAGCAAACCCTTTGCTGCCGATGGAGAAGAGGAGGCCACGTGCAGCCGGCAGGGCCAACCATCGAGGAGGGCACACGACGAGCAGGGGTGGGTCACTGAGGAGGAGACGGTCGGTGTTGCCTCGGCCGCGCCGCCGGGGGCTGCTCGCGACCCAAGCGGGAATCACCTGTGCTAGGTGCGGCCGCACCGGCGGGGGGTGCTCGTGCTGATGCTTCCAGGCCAGGCACGTGCAACATCATAGGGTCCTCACGCTGGCATGCCTGGCCGGTGGCGACGCTCGTGCCGCCACGCTCAAAGTCATCCGTCGCACTGCCATGTTGGTAGAGATGGAGAGAGAAAAGGGGACGTGGGTGTGGGGCGGCGTCGGAGGCCTCTGCCATGGGGACGCTCCACTATGCCACCATTGCGATGGCTTCGTGGTCGGTGCTTTGCACAGATCCGACAGGAGGACGGATGGATCCGACCATGGAGGCACCAGATCTGACGGGAGGCTGGATAGATCTGGTCATGGAGCCACCGCATCCGCACGAGGGAAGGGAAGGAGAGCAAAAGAGAGAGAGAGCACCTGCGCCGGCGGCCACCAACAGTGTCGCTGTCGCTGTCACTGCGCCCTGGCCGGCCACCACCGCCGGGAAGCAACGACAGCGAGGAAGAGGCAACTACGGTTGGGTGGGGCGTCTGCGTACCTTCGGGAGAAGACAACGAAGGTGGGATGCCGCGGCGGCGGGCACCAGCGTGGTCCAGCTGTGGCACTCTATAGGTGGCGACGACCACTGGCGGAGCGGATGAGCGAATCCTCGTTCCGAGGATGCCGCTGTTCCGTGCGTCGGGAGAGAGATGCGAGAGAGAGAGGATGGGGATGGAAGAAGCGTCTGGAAGATGAAGTTGAAGCTGAACCCGTATATATTTGTTTCCCCGGATCCAGACGAGAAGCCGGAGAAGGAGTGGATGAGCGAGAGAAAATGAGGAGAAGCAGAAGAAGCCACTCTCGGCTGAATCCGCTTCGAGATATCCAGGCCATTGGACGCCGGATCGAATGGTCAGAAATATTTCGGGTGACGTGGACGGTGGTTCTGCTGGAGGAGCAGGTCAGCCTTGTTTGGTGAAATTTGTTAATTCCTTGGCTTGTACTTCAAGCTGCTGTAATTGTTTCCTGTAATCCTACGCCTGTTGGCTACTATATAACATGGACCCGTGGTGAGCTGAGTTTGGCATCCACGTTTACACAACTTTACATGGTAATCGGAGCCATCTTCTTCCGTACACATCCATCTCATGGCGTCGTCTTTCTCCGCTCCAGCGTCCCTTGGTCCTGTCCTCTCTGAGAAGCTGACCAGGGAAAACTTTCTCCTCTGGAAAGCACAAGTCCTTCCGGTGATTAGAGGGGCACGGCTGGGCGGATTCCTAGATGGGACTGTTGAAGCGCCAGAAAAGACAATCACGTCTGTTGCCGATGATAAGTCCAAGAGCATCCTCGTCAATCCAGCGTATGAGCAATGGGTGGCACAGGATCAGCAGCTGCTCGGCTTCCTCGTCAATTCCATGACAAAGGAAGTACTGGCACAAGTTGCCACACTGCCCACGACGACATCAGTTTGGGCGGCTCTGGAAGGCATGTTCGCGGCCACGTCTCGTGCACGTGTCACCAACATAAGGATGCAGCTATCCAACACTAAGAAGGGCAACATGTGCACTCTAGTTTATTTTGCTAAGATGAAGGCCTATAGTGATGAGCTTGACGCTGCAGGAAGGCCAGTCCAAGATGAGGAGATGATCTCCTTTATACTGTCCGGGCTTGATCTTGACTACAACCCTCCCGTCAGCTCGGTTTTGGGGCGAGTGGAGCCAGTCAATCTGAGTGATCTATATGCACAGATGATGGCATACGACATGCGCCTCGACATGCTTCAAGATAACTACCAGTCCTCTGCAAATTCTGCATCACGAGGCCGTGGTGGTTTCAACCGTGGCCGTGGTTTTGGAAATCGTGGTCGTAGTCAAGGTGGCCACCGCCAATCTGGAGGTCGCGGTCAGGGAGGCGGCTCCAAGCAACAAGGGTCGTCGTCCACATCAAACAAGCTGGTGTGCCAAATTTGTGAGAAGACTGGGCACATGGCAGTGGACTGCTGGCATCAGTTCGAGGAGGACTATCAGCCAAGCAGCAAGAAGGGAAGTTACGCATCGGCAGCCTATGGCATTGACACCAATTGGTATGCTGATAGTGGAGCCACCGATCATATCACTAGCGAGCTGGAGAAGATAACAGTCCGTGACAAGTACAAGGGACACGATCAAGTCCACAATGCTGGTGGATCGGGTATGGCAATTAGTAATGTTGGTCATACAATTTTACATACCCCAAATTGCAATTTTCATCTTAAAAATATCCTTCATGTTCCTAGCGCACACAAAAGCCTTATGTCTGTTCATAAGCTAGCCACTGATAATAAAGCCTTCCTTGAATTTCATCCAAATTTCTTTCTTATCAAGGATCAGGCAACGAGGAGAATTCTCCATCGAGGCAGAAGTAGAGGAGGCCTTTATCCCCTTGAGTGTGCTACCAGGTCATGTGAAGCAAGTTCGTCCAAGCAAGTCTATGGAGTCAATAAACCGTCTACCTCAAGATGGCATAGTCGCTTAGGTCATCCAGCTTATCCCATTGTTAAGCATGTCGTGAGTCATAATAATCTTCCTTGTGATAGTGATTGGAGTCATAAGTCCGTGTGTGATCCTTGTCAAAGAGCAAAAAGTCATCAATTACCTCATTCTAGATCATATAGCGTGTCTACAGAACCCCTTCAGCTTGTCTTTTCTGATGTTTGGGGTCCAGCCCCTACATCTGTTGGTAGACACTCTTATTATGTAAGCTTCATAGATGATTTTAGCAAATACACTTGGATCTATCTTTTGAGAAATCGCTCTGAAGTCTATAATGTGTTTCACAATTTCCAAAATCTTGTCGAAAGGAAATTCAATAGGAAGATTATTACTATGCAAACAGATTGGGGAGGAGAATATGAGAAATTAAATTCCTTCTTTCAAAAGATAGGTGTAGCTCATCATGTGTCTTGCCCTCATGCCCATCAACAAAATGGATCTGCAGAAAGAAAACATAGACATATCGTTGAAGTTGGCCTAGCCCTCCTTGCTAATGCTTCAATGCCATTAAAGTTTTGGGATGAAGCGTTTCTTACAGCCACATATCTCATTAATCTTCTCCCTAGCAATGTAATCAATTTTGACACTCCCGTCGAGCGCCTCCTTGGTGAAAAACCCAACTACTCTATGCTTTGGGTTTTTGGGTGTGCATGTTGGCCTAATCTTCGTCCATATAATGCTAGAAAACTTAACTATCGATCTATGCGATGTGTTTTTCTTGGATATAGTTCCATGCATAAAGGCTTCAAGTGCTTAGATGTAGCAACTGGAAGAGTCTATATATCTCCCGAGATGTTGTGTTTGATGAACAAATTTTTCCCTTTGCGGATTTACATGAAAATGCTGGGGCTAGACTTAGCAAAGAAATTTTGTTACTTCCCAATCATCTTCTCGACAATGCAAAGGGGGTGTAACTTGTATTGATTCAACTACTAATGCCATTAACCCTGTTTCTAGTGCTGGTTTGAATTCTACTAGTCTGCAGGACCATGCACAAGAAAACTCGGGGACTTCCGGTGCTATTGGTAACACAGACCAGCAGCATTCATCAGTGCTGCTAGAAGAAGAGGAGTATACTGGATCCCCGGAGAATTTGCAGCCATCGCCAAGCACTGATCCCGTTGGGGATACAGTAGTACAAGTTGTGCAGATTTCTGAGACTCCTTCTGTGATGCGAGGAAGAGAGGTCAGCAGTAGCAGCAATATCTCCTCTCAACATGATGTCACAAGAAACGAGCCTGGTCTTCCTACGGTATCATCACCACCAACACAACAACACCCTAGAACGCGACTACAAAATGGCATAGTCTGTCCCAAGCAATATACAGATGGTACAGTACGTTATGGGCTCTATTCATCTACTGGTGAACCTACAAATTTGCAGGAAGCTCTGGGTGATTCAAGATGGAAGAAGGCTATGCAAGATGAATATTCGGCACTCTTATAGAACAAGACATGGAGATTAGTTATGGCTATGCAAGGTAAAAATTTGATTGACTCAAAGTGGGTTTTCAAGGTAAAAAGAAAATCAGATGGAACAATTGATCGTTATAAAGCTCGTTTGGTTGCAAAAGGGTTCAAAAAACGCTATGGCTTAGACTATGAAGATACTTTCAGTCCCGTAGTGAAAATTGCTATGGTTCGCTTGGTTCTCTCTATTGCTATATCCAAGGGATGGTGTTTGCGGCAGTTGGATGTGCAAAATGTGTTGTTACATGGTGTTCTGGAAGAAGAGGTATACATGAAGCAACCACCAGGTTTTGAGAATCCTGATGCACCTTTTCATATATGTAAATTGGAGAAAGCAATTTATGGATTAAAACAAGCTCCTAGAGCCTGGTATTCTAGGCTAAGTCTTAAGTTAAAGCAGCTTGGTTTTAAGCCGTCAAAGTCAGACACGTCATTATTTATTTACAACAAAGGTGGAGTGATCTTGTTTATGCTAATTTATGTGGATGATATTATAGTCACTGGATCATCTCAAGAGGCTATTACTGCTTTGTTGAAAGATCCGAAGAATGATTTTGCCCTCAAAGATCTAGGTGACCTGCACTACTTCCTTGGAATTGAGGTAAAGAAGGTGAACAATGGTATTATTTTATCACAAAAAAGTACGCTTCAGATATTCTAATTAGAATGGGCATGAAGACGTGCAAGACATCACCGACTCCTTTATCCAGCTCTGAAAAATTGTCTATACATGATGGTGTACCTTTGGGGCCAGATGATAGTACTCGGTATAGAAGTATGTGGGAGCACTTCAGTATCTTACGCTTACAAGACCTGATATAGCTTATTCAGTCAACAAAGTTTGTCAGTTCCTTCATGCACCCACATGTCTACATTAGACAGCTGTGAAGCGCATTATTAGGTATATTAAGCATACACTTGATCTTGGTCTTCATATAAAAAGATCGCATTCTACCTTGGTTAGTGCCTTCTCTGATGCTGATTGGGCTGGAAGCATAGATGATCGGAAATCCACTGGAGGGTTTGCTATATTTTTTGGTGCTAATCTGATTTCATGGAGCGCTAGGAAACAAGCTACTGTAGCTAGGTCTAGCACAGAAGCACAGTATAAATCTTTGGCAAATGCGACAGCAGAAGTGATGTGGGTGCAGTCATTGCTCGCCGAACTTGGCATTGATCAAAAAGAGGTCCCCTATTTATGGTGTGATAATCTTGGTGCAACGTATCTATCAGCCAATCCTGTTTTTCATGCTAGAGCAAAACATATTGAAATTGATTTTCACTTTGTGAGGGAAAGAGTTGCAAATAAATTATTGCAGGTTCGGCTTATCTCCACTCACGATCAGCTAGCTGACGGCTTCACAAAGCCATTATCCATTAGAAAGTTCGAAGCTTTCAAGAGCAATCTAAATCTGAAGCGCAAGGACAGTTTAGATTGAGGGAGGATCACTACTACAGAAATGACATTCAGTGCTGGTACATCACTGGCGGTTTTTATTCAACCGCCACTGATGTTTCTTCACTGACGGTTTGAAGATTGAAAACCAGACAATGACTGGGGGAGGCCACAAACCGCCAATGAAGATAGGTAACAGTGGCGGTTGGTGGCTCAAACCGCCAGTGAAGCTTCACTAGCGGTTCGTAGCTCAAACCGCCAGTGAAGATAGATAACAGTGGCGGTTCGTAACTCCAACCGCCAGTGATAGTTTGGTATCACTGGCGGTTTGGTTTTAAACCGCCAGTGATGAATCGTGTATAAAAGGTCAATCTCTCCCCCCTGCTCTCTCCCAGCTCGAGCTCCACAAGCAGATGAGCGGTTTTCCCCCACCCTCACTCCATTGTTGCGGCTATTTTTCACTAAAATGCTCAATGTGGATCTAGTTTTTTCAAGCATGGGCATGATCTTCTTGCTTTAAGGTTAGTAATAAAAAGCCTCAACTCCTTCGATTTTATAGCTTTAGAGTGTTTTGCATGGCTACATGGTCATTGTAATTGTTTCTCCATTTTAGAGAGCACTTTTCAATTGGATTTTGAGGAAGGCATCCAAGTTGTGGTGAATCCATCTTGCAAAAGGTTGGTATTTATGAGTCCATCATATTTACTAGCTAATTGCATGGTTGTTTGGATGATTGCTACTATGTTAGAGCAGTAGAGCTTGTTAGCCTGCAACTCATTTTTTTATATGTCAGAGATTTGGTTAGATTGTAAAAAAAACTACTAACCCATAATAGTATGTGTTTGCTGCCGTTTCACTGCGTAATAACAATTTTATCATCGGTCATTCAGTACAAGCATCGTCGATTCGTCATATGTGATGATGGGCAAACTATTTCTTTGACGCTGGTTTTATAAAGTTTATTATTGATTAATAAGGACTTTGTGCTTGCAGGCATCATTTTGTACTCGTAGATGTCATATTTGGAGAAGATCGCATAGAGGTGTGGGACTCGAAGAAGAAGCCACTTTCGCAGATTGATCCCCTAGTCAGGTTGCTGAATGAGTAAGTGATCCCATTATCATTAGATTATTGAATTAATATAACACATTTTAGGCCTTTTACACCCTATAAATTGACGTAGTATCAAGGCGGAGTTGGACGGGCACAAAAACTGACTTTTCATGGTTCATCGTTCGGAGCTGAAGTCCCTAGACCAGCCGGCGGGGAACAATCATTGTGGCTTCTACGTAATGTGGGCAATGTACGTCATGCTGGGCTCCAACACTTCCATTGGAGATGATATGGTATGTATACTTCACACTAGATAAAAGAATCAACTATTTTTTCCTTAATTGATGCAATTTAATATCTTACTTACAACGCAGAAAGTTAGGCCACAATAAGTTGTTATACTTCGAGATTAAAGGACTGAGTGGGGACCTAGCAAAATTCTTATGTGAAGAGGTATTGAGCAAGAAATGATCATTCTCAGTCGCTAAGACCAAAAAGTTCAAGGCTCAATATGGTCGAGAGCAGATGGATAGGCTACTGTAATTCTCGTCTTTAAGTTCTAGACTTTCAATGTAACATTTATGATATTTGTTTTAATAAGATTCTATAAGGATTGTAATACTTTAATTAGAACGATTTCGATGTAATTGTAATCTCGATGCATTTAGGGTTTCATATCTATGATATTGTATCTAGCAATGTGCCAAATAAAAAACAAACAAAAATAATAAAAACCAATATAATTCGGAATCTGTCAGATCACTGCCAGTATTTTGAACCGCCAGTGAATTGGATGAAACACTGGCGGTTTGTATCATAAACCGCTAGTGTTAACTTAGCCAACACTGGCGGTTCATATCACGAACCGCCACTATTGGCTATATCAACACTGGCGGTTTATGGTACAAACCGCCAGTGAAAGTTTTGGATCACTGGCGGTTTGAAATAACCGCCAGTGATGGAAGACTTCCTTCACTGTCGCTTTGGTTGTGGCGGTTCAAAATCCGCCAGTGGGGGGGGGGGGGGTTTGAACCGCTAGTGATCCTCTTTCCTGTGGACATCGATGTTAGATACGTACGTGTATTTCTCCTGTATATGGTATATATTTATTTATGGTATGCATTAGCATAGCTAGGGACAAGTCAGGACTCTTCTCAGGATACGTATAGGAAATATAGATATATTTGTTAATTCCTTGGCTTGTACTTCAAGCTGCTATAATTGTTTCCTGTAATCCTACGCCTCTTGGCTACTATATAACATGGACCCGTGATGTTCTCAGGATACCTATAGGAAATATAGATATATTTGTTAATTCCTTGGCTTGTACTTCAAGCTGCTGTAATTGTTTCCTGTAATCCTACGCCTGTTGGCTACTATATAACATGGACCCGTGGTGAGCTGAGTTTGGCATCCACGTTTACACAACTTTACAAATCCTACGTGTGAAGATCCGCTGGGACATCAGAAAAACCTCTGAGGCGTGGCATTATGGTGGATTTAGGGGAGGACAGAGGTGATCGATGGTGTTCTATTTCATATGAACATTGCCGGATTTTTGCTTTATCTGTGGGCGGGTTGGACATATTGATCGTGCATGTTCACAAAAGCTGAAGAAAGATGAACCAGTACCTTTTGGGAGGGAGCTACGCTATCTACCACCGCGGAAGCCGTTTGCTGGAGGAGGTGTGAGGGTGCAGGATAGTCGTAATGCCTCGTCTGGTAGGAGTGGAGGCTAATACTTTTGGCGTGGTGGAGGGTCGGGCAGCCTGGGTAGTGGGGGTAGCAAAGGGAGATCTCGAGCTGATGCTCCATTTTGGCGCCGTGGGTCAGACTGTGATGCTCCATCTTGGCGCCGTGGGTCAGACTGTGAAGGTGTGAAGAACCGACAATGCTATCAAATGGGACCAGAGAGGGGGTGAATGAGAGCCTTAAATTTCTTTTAGAAACTTTTAGCCACTGTCTCAGAAAATCAACCCCAAGATCAAAACCGATACGCGTGATGTCCACGACCCAAGAAAATGGGTGGATGTTCTCTAAGAACACAGTGAGACACCACAAAAGCCTCCTCACTCAAGTTCATGCAAGTCAACTAGTGACAGGATGGACTTTGGGTAACCTGAACCTCCCCCGAGCAACGCGAGGGGGATTCAGGCTATTTCGCAAAGCGGGAAGCCCGATTTTTGTAGTGCACGAAGTCGGAAATCCAATGCAAAAACCCAAAATCAAATCCGAAGTCGAACGAGCAAACTGCGGACAAAATAGTGCAGGAGTCACTGCATCGGACGCTGGCCTGCGTCCGATGTACAAGCACCGGACGCGCCCGATGCAAAATGACCCTCACTGGAACCTTACTGGACAGGCATCGGATGCTGGCTACAGTGACAGTTCAGCATCCGATGCTCAACCCTCGGACGCGTCCGATGGTCAGCGTGCGATGCTCCTTTAAAAACGCTGACTTTTGACACGTGGCACCTGAGCGTCCGATGCCCCCGACAGCAGTGCAGTTTTTCGCCGATTCAAATCGATCTCCTCCGAATCAAAAGCTCTATGGCCAAGACTCGATCTGAGAGGTCACAAGGATGTTAGTGAGCTATCTCTAAGAGATCATGGCCCGAACCTAACTCCAAATCGATGAATCGAAGAAATCGGGGGTAAAGGAAGAAAAGTTGCCACGAAAATTGAATCGACCCGATCTACTTGTTCGTGAGGGGAGAGATGAATTCCTTCGGTGGGAATGTTCTCCTCACTTCAAAGAACAAGTTGATTCAAACGGATTCAAGAAAGATGCA
The DNA here is from genome assembly GCA_009763385.1 of Coix lacryma-jobi var. lacryma-jobi. Classification (NCBI taxonomy): domain Eukaryota; kingdom Viridiplantae; phylum Streptophyta; class Magnoliopsida; order Poales; family Poaceae; genus Coix; species Coix lacryma-jobi. The sequence continues at coordinate 71,587,464 of CM019823.1, forward strand.
GCGAGTAGAGAGATCAAGTGACGTGAAAATCGTGGAGAAACGAAGAACGCGAAGAACACATTCGAAACGCGAATCAAAACCACAAATTGCAACCGTGTGGCTACCACACTAGACACCAAAGAGATTACGGTCTCACTTCCTACAAATCTCAAGAACACAGAGGTATGATTAGCCATCTCTGCGGATCTCAGTTGCTACAGCAGGGATGTGGGAGAGCAGGAAACCCTAGAATGAAAATAGCAAATGGCTGAGATGGTTTGGGAGGTGGGTGTCTCCCCCTACTTATCCTAATTCTAGTTCCCACTCTACCCCTACTAACTACAGAGCGAACCAGCTAAACCCTAAGGTTATTCTGGACCAACTCGAAGTAGATGCTGATCCGACGGCCACACCCGCACAATAGGTAGCTTCGCCTCGACGCGACCTCACCGATTGCCGCCACGTGCCGCCACCGCTCTGCTCGTCCTTTTCACGGACCTCGCCCCCGGCCGAAACCGGGAAACCTGTCTTCACGACCAACCCCCGGTTTTGAGGCCCAAACCGGGAAACCCGCCGTCCATCGCCTGAGTTTTGTGGCCCCAACTCAGAAACCCGCCAACTCCCAGGTTTTAAGGCCCAAACCTGGAAACCGTCCACCGGTTGTTTTTCTGTGGCTCAAGCACCAAACCGACGCCGTAGAGGGGATGCACCGCCCGTGCATTCCGTCCACTGACACATGTCCCCAGGTCCTCGACCCGAGCAACACTGTGCCCCGCAAGTCTCCGCTCGTCGCTGTCCCAGGCTGTCAGCCACCACAGCTGATCCTCAGGCCACCGGTCCCTCAGTCCAAGCCTCACGTCCGCCCTTCACCGCTCCTGGTCCATCGGCACGACACGTCTCTACTTGACCTTCACCTTGCCTTCAATCACTGTATCCGTGCTCGACACCTGCACAACACAAGCCAAAGAACATGCGCATCAAACCAGTTGACAATCACTCATCACTCAAGATCCGGCATACACCCATGTATCCGCAATCTCCCCCTTGATGAGTGCATTGTCAACTACCAACACAAATCATAATGAAGGTAGAAAAAGGAAGAAGAAGGAGAAGTAGAGAACTCGTCCAAATGACCCAAAAGCATAACAAAGCCAGAAGAATGTCAAGTGAAAGAGCAAAACAACTTGGTCCCCAAAGACATGGGCAACGGCTCGACGCAACCAAGCAAAGCAAAGCTAGCCCTCAAGAAGAGGTAGAACAGGCTCAACACTGCTAGCAGGAAAACTCAATACCAATTGAAATTCAAGCAAAAAGGAGCTTGCCCTCAAGAAGAGGCAAAATGGGCTCAACACCGCTAGCGAGAAAGCTCGATACCAAATGAAGAGCGTATAGGCAAAGTCGCTAGTCCCTCAAGAAAGAGGCAAAGGCTCAACACAACTAGCTACCAAAAATGCTCCTAACCAATTGGAAAAATGCTCCAAACCAAACGAGCAAACTCCCCCTCCAATAGTGCACACAACTAGAACATGCATGATTTGTCAAATTTCTCCCCCTTAGTTGATAATGCACTATCAAGCAAATTTCTCCCCTCAAAATGCATATGAGTCAAAAATGCAAGTTAGTGGCTTCAGGAATATAGTCAATAGAATGAAAAGATGCTCTACAAAATGTTGATCCGATGACTCAACAACTTACACATCATGCTAGCAAAGGCTCAAACTGATCACCAAATACGAAATATTAACACATGAGCAAAGTGAGCAGCTGTAGCCAAAAAGTATTCACCATCAAGACAACACTAAACATGTATAGACAGGAGGTCAAACAAGTGCTAAACATGTATACAAGGTGAACTACCCCTAACAAAGTTCAATTATCATGCTCTAGAATGAATCATAGACTTGTGTTTTCAAATTTTATCGGAGTTGCAGCGGTGAAATTACACAAGTTCAAAATTCAGCATGTGATTGCGAGAGGTTGAAAACTTGTCATTGCCTAACTTTTCAACCGAGCTAAGCCTATGCATATGCAATCAGAAGCTTAAAGCAACGGTTTCGGTCATACACTACACGGCTCAAGTTTAACTCAATGTGCAATGAGAAACAGTCTCGATACCGTGATGTGCTGATAAGCAATCCCATCTCGATCTTTTCAATTCACTTAAAACTTGGTTCAATTTTATAACAGAATATGAACATACCAATCAAGTGAGTGACTCAGAACTAGAGACATAGCAACCTAGCATATATGAAAAGCACAAGTGATTTCGACACATTCTACACATGCTAGTTGCCAATCTCAATGGTGAACAAATTTCAAATTTTATGTTCATTAAGCATATTCACCATTCATAAAATAGCTCAGCTCACAACATGTATCAGTGATCAGGAAGAGCATAAGCTTCAAGCATCATCATATAGCATCGTAGCATACTAGACAGAGCATAGTTACATTCTAAGGAATATAGTCATGAAGCTCATAAAGTAAAGATGCATGATGAAATGCAAAGACTATTCTACTCAAAAACGAAAACGAAACAAAGGAAAAGGAGTCAGTCTATGATACATGAGACAAAATGTTTCCCCCATCTAAAAGGGGAAACACACACCAAGCTCACCTCTCAACCTAGCAAAGGTTGATTGGTCCAAAGGCTTGGTAAGAATATCTGCCAACTGATGATGAGTATCGACATGGTGAAGATCGATATCACCCTTTTCATAATGGTCTTGCAGAAAATGGAAGCGCACATCAATGTGTTTGGTCTTAGAATGCAGCACAGGGTTCTTAGCAACGCTAATAGCACTCGTGCTGTCACAAAGCAAAGGAACGCGAGAAAAGCTCAGACCAAAATCACGCAAAGTGGCCATCATCCAAAGCAACTGGGAACAGCAGCTAGCCGCAACAACATACTCAGCCTCTGTGGTAGACTGGGCGACACTAGACTGCTTGCGAGAAGACCAAGATACAAGAGAAGAACCGATAAACTGACAAGTCCCAGAAGTGGACTTGCGATCAAGTCGGCAACCAGCAAAATTGGCATCAGAATAACCGCAAAGAGAGAGGGCGGAGGAAGCAGAATACCAAATCCCAAACTCTGGAGTGAAACGAAGGTACCTCATAATACGCTTGACCGCCTGACGATGAGAGGTGCGCGGCGACGCCTGAAAGCGCGCACAAAGACACACCGCGAACTGAATGTCCGGGCGTGTCGCCATCAGGTACAACAACGACCCGATCATGCTTCGGTACTCCTTCTGGTCCACAGCTTCTCCATCCTCGTCCGCATCTAGGGCCGTCATGGTCGACATGGGTGTTGGAAGAGGCTTGGCCTCACCCATATCAAACTTCTTCAGGATGTCCTTGGTGTACTTGCCCTGGTGCACAAACGTTCCTTCTCGAGATTGCTTAATTTGCAACCCAAGGAAGAATGTCAACTCACCCATCTTGCTCATCTCAAACTCCCTGCTCATAAGATCTGCAAACTTGGCAACCAAAGCGTGAGAAGAACCACTGAAAATGGTATCATCCACGTAAATCTGGACCAAGAGGGTGTCATTGCCTTGCTTGAGGAGAAAAAGTGTTTTATCCACACATCCCATTTTAAAACCCTTAGCAAGCAAAAAGGTTTTCAACCTGTCATACCAGGCTCTAGGGGCTTGTTTCAAACCATACAAAGCTTTGTGAAGTTTAAACACGTGGTTTGGAAACTTGGGATTTTCAAAACCGGAGGGTTGTTTCACATACACCTCTTCTTCTATGTAGCCATTTAGGAAGGCACTCTTGACATCCATTTGAAAAAGTTTAAACCCTTTGGATGCAACAAAGGCCATGAGTATCCTAATTGCCTCCAAACGAGCTACAGGAGCAAAAGTCTCCTCATAGTCTATCCCCTCCTTCTGACTATACCCCTGGGCTACAAGTCTGGCCTTGTTTCTCACAATGTGGCCATCCTCTCCTTGTTTATTTTTGAAAACCCATTTTGTACCAATAGGGTGACACTCAGGAGGAGGTGGAACCAAAACCCAAACTTGATTTCTTTCAAAATTTTCTAACTCCTCATGCATGGCATTAACCCAATCCGGATCAGATAAAGCATGTCCAACATCTCGGGGTTCAAAATCAGCAACAAATGCAGAATGAGCAAAGTGAGAGATTTGTTGTGACCTTGACCGAGTGACACGTTCGTTGATGCTGCCGATCATCTGTTGAGGCGGGTGTTGGCGCTGAATGTGTCGTGGCGCCTCCCGAGCTGAACAAACCTCCCCCTCAACAGCAGCTGGCGCCTCCTCGGGAACAAATGGTACAACCCGAGGTGGCGGATCCCACGGCCCCCATGTAGTAGAAGAAGAATGGTCGGGGCCGCGTGCAGTCGTGGTCGAAGTCGACTCAATCGGCACCGCAGGTGGAGGGAGTGCTGGATCATCAATCCCTTCAGCACCTTCTTCCTCATCATCAAAAAGAGGTTCGCCAACCTCGTGATCACATACACGCTCAAATCTAGAAGAAGGACAAATTATGGTCTCGTCGAAGGTGACATCGGATGTCTCCATGACTCGGTTATTATCAAGGTTAAGTACACGATATGCATGAGTATGAGTGCCATAACCCAAAAATACACCGTCAGAAGAACGAGACTCAAATTTGTCCAGGTTGCCTTTCTTGAGTATAAAATAGTGGCAACCAAAAACTCTAAAATAACTCACTTTGGGCTGTTTTCCAAAATGCAACTCATAAGAAGTCTTTTTCAAGAAGGCTCGAAGAAAAATGCAATTGAAAATATAGCATGCAGTGTTCATAGCCTCGGCCCAATATCGCCTAGGAGTCCTATGCTCATCGAGCATCGTCCTGGCCATCTCAACAAGGGTCTGATTCTTCCTTTCTACAACACCATTCTGCGGCAGTGTGTAGGGGAAAGAAAACTGATGCTCCAAACCCAAAGAGTCACAAAACTTCTCAAAATCTGAGATCTTAAACTCGAAACCATTATCACTTCTAATAGCTCGCATCGAGTTCTTAGGGAACTTGTTCTGAAGACGCAAAATCAGATTGCGAGCAAAAGAGAAAGTCTCAGTTTTCTCAGCTAAAAATAAAATCCACGAATATCTCGAAAAGTCATCAACAACAACAAGCACATACCACTTCCCCCCAACCGAGCTCACTCGAGCCGGACCGACAAGGTCCATGTGTAAAAGCTTGTTGACGGTCCTTAAACACCTGTTTTACCGTCAACATTCTACCCTAAAATCCACCGAAAAGGCATGAAATGTAGTCAAATAGGTTTCAAACTAACCGAATTCCACATGTCCATAGAATTTTATTTGAATGCAGGATTTGAACCAAATTTGGACATTTTGACCCACCAGGAGACAAGCCCACTCAACAGGGCCCAAATGGGCCTAGGGGTGGTGGCGCCCGCCAGCTCCAAGTGGCGCCCGCCACTTGGGTTGGCCCAAGCTCCACCCCATGCCACGTCACCGATCCGTGTGACCTCCCAGGACCAAATCTTGGCCCATGGTCACTAGGTCAGTGGCATCGGACGGCTCAGAATGAAGTGGCGTGGATCAAGGCTGAAGGGCGGTTACTCAGACATGCAACCGACCTCCAAACCGCCTTGGACAACCACCTGGAGGACGTTGGATCAAGGGCGGTGCATCCAGTGGCCAGGGGACTGGCGGCCACCAGTAGGGAGTGGCGCCCGCCACTTGACCTAACCCTAGGTCGGTGGGCTGCCCCCTATAAGTACCCCCCTCACTCCTCGAGGCTATAAATACCCCCCTGGAGGTACCTCTTCATTTGTACCATCTCACACACCAAGTGCCATTCCAAGCAAAGCAAGAGAAGCAAGTGAGAGTTAGGTTAGAAGCTTAGAGAGCTTAGGCAAGTAGGTAGCTAGTAGAGCAAGGCATCTTCGCCCTCGCGGTAGCGCTGCTCAAGGGTTAGCTCAAGAGTAGAGGCGTGCGAGTGATCTGTCCTAGAGCTGGGAAGAGTCTTCCTTCATCTCCAGTTCAGGTTTTGCTCTTGTTACTCAAGCATTTACTATATTCTAGTTCATCATTTCAAGTATTACTTTATTCTACTTATCAGTATTGAGTGGTATACTTGATTGATTGCTTGAGTGCCTAGCTATCCTACAGATCAATTCACTTAGCCATAGTAGTTAATCTCTAGTGAGCTTAGTGTTTGATCTTTGCCAATAGATTGCTTAGTTAGTTTAGTGTTTATCTTATTAAGTCAAGTGTTTGCTCTAACGTCCGCATGGGTGTCTCTATTCAAAGCTAGGGTAGAGATAGTTAGAATATAGTTAAGCGTGGTGCTTAGTTATAGACTCACCTTCAGATACGGCTGGACCCCCGGATAGCTGTGGTAGCAAGCAGGTGGTGACAACCCTGTGCGCCTTGAATTCCACCACGTAGTTGGCCCAGTTTAACAGTAAGGCTCGTTGTGCTAGCGTTCAACCTAAGTAAGTGGTAAAGGCTAGTACGCCTCGATACTTGACAAGATAGGAATAAAACTATACTCAACTTAGTTGTTTTATTGTCTTTTGCCTGCCTTGCTTCGTAACTTATCTCGCTTCGTAGTTATCTTGCTTTGTAGTTATCTAGGAGTAGTTAGTAGTTAGTAGTTAGTTAGTTATCCTTAGTTACCCTCTATCTACCTATCCATTCCACCTTACCTTAGCCATCCAGTTCATCCTTACCTAGCCATCCATATATTCTTTCTAGCCTCTCTTCCCCCCTTTTCCCTTTTCTCTTTTCTTCGACTCTCATCCCCTCCTTGACTCAACTCATACACCACCCTAGCCTTCCCTTGGGATCAAATAAATCGACACCTGGTACTCCCAGGTGAAGTGCTACTACGATAGTTCTGTGCGCTTGCAGAATCTCCTCCTGGTAGATTGCATTCTCGCTAGCTAGCTCCTACTAGTGTCGGGACTGACAACCCCGCTTGGCATTAGTAGATAGCTGCTTTAGCTCCACTCCTTTAGGTATAGTGACCGGTCTTGCTTCAAGCACTTCTAATGCCGTTGCCGGGGATAGACTCCATAGTCTACTCCTAGTGACAACGTTAGCAAGTGCCAACAAGCATTCCTAGGCCGTTACCGGGGATAGTTGCCCAGCACTATCTTTAGTGAAGCTAAGAACTACCAACAAAGCTCTCCAGGGCGCTTGGTCATAACTTGGTTCATAGGATGGTGGGGAGCAACTACCATTTTCTCATGTCTACAAGAATGGCAAACAAGATCATTCTCCATGCACAACTTGGGCAATCCCCGGATTAAGCCAAGTGAACTAAGCCTTGCAAGCAAGTCGAAGCTCAGGTGACCTAGTCTCTTATGCCACTTCCAAAGATCAGAGGAGGAAGGTCCAGCCAAAAGACAACGAGAAATTACAAACGACTCCGAGAAATTCACACGAAAGACTTTCCCAAAGGGCGAAATCAAACACACAAGATTGCCCTGAGGATCCAAAATACGACTGAGATTCGGCTTAAAACGAATCTCATAGTCATCATCAAAGAGTTGCGAAACAGAAAGAAGGTTGAAATGCAAGTTAGAAACAAGAGCAACATCACGCAACACAAAGTGCTCATTAACTCGCACCGACCCACGAGACAACACTTTACCTTTGTTGTTGTCGCCGAAGGTGATAAACTCCTTTCCGGCAATAGGACTAAGACTGGAGAACCACTTGGCATTTCCGGTCATGTGCCTCGAACACCCAGAATCCACCAACCAAATGTCCTCCAATCATTTTACCTACATCAATAAAAAGACATAGGGTGAACAAACAGTCCAACACTGGGGTGAGTACAATGGGAAGAGTACTAGTGTTGGGCCGGTTGCTCAAAAGAATGGTTAGTAGCAAAACCATTCCTAGAACGCCTACGAGGAAAGAGATCACCACGTATACGAAAACGTGGTCCGCTGAGGGAAGAGCGTCCATTGCGATACTCAAAACACGGTGGGGGGTAATGCTCAACTACAAGGCCACCGCCACGGGGTCCATAGCCTACAAATGCAGGCTCCCACCGGGCACGTCCTCCTTGAGGCCTAGGCCTAGGACCTTGAGGCCTAGCAGCTCTCCTTTGAATATTCGGCACATGCACATCATGGAAAGGATGGCACATGTCCGTGTTGTTCATCTCCTTTGCACGACGCTCCTCTCTCTTGCGCCGAAAGCAAAACTCCCTCAAGTGTCCATCTCTCCCACAATGCTCACAATGGTACCTCACCACTCTCATAGGGGGTTGTTGGTACTCACGGTAGTGGGTGTGGATCACTTGACCTTTTTGTGACATGAGCTCCTCTTGGATAGGTGGCATTGTGTCTAGCTTGTTCCTTAGGTGGTTGGGTTTAGGAGATCACACTTGTTTCTTTGGTGGAGCTCTCGGAGTTTCCTCATACACTCCATCTTTGGTGTTAGGCTTAAGAGGCTCTTTGGGTGGTATCTTGGTAAGTTTGGGAGTAGTGGTGGAGTTGGGCTTCACTCGGGTTAAGACCACTAGACTCTCCAATCTTGCCAAAAGAAACAACACTCTTCATCCCCTGAGCAAAGCCTACAACTGGGCCTCCAGCAGCACGCTTGAATTGGGCAATCATCATCCCTAGCTGCGGCTCACAACAAGATACCCAGGACAAGATGGTCTGAAGGTATGTGTTTTCCTCCTCGGTTTGCATCTTGTCATGCTTCACATTTGCAATCTCCATCTCCAAACCCTCACACAAAGCACACCTAGACACACAATCTTGGCATTCTTCTCTGCCAACTCGGATTGCAAGCCTGCACAAGACTTGCACGCACCAAGCACAGAAGATCTAGCCCTAAGCTCATCCACCTCTCCAACCAAAGCAACATACTTCCCCCTCAAAGTGAGAAGGTCAGTCATGTGCTTGGAGCACATCTCACACTCATCCTCCTTAGAGACAACAACAGTGGACTTGGCAATCTCAAGTTCCTTCACCGTATCCTCCCACTTCTGCCTAAACTCCTTCCTCTCTCTAGTAGCACGCCTAAGCAGCTTATCTTGACTAAGAAGGGCGACAGTAAGTGTTGGGGGAAGAGACCTTCGGCAGTGGCGCCACGCAGGCTGACTCAACAAGATGACCCCCGCGCGTCTGCGTACCTTCGGCATAACCCGCCTCTTTATCTGCCAAGTCGTCGTCGTCGTAAGCTTATCGACCTCAGCAGCAAGTTCATCAGGGGTCTGAGATACCTGGGAGGTGTCGTCGTCGTCGTCGTTCCGAGAGGTGTCCTCCAGCTTACTGTTGACACTTGCTAACGTCGTTACTAGGAGTAGACTATGGAATCTATCCCCGACAACGGTGCCAGAAAGGCTTGTTGGTACTTCTTAATGTAAGAAGTATAATTAACTATTCGTATGACTATTGGTAAATTCCGCAAGTGCACAGAATAAGTCAATTGTAGCACTTCACCCGGGAGTAACCGAGTATCGTATTTATTTCTACAGGGAAGCTACTATGGCAGAACTAACACTAGGACTGCTATGAACAACTAGTGATTCTAGCAAGGTTGATCAAAATGTATGAATGGGGGTTGATTTCTACTACTACTAAAAAAAGAAAGAAAGACTAACTATTATTAAATTAAATCGGCGGGGTCTGGCCGATGAACAAATTAATGTTTTCCTACACACTTACGAACACAACTAACTTAGCAATAAAGATTTTATCTAGTTCTTCGAACCGTACACACCCTCTGGACTATTTACCTCAGACGTGCACAACGAGGTTTATGATTTAAAGACTAACCCAACTACGTGGTGGAATTCAATGCTCCTAGGGCTGTCAACACCTGTTTGCTACCACAGCTATCCGGGGGGCTAGCCACAAACTAAGGTATAATTAGCCTAAGCACCATGCTTACACTAATATATACTACTCTAATCTTGCGTCCAAAACTAGAGCACTGATTACTCAGCGAAGAACCCAAACTAGATACAAACTAAATACTAAGTTATCTATGATCGAAAGGACTCAACAAGAACAATAAGTAAAGAACTTAAAGTAAATGCTGAAAGTGGAAGAACACTAAGATAAATGAAGAAAGACTTGGAATTATACCCGAGACTCTGAAAGATCCTCTATTACAACTCCAGCTCTTCTCTTCTACACTCTCGCTCTCACTCTAAGTCTCTCAACTAGAGTGTTACTTCACCAGAGCTTCGCTTACAAGAGAGTGGGACTAATGAGGTGAGGTCTGAGTACAAATGAGCTCGGGGGGTCCTATTTATAGCCTAAGGGACCTAGGGGGGTACTTATAGTCCTAGGGTTAGGTCAGGGGGTGAGTGGGGTGGCGGGCGCCAGCCCTAGGTGGCGGCCGCCACCCTCCTGGCCCTTGGATGCACCGTCATTGATCCTACGGTCTCCAGGGACTCCTCCAAGGCGGTTCCAAGGTCGGTTGCATGTCCAAATAACCGTCACATGGGCAATTAGATCATGATCCACGTGACATCTTTTCTTAGCCCTTGGATGCACCGACCTAAGTGATCAATGGCGGCAAATGAATGTGGCACGCCTCCCCTGGATGAGTGACGTGGCAGGGGAGGAGTTTGGGCCTCACTCTCCTGGCGGTCGCCAGCTAGGGGTGGCGGGCGCCACCCCACCTTGGCCCAAAGTGAGCCCAGATGAGTGGGCTTGCCTCCTGGTGGGTCCTCTTGGTCATTTTGCTCACAAACCCTACAATTATCTATATTCAAATAAAACTCAAGGACAAGTGAAAATCGTTAGTTTATAAAAGGTTTTTGGTTGATTTTAGGTCCTTGTGTTGCGTTATATGACCTTGTTGATGCTAAGAATATGACACTTAGTGAGCATCAACAAGCTCCCCCAAGCTTACCTCTTGCTCGTCCTCGAGCAAGCATGAACTTAAATTTTGGAAACTCTGTGTTTTTGTTGTGTATGCCCATATTATTTTCATCACCATAGAATTGGTAGCCTTCCCTGCGCTCAAGATTAGAACAAAAGACCAGCAAGAAAGAAGGTTTGTCTTTCCCTTGCCTATTTTGCTAATCAAGAAATGTGGAGCTTTTGCATGTTTTGTTCAAAAGAAAGCATGCTTAGTAACTTCTGTGGCTCACTCAATCACTCATATTTGTATGTGGAAATAGAAGAATTATCCTCTCACTAAGACTTTATGTGGGGTTTAATGGGTAGGATAAAAGTGAGCATGCAATGCTAGCATAATTTTGCTAAGTTAGACAATTGGAGCAAAGGAGCAACAAGTCATAGGTTTAGACCAGGAATGTGCAAGTGTGTGGTATTTATTGTGGCTAATACTTTCATGACACTTCTCCTTTTTATCTCATTTGTGGGATCATGGCTATGAATGAGAGCACTTGCTCTTTTGAATATTCTTTTCTTTCTAGAGCACTTGCTCTTTTCTTTTTTTTTCTTTTTTTTCTCTCTTTTTTTAATGCTATAGCCATGTCCCTGAGATTTCATTATGGAGCATGATATTTTGCCATGTAGTATTTCTAACAATGAATGGAAATAAAGGCATGTTGTGTGCGTATTCTCAGTGTAAGAATAGCACTATATGGGTGGGTGCAAGTGAATTTCTTGGTCTAAAAATATGACAAGTTTCTCTACCATGTCTATCAACAAAGGTCTAACTAGCTCAACACTAACATGCAGCAAGTGGAAGCTCCTACTCTAAGAGTAAAAATTATTTGGCTTTGGTAGGACTTTCTTTGCCACAGAAGTACTTAGAGCAAGTTTTTAAATTCATCATTTTTTTTCAAACTAACTACTCCACAAACTTGACTTGCCCAAGACAAAGTAGAAACTTATTACTTCTCCTTTACTTAGTCTAATGCTCATGTCTCAAGTTTAGTTCTAGCATACGTTCTCCCATAATAACTCTAAAGCATGGCATACATTATTTTTATTCATTAAAAAGACTTACGATGAGAGCGTTTTATTTATTGCTATTTATTTATTATATATATATATATTTTACTTAATTAAGCTGCAAATTAACTAAGATAAAACTCAAATTTAAATTACTGAAATTAAAAAAAATTGACAGTAATAAAGACGGCTGTGATACTTACCTCTTTGACGGGGGTCCTCCCCCAAGCTGGTTGTTCGCGTGGTTGGGTTACATCCATCCCTGACGACGGTACATCTCGTCCCAGTTCTGCTGGTTCTACTACAGGAGAGAAGAAATATTACCCAGTTCTCCACCGGTTTCGTGACGGAATACCTAGAAATTTTGGTTCACTTCGTTCAAGTCCTGACGGATTTCGGCAGTATCCATGGTGAGTCCATCCATTTGGTGCTGAAGATATCCCATATCGCGCATCCACTCGTCCTGATGAAAGGACGAATGGCGAGCGACCTGTGGTGAGATTCCTCCAGGGAAGAACTCATCACCACAGCTAGTGTACCGGGTAGATCCTCCCATAGAGTGGGATGAACTCCCCAACTGAGATGAGTGAAGGGACGCCTCATGGCCGTATCCTCACTGCGGATGGTGCGAGCCATAAAGTGCTGCTCCTCCATACTGCTCTGCATGAAAATGGTCAAACTCCTGTGCCGCTGCTGCGGCTCTTGCTGCCTCTTCTGCTGCACGGGTCTGCGCTCGCGTCCTCCTCCTGGGAACCTGCATGATGTTCTCTCGAGCCAACCTGCGGTTTCGTTCTGCCGGTTTCCAGGGTCAAAAGTAACGTTGGTGCATTCACCAACCAAAGTGACATGTCAGGAAGAGCGATTTTATTCACATAATCTTGGTAGATCATGTGAATCTCACTGGTCTCCTGGTTCTCATGCAAGAGGTGTCCTTGCGAGAAGTGTTCCATGGTCAAAAGGTCTCGGTCACCAGGAATGTAAGAGTATACAGCGGTGTTCAGCAGACCCATGTTTAAAGCCAGTCTAGTTATCCATGATGTCATTTTGATATTTCCAGTGCGTGGATCAAATTTAGACCAGTAGTCCTCTATGGCTTTGGCGGGTGATACTTTTATGTGGTTTACTAGAGCATAAAGCAGCAGCATTTCAGGCTTTTTAATTGGTCTTAAGTCAGGCCTTGGAAAGAGTGTGATACTAATATATTTGTGAAAAAACCTGAGCATGGGGTTGTGGATATTACTTGTACGTGGCAAGCCTGAGTTTCTATCCCCAGCAATACTTTTCCAAAATCCATTTCTATTGAATCCCGTACAGGCAGATTCCAAGCTCAGCAAGCATGAATCATCAAAGTTTAAATTTTTGCTGAACTGCTTCCATGTTAAAGCATGTTCTTCATTAAAAAGCCGAAATTTTATGTGAGTAGCAGATATTTGCATTGTGGCCAGAAATTCCAATGTGAGGGGAAGGATTCCCTCCTCATTAACCTTCCAAGCATCTTCCCATCCCAAGGTTCGAAAAATATAGAGAAACTCATTGTCCATACCAGTGCGACTTAGCAAGTCGTCGTCGATGTGGCGGGTGTGAACGAACTCCCTCTCACTGAGGATGTTCTAGGCCTGCCGTTCCCGATCACTCTGCCAGATGATATCATCGATGGAATTCAGGACGTGGATGGTCGGTCCAGCCTGGTGTGTGGGCGGAGAGTTCCGATCCACCGACATTTCATTGGTGGATGGAGTACCCCTCTCGGCACTCTCCTCATCACTCCCAGCAAAGCGAATGTGAGTGTTTTCCCCCGACGAACTTCCCTCACCCTTACTCTTCTTCTTCTTGCTGGTGAAGAAGTTCTTGAGAGGGCCCATGACCTCCTCACTAGTGCTCAAGGTGGCTGGTGTTTTTTTTGTTTTGAGTGAGGTGTAGGAGCTTGCATGGGGTGTGGGTAGTATTTACAGGCTGAGGATGGAAGGGGGAAGGCTAAAAACTTCACCCACCTGGCGGGCACCACCCCTACTTGCCCATTTCTGTCTGCAACCAACACATGAGGTTTCCCTCGTAATGTCCAATGAAATTCTAAGTGGGGAATAAAGTGGTAGTGTTGGTGCAAAGTGCAAAGAGTGTAACCTCCTAAATGGAGTAAGTGGGCTGAAAATTTCAAAGACCACTTCTTCATCCTGGTCATACTTTATACAAGGATGGTGGGAAACTTACTCGGGTGCAGCTTCGTACAGAAATATGGAAATTGAGGTGGCGGGCGCTAGGAAAAAGTGGCAGGCGCCACCCCTTTAAGGGTAATTCCCACTCAAAGCCACTCCTTTCACTTTGTGCTCTCCTCATCACTTCTCACCAGAATTTTTGAGTGGAGAAGAGGCCAAAAGATGGAGTGAAGTTGAAGAGAGAGGAGGAGACATGAGAGTGAATGAGTGCATTGAAAAGAGCAAAGGCATGGGTCTCCCCTGGTGTTATTTGAGCCTATGAGCTAGGGATGATAGTCTACTTGACTGGCTAAGTGAAAAAAGAATGGCCTATATGGTTGCGGGCGCCACCCCTAAGGCTGCCCTAAGCCCCCTAGGCTTCACCTAATCTCCCTGCTAAGCATCTATTTTGCACAAAGTTAATTTGCTTAAGTAAAAATGAAAATTTAAATGGGGGATAAAGACTTACCTTAGCTTAACTTACCTTGGTTAGCCGCTTTGGATTCCCGATTAGTGTCGCCTTCATGGTGGTTGTCGCTGAATATTTCCTTCACTGGCTTTGTTTGGCGGAGTGTCGGCACCGACGAACTTTGATGACGGGTGTTTTTCCGGTCGCGGTGTGAACTGGAATTTCTCCTCCTTTCCACTGATGTGGAGCTGAATTTCTCCAACTCCTACATAAATGGTGGCTTTTGCAGTGCTCAAAAATGGTCGTCCCAAGATCAATAGCTTCCGGTGGTCGGGATTAGTATCCAGAACCACAAAATCTACCGGAACAAAAAGATTTCGGATTTTCACCGGAATATTCTCTGCTATTCCCATGGGATATCGGAGCGATTGATCGGCTAGCTGTAGACACATAGAAGTAGGGGACAAGGTATGATGATTTAATTTATCATATATTACCTTGGGCATGACGCTGACGCTTGCTCCCAGATCACAGAGTGCATGCTTGAAGTGCTGCTCTCTAATTGAACACGTGATTGTTGGGTTTCCTGGGTCCTTCTTCTTTTCTGGGAGTTGGTTTAAAATGACCGCACTGTAATCTTCGGTCAATTTAACCACATCCCTACTTGGAATTGGTTTCTTCTTATTGAGCATGTCTCTCAAATATTTTGCATAAGTTGGAACCTGCATAGCGCCAATAAATGGCACATGTATATATAATTTTTGAATTACCTCGACGAATTTCTTGAATTGGTCATCTTCCGTCGGATTTCTGTTTCGATCTGGAAAAGGTAATACATGTGTATCATAAAATTCATGAGGAGCAGTTCGTACCTTGGATGAAGGTTCAGCTAGCGTCTCCTCTTCTTCGTCTTTTTCAACATTAACAATATTTTTCTTTGCAGCAGAATTACTACTAGGAACTAAATTAGGATGAGGTGGATCACGAGTGGATTTACCACCTCTCGTGGTTACAACTTTTAATCCCTCATAGTATTTAATTTGATATTTAATGTTATCTACTTTTTGCTCTAATCTCTTATTAAAATTAATTTGTTCCTTAAATGCTTCAGAAAAATCTTTCAGTTTAGCATAAATTCCTTCTAACATTTTATCATGTTCAATTAATTTATTATTTATGCTATCATTAACTCTACCTTGATTAGAAACTAATTTTCCAATAGGAGAATTAAATACGGAGGTTTGAGGCATACCTTTATTATTCCATTGTTGGATCATTGGAATTGGAGGTTCTCCGTAGCCACCATTATTAAGAAGGGATTTTGCATCCTCTTTCTTAATTTCTCCTTGACCTTCACTTGAGGAAGCGGCTCTTTGCTTGGCGTAGTACTCCATTGCAACACGATCTCTCTTCTCATTTATTCTTTGCTCTAGCAATTTTACCAAAGTTTGCAGTGTAACAGAATCAACTTGCTTAATTTCAGACATACCTCTAGCACGTTTTTCTGTCCATCCTTGATTCGCCATCATTGTCTCGATCAGTTTGGTTGCCTTCTCTACAGTGAGAGAGAGGTATGCACCTCCGGCGGCAACATCAATGTGTTGTTGAGATTCTTACTTGAGTCCATGGTAGAAGCTCTGCATCAAGTACCAGTCTTGCATACCATGGTGGGGACAGTCTTCAACATACTCTTGTAGTCTTTCCCAAGCTTCAGTGATTGTTTCTTTGTCTCCCCATGTCAGCAGGTGTCCAGAGTTAAAGAGGAACCACTGCTTCGCTTTTTTCCATTAATGAAAATGGAAAAAGACGAAGTCTAATGGCATCTTGGGAAACTCCCTGCACAGAAATTATACTACATATCTCCAGAAAATTCCGGAGATGAGCATTGGCATCCTCGGAAGGTTTGCCATTAAATGCAATAGCTTGAGCCATACGTATTAGGTGAGGTTTAAGCTCAAAATCTACATTACTAGTAGAAGGTAACACTGGAATGTGAGCAAGAGTAGGCATGGAATACTCACGGAGTGTTTTGGTCGACGTCGATGTTGATGACGATGTCGGAGTTGATGTCGGCGTTGGTGTTGATCGATCAGTGGAGTAGCTTGGTTCGTCAGTCACTTTTGACTG
The DNA here is from genome assembly GCA_009763385.1 of Coix lacryma-jobi var. lacryma-jobi. Lineage (NCBI taxonomy): Eukaryota > Viridiplantae > Streptophyta > Magnoliopsida > Poales > Poaceae > Coix > Coix lacryma-jobi. Next base: position 71,604,040 of record CM019823.1, read on the forward strand.
GGATTCCTGTCTTGACGAACTCCTCTCGCAAAACTCCAGGTTCTTCCTTGGAGGAGTGAGATTAGCTCTCGCTCTCCTAAGAATGGCCTCGAGATCTTCTTGATAGTTGCTCGGAAGATTGAATCCGGCCATGGCTACTTGAACGATCACAAATAACGAACACTATATATACCCGCTAGAATTATGGGGGTTAATTCAATAGAAATCGCAAAGAATTAATTCTAGCCAATTGCACCCCGGCAACGGTGCCAGAAATGCTTGTTGACACTTGCTAACGTCGTTACTCGGAGTAGACTATGGAATCTATCCCCGTCAATGGCGCCAGAAAGGCTTGTTGGTACTTCTTAATGTAAGAAGTATAACTAACTATTTGTATGACTATTGGTAAATTCCGCAAGCGCACAGAATAAGTCAATTGTAGCACTTCACCCAGGAGTAACCGACTATCGTATTTATTTCCACAGGGAAGCTACTATGGTAGAACTAACACTAGGACTGCTATGAACAACTAGTGATTCTAGGAAGGTTGATCGAAATGTCTGAATGTGGGTTGATTTCTACTGCTACTAAAAAAGAAAGAAAGACTAACTATTATTAAATTAAATCGGCGGGGTCTGGCCGATGAACAGATTAATGTTTTCCTACACACTTACGAACACAACTAACTTAGCAATAAAGATTTTATCTAGTTCTTCGAACCGTATACACCCTCTGGACTATTTACCTCAGACGTGCACAGCGAGGGTTATGATTTAAAAACTAACCCAACTACGTGGTGGAATTCAAGGCTCCCAGGGCTGTCACCACCTGTTTGCTACCACAGCTATCCGGGGGGCTAGCCACAAACTAAGGTATAATTAGCCTAAGCACCGCGCTTACACTAATATATACTACTTTAATCTTGCGTCCAAAACTAGAGCACTGATTATTCAGCGAAGAACCCAAACTAGATACAAACTAAATACTATGTTATTTATGATCGAAAGCACTCAACAAGAACAATAAGTAAAGAACTTAAAGTAAATGCTGAAAGTGGAAGAACACTAAGATAAATGAAGAAAGACTTGGAATTATACCTGAGACTCTGAAAGATCCTCTATTACAACTCCAGCTCTTCTCTTCTACACTCTCGCTCTCACTCTAAGTCTCTCAACTAGAGTGTTACTTCACCAGAGCTTCGCTTACAAGAGAGTGGGACTAATGAGGTGAGGTCTGAGTACAAATGAGATCGGGGGGGGGGGGGGTCGTATTTATAGCCTAAGGGACCAAGGGGGGTACTTATAGTCCTAGGGTTAGGTCAGGGGGGTGAGTGAGGTGGCGGGCGCCAGCCCTAGGTGGCGGCCGCCAGCCCTAGGTGGCGGCCGCCACCCCCTGGCCCTTGGATGCACCGTCATTGATCCTACGGTCTCCAGGGACTCCTCCAAGGCGGTTCCAAGGTCGGTTGCATGTCCAAATAACTGTCACATGGGCAATTAGATCATGATCCACGTGACATCTCTTCTTAGCCCTTGGATGCATTGACCTAAGTGATCAATGGCGGCAAATGAATGTGGCACGCCTCTCCTGGATCAGTGACGTGGCAGGGGAGGAGTTTGGGCCTCACTCTCCTGGCGGCTGCCAGCTAGGGGTGGCGGGCGCCAACCCACCTTGGCCCAAAGTGAGCCCAGGTGAGTGGGCTTGCCTCCTGGTGGGTCCTCTTGGTCGTTTTGCTCACAAACCCTGCAATTACCTACATTCAAATAAAACTCAAGGACAAGTGGAAATCGTTAGTTTATAAAAGGTTTTTGGTTGATTTTAGGTCCTTGTGTTGCGTTATATGACCTTGTTGATGCTAAGAATATAACACTTAGTGAGCATCAACACTAATTGTCGACCTCCTTGCTGAGGGCCATGGTGCAAAAGCCCTCGTTGTTGGCGAAGAAGCAGAGGCCGTTCAACTTGCCCTCAATCCTCTTCTTCTCAGACTCGTCGTCGCTTGAGGCAGCGGAGTCATCATCTGAGTCATCAACATCGCTGAGCGTGGCGAAGAAAGCATGCTACTCGGCCTGGGCTTTCTCCAAGTACTTCTTCTTAATGTAGTCCTTGTTGAAGCCACCCTTCCGCTTGTGCTTGGGAGGGGTGTGCTCTAACTTGTGCCAGCCGGAGTCGTACTTGTGGCCACGATCGCCCTTGCCCACCGCTTGCTTGTTCTTCTTCGGGCAGTTGGCGATGAAGTGGTCCGAATCGCCGCACTCAAAACACCCAGCGCGTCCTCCTCCACGACGTCAGTTCATGCGGTTGTTGTGGAACCGCGAGAACCGGTTGGCAAGCAGGGCCGACTCGTCGTCCGCCATGAACTCCAGCTGCTCCTCTGTGACAGTAAGAAGAGATGACAAAGCACAACCTCCAGAGGTGTTAGCAGAAGAGCCAGAAATCAAAGCCATCGACGTGCCAGAAGGATTTTCATAAGAAGCCCTCGCCATGGCGTCAATCTCACTGGACTTGAGCTTACTAAAGAGCTCGTCACACGTGAGAGTCTCATAGTTAGGCGATTCGATGATCGCCTGAACCTTAGGGTCCCACACCGACCGATCGAGAGTATGCAAAAGCTTGAGAGCCCTCTCATGATCGTCGAAAGGCAACAGCTCCTTGTTCGCCCTCATCCTGTTGACAATCACCTGAAAGCGAGCGAATAAACTTTCTATGCTCTCGCCAGGCATGTGTCGAAAGTTCTCATACTCCCGCTTGTGCGACTCATAGAGACGGGATTTGACTTGAGTAGTTCCCTCATGGAAGCGCATGAGGGTCGCCCAAATATCATGAGCCGTGGGGAGGTGAGAAACGTGATCAAACTCCGACATGCTCAAACAGGAGAAAAGAGCATTACGGGCTCGGCTATTGGCATCGTGCTCATCGATCTGCAGCTGAGTCACACGAGCAGCCAAAACCACGTAATCAACCTTGTTGCAAATCTCCCAGACAGAAGCACCCATGCTCTGAAGATAGGCCGACATGCGTATCTTCAATACGCATAGTTCATCCCATTGAAAAATGACGGTTTGCCCACGCCGCGATCCATGTCGCCTTCTGTGGATCTGGAACCGGCTAAGGTGGAAGATCCTTAACCCGCTCTGATACCAATTGAAGGACCGAGAATACTACCAAAGGGGACCAGAGGGAGGGGGGGGGGGGTGAATGGGAGCCTTAAATTTCTTTTAGAAACTTTTAGCCTCTGTCCCAGAAAATCAACCCCAAGATCAAAACCGATGCGCGTGATGTCCACGACCCAAGAAAATGGGTGGATGTTCCCTATGAACACAACGGGACACCACAAAAGCCTCCTCACTCAAGTTCACGCAAGTCAACTAGTGACAGGATGGACTTTGGGTAACCTGAACCTCCCCCGAGCAACGCGAGGGGGATTCAGGCTATTTCGCAAAGTGGGAAGCCCGATTTTTGTAGTGCACGAAGTCGGAAATCCAATGCAAAAACCCAAAATCAAATCCGAAGTCGAACGAGCAAACTGCGGACAAAATAGTGCAGGAGTCACTGCATCGGACGCTGGCCTGCGTCCGATGTACAAGCACCGGACATGTCCGATGCAAAATGACCCTCACTGGAACCTTACTGGACAGGCATCGGATGCTGGCTACAGTGATAGTTCAGCGTCCGATGCTCAACCCTCGGATGCGTCCGATGGCAACGGACCGTCCGATGGTCAGCGTCCGATGCTCCTTCAAAAACGCTGACTTTTGACACGTGGCACCTGAGCGTCCGATGTGACGAACTCAGCGTCCGATGCTTCTGACCCGAGCGTCCGATGCCCCTGACAGCAGTGCAGTTTTTTGCCGATTCAAATCGATCTCCTCCGAATCAAAAGCTCTGTGGCCAAGACTCGATCTGAGAGGTCACAAGGATGTTAGTGAGCTATCTCTAAGAGATCATGGCTCGAACCTAACTCCAAATCGATGAATTGAAGAAATCGGGGGTAAAGGAAGAAAAGTTGCCACGAAAATTGAATCGACCTGATCTACTTGTTCGTGAGGGGAGAGATGAATTCCTTCAGTGAGAATGTTCTCCTCACTTCAAAGAACAAGTTGATTCAAACGGATTCAAGAAAGATGCAGCGAGTGGATAGATCAAGTGACGGGAAAATCGTGGAGAAACGAAGAACGCGAAGAACACTTTCAAAACGCGAATCAAAACCACGAATTGCAACCGTGTGGCTACCACACGAGACAACAGTGAGATTACGGTCTCACTTCCTAAAAATCTCAAGAACACAGAGGTATGATTAGCCGTCTCTGCGGATCTCAGTTGCTACAGCAGGGATGTGGGAGAGCAGGAAACCCTGGAATGAAAATAACAAATGGCTGAGATGGTTTGGGAGGTGGGTGTCTCCCCTACTTATCCTAATTCTAGTTCCCACTCTACCCCTACTAATTACAGAGCGAACCAGCTAAACCGTAAGGTTATTCTGGACCAACTCGAAGTAGATGCTGATCCGACGGCCACACTCGCACAATAGGTAGCTTCGCGTCGACGCGACCTCACCGATTGCCGCCACGTGCCACCACTGCTCTGCTCATCCTTTTCATGGACCTTGCCCCCGGTTTTGAGGCCGAAACCGGGAAACCTGTCTTCACGACCAACCCCCGGTTTTGAGGCCCAAACCGGGAAACCTGTCGTCCATCGCCTGAGTTTTGTGGCCCAAACTCAGAAACCCGCCAGCTCCCAGGTTTTGAGGCCCAAACCTGGAAACCGTCCATCGGTGGTTTTTCTGTGGCTCAACCACCAAATCGACGCCATAGAGGGGATGCACCGCTCATGCATCCCGTCCACCGACACATGTCCCCAGGTCCTCGACCCGAGCAACACTGTGCCCCTCAAGTCTCTGCTCATCGCTGTCCCAGGCTGTCAGCCACCACAGCTGATCCTCAGGCCACCAGTCCCTCAGTCCAAGCCTCATGTCCGCCCTTCACCGCTCCTGGTCCATCGGCACGGCACGTCTCTACTTGACCTTCACCTTGCCTTCGATCACTGTATCCGTACTCGACACCTGCACAACACAAGCCAAAGAACATGCGCATCAAACCAGTTGACAATCACTCATCACTCAAAATCCGGCATACACCCATGTATCCGCAAGGTGAGAGGAATCAGAAGGAGAAGATGGGGGAGGAGGAGGAGGTTTTGAGTCCGATGAAAGTGGGTGATCATGCAAAAAAGGAATCTGGTTCAGTGAGGACCGTCCTTTTTCAAAGTACATCGTCGACCCAGCCATTGTTGTTGAAGGCGGCTGAAGGGGATAAGAAAAAAGCCCTCGAAAATAATACCATGTAGGATACATGCAAGCAGGCAGACCAAAGTTGTGTAGTTGGAGAGAAGGAAAAACCTCAATGTTAGTATAAGAAGATTAGGAGAGAGGAAGGGAAGAAGTCAGCTGCTTTAAATCTAGGAGAAGCAAAAAACAAAAAGAGATGTGGGGATGATATGATGGAAACATAAGTAGCTGATGTTCATTCTGCTAAGAGAGCTAGAGGTTGGATTTTGGAGATGTTGAAGGAAGACCTCATTACCAAGGACGCGGGGCTGTCGAAACAGCCCTGCGAGTCCCAATGAAGATTATCGCATGGAACTATCGTGGATTAGGGAATGGCGTGATAGTTCGTGGCCTTCTGGACCTCCAGAAAGCGGAGGACCCTGATATTCTATTTCTATCCGAGACAAAGATGGACAGGAGGAGAGTGCAAGGTTTTAGGTCGAAGTTTGGGCTCATGAAATGATGGCGAAGGACTACGATGGGAAGAGTGGTGGTCTCGCGGCCTTTTGGAGGAGGGACATTAATCTGCATGTGCGGATGATGTCGCAACGATATATAGATGCGGATGTTACAGAGGATTCAGGTTTTACTTGGCGTTTGACAGGGTTCTATGGTGAACCAAGCTCAGACAAGAAGTGGCGTTCGTGGAAGGCGTTGCAAGTGTTGAATGCGACAAGGAGAAGATTGTTGCTTTGCTTGGGGGATTTCAATGAGATTCTCCTAAGTAATGAGAAGGAATGGGGGTGCCATGATCTCAAGCGTGCATGGATCAGTTTAGAGGAGCTTTGGAGGATTGTGATCTTGCGGACCTCGGTTCACTGGTGACACGTTCAGTTGGAGAAATAATAGTCACACGTCGGCTTCTTATATCCGGGAAAGGTTGGACCGAGCAGCTTCTGGTGATTGGATATCTAAATTTCCTTTGAATAATGTAATAAATGGGGAACCAAGACACTCTGATCACCGACCAATAATTGTGGTTACAGAAGGGGTGGAGCAGCATAGGAGGTCCTCAAATCCTCCTCAGTTTGGTTTAGAGGCTGGATGGGTGAAGGAGGAGGACTGCCCATGTTATGGTGATGGGTATTTTGGGATAACTAGGCCTTATGCTTTGTCAAGAGCTTGAGAGATTGAGGGAGACTAGAATTGTTTCTTCATAATTGATTGCCCCTTTAATCGATACATATGCCCCTCATTATATAGATCGGGCTGACTTGACTCCTAAAGAAATATCCTAACTGAATCCTAATTCTTTCCTAACTCATTTATCCCTTTCCTAACAAACCAACTTATCTCTTTCCTAACAAACCAAACCAAATCTAATCTCCATGCGCGGTACTGTTCACGCGCTACAGTACCGCGCTATAGTACTGTACCTTAACACTATCTAACCCTAACTTGGCGGCTAAGCTACTGCCTCTTGGGCCTATTGGGTCAGTGGCAGCCTACTAGCTGCCCATGACATCTCCCCCGCCCTTCGAGACCCAGCTCGCCCTCGAGCTGGATTATCGCCGCAGACTTATTTGACGCGACCTAGGTGAAGCCTTTTACATCTCGGCTCACCATTGAAAATATGAAATAAATTTGGAACTAAAATATAAATTTGGACTGCAGCTATGTCCTCCTGTCCTCCTGGATCCCAAGGAAAGAGCTGAACGGTGGACCTCCTGTTAGATGAAAGGTGGAGGAGGTACCAACTCGTTCTTATGTTGGGTCTATCCAGCACCAAGGCAGGTGCCAGAAGGAAGGAGACGACCATCTTTGGTTGTGCGGAGGGGCTGCATACCCAGATCTTGACTTCTGCAGGGGGTGCAAACATTACAGACGAGACCCGGTGGAGTTGTTACAGCGACGGGATGGTGTGGTCACGGGCGCGCTGTGGGGGCAGCCCCCTAGGCTTGGTGAAGATGTCATTGAAGGAGGCCAGGAGCGCGTCGAGGAGCAACCCGCTGGTCGCGGCCGACCCCCTGGTCGCTGCTGCTGCGGGGAGGCGTGGGGCGCTGGGCGAAGGCACGTCCGACCAGTAGCAGGCCGCTGCCTACTCCTTCGAAGCTTTTGTTGCCTGAAGAGCCTATGCTCGGCGGCGTGCTAGGAGTCCCCATGCTGCTGCCTGGAGGCGTATAGCCGCCTGACGTTCACGGTCCTCCTTGTCCTTCGCCTGGAGACGCGCCCTGATGCGATCCAGCTGTGTGGACACAACAGCAAGGATACCTGATGGAGCAGGTCGGGACACGGAGTCGGTTTGAAGCGCAGGTGCAGGAGCTCGGTGAAGCGACGCCACGCCGGGGTGCCTTCAGCTTCCTGGAGTTGGAGGAACCAAACCCGGGCGTCATCTTTGAAATTGCGGGAAGCTAGCCATACTTTTTCTTCCACCATGATGCGCTCTCAGCGGAAGTAGAACTCGCAGTTGTTGACGAAGGCTACCGGATCAGAGGTCCCATCAAACGGAGGAAAATCCATCGAGGGGAGTTGGTGGAGATGCGGCGGCTGGCGGTGGTAGGCGATCTGGATCGATGTTTTTTTTTTGAGATGGAGAGAATTGGCAGCGACTGTGGAAGAATCGACTGACTCTAGATACCAGATGTTATGGTGACGGGTATTTTGGGATAACTAGGCCTTATGCTTTGCCAAGAGCTTGAGAGATTGAAGGAGACTAGAATTGTTTCTTCATAATTGATTGCCCCTTTAATCGATACATATGCCCCTCATTATATAGATCAGGCTGACTTGACTCCTAAGGAAATATCCTAACCGAATCCTAATTCTTTCCTAACTCATTTATCCCTTTCCTAACAAACCAACTTATCTCTTTCCTAACAAACCAAACCAAATCTAATCTCCATGCGCGGTACTGTTCACGCGCTACAGTACCGCGCTACAGTACTGTACCTTAACACTATCTAACTCTAACTTGGCGGCTAAGCTACTGCCTCTTGGGCCTATTGGGTCAGTGGCAGCCTACTGGCTGCCCATGACAGCCCAAGTATTATTGAAAATGCATGGAGGAAAACCATGGAGGTGGAAGGAGGGGGGGGGGGGGGGTGGGGCGGTCCAGGAGGCAGTGCGGTGTGTAGGCCAGGACATTCTAGGTGTAACACCCTAAAATCATCTTTGGGAAAATAGGAATTAATATGATTTTATTTATTCATTTTTCATGAAACATATAGATCAAATAATAATTTTTAGTGAATTAATAAATTAAGTTGGGGCTTAAAAATATTTTTTGTTGCATTCATGCTAGAGCATAATATTTTGTTTGAGTGTAGGAATAGAGTTGAGTGGTGCAATTTGAACAAATTCTGTTTTGAAATAAAAGAAAAAGCTTACTCTTTTCTTCTCTCCCTCTCCCCACCCTTTCAGCCCAGCCAAAGAAGTGGCCTGGCCCGCGCTCACCCTCTCCTCCCCCTTCCCCGTGCCTGCCTGGCCCGCGCGGCCCAGCTCCACCGCTCCGCGGCCCGCTCGCCCCGCGCGCGTGCACCGCCCGCGCCCGCGTCGTCCTCGCAGCCCAGCTTCCTACGCGGCTCGCTCGACCGCGCAGAGTGCCCGCCATGTCCCGCACCCACCCGCTCGACCGCGTAGAGTGCCCTAATGGCGCGCCGCCGTGCTCCAGTGGCGGCGCCGCAGCTCCCGCTGTCGCGCGTGACCGCCGAGCCCTCCGCACCGTTCATCCGACGCTGAGCGTCCGAGATTAGAAGCCGCCCCCGAAGCGGTATACTCCAGGTCCACGGACCCATGACGGCAGCCCCGCACGCGTGGTCCACTGCCACTTGGTGGACCCAGCCAGTCACACCGCGCCGCGTGGCACCGTGTCGGTGCTCGCGCGGCAGCCGCTGCCACTTTTGCGAAAAAGCCCCTGGATTTTATGGAAATCAACTCGCAGTTCAAAAGTATTTAATTTAGGTCTTGTTTTCTTGCGGTTTAGACCCTGAGCTCTTTGGATTTAGAACCCGCAGTCCTAGCCGCGTCTTTTCGCTTGCCAACCCCTCTGATCTATAGTTAATTACGTATAGGTCCTCGGTTTTCGCAGGCTAGCCCCCAGAAATAGTTTTCTATTTACAAAAGAGCCCCTAGAACTTGTTTTCTTTATAGCTTTCTCGTTTTTAGTCCGATTAGAGTGATCTTTACATTCATGTGATTGTATCAATGAGTAGAATAATTTTATATATGTTTCTCTAACTGTTTTTGGATGCTTGGTGTACTGTTCTAATAAAAATATATTTTATCTGCATGTAATGATTGATTGGATGTTGTGAATGGTGGTCTTTTCACGAGTCCAGATGGTGACGTGTTCGAAGAGCAAGAGCACCAGGAGCAGCAGTACCAGGATCAGGCCTATGACCAAGGCAAGTATAACCTACGGTTTCCTTGTTACCTATTAACTGCTAAATTAAATATTCATTATGCATGTGTCAAATATGATGAACCATAGGACAATCCTAGAATCACTTGACAAATATATACCTTGTACCTATGGGAGGGTTTTGCATATTAAAATGATTAGATCTGCTATGTGCTATTTATTGCTATTATATTAATATTGATTAATGACTATGAAACAATGTTAAAAGGGGCTTTTTAACCACATTAGGGCACTGGAGCATGCTTTTCGCTTAGTGACCCACCCCAGGGACTACCTTTTAAAGCGGCTACTTGGGAGATCCCATGCAGCCTTGAAATCATATGGCTCTGACCTTATTCGTATAACTAGACTTTCTCTTGTAGTAGTTACTGAAAGGCGCTAGAGGGGGATGTCGCACCCTGATTTAAAAACAAAATCGAGGGTACAATATATGTATGTTAGGATCAATTTTCATACATATATCGATATCATAGTAAATATCAAAATAATGCTTTATTAATATATCGAACTTTATTAAAAAATGACCCTCAGGTCTAAAAGAAATGTATAGACTCTCAAACCGACTCTAATGTAGACTCGCGGAAACTGGACGCCATCTCCACAGGAAGGTCGACCGGGGGTTGCGCCATCCTAGTACAAGTCGTCTGGGTCGTATCCACCGTCTTCTGGGTACTCCTGCTCCGTGTCATAGACTCCAACGTCTGGGTAGGATAGCAGGGGGGACAAAGAGGAAGGGTGAGTACATTGAAATGTACTCCGCAAGTGTAGGAAATATATGCTTATGAGGCTTTTAACAAAGGTAGGCTGACTTTGTTTGACTCAAGCGCCTAAAGCGACACAACCCTATTATTCCTATTAATCCTATGCACCTATTTACTAGGTTATAACCTCAGTCTCCAGAGAAAAGTAACCACACTCGGAATCACACTGAGCAAAACCACACTCGGAGTCGCACCGAGCATAACCACACTTGGAGTCCACCAAGCAACCACACTTGGAGTCACACCAAGCACAACCCACACCTGAAGTCCATCAGGCATACCACACCTGAAGTCCATCAGGCCACCCACAAGGCTGTTACATAGAGTCGTCCTATGTGTATTAGTTCCATATGTCACGACATAGAAGCTACCTTCCATAATAACACCAGGTCTGCGCCCGAGCCTAGGAGCCGGTCTCCCGTACCAAGTAGTATCCTGTGTAGAAGAAGCATCTGTACCCATGTCATATGAGACTAATAATCACATAAGGCTTCTCTAACGAACCAGAACCAAACCACCAACTAATCTCGAAGAAGTCCAAGCCCGTTCATGACCATGAGCAAGACTGATATATCAATTTTAATATTCTACAGAGTTTGCATATCTTTACCCATGAGTCGTATTGCCCTTGTGCCCGAGGTAGCTAGCCTCTTGACCCACTTCCAAGGTGAGTCAACAGGGTTCACTACAAGGCTGTTACAAAGCCCCTCCAAGCATGTGTTACATGTACTCTAAGGTTTCTCCCCCGTACATAAGTCAATGACCCCAGTGGACCCCTCTTGAGCCACTAAACAAATCTTGTGTAGCATAACTTGGAGGAAACTAATTAATTAGCCAGTCTCAGAGCCATATAGACCTCATGGTTTGCGTTGTTTTGTCGGGTTACATGCTCCAAGAACTGGGTCCTAGGGATCTAGGCAGGATAACAAACCACAACCCAAACCAACGCCAAGTCCATGGCAAACCGTAACGCCGAGCCACACGGCAACCGTACGCCAAGTCCATGGCAACCACCACACGGTCCATCCTGCCGGATATGCCTCTCACCATACTACAACAGTTACCAACCCACATGTTCCATAGATCATTAATTAGGATTTATTTATTATTAACCATCCCATCCTAACCATGACTGCAGAGCTAAGCATGACTTCTACCCATATTCCCAAACCAGATGTCAAGGAAAATATAATCAAGTGCTAGTAAACCATATTGTGGGATTCAATTTAAGACTGCAAGCATCTACTGGATCTAACTACTCTAACTTAAAATAAAATAAATACATGAGCAAGATGTTCGGGCTGGGTCGAATCGACGAAGGCACGGATCGGGTCCTGGGGTTCCATGTAGCTCGCACTCGCTGGATCAAACATCAAACATGGCCCAACAAAGATAATAAATAACAATATATCAATAGTAGTAAAACAGAATATAAACAGATCTATCGCGTAGATCTCGACGAGACGAATCTAACACGACTTGAACGGGTCAAATCAGAGTTAAAATGAGCAAGTTATGGGCTTTTGAATTTTAGTGGGAAAACTGTAAATAGTTGGAACTCATTTCTGATTTTAAATAAACAAAATCAGAAAAAGAAACTGCGGTAGGACCGGGCCTCATTTAGGAAGAAGAACAAGGGCTAAACTGAAATAGAAATAAGACTCAGTGCATAGTGATATTTGGACTGCGGGTTTATTTCATCAAATGAGAGGGACTTTTCTGCAAAAATGCCTTAGCACGCACGGCTGCTGGTGTGGCGATCGCATGGCATGCAGGGACTGGTGCGGTTCACCACGTGGTTGCATGGACTAGGCACGGGGAGGGTAGTGGACTACGTCCACCGGCTTAATGAAGTCGGTCCATACCGGTTGGGCAGGAGATCTAATCTCCGCCGTTGCCAACCGATCGGACGACAGAGGGAGACAAGGAGGGGGCGTGCTTGCCACCGGTGCCAGAAACGCGACAGCGCCATAGCACACGCGGCGGCGCCATGGGAAAAGCTCGCCGGAGCACTCGGGGAATGTCTACAGTGCGGTAGAGACAGAGGGGTTAGGTGGGATTGATCGAGCAGCTCACCACGCGTCCACTAAAGGAGTCCTCAGCAACAGAGAAGGCTCGGTGGTGATGAATCACCGACGGAGGCGGACGGTAGCACATAGGTACGGCGGTGTAGGCACTGGAGAAGAAGATGGCGCCCATGGGCAGTCGGGGTGGGGGCGGTGGTCAGCGTCTTGTGCAGAGAGCTCCACGGGACGACGAGGACGAGCAGAGAACGCCTGGCCGCGGTGCTATGGTAGTCGACAGAGGCGGTGGCGATTTGTGGAGTGGAAAGGAGGGCTCGGTTTGGGTTTATGAAGCTATTTGTAAACCGGGAGGGTGAGGGTAGGGTGGCGGCGCAGATTGCTAAAGCAGATCGGCTCAAAAATAGCGGGGCCGAGAGCGGGCGCGAGCATAGGGTGGGGGAGTTCGGTGTGACGCGCTCGCGCGGTGTGCGGGAGGTCGGGGATGGGGATAGATCTGACCAGCGGGCCCGGGCGGTCAGCTAGAGGAGGAGAGGGTGCGGGGACGCGCGCAAGGTGAGCCGACTGCGGAGCATGCGGCGTGGGCCGAAGGGGTGCGGGGCGCTGGGCCACGACGAAGTGCACGCATGGGCCCAAGCGGAGGGAGCCGGGTGCGGGCTAGGGGGAAGGAGTGAGTGGGCCTGCGCGCGGGGATGGGGCGCTGGCCGAGGAGCGGATGGGCCGGCGCATGCCGGAGGGAGAGAGGGAGATAGCTGGCGGGCCAAGCTGGGCTAAATGGAGGGAGAGGAATGAGGGTAGCCCTGGCCTTTTCCCCTTTTTTTCTTTTGTTTTCCTTTTTCAAAAAAAATCATTTTGAAATCAAATTCAAATCTATTTGAAATTCAAAATGACTTTGAAATATTTTCCCTAGGTTTTGAAAATCAAATTTAAGTTTCAAAATTTATAAAAATTTTATTTGTTTCTAAATAGAGCAAAATTTGATGCGCCCTAAACAAGTTTAAATAAATTCTTTTTTGCCTAATAGAATATATGCAACGACATGAATGCAACAAACATCTGGCTAGAATTTTTCCTCCATCTAGGATTTTGGCCTTTTTCCTAATTAAATTCTAATTTATTTTATTAATTTAAAAATCATGGTGTTACACGGGACTAGGTTGGAGAATGGCTTTCTCGCCTGTCAAGATGTGTACTGGTCGGCTGTCAGGTGTGCCATCTTGAAGGGGGCCTCCATTCGTTTAGACGCCAAAACCTCGTGGCTATTACTTGTTAGGGTAGCTAGTGAAGGGCTATGTAGTAAAACCCTGTCGTACTTCCATAGAGGAGGTAATGTGGGACTTGCAAACCCCGGCATATGGGAATCACGACCTAAGGTTAAAGTGTACAACCTCTACAGAGTGTAAACCTGATATATCAGCAGTGCTCACGGATACAAGTGGCTCAGATCCTTTTTAAGCAGTCCATGGTGGGGTATAGTGGAGGTTGGTTGGCTACCTCTTTTTAACATAATGATTATCATTTATTATGAGATAATGGGATCATACATCTAGTAATGTAAGCTTAATATAAAATACGATCAACTTAAAATGCTAACTGTAGTTAACCGAGTCAAACCCCTTTGGAGACTTTGACGATGAGCACTCCTCCGATGACCACTCCTCCGACGACCAGTCCGTCGACCACTCCAGCTTCGACTGCAGTGACCCGCACGACGATGATAGTGGTGCGAAGACCCTAGAGTACCACGTCCAGGACGAGGAACCCACCTGGATCCGGGAGACCCGCACTACCGAGGAGGGCGACGACTTCTACCACCCCAAGCTCCTGAAGCTCGTCGACATGCACTACGCTCCTCTTCGCGTCATGGTGGAGTACCGCAGCTAGTCGTACACCCACCCCGAGTACATTGGCTACTAGACCACGAAGGCATTTGTGAAGACCTGGGTTGAGGAGGAGAAGACCTGGAGAGTCTGCGACGTTATCTAAGCCATGAGGCCGACCCTCACTCGTGAGTTCAGCGTGGAGGACACTGCTAGGCAGGCTTGCCTTGTCTTCCGCGACAAGGTGTTCCCGACCATCCAGCAGGACGACGATCGCTACTACCCTCGATGATGCACTCTGGACGACGGTTGCGTGGTTGCCAGGGTACATGAGCACGAGAGCGCCAGGATGATTAAGACGGTACCTCTGGTAGTCGCTCTCAATAGTGCCCTGGACCATGCTATGATGGATCAGAGGACTCTGTGGATCGAGACAGAGAGGATGCAACATCGGATCGACACTCTTGAGCGCCAGGTGCGACGTGGAGTGCAGGCTCAGGACCCCCTCCCAGCCACTACAGCGAGGGACCCTGCTATCGTCGATCAGTGCAAGAGGCACCACCCGAGTTGCACCTGCCCCCGCACGACCTACGACCCATAGGAGTCCCACCCCAGCTTCAATCGAGTCTTGATGCGAGTTTGTGTCAGTTGAGTCATGTTATGTCATGATGTCGAGTCCGTGATAAACTTTGAGTTTAATAATGTGCTTTCATGACTATTATTGTGCCTAATGTATTGATTTGGACCTTTTCATGATTGCAATGAGTGTGGGGCATGTCCACACCATCCCGTACTCTTGATGATGGGTTAATAATAATATAGTTGGGTTCCTTATCTTCTTTATCTCAGATTAGTTTTCTCAAACAGTTTTCTTTTGTTGTTGTATCTCTATCTTTGTCAGTACCTTATCATATAGTATAAAAGAGCTTATGAGGCATATATATTACAAATGGTGGACACAAGGAGAACCTCTGGAGGAGGAAACCCACCACCACCTTGTAACACCCGGATTTACGAATAAAACTGAGTAAAGCATATGTTGGCCCAGGGAGTCCCAAATCCACATATACCACAAAAAGTATATCATTACAGCATGAACAAACGTTATTAAACTTATTACATCACATGGGGACTGTTCATCACATCGGCCAACAATCCATTATTACAACAGTAGCATTGTCGAAAGCATCACTCCACAGGGACAACGACTGTGGGTACGCCAACCTTAGTAGTCTGGCATGTCTTCGAGATACACCTCGTAGTCTCCTCCATCTGGTACCCATCCAGGATTTTTATGTGAACCAACGACAAGCGTTAGCTCACCATGCTCAGCAAGTACAACTACAGGGATGCAAGGCTCAAAGGTTTGATACAAGCGTTAACTGCGGTTAGCATTTTAAGTTGATCATATTTTATATTAACCTTATATTACTAGATGTATAAACCTTGTTGTCCCATGATAAGTGATAATCATTATGTTAAAAAGAGGTAAGCCACCAACCACCATCATACCCCACCATTAACTACTTATAAAGGATCTGAGCCACTCGTATCCATGAGCACGGCTGATATATCAGGTTTACACTCTGCAGAGGTTGTACACTTTCACCTTAGGCTGTGATTCCCATATGCCGGGGTTTGCATGTCCCACATCACCTCCTCTATTGAAGTATGACAGGGTTTCACTACGAAGCCTTTCCAATGTTGGTCTAACAAGTCGTAGCCGCTAAGGTTTAAGTCTCCCAAGAGTTAAAGATACATTCCCACTAAGGTAACACCCATCCACAAAAGCATTCACCCTAGCAGGACAGGGCCCATAAGCTACATGGTACACCCCTCTTGCCCTTTCGGTAAACTACAAACGAGCTAGAACAATCTAAGTACTTAGCTAAGATCAGAGCTATGTAATTCCCAAGGCTGGACGGGATCTCCCGGGTAGCCTCTTTAAAAGATAGTCCCTGGGGTGGGTTACTGAGCGAAAAGCATGCTCCAGTACCCTAAAGTGGTTAAAAAGCCTCTTTTAACATTTGTTCCATAATCATTAATCAATATTAAACATCTAGCATTTAAGTAGTGCATAGCATTTCTAATCATATTATGCAAAACCCTCCCAAAGGTACAAGGTATAAAGGTCAAGTGATTCTAGTATTGTCCTATGGTTCATCAAGTTATGACACATGCATAATGAATATTCGGTCTTGCAGTTAATAGGTAACAAGGAAACCGTAGGTTATACTTGCCTTGGTCACAAGCCTGATCCTAGTTCTGCTCTGGGAAGTCTTGCTCCTCGAACACTTCACCGTCTGGACTCACGAACAATCACCAAACATAGGGTCCAATCATTCATTACATGAAAATAAAATATACTTCTATTAGAACAGTACACCAAACATTAAAAACAGTTAGAGAAACACTTATAAAACTATTCTACTCATCGATACGAACACATGAACATAAAGATCACTCTAATCGGACTAAAAACGAGAAAGTTATGAAGAAAACAAGTTTCAGGGGCTATTTTGTAAATAAAAACATGTTTCTAAGGGCTAGCCTGCGAAAACAAAGGACTAAAACATAAATAACTGTAGCCATCAGGGGCTAGCATGCATAACTGCTCGCCTTGTACTGCGGGTTCAAAAACTGGGTTCTGCAGGGTCTAAAAGGAAAGAAAACAGGACCTAAAATTAAACTATTTGCACTGAGTTGGACTGCGGGTTGATTTTGCAAAAGAGCGAGGGTTTTTCTGCAAAAGTGGAGGCTGCAGTAGCGCTGGCGCTGACGCAGCGACACGCGGTGCAATACGGTTGGCTCGGTCCACCACCTGACCAGTGGACCGCGGGCTGGCTCGGGTCCACGGGCCCGTAGACCCGGCGCATACCCCTTCGGGATTTGGGATCTAATCTTGGCCGTATGTAGCTGATCGAACGGCGTAGGGGAATTGGGGCTATGCGAGGCGGTGGCGGACTTGCCGGTGAGTGGCGGCGCGCCATGGCAGGTGCTCGGGAGCTCGCCGGAATGGCGCTCCCGGGCTCAGCTGACTGCACGGGGGACACCAGAGCGGAGCGGGGAGATCGGCAAACTCGGTGGTGGGCTCGGCTTCGGCGGAGAGGCTCACCACGGTGACTATTGACAGCGGTGAGATCTGCAAGGGGAAAACGAACGGTGAGCTCGAGTTTGCGCACGAGAGATCAAACGGAGGGCTCTAGGGCCTCTCGGGTGGACTCGGCTTCACCTGCGGGCGCTTGGGAGTGGTCTAGGGTAGCCGACAAGCTCTGCAGCGGCGGCGGGGACTGAGCGGTGGCGCGAGGGGAAGAGCCCGGGGCCTCGGCCAAGGCTTTATAGGGTTCCGATGGGTGGCGAGGCATCGGTGGAGGCTCCACCGAGCCGATTTGATGGCCGAGTGGCCATTACGACCGTTTCGGGAGGGGAAGGGAGGCGACGGTGGGCGTTGAGCAGGCGGGAGGTAGCATAAGGGTCGGAGGGGCTGACGGGTGGGCTCAGGGTGTCAAGCAAGGTCGAGCGCCCTTACGTGCGGGGCCAGGCCGTCAGCGGCGGGCGTGGGGACGCAGGCGCGGGCGCTGCGCGAGCTGGGCAACGGGTGAGTTCGACCGTGAGAGCGCGGAAGCGGCCGTGGTTGGGCACGCGGGAGAGAGGGGAAGTGGGAGCTGGGCCGCGGGCGAGTGCGGGCGTGGGCCAGGCCAGGCCGGAGCGGTGCGGGGAGTGGGAAAGGAAAAGGAGTGCGGGCTGGGCCGGTTCACCGATTGGGCCAAAAGAGAGAGACGGGAAAAGAGAAAAAGAAAAGCTTTTTCTTTTGCAAACTTGTTTGAATTCAAATTCAAACCAAGTTTGAATTCAAACCACACAACTCTAGCTCTACACTCAAATAAAAATACTATGCACTGGCATGAATGCAACAAAATGTATCTACGCCCCAACTTAATTCTTTAATTCTCCGAAATTTATTATTTGACCTATATGTTTCATGTAAAATAAATAGATAAATCATGTTTAATTCTAATTTCCAAAAATTAATTTTCAAGGTGTTACAAATCTACTCCCCTTAGAATGAATCTCGTCCTCGAGATTCAAAAGATTGAGAGAGATGTGGATACTCTGACCTCAAACCCTCTTCTTTTTCCAAAGTGGCCTCATCCTCAGAGGGCCTACTCCACTGATTCTCTAAACAGTTGACTTGGCAGACATCAAGAGTAGGAGACACTGCCTTGCACCCTATTATTTCTCCTTTTGGGGTTTTCAACTGAATGTTTCTAGAGATACAATGTATAACTGCTTCATGTGCCGTCAGCCAATCCATGCCTAGGATGATATCAATCCCGAACGTGTTCAAGACCATAAGATCAGTCTCAAAGTCTACCCCCTTATGTTAATCTTAACCTTTGGGCAAAGAAAACTTGCTCTCATCTCACCTCTAGGTGAACTAACAAGCATGGCCTTATCCATGGTATCCTTGAGTAGAGTATGCCTCTTCACAAAGTGTGCAGATATAAAAGAATGCGATGCTCCTGAATTGAACAAAACTGAGGCAGAGTGAGAGTTGACTGGAAACGTACCGATCACAACATCCGGGGCGCCTTGTGCAGATTCAGTGGTGACGTTGTTCACCTTTCCTTGGGCATAGTTCTGCTGGCCCTGTCTGCTGGGTGTGTGAGTGTTGAGCTTCTAGCTGTTCTGGGATCCTTGTCCTGTCTTCTTGGGACAATGGTAGGAGATATGCCCAGTTTCACCGCAAACATAGCACTTATTGTTGTTGGGTGTGGACACAGTGTTGGGGGAGCTCTTCACTGGCGTGCCACTAGTCTGCCCTTGGCGAGGGGTCTAAGCAGGGGTACCTTGCTGGTTCCGGTTATGGTTGTCTGAGCCTGACTGGCCTGATGATCTTTGTTGGTTACCATAGCCTGAAGCATAGCGTAGGCGGCTACTACTTTTAGACCGTTGACCTTGGAACTTCCTTTTCTTGGCGTCCATGTCACGCCTCTTTCCTTCTATCACAAGAGCTTTATCAACCAATGTCTGAAAGCTGGCGAAGGTGTGAGAGAGCAACTGGTATTGAATACCATTGTTTAAGCCTTCCATGAAAAGCTCCTACTTGTCCAAGTCTTCCTCTATGTCGTGGGGTGCATAACATGAAAGCTGGGTGAACTTGTCACGATACTCGCTAACTGACATGCTTCCCTGCTTCAGTGCAAGGAACTCCTTCCTCTTAAGCCTCATTGTTCCTGCCGGCACGTGATGCAAGCGGAAACTGTCACAGAACACTTGCCAAGTTATCTGGTTGGGGTTGGGGTGAGCTTGTTGGTAGGATTCCCACCAATCGAGAGCTGATCCTTGCAGCTGTCCTGCTGCGTGCAACACCTTCTCTCTATCATTGCACTGTGCTATCTCCAACTGGCGTTCAACTGCCCAAAGCCAATCGTTTGCCTGAAGTGGGTCTGGTGAGTGGTCAGAGGTAGGTAGGTGTCCTTTCAGGAACTCGCCTCTCCTGTCTCGGACTTGGTGAACAGGTGGAGGTTGGTTATTCTGGTTATTCTGAATGGCGTTAGCCATCTGCTGCATCAGCTGGGTCTGCATGGCTAAGAGTTGTTCAGTTGACACAGACGGAGGTGGTAGTGGTGGGTTTCCTCCTCCAGCGGATCTCCTGGTGTCAACCATCTGTAACATATATGCCTTATAAGCTCTTTTATAATGTATCATAAAGTACTGACAGAGATAGAGATGCAACAACAAAAGAAAACTGCTCGAGAAAACTGATGTGAGAAAAAGGTGATAAGGAACCCAATGATATTATTATTAACCAACATTAAAAGTACGGGATGGTGTGGACATGTCCCACACTCATCACAATCATGCCAAAAAATCCAACTCATACCATCAACATAATAACAATCATGAAACCACATTATTAGACTCAATTGTTCACTGACTCGACAACATGACACTGACACTGACTCAAACTCACATTACGATCAATCTGATATGGGGTGGGACTCCTATGGGCCATAGGTCGTGCGGGGGCAGTGCAACTCGGGTGGTGCCTCTTGCGCTGGGCAATGATAGCAGGGTCCCTCGCTGTGGTGGCTGGGAGGGGGTCCTGAGGCTGCACTCCACGTCGCACCTGGCGCTCAAGAGTGTCAATCCGAAGCTGCATCCTCTCTGTCGCGATCAACAAAGTCCTCTGATCCATCATGGCACGGTCCAGGGCGGTGTTGAGAGTGACTACCACGAGTACCGTCTCAATCATCCTAGCACTCTCGTGCTCCTGCACCCTGGCAACCACACAGCCGTCGTCCAGGGTATGACGTCGAGGGAAGTAGCGGTTGTCGTCCTGCTGGATGGTCGGGAACAGCCTATCGTGGAAGATAAGGCAAGCCTGCCTAGCTGCGTCCTCCACACCAAACTATTGAGTGAGGGTCAGACTCATGGCGTAGATGACGTCGCAAACTCTCCAAGTCTTCTCCTCAGCAACCCAGGTCTTCACGAACGCTTTCGTGGTCCAATAGCCGGTGTGCTCGGGGTGGGTGTACGACTGGCTGCGGTACTCCACAATGACGCGAAGAGGTCCGTAGTGCATGTCGACGAGCTTCAGGAGCTTGGGGTGGTAGATGTCGTCGCCCTCCTCAGTGGTGCGGGTCTCCCGGATCCAGGTGGGATCCTCGTCCTGGACGCGGTACTCCGGGGTCTTCGCATCACTGTTGTCGTTGTCGTGCGGGTCGCTAGAGTCAGAGCTGGAGTGGTCGTCGGACGAGTCATCGGAGGAGTCAGAGGAGTGGTCATCGTCGGATTCTCTGGAGTCATCGCTGGGGTCAACTCCAGCTACCTGCTGCTCTGGCTTGGGCTCCTCCTCGGCCTCCCACCTCTGCTGACGGAACAGCTGATGGTAGGCGGCGCTGCTAGGCATGTTCTCCGGTGCTCTTACGGGTAGTCTGCTTGGTCCGAGTCATCTACAAATTTTAAAATATGAGTCAGATACGGAACAAATTTATGAATAAGAGAGGAGTACTAGAATTTTTGTAAATTACCAAAAAGCAACAAAAATTTTGGAATTAATCATATGAAAAAGGGGTGTCCAGTCTATCTAGGGTAGAGTTCTACAGTCAGTTTGGCTCTGGTACTAATTTGTAACACCCGGATTTACGAATAAAACCGAATAAAACATATCTAGGCCCAGGGAGTCCTAAATCCACATATACCACAAAAAGTATATCATTACAGCATGAACAAACATTATTAAAGTTATTACACCACATGAGGATTGTTCATCACATCGGCCAACGACCCATTATTACAATAGTAGCGTGGTCGAAAGCATCACTCCATAGGGACACCGACTGGGGGTACGCCAACCTCAGTAGTCTGGCATGTCTTCGGGATACTCCTCGTAGTCTCCTCCATCTGGTACCCATCCGAGATTTTTATGTGAACCAACGACAAGCGTCAACTCACCATGCTCAGCAAGTACAACTACGGGGATGCGAGGCTCAAAGGTTTGACTCGGTTAACTGCGGTTAGCATTTTAAGTTGATCATATTTTATATTAAACTTATATTACTAGAAGTATAAACCCTGTTGTCCCATGATAAGTGATAATCATTATGTTAAAAAGAGGTAAGCCACCAACCACCATCATACCCCACCATGAACTACTTATAAAGGATCCGAGCCGCTCGTATCCGTGAGCACGGCTGATATATCAGGTTTACAATCTGCAGAGGTTGTACACTTTCACCTTAGGTCGTGATTCCCATATGCCAGGGTTTGCAAGTCCCACATCACCTCCTCTGTGGAAGTATGGCAGGGTTTCACTATGAAGCCTTTCCAAAGTTGGTCTAACAAGTCATAGCCGCTAAGGTTTCAGTCTCTCAAGAGTTATAGATACCTTCCCACTAAGGTAACACCCATCCACAAAAGCATTCACCCTAGCAGGATAGGGCCCATAAGCTATATGGTACACCCGTCTTGCCCTTTCGGTAAGCTACAGATGAGCTAGAACAATCTAAGTACTTAGCGAAGATCAGAGCCATGCAATTCCCAAGGCTGCACCGGATCTCCCGGGTAGCCGCTTTAAAAGATAGTCCCTAGGGTGGGTTACTGAGTGAAAAGCATGCTCCAGTACCCTAAAGTGGTTAAAAAGCCTCTTTTAACATTTGTTCCATAATCATTAATCAATATTAAACATCTAGCATTTAAGTAGCGCATAGCATTTCTAATCATATTATGCAAAAGCCTCCCATAGGTACAAGGTATAAAGGTCAAGTGATTCTAGTATTGTCCTATGTTTCATCAAGTTATGACACATGCATAATGAATATTCGGTCTTGTAGTTAATAGGTAACAAGGAAACCGTAAGTTATACTTGCCTTCGTCACAAGCCTGATCCTAGTTCTACTCTTGGAAGTCTTGCACCTCGAACACTTCACCGTCTGGACTCACGAACAATCATCAAACACAGGGTCCAATCATTCATTACATGCAAATAAAATATACTAATATTAGAACAGTACACCAAACAATAAAAATAGTTAGAGAAACACTTATAAAACTATTCTACTCGTCGATACGAACACATGAACGTAAAGATCACTCTTATCGCACTAAAAACAAGAAAGTTAGGAAGAAAACAAGTTTCAGGTGCCATTTTGTAAATAAAAACATGTTTCTAAGGGCTAGCCTACGAAAACCGAGGACTAAAACGTAAATAAATGTAGCCATCAGGGATTAGCATGCAAAACTGCTCGCCTTGTACTGCGGGTTCAAAAACTGGGTTCTGCAGGGTCTAAAAGGAAAGAAAACGGGACCTAAAATTAAACTATTTGCACTGAGTTGGACTGTGGGTTGATTTCGCAAAAGAGCGAGGGCTTTTCTGCATAAGCGATGGCTGCAGCAGCGCTGGTGCTGACGCAGCGACACGCGACGTGATACGGTTGGCTCGGTCCACCACCTGGCCGGTGGACCATGGGCTGGCTCGAGTCCACGGGCCCGTAGACCCGGCGCATACCCCTTCGGGGTTTGGGATCTAATCCCGGCCGTCTGTAGCCGATCGAATGGCGCAGGGAAATCGGGGCGGTGCCTGGTGGCGATGGACTCACTAGTGAGCGGCAGCACGCCAGAGGCGGTGCCCAGGGTGCGGGCGCACCCCTGGTGTGGGCGCACCCCCGGTGGGGCCTCCCGGGCCGACTCTCCTCAGGCGGTTGCATGACGCCATGATCATGTCGTTTTAGGAGGTTTCCCTGTTTACATCGACCAAACCGAACATGTTGTAGTATAAAAGTAGGGGTAGAGCTCCATTTTCAATAATCAATCACACATTCAACATTTGTCTTTCATTTCGACTTTGTATTTGGAGCTCTCTACAATAGTTTAGATCTTCTAGTAGTTGGATCAAGTGCTACTTGCAAGAGGAGAGGAGGAGTTGTAAAGATCTACTTGGTATGAATACTAAGTTCTTCTTTTCATACTTGTTCTTATTCTCTTATGATCAACATTGTTATGTTCTTGAATTAGAGCCTTGTTCTTGTTCTTTGTTCATCTTTCTAGAAGTAGTTCATAGCTTTAGATCTTTGTTCATCATGAACATGAACGTTGTTCTTCATTCAACATGTTTAGATCTTGATAGCTTAGTGATATGTGTTGGGTGGTGTTTTGCCATGCCTTCGGGTGCGCTTATGCCCTTTTCCTGTCAATCCATAGGGTTGGGGACTCGAGGGGGTGTAAGTTTTCTTCATGTGCGCGAGAGTGGTTCTCGGGTATATGGAGATGGGTGAATGCCTAGCTTAGTCCACGGTTGAGGGGTAGGCGGCAGGTGGTGACAGCCTTGTCCATCCCTTGTTATCCCCCACGTTCGGCTTTGGGGTAGGAGTCTAAATTGCCCGGTGTATCCTGCTGGCAGACCAGTGTTCCCGGGTCTCCTAATCCATCCATGTAACACCCCTGGTGTTAAGTGATAATTAAAATCCTAATTAATATGTTTAGTATGCATAATCATTTGGCATTATGGCATAAAAGCATTTCATGTTTTAAGTATAAATTGTGATGCTTCACATGCTTTAATATAAGTGTTGCATGATCTTGGGTGATTTACATAGTTTTGTATGTTGCACAAGAGTGTAGTTAAGTGTCACATAAAAAGATAAGTAGAAAACCTTAATTTTCTATGCTCCTTTTTATTCCCTTTTGTATAAGTCAAAAAGTAAGTCAAATATCAAAATGATTTCAGAAGCAAAGTTGTAGCTCTTGTTGAGAGGTACAATTTTGGTATACAAAGTTTTTAAAGTTTCTGTACAAACTTTTGAGTAAAGTTGAAATCTTTCAAACCCTAAATTTGACCCCTAAACTAGATTTCAAAAACTAAAAAGAATTAGACTTTGGTCCTTTAATCAAAGTTGTAGAGAGGATTAAAAGAAACAACTTTTATTAAGATGGATTTTCAAGTTACTAAAGAAAATCTGAAGTAATTTGGAAAACAAGTTTGATTTGGTTTCAAATTGAAAATCAATTCCCAAAATCAGTTTTGTCCTCTTTTGTGTAGTTTCAAAATTAAGCATAATTTTGATGTGGGACCAAAACCAAAGTTGTAAATAATTTCATAAGGAACAACTTTTATATTGGTAAAATTTGAAGTTGTTTAGAAAATTCAAAAGTAATTTTGAACCCAAGTTGAGGTCATTTCAAATTCAAAAGGTGATTTCAAAATCTAGGCAGATTTTGAGTGTGCTCCTTAAATGAAAGTTGTAGATCCTAATTTTTGGAACAACTTTCATGTTGGGAGTTTTTCATGTTATGCTATGTTTTTGGGAGAATTAGAGGAAAGAAGGTCAGTATGTTCTCTGATGAACAGTAACCAGAGGGGGAACGCAGAGCATGTGCTCTGCACCTCGCACCGCCGCACCGCCGCCGTTCGTCCACGCGCCACGCCACCATCCACGCAGCTGCGTGCTTGCTAAGTTGTGCGCGACGTGGAGTGCATGGGTGCGCTAGCGTCTTCGGGTTGAGCCACGCAGCACCCACCGCTCTACGCGTCGCTCTCGCCTGCACTGTTTCCCGGCGAAACCGAGCCACGTCCGCCGGTTGAATTCGCCGCCGTCGGTGCGTCTCAGTCCTCTCCATCTCTCAAACAAGTCCGCCTCAATCCTATGCTCCTTCTGAACCACTCAGCGCAAGATCTAGCGCCCTACATCACCCTCACCATGGTTGTCTTCCTCGGGTCCGGTTTAGCGCCACCGAGCTCGGCTTTGTTCTCGTCCGGTGAGCTCCGCGCCGCTCCGGCCGAGCTAACCTCAGCGCTAGCTCCGCCTTGCGTTGCTGATCACGGTCGGCCCATTAGTTAGGTCGCTACCGCCTTGGTTTGGTTAGTTCGCGCGACTTGCCTTTGGCGCAAGCTCCGCCATCGCCCCCGCCGTCGCCAACCTTGGTCCAGTGCTCCTCGAGTCAAGGCAAGGTGAGCACCGTAGTCGTCATGAGCTCCTCGATGTGTTGCGCTCCCTGGTTCAGTCGCTACCGAGCCACCGTGGTCGGTCCGCGAGGCTCGCCGTCGGCGCAAGAGCCGCCATGGCCGCCACCGTGGACCGCATGTATCCAAGCCGTCTCTGTCCAAGCTAGGGGATGCACCATGGTCGCGAGGTGTACTCGGGGTGGTGCTACCCTCTTCTAGGTCGCTACCGAGCCCTAGCGGCCGGAATGTCGCGTCGCCGCCGTGCTCGAAGTGGCCGAGCCGCCATGGCCGTTGTCTGCTCGAAGTCGAGTGAGTGCTAGGTCGGGTAAAGGGTGGAATCGGTGCGCGAAGTCAAGCCGGAGGCGTTGCGGTCCTCGCCGTCACCGGAAACTTCGCCGGTGAGGAGATCACCGGCCGGTCAACGGGTCGAACGGCCGGTGAAGGCCGGCCGGGCGCTGGCCTCGGCGTGAGAAGGGAGAGAGGTGGCTGACGCCTGGGGCCAGGGTGTCAGCTGCCGTGGGCCGTAACTGGGCCGAGCCCAGTAAGAGTTAGAAATGGTTTTTTCCTTTTTCTGAAAGGGATGAATAGTGTCAGATTTTGTCTTTTTGATATCTTTTTGTAGATAGCTGCAAAAATTGTGAAAATTTTTGTGTAGCTTTCTCAAGGTGTCTAGTATTTATGAAAAATATGAAACTTGAGTTTTGAACAAATTTTGAAACTGATTTAAATAAGCCTTTTTATTAATAAATGATCTTTGATGATTTTTGTAGGTCCAATTAAATGTCCAAAAATCATGAAACTATTTTTGTCACTGTTTTGAGCTGAAAATATATCTTCACAAAAATTTTGAGCTCTGTTGGAGAAGATAAATTTTATTCTTATTTCCATGCTTTATTTAATCATTTAAATGGTTATAGTTTGATTTAATTCTGCAGGTTTATATGTTTGTTCAAAAATTGTGATATTTATTTTGGTACTGTTATTTTCTATAAATTATCATCTCTAAAAGTCTGGGCTCAATTTGACAAAGTTAAATATAAGTCCTTCTCCTATGTTTAGTTTATAAAGAAATAGTTAATTGAGTTTTATTTGAATAATTAGGTAATTAAGTGTTTATAAAAGTTATGACTAATCTTGTATCTTTGGTAATCTGTTGTTTGCTGGTTATGTTTCATGTTTTGAGTTGATCATGAGTGGCATGTTATAGATTAAATAATGTCTTTAAGTTTAAATGCATTTTGTTAGTATAGTTGCTGGATCAATCCTCGGTAATGGACTGTTTTCATAATTAAGTTTATGTTTTCTGTAGATAAGTTGTATACAAAAGTTGTAGTTAACTTCTGTCTCTAGCTTGTCCTAAAATTTCATAATTTTAGGCCAGCTAGATTAAGAAATATAGTTTTTCTAAGTCAGTAGAACAAATCTGCCCTACCTTTTGGACAGATCTGTGAAGATGAGCAGTTTCAGCCTTTTAACTAAGGAATCACCTGCTGAGTATAATAGAAAAGTTTTAGAGTTTTTCATAAGCTTTCTAGATTGTTAAGGATCACCATTTTTGGTGACCCATAGCTCCAGTTATGGTTGTTGGAAGTTGGATCAGCAAATCTGTCCTAGCTCTGGACAGAAATGTTTATCCCAGTTAGTTGACCTAGTTGCCCATAGAACCAACCATGGGTGGTATTAGGCTGTTTGTAGACAATTTGATAAGTTTTTCAAATTGTCTAGGATCACCCCTTTTGGATCTTGGTAGCTCTGGTTATGGCTTGATTAGTATAGGTGGTGTAATCTGTCCAAAGTCTGGGCAGTAGGTTTTACATCTTGTGTGACTTTGAGTTATTATTTGAAGACCATGGGACACCTCTCATCTTGTGATCCTATGGCTTGAGTGATGTTTTAATGAACCTTAGCCATCCTTAGTTACCAACCTAAAAGTGTTTGATGGTAGTTGTTTATTAAACTAAAAACCGTAGTGGTAAGTTGCAAGTTGGTTTTGTTGGTTTGCAACTTTACCGCGAAGGAAAGTTGTACTCGACTTTTCTTAAGTTTGTTTAATCTTATGTTATAATTGTCCTACACCTTAGTATACATCACATGGCATCATACTAAGCATACATTATTTATCTACGTGTAGTATCCGAGCGTGTTGAAGTCGTGTTGATCAAACTTTGGTGATCACCCTTGTCGAACAAGCCTCGGAAGGAGATTCTTGTTGGACAAGCTTCATTGAGAGGACTTAACTTCTAGATGAAGGAACTAACCTTTGTGGATCTTTCTTGGATCCTATCTTCCCTGCAACACTGGCAAGCCCCAGTTCATTTAACCATTTCCTTGGTTTTACAATTATACTTACTTTCGATAACCTGATGCATTAGATGTTTATCAAATAAATGCTTTAAACCTGTTGATGCATGATCAATATTGTTATCGATATATCATTCCTTGATACCTGCTTTATGCAAATGATAGAAATGCTCAGCCTTGCTTTCTCACGCTCCCGATAAATGTTTTGATACTTATCATTTTGGAATGATTAAGAGAAAGAAGGATGGTTAAGACCAGACGGGCACCTACACCGAACCTTGGGGCGGTGTGGGGCGACCCGGATGTGTCGGATTAGGGTTAACCGTTGTTGGCCTGCTAGATTGAGAAACTGTGAAGTACCGATCATATGCTACGGTAAGCCCTGCCTTGGTGGTTCTTAAATGAGAACGGCTAATCGCGCACTGGGAGTGGAGAGATGGCGGGAGTACGCTACCCTCGTGGGTTAAAGTCCCGGATTGGAGGTGTACAAGTACTCTCGGGTGGCGCGGACCCGGTCTTATTTGGAGGATCCGAGGTTGGGGTTGGTATATGTGTGATCACGGGTCTACATATATCGTATGATCGTGGAAAACTCCCAGATCTGGTTGAATCGGTTCGAATCGTCGTGCTCCTCGGTTAAGGAGACTCAATCTTTCGACCCGCACCGTAGAAGAAAAATGGAACTGGTTTGAGAAAGAATGACAATGATATTTCACTAAGGTTCACTTTCAGTTCTTACCAAGTACTTAAATGATTAAGTAAAATTTGGATCTAGGATTACTTTAGTAAGCTTTTATGCAAATGAAAAATACTGTTAAGCCTACCCAAACCAGCATGACCCTGACGTCTTTTCTGTTGACGGGTAAGTCTTGCGGAGTACCGACAGTACTCAGGGTTTGTTAATTCCCTGTTGCAGGTTTCTAGCAGTTGATGTTAATCATGATCCTGTCAGTGGGCTTGACATGATCTGGTTGTTCTTCTTCTCCAACTTAGGTGCTCCATCTAAGTGTGGCTCCATAGTACTTCTCTACTTCCGCAATACAAGTTATGTTATGTAAAAGTAACTTATTCATGTTTTGTAAAGGTTATCTATCTTGCTTCCGCACTCTGATGGTATTTTGTATCAACTGTCGTAATGTTGTAATTATTCCAACCTTCATGATGATGATCCTGTGGTTCGTGGATAATTCGGGGTTCTCTCGGGGACACCCGACAGATCTTTCCAGTGATGTGGTACATGTGCACAGTCATTAGAGCTCGGGGAGACGATGACGTGTGCAGGTGGGCCACATTATCGGGAGGTTCTGCCACAATCCAGTACTTAACATTAACGTTAACTTGATCATAACATGTATACTTGATTCATTAACATGACTCTGTTAAGATCCATGCTCCGTAGGACATTCTTTATTCTTTCATTCTTTCTTCGATCCCCATAGAAGCTCCATGTATCTTAGGCAATGTGTGTGTGTTGATCCCACTATCCAAATTATCGTTTATCCTCCTGCTATGGTTAATTAGTCAACTATGCACTTATTATGTTCTTGTCATGGATATGTCTCGAATCCTTTCGCACCTGGCCTTCCTAGTGGTAAAAATATAAATAACGATACCAGGAATACTCCTGATGAAAAGCTACAACGGTAACCCCGTGCGCTTGCGAACCCTGTCTGTAAACAAATTGGTTTACCGGGCCAGCCTCTCAGGCCGTCACTAAAACCACATGTTTTGGTATGTGAAGTGCCATCCCACTTCGGCGCTGATACCAGATATGTAGCTAAGTGACTGTGTCTGAGGCTGGCACTGATATTCACTTGGTAGCATTGCTAGGAACCACCATACTCAGTGTATGTCATTAAGGAATGTCAACAAGCATTCCTGGCACCGTGCCTGGGGATGATGGCCTACCCTAGTGATGATGCTAAGAGATGTCAGTAAGTATTATTGGCGTGATCGCTGAGGATGGATCCTAAACTCTATCCTCCGGTGGTTGTGCTTAGAAATACCAACAAGCATTTCTGGCACCGTTGCCGAGGAAGGCATAGATACGAAAGATTCAGATATAACATGATCTTGAACTAATATCTGTATAACTGCTAATTGATCATGCAGGATAACCTTTTACTATTTTCTTCTATTGTGGATGAAAACAGGATAGTGTATGCGTGGATTCGCTCTGCCGGAGAACTTTACCGACAATCCAGAGGCTATCGGCAGGAGAAAGAAGAAACCTTCTTCCTCCTCCGTAGCTCCTCCACCGACAGAAGAACCACCAGTTTCTGCACCAAGTTCAACTCTCACCATGGCCAAGACCCTGCGTGACTTTTCCGTCCCCGCTGTTGCCAACGTGCCCACCGGGCCCGCTGTCAACACTGGTGACAAAGCTTTTGAGCTAAGGACTGGCCTCATCACCATGGTGCAGGCAAACCCATTCTGTGGTTTGCCGAGCGAGGACGCGAACGGTCATCTTCAGAACTTCCTGGAGCTCTATGACACCATAGTCATCAAGGACATC
Source organism: Coix lacryma-jobi var. lacryma-jobi (assembly GCA_009763385.1). Taxonomy (NCBI): domain Eukaryota; kingdom Viridiplantae; phylum Streptophyta; class Magnoliopsida; order Poales; family Poaceae; genus Coix; species Coix lacryma-jobi. Next base: position 71,634,566 of record CM019823.1, read on the forward strand.
ACTCCTGACGTCATCAAGCTCCGACTATTTCCCTTCTCCCTCGTGAGGAAGGCGAAGTAGTGGTTCTAAAAGAACCCGACAGATGTCAACACATGGGACAAATGTTCGGTGGCGTTCCTTGCAAAGTTGTTTCCCTTGGGCAAAACAACTGCCTTGAGGGGATGAATCACCAACTTTCAACAGAACTCAACGGAGTCCATGCCCGAGGCATGGGAACGGCTGCAAGAATACGTTGCAGCCTGTCCCCATCACGAGATGGAAGAATGGTTGGTGCTCCAAAACTTCTAAGAGGGGCTTACGCCCATGTCAAGGGGGCACCTGGACGCTGCAGCTGGAGGGGCATTCATGCCCCTGACTGTCAACGGGGCAAAGGCCCTGATTGACAAGGTGGTAGTGAACCAAGCTTGGGGGGATGGAAGACCCCAAGCTAAGTCACAAAAAGGCATGCATACCGTGAAGGAGGTGGATATGCTTGCCACAAAAGATAGATCTTATGCTCAAGCGGTTGGACGAGAAGACAAAAACAAGAGAAGAAAGAGGTACCGTCCAAGCCATGGATACGCACATGACATGCGAGGTGTGTGGAGAAGCCGAGCACTCGGGGAATGATTTCCCCGAGACCCGTGAAGATGCTGCGTACATCAACAACGGGTTTCACCCGTAGGGCGGAAACTCGTGGAACATTCAGCATCGGCCTCCATATCAGGGAGGTAACCAAGGCTACAACTCCAACACACCTACCTTCAAGGACCTTGTGTTGGGGCAAGCGAAGATCAATGAAAGCATCTCCAAGAAGCTCGCCCACAATGACAAGACCCTTGAAGGACTGAACTCTAAGATCGAGGGCCTGGCCTCGGTAGTGAAGAACCAACTAAGCTTCAACAAGATGATCAAAACTCAACTAGCTCAGATAGCCACAACCTTACCACATGCAGATTTGTTAGAGAAGGTACAAGCTGTGACCACGAGAGGAGGAAAATACACTCGTGACCCACCACATCCTAATGAAAAGGCTAGCAGACCCAAAGATCATCAAGCAGAAGAGCCATCACCCTCAACTCCTTCATCAGAACCACCACAAGAAGAAAGCTCACTAGGACCTCAATAATATACGAACACTACATACCTACCTTTCCCCACGAGAAACAAGAAGAGGACTCCGGATGAGCAGTTCGCCCGGTTCATAGAGATGATTGAGAAGGTCCACGTCAGCTCCCTGATAGAGTTACTACACGTACCCTCCTACGCAAGGTATATCAAAGACATCATCAACAATAAAAAGCCCATGCCAAGCATGGAGGTGGTCAAGCTGACAGAAGAATGCAGCGCAGCTATACTCAATCATCTGCCAGAAAAGAAGAAAGACACAGGCTGTCCCACGATCACATGCTCAATCGGGGCACAAAGATTTGATCACGCCTTGTGTGATCTCGGAGAAAGTGTCAATGTCATGCCGAAAGAGGTATTCGACTGAACTTCACTCACCTCGCTCCGACGCCAATGCAACTCCAGCTGGCCGATTCAACCATCAGACGACCAACCGGGATTGCAGAAGGCATACCAGTAAAGATACGAGGCTACTTTGTGCCCGCCGACTTCGTGGTACTAGATATGGAAGCAACCAAAGAATCACCTCTCATCCTGGGGCGCCCCTTCCTGAGTACAGCAGGAGCACAAATTGATGTGGGAGCAAGAGAAATCTAGCTCAACATCAACGACAATGAAGAAAAGTTCAACTTCAGGCCCAGGAAGGAGCAATGCTCTATGATTCAAAATGTCATATACAAAGAGAGAAAAAGTCCTATGAACAAGACAGCCGGAGCTGGGCAAAGAAAAGCAATGCCACAAAGAAACACACCAACACTAGTGTGGAAACCAAAGGCAACATGATCCATCACTCCCGATGATTCTCCTGGACCAGATGGAATATCAAGGCATTGCCACAGGAGAGCCCTACATACCAGGCTATAAAAGGTATGTCCTCTGCCAGAGGAAAAATGGTAGTTATCCTTTTACAAATCTATTCTGATTTTGCATACATATATATATATATCGAGAAATATATATATTTTTTGGGTACCTTACAATACTCCAATTGGCAAATTCCAGCCTCGTAATATGCAAGTTCATCATCCCACTCCAAGGCTTATACATCGTTGGATATCTATGACTTTGTTTCCAAGCCAGGACATTCGCTTTGTTAGAAATGATGAATTAAGATTACTCTTTGCGATTGTCCACAAAATTAAAGTTGCTCCTGCTCGTGAAATATTCTTACACATGCTAGAGATGTTTCGGGTTTCCACCTCTATATCCTGCAAATCTCTTGTAACTCGTATTGCTGAGGCTGTTGGTGCGTTGGACTGACACGATGTTTCATACATCCCCATCCCCTGCATCATCATCAATGAGGCATACCTGATACAAGGGCATAACTTAAAAGTGAAAGGAGACGGAATGATTGTGTATTACTTCCCTGGATTTAGTAACGAGTATATGTTACCTAACCCGGAACTCGCTTTATATAAATGCTGGGAATTTACCCTTGTTTCACAAGAGGAAGCCTGAAAAAGCATATCATCTCGCTGTTGACGGTCCTTAAACACCTGTTTTACCATCAACATTTGACCCTAAAGTCCACCTAAAAGGCATGAAATGTAGTCAAATAGGTTTCAAACTAACTGAATTCCACATGTCCATAGAATTCTATTTGAATGCAGGATTTGACCCAAATTTGGACATATGGACCCACCAGAGGCCAAGCCCACTCAGCAGGGCCCAAATGGGCCTAAGGGGGGTGGCGCCTGCCACTTGGGTTGGCCCAAGTTGCAACCCCTGCCACGTCACCGATTCGTGTGACCTCTCCAGGGCCAAATCCTAGCCCTTGGTCACTAGGTCAGTGGCATCAGACGGCTCAGGATGAAGTGGCGTGGATCAAGGCTGAATGTCGGTTGCTAGGACATGCAACCGACCTCCAAACTGCCTCGGACAACCACCTGGATGCCGTTGAAGCCAAGGCGGTCCATCCAACGGTGAGGGAGGTGGCGGTCGCCACCTAGGGCTGGCGCCCGCCACTAGGGTTAACCCTAGGTCGGCTGGCTGCCCACTATAAGTACCTCACTCACTCATTTGGGCTATAAATACCCCCCTGGAGGCACCTGTTCATTTGTACCATCATACACCAAGTACCATCCCAAGCAAAGCAAGAGAAGCAAGTGAGAGTTAGGTTAGAAGCTTAGAGAGCTTAGGCAAGTAGGTAGCTAGTAGAGCAAGGCATTCTTGCCCTCGCGGAAGCGCTGCTCAAGGCTTAGCTCAAGAGTAGAGGCGTGCGAGTGATCGGTTCTGGAGCTGGGAAGAGTCTTCCTTCATCTCCAGTTCAGGTTTTGTTCTTGTTACTCAAGCATTTACTATATTCTAGTTCACCATTTCAAGTATTACTTTATTCTACTTATCAGTATTGAGTGGTATACTTGATTGATTGCTTGAGTGCCTAGTTATCCTACAGATCAATTCACTTAGCCATAGTAGTTAATCTCTAGTGAGCTTAGTGTTTGATCTTTGCCAATAGGTTGCTTAGTTAGTTTAGTGTTTATCTTATTAAGTCAAGTGTTTGCTTTGACGTCCGCATGGGTGTCTCTATTCAAAGCTAGGGTAGAGATAGTTAGAATATAGTTAAGCGTGGTGCTTAGTTATAGACTTACCTTCAGATACGGCTGGACCCTCGGATAGCTGTGGTAGCAAGCAGGTGGTGACAGCCCTGCGCGCCTTGAATTCCACCACGTAGTTGGCCCAGTTTAACAGTAAGGCTCGTTGTGCTAGCGTTCAACCTAAATAAGTGGTAAAGGCTAGTACGCCTCGATACTTGACAAGATAGGAATAAAACTATACTCAACTTAGTTACTTTATTGTCTTTTGCCTGCCCTGCTTCGTAACTATCTGGCTTCGTAGTTATCTTGCTTTGTAGTTATCTAGGAGTAGTTAGTAGTTAGTTAGTTATCCTTAGTTACCCTCTATCTACCTATCCATTCCACCTTACCTTAGCCATCCAGTTCATCCTTACCTAGCCATCCATATATTCTTTCTAGCCTCTCTTCTCCCCTTTTCCCTTTTCTCTTTTCTTCGACTCTCATCCCCTCCTTGACTCAACTCATACACCACCCTAGCCTTCCCTTGGGATCAAATAAATCGACACCTGGTACTCCCAGGCGAAGTGCTACTACGATAGTTCTGTGCGCTTGCAGAATCTCCTCCTGGTAGATTGCATTCTCGCTAGCTAGCTCCTACTAGTGTCGGGACTGACAACCCCGCTTGGCAATAGTAGATAGCTACTTTAGTTACCCTATCCTAGGTGTAGCTAAGAACTACCAACAAGCATTTCTGGCGCCGTTGCCGGGGAAGGCAATCGGTGTATTGGTTGAGTCCGTGTCGAATTTATCTTCGCTTAAGCTCCCACTTAGCGAATCCCATCTTACCCCATTCTTTCTTGCCTTAGTCCTTCTTATCTTTTTCTTTCATCTTCTTCAACTTCTTTCTTTCTTATCTCGTTCTATCTTCACGATGGCCAATAAGACCATTCGTGAATTTTCTACTCCTTCTGCTGCTAATGTAGAGATAGGACCAAACGTGATCGATGCCAACCTCAATTTTGAGTTAAAACCGGCTCTGATCACGATGGTCCAAGCTAGCCCGTTCTGTGGCAAGGCTCATGAGGATGCCAATGCTCACCTCCAACAATTTTTGGAGATTTGCGGCACCTTCACCATTAAGGGGATAACCCAAGAAGCCATCCGTCTTCGTCTCTTTCCCTTTTCTCTTCTAGGAAAAGCGAAGCAACGGTTCTATACCGATCGCAACACTGTAGACACATGGGACAAGTGTTCCAATGCTTTTCTCGCTAAATTCTTTCCTATGGGCAAGACGAATGCTCTGCGCAACAAAATCTCCAGCTTTACGCAACAAGCCGAGGAATCTATTCCCGAGGCTTGGGAGAGGTTGCAAGAGTATGTCGCTGCTTGTCCGCACCACGGTATGGAGGACTGGCTATTGATCCAGAACTTCTACCATGGCCTAACCCCACTCTCTAGAAGCCATTTGGATGCCGCCGCCGGCGGTGCATTCTTTTCTCTGAATGTTGCAGATGCTAAGGCTCTCATAGAGAAGATGGTGTTGATCCAAGGATGGAATGACGAGAGATTACAGCCCCGTAAGCGAGGTATACATTCCCTTAAGGAGGCCGACATGATCGTGGCCAAGATGGACTTACTGGCAAAGAAGCTGGACAGCTGTGAGAAGATGAACCAACAAGAGAGTATCCAATCTCTGGAATCCTACATGACTTGTGAAGTCTGTGGAGAAACTGGACATTGTGGGAACCACTGCCCCGAGCTACATGAAGGTTTGAACTTCATCAACAACAACAATGGTTTCCGTCAACCAAATCAAGGATGGAAGCAGCCTGCAAACTCTCAAGGTAACAATTCATTCCCTCGCTCTAATTTTCATAATTCTGATGATTTCTCGTTCTTAAAGAATTTAGTTTACTCACAAAGTAGAACTACTGAATTTTTGAATAAGAAATTAATGTCGAATGATAAAGCCCTTGAGAATATAAATGCTAAATTGAAAGATTTCTCATGTGCTCTAAAAAATCAACTTAGCTTTAATAAGATGTTAGAAACCCAATTAGCTCAACTTGCTGCTATCATACCATCTTTTGAATCTGGCAAAATTCCTGCTAAACCTGACATGGAAACTGCAAATATGGTTGAAATAAAATATTTTAACTATTATGAAGATCAAACCATGACTGTTAAAAAGGGTGATCCTGGTAGTCCCATAATTAGATGCTCAATCTTTGGTGAAGTCTTTAAAAATGTCATGTGTGATTTAGGATCGAGTGTGAACATTTTATCTAAAGATTTTTATGAAAACACATCCTTTCCACCCATGTCATCCACATCTGCCTATGTTGTGCTAGCTGATCAGTCCACTTGCTATGTAGAAGGAATAGTCAATGATTTACCTGTTCATATTAGAGGCTCCTATGTTCCTGCTGATTTCATAATACTAGATATGGGAAATAGGAAAGATGTGCCTTTAATTTTGGGTAGACCTTTCTTGAATACTGTTAATGCTTGCATATATGTGGGAAGTGGTAAAATTCAAATGACATTAGGAGGGAGGAAGGAAATATTCTCCTTCTCCCATGGTCCCGCATATGCCGCTAACATGCAGGATGCAAAGCCCGTTCGTACCAAGAAGAGGCGCCCAAGAACAAGGTGGAACATAAAGAAAGAACCACCTCCTCCTGAGTTGTGTGATTCACACAACAAAGGAGAGGTGCCAAAAGAAGAAGAACCCGATGGAGTACTAAGAGAAGGAGTGCCCAAGGAAGAAGATCCACCCGATAAGGATGAAACTCCATGGACCTCAGGTATGGTTTTACTTTTAAATTTTTCCCTTCAATTTTCCCTTTTCGAATAAATAACATATGTCATGCATGTAAAAAAAAATCAGTTATCATTAGTTATATGCATAGGTATATGTTAACTTAGTTAGAACAATAAAATATCATAATAGGATAGTTTCCCTTTTCACAACATTAGATAGTTTCCCTTTTTAATAAAATGAGAACAAGAGCTCCGACTGAGACGAAGAAAATCTTTTCACCAAGCAAGAAGCCAGCTTGGGGGAGACTCCCGCTCCGATAAGGTATGTCTCAAGCCTACACTTTACATTCAGTTCTTAAATTCTATATCTTTTGAATGTCACATGCTTGCCTAAATAACCACTCTATGAATAAAATTGATAATATCTGCTTAAACAAGTTGAAACCTGAATAATATTTGAAATATGTCATGCAAATGCTATTGTTATGGTTTGAATAACTGGTTTTATTTAAGTTGTAGCTTTTGTGGGTTGCACATGCTTTAACTGAAATCATGCTTAGTGAGTAAAGTTAGTAAGAAATGGAGTAATTCTTTAAACTTGTTAAGGTGAAATTAGGACCTAATCTGGAGGATTTCTTTTAAAAATTATGAAAACCTTGCTAAAAGTTCCTCCTAGATTTTTATCCCATCCCACCACCAGCCAAATATTTGTTAGTCATTAGTCAAAACCACAAAGAGCTTTGTTAGACCTCATAGATCTTAGTAGAGAAGCTTATCATATCTTTTGAATCAAGATTCACGTACACCCACCATAATTTGCCTACTTTCCACTTTGGAAGTTTGCAACCACCAAATAAATTGCTTATTCTCTACACTGGAGATATGCAATACCCTACCAAACATCCCATTGCTAGCCTTATGCTATTCCTACACTGGGAATAAGCATTTCTCCCTCTTCCCCTTTTTCATTTCAAAAATCCTTTCCTATAGTTGTCTGGGGAAATCTAGAGCTAAAAGAGAGAGAGAAAAATGAGCAAAGTAGCTCAAGAAAGGACTATGTCCTGTGAAAAAAAGAAAAAGTGAGCAAAGTAGCTCAAGAGAGGACTATGTCCTAAGAAAATGTGAGGACACATCTTTTGTCTACTCACTATGTATCCAAAAAGAGAGAGAGAGAGAGAGAGTTATCATTAGCTCTAGACCCCAGAAATTAACTAGGAAGGATTATGAAATATCTCTCTATACACTTCCACATAACCACACATGCACATCTTGATCAATTTTTATGATTTGCTGCTCCTTATGATCTGAGTGTCTAGCTTAGCAATAAACATCAGACAATTTGCTCATGGTTCTTAGCCTACCTATACCTCCACATATCATTCTTTAGAAATAGGAGAGGCTACATTTTGGCCTAAGTGAGGATTTAAACACCATTGAGTGATTGAGTGAATCTTGGAGGACTTAAGCAAGTTGTTATCTTTTGAAAACCTTGAAAAAAAACCTCCAGACAGAATCCTAGTCAAACCTAAGCAAGATAAAAGTTTCCTACCTACTGCTTTATTTCACTCTTGCATGTTTGAAGTGAAAAGCTATAAGCCCCACATTGCTATGATTTATGATACATGCTAAGTTATTTCTTACTATACAATATGCACTTGCAGACATCTTAAGTTGCTACCCATTTCATGCTTAATGCTTAAACCGCATTGTTGCTCGAGGACGAGCAACAGGTTAGCTTGGGGGAGCTTGTTGACGGTCCTTAAACACCTGTTTTACCATCAACATTTGACCCTAAAGTCCACCTAAAAGGCATGAAATGTAGTCAAATAGGTTTCAAACTAACCGAATTCCACATGTCCATAGAATTCTATTTGAATGCAAGATTTGAACCAAATTTGGACATATGGACCCACCAGAGGCCAAGCCCACTCAGCAGGGCCCAAATGGGCCAAAGGGGGGTGGCGCCCGCCACCCCTAGGTGGTGCCCGCCACTTGGGTTGGCCCAAGTTGCAACCCCTACCACGTCACCGATTCGTGTGACCTCCCCAGGGCCAAATCCTGGCCCTTGGTCACTAGGTCAGTGGCATCGGACGGCTCAGGATGAAGTGGCGTGGATCAAGGCTGAATGTCAGTTGCTAGGACATGCAACCGACCTCCAAACTGCCTTGGACAACCACCTGGATGCCGTAGAAGCCAAGGCGGTCCATCCAACGGTGAGGGAGGTGGCGGCCGCCACCTAGGGCTGGCGCCCGCCACTAGGGTTAGCCCTAGGTCGGCTAGCTGCCCCCTCAAAGTACCCCCCTCACTCATTTGAGCTATAAATACCCCCCTGGAGGCACCTCTTCATTTGTACCTAGATCTGAAAGAGAAGTATTGATGGTGTGGCATGAAGAGAGAAATAGCAGAATACGTTGCAATTTGCGATACCTGTCAGAGAGTTAAGGCGGAACATCAAAGACCTGCAGGATTGCTTCAACCCATGAAAATTCCAGAATGGAAGTGGGAATAAGTAGGAGTAGATTTTATTGTGGGATTTCCCCGTACTCAGAAGGGTTATGACTCGATATGGGTTATCGTGGACCGGTTGACTAAAGTGGCACATTTCCTTCCTGTCAAGACCACTTATTCATGAGCCAAGCTAGCAGAGCTGTATATGGGAGGAATAGTATGTTTACATGGAGTTCCTAAGAAGATCATGTCAGATAGAGGAACACAGTTCACGTCTCAGTTCTGGCAGAAGTTACATGAATCTTTAGGAACCAAACTCTACTTCAGCTCCGCATATCATCCACAGACTGATGGGTAGACAGAAAGAACAAACCAGATTCTCGAGGATATGTTACGAGAATGTGCACTTCAATATGGAATCAGTTAGGACAAGAGTTTGGACTATGCTAAATTTTCTTATAATAATAGCTATCAGAAGAGTTTAAAGATGTCAACCTTTGAGGCATTATAAGGAAGGCAGTGTCGAACTCCTTTGTTCTGGAACAGACTGGTGAAAGTCAAGTTTTCGGACCTGGGGTACTAAAAGAAGCAGAGAATCAAGTTCACATAATCAGACAATCTGAAAATAGCCCAGTCAAGGCAGAAAAGCTATGTAGATAACACAAGAAGAAATCTGGAGTTTAAAATCGGGGATTATGTGTTTTTAAAGGTTTCACCCATGAGAGGAACCAAGAGATTTCATGGTAAAGGGAAGTTAGCACCGAGATATTTGGGACCTTTCAGAATCACAGACAGAAGAAGTGAAGTGGCTTATCAGGTAGAACTGCCAGATAATCTACAGGTGTACACAATGTGTTTCATGTATCTTAGTAAAAGAAGTGTTTGCGAGTACCTGAGGAATAGTTACCTTTGGAAGAGTTGGACATTAAGGAAGATCTCACTTATGCAGATTATCCTATCCGAATCTTGGACACTGCAGAGAGAATTACTCGAAGAAAGATTATCAGGATGTGTAAGGTTTAGTGGAATAGGCATTCTGAGGATGAGGCCACATGGGAAAGAGAAGAGGATTCAAGATCAGAGTATCCCCAGCTTTTTTAATCTTGCAAATCTCAAGGACGAGATTCATCCTAAGGGGGGTAGGTTTGTGACATCCTAAAAATCATATTTGGGAAAATAGGAATTAATATGATTTTATTTATTCATTTTTCATGAAACATATAGATCAAATAATAATTTTTGGTGAATTAATAAATTAAGTTGGGGCTTCGAAACATTTTTGTTGTATTCATGCTAGAGAATAATATTTTGTTTGAGTATAGGAATAGAGTTGAGTGGTGCAAATTCAAATATGGTTTGAATTTGAACAAATTCCATTTTGAAATAAAAGAAAAGGCTTACTCTTTTCTTCTATCCCTCTCCCCACCCTTTCAGCCCAGCCAAAGAAGTGGCCTGGCCCGCGCTCACCCTCTCCTCCCCCTTCCCCGCGCCTGCCTGGCCCGCGTGGCCCAGCTCCCTCGCTCCCCCGTGACGCGGCCCGCTCGCCCCGCACGTGCAGCGCCAGCGCCCGCGTCAGCCTTGTAGCCCAGCTTCCCGTGCGGCCTGCTCGACCGCGCGCAGTGCCCGCCGCGTCCTGTACCCGCCCGCTGACGCGCCGACCCCACCTACCAGCCTGGCCCCACCTGTCGGTGACCCACCTCTTCCCCTACCTCGCGCCCGCTAGGCACCCCGCCACCGCACCCTCCCTGCTCTTGGTAACGGCTGACGAGTGGCCTTAATGGCCACTCGACCATCAAACCGGCTCGGTGGAGCCTCCACCAGCGACCACCGCCCCTCCCCGAACCCTATAAGGCCCGGGGCGAGGCCCGAGCCCTCCCCCTCACACACTCACTCGCCCCCACCGTCTCCTGCCACCGCTACGAGGCTCGCCGGACCACCCTAGCCGGCCGACGAGTTCCCTAGGTGATGTCGCGTCCGCCCGCAAGACCCCGGAGCCCTCCCTTTTTTTCCTTTGTGCGAAATTGAGCTCACCGAGCCCTTTTTCCCTTTGCAGATCGTCACCGCCGTTGATCTCACTGTGGTGAGCCCCTCCGCTGTGGTTGAGCTCACTAGTGAGCTCGCCATCATCCCCGCTTCCCTCTGGTGGTGTCCATGTGGCCAACCGTGGTCGGGAGCGCCCGGTCGGTGAACTCCCGAGCGCCCTAATGGCGCACCGCCGTGCTCTGGTGGCGGCGCCGCCGCTCCCACCATCGCGCGTGACCGCCGAGCCCTCCGCGTCATTCATCCGGCGCTGAGCGGCCGAGATTAGAAGCCGCCCCCGAAGCGGTATACGCCGGGTCCACGGACCCATGGACCGCAGCCCCGCACGCGTGGTCCACCGCCACTTGGGGACCCAGCCAGTCACACCGTGCCATGTGGCATCGTGTCGGCACCCGCGTGGCAGCCGCTGCCACTTTTGTGCAAAAGCCCCTGGATTTTATGGAAATCAACCCACAGTCCAAAGTAGTTCAAAAGTATTTAATTTAGGTCATGTTTTCTTATGGTTTAGACCCTGAGCTCTCTGGATTTAGAACCCGCAGTCCTGGTCATGTCTTTTTGCTTGCCAACCCCTCTGATCTATAGTTAATTATGTATAGGTCCTCGGTTTTCACAGGCTAGCCCCCAGAAACAGTTTTCTATTTACAAAAGAGCCCCTAGAACTTGTTTTCTTTATAACTTTCTCGTTTTTAGTCCGATTAGAGTGATCTTTATGTTCATATGATCATATCAACGAGTAGAATAGTTTTATATATGTTTCTCTAACTGTTTTTGGATGCTTGGTGTACTGTTCTAATAAAATTATATTTTATCTGCATGTAATGATTGATTGGATGCTATGATTGGCAGTCTTTTCTTGAGTCCAGACGGTGACATGTTCGAAGAGCAAGAGCACCAGGAGCAGTACCAGGACCAGGCCTGTGACTAAGGCAAGTATACCCTACGGTTTCCTTGTTACCTATTAACTGCTAAATTAAATATTCATTATGCATGTGTCAAATATGATGAACCATAGGACAATCCTAGAATCACTTGACAAATATATACCTTGTACCTATGGGAGGGTTTTGCATATTAAAATGATTAGATCTGCTATGTGCTATTTATTGCTATTATATTAATTTTGATTAATGACTATGGAACAATGTTAAAAGAGGCTTTCTAACCACATTAGGGCACTAGAGCATGCTTTTCGCTCAGTGACCTACCCCAGGGACTACCTTTAAAAGAGGCTACCTGGGAGATCCCGTGTAGCCTTGGGAATCATATGGCTCTGATCTTAGTCGTATAACTAGACTTTCTCTAGCTTGTAGTAGTTACCGAAAGGCGCTAGTGGGGGCTAGGTACGGATGGCTACTACTTGTTAGGGTAGCTAGTGAAGGGCTATGTAGTGAAACCCTGCCATACTTCCATAGAGGAGGTAATGTGGGACTTGCAAACCCCGACATATGGAAATCACGACCTAAGGTGAAAGTGTACAACCTCTGCAGAGTGTAAACCTAATATATCAGCAGTGCTCACGGAATCGAGCGGCTCAGATCCTTTTTAAGTAGTCCATGGTGGGGTATGGTGGTTGCAGATACATGGGTGTATGTCGGATCTTGAGATGATGAGTGATTGTCAACTGGTATGATGCGCATGTTCTTTGGCTTGTGTTGTGCAGGTGTCGAGCTCAGAGACGGTGATCGAAGGCAAGGTGAAGGTCAAGTAGAGACATGTCGTGCCGATGGACCCGGAGCGGTGAAGGACAGAAGTGAGGCTTGGACTGACGGACCGGTGGCCTGAGGATCAGCTATGGTGGCTGACAGCCTGGGACAACGACATGTGAAGACTTGCGGGTGGACGGGGTGCACGAGCGGTGCATCCCTCGACGGTGTCGGTTTGGTGGTTCAGCCACAGAAAAACCACCGAGTGGACGTTTCCAGGTTTGGGCCTCAAAACCTGGGTGCGGCCAATTTCCGGGCGGTTTCATCCTCAAAACTGAGGGGAGGTGCGTGAAAAGGACGAACGGCGCGTGGCGTCACATGGCGGCATCTAGTGAGGTCGCGTTGAGGTGAAGCTACCTGATGTGCGGGCATGGCCGTCGGATCGACATCAACTCTGAGTTGGTCAGGAATACCCTTAGGGTTAGCCTGCTCTCTCATTAGCAGTAGGGGTAGAAGGGGAATAATTGTATTAGGCTATATTAGGAGAGGCAGCCCCTCCCTCCAAACTATCTTAGCCATTTGCTACTTAAACACTTTGGGTTTCCTGTTCTCCCACATCCCTGCTGTAGCTACTGAGATCTGCAGAGACGGTGAATCATACCTCTGTGTATTTGGATTTTGCAGAAACGGGACCAGATTCCCGTTGTCTCCTCATGGGGACGATTTTCGGCTAGAAATTGTGGTGGTGATTCATGTTCTTGAGCTGTTCTTCACGTTCACTATTTCTCCACATTTTTCCCGTCAATCGATCTCTCTCTACGATTGTTCGTTTTCGATTTCGTTTGTTGCTACTTGTTCTTTACAGTGAGGGGATCATTTCCACTGAAGGAATTCAACTCAAACCTCATGAACAAGTAGATCGGTTGGTTTTCATTTTGGATTGACTTTTCTCTTCTCTTTCCCTGAACTCCTTCGATTCATCGATTTGGAGATAGGATCGAGCCATGATCTCCTAGGAGTAGCTCACTATTATCCTTGTGACACATCTCACCAAGTTTGAGCCTTAGTGGTTTCGTTTTGGGTGAGATCGAGTCAAATCGGTGGACGAACTGCACAGTTTTGGGGTGACCGGACTCTGACCTCGGGGTGACCGGATGCTGGTCAGTGGGTCCGGTCGATGAAGGCATTCACAGTCTATTTCTTTGTGACTTGATTGGACTCTCTCTCGCTCAGTGATCGGACGCTTCGCTCGCACTGTTCACTGCTTTCTTGCCACTGATCGGACGCTCTGTTCACGTGACCGAACGCTTCTCAACAGTGAGTCCGATCCAACACAGTAAGGCTCCAGAACGGTTTTTGTCGGACCGGACGTGTCCGATCACAACTGACCGGACGCGTCTCTGAGTTCGGTCAGTGCTGATCAGCGTGTTTTCGTCTGCAGTTCGTTCGTCCAATTTCCGATTTGGTTTCGAGCTTTTGCGTTGGATTTCTAGAGTTGTGTAGTGTCTCGCTGTGCTTCTTGGAAGCATCCACCCTACATGTAGGGTCGTGGACACTAGCAAGCTCTAGGTTTGCTCTTGGCATTGATTCTCGGGACAGAGGCTAAAAGTTTCTGAAAAGAAATTTAAAGCTCCTGTTCACCCCCCTCTTGTTTCCTTTTGGTAGCATTCTCAGTCCTTCAGTGGTGGTTGGTTGGCTACCTCTTTTTAACATAATGACTATCATTTATTTTGGGATCATACATCTAGTAATGTAAGCTTAATATAAAATATGATCAACTTAAAATGCTAATCGCAGTTAACCGAGTCAAACCCCTTTTGAGCCTAGCATCCCCGTAGTTGTACTTGTTGAGCATGGTGAGCTGACGCTTATCGTTGGTTCACAAAAATCCCGAATGGGTACCAGATGAAGGAGGCTACGAAGAGTATCCCAAGGATGTGCCAGACTATTGAAGATGGCATACCCCCAGTCAGTGTCCCTGTGGAGTGATGTCTACGTGATCGTTGTAATAATGGGTCGTTGGCTGATGTGATGAATAATCTCTATGATGTAATAAATTTAATAATGATGTTCATGCTGTAATGATATACATTTGTGGTATATGTGGATTTGGGACCCCCTGGGCCCACATATGCTTTACCTCAGTTTTATTCATAAATCCGGGTGTTACAGTAGGGGATCTGGAGAAATAGATTAAGAGTCGGGCATTAGAGGAGTGTAGGAGGGGGAGTATTGTGCACGAAATGTAGAGAGGGAGGAAATTCTGAAATTTAAGTTAAAAAGAATGGAGGAGCAGCAGAATCTTTACTGGCAGCAGAGGGAAAAGGCTCATTGGCTGAAGAGCGGGGATCGCAATACCCGGTTTTTCACCAGGTTGCCATAGAGAGAAGAAAGAATAGTAGAATTTGTAGGCTCATTAAGGATGATGGGGTTGTAGTGGAGCAGATAGAGGAGATAGGATCTCTTATAACTAACTTTTACAATGACTTGTTTACAAGTCATGCAGGTGGTCATATGGAGTTTTTATTGCAACATGTACCATTGACGATGACGGAGGCCATGAACGATATGTTGATGTCACCATTCACTGCAAAGGATATAAAACAATGCTTGGATGCAATTGGGGACATGAAAGCTTCAGATGCTGATTGTATGCCCTCGCTATTCTATAAAACGTTTTGGGACATTGTAGGTACGGATGTAACGAAGGAGGTCCTGAATTTTCTGAATGGGGGTCCTATGCCAGAGAAATGTAACGAGATGATAGTAGTGCTGATTGCAAAAGTGCAAAACCCAGAAAAACTAAAAGATCTCAGACCTATTAGCCTGTGCAATGTGATTTACAAGATTGCGTCAAAGGTTTTAGCAAACCGGTTAAAAACCATCCTCCCAGACATTATCTTGCAAAATCAAAGTGCCTTTGTGCCGGGATGTATGATCACTGATAACGTCCTCATTGCATATGAACTAACTCACCATTTACAGAACAAGCGAAGCGGGACAGAAGGGTATGCTACTCTAAAGCTTGATATGAGCAAGGCGTATGATCGGGTGGAGTGGTGTTTTGTGGAAAAGATGATGGAGCGACTGGGTTTTTGTTGGGCCTGGATTCGTTTGATTATGAAATGCATCCAATCAGTTTCTTACCGTATAAGGGTCAACAGAGAGCTAACTAATGAGATAATCCCTTCGAGAGGCCTGCGACAAGGAGATCCTCTGTCGCCATACCTCTTCTTGATATCTGCCAAGGGTTTCTATCCCTTATTGAATGCAACAGAGGCAGATGGACGATTGCAGGGGGTGAAAATATGTGAAGATGCACCGAGTATTACTCACTTATCATTTGCAGATGATTCCTTACTTCTTTTGAATGTGGATGAGGAGAATGTAAGCCATTTGCAACATGCTCTACAAGTACATGAGGAGTGCTCGCGGCAAATGATCAACAAGGAGAAATCTGCGGTGATGTTTAGCAAAAATACAAATGAGGAAGCTAGGGGAAAATTCATGGAGGGAATGGGTTTATCAAAGGAAGCAAAATCTAAAAAATATTTAGGTCTCCCGGTGTACATGGGCAGGTCCAAAACAAGAGTTTTTGCCTATCTGAAAGACCGAGTGTGGAGGAGAATTAGTGGTTGGAAAGAAAAACTATTATCCCAGGCAGGAAAGGATGTGCTGATCAAGTCGGTAGCACAAGCAATCCCCACTTATGCAATGTCTTGCTTTGACATTACAAAGAGCTTGTGTGATGAACTCAGCACGATGGTATGCCTTTTCTGGTGGGCGCAGCAAGAGAAAGAAAATAAAATTCACTGGATGCCATGTGTTGACGCTCACTAATGCTCATAATTAACCATCAACTATTGCATGAAATGACACTAAATGAATTACAAAGCATAGTTGTAGGGTTTGGAACTAATAAGTTCCATGAGTTTTGGTGCTCTCACTTGTTTTGTAGGACATCAATATTTTACCATATAAAAGTATCTCAAGTGATGAATTGGAGTGCACCATTGCGAAGGGCTCGTCGAGACGATCGAAACGGATATATCATCTGCTATATTCGGAGTCCCGGATGAAAAGGTATTAATTTCGCATCAAAATATGCAAAAGAAGGATCTAGAAGACACCAGAAGGCACCACGAGGCGGGCCACCACGTGGGCCCACTGGGCCAGACCGACCGGTCCCACATGGAGACCGACCGGTCGGCCACGGAGCCCGTTTCGCCTCCGCCTTCTGGAACCTTCTTCCACCGCCTCCTAGGATGCATCTCAACTGTCCCCGAAGTCGGTTTGATCTAACGGTGGGCGATAAACGTGACGCGGATCGATGACATGGTGATTCCTTGCCCCCTACTCCACCTCGGGCTATATAAGCAACCCCAGACCCCCCTCTCCAGGCATCTCCCTCTTCATTATTCATCTCCACATCAGAAACTAGGGTTCCAATGTAGAAGTAGAGGTCCCTCTAGATGAATCTCTTCTAGTTCATCTAGATTTAGATCTAGTTCGTCTAGTTCTAGTTCTAGTTGTCTAGTTCATCTAGTTGTAATTAGAGATCCAATTAGAAAGAGGAGAAGGAGAGATTAGAGAGGAGCTACGCTCTAATTCCAGAGGAGTCTTCAGAGATTTGGTATGCTTTTGTATCTTTTCTTATAAGACTTGTGCTTTAATATATTTATCTTCTCTAATTACTTTATGCTTTATTATATGATTAGTATAGTTGTTATATCTTGGCATGGGATCTTTGTTCGTATTGAGTGCTCTAGTTATCCTATGTATTAGAGTAGTAATCGATAGATTAAACATGGTGTTTAGTCTATAGGTTACCTGAGGTTGCGCTCAATCCCACGGAATAGTTGTGGTAGCCCCAGTGGTGACAGCTCTGTTAGGCCTTCGTAGTCCACCATGTTCGGATTGATGTTTCGTAGAGCTTTTGGCAGCCTTCTCCCAACTACCTTTTTCCCAGTCTTCTTCGAGAGTTGGAAAGGACCTGCTGCTCCAAAGTGCCAATGTTTATGACTGCTATATCTTTTCATCTTTATTGCCTTAGAACCCAAGTAATAGAGAAGTATATAGGAACCTTGATCTCCCCCGTTGTCCTCCCACTATAGTTATCAATACAGTTATCATTGAATATCTTTTATGTGCTTTCATTCATATCATATATCATTCACTCCTGCTTTAGTCTATTTAGTACTCTGAGTTAGTAGATGCATGATAGTGAATTATCAGATTCTTGACCCTTGCTTCCCTGTGGTAAAATATAAATAACGATCCTGGAATACTCCCGGTAAAATGCTACAATGGTGTTCTGTGCGCTTGCAGAATCTTTCAGATTCTATTTGCACTAACAAACGTCAACACCATGGTCCACTTTGGCGAGTAGAAAAGAAAAGGGGGGACTGGGTTACAGAGATTTGCATTTATTCAATTTGGTGATTGTTGACACCTGGGGTGGCACGCAGAAGAAACCGCAAGCGCACGGTTGTCAGTTGTAGCTTTTCACCTCAGGGTATTCCGGGGTATCGAATCCACGAGGAACGTGAAGTGATTTTTAGAAAACTAGGGGGGTAAGGATATCTAGGATAGATGAAGGAAACGGGCACTATCTACTTGGGTAGATCGTAGTTCTATTAAACTTCTAGTGATTTAAGTTCTTTACTAGTGTATTGTGGGTGTACTAGCCTTTACCACTGACTGAGGTTGAACGCTAGCACAACGAGCCCTATTGTTAAACTAGACCAACTACGTGGTGGAATTCAAGGCGCACAGGGCTGTCACCACCTGCTTGCTACCACAGCTATCCGGGGGCCTAGCCGTATTCACTGGCAATATATAGCCTAAGTACCACACTTAATCTATATACTACTACTACTAGCCCTGTACTAGAACTAGAGCACTTGAAAGTAATATCAAGCAATGAAACAAACACACAAGTACTAAAAGTAAATACTGGAAGATAGAATAAGATACTAAGTTACCAAAGTTGAAGCGCAGAGCAGAGCAAAGCAGGGGTCTCCGACAACTCTGGAGCTCTCCAGACTTCTACTCTTCTCCTCTCCAGCTCCTCTTCTAGTGAAGCACTCACACTCTCTCTAATCTCTCTATCATAGCAAGTGTGCTACTCTAACCAACTAGTGGGGAATGGTGTGAGGCTCCCCGAATGAGAGCTCAAGGGGGCCTATTTATAGTGCTAGGGAGCTAGGGGGTACTTATAAAGTGAGGGGAGGTCGCTTAGGGTTTAGGAGGGTGGCGCCCGCCACCAAACCTTGGCGCCCGCCACCTCACTGCCGTCCGTTGCAACCGCCATTCATCCAACGGTCTTCAATTGCTCTCCTAAGTCGGTTTGAGGGCTGGCTAGGGTTTGGACACGTGTCCAAAGCCCACTATCCAGGTGATGCTCTTCTTAGCCCTTGGATCAAACCGCCTTAGTGTGCAACGGCCAGGATTTGAGCTTGAGGTGACTCCCACAGATCGATGACGTGGCTTGGGCCACTTTTGGCACGAGTGACCTGGCGGCCGCCAGTAATAGGTGGCGACCGCCACCTTGCTCTGGCCCATTTGGGCCAAAATGGCTTGGCCTTGCTCCCGGTACCCTTGTTTGGCCCAAATTCCATTACTTCCTGCACTAAGATAAGAAACTATGCACATGTGGAAATAGGTTAGTTATAAACCAAATCTTCTACGTTTTCTGTTGTTTTACCTTGGTTTTGGGTGAAATGTTGATGGTGAAATGATGCTTTAAGCACCGTCAACAAGCTCCCCCACACTAACCTCTTGCTCGTCCCGAGCAAGCATGGACTTTAAGAAATGAAACAATTTTATTGAACTAAGCATTCACACAAGATGTTCAACTACCTATACTCATGTTAGTAACCTTTCCAAGTGGCTAATAAATCATACCTATGGCGGTTGAGAGATAGAATAGCTTGCAAGCAAGAGAAACACACTTTCCTCTTTTACATACCTTGGGGTTTTAGGATATTTTCAAAATGAAAACCATGGTTCATTGAATCTCTCTTTAACTCTCAAGGCACTCATGGTGTATATCCTCACTTTATGGCAAAAGAAAATGCTAGAGTCTATCCTATGGTTTATGTGGAGTTTATAGGGAAAGGAAGGAATGTAAGGCACTTCTATCTCTCTTTTATTGCTAAGTCAAGTTTAGGATCATGGGAGAGTATAGTCATGCACTAGCCAAGGTATAGGGTAGACTAACTCAACTCCTTTGTTCTTTTTCTTTTTGAATCTCTTTTCTTCCCAAGGATCATGGCTATATGCATCTCTCTCTCTCTCTCTCTTTTTTTGAATACTTGGACACTTGTCCTTTTTAGAGGATTTGCTCTCTCTCTTTTTTTTTGAATACTTGGACACTTGTCCTTTTTAGAGCATTTGCTCTTTTTTTAGATACTATATAGCCATGTCCTTTGGGGGAACGAGAAAATTTATACAATTCTTTTAGAACAAAATTTTGGAGGAGAACTACATGAGTATACTCTCAGTGTGAGAGTTCTCTCAAAAAGGCATGGTTTGCCTTGGCTTTTAGAGCATGACTAAACTCTTCTACCTAGATCAACTATTCTTGAAAAGCTTAAAGATTGATTAGAAGGCTTTATGGGCTGTTCTCCTATACTCTAATATTTTGGCTCTGGTAGGTGGATAGGAAAGAAAGATCATGAACCATGGTAATTTTGGTTTTCAAAATAAAAACTCCCAAGGTTGTAACAGAGTACTAATGCAATTTCAATTACTGCATCTATATCTTATCAAACAATAACCTAGGTTGACTTCCCTATCAAAATGAGTAGGCTACTACACATGAATAAAAGGTAGAATAACATGTCATGTAAACACTCAATTCAAAAGAAATTGTTTCAGCATTTTTATTTCCTAGCTGCATTTTTAGTTCAAACCGAGACATCCAGTGATCCAAATTGTACAGAATTTAAAACATAGGTTTAGGGGTTCACCGGGAGTGTTTCGGTGCAGAGTGGCCTGGCGGCCGCCAGTAATAAGTGGCGGCCGCCGTGGGCTTTGGCCCATGCGGCTTGCAAATAGTGTGGTAGTTACCTTGCTAAGTTCAGGTTACATCTTTGAACATTTTGTCACGTTTTAGAGAAGTGTTTAGAGAGGGGATTTCCCCCACACTAGAAGTTTTGGTACTTTTTTATTTTTAAAACAAACTTGATGAAGGGAAAGATAATAAAGGTGTCTTTTTATTCATTAAATAAAAATTTCCAATACAAAAGTTCTAAATTGAAAATTAAACATTCTAAAATTTGAATCAAGCAAAATTAAATTTAAACTAAATCAAACTAAAAATCTAACTAGACACCCTAGATCTAATCTAATCTAATGGAGGAGCCTCGTAGAGATCCTCGAAGCCCGTCTCTTTGAAGAGACGCTTGATCTTCGAGGTGCAGCCCTTGCGGAGGATGGTGAACCGATCCTCCATGTCCATTCGCCAGAGGGCTATCTCTGCGACTTGATCCTCCAAGGCATTTTTCTCCTTGCGCAGCTTTTTCACCTCAGCGGCGAGTTTTTCGAGGGTTAACCCCTCCTCACCACCGTTGTGCTCCATCTCGCCGGGGACTCCTGCTGGCGATGGGTTGAGACGGCGGCGCACGGATGGCTCGGAGAGCGACCCATTGGAGTCATGAGTGCTCACCTCACGCTCACGCAGCCTCTTCTCATAATGCCCATCGGGCATTCTCATGCTGTACACCTCCAGTTTAGCCCTCTTAGGATTGGGGCTGTAGCTCAGGGTGTGGCTATCCGAGCCAAAGCTGACCCGGGATTTCGCCCTTGATGGAGTGGGCGTTTCATCACCCCTAGCCTTGACGGGCGGAGATTTCCTCGGGGTGATCTCCCCTGTGGTCGGCCTGGTGGGCGTCCTCAGTTTCTTCTCGGGTGGCGCCACTGGAGGAGGATGAAGATAGAGCGGAGACGAGGCCAGGGAGTGTTTCACCCCTGGTGGCCGCCCAGCAGGGGTGGCGCCCGCCACTGGAGTGGTGGCTGGTGCCTTCCCTGCGCCCTCTGGTGGTGTCCCCTTGACATAAGTGCCGTCTGGCAGCACCATTGCTAAAGGAGGCACGTCAAGTACCTCCATGTTGTCGTCGATCAAAGATCGGATGATGGCTTGTGTGGAGGACGAGATGGATCCTTGAGGGTTATAGGACTCGGATTTCCGTGGAGACGACATGGTTTTGGAGGAGGCTTGGCTAGGTTTCGTGAATAGATGGAGGGAGAAGAAAGAGTTCTTCTTTTAAGAAGGGGGAGAAGTGGAGGGATAAGCCTTAGATGAACTAACTCGTCCTCATCTCCTCCTTCTTTAACTCTCCCGAGCTCGGGATTAGCTGCCACGTGGAGAAGGGCTTCTAAACCACCATCTAGAGTGGCGGGCGCCAGGGTTTGGTGGCGGCCGCCAGTTGGGAGTGGCGGCCGCCACTCCTCCTTCGACGGGCATTGAGCGGGAGAAGGTAAGCCTCCTAAGTTTCAAAGTTCCAAGGTCGAAATGGCTTGGTTGGGCCTAAAGAGGCCTTTCTCGGGGTTTTGGATGGACTAGGTGTATGAAAAGGAAAAGGGGTAAATTGGGTCCATCCATTAATTGTCATGGGCTTGAGCTACTTCAAAGTTAATTATATCAATTTCGTTTAGCTCATTTTTATCAAAGTCATAAAATATTTTTAATCTTTGTCCATTGACTTTGAAGATTTGCCCATCGTCACTTTCTAATGTGACGGCTCCATGGGAAGAGGTTGCAACAACCTTGAAAGGTCCTTCCCATTTGCTTCGAAGTTTACCATGTCCGAAAAGTCGAACACGGGAGTTAAAGAGTAAAACTTTATCTCCTACTTCAAACTCTTTCTTTTTGATCCGTTTATCGTGCCATCTCTTAGTCTTCTCTTTATAGAGCTTGGCACTATGATAGGCTTTCTCTCGCCATTCTTCTAGTTCGGAAATTTGCATCTTCCTATTTTGGCCAGCTTGGTCAAGGTTCATGTTCCATTTCTTAATGGCCCAATGAGCTTTGAACTCAAGCTCCACAGGAAGATGACAAGTTTTTCCATAAACTAGTTGGTATGGGGACATTCCAATCGGGGTCTTATAGGCGGTCCGATAGGCCCACAGAGCTTCGGGTAGCTTATGTTTCCATCCCTTTCCCATTTCTTCTACCATCTTTT
Organism: Coix lacryma-jobi var. lacryma-jobi; assembly: GCA_009763385.1. Lineage (NCBI taxonomy): Eukaryota > Viridiplantae > Streptophyta > Magnoliopsida > Poales > Poaceae > Coix > Coix lacryma-jobi. The sequence goes on from CM019823.1 coordinate 71,657,273, forward strand.
GCAGGATATTCTTTATTTGTTTATTGGACGTTTCAGCCTGTCCACTTGTTTGGGGTGGTATGCAGTGGCTATATTATGTTGGATTCCTTGACTAGCTAAGAAATGTCGGAAGCTCTTATCTATGAAATGAGGGCCTCCGTCACTAATGACTAGTCTAGGCGAGGAAAGATGTTTTCTATGAACATTTTCTTCGAATGTTTAGCATCTGCCGCTCGACAGGGTATGGCTTCTACCCATTTCGAGACATAATCCACCGCCACAAGAATGTACTCGGCGTCATAGGATTTAGGAAAGGGGCCCATGAAGTCTATACCCCAAACATCGAACAACTCAACTTGGAGATTGTTCACGAGAGGCATAGCATCTCGGGCATTAATGTTACCATGCTTTTGGCAACGAGGACAACGTCTCACATAATTCTTTGTGTCCTCGTACATTGATGGCCAATAAAAACCACTTTGCCATATTTTATCATGTGTCCGGAAAGCTCCATAGTGTCCTCCATATTCAGCGGAGTGACATCTATCTATGATCTTTGTTGCTTCTTCTATGGGGACACATTTTCTCAAGAGTCCATCTGCACAGACCTTATAGAGATATGGTTCATCCCATAGGTGCGTTCTGCTTTGATATAGCAGTTTCTTTTTATTCTCCCCCGGTGGAACATAGCCGGCGACTATAAAATTCACGATGTTTGCATACCAAGGGTTGGTATATGTGACTTTTAAAAGGGTATCATCGCGAAGAAAGTCATTTATTGGGAGATTGTTCGGATTATTGACTTGTAGTCTAGACAAGTGATCAGCTACTGAATTCTCTACTCCTTTCTTGTCTCTTATTTCCAGGTCAAATTCTTGAAGGAGTAAGATCCAGTGGATCAACCTTGGCTTAGCATCTTTCTTAGTGAAGAGATATTTTAGAGCAGAGTGATCGGTATAAACAATCACCTTAGCTCCCACTAAGTAAGATCTAAACTTGTCTATGGCAAAGACTACGGCCAAAAGTTCCTTTTCTGTGGTTGCATAGTTTAGCTGGGGGCCAGTCATGGTCTTACTAGCATAAGAAATAGCATAATGCTTCTTATCTTTAGTTTGACCAAGGATGGCCCCCACAGCATAATCACTAGCATCACACATGATTTCAAATGACAAATTCCAATCTGGGGGTTGGATGATTGGTGCCGAAGTTAGAGCCTTTTTCAAAATATTGAAAGCTTGTAGACAATCCTCGTCAAATTTGAATGAGACGTCTTTTGCTAACAGGCTCATTAAGGGTCTAGCGACCTGTGAGAAATCCTTCATAAACCTTCTATAAAAGCCGGCATGGCCCAAGAAGCTTCGGATTTCTCTCACATTAGTGGGTGGTGGCAATTGTTCAATTATATTGATTTTGGCTTTATCCACTTCTATCCCACGTTCTGAAATTCGATGGCCTAGGACAATTCCTTCCCGCACCATGAAGTGACACTTTTCCTAGTTAAGAACTAGGTCCTTCTCTTCACAGCGTTGGAGGACTTTGTCTAAATTGGCTAGGCAATCGTCAAAGGTTTTCCCATAGACCGAAAAGTCATCCATGAATACCTCCATGATTTGTTCAATCATGTCGGAAAAGATGGACATCATACACCGTTGGAAAGATGTCGGCGCATTGCAAACTCCAAAGGACATGCGTCTATAGGCATAAGTTCCATACGGGCATGTGAAAGTGGTCTTACTTTGGTCATCTGGATGGATTGGGATTTGGTGATAACCAGAATATCCATCCAGGAAGCAAAAGAAGGAATGGTTTGCCAATCTCTCTAGCATCTCATCTATAAAAGGAAGCGGGAAATGATCTTTCTTTATGGCTTTATTCAGCTTCCTATAGTCTATACACATCCTCCATCCAGTGACAGTGCGTTGAGAGATTAACTCATTTTTCTCATTCTTAACGACTGTCATACCTCCTTTCTTTGGAACTACTTGCACAGGACTTACCCATTCACTATAAGGGACTGGATAAATAATTCCCGCGTGCAAGAGTTTCAGAACCTCCTTTTTCACGACTTCACGCATAGCGTTATTAAGTCGTCTTTGTGGCTCTCTTGAAGAGGGTATCTCAGGATCGAGAGGGATACGATGGGTGCAGAGATTTGGACTAATTCCCTTCAAATCTTGAAGTGAATAGCCAAAGACAGATTGGTGTTTTTCTAAGACAAGGGTCAACCTACGGACTTCCTCTTCAGATAGCTAATGATTACGGGAGTCTCGGGGTCTTTGTTTAGAAAGATGTATCTCAGGCCTTCAGGAAGAGGTTTTAGCTCTATGGAAGGTTGAGATGGCTTTTCCAATTCTTTTAAGCAAAACGGTTCATCTGTCTCGGCTTCTTCTTCGACAAAGAACTCACAATCTTCTTCAAAATCAGGCTGAGCCAACTCATAAAGAGTAGAGGTTCTAGCTTGATCGAGAAGATCTGGTTCTGGTGGATGTTCGGCAATAGAATTTAATGCACGAATGAAAGGTACTGAGTACTCTTTTCCACCGATTTGAGCATTAAAGTGCTCTTGACATGGTCCTTGCAAGGCAAGTATGGACCATGGTTGTCCTAAGAAGACGTCAAAAAGGACTACATCGAAAATGTAGAAATCTAAGACCATGTCTACTCCATCTACTTGGATAGGGACCATCTTTAGAATTCCTTCACTTTCCAAGATGTCACCATTTGGGTCTCTTAAACACCATTTAGTTGGATGTCGTTGAAGGTCAGGGAATGTTTTGGATACGTAATTACTAGCAAGAACATTAATTCCCACGACAGGGTCGTAAAAGGCAAAGGCTCTTTCTCCCCTAATTCGACAATCTATTATGCTAGGTACTTTATCTATGCGAGGAATGTTTTCTGATACTTCGGCTTCCATTGTCCATTCATGACTCATGACAGCTGAAAGTTCCAAAAGACGCTCTCGGCTATAGATTCCATCAGAAGACTCAGGAAGTGGTTTGTCGGATGGGAGAGCTTGAACGGAGTAGTTCATAGCATTTCCGTAATCCTCAAACACATCATCCTCTATCTCGCCCAAAAATTCCGGAAGAATTTCTCTTCCAGTTGTGGACGGAATAGGCTCCGCTAAGTCCAACGAGCTAGACTCGGGCTCTTCTTGTTGTTCTACGGTCAAAACTTGGGTTTCTATGACTTCTTCCTCAGGGATTTCATCGGAAACTCCAGTATAAGGAGTATTCTCGAGAATTCTATCAAGAACCTCCTTTCCACCTTGTGGAGAAAGATGAAGAAACGCTCCACCTGACGAATGATCAAGGTGAAGAGCGCTTTCTTTCTCTAGACCGAAATAAAAATGTTGAAGGAGCATTGGATCGGGTATGGCTAAATCGGGTCCTGAATTGATTAAACCAATAAAATGGTCCCAAGCCTCCCCTAAGGTCTCCTTATCATTTTGTCTAAAGGTCATTACTTCTACTCATAGTCGTACCACTCGGTGGACAGGGAAATACGTCAAGATAAACTTGGTCCGTAAAGTTCCCCAGTCTCCTCTGGCACTTCCCACGGTTCGAGCATGCCATGTTTTAGCTGCTCCCGTCAAAGTGAACGGAAACAGCTTCCACTTGACAGTGTCAGGTGAAATGCCCAGAATGTTCAGGCATGCATAGACTTGCTCAAACTCACGTAGATGTATGTAGGGATTTTCTGATCCCGTAAACATGCTCTCCTGAACTTTATTAATAAAGTCAGGGCGCAATTCGTAACTATCAACATATATAGGTTGTGATGATAAATGTGGCTCTAATCGCGAACTCTTAGGAGCTGCGAATTGTAAGATAGATTGATTCTCCATGCGGAGAGGGTAAATATGATCCTAACTCTAGTCTCAAAAATCAGCTACCGTTCCCCGGCAACGGCGCCAGAAAAGCTTGTTGACACCTGGGGTGGCACGCAGAAGAAACCGCAAGCGCACGACTGTCAGTTGTAGCTTTTCACCTCAGAGTATTCCGGGGTATCGAATCCACGAGGAACGCGAAGTGATTTTGAGAAAACTAGGGGGGTAAGGATATCTAGGATAGATGAAGGGAACGGGCACTATCTACTTGGGTAGATCCTAGTTCTATTAGACTTCTAGCGATTTAAGTTCTTTACTAGTGTATTGTGGGCGTACTAGCCTTTACCACTGACTGAGGTTGAACGCTAGCACAACGAGCCCTATTGTTAAACTAGACCAACTACGTGGTGGAATTCAAGGCGCACAGGGCTGTCACCACCTGCTTGCTACCACAGCTATCCGGGGGCCTAGCCGTATTCACTGGCAATATATAGCCTAAGTACCACACTTAATCTATATACTACTACTACTAGCCCTGTACTAGAACTAGAGCACTTGAAAGTAATATCAAGCAATGAAACAAACACACAAGTACTGAAAGTAAATACTGGAAGATAGAATAAGATACTAAGTTACCAAAGTTGAAGCGCAGAGCAGAGCGAAGCAGGGGTCTCCGACAACTCCGGAGCTCTCCAGACTTCTACTCTTCTCCTCTCCAGCTCCTCTTCTAGTGAGGCACTCACACTCTCTCTAATCTCTCTATCATAGCAAGTGTGCTACTCTAACCAACTAGTGGGGAATGGTGTGAGGCTCCCCGAATGAGAGCTCAAGGGGGCCTATTTATAGTGCTAGGGAGCTAGGGGGGTACTTATAGAGTGAGGGGAGGTCGGTTAGGGTTTAGGGGGGTGGAGCCCGCCACCAAACCCTGGCGCTCGCCACCTCACTACCGTCCGTTGCAACCGTCATTCATCCAACGGTCTTCATTTGCTCTCCTGGGTCGGTTTGAGGGCTGGCTAGGGTTTGGACACGTGTCCAAAGCCCACTATCCAGGTGATGCTCTTCTTAGCCAAATCGCCTTAGTGTGCAATGGCCAGGATTTGAGCTTGAGGTGACTCCCACGAATCGATGACGTGGCTTGGGCCACTTTTGGCATGAGTGACCTGGCGGCCGCCAGCGACCGCCACCTTGCTCTGGCCCATTTGGGCCAAAATGGCTTGGCCTTGCTCCCGGTACCCTTGTTTGGCCCAAATTCCATTATTTCCTGCATTAAGATAAGAAACTATGCACATGTGGAAATAGGTTAGTTATAAACTAAATCTTCTACTTTTTCTGTTTTTTACCTTGGTTTTGGGTGAAATGTTGATGGTGAAATGATGCTTTAAGCACCATCAACAGTGATGTTGGCGAGACAGGCTTCAAGGCTATTACAGTACCCTGAATCTTTGTGCGCCAGGCTGCTGCGTGCTAGATACTGGCCTGATGGTGATATTTGATCGGTGACAGAGAGGCCTGGAATTAGCTACATGTGTAGGAGCATCATCTGTGGACTGAGAGCTCTAGAAAATGGCTTAATTTGGAGAGTAGGGGTTGGAAGTCAGATAAGAATCTGGGAGGATCCATGGATTCCAGTGGGAGCCATAAGAAGACCAAGAACCCCGAAAGGCATGGTACTATTGACAAGAGTTTCAGAGTTAATTGATCCATATATGGGGAAGTGGGATGAAGAACTGATCAAGGATATCTTTTAGGAAGAGGATATCCCAAATATTTTAGCCATCCTAGTTCGTATACAGCCGGGGGATTCATTGGGTTGGCATTTTGATCCAAAGGGAATGTTCTTAGTTAAGTCTGCATATCATGTGATTGATGACCAACAACAGCGCAATAGGAGAATTCAGAGAGGGGAGATGTTGGAGCTCAAGCTCCTGAGATTGTAGTGATGGTGGACGGGTGGGCAAGGCTTGAAGAGGCGGCGATGAATTGGCGGCGCCGTGCTCATCGCCGGGGCTGTGTACTCGTGAGAGATATGAGACGAGAGAGAATAGGGGCAGGGTGCCCAAGGGATATAACAATCGTAATAGTTCCATACTTATACAACAATCTGAACTCCCCAAAATCCAATCTAATATGTCTAACTAACAAACTCTAACAAGAACTCCCTATCTCATAGGACTCTGATCGCTGGACGCAGGACTGCAGATCACAAACACCATTACACGGCCCATAGTTCATCCACGAGATCTGTGTTGGTACACTTTGCCGGTCATAACATCTCTCTCCTCCTGGGAAAACAGCTTGTCCTCGAGTTGGAACGAAGGAAACAGAGCGCGAAACTCCTCCACCGCTTCCCAAGTGGCATCATCCTTTGGCATGGCTTCCCACTGAATCAGAACATACCACACTCCACTGCGCAGCTGAGCACGTAGAGCATGCACGGGCCGATGTAGAACATGACCATTATGAAGAGGAGGCAGAGCTGGCGTAACCATTGGTGGTGCTTCGCGGAATGGCTTGAGGATGCCCACATGGAACACATCATGAATCCGGGCTCCGTCAGGCAGGCGCAGGCGATAAGCCACTTCTCTAATGCGTTCCACAACCTGGTAAGGTCCTGCAAAGCATGGACTAAGCTTCCCACGAAACCCTGACACCAAGGACTGCGCTGGTCGGTGGAGCAAGCATAAGAGAACCCAGTCATTAACCTAGAACTCGAGAGGCCTATGATGAGCATCATAATGGCGTTAGCATATTCCTGAGCTTGCAACAGGCGATCCCGAACATTGGACAGAAAAGCATCCCAGTCACACAGCAGCTTGTCCATAGTATTTGTTCGTGCAACCCCTGCACTGAATGGCGGTAACGGAGGGGGCGGTCTGCCATAAACCACCTCAAATGGCGTTGCCCAAAGCACCGAGTGAAATGACGTGTTGTAACAATACTCAGCCCAGGGAAACCAATCCAACCAAGACCATGGTGATCACCGGTGAGGCATCTGAGATACAAAGCAATAGTATGGTTGACCACCTCGGACTGCCCATCCGTTTGTGGGTGAAATTCAATGCTCATGCACAGTTTGACACCAGCCAATCTAAAAAGATCACGCCACACATTGCTTGTAAAGACGGTTCACGGTCACTGACGATGGAAGAAGGAAAACCATGGAGCCTGACAATCCCGTCGAAGAAGGCTTAGGCCACAGAAGCTGCAGTGTATGAATGGCTCAATGGCAAGAAGTGAGCTTGCTTAGAAAACCTGTCGACTACCGTTAAAATCACACTCTTACCATGAACCCTCGGCAAGCCTTCCACGAAGTCCAAAGCAATGTCGGACCAAATCTGAGATGGAACATCTAGTGGCTGTAGAAGACCCGCCGGGTGCAAGTGTTCGGTTTTGTTGCGCTGGCAAGTGAAACAAGAACTGACAAACTCATGCACCAAACGAAGATCATGGTCCACAGCAAACTCTTGCTGTAGGCGCTGTAGTGTTTTCTGCGTACCTTCGTGACCGACGCCGTGAGCCAACTGCAAAAGCACCGGCAGAGCTGCTGATGTGGCTGGAACAAAAACATACAGCCCACACATAATGAGGCCGTCAACGACGCGCCAAGGCTCACCCTGGTCGGCAACCACTGAATCCCAAAGGGCGCGGAGGTCATCCTGCGGATACATGGGTGTATGCCGAGTCTCGAGTGATGAGTGATTGTCAACGGGTTTGATCGCAGGTTCTTTGGCTTGTGTTGTGCAGGTGTCGAGCACGGATACAGTGATTAGAGGCAAGGTGAAGGTCAAGTAGAGACGTGCCGTGCCGATGGACCGGGAGTGGCGAAGGGCGGACGTGAGGCTTGAACTGAGGGACCGGTGGCCCGAGGATCAGCTGTGGTGGCTGGCAGCCTGGGACAGCGATGAGCAGAGACTTGCGGGCACAGTGTTGCTTGGGTCGAGGACCTGGGGACACGTGTCAGTGGACGGGGTGCACGGGCGGTGCATCCCCTCTACAGCTTCGGTTTGGTGGTAGAGCCAGAGAAAAACCATCGGTTGGACGGTTTCCAGGTTTGGGCCTCAAAACCTGGGCGCGGATGGTTTCCGAGTTTGGCCACAAAACTCGGGCTGAGGACGGTTTCCAGGTTTGGGCCTCAAAACCTTGGTGCTGCGGGTTTGCTGAGTTTGGGCCACAAAACTCAGGCTACGTGGGCTGGTTTCCCGGTTTGGGCCTCAAAATCAGGGGTTGGCTGTGAAGGCTGGTTTCCCGGTTTGGGCCACAAAACCGGGGGTGCGACGTCCGGGAAAAGGACGCAGAACGGTGGCGGCACGTGACGGCAATCGGGAGGTTGCGTCAAGGCAACGCTACGAGTTGTGCGGGCGTGGCCGTCGGATCCACCTACCATCGAGTTGGTCCAGAATAACCTTAGGGTTTAGTTGGTTCGCTCTGTAAGTAGTTAGGGGTAGAGTGGGAATTAGGAATAGTTAGAATTAGGATAAGTAGGGGGAGACACCCACCTCCCCATCTATCTCAGTCATTTGCTCTTTTGCTTCTAGGGTTTCCTGCTCTCCCCATTCCCTGCTGTAGCGAACTGAGATCCACACAGAAGAGAACAATACCTCTGTGCCCATGAGATTTTGAGGAAGTGAGACCGGAATCTCACTATTGTAGCGTGTGGTAGCCACACGGTTGCAATTCCGTGGTTGTGATTCGTGTTTTGATTGTGTTCTTCGCGGATTATTTTTTCTCGACGTTTTACCCGTCGTTCGATCTCTTTGCTCGGTTCATCTTTTGCAAATCCGTTTGAACCAAGTTGTTCTAGGTCGTGAGGCACTTCTTTCCACCGAAGGAATTCACCTCTAACCTCACGGTCTAGGAGATCGATCGATTTTAGTTTCGGGTCAAGTTTTTCTCCCTTTCCCGAAATTCTTCGATTTGGAGATAGGTTCGAGCCATGATCTCTTAGAGATAGCTCACCATCCTCCTTGTGACTTCTCTCACCAAGTTTGATCGCTAGAGGATTTGTTTTGGGTGAGATCGAGTCGAATCAGTGAACGAACGGAGCAGTTTTGGGGTGACCGGACACACGCATCATGATGACCGGACGCTGGCAACGTGAGTCTGGTCGTTGAATGTTCACTGTGTTCTTTTCGAGATGTGGACCGGACGCACCAGTTGACCACTGACCGGACTCGACTGTCACACTGTTCACGGTTTTTGTCTGTGTTGACCGGACGCTCTGACCTTGACCGGACGCACTTCTCACCGTGAGTCCGGTCATTTACAGAGAGCTCCAAAATCAGATTTCGTCTGACCGGACGCGTCCGGTGGTCAGTGACCGGACGCAGGCAGAGTCCGGTCCGCGTTGTTTCGTCCGCAGTTTGACCGTTCAAACTTCAGATTTGGTTTTGGGTCTTTGCGTTGGATTTCCGACTTCGTGCTCTACAGAAATTGGACTTCCCGCTTTGCAAAATAGCATGAATCCCACGAGCGTTGCTCGGGGGAGGTTGAGGTTACCCAAAGCCCATCCTGTCACTAGTTGACTTGCGTGAACTTGGGTGAGGAAGTTTTTGTGGTGTCCCGCTGTGTTCCTAGGGAACATCCACCCATTCTCTTGGGTCGTGGACATCATGCGCATCGGTTTTGCTCTTGGGGTTGATTTTCGGGATAGTGGCTTAAAGTTTCTGAAAAGAATTTTAAAGCTCCCATTCACCCCCCCTCTGGTCGCTTCCTGGTAGCACTTTCGGTCCTTCAATTGGTATCAAAGCGGGTTAAGGATCTTCCACCTTAGCCGGTTCTAGATCCATAGAAGGCGACATGGATCGCGGCCTGGGCAAACCGCCATTCTTTGATGGGACGAACTATGCGTATTGGAAGATACGCATGTCGGACTATCTCCAGAGCATGGGCTCTTCTGTTTGGGAGATTTGCAACAGGGACGATTACGTTGTCTTGGCTGCTCGTGTTACTCAGCTTCAGATGGATGAGCACGATGCCAATAGCCGAGCGCATAACGCACTTTTCTCATGTTTGAGCATGTCCGAGTTTGATCGCGTTTCTCACCTCCCCACGGCTCGTGAGATTTGGGCGACCCTCATGCGTTTCCATCAGGAAACCTCTCAAGTCAAATCTCGTCTCTACGAGTCGCACAAGCGGGAGTACGAGAACTTTCGACACATGCCTGGCGAGAGCATAGAAAGTTTATTCGCTCGCTTTCAGGTCATTGTCAACAAGATGAGAGCGAACAAGGAGCTGTTGCCTTTTGATGATCATGAGAGGGCTTTGAAGCTCTTGCACACTCTTGATCGGTCGGTGTGGGACTCAAAGGTACAGGCGATCATCGAATCATCTAACTATGAGACCCTCACTTGCGACGAGCTCTTTAGTAAGCTCAAGTCTAGTGAGATTGACGCCATGTCGAGGGCTTCTTATGAAAATCCTTCTGGCCCGACTATTGCTTTGGTTTCTGACTCTTCTGCTAACCCCTCTGGAGGATTTGCACTCTCTTCACTCTTTTCTGTCACAGAGGACCAGCTGGAGTCTTTGGGGGATGACGAGTTGGCGATGCTCGCCAACCGGTTCTCACGGTTCCACAACAACCGCATGAACCATCACCGCGGAGGAGGACGCTCAGGATGCTTTGAGTACGGCGACCCCGACCACTTCATCGCCAACTGTCCCAAGAAGAAGAACACATCTGGGAAGGGCGATCATGGGCACAAGTACGACTCTGGCAAGCGCAAGGAGAAGTACGTCCCCGCGAGGCACAAGCGGAGGGGCGGCTTCGACAAGGAGTACATCCAGAAGAAGTACTTGGAGAAGTCCCAGGCTGAGCAGCGCGCGTTTTTCACCACGCTCAGCGACGTCGACGGCTCGGATGACAACTCCGCTTGCTCAAGCGATGACGAGTCCGAGAAGAAGAAGAGGATCGAGGACAAGCTGAACGGTCTCTGCTTCTTCGCCGACGACGACGGCCTCTGCACCATGGCCCTTGGTGATGAGATCGACAGCAAGCTGGAGGACTCCCCTCGGAACGATGACAACGATGACACCTCTCAGGTATCCCTCACCCACGATGAGCTTTCTGCTGAGGTTGAGAAGCTTACTGCCGCCTTGCTTAGTCAGGACAAGTTGCTTAGGCGTGTTGCTAGAGAGCGCAAGGAGTTTAGGCAGAAGTGGGAGGACACGGTGAAGGAGCTTGAGTTTGCTAAGTCCACCGTGGTCGTTTATGAGGAGATGAAGTGTGAGATGTGCACCAAGCACATGACTGACCTTCTCACTTTGAGAGGTAAGTATGCTGCGTTGGTAGGAGAGGTGGATGAGCTGAAGGCTAGACCCTCGCTGTTGGGTGCGTGCAAGACTTGTCCTGTCTTGCAATCTGAGCTGGCAGAGAAGAATGCCAAGATTGTGTCTCTTGAAGAGGCCAACTCAGGTAGCACATGCATGGCTAGGTGTGTTCTTTATGAGGGTTTGGAGATGGAGATTGCTAATGTGAAGCATGACAAGATGCAAACCGAGGAGGAAAACACATACCTTCGAACCATCTTGTCATGGGTGTCTAGCGGTGAGCCGCAGCTTGGGATGATGATCTCCCAGTTCAAGCATGCTGCTGGAGGTCCTGGTGTAGGTTTTGCTCCGGGTGTTGATCTTTCTGTTTTTGGGAAGATTGGAGAGTCGAGTGGTCTTAACCCATGTGAGAAGCCCAACTCCACCACTACTCCCAAACTTACCAAGCTTCCACCCAAAGAGCCTCTCAAGCCTAACACCAAGGATGGGGTCTTTGATGAACCTCCGAGAGCTCCACCCAAGAACCAAGTGTGGCATCCCAAACCCAACCACTTGAAGAACAAGCTTGATACGATGCCACCTATCCAGGAGGAGTGTTTGCCGCAGAAGGGCAAAGTGAGCCAAACCCACAACCATGTGTACCAACAACCCCCTTTGAGAGCGGTGAGGTACCATTGTGATCATTGTGGGAGAGATGGATAGTTGAGTGAGTTCTGCTTTCGGCGCAAGAGAGAGGCGCGCCGTGCTAGGGAAATGAACAATGCAGACATGTACCATCCTTTCCATGATGTACATGCGCTGAATGTTCAGAGGCGTGCTGCTAGGCCCAGAGGTCCAGAACCTCAAGTTCCCAGGCCTAGGCAGCGGAGAGGACGTGCCCGGCGGGAGCCTGTAGTTGTAGGCTATGGACCCCGTGGCGGTGGCTTTGTAGTTGAGCGTTTTCCCCCACCGCGTTTTGAGTATCGCGATGGACGCTCTTCCCTTAGCGGACCACGTTTTCCTCAACGTGGTGATCGCTCCCCCCGTAGGCGTGCTAGGAATGGTTTTTCTAGTAACCATTCTTTTGAGCAGCCGGCCCAACACTGGTATTCCTCCTACTTCACTAACCCCAGTGTTGGACCGTATGCTCACCCTATGTCTTTTTATTGATGTAGGTAAAACGATTGGAGAACGTTTGGTTGGTGGATTCCGGTTGTTCGAGGCACATGACCGGAAACGCCAAGTGGTTCTCCAGTCTTAGTCCGGTCGCCGAGAAGGAGTTTATCACCTTCGGCGACAATAGCAAAGGTAAGGTTTTGTCTCGTGGGTCGGTGCGAGTTAATGAGCACTTTGTGTTGCGCGATGTTGCTCTTGTTTCTAACTTGCATTTTAACCTTCTTTCTGTTTCGCAACTTTTCGATGATGACTATGAGATTCGTTTTAAACCGAATCTCAGACGTATTTTGGATCCTCAGGGCAATCTTGTGTGTTTGATTTTGCCCTTTGGAAAAGTCTTTCGTGCGAATTTCTCGGAGTCTTTTGGCACTTCTCGTTGTCTTGTGGCTGGACCTTCCTCCTCTGATCTTTGGAAGTGGCATAGGAGACTTGGACATTTGAGCTTCGACTTGCTTGCAAGGCTTAGTTCACTTGGCCTAATCCGAGGATTGCCCAAGTTGCATGTAGAGAAGGATCTTGTTTGCCACTCTTGTAGACATGGGAAGATGGTTGCCGCTCCCCACCATCCAGTGTCTCAGGTCATGACCAAGCGCCATGGAGAGCTTTTGCACATGGACCATGTTGGTCCGGCTCGGGTGAGCTCGGTTGGGGGGAAGTGGTATGTGCTTGTTGTTGTTGACGACTTTTCGAGGTATTCGTGGGTCTTCTTTTTGTCTGAGAAGACCGAGACTTTCTCTTTTACTCGCAATCTGATTTTGCGTCTTCAGAACGAGTTCCCTTTGAACTCGATGCGAGCTATTAGAAGTGATAATGGTTCCGAATTCAAGAATTTGGATTTTGAGAAGTTTTGTAACTCCTTGGGTTTGGAGCATCAGTTTTCTTCCCCCTACACACCGCCCCAGAATGGTGTTGTAGAGAGGAAGAATCGGACCCTTGTAGAGATGGCCAGGACGATGCTCGATGAGCATAGGACTCCTAGGCGATATTGGGCCGAAGCTATGAACACTGCATGCTATATTTCCAATCGCATTTTTCTCCGAGTTTTCTTGAAAAAGACTTCTTATGAGTTGCGATTTGGGAGACAGCCCAAGGTGAGTTATTTTAGAGTCTTCGGTTGCCACTGTTTTATATTGAAGAAAGGCAACCTGGACAAATTTGAGTCTCGCTCTTCTGACGGTGTATTTTTGGGTTATGGCACTCACTCTAGAGCTTATCGTGTACTTAACCTTGATACTAACCGAGTCATGGAGACATCCGATGTCACCTTCGACGAGACCATGGTTTGTTCTTCTTCTCGTTTTGAGCGTGCAGGTGATCATGAGGTTGGTGAGCCTCTTTTTGATGACGAGGAAGAGGGTGCTGAAGGTATGGATGATCCAGCACCCCCTCCACCTGCTTTGCCGCAAGGAGCGGCTTCTACGACGACTCACGGCCCCGACAAGTCTTCTTTCTTGGGGCCGTGGGATCCGCCACCCCGAGCGGTACCTTTTGTACCCCGGGAGGCACCAGCTGCTGTTGAGGGAGAGATCACTTCTGCACGGGAGGCGCCACGACACATCCAGCGCCAACATCCCCCTCAGCAGATGATCGGCAGCATCGACGAACGTGTCACTCGGTCCAGGTCACAAATCTCTCACTTTGCTCATTCTGCTTTTGTTGCTGATTTTGAGCCCTGAGATGTTGGACACACTTTGACGGATCCGGATTGGGTCAATGCCATGCATGAGGAGTTAGAGAACTTTGAGCGAAATCGGGTTTGGGTCTTAGTTCCACCTCCTCCAGACTGTAAGCCTATTGGGACAAAATGGGTTTTCAAAAACAAGCAAGGAGAGGATGGCCACGTTGTTAGAAACAAGGCCAGGCTTGTAGCGAAGGGCTATAGTCAGAAGGAGGGGATAGACTATGAGGAGACTTTTGCTCCTGTAGCCCGTTTGGAGGCTATTAGGATACTCTTGGCTTTTGCAACATCCAAATGCTTCAAACTTTTTCAAATGGATGTCAAGAGTGGCTTCTTAAACGGCTACATAGAAGAAGAGGTTTATGTTGAGCAACCCCCCGGTTTTGAAAATCCCAAGTTTCCAAACCATGTTTTCAAACTCCACAAAGCTTTATATGGTTTGAAACAAGCCCCTAGAGCCTGGTATGATAGGTTGAAAACCTTTTTGCTTGCTAAGGGTTTTAAAATGGGATGTGTAGATAAAACGCTCTTTCTCCTCAAGCAAGGCAAAGACACTCTCTTGGTCCAGATTTATGTGGATGATATCATTTTTGGTGGTTCTTCTCATGCTTTGGTTGCTAAGTTTGCAGATACTATGAGCAGGGAGTTCGAGATGAGTATGATGGGCGAGCTGACTTTCTTTCTCGGATTGCAAATTAAGCAATCCCGAGAAGGGACGTTTGTGCACCAGGGCAAGTATACCAAGGACTTGCTGAAGAGGTTCGATATGGGTGAGGCCAAGCCTCTTCCAACACCCATGTCGACCACGACGGCCCTGGACGACCAGAAGGAGTACCGAAGCATGATCGGGTCGCTGCTCTACCTGACGGCGACACGCCCGGACATCCAGTTCGCGGTGTGTCTGTGCGCGCGCTTTCAGGCGTCGCCGCACACTTCTCACCGTCAAGCGGTCAAGCGCATTTTCAGGTACCTTCGTTTCACACCTGAGTTCGGGATTTGGTATTCAGCTTCCTCCACCCTCTCCCTTTGCGGTTATTCCGATGCCGATTTTGCTGGTTGTCGCATTGAGCGCAAGTCCACTTCTGGGACTTGCCAATTTATTGGTTCTTCTCTTGTATCGTGGTCTTCTCGCAAGCAGTCTAGTGTCGCTCAGTCTACCACAGAGGCTGATTATGTTGCTGTGGCTAGCTGCTGTTCTCAGTTGCTTTGGATGATGGCCACTTTGCGTGATTTTGGTCTGAGCTTTTCTCGTGTTCCTTTGCTTTGTGACAGCACGAGTGCGATTAGCGTTGCTAAGAACCCCGTGCTACACTCGAAGACCAAACACATTGATGTGCGCTTTCACTTTTTGCGAGACCATTATGAGAAGGGTTATATCGACCTTCACCATGCTGATATTTTCACCAAGCCTTTGGACGAATCAACCTTTAATCGGTTGAGAGGTGAGCTTGGTGTGTGTTTCCCCTTTTAGATGGGGGGAACATTTTGGATCTTGTATCATAGACTGACTATTTTCTCGTTTGCTTTGTTTTTCTTTTGCATTTCAGCATACGCTTTTACATTCTGAGCTTCATGCATATATTCTTTAAAATGTAATTATGCTCTGTTTAGTATGCTCCGATGCTATTTGCTGATGCTAGTAGCTTATGCTCTTCCTGATCACTAATACATGTTATGAGCTGAGCTATTTTTGAATGGTGAATCTGCTTAACAAACATAAAACTTGAAAGTGTTCACCATTGAGATATGAAACTAGCATGTGTAGGATGTGTTGATTTCACTCGTGCTTTTCATATATGCTAGGTTGCTATGTCTCTAGTTCTGAGTCTGTCACTTGCTTGGTCTGTTCATATTCTGTCAATAAAATCTGAACCAAGTTTTTAAGTGAATTGAAAAGATCGAGATGGGATTGCTTGTCAACACATCACAGCTTCGAGACTGTGTCATGTATGACCGAAACTGTTGCTTTAAGCTTTTGATTGCTTCTGCATAGGCTTCGCACAGTTGAAAAGTTAGGCAATGACAAGCTTTCAACCTCTCACAATCACATGCTGAAATTTGAACTTGTGTAACCTGAACCGCTACGACTCCGATAAAATTTGAATACACAAGTCTATGTTTCATTCTATAGCATGATGATTGAACTTTGCTAGGGGTAGTTCACCTTGTATACATGATTAGCACTTGCTATTTTCCTGTCTATACATGTGTAGTGCTATTTTGATGGTGAATACCTTTTTTGGCTAAAAACTGCTCACCTTGCTCATATGTTCACATTTCATATTTGGTGATCAGTTTGAGCCTTTGCTAGCTTGTATGCTTTCCAGTGAGTCATTAGAGCTATATTGTTTAGAGCATCTTTGCATTTTCTTGACTATGTTCCTGAAGCTGCTAACTTGCATTTTGACTCATATGTATTTTGGAAGAGGGAGCACTTCTTTTGTTGGCACTTTTGATGGTGCATTTTCAACTAAGGGGGAGAATTTGGACAAATCATGCCTCCCATGTTCAAATAAGGGGAGAGGAATCGGTTCTGTGCACCAAGCAAGGGGGAGTTATGCAAGGGGGAGTTTGCTCGTGATAAATTTTTGAAATTGCCAATTGGTTCGGAGCGCGTTGCTAGTTGTGCTGAGCCCTTGCCTCTATCTTGAGGAACTAGCAGTCGCATCTTTACTTCAGTTGGCTTCAGTTGGTATCGAGCTATTCAGTTGATGTCGAGCTTTCTGCTAGTTGTGTGGAGCCTCTATGCCTCTGTCTTGAGGGACTAGCATTTTGCTTCGATTTGTGTTTTTCAATTGGTATCGAACCTTTTCTTGCTAGCGGTGTTGAGCCTGTTCTACCTCTTCTTGAGGGCTAGCTTATCGAACCTTTTCTTGCTAGCGGTGTTCAGCCTGTTCTACCTCTTCTTGAGGGCTAGCTTTGCTTTGCTTGGTCGCGTCGAGCCGTTGCCCATGTCTTTGGGGACCAAGTTGTCTTGCTCTTTCCACTTGACCTTCTTCGGCTTTGCTATGCTTTTGGGTCATTTGATCGAGTTCTCTCTTCTCCTTCTTCCTCCTTCTATTTCATTATGATTTGTGTGTGTGTGTGTAGTTGACCTTCCTCCTTCTATCATTATGAGTGGGGAGATTGCGGATACATGGGTGTATGCCGAGTCTCGAGTGATGAGTGATTGTCAACGGGTTTGATCGCAGGTTCTTTGGCTTGTGTTGTGCAGGTGTCGAGCACGGATACAGTGATCAGAGGCAATGTGAAGGTCAAGTAGAGACATGTCGTGCCGATGGACCGGGAGTGGCGAAGGGCGGATGTGAGGCTTGAACTGAGGGACCGGTGGCCGGAGGATCAGCTGTGGTGGCTGGCAGCCTGGGACAGCGACGAGCGAAGACCTACGGTCATGTGTTGCTTGAGTCGTCGACTTAGGGACACGTGTCGGTGGACGGGGTGCACGGGCGGTGCATCCCATCTACGGCGTCGGTTTGGTGTAGAGCCAGGGAAAAACCATCGGGTGGATGGTTTCCAGGTTTGGGCTCAAAACCTGGCGTGGATGGTTTCCGAGTTTGGCCACAAAACTCGGGTTGAGGACGGTTTCCAGGTTTGGGCCTCAAAACCTGGGTGCTGCGGGTTTGCTGAGTTTGGGCCACAAACCTCAGGCTACGTGGGCTGGTTTCCCGGTTTGGGCCTCAAAACCGGGGGTTGGCTGTGAAGGCTGGTTTCCCGGTTTGGGCCACAAAACCGGGGGTGCGACGTCCGGGAAAAGGACGTAGAACGGTGGCGGCACGTGGCGGCAATCGGGAGGTTGCGTCAAGGCAACTCTACGAGTTGTGCGGGCGTGGCCGTCGGATCCACCTACCATCGAGTTGGTCCAGAATAACCTTATGGTTTAGCTGGTTCGCTCTGTAAGTAGTTAGGGGTAGAGTGGGAATTAGGAATAGTTAGAATTAGGATAAGTACAGGGAGACACCCACCTCCCCATCTATCTCAGTCATTTGCTCTTTTGCTTCTAGGGTTTCCTGCTCTCCCCATTCCCTGCTGTAGCGAACTGAGGTCCATAGAGAAGAGAACAATACCTCTGTGCCCGTGAGATTTTGAGGAAGTGAGACCGGAATCTCACTATTGTAGCGTGTGGTAGCCACACGGTTGCAATTCTGTGGTTGTGATTCGTGTTTTGATTGTGTTCTTCGCAGATTATCTTTTCTCCATGTTTTTCCCGTCATTCTATCTCTTTGCTCGGTTCATCTTTTGCAAATCCGTTTGAACCAAGTTGTTCTAGGTCGTGAGGCACTTCTTTCCACCGAAAGAATTCACCTCTAACCTCACGGTCTAGGAGATCGATCGATTTTAGTTTCGGGTCAAGTTTTTCTCCCTTTCCCGAAATTCTTCGATTCATCGATTTGGAGATAGGCTTGAGCCATGATCTCTTAGAGATAGCTCACCATCTTCCTTGTGACTTCTCTCACCAAGTTTGATCCCTAGAGGATTTGTTTTGGGTGAGATCGAGTCTAATCGATGAACGAACGGAGCAGTTTCGGGGTGACCGGACGCACGCATCGTGACGACCGGACGCTGGCAACGTGAGTCCGGTCGTTGAATGTTCACTGTGTTCTTTTTGAGATGTGGACCGGACGCACCAGTTGACCACTGACCGGACTCGACAGTCACACTGTTCACGGTTTTTGTCTGTGTTGACCGGACGCTCTGACCTTGACCGGACGCACTTCTCACCGTGAGTCCGGTCATTTACAGAGAGCTCCAAAATCGGATTTCGCCTGACCGGACGCGTCCTGTGGTCAGTGACCGGACGCAGGCAGAGTCCGGTCAGAGCTGTTTCGCGCTGTTTCGTCCGCAGTTTGACCGTTCAAACTTCAGATTTGGTTTTGGGTCTTTGCGTTGGATTTCCGACTTCGTGCTCTACAGAAATTGGACTTCCCGCTTTGCAAAATAGCATGAATCCCCTGAGCATTGCTCGGGGGAGGTTGAGGTTACCCAAAGCCCATCCTGTGTGACTGAGGAGTTGTTGTGGTGTGCGTAGGACATGCTCCGGGTGGAAGTTTCTTGGGCGTTCATCTTCATGGGACATCCCATTCTCTTGGGCCGTGGACATCTGCGCAGTTTTGTGGGGTGATTTTTGCGACAGTGGCTAAAGTTTCTGAAAAGAATTTTAAAGCTCCCATTCACCCCCCCTCTGGTCACCTTCTGGTAGCACTTTCGGTCCTTCACATCCTTGTCCTGCAATTCCCTGCGGAGATCATCAAATAGCTGAAAGGGTGGACGCGAGAGAGCAAAAACCTGCTGACTGTCAGTAGCACGTCTGGACAACGCGTCAGTGATAACATTGAGGATCCCTGGATGATACTCGATTGTAAAATCATAACCAAATAATTTGCTGACCCACTGATGTTGAGGCACCATTGACAGGTGCTGATCAAGCATGAATTTTAGTGCATAATGATTTGTCCGCACAACAAAACGCCGGCCCCAAAGATATGGTCGCCAATGCCGAACTGCTTGCACCAAGCCAATCAACTCCCTCTCATATGCAGCGAGCTTGTGGTGTCGAGCAACAAAAAGCCGGCTGAAGAAAGCTAGTGCACCTGAGCCTTGGTGCAGCACCGCCCCAAACCCAGTGCCTGATGCATCACAATCAACAATAAATGGTTTCTCAAAATCAGGAAGCTGTAACACAGGAGCACGTGAGAAAGCTTGCTTGAGCGCCACAAAAGCCTCTAAGGCAGCCGTCGTCCAGACAAAGGACTCTTTCTTGAGCAACGCTGTTAATGGTGCCGCGATCTGGCCGTAATTCTTGATAAACCGACAGTAGTAATCGGACAAACCAAGGAAGCCTCGAAGGTCACGCATAGACGTCGGCTGAGGCCAAGTTGCAACGGCCGCCACCTTGTCTTGATCCATGGCCACCCCCTCAGATGAGATGACATGCCCGAGGTAGTGCACCACTGAGGTAGCAAAGGAGCACTTGGATCGTTTTATGTGAACATGATGCTCACACAGGGCGCCCCGAATAGTGTTGATGTGTTGTAAATGAGTGGACCATGGCGGACTGTAGATCAATATATCATCAAAAAACACAAGTACAAACTTACGCAAGAACGGCCGCAACACCATGTTCATGAGGTTTTGGAATGTGGCTAGCGTGTTCGTGAGTCCGAAGGGCATTACCAGGAACTCAAAGTGTTCCCCATGCGTTCGAAAAGCAGTCTTCTCAATATCGTCTGTATGCATGCGCACCTGATGATAGCTCGAACGCAAATCGAGCTTTGTAAAGAAACGTGCCCCCTGTAGTTCGTCCTGCAATTCTTCAACCACCGGTATTGGGAATTTATCCTTGATAGTTTGCTTGTTCAATGCGTGGTAGTCCACACAGAATCGCTATGAACCATCCTATTTCTTCACAAGGAGAACCGGTCCTGAGAATGCCGAGGTACTTGGCCGGATCACACCTTGCTGTAACATTGAGATTCGAGTTCATCTTTTCTGAAGTTGTGGGTACCGGTACGGTCGTACGACCACCAAGGCCATGTTGGGTAGCAAATGTATACGGTGATCACATGGCATCGCAGGTGGCAGTCCTGTTGGCACGGCGAAGACATCCTCGAAGGACCGGAGGAGCGTATCTAGCAGGGCAGGCTCCGAGCTGCTGAGAACATTAAGGCGACGCTGCGTGGACTGAACATCATAGCAGCTGGAGTCTATGCCATGCCAGAACACGCGCTTGCCACCCGTTGTAAAGGCCATACAAAGATCAACAAAGTCCCACAAGATCGGTCCAAGTGTGCGCAGAAAGTTAACACCAAGGACCATGTCCCACTTATCCAAGGGAATCGATTAACAATCCACCGAGAAAAACTCATCAGCGATCTAAACACCGACATCGCGGGCTAAACCCCGGCAGGCGACGCGGTCACCGTTGGCAATTATGACGCTGTGGCCAGGGCATGGCTCAAAGTGGAGACCCACATGATGGGCGACATCCCCCTTGAAGAACGTGTGGGTGGAGCCAGAGTCCAGTAACGCCAGACATTGTTCGTTCTCGATCGGCACACACACTTGCATCGTGTCCTCAGTCCGGATCCCGGTGATAGCAGCAAGAGAGATCGTCGGCTGCGGGTTCCCAGTGCTAGTCGTAACATTTGGATCGTCATCCTCAGACTTAGGTTCTTCCACGATGTAATCAGCGGCCTCCAGGAAGAACAATCGAGCACATTTATGGCCTTGCACGTACGGCTCATCGCAATTATAGCACAACCCTTGCTTGCGGTGCACGCTCATCGCAGCCAGTGTTAAGTATTTGAATGGTCGCGCTGATGCTGGAGGAGTAGAGGATGCAGAGGATGACGTCGTGCCTCCTGATGCTGGCAGGGAAGCTTGTCCCAATGCGCGACGGACCGACTGTGACGGCAGGGTTGGGAGTGCTAGCACCGATCGCGCGTTCCGGCGTTCGTAGGCCCTGGCTAGACGCATTGAACGGTGCAGGTCCTAGGGATCATGCAGCTCAACATCAACCCGAATGTGCTCTGGTAATCCTCCTGTGAAGAGTTGTGGTTGCTGTAGCGGCTCCAGGCGGCCTGCATGTGCCAAGCGCGCCTGGAAAGCGTTCATATAAGCACCGACCGTGGATGTGAAAGGAAATCGGGCGAGGTCCGCCAAGTGATTGGTGGAGAGTGCCAGCCTGAAGCGCTAGTGACACAGTAAGCAGAACGCTGGCCAAGATGGTCGCCCGGTCGCATTGCCGGTCATATGGAATGAGGCAAGCCACACTTTGTCCGCCTCCTGTGTGTTCTGACCGCTGAAGAAGGACTCACATCAATTCAGCCACCCCAAGCGATCTTCCTTGTCGTCGAACATGGGAAAAGATAGCTTGTGGAACTTGGGAAGGCCTTGGCTTTCCCCATGTCCCTCCCGGTGGTGGTGTGGCTCATGGACCACCGTTGCCGAGGAGTATATCGGCCCTTGCATGATGGATGACAGGGACAGAATTGGCGATGGCGAACTTGGAAAAGGGATGCATTGAATCGGACCCCCCGGCTGGAGGCCATGATGACGCACCGGCTGCGGTCCATTGCAATTCATTCAGTTTCATCAGACTTCAGGTTGTCAGATTTTCTTCAGTTTCGTCAGTTAGCCGGCTTAGCGTTTTGTTCAGTCATTCAGTTTCGTCAGTTAGTTTCAGATAGAAAATAATAGAACCCGATTTGCTGGGTGTGTCTTGTAATGGCCAGATGCTTGCTGTGTTCATGCAGTGTCCTTCCTCATTTGTAGCAGTAGTGACCGCGTCTTAGTGTTTCGTTCGTGGGATGGCACGAACCGGTCAGGAGCCGTGGTGCGTGGATCACGTCGAGGTGAGCGGCATGCTTCCAGTCGTAGGAGAGCGCGATAATTGCGGGTGTGTGGAGTTTACCACGTCATGTAATTCTTCTATTTAAGATTGCAATAGAGTCAGAAAAGCAGAAATGTTGCGGCACCAAAAATTGTGTTTGTGTGCTTCGTGTTCCACTGTGTTCGCGTGTGCAAGAGTTTGGCTCAGGAGCTGTTCATCTTCTCCATCTCTGGCGACGGGCGCCGGCGATCAGGGACTACAACTGGTATCAGACGAGGTACCGTCGGTGGACACGGGATCACGCGATCGCGGTGGTGTTCATGGCGGATCGAAGGCGGCGACGTTCTACAACGTCGATCAATAGGCATCGCACGGGCAGCGGTGACGGCGAGGGCTTCGTGGGTGACCGTGATCTGGTGATCCATCGGATCGTCCGTGAGGCGGGCGGCAGCGGGCCATACCCGATGTTGGGCAAGGCCAACTACTACGAGTCGGCGGCGCTGATGAAGCTCAAGCTACAGGCAAGGAGCCTGTGGACCGCGGTGAACGTCGGCACCGATAACTTCGTGGATGATCGGAACGCTCTGGAGGTTATCGCCCAGGGCGTGCCGCCGGAGTTGCAGGGGAGCATCGCGAGCAAGCCATCGCAAGGGCGGCATGGGATGCGCTAAAGAAGATGCACCTTGGCATTGATCGTGTCCGCGAGGCGAAGGCGAATACGCTGTGCCGCCAATTCCAAGAACTCAAGTTCAAGGATGGGGAGACGGTGGACAAGTTCGGCGTCCGCATCAGCGACCTCGCCAATCAACTGGAGGTGCCCGATGCAGCGTACTCGGAGCCTGACATCATTCGGAAGATCTTGCAGGCAACTTCGCTGAGGTACGCATAGATCATGATGGTGATCGAGACTATGCTCGACATCGGCAACATGTCGGTGGAAGAATTGATCAGGCGTCTGAAAGCGTCCGAAGAGAGGTATGGCCTCAACGGTGTTGGAGGCGATGCCATGGCAAGCCTCAACCTCACTGAGGACGAGCTGGTGGCCAAGGTGATGTCGCGGCTGCAACTCTCCGGCGAGGGCGCATCAGGAGGCGGGCGCCCACCGGCATCGAACTAGCGATACGGCCGGAGTGGCGGCCCATCCCAGGGTTGCGAGAATGCACCGGGCTCCAAGCAATCAACCGGCAGCGGCGACGACAAGAAAGGCAAGCGTCGCCTCGCTAGCAATGAGTGCGTGTACTGTGGCAGGACGGGCCACTGGGCTCGCGAATGCCGCAAGAAGAAGAGGGACGAGCAGGCCGATGCAGCAGAAGCTGAGGCGAAGGCTTCTCTGATGGTGGGGATCACATTGGTCTCTGCCGATCCGGTGGAGGGTGACCAGCATACGCGCTGGGTCATCACCGACGAGGCGGCGAACATGGTGAGCGTCGTGATGAATGTGGCGCTGGCGACCCCGGCACAACCCGCGGTGCGCGAGGAGGTGACGATCCGCGAGGACAAGCTGTTCGTCCAGCTTGGAGAGAAGAGTGAAGGAGGACAAATGCGCTGGATCCTGGACACCGGCGCGACGAACCATATGACCAGGGTGCAGTCAGCTTTCTCCGACCTCGACACCGGCGCAGGTGGCACCGTCCGGTTTGGCAACGGGTCCATGGTGGACATCCATGGGCACGACACTATCCTCTTCACCTGCAAGACCGGTGAGCACCAGCGGCTCAACGGGGTGTACTACATCCCCAAGCTCACCGCGAACATCATCTGTCTTGGCCAGGTTGACGAGGACAAGTACAAGGTGCTGATCGAGAATGGCGTGCTGCGCATATGGGACCAGCGACGTCGACTGCTGGCGAGGGTACTGCGCTCGGTGAATCGCCTGTACATCCTCAACAGCGACATCAGCACCCCTATGTGTCTGGCGGCGCATGCAGACGACGCGACATGGAAGTGGCATTAGAGGTATGGCCATCTCGGGTTCCAGGGTCTGAAGTTGATGTCAAGTAAGGAGATGGTGCACGGGCTCCCTCAGATCGATTACGTCGAGCAGGTCTATGAGAGTTGCCTCACCAGGAAACAGCGTTGACACCCGTTCCCAGTGGCGAGAAAGTTCCGCGCCACCAGATCGCTTGAGCTCGTGCACGCAGATCTATGCGCGCCTATAATGCCGGTGATCCCAGGCAGGAAGCGCCTATTCCTGCTCGTCATGGACGATAGGAGCCGGTTCATGTGGCTAGTCTTGCTGGCGAGCAAGGACCAGGCCATGGATGCGATTGTCCAGCTGCAAGCACGTCTGGAGAATGAGTCCGGCTACAAGCTAGGCACAGTGCGCACGGATCACGACGGGGAGTTCACAACGCAGGTGTTCGAGGAGCACTGCGCTGACCATGGCGTGCAGCATCACCTCACCGCACCGTATACGACACAGCAAAACGGCATGGTGGAGAGGCGGAACCAGACGGTGCTCGGAATGGCCCGGAGCATGATGAAGGGCATGAACGTGTCGGGCTGGCTTTGGGGGGAGGCGGTCTGCACAACCGTCTTCATCCTGAACCGGTCGTCGACACAGAGCGTGGACGGGAAGATGCCCTACGAGGTTTGGTATGGCTCTAATCCGGCTGTCCATTTCTTTCGCACGTTTGGTTGCACTGCACATGTGAAGGTCACTGGCGGCCACCAACGCAAGATCGATGACCGAAGCACCCCCATGGCGTTCATTGGGTACGAACCAGGCTCCAAGGCCTACTGTTTCTACAACCCGAGCATGCGGCGCATGTGCATATCGCGCGACGTGGTGTTCAAAGAAGGGAGGCCATGGAGCTGGGAGACCGAGACCGCTGATGGAGCAAGCGTGGAGACAGGGGAGCCGTTCACGGTGGAGTACGTGACGCTGTCTGCGCCAACTGCCGGTGGCATGCCACTGTCACCAGTGTCGACACCGCTAGTCCCGCCGGGACCCTCAACACCGACATTGGGGACCGCGCCAAGCCTGGAAATGCCAGAGCAGGAAGCTGCATCACCATAGACACCGACCGGTGTGGAATTTGTTTCCCCACCATCGGGGGAGCCGGTGCTCGACGTCGATGCCTACGACGCGCCTCTGCGCTTCCGGGCCGTGGACAATGTCCTTGGTGTTGTCCCGGTCCAGGAAAAGGCGGGTCGCCACCTGAGGGTGGAGTTGCTCCTTGCCATTGATGGGGAGCCCACCATGTTCGACGAGGCGCGCGAGAATGAAGACTGGCAGAAGGCCATGCTCGATGAACTGGGGGTCAATCGAGCAGAACGACACCTGGACACTCGTCGACCTCCCAGCTAGACACCGTGCAATTGGCTTGAAGTGGGTGTTCAAGATCAAGCGCGATGAGCAGGGGCCGATTGTGAAGCACAAAGCGTGCCTGGTGGCAAAGGGCTATGTCCAGAAGGCCGGCGTCGATTTTGAGGAGGTCTTCGCACCGGTGGCGAGAATGGAGTCGGTGAGGATGTTGCTCGCGGTTGCTGCATAGGAGGGCTGGCTTGTTCACCACATGGATGTTAAGTCACCGTTCCTAAACGAAGAGCTCACGGAAGAAGTGTACGTCCAGCAGCCCCCGGGTTTCACTGCAGCTAGACTTGAGAAGAAGGTGTTGCGCCTGAAGAAGGCGCTCTATGGGTTTCGTCAGGCTCCCAGGGCCTGGAATCAGAAACTGGATGCCAGCCTGCATGATCTTGGGTTCACGCGCTGCAGCAGCGAGCACGGGTTGTACACCCGTGGCAAGGGGCTGTCAAGAGTGGTGGTCGGAGTCTACGTCGATGATCTGATCATCACAGGAGCCAAGGAGCGCGACGTCGAGGCCTTCAAGGCCGAGATGCGTCGCTTGTTCAGAATGAGTGATCTTGCGATGTTGTCTTACTATCTAGGCATCAAAGTGAGGCAATCCAAGGTGGCAATCACTCTTGGACAGGCGGCATACGCACGCAAGCTGTTACAGAAGGCAAACATGGCCAGGTGCAATCCTTGTCAGACTCCAATGGAGGCATGTCTGAAACTCTCAAAGGAGGGAACCACAGTGCTGGTCGATGTCACTGAATACAGAAGCCTGGTGGGGAGTCTCAGGTATCTGGTTCACACACGCCCTGACATATCTTTTGTAGTAGGCTTTGTAAGCCGATTCATGGAGAAACCGAGGCAGGAACACATGCGGATACATGGGTGTATGTCGGATCTTGAGATGATGAGTGATTGTCAACTGGTATGATGTGCATGTTCTTTGGCTTGTGTTGTGAAGGTGTCGAGCATAGAGACGGTGATCGAAGGCAAGGTGAAGATCAAGTAGAGACGTGTTGTGCCGATGGACCCGGGGCGCTGATGGGCGGACGTGAGGCTTGGACTGACGGACCGGTGGCCTGAGGATCGGCCGTGGTGGCTGACAGCCTGGGACAGCGACAAGTGAAGATTTGTGGGTGGACGGGGTGCACGGGCGGTGCATCCCTCTTCGGCGTCGGTTTGGTGGTTGAGCCACAAAAAAACGACCGAGTAGACGGTTTCCAGGTTTGGGCCTCAAAACCTTGGTGTGGTCGGTTTCCGAGTTTGGGCCATAAAACTCGGGCTGAGGACGGTTTCTAGGTTTGGGCCTCAAAACCTGAGCGTTGGCGGGTTTCTGAATTTGGGCCACAAAACTCAGGCGATGGACGACAGGTTTCCCGATTTCAGCCTCAAAACCGGGGGAAGGCCCAGGTTTCCCGGTTTCGACCTCAAAACCGGCGGGAGGTCCATAAAAAGGACGAGCGGCATGAGGTGGCACGTGGCGGCTATGACAGAACCGTCCTGATTATAAGGACTCAAGTACCATCTTAGTCAATTACGTCTGACATCGACCCGCACTTGAAGCCATATAACCCCGGTAGTCTGGAAATCTCGAAGGATTTCAACATCGTACAACATACAGGATCGCATCGTTCAAGTATTACATTCGAAAGGAGACCACAGTTAAACGAAACCAAATTTAAACATCAGAGTGCAAAATTCGAACTGAGTTATTACAATACCGAATTTGGAAGTGCGGAAGCTTAAATAAGTTTTTGAAACACGACCACCACACATGTGGTCCAAATAAAACATTGTTTGATAACTTCAACTCAACACAACTCACTCCTCCTTTTTCAAATAATGTGCCACTAGTAGTCTCAATCCAGCAAAAGAAAAGGGGAAGCTTCTGGACGACCCTGCCCTGGGCCTACTCCTCATCACCTTCCACTGGGTAGAGGCAGTGCTTACAATAGCCATAGTAAACCTGGCCATCTGCAACAACGAGATAAACCCTGAGTACGGGAATGTACTCAGCTAGACTTACCCGTCCAACTAAAAATAAAGACACCAAGGATATGCAAGGCCTTTTTGGTGGAGCTAGGATCTTTAGTTGCGAAAAGCTCAAAATTAAGATAAGGAGTATTGATAACATTGATGAGCTGTCAGTTTTTATTACCTATCTCTTACTCTAGGCTTGCACCTGAACTATTACACACACTTGAGTCTTACAAGCAATAATATAACCATATCCAGTTGACTCCACATTTTAGTTGAACCTTTTAAACATCACATGGAGTTGTATCGTGGTGAAGCTCGCCATACTTTCCCACTAACCGGGGGGAGACGGCGACTCGAATCGAATTCCAAACCAGCTGGTGAAAGACCTTTAATACCAACCCACACTTTCCCCGTCGGGTCCATGCATTGGGTAACCGCTCGATGCTTGTTCCTGGTGGTAATCGTCGCGGTTCAAGCACGGACCGCCCAATTGGAACCTGGCGATGGCCTCCCGCGGCAGATCGCATTTTCATACTAGAGGACGCGACTCGGGTTGATTCCGGCCCGAACAGCATCTAACGGGCTTTGGGGTCGATGATTACAGCACCAACATATCCCTAAGTAAAAGGGCGTGTTAAAAAATGAACGAGGGCCAACATCGATACAAACCTACACGATCCAACGGACGGACTGCCCCCAAGTTCCAACTTGGTGCCTTGCCTTCGAGTTGACCGTATTTCATTACTACTCAGGTTCTTTTCCACGATAGCAAATATAGCCAACCGTGATCCGGTAACTACCCATCAGGGTATTACGGAAACATCCTTAACTACTACTTTTATTAAGAAGGCTAAGCAATTCTACATTGTAAATAAAATAACAGGATAACAAGGTAGATATTAATCAATAATCAAGGAATGGTAATGCAGCAAGTAGGATTCAATCAACTCCTGTACCTAATGCATCACAATATAAAATACTCAAGTAAATTAATTATAAAAACTGGGAGACTTAAGGATGCTCCGGGGCTTGCCTTGAGTGAAGACCGAGGCCTCGTGGGAGGGGCACTCGGGCAAGTTAGTTTCCTGTCCAGGATCGACCTCCTCGGCTTGATGCAGTTCCGGGATCTCTTGTTCGGCGCTTGCTTCCTGCTCCGGGGTGGGCTCCGAGACTGTCGATCCTATTTGCAATGTGGTACATAATTAAATAATGCATGATGCGAGGTGTTGGTATGAAAAGTATTATTTCTTGCAAACCAACAAAGTCAACTTGTTGAACCACTTTTGACATTCAGGTAAATACTTATTTACCTTGCAAAACAGAAATTGTTAATTTAATTATTTCTTATTTAATATTTCCAAAAGAAACTCAGGCTTGAACTGCAAGTGCATTATTCTGAACTCAGAAAAATCCATAAAAATTCCAGAAAGCAACTAACACCAACTGAATCTCACTGAACAATTTTCAGCAAGAAATAAAATACAGAACAACGGCTACAAAAAGATGAAATACACTGCTCAAAAAGTGCTTTGAACTAACTATTCACACAAAAAGTGTCAAACAGCAGATTTCATAATTTTTCTAGCTTCATCTACTCATAAACATTCTACTGTAGAAAATTTACTGTCAGAGCATTAATACACAAACACACCCAAAATAAACAAATCTATTCCAAAATAACCCAATTGAACAACAACCCTACTGGAAAAGGGTGCTAAACTCACTTTCATATTTTTACCAGATTCTACTCCACCTTTCATATTTATCTAGAAAGTTCCATGAACAGAAAATTTATATTACTTCCTACATGAATTTCCAAAGAAAAATACAGAAAAGTACATTTGTACAGTAACTTCACATTTTTCCATACAACAAGCTATGCTTAACATTTTGATAGCTTAAACATCACATACAGAGACTGCACAATTTTCCCATATTTTATTTCGACATATAAAAACCTTAACACTTATTCCAAGAAAACAGTCAAAGAGAACTTTAAACCATAACAGATAATTTTTCTACATAAACAGTGCCTCATACATTTTTCACAGATACATATCATGATAAAAAACCTACACAAAATTTACCACGAATTAACTTGACGAGAAAACATATATAACCATTTATCTCAACAAAAGCACATAAACTAAAATAAATAAAAACATTCATAAAAACTTTCACAAAAAAATACTTTCATATTTTTCCATGATAGATCTACTCATAAGAAAGCTACCAAAACTGAAAGCACTTCATTTGGACTTTTAAATCATGCTACACAAAAATAACAAGCCTTTCCAAAAATTAAAAACAAAAAGAAAAAACATTTGAATCTCCCGGCCTGGCTTCGTGAACTTGGTCCATGGACCACGTGAGACTGACGCATGGGACCCACTGGTCAACGAGGCCCACCGGTCAGAGAGGGCGGAGCAGGGGAGAAGGGTTGATCGTGGCTTGCTCGCCGACGACGAGGTCGCCGGCGGTGGGACCGGGCTCATCGTGCTCCCCTCGACGAGACGGACCGAGTGGTGGTGGTGGTTTGGCTAGCGCATGGCCGGAGCTCGCCGGCGGTGAGCAAAGGCAGACGACGGCGGCGGGGGTGCTCGGCCATGCCGTTTCCGGCGGTCGCTGGCCAAATCAATGTGTGCATCGTGCTCAGTGAACCCCAGGGAGCGTGACTAGGTGGTTGGTTAGGCTCGGTAAGCACCGGAGGGGCTTGACCACGCCAGTGGCCATGGCGGACAGTGGCGGCGCTCAGTCGGGGAAGAAGAGGGGCTAGAGGGTGGTAGCGTTGAGGTGGGAAGGTGTTCTCACCTTGCCTTGACGTGAAGGGGGTCGACGGAGAAGAAGGGGCTCGGCGGAGGTTCGGTTGATGTGGAACGACGAAGCGGGCTCCGCGGTGGCGAACGGTGGCCGACGGAGGCACGACATGTTCCGGTGTCAGGGATGGTCGGCCGGTGGTGGGAGCGTGCGCACCACGTGTGCGACGGTGAGGCGGAGCGGCGTGCGGAGGGAATCAGAGGGATGTGCTCCGGCGAGGCCGGAACGGTGAAGGGGGTTGCGGTGGTGGTCTCGGCGGGGCTTGGTGCTCACCCCGAGCGTTCACGAGAGAGAGAGAGAGGGAGAGCGGGAGCGGCGGTGTGCAAAGTGGTGAGTGAGGGAGCGGTGAGAGAGTGGCGCGGGTTTTGGCCGTGGCCTCGGCCGGCCAGCGGTCGTGCGGGGCCCGGCGTGGCGTGCGGCGAGCGTCAGCACGACGAGCGAGGGCAGCGCGGCAAACAAGGCGGGCGCGAAGTGGCTGGGGGAGATTTGTGGCGTGATCGCGGAGGCAAGGATCGGGCGAGGGAGATTTGCGCAGGGTTTGGGAGGCCACGCGGCGGGCGGGGCCGGCGTACGGCGCGGCCGCGGTCAGAGCGCCGGCGCGTCGTGCGGGCGGGGCGCGCGCGGGCGCGAGCGAGCGGGCGAGCGGGCGAGCGCTGGGCCGACG
Organism: Coix lacryma-jobi var. lacryma-jobi; assembly: GCA_009763385.1. NCBI lineage: Eukaryota > Viridiplantae > Streptophyta > Magnoliopsida > Poales > Poaceae > Coix > Coix lacryma-jobi. The sequence goes on from CM019823.1 coordinate 71,688,271, forward strand.
CGGGCAGAGCTGGGCCGAGAAAGGCCGCGTGGGCCGAAAGGGAAGCGCCGGAAAAATCGTTTGCCCTTTTTTTCTTTTTCCAGAAATTTTCCAAACTTTGACCAGTCAAAAACAGTTTCAAAAACTCCAAACTAGGTTTGACCCAAAAATAAAAGTTGCTCAAAATAATTTTCTCCACAACTTTCATATAAAACATTTTTACTAAAAAGCAATTTTACATCCTTCACAGAAATAAAGCCAATCTTTGAGACATAAATCATTTTGTTTACCTCATTTTTATTTGCTAAACAATTTTGAACTAGGTCAAAATATTAACATGAAAAGCATTATACTCAATATTCTTTATTTATAAAATTATTTGCCAAGTCAAAAATCCACTTAAACCATCAAGTCCAATAGAAATCCAAAATCCAATAAATAAGCAAAAGGCAAAAACACTCTCATGCACATGAAATGATGCCATGCATTGCTTATGCATTTTAGTAGCTAAATGTAGTTCCTAATGCAGTGCTCATTATCACTTCTAATAGCTCGCATCGAGTTCAAAGGGAACTCGTTCTGAAGACGCAAAATCAGATTGCGAGCGAAGGAGAAAGTCTCAGTCTTCTCAGTCAAAAAGAAGCCACGAATACCTCGAAAAGTCATCAACAACAACCAAAACATACCACTTGCCACCAACCGAGCTCACCCGAGCCGGACCAACAAGGTCCATATGTAAAAGCTCTCCAGGGTGCGAGGTCATGACCTTAGTCACTGGATGGTGGGGAGCGGCAACCGTCTTCCATGTCTACAAGAATGGCAAACTAGATCCTTCTCCATCGAAAGCTTGGGCAATCCTCGGATTAGGCCAAGTGAGCTAAGTCTTGCAAGCAAGTCGAAGCTTAAATGACCGAGCCTCTTATGCCCACTTCCAAAGATCGGAGGAAGAAGGACTAGCCAAAAGACAGCGAGAAGAACCAAACGACTCCGAGAAATTCGCACGAAAGAACTTTCCCAAAGGGCGAAATCAGACATACGAGATCGCCTTGAGGATCTAAGATGCGACTAAGGTTCGGTTTAAAACGAATCTCGTAGTCATCATCAAAAAGTTGCAAAACAGAAAGCAAGTTAAAATGCAGGTTAGAAACAAGAGCAACATCGCGCAACACAAAGTGCTCATTAACCCGCACCGATCCGTGAGACAACACCTTACCTTTACTATTGTCGCCGAAGGTTATGTACTCCTTTCCGGCAACAGGGCTAAGGCTGGAGAACCACTTGGCGTTTTCGGTCATGTGCCTCGAGCAACCGGAATCCACCAACCAAATGTCCTCCAACCGTTTTACCTACATCAATAAAAATACATGGGGTGAGCATACGGTCCAACACTGGGTTAGTGAAGTAAGGAGAATACCAGTGTTGGGCCGACTGCTCAAAAGAACGGTTAGCAGAATAACCACTCTAGACTGTCTACGGGGGTAGCGATCATCACGCACAGGAAACGTGGTCCGCTAGGGAAGAAGCGCTCACCGCGACACTCAAACTGCGGGGGGGATAGCGCTCAACTACAAAGCCTCCATCACGGGGTCCAAAACCTGCAACTGCAGGCTCCCGCCGGGCACGCTCTCTACGAGGCCTAGGCCTAGCAACTTGAGGCACTGCGCCTCTAGGCCAAGCAGTATGTCTCGGTGTTCTCCTCTGAACATTCGGCGCATGTACATCATGAAAAGGATGGTACATGTCCGGGTTGTTCATCTCCCTAGCACGGCGCGCCTCTCTCTTGCGCCTAAAACAGAACTCGCTCAAGTGTCCATCTCTCCCACAGAAATCACAATGATACCTCACCGCACGGAAGGGGTTGTTGGTACTCATGAGTGGGTGTGGATCACTTTGCCCTTCTGTGGCAACTCCTCATGGATAGGTGGCATTGTATCCAGCTTGTTTTTTAGGTGGTTGGGTTTGGGATGCCACACTTGGTTCTTGGGTGGAGCTCTCGGAGTGTAACACCCCGGTGTTAAGCAATCCCTAAATGCATAATTTGGCATGGCATAAGCATAGCATCCCATCATTTCATGTGCATATGTTTGCTGAAGTGCTTAAGTCCTTGTGTAGTGTCCAAGTATAACCTTGTTTGCTTTCTGTTTCTGACCAAGTGCCTTATAACAAAGTTGTAGATCTCGATGAAGGGAACAACTTTGCTTTACAGCACTTTCTCAGAAAAAGCTTTTAAAAATGATTTCTTGCATTAGCAAAATGGATTAGAAGCAAATTTCTTTTTCTAAGCAGAATTTGGACTTGAGCCTTAAAGATGATTTGTTCCTTACAAAATTCTAAGCAACTTTGCTGTTAGGACCTTTTCCTAATTCAGCTTAGTTTAGGAGTTATAGAGCATCCAAGTTTTTAATCAAACTTCTTAGTTTAATCCCAGTGGACCCCGCCTGGCAGTCTCTCCTTCTTCTCCTTCGCGGCCGCCGCTCCCTCCGCGCCGGCAGAATCCGCCCGCAGCCGCGAGACCGCCTCGCCGGCCGGCCAAACCGCCAGCACCGCCGCCCGTGGTTTGCGCCCGAAGTCGCCACGTCGCCCATGCACCCCGTCCCTCTCGCCGCGTGGAGCTCGACGCCTGACGCCGCCGCGTCCGGTCGGAAGTTCCCCCGACGGGAACTGGCCAGGTGCAATGCACCCAGGCACTTGTTCCTTCTGTCTTCGTCCACCTTGCGGTTGCAAGCCAGAAAGCATTCGCTCACCAGCGCGCCAGCCACTCCACCATCTTCTCCAGTTCGCCCAAACCGCCATTGCCGCCGAACTCCGGCGAGCGATTGCTCGCTACTCGCCGCACCGCCGTTCGATTCCTCCCGCCAGTTTCTCCGCCCTAATCTCCTCCTTCTCCGGTAAGGGTTGGTTTCCCCTCTCTCCCTCTCTAGCTGCCGGAACAGCGGACGCCACCCGCAAGCTCCCGCCATGGCCGCCACCGTGACCTTCACGTGGACCGGTCATCTCCGGCCATGCTACCCTGAGCTGAGCCATGTTCTAGTCTTCTCTACCGTCGTAGTAGCTTAGAGTCAGATGGAGACCTCTCTCGTGTCCTGAGTTCGCCGGACCGCGGGCCAGTCGCGCTGTGTCCGCCATGGACCGCCGCCGTGCATCGCGCCGGACAATGCCGGGGATGCCGAAGCCCGAGAGTTGCTCCAATAGGTCGCTTAGGTCTTGCTTGGGCTAGTGCTAACCTCGCCGAGTCGCAAGCCGCCGGGAAGAGTTCCGCCGCCGAGTCGCAGAGCCGCCGCTCCGCCATGGCCGCCGTCGAGCTTGCTCCGGTATCCCTCTGTCTCAGCGAGTCGGAGTTGTGTTCGCCTCGCAAACCCGCACCCAGTGATGGTCTCAGTGTCGCCGGAAGCCTCGCCGCCGGTGAGCTAGGGCGGTCAACGACCACGGCGCAAAACTCCGCCGTTGACCGCCGAGCCTGGCCTCGCGCGGTAACGTGCCGAGCTTGGCCTCGGAAGCTTGGTCACCCTGACCAGCGGGCCCGACTGGCAGTAAGGAAGAGAGAAAGGGAAGAGCTTGGGTGCCGTAGGCCTCGGTAAGTCGGATGCACCGAGCCTTCGCCTCGAGCCTCGATCGGTCGGTTGTGTAAGCCTCGGTCGAGTCGAGCCAAGTCAAGTGCTCGGTTGAGTCAGCTAGTCTCGGTTGAGTCAGTTAGTCTCGGTTGGGTCAGTAGCCTCGGCTGAATAGTTAGCCTCGGCTGTCAGTGAGCCTCGGCCGAATCGGTAAATGTGCCTGAGCCTCGGCCGAATCGGTAAAATGCGTCGAAGCCTCGGACGAGTCGCGCCGGGTGTGCCGAAGCCGTGTCCTGTGCCTCGGCCGAAGTCCGTACGTTAGGGTTGAGTTTCTTTTAAATTGTGTTTTGCAGAATTCATGTAAGGCTTCAAAAATTCATACAAGGCTCATTTTATGTCCAAATCCTGTGAAACAAATTTGTTAGGTCAAGCATGTTTAGATCTATCAGTAAAGTTTGTTGAATGCATTCTTGGTGATATTTTATGGGTAGCTTTATTTACATTAGAAAAGTGCTGATAACTTGGAAAATGCATAACTAATTATATATCAGTCAAAAAATGTGATTCCAGTTTTGTTAGGTTTGTATGAAGGTGTAGTTTCAGAGAAAAATATAATATGAGGTTGTTCTGTGAATTAATTTGACAGTAGCTTTTAAAATGGTTAAATGTCGTTCCTTGTTTATTTTGTAGTAATTAAAATATGAGGAATATGAACCTGAGAATTTAAGCACATTGCTCTTGTACTAGGAAGCACAGCAGAAAAATAAGAAATCTGTTGTTTGACACTTTTTGCTAGGGTGTGTAGTTCAAAGCACCTTTCCATGATAGAATTTGTCTTTTTCATAGAGAATGGAGTTTAAGTCCAAATGAGTTGAAATTTGGACAGGGAGCTAGATTAGGTGTTGTTAACTCCCAGTAATTTCTGTAGATTTTTCTGAAGCTGTCTAGGTTAGGTTGCTGTTTAAAGCAAGTGTAAATAGATTTATTTCAGCAAGTAATTAGAGGGTAATAACTCGCTAAGTAGACTGTGATGTGGTGACAACATCGCTTAACAAGTTGATCTTGATAGGTTAAATAGTTGGGATGATGTTGACTACCTTGTTGAAGAGAATGCAGTAGATGACATGTGCTTATCTCCTGATTGCTGTAATCATGTGCATCACATATGCATTCTATGTGCATTCATCCTATTCATGCGCATTATGCATCATACAGGATCAGCGGAGGAGATCCAGACCCAGTCGATACTGGAAGAGCCCAGTCCGGAGGAGAACTTGACAGAAGAAGCCGGAGGGACCGACGCCGACGAGTTGCCCGAGTGCCGCGATCACCGTCCGTCGGACTTTGAGAAAGGCAAGCCCCGGAGCATTCTAACTCCTACGGTTTGCAAATGTTTTCTAATTTAACCTGATGATGGATGTTGCATTAGGTTATAGGAATTGATTGCTACCGTTGATGCATTATTACTTATCCTTGTCCACCTGCAATATATCTTGATATCCCTGTTTAGGTCTAGGCTCGTTATATGCTTAGCCCTGCTTAGACCGGTAAAAGTCGGGTGATTCCCTGTCTCCCGCAATAGGTGGATACTGATCATGTTTAGCCTGTGCTATCATGAGATAACCATGTGATAATTAATCTGAGACGGAGGCGGGATGTAAGAGCAGCAGGACATGGGTTCTGTGTGCTAGTAGGCTCCCGTCTGTGTCGCATAGGACCCGTTCGGGAATGTCCCTTCAGTCAAATTGAACGCGTCGATCACTTAACGGAGTTGGTCTGAGTACCTCCCGTGAAGCCGAGTAAGGTTATTCGAGCCGGAGATGGAGATGTTGACGCCTAACACCCAGGGCCTCAGCTGTACCGTGGGCAACTATTCTGATCGACCTGGCATGGTCCGAGGGCAGGCAGGGCCTGATCGACCTGGCATGACCGTGGGCAGTTATAGGTTGAGCGACCTGGCACTGAGATAACCCCCGGTGTAGAAGGGCCCATGGCCGTCCCGCGCTTTGTGTTCTCGAATCTCCTGACTGGCAGCTTACGACTGCCGTAGCCGGACGTGCCGGGCGAGTGTGAGACATTTTATCCCCAGCTGGGTAGGAATCGATTATAATCGCCATCGCTCCTGGACAGTGAGCAGTTGACTTTAGATCATCTCCCGTAGAACTTATGGAACTAAAATGGTTATGGAATCTGAAAGGCTATTGATGAAATAGTCACTCTTGATTGATTAATTAGCAAGTGCTTGTTTAGTACAGGTGCAAATCTAGTAAGGTAGAGTTAATGACTAAAAGCAATTGCCAACATTGAAACTGGGTTTTATTACTAAAGCTTTCATGCAAAAGAGTATGTACAGCCAACCCCACCCCTATAGCCTATAGTCCTTGGAGTCTCATTATTTTTGGTTTATGACGGGTAAGTCTAGCTGAGTACCTTCTCGTACTCAGGGTTTTATTTCCCTTGTTGTTGCAGATGGCCAGTGCTTTTATGGTTACTGCGAGAACTGCTTGTACCCGGTAACGGGTGATGACTAGACCAAGGGCATGGTCAACACTTATCTCATCTGTTGCTTTTGTGGACCGGTCCTCAACTGATGGCACCGTATCTATGAACAATCCAAACTTATGTTTTAAAGACTATGTTGCTTCCGCTACTACTACAAATTATGGTTTGTAATATTATTTCGTACTCCGATGTAATTTGAACTATGTGCAACTGTGTTGTAACCCGTGAGCATGTTCGTGGAACAAGTACGATCTTGGCTGGATGTCGTTGAATGATTTGAAATCCTTCGAGATTTCCGGACTACCGGGTTTGTACGAGCTTAAGTACTCGATGATTTCTGCGAGAGCGGAGGTTTTCAGTGCTTAATCTGGTGCAAATTGGTCGGTTCTGTTACAGCTGGCATCGGAGCAAGTTCTGCGTTACTGTTCATGGGTGTATTTAAAAACACATTTTTATAAAGATAAAGCTATATTGCCAACTTATAGTTATATTAGGATTTGGAAAATCTTAAGGTTAAAGCTAAGGTGTGCCAGTGACCAAGTCCTTATGCCCAATAGGAATCTAGGTGGCTATTTAAGTACTAACTTGGGGTTGTGCATCATATTTAATTTGTTATTCTGTCGTCCATACGGCAAGGGTGAAATTGTATGGGTGCTATTCTTCGGAATAGTAATGTATGGATCAATTGCCTCTACGCCAAGGTAATAAGTGAGTTGTGAGAGCATGATTGGACAACCGCCAATCTAGGGGAGTGCTTGAATGATGCTGACATGTATACCTGTTGCACACAAGTATATGTGAAAGTATTAATTGTGGGAGTAATACTTTTTGATGGGTGCATATACTGCTTACGTGTATACTGGGTGTGCACCTAAGCCAGTATTAGATTTAATTTCGGCAATGCATGATATTCATATTGTGGGCAGGGCTGAAATGAACTTTCTGCAGGTACACTAACTTGCGAACGTGTAGTACGCTAGTTAACGCTATGAGTGAACGTTGTATGCCACCGTCTAACCGTTAGATTGTTAGGCAGTGAGGACGTATGTTACACTCATGCATCATGATCCATAATCTTGCATTAATTACTTCCTTCCTTATGTTATCCGTCCCGATCTTAAATAAAAGTTGTTCTCAACTAATTAAAAACTGTGTGGATACACTTCTTTCAGATGGCCCGCACTAAGCGTACCGCCCGCAAGTCGACTGGAGGCAGGAGGCCCAATTACATGCTGGGTCCTTGGACCGAGGAGGGATCCGAGGATTTTCTGGAGGAGTTCGGCATGCCTACTCTTTTGTGGAGGGTGCTGCACTTAGTCGGATACCAGGAGGGCCAGGAGCCGCAGTATGAGTGGCATCGAGTTCAGTTCTCAGAGGATCGCTACATGTACACAGTTGAGGTGGACGTGCCCAGCCGTGATCCGCAGGATCATGTGTGGTGCCGCAGAGTGTTTGCTCTTCAGGGCAGGACTCCTTGGGATGGAGCCAACCAAGTTGCGTACACTGTTCTTCGGGATATCATGGAGGATCATCCAGAGGTAGTTGCCCAGGCCACAGCCGGTGTCTTCCCTACAGCAGATCCGTACCAGTCCGTGTGGCGTCAGCCGGGTGCTACGGTGTTGGGGGCTAGTTCTTCAGAGCGTGAGCACTGCGCAGGGCCAGCTGGGAGTGCGATGGCTGCACTCATGGCTACCTACGGGTGTCTGTCACGTAGCTACGACCACCTGGACCACATCCTCAGTGAGGAGATAGCTGCACATCACCAGGGTCAGGAGGCGCATGCTACAGAGGTCGACCTTCTTACCACTCAGCTAGCTCATTTGACCATGAGAGAGACCAGGCTCGTCAGAGGGAGCAGGAGACGGCACAACAGCTTAGTGACCAGCAGGGTATGACGACCTTCTTATCCACCATCATGGCCGAGACTGAGGAGTCGCTACGTCGTGTTTGTCTCGAGGGTATGCGTGCGACTGAGCAGAACAGGCTTCTCAGGCTACAAGTGGGAGATTTAGAGCTGCAACTTCATCATCTCCAGGACTACAATGATCGCCTACATGAGGAGATTCATCGCCGTGAGAACGAGAGGAACCCTATCCTTCCTCAGGAGGACCCGGATTCTCATGCTTCGTCCAGTGGTTCTTCGGACATCTCGAGTGATGATGATGACAACGACGATGATGACGAGGGTGCCATTAGGGAGTAGACTAGTTAGTGTTAGCGAGTAGTGATTTTGTCTCATGTCCTAGTGCTTGATCTTTTGGGGTATCACGTGGATGTAAGGATGTGTGTTGGACCTATATGCGTATGGCGCAAGACCTTGAAAAGTCCCATATGTATGGGCACCTATGGATGTTATGTTGACTTTTGTATGTTATGTGATGAGCACTTTTTATCATGTGATGATGCGTTGTGGATCGAAATTTATTATGCCTCTGTAATTGTTTGGCGAATTATTTTCCGAATAATTTCTGTTGGCATGGTTTATTGTTCTCCGCAATTTTGGCAACGTCTTTAATGATTATTGCTATCGCTACATGCAGATGACGACGACTCGCAGTGGAGCGGGTGGTAGTGGTGGTAATGATGATAGCAGAGAGAACCGCAATCCACCACCTCCTCCACCACCCACGGCCGAGCAACTCTTCGCTCAGTTCTTGGGAAGCCAACGCAACATCGAGGCGCTTCTGCGAGAGAATTTAGCGCATAACAATCAACGCCCTGACCGAATCAGTACAGCTCGTTCAAGGATTTTCTGGACACAAGGCCGCCAATTTTCAAGGAAGCCACAGAACCTCTAGAAGCGGAAGAATGGTGCATACAATAGAGCAGAAGTTTCGACTGCTCAGGCTTACAGAAGAATTAAAGGCAGAGTATGCTGCACATCAGCTACAGGGGCCAGCCGGGATTTGGTGGGGACATCACCGTACCACTTACCCAGCTCGTACACCTGTCACTTGGAGACTGTTCGCGGAAGCTGTTCGCGGGCACTATATTCCGCCAGGCTTGACTCAGATGAAGATGGCTGAATTCATGAGCTTAACTCAAGGAACGCGATCAGTGACCGAGTATCATCACTTGTTCAACTCTTTATCTCGCTATGCACCAGATTTTGTTGATACCGATGCTAAGAAGATAGCTAGCTTTAAGAGAGGACTGAATACTAAGATGGGAAAATCAGTGGGTACTTCATCCCGCACAGTTTTCAATGACTTCATCAGTGACTGCCTGATCCAGGAGAATCACAACAACAAGCATACTGCAAGCAAGGCTAGGAAGAGGACCCTGGAATCTGGATCATCTCAGTTTAGAGGACCACCAGCCCAGCGTTCTCAATACCGACCACCAGCACCTGGGGCTCGTTTCAGGCCGCCTCAGAAGAAAGGCAGCAACAAGCTCAGCGTGGTCAACGACCATACAAGGTGGCAGCAAGTCAGGCTCGAGCAGGACAAGGCAGCTCAACTGGGACCAAGCCAATAGTTCGGGGCCGTGCTTCAATTGCAACCAAGATGGGCACTTTGCAAGATTGCCCACACCCCAAAAGCAGCAGGCTAATTATCCAGCGCGTCTGCATAACATGACTGCTGAAGAAGCTCGTGCAGGAGAGCCCGTGACTGCTGGTATGTGTCTCGTGAACCATCATCCTGCAGTTGTTTATTTGATACTGGATCATCGCATTCTTTTATGAGCAAGGCATTTGCACAAAAGCATAATCAAGAAATCTCTGAAATGGATTATGGGTTTCGCGTGAGCTCCGTAGGGAGTAGCGTGTTATCTAGGCAGATGGTGTGTAATGTGACCATCGATATTGGAGGGCATAAATTTGGAGCCAACTTAGTAATTTTGCCGGGACTAAGTATGGATGTAGTCTTAGGCATGAGTTGGATGACCATGTGGAGTGCGGTGTTAGACACTGCAAACAGGACTCTTACCTTATCTGATAGTCGGACAGGTAACAAGCTTCGCGTATCTCTTCCTCGAGGTGCCGATCTTGTCGACTTATCTTGTACTTTTGCTATAGAAGACCTCTCAAAATTCCAGTTGTTAGGGATTTTCCGGACGTTTTTCCAGATGAGTTACCAGGGTTACCACCGAAGAGAGCAGTGGAGTTGTGATAGAGTTGTTACCAGGAACTGCACCAATCTCTAGGAGACCGTATCGAATGCCGCCCAATGAGCTGGCAGAACTCAAGACCCAGATCAAGGAACTCTTGGACAAGGGATTCATTCAACCAGTGTATCAGAATGGGGTTGTCCAGCTTTGTTTGTCAAAAGAAGGATAAGTCCTTGCGCATGTGTGTGGATTATCGTCCACTCAATGCCGTGACTGTTAAGAATAAGTATCCGTTACCTAGGATAGACATCCTTTTTGATCAGTTATCAAGGGCCAAGGTGTTTTCTAAGATTGATCTAAGGTCAGGGTATCATCAGATTCGAATCAGACCACAGGATATTCCAAAGACCGCTTTCTCAACCAGATACGGGTTATACGAGTATCTTGTTATGTCCTTTGGATTAACCAATGCTCCAGCATATTTTATGAGTTTGATGAACTCCGTGTTCATGCCAGAATTAGACAAGTTTGTGGTAGTGTTCATTGATGATATTCTGGTTTACTCGGAAAATGCAGAAGATCATGCAGAACATTTGAGGGTTGTCTTATCTAGACTTAGGGAACACAAGCTCTATGCTAAATTCAGCAAGTGCGAGTTTTGGATGAAGAAAGTACAATTTCTTGGTCATATCCTGTCAGAAGAAGGAATCTCAGTAGACCCTAGTAAAGTACAAGAAGTCATGGACTGGGAAGCTCCTACTTCAGTTGGTGAGATTCGTAGTTTCTTGGGCTTAGCAGGATATTACCGCCGTTTTATTCCAGATTTCTCAAAGATTGCAAAGCCAATGACCAGTTTGTTGCAAAAGAATCAGAAATTTGAATGGACAGAGAAGTGCGAAACTGCTTTCCGTACCTTGCGGAAGCTGTTGACCACTGCTCCTGTTTTAGCTCAACCAGATATTGAGAAAACCTTTGATGTCTTCTGTGACGCATCGAAAGTGGTTTAGGTTGTGTTCTTATGCAAGAAGGCAGAGTGATTGCTTATGCTTCGCGGCAATTGCGAAAGCATGAAGTGAATTACCCGACCCATGATTGGAATTAGCTGCAGTTGTACATGCTTTGAAGATTTGGAGCACTATCTGCTGGGAAATGTCTGCAATATGTACACCGACCACAAGAGTCTTAAATATATTTTCACGCAAGCAGAATTGAATATGAGGCAAAGAAGATGGCTAGAATTGATTAAGGATTATAATCTTCAAATTCACTATCATCCAGGCAAGGCGAATGTTGTGGCCGATGCTCTGAGCCGGAAATCACACTGTAATGCTATGAAGCTTCTGCCAGAGGATGAGTTCAGCTTAACACATGCTGCAGTGCTACATGATTTGAAGTTGCGCAATGTGTTAGTAGACCAAATTATAGAGAACCAGAAAACTGATAAGGGATCTGTCATATTAAGGAAAGGCTCAAGGATGAAAAAGAGGCCGATAAGCATTTTCGAGTTGACGAAAATGGAGTTCTATGGTTTAACCAGCGATTAGTGGTGCCTAAGGATAGAGAACTCAGGAATCGGATCATGGATGAAGCACATTGTCCAAATTATCTATTCATCCTGGAAGTACAAAAATGTACCAAGATTTGCGTCCGAGATTTTGGTGGACCAAAATGAAGAAAGAAATTGCTGCTTATGTGGCCAGATGCGATACGTGTTGTCGAGTAAAAGCTATTCACTTGAAACCAGCTGGAATGCTTCAGCCATTAGCTATACCTGAATGGAAGTGGGAAGAAGTGAGTATGGACTTTATCGTTGGTTTACCCACGACTCAGAAGGGTAATGATTCAATTTGGGTAATTGTGGATCGTCTCACAAAGACCGCACATTTCATTCCAGTCAAGACCAACTATAAGGCCCCAGATTATGCGAGATCTACATAAGTCAGATTGTGCGACTGCACGGTGTACCAAGGGTTATAGTCTCTGATCGTGGACCGCAGTTTACTGCACCATTTGGGAAAAATTGCAGAAGGAGCTAGGCACGGATTTAGTCCGAAGCTCAGCCTATCATCCGCAAACATCAGGGCAAACAGAGAGAGTGAATCAAGTTTTAGAGGATATGTTAAGAGCCTGTGTTTTATCAGCAAAAGGTTCTTGGGAAAAATGGTTACCATTAGCGGAATTGCTTATAACAACAGTTATCAAGAAAGTATACAGATGGCTCCTTTTGAAGCTCTATATGGTAGAAGATGCAGGACGCCGATAAACTGGGTAGAACCAGGGGAACGTCGATACTATGGTATTGACTTTGTGAAAGAAGCAGAAGAACAAGTTAGAACGATTCAGCAACATATCGCGTCTGCACAATCTCGCCAGAAAAGCTATGCTGATAAACGAAGGAAACCGCTTGAGTTCAAAGTTGGTGACTATGTCTATTTGAAGGTTTCACCAATGAAGGGTGTAAAACGTTTGGAGTCAAAAGGAAGTTAGCACCAAGGTTCGTGGGACCTTATAGAATTGTGCAAAAGAAGGGAGAAGTGGCTTATCAACTGCAATTACCAGAGCATTTGAAGGCTATTTTCCAGTATTCCATGTCTCTCAATTGAAGAAATGTCTTCGAGTACCAGAAGAAGAGGTACAACCAGCTCGTATCAAGTTACAATCTGATCTCACTTACTCAATTATACCATGTCGAGTGCTCGATGAAAAAGAAAGAGCGACCCGCGGAAGAATCGTGAAGCAATATAAGGTATCTTGGAGTGAGCAAGATGACCGGGATGCTACCTGGAGACGGATGACTATCTAAAGGACGTATACCCACATTATAAGAAATGGTTCGTAATCCAAATCTCGGGACGAGATTTCTTTTAAGGAGGGGAGGGCTGTAACACCCCGGTGTTAAGCAATCCCTAAATGCATAATTTGCATGGCATAAGCATAGCATCTCATCATTTCATGTGCATATGTTTGTTGAAGTGCTTAAGTCCTTGTGTAGTGTCTAAGGTAACCTTGTTTGCTTCTGTTTCTGACCAAGTGCCTTATAACAAAGTTGTAGATCTTGATGAAGGAACAACTTTGCTTTACAGCACTTTCTCAGAAAAAGCTTTTAAAATGTGATTTCTTGCATTAGCAAAATGGATTAGAAGTAAATTTCTTTTTCTAAGCAGAATTTGGACTTGAGCCTTAAAGATGATTTGTTGTTCCTTACAAAATTCTAAGCAACTTTGCTGTTAGGACCTTTTCCTAATTCAGCTTAGTTTAGGAGTTATAGAGCATCCAAGTTTTTAATCAAACTTCTTTAGTTTAATCCCAGTGGACCCCGCCTGGCAGTCTCTCCTTCTTCTCCTTCGCGGACGCCGCTCCCTCCGCGCCGGCAGAATCCGCCCGCAGCCGCGAGACCGCCTCGCCGGCCGGCCAAACCGCCAGCACCGCCGCCCGTGGTTTGCGCCCGAAGTCGCCACGTCGCCCATGCACCCCGTCCCCTCTCGCCGCGTGGAGCTCGACGCCTGACGCCGCCGCGTCCGGTCGGAAGTTCCCCGACGGGAACTGGCCAGGTGCAATGCACCAGGCACTTGTTCCTTCTGTCTTCGTCCACCTTGCGCTTGCAAGCCAGAAAGCATTCGCTCACCAGCGCGCCAGCCACTCCACCATCTTCTCCAGTTCGCCCAAACCGCCATTGCCGCCGAACTCGGCGAGCGATTGCTCGCTACTCGCCGCACCGCCGTTCGATTCCTCCCGCCAGTTTCTCCGCCTAATCTCCTCCTTCTCCGGTAAGGGTTGGTTTCCCCTCTCTCCTCTCTAGCTGCCGGAACAGCGGACGCCACCCGCAAGCTCCCGCCATGGCCGCCACCGTGACCTTCACGTGGACCGGTCATCTCCGGCCATGCTACCCTGAGCTGAGCCATGTTCTAGTCTTCTCTACCGTCGTAGTAGCTTAGAGTCAGATGGAGACCTCTCTCGTGTCCTGAGTTCGCCGGACCGCGGCCAGTCGCGCTGTGTCCGCCATGGACCGCCGCCGTGCATCGCGCCGGACAATGCCGGGGATGCCGAAGCCCGAGAGTTGCTCCAATAGGTCGCTTAGGTCTTGCTTGGGCTAGTGCTAACCTCGCCGAGTCGCAAGCCGCCGGGAAGAGTTCCGCCGCCGAGTCGCAGAGCCGCCGCTCCGCCATGGCCGCCGTCGAGCTTGCTCCGGTATCCCTCTGTCTCAGCGAGTCGGTTAGTTGTGTTCGCCTCGCAAACCCGCACCCAGTGATGGTCTCAGTGTCCCGGAAGCTCGCCGCCGGTGAGCTAGGGCCGGTCAACGACCACGGCGCAAAACTCCGCCGTTGACCGCCGAGCCTGGCCTCGCGCGGTAACGTGCCGAGCTTGGCCTCGGAAGCTTGGTCCCCTGACCAGCGGGCCCCGACTGGCAGTAAGGAAGAGAGAAAGGGAAGAGCTTGGGTGCCGTAGGCCTCGGTAAGTCGGATGCCGAGCCTTCGCCTCGAGCCTCGATCGGGTCGGTTGTGTAAGCCTCGGTCGAGTCGAGCCAAGTCAAGTGCTCGGTTGAGTCAGCTAGTCTCGGTTGAGTCAGTTAGTCTCGGTTGGGTCAGTAGCCTCGGCTGAATAAGTTAGCCTCGGCTGTCAGTGAGCCGGCCGAATCGGTAAATTGTGCCTGAGCCTCGGCCGAATCGGTAAAATGCGTCGAAGCCTCGGACGAGTCGCGCGGGTGTGCCGAAGCGTGTCTTGTGCCTCGGCCGAAGTCCGTACGTTAGGGTTGAGTTTCTTTTAATATGTGTTTTGCAGAATCATGTAAGGCTTCAAAAATTCATACAAGGCTCATTTTATGTCCAAATCCTGTGAAACAAATTTTGTTAGGTCAAGCATGTTTAGATCTATCAGTAAAGTTTGTTGAATGCATTCTTGGTGATATTTTTATGGGTAGCTTTATTTACATTAGAAAAGTGCTGATAACTTGGAAAATGCATAACTAATTATATATCAGTCAGAAAAATGTGATTCCAGTTTTGTTAGGTTTGTATGAAGGTGTAGTTTCAGAGAAAAATATAATATGAGGTTGTTCTGTGAATTAATTTGACAGTAGCTTTTAAAATGGTTAAATGTCGTTCCTTGTTTATTTTGTAGTAATTAAAATATGAGGAATATGAACCTGAGAATTTAAGCACATTGCTCTTGTACTAGGAAGCACAGCAGAAAAATAAGAAATCTGTGTTTGACACTTTTTGCTAGGGTGTGTAGTTCAAAGCACCTTTCCATGATAGAATTTGTCTTTTTCATAGAGAATGGAGTTTAAGTCCAAATGAGTTGAAATTTGGACAGGGAGCTAGATTAGGTGTTGTTAACTCCCAGTAATTTCTGTAGATTTTTCTGAAGCTGTCTAGGTTAGGTTGCTGTTTAAAGCAAGTGTAAATAGATTTATTTCAGCAAGTAATTAGAGGGTAATAAGCTCTAAGTAGACTGTGATGTGGTGACAACATCGCTTAACAAGTTGATCTTGATAGGTTAAATAGTTGGGATGATGTTGACTACCTTGTTGAAGAGAATGCAGTAGATGACATGTGCTTATCTCCTGATTGCTGTAATCATGTGCATCACATATGCATTCTATGTGCATTCATCCTATTCATGCGCATTATGCATCATACAGGATCAGCGGAGGAGATCCAGACCCAGTCGATACTAGAAGAGCCCAGTCCGGAGGAGATACTTGACAGAAGAAGCCGGAGGGACCGACGCCGACGAGTTGCCCGAGTGCCGCGATCACCGTCCGTCGGACTTTGAGAAAGGCAAGCCCCGGAGCATTCTAACTCCTACGGTTTGCAAATGTTTTCTAATTTAACCTGATGATGGATGTTGCATTAGGTTATAGGAATTGATTGCTACCGTTGATGCATTATTACTTATCCTTGTCCACCTGCAAATATTACCTTGATATCCCTGATTAGGTCTAGGCTCGTTATATGCTTAGCCTGCTTAGACCGGTAAAAGTCGGGTGATTCCTGTCTCCCGCAATAGGTGGATACTGATCATGTTTAGCCTGTGCTATCATGAGATAACCATGTGATAATTAATCTGAGACGGAGGCGGGATGTAAGAGCAGCAGGGACATGGGTTCTGTGTGCTAGTAGGCTCCCGTCTGTGTCGCATAGGACCCGTTCGGGAATGTCCCTTCAGTCAAATTGAACGCGTCGATCACTTAACGGAGTTGGTCTGAGTACCTCCCGTGAAGCCGAGTAAGGTTATTCGAGCCGGAGATGGAGATGTTGACGCCTAACACCCAGGGCCTCAGATGTACCGTGGGCAACTATTCTGATCGACCTGGCATGGTCCGAGGGCAGGCAGGGCCTGATCGACCTGGCATGACCGTGGGCAGTTATAGGTTGAGCGACCTGGAACTGAGATAACCCCCGGTGTAGAAGGGCCCATGGCCGTCCCGCGCTTTGTGTTCTCGAATCTCCTGACTGGCAGCTTACGACTGCCGTAGCCGGACGTGCCGGGCGAGTGTGAGACATTTTATCCCCAGCTGGGTAGGAATCGATTATAATCGCCATCGCTCCTGGACAGTGAGCAGTTGACTCTAGATCATCTCCCGTAGAACTTATGGAACTAAAATGGTTATGGAATCTGAAAGGCTATTGATGAAATAGTCGCTCTTGATTGATTAAGTAGCAAGTGCTTGTTTAGTACAGGTGCAAATCTAGTATGGTAGAGTTAATGACTAAAAGCAATTGTCAACATTGGAAACTGAGTTTTATTACTAAAGCTTTCATGCAAAAGAGTATGTACAGCCAACCCCACCCTTATAGCCTGCATAGTTCCTTGGAGTCTCATTATTTTTGGTTCTGTACGGGTAAGTCCTAGCTGAGTACCTTCTCTGTACTCAGGGTTTATTTCCCTTGTTGTTGCAGATGGCCAGTGTTTTTATGGTTACTGCGAGAACTGCTTGTACCCGGTAACGGGTGATGACTAGACCAAGGGCATGGTCAACACTTATCTCATCTGTTGCTTTTGTGGACCCGGTCAACTGATGGCACCGTATCTATGAACAATCCAACTTATGTTTTAAAGACTATGTTGCTTCCGCTACTACTGCAAATTATGGTTTGTAATATTATTTCGTACTCCGATGTAATTTGAACTATGTGCAACTGTGTTGTAACCCGTGAGCATGTTCGTGGAACAAGTACGATCTTGGCTGGATGTCGTTGAATGATTTGAAATCCTTCGAGATTTCCGGACTACCGGGTTTGTACGAGCTTAAGTACTCGATGATTTCTGCGAGAGCGGAGGTTTGCAGTGCTTAATCTGGTGCAAATTGGTCGGTTCTGTTACACGGAGGTTCCTCAAACACCCCATCCTTGGTGATAGGCTTGACCGGCTCTTTGGATGGAAGCTTGGTCAGTTTGGGAGTAGTGGTGGAGTTGGGCTTCTCACTAGGATTCAGACCACTCGACTCTCCAATCTTCCCAAAAGTAGAAAGATCAACACCCTGAGCAAGACCTACACCATAACCTCCAGCAGCTCGCTTAAATTGGGAGATCATCATCCTGAGCTGCGGCTCACTACAAGAGACCCATGACAAGATGGTCCGAAGGTATGTGTTTTCCTCCTCGGTTTGCATCTTGTCATGCCTGACATTCGCAATCTCTATCTCCAAACCCTCACACAAAGCGCACCTGGCCACACTAGTGCTACCTGAGTTGGCCTCCTCAAGAGACACAATCTTGGCATTCTTCTTTGCCAACTCAGATTTCAAGACAGGACAAGTCTTGCACGCACCTAACAGAGAAGGTCTAGCCTTCAGCTCATCCACCTCTCCTACCAATGCAGCATACTTACCTCTCAAAGTGAGAAGGTCAGTCATGTGCGTGGTGCACATCTCACACTCAACCTCTTCCGACACGACCACGGTGGACTTGGCAGACTCTAGCTCTCTCACCGTGTCCTCCCACTTCTGCCTAAACTCCTTGCGCTCTCTAGCGGCACGCCTAAGCAGCTTGTCCTGACTAAGGAGCGCGGCAGTAAGCTTCTCAACCTCAGCAGAAAGCTCGTCGTGGGTGAGGGATACCTGGGAGGTGTCGTCGTCGTCGTCCCGAGGGGTGTGCTCCAGCTTGCCGTCGACCTCATCACCAAGCGCCATGGTGCAAAAACCATCGTCGTCGGCGAAGAAGCAGAGACCGTTCAGCTTGTCCTCGATCCTCTTCTTCTTCTCGGACTCATCATCGCTTGAGCAAGCGGAGTCGTCATCCGAGCCGTCGACGTCGCTGAGCGTGGCGAAGAACGCACGCTGCTCAGCTTGGGCCTTCTCCAAGTACTTCTTCTTGATGTACTCCTTGTCGAAGCCGCCTCTCCGCTTGTGCCTCGCGGGGACATACTTCTCCTTGCGCTTGCCGGAGTCGTACTTGTGCCCATGATCGCCCTTCCCAGATGAATGCTTCTTCTTGGGGCAGTTGGCGATGAAGTGTTCGGGGTCGCCACACTCATAGCATCCTGAGCGTCCTCCTCCGCGGCGACGGTTCATGCGGTTGTTGTGGAACCGCGAGAACCGGTTGGCGAGCATTGCCAACTCGTCATCCCCCAACGATTCAAGCTGGTCCTCTGTGACAGAAAAGAGTGAAGAAAGAGCAAAGCCAGCAGAGGGGTTAGCGGAAGAGCCAGAAACCAAAGCCATAGTCGGGCCAGAAGGATTCGCAAAAGAAGCCCTCGACATGGCGTCAATCTCACTGGACTTGAGCTTACTAAAGAGCTCATCGCATGTGAGGGTCTCATAGTTAGGCGATTCGATGATCGCCTGAACCTTGGAATCCCACACAGATCGATCAAGAGTGTGCAAAAGCTTCAAAGCACGCTCATGATCGTCAAAAGGCAACTGCTCCTTGTTAGCCCTCATCCTGTTGACAATCACCTGAAAGCGAGCGAATAAACTTTCTATGCTCTCGCCAGGCTGATGTCGAAAGTTCTCATACTCACGCTTGAACGACTCGTAGAGTCGGGTTTTGACTTGAGAGGTGCCCTCATGGAAACGCATGAGGGTGTCCCAGATCTCCCGAGCCGTAGCGAGGTGAGAAACACGATCAAACTCACCCATGCTCAAACAAGAAAAGAGAGCATTACGGGCTCGGCTATTGGCATCGTGCTCATCGATCTGTTGCTGAGTGACACGAGCAGCCAAGACCACGTAATCAGCAGAGTTGCAAATATCCCAAATAGAAGCACCCAAACTCTGCAGATAGGCCGACATGCGTATCTTCCAATACGCATAGTTCGTCCCATCAAAGAACGGCGGTTTTCCCACGCCGCGATCCATGTCGCCTTCTGTGGATCCGGAACCGGCTAAGGTGGAAGATCCTTAACCCGCTCTGATACCAATTGAAGGACCGAGAAGCACTCAGAAAGCGACCAGAGGGGGGGGTGAATGGGAGCTTCAAATTTTCCTTACGGAAACTAGTAGCCACTGTCCCAAGAATAAACCCCAGAAGCAAACCCTAGAGCTTGCAAATGTCCACGACCCTAGATGTAGGGTGGATGCTTCCAAGAAGCACAGCGGGACACTAGACAACTCTAGAAAGCCAACGCAAAAGACAGAAATCAATTCCGTCAACGAACGAGCGAACCGCGGACAAAACCGTGTGAAAACAGTAGCATCGGATGATGCCTGCGTCCGATGCCAGACCACCGGACGCGTCCGATGTGAAAACTGCCTCTCGGGAACCTTACTGTTCCACCATCGGACGCTGTGAACAGTGAACAACCAGCGTCCGATGCTTTGGCTCCGGCGCGTCCGATGGCCAACAGACGCGTCCGATGCCACTGCAAACGCTCAGAAAGTGACACGCATCACTGGAGCGTCCGACGCTTAGAACCCTAGCGTCCGATGCTCCCGTGTCAGCGTCCGATGCCCCCGAAAACTGTGCGGTTCTTTGATGATTCAACCCGATTTCCTCCGAATCAAAAGCTCTAGGCCTGAGATTCGATCTGAGGGGTCACAAGGATGTTAGTGAGCTATCTCTAAGAGATCATGGCTCGAACCTAACTCCAAATCGGTGAATCAAGAAATTTTGGGACAAGGAAGCAAAAACACGATCCAAAACAAAAATCGATCGATCTCCTAGACCGTGAGGTTAGAGGTTAATTCCTTCGGTGGAAAGAAGTGCCTCATGATTTAGAACAACTTGGTTCAAACGGTTTTGCAAAAGATGAACCAACCAAAGAGATCAAGCGACGGGAAGAACATGGAGAAAAAGGATTCCGCGAAGAACACCAATGAAACGCGAATCACAACCACGATCTTGCAGCCGAAGCGCAAACACATGCTACGACAAGGAGGTTACGACCTCCTTTCCTCAAAAACACCAGTACACAGAGTCAAGTCTCTCTGCGGATCTCAGCAGGCTACAGCAGGGGATGGGAGAGCAAGAAACCCTAAGTGTGAAAGAGCAAATGACTGAGATGTGGGAGGAGGGTGTCTCCCCTGACTACTTATCCTATTCTAGACTAAGTCTATTTCCTACTCTACCCCTCTCTATTCTAATTACAGAGCGAACCAGCTAAACCCTAAGGTTATTCTGGACCAACTCAAGTGGTAGGTAGATCCGATGGCCACGCCCGCACAAGTCGTCCGCGTTGCCTCCACGCAACCTTCCAATTTCCGCCACGTGCCGCCCTCGCTCTGCACCCCCGGTTTTGTGGCCCAAACCGGGAAACCAGCTTTTTCCAGCTATCCCCCGGTTTTGAGGCCCAAACCGGGAAACCAGCCCACCAGCGTCTGAGTTTTGAGGCCAAACTCAGCAAACCATCCGCGCCCAGGTTTTGAGGCCCAAACCTGGAAACCGTTCTTAGCCCGAGTTTTGTGGCAAAACTCGGAAACCCTCAGCACCCAGGTTTTGAGGCCCAAACCTGGAAACCGTCCACTGGTGGTTTTTCGCTGGCTCAGCCACCAAACCGACGCTATTGAGGGGATGCACCGCCTGTGCACCCCGTCCACCGACACGTGTTCCCAGGTCCTCGACCCAAGCAACACCGTGCTGACACGGGAGCATCGAACGCTAGGGTTCTAAGCGTCGGACGCTCCGGTGACGCGTGTCACTTTCTGAGCGTTTGCAGTGGCATCGGACGCGTCCGTTGGCCATCGGACGCGCCGGAGCCAAAGCATCGGACGCTGGTTGTTCACTGTTCACAGCGTCCGATGGTGGAACAGTAAGGTTCCCGAGAGGCAGTTTTCACATCGGACGCGTCTGGTGGTCTGGCATCGGACGCAGGCAGCATCCGATGCTACTGTTTTCACACGGTTTTGTCCGCGGTTCGCTCGTTCGTTGACGGAATTGATTTCTGTCTTTTGCGTTGGCTTTCTAGAGTTGTCTAGTGTCCCGCTGTGCTTCTTGGAAGCATCCACCCTACATCTAGGGTCGTGGACATTTGCAAGCTCTAGGGTTTGCTTCTGGGGTTTATTCTTGGGACAGTGGCTACTAGTTTCCATAAGGAAAATTTGAAGCTCCCATTCACCCCCCTCTGGTTGCTTTCTGAGTGCTTCTCGGTCCTTCATAAATACCAGGGAGTGAACAGTGTGAAGGGGGGACTTTTTGGGATTTGTGCACTACAGCATTAATCGAGTACAAAACCTTCGCTTCCACTTCAACTTCCGACGCTTGGCCACCTTCGCTGTTCTCTCCGCACAAGTGCAGGGGTTCGGCAAGTGTGCTCCCAACAGTTTGGCGCCGACCGTGGGGATCGAAAGTTTGACATGGCAGGAAATAGAAGAGCTCACCCAGCGAGGGACCAACGTGTAGCCAGAGAGTCAGCGGCGGTGGTCCCTCCTGCGGAAGAAATTGTGCAACCCTCGGGGGGAGAGAACGTCTCCCCGGAACCCCAATCCCTGGGCCCCCAGGTCCGAGTGGCGACGCAACCGCACCCACACACTTCGGGAGAAGGAGAGGGTGAAGAAGAAGAGATGGGCCTCGAGGCTGACCTGCAAGAGAAGAAGAGGCGCTTGGAACAGCTTGAGAGGCATAACCGATTGCGCTCGATCAGACAGAGGGCCGACGAGGCCAGAGAGCAGCTTCGTCGTATGGAGGAATCCCTCGCAGCGGCGGAAGCCGAAGCCGAAGGCTGGAATGATGAGGAGATACCCCCGCTGCAAGAGGGGAATGAGGAGCCGAATCAAGATAACCTTCGTCACCATCCACCACCCCCACCACCACCAGTACACCCAGAGCCATATCCTGTGAGACACCCAAACTTCCGCCAACTCTACCCAGATGAGAGAGAACAAAACTTTCGCATTCAGCGAAGGCATCAGCAACACCAAATGCCGTATGATCCAAAGTCACCACTCTCCCAAATACTCCAAACTCAGCCCTGGCCACCATGTTACAATCCACAAAACCTACCTCGCTATGATGGACTTTCCGACCCTCGCCAGTTCATCATGAGCTACGAAGCAGCAGTTGCCGCAGCAGGCGGTGATGAATCAACAATGGCAAAATCCTTTGTCATCATTCTGCGAGACATCGCACAAACATGGTACAGCAACCTTCGCCCTGGAACTGTGGATTCCTGGGCCACCCTCCGAGACAAGCTGTGTACAAATTTCAAGGGCATCACTCCAGCCCCGTCAAACCCCAACGAGCTGTTCAATGCAAGCAAGAAGAGCGCGAGCCGCTCCAAGATTACTGGCGGAGGTTTATTCAAATCAGAGCCAGGACCCCGGGGATATCTGACGAGGCTGTCATCCTCGCTGCAGTCAGTGGCCTGCGCCCAGGACCATGCTCCTCAAAATTTGCCAGAAAACCGGCAAGCTCCATCGAAGAGTTGCATGAAACAATGGAAAGATACTGTAGAGCTGATATGGACATTAGAGCGAAGTCCGATGCTCGAAGGTCACA
The DNA here is from genome assembly GCA_009763385.1 of Coix lacryma-jobi var. lacryma-jobi. Taxonomy (NCBI): domain Eukaryota; kingdom Viridiplantae; phylum Streptophyta; class Magnoliopsida; order Poales; family Poaceae; genus Coix; species Coix lacryma-jobi. The sequence continues at coordinate 71,711,228 of CM019823.1, forward strand.
GCAGAAGCCGCAGCCGAGGCCTCATCCGAGAGAAAACAACCTCCGCCAAGAGCAAAGCAACATTGGGGCTATCAACAAACTACCGCACTATGAAGACCACAGACGGAGCACTCAACCTCCGATCAACCGAAACCCCCAAGGCTTACCACCTCCGCCAGATCAACGGAACCAGCAACGAGACCCCGCCAAAATGTATTGTCACTTCTGTGGTCTCGGAAAGGGACACACAACAAAGCAATGCGAATGCTTCGCCAAGGGAAAAGAATACCAGGAATCCAGGAAAGCTGTTTCGTCAGACACCCAAATCATCAACCACACCAGGAAACCATGTTTCCACCCACCAAATCCCCCATACCAATATACCCCCATAAACTACGGCCTACCTTCGCAACAACCCACTTACACTCACTACCCACTCTACAACCAAACCCCTTATCAGCCAACCACCATCCCACAACGCCAAAACCCACCTTACACAGTCACATACCCAACAACCCCCAAAACCAAATTCCAACAACCCACCAAGCCACCAACGCTCTGCGACCACCACCGCCAATCCCCGCCTTACCAGCACCACAACCTGTCAAAGCCGAAGCCCCGAGCCAAACGACCATTAACAATCCAACTTCAACCTTCGGTGTGATTCTAGCCATCACCGGAGGTTCAAATGAGGACCATGGTAACAAACGGCAGAGGAAGAAACATGCCAGACGAGTCCACCACGTGGCCGTCGAAGGACCACATAGATTCGGTCGTTGGTCTCACATCCCCATAACCTTCGATCCCAGTGACATGAAGCTAAGAGATTACCCTCACACCGATGCTATGGTGATCGAAACCAACCTCGCTGGGTGGACCGTCACCAAAATACTGGTCGATACAGGAAGCTCCGCTGACATCTTGTTCGCTTCAACCTTCGACAGTATGAAGCTTGACAGAAACCTTCTGCAACCTGCTGACAACCCCCTATACGGCTTCGGTGGTCAACAAGTGAGAGCCGTCAGAAAAATTTCTTTGCCCGTGACCTTCGGCGACCAAATCAACTGCAGGACTGAGCACATAACATTTGATGTCGTCGACATGTTCTACCCATACAATGCCATTTTTGGCCGAGGGGTCACAAACGCATTCAATGCTGCCGTCCATCCTGCTTACCTATGCATGAAGCTTCCCGCTCCGAAGGGTGTGGTCGCAGTATTTGGGGACCAAGACATTGCAAGGGCAGCTGAAGGGAACGTAGCCCCGGGGCAACGTAATGTACACAACATGTCAAAACCTCAAACCCCCGGTATCAGCGACGAGGGTGAAGTCTGCAATGACAGAGTGAAGGCAGCGCCAAAGGAGGAAACCAAACAAGTCCAACTCTTTGAGGGTAACGCCGAAAGAAAGGTCATCATCTCAGCCAATCTAGACCCTCAATCAGAAGGCAACTTCGTCACCTTCCTCAGAGAAAATTCTGACACCTTCGCTTGGTCCGCAGAAGACCTAAAAGGAGTCAACAGATCAATGATCGAGCATAGCCTGAACATCAAAACAGGCTATCGCCCAATCAAACAAAAGCTTCGCAAAATGTCAGAAGAAAGAAAGGAGGCAGCGAAGGCTGAAGTAAAAAGGCTTCTGGACGCAGGTGTCATCCGCCCAGTCAAATACCCAACTTGGCTCTCAAACGTGGTCCTAGTCCAAAAGAAAAACAAAAAATGGCGAATGTGCGTGGACTTCACTTGCTTGAACAAAGTTTGTCCGAAGGATGACTTCCCTCTCCCAAACATAAGCACCCTGGTCGACAGAGCGGCAGGATGCCAAATGCTATCCCTCCTTGATTGCTTTTCAGGCTATCACCAGATTTGGATGAATGAAGAGGACGAAGAAAAAACAAGCTTCATCACACCCTCGGGCACCTTTTGCTTCCGAAGAATGGCAGAAGGCTTGAAAAATGCAGGCTCAACCTTCGCTCGCATGACCTCCGAAGTTTTCAAGGATGAACACGCTGTCTCTGCTTATGTCGACGACCTAGTCGTCCAGAGTGAACTAAAAGAAAACCACATATCAGACTTATCGAGGGTGTTCAGCAACCTCTGGTCCTCCGAACTGAAACTAAACCCAGAAAAATGTGTTTTCGGGGTAAGCGAAGGTAAATTGCTAGGTTGCATCGTTTCAGCCAGAGGAATCCAAGCTAACCCTGAGAAGATTGATGCCATCATGAACATGGAACCTCCGGCAACCAAGAAAGCAGCTCAGCGTCTGACCGGTCGTTTAGCAGCACTTAGCAGATTCATCTCAAGATCTGCAGAGCAAGGGTTACCCTTCTTTGAAACACTCAGAAGCAACGCTCCATTCAATTGGGGTCCCCAGCAACAAAAGGCCTTCGAGGAGCTGAAAACGTATCTGACTAGCTTGATTGCCCTAACCAGCCCAAGCAAGGGAGATCTATTGTTACTCTACGTCGCAGCCTCGCCACACGCAGCAAGCGCAGTCCTCATCAAGGAGCTCCGCGAAAACAACAAGACCAGACAAGCCCCAATCTACTACGTTTCAGAAACCCTCGAAGGCCCAAAGAAAAATTATTCGAAGCTTGAGAAAATAGCATACGCCGTCATTATGGCGTCAAGAAAGCTCAAGCACTATTTCCAAGCCCACGAGATCCAGGTACCTTCGTCGTACCCCCTCGAGAACATTTTCAAAAACAACGAAGCAGTGGGAAGAATAGCAAAGTGGGCAGTCGAGCTTAACAGTTACGCTGTGACCTTCGTCAACAGAACAGCAGTCAAATCACAAATACTGGCTGATTTCATAGCAGAATGGACTCCGGACCCTCGCCCTGGTGAGCCGCATCATGACCAGTTTTGGATCGTTTACGTCAACGGAGCATGGGGTGCAACTGGGGCGGTGCCTCGGCCATTCTAATCTCGCCTTCCGGATCGAAGCTAAGATACGCAAGAAGGCTTGACTTCAAGTGCACAAACAACTCAGCAGAGTACGAAGCTGTGATTCTGGCACTCTAAAGACTACGGTCGTTATCAGTCCGAAGGGCACTTATCAACACAGACTCCCAAGTCATTGCGGGGCACATTGAAAAGAACTACAAAGCAAAAGATCCAGAGCTCCAAAAATATTTTCAATATGTCCGAAGGTTAGAATCCTTCTTCCTCGGCATAACTGTAAAAGCAATATCAAGAACCGAAAATAGCGAGGCTGATTGCTTAGCCAAAGCAGCCGCACAACAGCTACAGTTTCCACCGGATGTGTTCTACGAGGTCACCACTCGGTCAGCCTTCGAAGCTCCCGAGGTCAGCATCAAGCTGATCAGCGCAATTCAGTGCGAGGAATGGAGAGCACCTATCATGGCCTACATCAAAGGACTCCATGAACCCAGCTCTAAAGAAGAAGAGAACAGACTAAAACAAAGAGTGCGAGGGTACAAGATTGTGGATAACACCCTATTCAAAGCTTCGGTAACCTCACCTTGGCTCAAGTGCGTGTCACAGTCCGAAGGTAATGACATTCTCAAACTCATCCACGAAGGTATATGTGGTTCACATAATGGCCCGAGGGCACTAATAGGAAAAGCTTTCCGGCAAGGTTTCTACTGGCCAACTGCGCTGAGAGATGCTGAAACCATCGTCAAGCAGTGCGAGGGTTGTCAACGGACAACAAAAAACCAAAACACCCCAGGGGCTCTCACAACCCTCATATGCCCAACTTGGCCTCTGCAAAGGTGGGCAATGGATCTTGTGGGTCCACTACCGACGGCTCCGGGGAACCTTCGCTATGCGGTGGTAGCAGTGGAGTATTTCACAAAATGGACTGAAACAAAACCTCTGTCCTCCATAACCTCCCTCGCAGTAAAAAAGTTTTTTTGGCAGCAAATAGTTTGTCGTTTCGGAGTTCCCCAACATCTAACCGTCGACAATGGCACCCAGTTTGACAGCGAGGTTTTCAAAGAATTCTGCGCACAAATCGGAACAATTCTATGCTTCGCCTCAGTCCGACATCCGCAATCCAATGGCCTAGTCGAAAGAGCCAACGCAACAATCTTCCAATCCATATCCAAAAAGTTGCAAGGCAGACCCAAAGGCAAATGGGCAGACGAGCTGACTTCAGTCACCTGGTCTCACAATACCTCCGAATGCAGAGCCACCAAATTCACACCCTTCAAACTTATGTTCGGCGAAGAAGCCGTGCTACCAGAGGAGCTAAAATACGCTTCACCAAGAACAACCCTCGCAAATGATGAGTCAGCTAACCTGATTGACAAAGACTTACTAGAAGAAACAAGATGCAGCGCAGTGCACAACCTTCGCAAGTATCAGGAAGAGACCAAAAAATGGAGAGATAAAAAGGTCAGAATCAAAAACTTGCAGAAGGGTGACCTCGTCCTCATCCGTAAACAAAACGCCAACATGGCCGAAAAGTTTCAGCCTAAGTGGACAGGCCCGTTTTTGATCGCAGAATGCAATCGTCCAGGCTCTTTCCATCTCTCCGACAGCGAAGGCAATATCCTACCACACACCTGGAACATTGACGACCTTCGCAAATTCTACCCAGAGCGGAGCCTTAGCGAGCCCTCGCGATATGTAATCTTTGTCGCATATTACGTTATCTACATTCATGTACTTAACAAAAACAGGAGCTGCACTCTTTTTCCTTGCGAAGGGGCGTAAGGTTTTTTAACGAGGCAGTATCCAAAGCGTTAATACAGGTTAGAACCCCCAAAAAAGTAAAATCTCCAAAACATCGAAAAAGCGGGTCTCCTTCAAGAGCGCTACATTCGATGAAAACCTGCTAAGATTGCTTCGAAAAACATTACTTTTCTTTTCAAAGCAAACTTCACCTCCGCCTAAGATAAGGGGAGGTGCGAAGTCCCAAAAAGTCGAGCACCCTGGCACAAACGACAGGGGCTCGCAAAAAAGCAAACTTCACCTCCGCCTAAGATAAGGGGAGGCGCGAAGTCCCAAAAAGTCGAGCACCCTGGCACAAACGACAGGGGCTCGCAAAAAAACAAACTTCACCTCCGCCTAAGATAAGGGGAGGCGCGAAGTCCCAAAAAGTCGAGCACCCTGGCACAAACGACAGGGGCTCGCAAAAAAGCAAACTTCACCTCCGCCTAAGATAAGGGGAGGCGCGAAGTCCCAAAAAGTCGAGCACCCTGGCACAAACGACAGGGGCTCGCAAAAAAAGCAAACTTCACCTCCGCCTAAGATAAGGGGAGGCGCGAAGTCCCAAAAAGTCGAGCACCCTGGCACAAACGACAGGGGCTCGCAAAAAAGCAAACTTCACCTCCGCCTAAGATAAGGGGAGGCGCGAAGTCCCAAAAAGTCGAGCACCCTGGCACAAACGACAGGGGCTCGCAAAAAAGCAAACTTCACCTCCGCCTAAGATAAGGGGAGGCGCGAAGTCCAAAAAAGTCAAGCACCCTGGCACAAACGACAGGGGCTCGCAAAAAAGCAAACTTCACCTCCGCCTGAAATAAGGGGAGGCGCGAAGTCCAAAAAGCCGAGCACTCTCGCACAAGCAAAGTCAGGCCTCGGGCGGGTGAGCATTCTCCGTATCGCCCGAGCCCTCCAAGCCAGGCCTCAGGCGGGTGAGCATTCTCCGTCTCGCCCGAGCCCTCCAAGCCAGGCCTCGGGCGGGCCCACATTCTCCGTATCGCCCGAGCCCTCCAAGCCAGGCCTCGGGCGGGTGCGCATTCTCCGTCTCGCCTGAGCCCTCCAAGCCAGGCCTCGGGCGGGCCCACATTCTCCGTATCGCCCGAGCCCTCCAAGTCAGGCCTCGGGAGGGTGCGCATTCTCCGTCTCGCCCGAGCCCTCCAAGCCAGGCCTCGGGCGGGCCCACATTCTCCGTCTCGCCCGAGCCCTCCAAGCCAGGCCTCGGGCGGGCCCACTTTCTCCGTCCCGCCCGAGCCCTCCAAGTCAGGCCTCAGGCGGGTGCGCTTTCTCCGTCTCGCCCGAGCCCTCCAAGCCAGGCCTCGGGCGGGCCCACATTCTCCGTCTCGCCCGAGCCCTCCAAGCCAGGCCTCGGGCGGGCCCACTTTCTCCGTCCCGCCCGAGCCCTCCAAGTTAGGCCTCAGGCGGGTGCGCTTTCTCCGTCTCACCCGAGCCCTCCAAGTCAGGCCCCGGGCGGGTGCACTTTCTCCCGCCTCGCCCGACCAATGTGGCACCCTCGTCCAGCAGAGTCTCGGCATAGCAACTGTCGCACCGTTTTGCAAACCGCAAACTCCAAACCATCGACCTTTGTAGCACCCTCGAAAGAATGACTATAGACGTACGGGTCGCTGTCCTCCCCAAATCAGCGTGTTAAAAAGCATTGCGCGAGCCTCGCTAAAGAAAAAGGGGGCGTCGCTGTTTTTTCAAAACAAGCTCACAAAGAGCAAATGCGCGAGCCTCGCTAAAGAAAAAGGGGGCGTCGCTGTTTTTTCAAAACAAGCTCACAAAAGAGCAAATGCGCGAGCCTCGCTAAAGAAAAAGGGGGCATCGCTGTTTTTTCAAAACAAGCTCACAAAGAGCAAATGCGCGAGCCTCGCTAAAGAAAAAGGGGGCGTCGCTGTTTTTTCAAAACAAGCTCACAAGAGCAAATGCGCGAGCCTCGCTAAAGAAAAAGGGGGCGTCGCTGTTTTTTTAAAACAAGCTCACGAGAGCAAATGCGCGAGCCTCGCAAAAGAAAAAGGGGGCGTCGCTGTTTTTTCACAACCTTCTCATACATTCACAAAAATCTTTACAACGACAGTTAAATCACTAAAAATTACAAAAATTTACAAGGAACCATCGCTCCCTTCGATTAGCATCAAATCATCGGGGCCCTCGCTAACTTCTTCGAACTCCGGCTCTACCGCAACAACGGGCCCCCACAACAAAGGAGTTGCCGACACAATCGGCAACTCACCAGTCAAAACCCTCGCCCGATACATATACGTGCAGCGTACTTCATTAACCTCCAACGGTTCCTCCTTCGGAACCACCAGCGACCCGCCGGAGTCCACTGCAAGATTGCTTCGCCCAAATAGATAGTCCAATGCAGTGTTATCATCGATATCAGCATCTAAAACGGCTTGCGAGGTCAAAGACAGACCAAACAAAAAACGCTTAGCTTGCCGATCAGTAAAGTCCGCCTCGCGCCAAAAGTTGCTCGACCTACTATTCTTCAAATCATACCTTCGCACCTTTGACCACCAAAAACGCTCGAAGGTCAACGAAGGATGTTTTAACTTTGCACGGGCCCACGACTCACCAGTTATAAAAACATCCTGATAGTTAAGCGTTAACGGTGTCACGTCAAAAACCTCAAGCATGGTTCCATCAGGAACCTGCATTCACATAAAACAGTAAAAAACGTCTCAGCATTCTTCAAGTCATCTTAGGCATCGCTGTTTTTCCTTTACAAAATAACTCATCCTTACAACCCTACGTGCTCACACCTGCTTGGCTTCATCAAGCTCGGTCGCCACAGCTTCGCCAGCGATGGTCTCCGCATCTCCAGCAGATGCCTCCCTCGCAGCCTTCTCTTGTTCGGCACCTTCGCCGGTGAATGCGGTTTCTGCGTGTCCCTCAACCGCCACTGGTGGCACCTCCGCAGAGCTGGGAGCTTGAGCGGCTTCGGAGCTGCCACCAGCTTCAAGAACAGCAGACGGCGAAGGCATCGCCTCCCTCCGAGCCTGCAAGAACCAAAAGGACAAAACAAATCCCTTTTTTAACTCAAAAAAAACACACACAAACCTGACGAGTAGCCTCGGCAGCCTCATCAAAGGCAAGAACTCGGCCGCCGCCCGCAATCCAAAATCGACGAAGGAACCGCATCGCGCAGTTTCGGACCTCGGCGTCGTCTGTCTTCATCTGTCGCACCTCATCGACGGTGGGGAAAGTATGGTTGGGTTTCTTAATTTTACGAAGGTGCTCACAGTCCGCTTGGCGAAGCGTCCCAGCCATCGCCAGCGCCCCGGCATACCCTCCAAAATCAGCAGCATTCCCAACCAGCGAGCTGAATACGTCCAACTCGTTACTTAACCAACCTTCGAAAGCCTCCGCGCTGACTGTAGGAAGTGGCTCCCCGGCTGAACCTCCGGCTTCAGTCAAGCATGTGTCTATCTTAGCTTTAACCCTAGACAGACTCTCACGCCAAGCCTCGGCCTGGGTTGCCACCTCCGTTGACAACTTTTCTGCGCGCTCGTTTGCAGACGCCAAGTCTTTATCTTTTTGCCGTCCTGCAGCGAGGAGCTCCGCACTGGTTCTCGCAGCCTCTTGCGCTTCTTTTTTCCACTTCTCAGCCTCCTCTAAGGCGGCTTTCAGCTCCGCATCCTTGTCCTCCAAGCTCTGGCGAAGCTCCTTGTTGGTTTTCTACGTGTCTTTCAACCGGTCGTTCAGATAATGAAGATTGTCCAAGGTTGAGGAGCATCAGCTCAGCCACTTTTACATCAATATCATCATGAATATTATCCAAGGGCTCGCTGGCGAGCCGAAGCTCCGCTTCCGGCAGACAGACCCGGTTAAACACGCGACCCAGGAATCGCCTTTCCTCCGGAGAGCACGGCAAACGAGTCGCCTGAAGGTCCGCGCTCGTGTACAGATGGGTCGCCGGGTCAGTAACGCCAAGCTCCTTCACGTAGTAAGGAAGGCTTGTCCGGCTGGCTTCGCCATATGGCCTTTTTCCAGGCACCGGGTCCGATTCATGGTCACCTTTAACTTCGGATCCCTCGACCCAAATATGCGTGCCGGCGTAATCGGGCAGTGACCCTCGTCGAGGGCTCTCTCCCTCCAGTTCCCGCAACACTTCTTCAACATCTTTGGCAGCCACAGCAACAGCACTGGACGAAGCTATCCTTTTTCCTCGGGTGTCCCCAATAGAAACATCTTTATCAGAGTCATCCTCGCTGCTGGATGAATCGCTGCCCTCGCTAGATGACTCCTCTCCCCCCCTTTCCTTTTCCTCTTCTCTCCCTTCCTTGTCGGTGTCTTTGGAGACGCCTTCGTCATCTGAGGCCTGAATTAAAGCTCCGATACCGCCCACGCGGGGCACCACTCCTCCAACCTTAGCAAAGCCTCGGTCGCTCGAGGCAACGGCCGAGGATGTGGAAGTGCCCGAAGCACCAACAGCAGCTGTGACCCTTGTCGCCAAAACCTTCGCCCGGCCGCCGGGACCGCCGCGCCCACGGCCACGACCCCTCTTCGGCCGAGAGACAATTTCCTCATCTCCCGTAGCGGCACGCTTCCTCTTCTTCGGAGCATCTTCGCTCGACGGAACGGGCCAGTTTGGATACTGAATGCCAAGAATGTCAAATAGTCCGTTAACTCGACCTTCGGCGCCTATCGCGCTGTGTATAGCTTTATTTTCCAACGTTGACAATTTGCCAACTAACTCCTCCACCCACTGCTGCACGCGTTTATATATAACCTCGAGCCCATCCTCTCGCCTGGGAAATTTCTTGAAAACATTCGCCCAGACCTTGTTCAAATCAACCTTCGGTCTCTTCAACCCCTTGCCCTGGTAGCGAGGGTCATCCTCAACCTCAAACCATACTTGCTTCTCGCGAAGAGGCCAGATCTTGGCGCAACAGTACTCTTCAACCAGGTCGCGGGCGCACTGAGAGCGCGAGACAACCCTCAAACAATCAACAGCCGCGTGTGCTTCGCCGTCCATCTCGGCCTTCGCGCTTACATCCCCAAGAGGCGGGAGCTCACCGCACAGCTCCGCCACATCACTGAGCTTATAGTAAAACCAAAATTCCTGCCACCCGCTGGTCCACTTGTTCTTCTGAGCTTGCACTGGCAACTCCGACCCAGCACAGTGGCAAAATGTGTACACAGCAAATGGGCCCAGACAGCTTTTACCCTCGCCACAATCAATCTTCCGAGGCTGTATGTGCACCCGATGAGTGCAAACAAAACCTTCGACATTTGGAGCAATACCTTGGGAACTGCACGCCCACACATACACCGACATCTTCGTAAAACATGAAGGTGTCAGCTGATGAAACTTCAGGTTGAACCTTCGCAGCACAAAGGCCACGAAGGAGTGGGCCGGGAAGCGAAGGCCAGCCAAAAAAATTCTTCAAACACTACAACTTCATCCGCATCCGCCTTCGGCACCGTCTCCCCGACGCTGGTCCTCGCCTTGCCCTCCTCGATCCAACCCCACACCTAACATAAGACGCAATCTCCGATGCGCACACTCGGCTGAGTCCAAACTCGAAGGTAATCCCCTCTTCCGCCGAAACAGGGGAAGCAGCACGAACAGTCTGTTTCAGCCTAGCCATCTCTCTAATCGCTAACACCTTCACGCAGCGAGTGCTTGCCTCGACCCTCGCAGTCAAACTAAAACAAACCTTCGCTACAGGCAAATTGCAACAGCAGGGTGGCTAGGGCAAATGAGGGTACGTCCTTTACCGCTCACCTACCCCTCCTATTTATAGACCAAGCGGCCGACACTCCCGCGATAGTATCGGCACGACAATCGAAAAACGCGGCGCAAAAAATGAAACGGACCTCAACAGTACGAACTACAGTACAACGATACGGCCCAAAGCAGCCGCGGGCGTCGCTGCCAAGGGTCCCTTTACGTTTTCCCGTCCAAAATGCGCTGCTTGGGCCTAAAACTCCGTTCTTTAGATCCAAGGCAACGAGGGGCTACTGTTGGGAAAAGGACCCTCGGCAAAGACGCCGCCCGATATGGTGCCAAGAACAACCTTCGCTTGGTCTTTGTGTCCTCACGAGGTCCCCCTCCTTTCGGAATCAATTTCCTAACCTTCGGACGTGAGTTCGACCCTCGGTGCTCCCTTTTGCACTCCCTGCAGGTTAAGGCTTCGCGGCACGGCAGGCGACCCTCGCCGGGTCCCAAGGTCGCTCTACTCAGAGCGGGCCAAGCAAGCGGCGAAGGTCGCGGGGCAAGGGCGACCGAAGTCGAAGGTAGACGAGCAAGTCGAAGGTCCGGCGAGCAGCGAAGGTCGCGGGTCCGAAGGCGAGCACGAATCGAAGGTCAACGCCTCACCATCCCATTCCCGAAGGCGGACTGAGTCAGGTGGCGGCGCACAGGGGGAAAGCTGGCTAGGGTTTCAGCCTCTACTATGTACTTACCTTTTTACCCCTCCTCCCTGCGTGGAGGCAAGGAATCTTTGTTGTACCCTTTTGTAATTTGACCTGTGCCCCTTGGTATTCACTATAAATACCAGGGAGTGAACAGTGTGAAGGGGGGACTTTTTGGGATTTGTGCACTACAGCATTAATCGAGTACAAAACCTTCGCTTCCACTTTAACTTCCGACGCTTGGCCACCTTTGATGTTCTCTCCGCACAAGTGCGGGGGTTCGGCAAGTGTGCTCCCAACAACCTTTGACGAGACCATGCATTGTCCTTCTTCTAGATTTGAGCGTGCAGGTGATCATGAGGTTGGAGAAACTCTTTTTGATGACGAGGAAGAGGGTGCTGAAGGGATTGATGATCCAGCACTACCTCCACCTGTTGTGTCGATTGGGTCGACTTCGACCACGACTGCTCACGGCCCCGACCCGTTTTCTTCTACTACATGGGGGCCGTGTGATCCACCACCTCAGGTTGTACCACTTGTACCCAAAGGAGGCACCAGCTACTGTTGAGGGGGAGGTTACTTCAGCAAGGGAGGCGCCACGACACATCCAGCGCCAACACCCACCTCAACAAATGATTGGCAACATCCACGAACGCGTTACTCGGTCAAGGTCACAACAAAACTCTCACTTTGCTCATTCTGCATTTGTTGCTGATTTTGAACCCCGAGATGTTGGACACGCTTTATCTGATTCGGATTGGGTCAATGCCATGCATGAGGAGTTAGAAAATTTTTAGAGAAATCGGGTTTGGGTTCTTGTTCCACCTCCTCCTGAGTGTCACCCTATTGGTACAAAATGGGTTATCAAAAACAAACAAGGAGAAGATGGCCATGTTGTGAGAAACAAGGCCAGACTTGTAGCCAAGGGGTATAGTCAAAAGGAGGGGATAGACTATGAGGAGACCTTTGCTCCTATAGCTCATTTGGAGGCAATTAGGATTCTCTTGGCTTTTGCTGCATCCAAAGGGTTCAAACTTTTTCAAATGGATGTCAAGAGTGCCTTCCTAAACGGCTACATAGAAGAAGAGGTGTATGTGAGACAACCCCCCGGTTTCAAAAATCCCAAGTTTCTGAACCATGTTTTTAAACTTCACAAAGCCTTGTATGGTTTGAAACAAGCCCCTAGAGCCTGGTATGATAGGTTGAAAACCTTTTTGCTTGCTAAGGGTTTTAAAATGGGATGTGTTGATAAAACTCTCTTTCTTCTCAAGCAAGGCAATGATACTCTTTTGGTTCAGATTTACGTGGATGATATCATTTTTGGTGGTTCTTCTCACGCTTTGGTTGCCAAGTTTGCAGATATTATGAGCAGGGAATTTGAGATGAGCATGATGGGCGAGTTGACGTTTTTCCTCGGGTTGCAAATCAAGCAATCCCGAGAAGGAACGTTTGTGCACCAGGACAAGTACATCAAGGACATATTGAAGAAGTTCGATATGGGTGAGGCCAAGCCTCTTCCAACACCCATGTCGACCATGACGGCCCTGGATGCGGACAAGGATGGAGAAGTTGTGGACCAGAAGGAGTACCGAAGTATGATCGGGTCGCTGTTGTTGGTAGTTCTTAACTTCAATAAAGATAGAGCTAGGCAACTATCCCTGGTAACGGCCTAGAAATGCTTGTTGACACTGCTAACGTCGTTACTAGGAGTAGACTATGGAATCTATCCCTGGCAACGGCGTTAGAAATGCTTGTAGCAAGTCCAGTCACTATACCTAAAGGAGTGAAGCTAAAGCAGCTATCTACTAATGTCAAATGGGGTTGTCAATCACGACACTAGTAGGAGCTAGCTAGAGAGATTGCAATCTACCTAGAGGAGATTCTGCAAGCGCACAGAACTATCGTAGTAGCACTTTGTCTGGGAGTACCAGGTGTCGATTTATTTGATCCCAGAGGAAGGCTAGGGTGGTGTATGAGTCGAGTCAAGGAGGCGATGAGAGTCGAAGAATAAGAAAGGGAAAAGGAGAGGAGAGAAGAGAGGAGATGAAAGGCTAGAAAGAATTTATGAGTGGATAGGTGAATGGTTAAGGTTAGGTGGATTGATAGGTAGATGGATAGAATGGGATAACTAAGGATAACTAACTAATAAATAACTAATAAATATAATTACTATTTACTCCTAGATAACTACGAAGCAAGACAGGCAAATGTCAATAAAGCAACCAAGTTAATATAGTTTTATTCCTATCTTATCAAGTACCGAGGCATACTAGCCTTTACCACTGCTTTAGGTTGAACGCTAGCACAACGAGCCTTACTATTAAACTGGGCCAACTACGTGGTGGAATTCAAGGCGCACAGGGCTGTCACCACCAGCTTGCTACCACAGCTATCCGGGGGTCCAGCCGTATCTGAAGGTAAGTCTATAACTAAGCACCACGCTTAATTATATTCTAACTATCTCTACCCTAGCTTTGAATAGAGACACCCTTGCGGACGTCGGAGCAAATACTTGACTTAATGAGATAAACACTAAACTAACTAAGTAACCTATTGGCAAAGATCAAACACTAAGCACACTAGAGATTAACTACTATGGCTAAGTGAACTGAAATGTAGGATAGCTAGGTACTCAAGCAATCAATCAAGTATACTACTCAATACTGGCAAGTAGAATAAAGTAATACTTGAAATGATGAACTAGAATATAGTAAAGTGCTTCAGATACAAGAGAAAAACCTGAACTGGAGATGGATGAAGACTCTTCCCAATTCCAGGACCGATCACTCGCACGCTTCTACTCTTGAGCTAAGCCTTGAGTATCGCTTCCGCGAGGGCAATGAGGCAAGGATGCCTTGCTCTACTAGCTACCTACTTGCCTAAGCTTGGCTAAATCCTAAGCTATTAGCTCTCTGGCTCTAGCCTTGCTTTCCTTCCTTGCTTGTTTCTTGCCTTCAAATGAAGTGGTGCCTCCAGGGGGGTATTTATAGCCTTGTGGAGTGAGGGGGGTACTTATAGGAGGGAGGCAGCAGACCTAGGGCTGAGTCAGGTGGCGGGCGCCAGCCCTAGGTGGCGGCTGCCACCCCTAGCCGTCCGATTGAACCGCCATTCAACCGAGGGCAACCAGGGGGTCCTCCAAGGCGGTGGTTAGGTCGGTGGCTCAAACCCTAAAAGCCTCTTGTCCAATCCAGGGCACGATCCGCATCACCCGCCTCCCGAGCCGTCCGATTCAACCGACCTAGTGACCAAGGGCCAGGAATTGGCCTTGGGGAGGTCACACAGATTGGTGACGTGGCAGGGAGTGGATTTGGGCCAACTCAAGTGGAGGGTGCCACCTAGGGGTGGCGGGCACCACCCCCCTGAGGCCCAATTGGGGCCTGCTGAGTGGGCTTGGCCTTTGGTGGTTCAAATATCCAAATTTGGTTCAAATAAATCATTCAAATCAAAATCTATGGACATGTGGAATTCGGTTAGTTTGAAACCTATTTGACTACATTTCATGCCTTTTTGGTGAATTTTAGGGAAAAATGTTGATGGTAAAATAGGTGTTTAAGGACCATCAACAAGCTCCCCCAAGCTAACCTGTTGCTCGTCCTCGAGCAACAATGCGGTTTAAGCATTGAGCATGAAATAGGTAGCAAAATTCAAGAAGCATACAAAGGCATATTGCATAGTAAGAAATAACTTAGTGTTTATCATCAATCATAGCAATGTGGGGCTTATAGCTTTTCACTTTAAACATACAAGAGTGAAAATAAAGAAGTATATAGGAAACTTTTATCTTGCTCAGGTTTGACTAGGATTCTATCTGGAGGTTTTAAAATTTTCAAAGATAAAACTTGCTTCAAGTTCTCCAAGATTCACTCAATCACTCAATGGTGTTTGAAAACTCACTAAGGCCAAAATGTAGCCTCTCCTATTTCTAAAGAATGATATGTGGAGTTATAGGTGGGCTAAGAATCATGAGCAAATTGCATAATGTTTATTGCTAAGCGAGACACTCAGATCATAAGGAGCAGCAAATCATAAAAAAATGATCAAGATGTGCATGTGTGGTTATGTGGAAGTGTATAGAGAGATAATATTTCATAATCCTTCCTAGTTAATTTCTAGGGTCTAGAGCTAATGATAACTTCTCTCTCTTTTTTTGGATACATTGTGAGTAGACAAAAATGTGTCCTCACATTTTCTAGGACATAGTCCTCTTTTGAGCTACTTTGCTCACTTTTTTTATATCTCTCTTTCTTTAGCTCTAGATTTCCCCTGATTGTTTATAGGAAAGGATTTTATAAATGAAAAGGGGAAGAGAGAGAAATGCTTATTCCCAGTGTAGGAATAGCATAAGGCTAGCAATGGGACGTTTGGCAAGGTATTGCATATCTCCAGTGTAGAGAATGAGCAAATTATTTGGTGGTTGCAAACTTCCAAAGTGGAGAGTAAGCAATTTATGGTGGGTGTGTGAATCTTGATCAAAAGATATGATAAGCTTCTCTACTAAGATCTATGAGGTCTAACAAAGCTCAACACAAACAAAGGTCTTTGTGGTTTTGACTAACAGAAATTTGGCTAGTGGTAGGATGGAATAAAATCCAGGAGGAACTTTTAGCAAGGTTCTCATGATTTTTAAAAGAAATCCTCTAGATTTGGTCCTAATTTCACCTTAGCAAGTTTAAAGAATTACTCCATTTCTAACTAACTTTATTCACTAAGCATGATTTTAGTTAAAACATGTGCAACCCACAAAAGCTACAACTTAGATAAAACTAGTTATTCTAACTATAACAATAGCATTTGCATGGCATATTTTATTTCTTATTCAGGTTCCAACATTTTTAAGTAGATTTTATCATTTTTACTCATGGGATAATTACATAGGCAAGTATATAACATTCAAAAGATATAGAATTTAAGAACCGAACATAAAGAGTAAGGTCGAAACATACCTTATTGGCGCGAGGTTCTCCCCCAAGCTGGCTTCTTGCTTGGTGAAGGGTCTTCATCTTTCTCAGTCGGAGCTCTTGTTCTTTATTTTATTAAAAGGGAAACTATCTAATGTTGTGAAAAAGGGAAACTATCCTATTATGATATTTTATTATTCTAGCTAAGTTAACATATACTTATGCATATAACTAATGATAACTGATATATTTTTTTTAGTTACATGCATGACATATGTTATTTATTTGAAAAAGGGAAATTTGAAGGGAAATTTAAAAAGTAAATCCATACCTTAGATCCATGGAATTTCATCCTTATCGGGTGGATCTTCTTCCTTGGGTGCTTCTTCTTTAAGTACTTCATCGGCTTCGTCTTCTTTTGGCACCTCTCCTTTGTTATGTGAATTACACAACTCAGGAGAAGGTGGTTCTTTCTTTCTGTTCCACCTTGTTCTTAGGCGCCTCTTCTTGGCACGAACGGGTTTTGCTTCCTGCATGTTAGCGGCATATGCGGGACCACGGGAAAAGGAGAATATTTCATTCCTCCCTCCTAATGTTATTTGCATTTTACCACTCCCCACATATATGCAAGCATCAACAGTGTTCAAGAAAGGTCTACCTAAGATTAGAGGCACATATTTCCTATTTCCCATATCTAGTATTATGAAATCAGCAGGAACATATGAACCTCTAATATGAACAGGTAAATCAGTGACTATTCCTTCTACATAGCATGTTGATTGATCAGCTAGCACGACATAGGAAGATGTGGATGACATGGGTGGAAAGAATGAGTTTTCATAGAAATCCTTAGATAAAATGTTCACACTCGATCCTAAATCACACATGGCATTTTTAAAGACTTCACCAAAGATTGAGCATCTAATTATGGGACTACCAGGATCACCCTTTTTAACAGTCATGGTTTGATCTTCATAATAGTTAAAATATTTTATTTCAACCATATTTGCAGTTTCCATGTTAGGTTTAGACAGAATTTTGCCAGCTTCAAAAGATGGTATGATCGCAGCAAGTTGAGCTAATTGGGTTTCTAACATCTTATTAAAGCTAAGTTGATTTTTCAGAGCAGATGAGAAATCTTCCAATTTAGCATTTATGTTCTCAAGCATTTATCATTTGACATTAATTTTTTATTCAAAAATTCAGTAGTTCTACCTTGAGAGTAGACTAGATTCTTTAAGAACGAGAAATTATCACTACTTTGGAAATTAGAGTGAGGGAATGAATTATTACCTTGAGAGTTGGAGTGCTGATTCCATCCTTGATTTTGTTGACGGAAACTGTTGTTGTTCTTGTTGTTGTTGATGATGAAGTTCAAATCTTCATGTAACTCGGGGCAGTGGTTCCTAGAATGTTCGGTTTCTCCACAGACTTCACAAGTCATGTAGGATTCTAGAGATTGGACACTCTCTTGTTGGTTCATCTTCTCACAGTTGTCCAGCTTCTTTGCCAGCAGGTCCATCTTGGCCACGATCATGTCGGCCTCCTTAAGGGAATGCATACCTCGCTTACAGGGTTGCAGTCTCTCGTCATTCTATCCTTGGTTCACCACCATCTTCTCTATGAGAGCCTTAGCATCTGCAACATTCAGAGAAAAGAATGCACCGCCGGCGGCGACATCCAAATGGCCTCTAGAGATTGGGGTTAGGCCACGGTAGAAGTTCTGGATCAACAGCCAGTCCTTCATACCATGGTGTGGACAAGCAGTGACGTACTCTTGCATTCTCTCCCAAGCCTCGGAAGTAGATTCCTCGGCTTGTTGCGTAAAGCTGGAGATTTTGTTGCGAAGAGCGTTCGTCTTGCCCATCGGAAAGAATTTGGCGAGAAAAGCATTGGAACACTTGTCCCATGTGTCTACAGCGTTGCGATTGGTATAAAACCATTGCTTCGCTTTTCCTAGGAGAGAAAAGGGAAAGAGATGAAGACGGATGGCTTCTTGGGTTATCCCCTTAATGGTGAAGGTGCTGCAAATCTCCAAAAATTGTTGGATGTGAGCATTGGCATCCTCATGAGCTTTGCCATAGAATGGGCTAGCTTGGACCATCGTGATCAGAGCCAGTTTCAACTCAAAATTGAGGTTGGCATCGATCACGGCTGGTCCTGTCGCTACATTGGCGGTAGAAGGAGCAGAAAACTCATGAATGGTCTTATTGGCCATCGTGAAGGTAGAACGAGATAAGAAAGAAAGAAGTTGAAGAAGATGAAGGAAAAAGATAAGAATGACTAAGGAAAGAAAGAATGGGGAAAGATGGGATTCGCTAAGCGGGAGCTTAAGCGAAGATACATTCGACAAGGACTCGAAGGATACTCCGACTGCCTTCCCCGACAACGGTGCTAGAAATGCTTGTTGGTAGTTCTTAACTTCACTAAAGATAGAGCTAGGCAACTATCCCCGGTAACGACCCAGAAATGCTTGTTGACATTGCTAACGTCGTTACTAGGAGTAGACTATGGAATCTATCCCTGGCAACGGCGCCAGAAATGCTTGTAGCAAGTCGAGTCACTATACCTAAAGGAGTGAAGCTAAAGCAGCTATCTACTAATGTCAAATGGGGTTGTCAATCCTGACACTAGTAGGAGCTACCTAGAGAGATTGCAATCTACCTAGAGGAGATTCTGCAAGCGCACAGAACTATCATAGTAGCACTTCGCCTGGTGAAAGCCCTAGTTTGATTTTGGTTAATTGATGAAACCTATTTGGTCTAATCCTATTGCTAAGCATGTGTGTAGCTTATGAGGAAGGATTAAGACCAAGCCAAGTGGTGGAGCTAGCAAAGTGGCAACCATGGACTTTGGTGTTGGCCATATGCAACTCAAGTGATCAAGTGCTCTACTGTTGGTGAATTGCAAGAAGAAGAGAAGAGATGGAGCAAAGAAGCCTGAAGGCAAAGGTATAACCTATAGGGCTCTTTGTTTTGGTGATCAAGACACTTAGCGAGTGTGATCACATTTAGGATACATAGCCATACTATTAAGAGGAGATTATTCATGGCTTATGCGGTGTTCAAGTGCCACTAGGTGTTCTCTAACTTATCAATGCTATAGACCTAGTGAGTGACCAATAAAACCCTTGGAAAATGCTTTGCAAAATGCTAACACACGTACACAAGTGATGAAACACTTTAGTGTTGGCACATGGAAGCAAGGGTAGAAGTTAGAAAATGAAAGATGTTGTGTTTGCGGATACATGGGTGTATGCCGGGTCTCTGAGTGTTGAGTGATTGTCAAGTGGGATGATGCGCATGTTCTTTGGCTTGTGTTGTGCAGGTGTCAAGCACGGATACAGTGATCGACGGCGAGGTGAAGGTCAAGTTGAGACGTGCCGTGCCGATGGACCGGGTGCGGTGAAGGATGGGTGTGCCGTGCGGCGGATGTGCCATGCCGAGGTACCGAGCGGTGAAGGGCGGACGTGAGGCTTGGACTGAGGGACCAGAGGCCCGAGGATCAGCTGTGGTGGCTGGCAGCCTGTGACGACGACAAGTGAAGAAGTGCGGTCATGTGTTGCCTGAGTCGTGGACTCAGGGACACGTGTCGGTGGACGGGGTGCACGGGCTGTGCATCCCCTCTACGACCTCGGTTTGGTGGTAGAGCCAGAGAAAAACCATCGGATGGACGGTTTCCAGGTTTGGGCCTCAAAATCTGGGCGTGGACGGTTTCCGAGTTTGGCCACAAAACTCGGGCTGAGGGTTTCCGAGTTTGGCCACAAAACTCGGGCTGAGGACGGTTTCCAGGTTTGGGCCTCAAAACCTGGGCGCTGAGGGTTTGCTGAGTTTGGCCTCAAAACTCAGATGCTGGTGGGCTGGTTTCCCGGTTTGGGCCTCAAAACCGGGGGTTGGCTGGAAAAGGCTGGTTTCCCGGTTTGGGCCACAAAACCGGGGGTGCAGAGTGAGGGCGGCACATGGCAGCGATCTGGAGGTTGCGTCGAGGCAACGCTTCGAATCGAGCGGGCGTGGCCGTCGGATACACCTACCACCGAGTTGGTCCAGAATAACCTTAGGGTTTAGCTGGTTCGCTCTGTAATTAGAATAGAGAGGGGTAGAGTAGGAAATAGACTTAGGCTAGTAGTAGGATAAGTAGTCGGGAGACACCCTCCTCCCATCCATCTCTGTCATTTGCTCTTTCGCACTTAGGGTTTCCTGCTCTCCCATCCTCTGCTGTAGCTAGCTGAGATCCGCAGAGAGACTTGCCTCTGTGTACTGTTGATTCTGAGGAAGTGAGGCCGTATCCTCACTGTTGTAGCGTGTGGTAGCCACACGGTTGCAATTCGTGGTTGTGATTCGCGTTTCGTTCGTGTTCTTCGCGGAATCCTTTTTCTCCACGATTTTCCCGTCGTTTGATCTCTTTGCTCGGTTCATCTTTTGCAAAACCGTTTGAACCAAGTT
Source organism: Coix lacryma-jobi var. lacryma-jobi (assembly GCA_009763385.1). Taxonomy (NCBI): domain Eukaryota; kingdom Viridiplantae; phylum Streptophyta; class Magnoliopsida; order Poales; family Poaceae; genus Coix; species Coix lacryma-jobi. The sequence continues at coordinate 71,731,577 of CM019823.1, forward strand.
GTTCTAGATCGTGAGGCACTTCTTTCGACCGAAGGAATTCACCTCTAACCTCACGGTCTAGGAGATCGATCGATTTTTCGTTTCAGGTCAAGTTTTTTCCCTTCCCCCGAAATTCTTCGATTCATCGATTTGGAGATAGGTTCGAGCCATGATCTCTTAGAGATAGCTCACTATCCTCCTTGTGACTCCTCTTACCAAGTTTGATCCCTAGAGGATTTGTTTTGGGTGAGATCGAGTCGAATCGGTGAGTGAACAGTGAAGTCACGAGGTGACCGGACGCTAGGTCGGGCTGACCGAACGCGTCCGGTGGTTGAATGTGTCGCGGGATTCTCTGAGTATTGACCGGACGCTCGTGACCGGACGCTGGGTTGTTGGATTGACCGGACGCTCAGGATCTACTGTTCACCTATCTTGGCTCTAGTGACCGGACGCACTGCTCTCGACCGGACGCTCCTCGCTTGTGAGTCCGGTCAGGAACAGTAAGGTCCCAGAACGGATTTTGCACGACCGGACGCGTCCGGTGCTCACTGACCGGACGCTGCCCAGAGTCCGGTCGTGACTGGTTTGCGCGTTTTTGTTCGCCGGTGGTTCATTCGTTGTCGGATTTGGTTTCCGTCTTTTGCGTTGGCTTTCTAGAGTTGTGTAGTGTCCCGCTGTGCTTCTTGGAAGCATCCACCCTACATCTAGGGTCGTGGACATTAGCAAGCTCTAGGGTTTGTCTTTTGGGGTGATTCTCGGGACAGTGGCTACTAGTTTTCGAAAGGAAATCTTGAAGCTCCCATTCACCCCCCTCTAGTCGCTTTCTAGTTGCTTCTCGGTCCTTCAATTGGTATCGGAGCGGGTTAAGTATCTTCCACCTTAGCCGGTTCCAGATCCACGGAAGGCGACATGGATCGCGGCGTGGGCAAACCGCCGTTCTTTGATGGGACGAACTATGCGTATTGGAAGATACGCATGTCGGCCTATCTCCAGAGCATGGGCTCTTCTGTTTGGGAGATTTGCAACAGGGATGATTGCGTTGTCTTGGCTGCTCGTGTCACTCAGCTCCAGATCGATGAGCATGAGGCCAATAGCCGGGCACGTAACGCCTTGTTCTCCTATTTGAGCATGTCCGAGTTTGATCGCGTTTCTCATCTCCCCACGGCTCGCGAGATTTGGGCGACCCTCATGCGCTTCCATGAGGGAACCACTCAGGTCAAATCCTGCCTCTATGAGTCGCACAAGCGGGAGTATGAGAACTTTCGACATATGCCTGGCGAGAGCATAGAGAGTTTATTCGCTCGCTTTCAGGTTATTGTCAACAAGATGAGAGCGAACAAGGAGCTGTTGCCTTTTGACGATCATGAGAGGGCTTTGAAGCTTTTGCACACTCTTGATCGGTCAGTGTGGGACTCAAAGGTCCAGGCGATCATCGAATCGTCTAACTATGAGACCCTCACCTGCGACGAGCTCTTTAGTAAGCTCAAGTCTAGTGAGATTGACGCCATGTCGAGGGCCTCTTATGAGAATCCTTCTGGCCCGACTATGGCTTTGGTTTCTGGCTCTTCTAACCCCTCTGGAGGTTTTGCTCTTTCATCTCTCTTTTCTGTCACAGAGGACCAGCTTGAGTCATTGGGGGATGACGAGCTAGCGATGCTCGCCAACCGGTTCTCGCAGTTTCACAACAACCGCATGAACCGTCGCCGCGGAGGAGGACGCTCAGGATGCTATGAGTGCGGCGACCCCGATCACTTCATCGCCAACTGCCCCAAGAAGAACAAGCATTCGGGGAAGGGCGATCATGGGCACAAGTACGACTCCGGCAAGCGCAAGGAGAAGTACGTTCCCCCGAGGCACAAGCGGAGGGGCGGCTTCGACAAGGAGTACATCAAGAAGAAGTACTTGGAGAAGGCCTAGGCTGAGCAGCGTGCGTTCTTCGCCACGCTCAGCGACGTCGACGGCTCGGATGATGACTCCGCTTGCTCAAGCGATGACGAGTCCGAGAAGAAGAAGAGAATCGAGGACAAGCTGAACGGTCTCTGCTTCTTCGCCGACGACGACGGTTTCTGCACCATGGCGCTTGGTGATGAGGTCGATGGCAAGCTGGAGCACACCCCTCGGAACGACGACGACAACGACGGCATCTCCCAGGTATCTCTCACCCACGACGAGCTTTCTGCTGAGGTCAAGAAGCTTACTGTCGCGCTCCTTAGTCAGGACAAGTTGCTTAGGCGTGCCGCTAGAGAGCGCAAGGAGTTTAGGCAGAAGTGGGAGGACACGGTGAGGGAGCTTGAGTTTGACAAGTCCACCATGGTCGTGTCGGAGGAGGTTGAGTGTGAGATGTGCACCACGCACATGACTGACCTTCTCACTTTGAGAGGTAAGTATGTTGCGTTGGTAGGAGAGGTGGATGAGCTGAAGGCTAGACCTTCTCTGTTGGGTGCGTGCAAGACTTGTCCTGTCTTGCAATCTGAGTTGGCAGAGAAGAATGTCAAGATTGTGTCTCTTGAGGAGGCCAACTCAGGTAGCACTTGTGTGGCTAAGTGTGCTTTGTGTGAGGGTTTGGAGATGGAGATTGCGAATGTCAAGCATGGCAAGATGCAAACCGAGGAGGAAAACACATACCTTCGGACCATCTTGTCATGGGTCTCTTGTAGTGAGCCGCAGCTCGGGATGATGATCTCCCAATTTAAGCGAGCTGCTGGAGGTTCTGGTGTAGGTCTTGCTCAAGGTGTTGATCTTTCTGTTTTTGGGAAGATTGGAGAGTCGAGTGGTCTGAATCCTAGCGAGAAGCCCAACTCCACCACTACTGCCAAACTGACCAAGCTTCCATCCAAAGAGCCGGTCAAGCCTATCACCAAGGATGGGGTGATTGAGGAATCTCCGAGAGCTCCACCCAAGAACCAAGTGTGGCATCCCAAACCCAACCACCTAAAGAACAAGCTGGATACAATGCCACCTATCCAGGAGGAGTTGCCACAGAAGGGCAAAGTGATCCACACCCACGGCCATGAATACCAACAACCCCCTTTGTGTGCGGTGAGGTACCATTGTGACTTCTGTGGGAGAGATGGACACTTGAGCGAGTTCTGCTTTAGGCGCAAGAGAGAGGCACGCCGTGCTAGGGAGATGAACAACACGGACATGTACCATCCTTTCCATGATGTACATGTGCCGAATGTTCAGAGGAGTGCTCCGAGGAGAGCTGCTAGGCACAGAGGTCCAGAACCTCAAGTTCCCAGGCCTAGGCAGCAGAGAGCTCCGAGGAGAGATGCTAGGCCTAGAGGCGCAGTGCCTCAAGTTGCTAGGCCTAGGCCTCGTAGAGAGCGTGCCCGACGGGGTTCTGACTTTGCAGGATACAGACCCCGTGGCGGAGGCTTTGTTGAGCGTTTTCCCCCACCGCGTTTTGAGTATCGTGATGGACGCTCCTCCCTTAGCGAACCACGTTTTCCTCTACGTGGTGATCGCTCCTCTCGTAGACGTGCTAGGAATGGTTTTTCTGCTAACCGTTCTTTTGAGCAACCGGCCCAACACTGGTATTCTTCCTACTTCACTAACCCCAGTGTTGGACCGTATGCTGACCCTATGTCTTTTTATTGATGTAGGTAAAACGGTTGGAGGACATTTGGTTGGTGGATTCCGGTTGCTCGAGGCACATGATCGGAAACGCCAAGTGGTTCTCCAGCCTTAGTCCTGTTGCCGGAAAGGAGTACATAACCTTCGGCGACAATAGCAAAGGTAAGGTATTGTCTCGCGGGTCGGTGCGAGTTAATGAGCACTTTGTGTTGCGCGATGTTGCTCTTGTTTCTAACTTGCATTTTAATCTTCTTTCTGTTTCGCAACTCTTTGACGACGACTATGAGATTCGTTTTAAACCGAATCTCAGTCGTATTTTGGATCCTCAGGGCAATCTTGTGTGTTTGATTTCGCCCTTTGGAAAAGTCTTTCGTGCAAATTTCTCGGAGTCTTTTGGCACTTCTCGTTGTCTTGTGGCTCGACCTTCCTCCTCTGATCTTTGGAAGTGGCATAGGAGACTTGGACATTTGAGCTTCGACTTGCTTGCAAGGCTTAGTTCACTTGGCCTAATCCGAGGATTGCCCAAGTTGCATATGGAGAAGGATCTTGTTTGCCACTCTTGTAGACACGGGAAGATGGTTGCCGCTCCCCACCATCCAGTGACTAAGGTCATGACCAAGCGCCCTGGAGAGCTTTTACACATGGACCTTGTTGGTCCGGCTCGGGTGAGCTCGGTTGGGGGGAAGTGGTATGTGCTTGTTGTTGTTGATGATTTTTTGAGATATTCGTGGGTCTTCTTTTTAGCTGAGAAGAAAGAGACTTTCTCCTTTGCTCGCAATCTGATTTTGCGTCTTCAGAACGAGTTCCCTTTGAACTCGATGCGAGCAATTCGGGGTGATAATGGTTCCGAATTCAAGAATTCGGATTTTGAGAAGTTTTGTAACTCTTTGGGTTTAGAGCATCAGTTTTCTTCCCCCTACACACCGCCACAAAATGGTGTTGTAGAGAGGAAGAATCGGACCCTTGTTGAGATGGCCAGGACGATGCTCGATGAGCATAGGACTCCTAGGCGATATTGGGCCGAAGCTATGAGCACTGCATGCTACATTTCCAATCGCATTTTTCTCCGAGCTTTCTTGAAAAAGACTTCTTATGAGTTGCGTTTTGGAAAACTACCCAAGGTGAGTTATTTTCGAGTTTTTGGTTGCCATTGTTTTATACTCAAAAAGGGCAACTTGGACAAGTTTGAGTCTCGTTCTTCTGACGGTGTGTTTTTGGGTTATGGCACTCACACTCGAGCTTATCGTGTACTTAACCTTGACACTAACCGAGTCATGGAGACATCCGATGTCACCTTCGACGAGACCATGGTTTGTCCTTCTTCTCGCTTTGAGCGTGCAGGTGATCATGAGGTTGGCGAGCCTCTTTTTGATGATGATGAAGAAGGTGCTAAAGGGATAGATGACCCAGCACCTCCTCCACCTGCAGTGCCGCAAAGAGCGGTTTCTACGACGACTCACGGCCCTGACACCTCTTCTTCCTGGGGGCCATGGGATCCGCCACCCCGAGCAGTACCATTTGTACCCGGGGAGGCACCAGCTGCTGTTGAGGGGGAGGCTACTTCAGCTCGGGAGGCGCCACGACACATCCAGCGCCAGCACCCGCCTCAGCAGATGATCGGTAGCATCGACAAACGGGTTACTCGGTCCAGGTCACAGCACATCTCTCACTTCGCTCATTCTGCTTTTGTTGCTAATTTTGAGCCCTGAGATGTTGGACACGCTTTGACGGATCTGGATTGGGTCAATGCCATGCATGAGGAGTTAGAAAATTTTGAGCGAAATCGGGTTTGGGTTCTAGTTCCACCTCCTCCTGAGTGTAAGCCTATTGAGACAAAATGGGTTTTCAAAAACAAGCAAGGAGAGGATGGCCACGTTGTTAGAAACAAGGCCAGGCTTGTAGCGAAGGGTTATAGTCAGAAGGAGGGGATAGACTTTGAGGAGACTTTTGCTCCTGTAGCTCGTTTGGAGGCTATTAGGATACTCTTGGCTTTTGCTGCATCCAAAGGATTCAAGCTCTTTCAAATGGATGTCAAGAGTGCCTTCTTAAACGGCTACATAGAAGAGGAAGTGTATGTTGAGCAACCCCCCGGTTTTGAAAATCCCAAGTTTCCAAACCATGTTTTTAAACTTCACAAAGCCTTATATGGTTTGAAACAAGCCCCTAGAGCCTGGTATGATAGGTTGAAAACCTTTTTGCTTGCTAAGGGTTTTAAAATGGGATGTGTAGATAAAACGCTCTTTCTCCTCAAGCAAGGCAAAGACACTCTCTTGGTCCAGATTTACGTGGATGATATCATTTTCGGTGGTTCTTCTCACGCTTTGGTTGCCAAGTTTGCAGATACTATGAGCAGGGAGTTTGAGATGAGCATGATGGGCGAGCTGACATTCTTTCTCGGGTTGCAAATTAAGCAATCCCGAGAGGGGACGTTTGTGCACCAGGGCAAGTACACCAAGGACTTGCTAAAGCGGTTCGATATGGGTGAGGCCAAGCCTCTTCCAACACCCATGTCGACGACGACTGCCCTGGATGCGGATGTGGATGGAGAAGCAGTGGACCAGAAGGAGTACCGCAGCATGATCGGGTCGCTCCTCTACCTGACGGCAACACGCCCGGACATCCAGTTCGCGGTGTGTCTGTGTGCGCGCTTTCAGGCGTCGCCACGCACCTCTCACCGTCAGGCGGTGAAGCGGATTTTCAGGTACCTTCGTTTCACGCCTGAGTTCGGGATTTGGTATTCTGCTTCCTCCACCCTCTCCCTTTGCGGTTATTCGGATGCCGATTTTGCTGGTTGCCGTATTGAGCGCAAGTCCACTTCTGGGACTTGCTAGTTTATTGGTTCTTCTCTTGTTTCGTGGTCTTCTCGCAAGCAGTCTAGTGTCGCCCAGTCTACTACGGAGTCTGAGTATGTTGCTGCGGCTAGCTGCTGTTCCTAGTTGCTCTGGATGATGGCCACTTTTCGTGATTTTGGTCTGAACTTTTCTCGCGTGCCTCTGCTTTGTGACAGCACGAGTGCCATTAGCGTTGCTAAGAACCCCGTGCTTCACTCGAAGACCAAACACATTGATGTGCGCTTTCATTTCTTGCGAGACCACCAGGAGAAGGGTGATATCGACCTTCGTCATGTCGATACTCATCATCAACTGGCTGATATTTTCACCAAGCCTTTAGACGAATCAACCTTTAACCGGTTGAGGGGTGAGCTTGGTGTGTGTTTCCCTTTTTAGATGGGGGAAACATTTTGGATCTTGTATATTTGACTGACTTTTTGTCTTTCTTTTCTTTTGCATTTCAGCATACGCATTTACATTCTAAGCTTCATGTTTATAATCACTAGAATGTAACTATGCTCTATGTAGTATGCTCTAATGCTTATTTTGATGCTTGTAGCTTATGCTCCTTCTGATCACTAGTACATGCTGTGAGCTGAGCTATTTTGAAATGGTGAATTTACTTAATAACTTACAATCTGAAAATGTTCACCATTGAGATATGCAACTAGCATGTGTAGGATATGTTGAGTTCACTCGTGCTTTTCATATATGCTAGGTTGCTATGTCTCTAGTTCTGAGTCATTCACTTGCTTGGTCTGTTCATATCATGTATAAAATTTGAACCAATTTTTAGTGAATTGAAAAGATCGAGATGGGATTGCTTGTCAACACATCACGGTATCGAGACGGTTTCTCATTGCACTTTGAGTTAAACTTGAGCCGTGTAGTGTATGACCGAAGCCGTAGCTTTAAGCTTCTGATTGCTTCGGCATAGGCTTCGCTCGGCTGAAAAGTAAGGCAATGACAAGCTTTCAACCTCTCGCAATCACATGCTAATATTTGAACTTGTGTAATTTCACCGCTGCAACTCCGATCAAAATTTGAATTCACAAGTGTATGTTTCATTCTTAAGCATGATGATTGAACTTTGCTAGGGGTAGTTCACCTTGTATACATGTTTAGCACTTGTTCAGATTCCTGTCTATACTTTGCTAGTGCTATTTTGATGGTGAATACCTTTTGACTCAAAACTGCTCATTTTTGCTCATATGTTCATATTTCACATCTGGTGATCAGTTTGAGCCTTTGCTAAGCTTGTATGCTGTTGTTGAGTCTTTGGAGTTATACTGTTTAGAGCATCTTTGCATTCTCCTGAATATATGCCTGAAGCTGCTAACTTGCATGATTAACTCATATGCATGTTGGAAGGGGGAGAACCTCCCTTGTTTGCATTTTTGTTGGTGCCTTTTCTGATGGGGAGAGCCTTTACTTGATTAGTGCATTTTCAACTAAGGGGGAGAATTTGCAAATCATATGTCTCCTGGATGTTCAACTAAGGGAGAGTTTTCCTAGTTGCTTGCACTTTTCGAGGGGGAGTTTGCTAGTTGTGTTGAGCCTTCGCCTCTGTCTTGAGGGACTAGCAAACATTTTTTTAGGGTTTTTGATTTCAATTGGTTCGGAGAGTGTTTTGGTATCGAGCTTTATTATTGGTCGTAAGGCATTGGTATCGAGCCTTCTTTGCTAGTTGTGTTGAGCCTCTGTGCCTCTATCTTGAGGGACTAGCATTTTGCTTCGATTTTCCAATTGGTATTTGCTGGTGGTGTTGAGCCTGTTCTACCTCTTCTTGAGGGCTAGTTTTGCTTTGCTTGGTTGCGTCGAGCCGTTACCCATGTCTTTGGCGACCAAGTTCTTTCGCTCTTTCCACTTGACCTTCTTCGTCTTTGCTATGCTTTTGGGTCACTTGGTTGAGTTTTCTCCTTCTCCTTCCTCCTTCTTCCTTATTCTTCTTTTCATTATGATTTGTGTGAGTAGTTGACAATGCACTCATCAAGGGGGAGATTGTGGATACATGGGTGTATGCCGGGTCTCTGAGTGTTGAGTGATTGTCAACTGGGATGATGCGCATGTTCTTTGGCTTGTGTTGTGCAGGTGTCGAGCACGGATACAGTGATCGACGGCGAGGTGAAGGTCAAGTTGAGACGTGCCGTGCCGATGGACCGGGTGCGGTGAAGGATGGGCGTGCCGTGCGGCGGACGTGCCATGCCGAGGTACCGAGCGGTGAAGGGCGGACGTGAGGCTTGGACTGAGGGACCAGAGGCCCGAGGATCAGCTGTGGTGGCTGGCAGCCTGTGACGACGACAAGTGAAGAAGTGCGGTCATGTGTTGCCTGAATCGTGGACTCAGGGACACGTGTCGGTGGACGGGGTGCACGGGCTGTGCATCCCCTCTACGACCTCGGTTTGGTGGTAGAGCCAGAGAAAAACCATCGGATGGACGGTTTCCAGGTTTGGGCCTCAAAACCTGGGCGTGGACGGTTTCCGAGTTTGGCCACAAAACTCGGGCTGAGGGTTTCTGAGTTTGGCCACAAAACTCGGGCTGAGGACGGTTTCCAGGTTTGGGCCTCAAAACCTGGGCGCTGAGGGTTTGCTGAGTTTGGCCTCAAAACTCAGATGCTGGTGGGCTGGTTTCCCGGTTTGGGCCTCAAAACCGGGGGTTGGCTGGAAAAGGCTGGTTTCCCGGTTTGGGCCACAAAACCGGGGGTGCAGAGCGAGGGCGGCACGTGGCAGCGATCTGGAGGTTGCGTCGAGGCAACGCTTCGAATCGACCGGGCGTGGCCGTCGGATACACCTACCACCGAGTTGGTCCAGAATAACCTTAGGGTTTAGCTGGTTCGCTCTGTAATTAGAATAGAGAGGGTAGAGTAGGAAATAGACTTAGGCTAGTAGTAGGATAAGTAGTCGGGATACACCCTCCTCCCATCCATCTCAGTCATTTGCTCTTTCGCACTTAGGGTTTCCTGCTCTCCCATCCCCTGATGTAGCTAGCTGAGATCCGCAGAGAGACTTGCCTCTGTGTACTATTGATTCTGAGGAAGTGAGGCCGTATCCTCACTGTTGTAGCGTGTGGTAGCCACACGGTTGCAATTCGTGGTTGTGATTCGCGTTTCGTTCGTGTTCTTTGTGGAATCCTTTTTCTCCACGATTTTCCCGTCGTTTGATCTCTTTGCTCGGTTCATCTTTTGCAAAACCATTTGAACCAAGTTGTTCTAGATCGTGAGGCACTTCTTTCGACCGAAGGAATTCACCTCTAACCTCACGGTCTAGGAGATCGATCGATTTTTCGTTTCGGGTCAAGTTTTCTCCCTTCCCCCGAAATTCTTCGATTCATCGATTTGGAGATAGGTTCGAGCCATGATCTCTTAGAGATAGCTCACTATCCTCCTTGTGACTCCTCTTACCAAGTTTGATCCCTAGAGGATTTGTTTTGGGTGAGATCGAGTCGAATCGGTGAGTGAACAGTGAAGTCACGAGGTGACCGAACGCTAGGTCGGGCTGACCGGACGCGTCCGGTGGTTGAATGTGTCGCGGGATTCTCTGAGTATTGACCGGACGCTCGTGACCGGACGCTGGGTTGTTGGATTGACCGGACGCTCAGGATCTACTGTTCACCTGTCTTGGCTCTAGTGACCGGACGCACTGCTCTCGACCGGACGCTCCTCGCTTGAGTCCGGTCAGGAACAGTAAGGTCCCAGAACGGATTTCGCACGACCGGACGTGTCCGGTGCTCACTGACCGGACGCTGCCCAGAGTCCGGTCGTGACTGGTTTGCGCGTTTTTGTTCGCCGGTGGTTCGTTCGTTGTCGGATTTGGTTTCCGTCTTTTGCGTTGGCTTTCTAGAGTTGTGTAGTGTCCCGCTGTGCTTCTTGGAAGCATCCACCCTACATCTAGGGTCGTGGACATTAGCAAGCTCTAGGGTTTGTCTTTTGGGGTGATTCTCGGGACAGTGGCTACTAGTTTCCGAAAGGAAATCTTGAAGCTCCCATTCACCCCCCCCTCTGGTCGCTTTCTAGTTGCTTCTCGGTCCTTCAGTGTTAGGGGCATCGGACGGTGCTGGCGGCAGCATCGGACGCTAGGCCAAGCGTCTGGTGGCAAACCCTAACCACTGACATTTGTTCAGGGAGCATCGGACGCTGGCAACGGACGCTGACAAAACACTGTTGCAGAGTCCGATGGTTATGACGTGGCACGAGCGTGCTTTCCAGGGAGCATCGGACACTGGGCTGCGTCTGATGCCGATCCATCGGACGCGTCCGATGTGTTTTGGAGCGTTCTGGAACCTTTCTGTTGTGTCATCGGATGCAGGGGTTGAGCGTCCGGTGTTATCGTTCCGGCGTGTCCGATGTAGCGCCAAAATAAGCTGAAAAGAGTGAGTGGCATCGGAGCGTCCGATGCCTGGAATCGGCGCGTCTGATGCCACATTAACCGTGGCACGAAGGAATTTGACTGTTGGGATCTAACAGGCTGAATTCGTAGCAGAGGGACACATGGTGCTCATCGGAGCATCGGACGCTGAGGGAGCGTCCGATGGCCCCGACACCGACGCGTCCGATGCCTCTGTTTCGGGTCCAACGGCTAGGCCGACTTGTGTGGCCTATTTAAGGGGCTTGGCCAGCTTGCTAGGTAGCTCTCTTGCACATTCTGATTCCTAAGCATACTAGTGAGCTTTGGCAAGCCTCTCAACTCATCTCCCAAGTTGATTTGATCAAACCAAGTGATATTGAGTGATCTAGTGCATGATTTGAAAGAGTTCAATCTAGTGGCACTAGTTCTTCGTATCGACATTGAGTTTTCTTATTACTCTTGGCATTTGCCGGTGCCTAGACGGCTTGGAGGCGTTGAGGTGGTCGTTGGCAAGATTGGTGATTGTTCTTGGCCACCACCGTTTGTGTTTGTGAGAGGTTTTGGAGCCTCACCTCGCCGGAGCGGCAAGAGGTATCCTTAGTGGATTGCTTGTGTCATTGAGCTAGCTCACTAGTGGTAGATTCTTGTGGCGCTCTTTGTGATCTTGGCTTTGCGCCGATTAGCCACCGGGTCACCTAGTGTTGGTCGACACAACGGGGAGTAGCGTGCCGGCAAGCACGTGAACCACGGGATAAATCTTGGTGTCCTGTGTGCTTATTGTGATTGTGAATTCTTCTTGGTGATTGGCTTCACGAGTGAATTTCACTGGTGATTGGCTCTCTACTAGGCGATCCCGAAGGCTCGATGAAACCACCTCTATCTCGCTCCTTTATTTTGTGTATTTACATCAAGCTATTTATTTGTGTTCTTACTATCTCATGTTATATATCTTTTGTCGTATACCTTGTGTAGTGATATTGTGATTAGTTTACATCGTTCACCCTTTGCACACGCTTACTTATCTTAGACCATCCAATTCATAGTTGTGCTAGAGCTAGTTTATTCTGCATTAGTTTCTAGCTCTATTTGCTTCTGTGATATAGAAATATTAGGTATAAGTGTTGGATAGGTGGCTTGCAACACACTATTAGGCTAGCGCAAAAAGCTTCGCCATTTGTTATACTAATAGTGTTTGCCTAAGTAATTTTGTAGATTTTTTAATTAAGCTATTCACCCCCCCTCTAGCCAATTTGGACCTTTCAAGTGGTATCGGAGCCGTGGTCACCGTTTGTTTGAGGCTTAACATCCTCCGGTGTTAAAATGGCTCAAATCAACTATATGGGGAAGCCACCACATTTTGACGGCACCAACTTTGATTGTTGGAAGAGGAAGATGTGTGCATTCACAAGAGGAATGAATAGAAAGATTTGAGAAGTGATTGAGAATGATTTTGCGGTAATTAACCCCGCAAGTACCACTCCAAGAGAAGAAGAGAAGCTTCAATGGAATGATGTGGCAATCAACTTATTTTATGAAGCATTTGACACAAAGGTGTTTGAGCAAATCAAAGACCTTGAAAGAGCAAATGAAATATGGGAAAGATTGGAAGAAACATATGAGGGCACCAAGGCGGTCAACGGTGCCAAGCTATACATTCTCAAGGACAAGCTAGCCATGTTCAAGATGCAAGATGATGAAAGCATACCGGAGATGTTTCACCGGTTGCAAGTCATTATCAATGACTTGAATGTGGCAGAACCGTCCTGATTACAGGAGCTCAAGTACCGTCTTAGTCAAATCCGTCTGACTTCGACTCATACTTGAACCCATATAACCCCGGTAGTCCGGAAATCTCGAAGGATTTCTATCACCGTACAACATACAGGATCGCATTGTTCAAGAATTACATTCGCAAAGATACATCACAGAGAACGAAACCGAATTTAAAGTATCAGAGTGCGAATTTAGAACAGAGTTATTACAATACCAAATTTAAAAGTGCGGAAGCTTAAATAAGTTTGAAACACGACCACTACACACGTGGTCCAAATGAAACATTGTTTGACAAATCCAACTCAACACAACTCACTCTTCCCTTTTTAGATAATGTGCCACTAGGAGTCTCAGACCAGCAAAAGAAAAAGGGGAGCTTCGGGACGACCCTGCCCTGGGCCTACTCCTCATCACCTTCCACCGGGTAGAGGCAGTGCTTACAATAGCCAAAGTAGACCTGGCCATCTGCAACAAACGGGATAAACCCTGAGTACGGGAATGTACTCAGCTAGACTTACCCGTCCAACTGAAAATAAAGACTCCAAGGGTATGCAAGGCCTTTTGGGTGGAGCTGGGATCTTTTAGTTGCGAAAAGCTCAATTTCAAATAAGAGGTAATTGATGATAATGATGAGCTGCCATTTTTAGACCTATTCCTTAATTCTAGGGTTTTCACCTATACTAGAGCACTCACTTGAATCTATCAATCAATAATATAACCATATCCAGTTGACTTATCCACATTTTAGTTGAACCTTAAATCATCACATGGAGTTGTATCGTGGTGAAGCTCGCCATAGTTTCCCACTAACCGGGGGAGACGGCGACTCAAATCGAATTCCAAACCAGCTGGTGAAAGACCTTTAATACCAGCCCACACTTTCCCCGTCGGGTCCATGCATTGGGCAACCGCTCGATGCTTGTTCGTGGTGGTAATCGTCGCAGTTCAAGCACGGACCGCCCAATTGGAACCTGGTGGTGGCCTCTCGCGGCAGATCACATTTCCGTACTAGAGGGCGCGACACGGGTCGAAACCGGCCCGAACAGCTTCTAACCGGCTTCGGGGTCGATGATTACGGCACCGACATATCCCTAAGTAAAAGGGCGCGTTCAAAAATGAACGTGGGCCAACATCGATACAAACCTACATGATCCAACGGACGGACTGCCCCCAAGTTCCAACTTGGTGCCTTGCCTTCCAGTTGACCGTATTTCATTACTACTCAGGTTCTTTTCCACGATAGCAAATATAGCCAACCGTGATCCGGTAACTACCCATCAGGGTATTACGAGAACATTCTTAACTACTACTTTTATTAAGCAAGCTAAGCAATTCTACATTGTAAATAAATAACAGGATAACAAGGTAGATATTAATCAATAACCAAGGAATGGTAATGCAGCAAGTAGGTTTCATTCCAACTCCTAAACCTAATGCATCACAACATAAAAGGACTCAAGTAAACTTTTAATTGCAAAAGATAGGAGGCTTAATATGCTCCGGGGCTTGCCTTGAGAGAAGACTGAGGCCTCGTGGGAGGGGCACTCAGGCAGGTTAGTGTCGGCCGCGGGGTCCACTTCCTCGGCTTGATGCAGTTCCGGGATCTCCTGCTCGGCGCTTGTCTCCTGCTCCAGGTCTTGCTCCTGAACTATCGATCCTATTGCAATGCGGTTGAAAATAATAAATAAATAATGCGTAGTGTGAGATGGGGTGGTATGAGTGTAAATATTTCTTGCAAACCAACAAAACCAACTTGTTCAACCATTTTTGACATTGAGGTAAACACTTAATTATCTCATAAAACAAAATCCATTTATTCACCTATTTCTTATTTAATAATTCAAAAGAAACTTAGGTTTGAACTGCAAGTGCACTTTTCTGGACTCAGAAAAATCCACGAAAATTCCAGAAGGCAAACAACAGTTGCTGAACTCCACTGAACAAATTTCAGCCAAAAATAAAATACAGAACTGCAGATATAAAAATGACAAGCAAACTGCCCCAAAAAGGTGCTTTGAACTAGCTCCTCATTCAAAAAGTGTCCAACAGCAGATTTCATAATTTTTCTAGCTTCTTCTACTCATACACATCCTACTGTAGAGAACTTGTGGCCAGAGCATAAAAATACAAGCCTACACAAAATAAACAAATCTATTCCAATTTAAACCAATTGAACTACAACCCTACTGTAAAAGGGTGCTAGACTCAATTTCACATTTTTCCCAGATTCTACTTTACATTTTATGCTTATCAAAAAAGTTTCATGAACAGAAACATTATATTATTTCTTACTTGAATTTCTAAAGGAAAATACAGAAAAGTACATTTGTAAAGCAACTTCAGATTTTTCCATACAACAGCTCATGCTTACATTTTTCTTAGCTTGAACATAACAAATAGAGACAACACCAATTTTCCCACATTTTATTTCGACATATAAAACACCTTAATATTTATTCTAAGAAATCAGCCAAAAAGGACTTTTAATAATAACAAAAACTTTTTCTACAAAAATAGTGCATCATATATTTTTCACAGGTGCCAATCAGGATAATAATTTTACACAGAATTTTCCAGGAATTAACTCAACCAGAAAACATATACAACTATTTATCTCAACAAAAGCATATAAACTGAAATAAATAGAAATAGTAAAATAAACTTTTACCAAAAATACTTTCATATTTTTCCATGATAGATCTACTCATAAACAAGCTAACAAAACTGAAAGCACTCCATTTGGACTTTTAAAACGTGCTACATAAAAATAACAAGCATTTCTGGAAAATAAAACCTAAAAAGGAAAAACATTGAAATCTCCCGGCTTGGCTTGCGTGAGCGTGGTCCATGGACCAAGAGAGGCCGACGCGCGGGGTCCACTGGGTCAACGGGACCCACCCGTCAGAATGGTTGACCGACGAAAGCTCGTCGACGGTGAGGTCGCCGGCGGTAAGGCTAGGCTCGATAGACTCGGCTCGACGAGGCGCATCCAGCGGTGGGTCGGCTTGGCCAGAGGGTGACCGAAGCGTGCCGGCGGCGAGCGGTGGCGGATGGCGGCGACGGCGACACACGGCTACGCCGTTTCCGGCAGTCGCCGGTGAAATTGAGGCAGGCATAGGCTTACTCGAACCCTAGGGAGGCTATCGGAGGGCTCAGCTTGGCTCGGGAAGCTTCGAGGAAGCTTGGCCACGCGAGCGGCCTTGGCGGACGGTGGCGGGGCTCGGCTAGGCCGTGTCCGGCGGTCGCCGGTGAAATTGGCGCGTGCGCAGTGCTTTGTGAACCCTAGGGAGCTACGTGAGTGGGTTGGTTTGGCTCGGATGGCTCCAGGGGAGCTTGGCCTCGTGCATGGCCGCGGCGGCGGCCATGGCGTTCGGCCGGTGGTAAAGAGAGAGGTGGGGGTCGGTAGCGTTGAGGCTGGTCAGTGTTCTCACCTTGCCTTGGCTCGGTGAGGCTCGAGGACGAAGAAGGGAGGCGGTGGAGCTCGGGTCGGGGACGAACGGCTCCGGGCTCCGAGCGGCGCTGATGGCGTCCGCGGCGGCGCTCTTCGGACTCTGGCGTCGGTGGAGCTCGGCGGGTGGCGCGGAGGTGCGCACTGTGTGTCCGAGGTGAAGGTGTGGTGGTGCGCGGAAGGAATTGACTGGTGGTGGCTCAGTGGGAGTGGGAACGGAGAGGGGCGTGCAGGTGGTGAACGGCGGTGAGCTGGGTGCTCGGCTCGTGCGTTCGCGAGAGGGAGGAGAGGGAGTGAGGGCGAGAGAGCGGACGAGCGGAATGGCAAGTGAAGCGAGGGGAGTGCGGTGCGCTCGGGGTCTTGGTCGGCCGGTGGTCGTGGCGGGGCCACGGCGGCACGGCGGGCGAGGCGGTGGCAGGCGATGCCGTGCGCGCGGTGATCGAGCGAGCAACGATCTTGCAGCGATAGGGCGAGCGGGATACGGTGCAGGCGAAGGCGGCCACGCGGCGCTTGCGGCCGGCGTACGGCGCGGGCGTCAGGCGGGCGGCGGTGCGCGGCGCGCGCGACGCGCGGGCGAGTGCGGGAGCGGGCCGGCGCACGCGAGCGGGCGAGCTGGGCCGGCGCGCGCGAGTTGGGCTGAAAGGCCAGATGGGCCGAAAGTGGGGCGCGGGAGAAATTCTTTTCCTTTTTCTTGTTCCAAAAATCTTTTCAAACTTTGACCATCCAAAACAGTTTCAAAAACTCCAAACTAGGTTTTGACCCAAAAATAAAAGTTGCTCAAAATAATTTTCTCTACAACTTTCATATAAGACACTTTTTCTAGAAAACCATTTTTACAACCTCCACATAAATAAAGCCAATTTTGCAACATAAACCATTTTCTTTGCCTCATTTTTATTTGATAAACTATTTTGAACTAGGTCAAAATACCAACATGAAAAACACCCTACTCAATATTCTCTATTTTATAAAACTCCTTGCCAAAACAGAAATCCACTTAAACTATCAAGTCAAATAGAAATCCAAAATCCAACAATTTAAACAAAGGCAAAAAGCACTCTTATGCACACGAAATGATGCAATGCATTGCTTATGCATTTTGGTAGCTAAATGTGGTTCCTAATGCAGTGCTTGACACTAGGGTGTCACATTGAAGGCCTTGAGAGAGAAGGTAGAGGACAAGGACTTTTCTCACAAGTTCTTGAGATGCTTGCCACCAAGGTTTGATACTTTGGTGACTATCTTAGTGAGAGAAGGTTTGGACACGGTAACCCCAAACCAAGTACTAGGTGATGTGGTCACACAAGACACATACCATGTGGAACGGGATGGGGGAGCCCAAGAGGAAGAAAAGAAGAAGAAAACCGTTGCATTCAAGGCTTCATCCTCCAAGAGCAAGAGCAAGGGCAAAGCAAAGAAGGAGGAAAGTGATGATGAAGCAAGCTCAAGTGGTTGTGAGATAGATGATGAAGAAATGGCTCTCTTCGTGAAAAGGTTTGGCAAATTCATGAGAAGAAGGGCTATGGAGCAAGAAAGAGAAGGGATACAACCAAGAGCATGACCAAGAGATGCTATAGATGCAAGAGGAAGGATCACTTCATTGCGGATTGTCCTTATTCTAGTGATGAAGATGATGATGACCGCAAAAAGAGCAAGAAGAAGGACAAGAAAGAAAAGAAAGAGAAGAAGAAGGAAAAGAAGAAGGGTGGTTCCTATGTTGTCACATGGGATAGTGATGCTTCCTCAAGCGATGATGATGATTCTAGTGATAATGAGAGGAAGACCACCAAGAAGAAGGCTATGGCTAGTCTTGCTATCTCAAGCAAGCCTTCTATCTTCAACACTCCATCAACATGCTTCATGGCTAAGGCCACTAAGGTATCATCTAATGAGAGTGAAAGTGAGAGTGAGAGTGATGATGATGAGGAGTACTCAAAGGAGGACCTCATGAGCATGCTACAAGATGCTCACTCTTACATTAAAACTAAGAGGAAGGAGTGCAAAGAATTGCGCAAGGCCAACAAGGCTCTTGGGCAATCCTTTGATGAGCTCAAATCTACTCATGAGAGGCTAGAGGAAGCCCATTGCGAACACAAGGTTGATATGTGCCCTTGTGGTTCCCTTCCTGAGTGATGAGTGATCGATCAACGGGCAACATGTCTCTTGGCTGTGTTGATGTGCAGGTGCGGAGCTCGGGCAGTGGTCGAAGGTGAGGTGAAGGTCAAGTACGGACGTGTCGTGCCAACGGACCGGGAGCGATGAAGGGTGGACGTGGAGCTTGGACCGACGCACCGGGAGACCCAAGGACCAGCTGTGGTAGCTGGCACGTGGCGTTGACAAGCATGAGTACATGGGGATGTGCGGTGCATCGGCCGAGTCGGGAGGAAGGTGATGGTGTCGTGACACTTGGCGGGAGGCCGAGAAGGATGGCGAATGCACTGTGTCCGGCGTGGAGGCTGGACATGCTCCGGCATTAGTGCTGGAACTCGGGGTGTGCGAACCACATCCCGTCTACGGCGCGGGTTCGGTAGCTGAGCCTCGAAAAGCTACCATCGACGGTTTCCGAGTTTGGGCCTCAAAATTTGGGGTGGCCGGTTTCCGAGTTTGGGCCTCAAAACTCGGCGTGGACGGTTTCCAGGTTTGGGCCTCAAAACCTGGGTGCGCGGGTTTCTGAGTTTGGGCCACAAAACACAGCCTGAGGACAGGTTTCCCGGTTTTAGCCTCAAAACTGGGGGAAGGCCCAGGTTTCCCAGTTTCGGCCTCAAAACCGGGGGAGGTCCGCAAAAAGGACGGTCGACGCGTGGCGGCGTGGAGAGGCAGGCGCGGAGGCAAGGCTATCCATGAGGAAGGCGCGGCGGTCAACTGGGCAGCACGTGGCAGCATCCTGAGGCTTGCATCGAGGCAAAGCTAAGGGTGAGGAAGGCGCGTGGCCGTCAAATCAACTATCAGCAGAGTTGGACTGGGATACCCCTAGGGTTGGCCGCTTCGCTCTTGTATCTAGGGGTAGAAAGGGGATTATTGTACTAGGCTATAAATAAGAGAGGCACCCATCCTCTCTCCATATCCTGGCAGTCATTTGATCCTGAGCTTTCTCTCTCTAGCCCCCGCTTAGGTTCTAATCATACCTCGCTGCATATGATCCATAGAGACGGGAATCATACCTCTGTGTATTTGGATCTTTTGAGGAAACGCGACCGTAATCTCGTTGTCTCCTCGTGTGGAGGAGTTTCGGCTAGAATCAAGATCGAATTCGCATTTTGTTCTTCGCGTTCTTCGTTTTCCCTTCATCATGATTTTGTGAGAACTTTTGATTGGAGGGTTGGATTGCGATTCCGTTTGAACCATCTTGTGCTTTGTTGTGAGAGGCATCTTTCCACCAAAGGAAATCTTCTAATTTCTCACGAGCACATAGATCGGGCGAATTTCGTTTTCGGGGTCAAACTTTTCCTCTTTGCACGAAATTTGCAATTGATGATGATTTAGTTGGACTCGAGCCATGATCTCTTAGGATTAGCTCACCAACCTTGTTGTGATCCTCTGTGCAAAGTTTGAAGTCAATCCAAGTTGATTTTATTGAGTTTTGGCGATTTGTTCTTCAGCTCGAGGTGCTGATTTCAGGTTGCGGAACCTCCGCGCTAAACCGCGGAACCTCCGCGGTCTGCAGCCTCCTCGCTGAGCCGTGGAACCTCCGCAGTCTGTAGGCTGTTCCAAGGTCTCGCGGAGCCTCCGCACTGAGGCATGGAACCTCCGAGGTCTGTAGGTTCTTTCACCCTACAGACCGCGGAACCTCCGAGCCACCTCGCGGAACCTCCGGACTTGCTAACTGTTTTTGGCCTTTTGAGTCTTCCGAGTGTCCGTTTCTCAATCCGTTTGTTCTGATGGGTTTCTAGTTTACCTAGGAACTTTTCTAAGTCATCAAACCACCAGTTGGTTTAGGTGATTTAGGTTTGGGCTTTTTCTCATTTCAATCGAGTTAGAGAGCACCATTTTGGATTTCGGATTGATCTAGCTGTGTAGTGTGTTTTCCGCGGTGGTGAGTGTTCCGCTGTGTTCGTCGATCATCACCGAGAACATCTAGCCACCTGTTGGCTCGTGAACACCACCCGTGTGAGATTCTTGCTTTTGGGGTGACTTTCTGGGACAGAGGCCATTGATTTCTCGAGAAGAAATTTGAGGCTCCCATTCACCCCCCCCCTCTGGTCGCCAATTCGGTCCTTCAATTGGTATCAGAGCCGGTTAAGGATCTTCTCTACCTTAATCGGTTTTGGATCCTAAGGGCGACATGGATCGAGGGAACGGCAAGGCTCCTTGGTTCGATGGAACGAACTACTCCTATTGGAAGATTCAGATGCGTGCTTACCTCAACAGCATCGGATCTTCTGTCTGGGAGATATGCGAGAATGCTGAGTACGCAGTCCTTGCAGCTCGTGTGGGTCAGATCCAGATTGACCAGCACGAGGCCAACTCCAAGGCTCGTAATGCTCTTTTGGCCAGCATCTCCCTTCTTGAGTTCGAACGTGTCTCTGAGCTTGAGACGGCACGAGAGATCTGGGTGAAGCTTCAGAGCTATCACGAGGGGACCGCTCAGGTCAAGACCAGACTCTTCGAGACGTACAAGCGCGAGTACGAGAACTTTGTTCGGTTGGAGGGAGAGACGATTGACGCTATGTTCGCTCGTTTCCGAACGATTGTGAACAAGATGCGTGCCAATCGGGCCAACCTACCCTATGACGATCATGAGAGGGCTCTCAAGTTGCTATACGCCCTGGATCGGGGGTTTGGGAGGTGAAGGTGTCGACTATCATAGAGTCTCCATCCTATGACACCCTCACCGTGGATGAGCTGTTCAGCAAGCTCAAGTCCACCGAGATCGATCACCTGACTCAGGCCAAGCTGAAGAACCCATCTTCACATTCCATGGCTTTGGTCTCAAGCACGGGTGGATCGATTTTCTCTGCTAATGCTTCACCTCCTCTTGTTGCTTTGTCTTCTTTGCATACAATCACGGAGGAGCAGTTGGAGGCGCTTGGAGATGACGAGCTCGCCCTCGCCATCACCCGGTTCTCGCGGTTTCACAACAACCGCCTGAATCGCCGGCGTGGTGGCGCACGCGAGGGCTGCTACAAGTGTGGTGATCTAGACCACTTCATGGCGAACTGTCCCAAGAACAACAAGAAATCTTCCGGCAAGACTCGCAACTCTAGGCGCAAGGGCAAGCTGGAGTACAAGCACGAGAAGAAGAAGAACCAGGACAATTTTCGCCGAGAGGACTTGGAGAGGGCTTTCGACGCCGGTCGGCGTGTACTCTTTGCCAGCAAGGGCGACACCGACAAGTCCTCCGACAGCAACTCCAGCGACGATGGGTCCGAGCACAAGCCTGAAGATCGCTTCAACGGACTCTACTTCTTCGGCAACTCCTCCAAGGGCTTGTGCACCATGGCCCTGGACGAAGAGGACTCCAAGTGCCAGGCGAAGGACGCCGATGACGCCAACAGCGACGACGACGATGACAACGCCTCCGAGGTATCAAACTCCTCCATTGTCGATCGTCTCACTGATGAGCGTGATAGTTTTGCGGAGTTAGTCCTCGCTTTCGAGAAGAGACTCACGCAGGTTCTCCAAGAGCGCGGTGAGTTTAAGGCCAAGATGAAAGAGGCGCTTAAGGAGCTTGAGTTTTCTAAGTCCAAAGTGAGGGTGACTGATGAGGAGGAGTGCGATGAGTGCACCACACACATGGAAAACTTCTCCACTCTTCAAACCAAGTATGCCTCTTTGATCGAGGTGTATGATGAGCTGAAGAGTAGGCTAGACTTGGTGGGTGAGTGTCGTGAGTGTGCCTCCCTGAAGAAGGAGCTGGAGGAAGTGAAGGTGAGGTCTTCTTTGCTGGGTGCATGCAAGGTTCGTCCTAGCTTGCGAACTGAGTTGGCAGAGGTTAGTGCCAAGCTTGCTGAAGCCATGAAGGCCAGCTTAGTTAGCACCTTGTCCGCTCCATGTGAGCGATGCATGGGGTTGGAGCTTGAGATTGCCAACTGTCGGCATGACAGGATGCAAACTGGGGAGGAAAACACATACCTCCGGTCCATCCTGAGTTGGGTGTCATGCAGTGAGCCGCAGTTGGGCATGATGATCAGTCAGTTCAAGAGGGGAACTGATTGTTCGGGAGTAGGCTTTGCTTCAGGTGGGAAGGGCGCTAGTAGCTTTGGCAAGATCGGTGAGTTTAGTGGAGTGAGCCCTAGTGAGAAGCCATCCGCTATCCCTAACCTTACCAAGATCACCCCACCTGAGCCTCCCAAGCCTATCACCAAGGATGGCATCCTTGATGAACCTCCCAAGGCTCCACCTCACAAGCAAGTGTGGGTTCCCAAACCTAACCATCTTAGGAACACACTTGACACCCTTCCTGACATTTCTAGTGATCCCCTTCCGAAGGACAAGCAGCCAGCCAGAGTGAACAACCCTCGCAACCATAGGAACCAACAACCCAAGAGAGTGGTGAGGTTCGAGTGCGAGTACTGTCACCATGAGGGTCACCTAGCTGAGTTTTGCTTTCGGAGGAAGAGAGACGCTGGGAAGGAGTTGGAGCTGAACAACCAGGCTAGGCACCACCCTCTCCATGGTGTGCAAGGTCGGGGAGTTCAGAGGCAGGGCGCTAGGCCGGGAGGTGCACCCCCTCAGGTAGCTAGGCCCCAGGCAGCTAGACCACGGGGTGGTGGTCGTGCCCGTCGTGGTTCCGGTCATCCTCAATACGATCGTGAGCCGGGTGTAAGAGGTTTTGCTGCTCAGTCCCATAGCAGACCACCTTTTCAGTATGGTGGTGATCGCTTTGCTCAGATGGGACATAGTGGTGAGTTTGGAGGTTTTTCGTTCCTTAGCGGACCACCTTTTCAGGTTGGTGGTGATCGCAATCCACCCATGGGACGAGGATAGTTTGGTGTTGCTACTAACAATTTTTCTGGGCCTATGACACAGGACTGGTATCCTTCTCAGTATACTAACCCCAGTGTTGTGCCATACGCTCACTTCCTTGAAGGACAGAGAGTGCAACCAGAAAGCAACCAGAGGGGGGGTGAATGGGAGCTTTAAATTTTCCTTTCGGAAACTTTAAGCCACTGTCCCGAAAATCAACCCCACAGAGCAAAACCGATGCGCGTGTGATGTCCACGACCCAAGAGAGTGGGTGGATGTTCCCTAGGAACACAGCGGGACAACAAAAATTCCCTCGCCCAAGTTCACGCAGGTCAATGGTGACAGGATGAACTTTGGGTAACCTCAACCTCCCCCGAGCAACGCGAGGGGGATTCAGGCTATTTTGTAAAGCGAGAAGCCCAATTTCTGAAGAGCACGAAGTCAGGAATCCAACGCAACAAGCGGATCTCAAATCGAAAGTCGGACGAGCAAACTGCGGATGAAAACGTGCAAACTGCAAAATGACCGAACTCTGCTGTGTCCGGTCGAGAGGCAGAGGCACCGGACGCGTCCGGTCACACAAAAGCCGAAATGGGACCTCTCTGTTTCTGACCGGACTCACTGAAGGGAAGCGTCCGGTCAGTAATCGAGCGTCCGGTCACAAAAGCCAAGCCAGATGAACAGTAGGATGGGTGCGTCCGATCGACTGTGAACCAAGCGTCCGGTCAAACTCCAAAACAGAGCATTCTGTGTTCAACGACCGGACTCTGAGACCTAGCGTCCGGTCTGCACGACGCTAGCGTCCGGTCACCCCGCAGCAGCACTGTTCATCCACCGATTTGACTAAATCTCACCCAAAACGAATCCTCTAGGGATCAAACTTGGTGAGAAGAGTCACAAGAAGGATAGTGAGCTAACTCTATGACATCATGGCTCAAACCTATCTCCAAATCGATGAATCGAAGGAGTTTGAGGAAAGAAGAAAAACTTGACCCGAAACGAAAATCAACCGATCTACTAGCTCGTGAGGTTCGAGGTGAATTCCTTCGGTGGAAAGAAGTGCCTCACGATCTAGAATAACTTGGTTCAAACAAATTTGCAATCAACGCACCAAGCAAAAAGATCGATCAACAGGAAAAACATGGAGAAAAGCAACCCGCGAAGAACAAGAACAAAACGCGAATCACAACCACAAATTTGCAACTGTGTGGCTACCACACGCTACAATAGTGAGATTACAGTCTCACTTCCTCAAAATCTTACGGACACGGAGGTATGGTTGTTCTTTCTATGGATCTCAGTTCGCTACAGCAGGGGAGAGGGAGAGCAGGGAAACCTAGAAGACAAAATAGCAAATGACTGAGATGAATGGGGAGGTGGGTGTCTCCCCCTACTTATCCTAATTCTAACTATTCCTAATTCCCACTCTACCCCTAACTACTTACAGAGCGAACCAGCTAAACCCTAAGGTTATTCTGGACCAACTCGATGGTAGGTGGTGATCCGACGGCCACGCCCGCACAACTCGTAGCGTTGCCTCGACGCAACCTCCCGATTGCCACCATGTGCCGCCACCGCTCTGCGTCCTCTTTGCGGACTCCGCCCCCAGTTTTGTGGCCGAAACCGGGAAACCAGGCCTTCACGTCCACCCCTGGTTTTGAGCCCCAAACCGGGAAACCAGCCTCGAAGTCCATCCCCTGGTTTTGAGGCCGAAACCAGGAAACCCGCCAATGCCCAGGTTTTGGGGCCCAAACCTGGAAATCGTCCTCAGCCCGAGTTTTGTGGCCCAAACTCAGAAACCCGCAGCACGCCCAGGTTTTGTGGCCCAAACCTGGAAACCGTCCACCTGATGGTTTTTCTCTGGCTCTACCACCAAACCGAAGCTGTAGAAGGGATGCACCGCCCGTGCACCCCGTCCACCGAGATGTGTCCCCAGGTCCTCGACCCAGGCAACACCGTGCCCGCAAGTCTCCGCTCGTCGTTGTCCCAGGCTGCCAGCCACCACAGCTGATCCTCAAGCCACCGGTCCCCCAGTCCAAGCCGCACGTCCGCCCTTCGCCACTCTCGGTCCCTCGGCACGGCACGTCTCTACTTGACCTTCACCATGCCTCTGATCAATGTATCTGTGCTCGACACCTGCACAACATAAGCCAAAGAACCTGCGATCAAACCCGTTGACAATCACTCATCACTCGAGACTCGGCATACCCCCATGTATCCGCAATCTCCCCCTTGATACGTGCATTGTCAACTACACACACAAATCATAATGGAAATAGAAGGAGAAAGAAGGAGAAGAGAGAACTCAACCAAATGACCCAAAAGCAAAGGAAAGCCGAAGAAGGTCAAGTGGAAAGAGCAAGACAACTTGGTTCCCAAAGACATGGGCAACGGCTCGACGCAACCAAGCAAAGCAAAGCTAGCCCTCAAGAAGAGGTAGAATAGGCTCAACACCGTTAGCAGATACCAATTGAAAAATCAAAGCAAAAAAGCTAGTCCCTCAAGACAGAGGCACAGAGGCTCAACACAACTAGCAGAAAGCTCGACATCAACCGAAAAGCTCGATACCAACTGAAACCAACTGAAGCAAAGATCCGACTGCTAGTCCCTCAAGATAGAGGCAAGGGCTCAACACAACTAGCAAAGCGCTCCGATCCAATTGGAAATTTCAAAAATTCATCACGAGCAAAACTCCCCCTTGCATGGTGCACACAACCGATTCCTCTCCCCTTTGAACATGGGAGGCATGATTTGTCCAATTTCCCCCTTAGTTGAAAATGCACCATCAAGTGAAAAACTGCATCAACAAGCAATCAAGCAAGGTCTCCCCCTGGGAAAATGCACCATCAAAAGTGCCAACAAGAGAAGTTCTCCCCCTTCCAACATGCATATGAGTCAAAATGCAAGTTAGCAGATTCAGGAATATAGTCAAGAAAATGTAAAGATGCTCTAAACAGTATAGCCCCAACGACTCACTAGAAAAACATACAAGCTAGCGAAGGCTCAAACTGATCACCAAATATGAAATATGAACATATGAGCAAAGAGAGCAGTTTTTAGCCAAAAGGTATTCACCATCAAAATAGCACAAGACATGTATAGACAGGAAATCAGACAAGTGCTAAACATGTATGCAAGGTGAACTACCCCTAGCAAAGTTCAATCATCATGCTATCGAATGAAGCATAAACTTGTGAATTCAATTTTATTCGGAGTTGCAGCGGTTAAGATTACACAAGTTCAAAATTTAGCATGGGATTGCGAGAGGTTGAAAGCTTGTCATTGCCTAACTTTTCAACTGTGCGAAGCCTATGCAGAAGCAATCAGAAGCTTAAAGCAACAGTTTCGGTCATACACTACACATCTCAAGTTTAACTCAAAGTGCAATGAGAAACAGTCTCGAAACTGTGATGTGTTGACAAGCAATCCCATCTCGATCTTTTCAATTCACTTAAAAACTTGGTTCAGATTTTATTGACAGAATTTGATCAGACCAAGCAAGTGACAGACTCAGAACTAGAGACATAGCAACCTAGCATAATGAAAAGCACGAGTGAATTCAACACATCCTACACATGCTAGTTGCATATCTCAATGGTGAACATTTTCAAGTTTTATGTTTGTTAAGCAGATTCACCATTCAAAAATAGCTCAGCTCACAACATGTATTAGTGATCAGAAGAGCATAAGCTACTAGCATCAACAAATAGCATCGGAGCATACTAAACAGAGCATAATTACATTTTAAAGATTATATACATGAAGCTCAGAATGTAAAAGCGTATGCTGAAGTGCAAAAGAAAAACAAAACAAACGAGAAAATAGTCAGTCTATGATACTGATACAAGAACTAAAATGTTCCCCCATCTAAAAGGGGAAACACACACCAAGCTCACCCCTCAACCGATTAAAGGTTGATTCGTCAAAGGCTTGGTGGAAAATATCAGCCAACTGATGATGAGTATCGACATGGCGAAGGTCGATATCACCTTCTCATAATGGTCTCGCAAAAGTGAAAGCGCACATCAATGTGTTTGGTCTTCGAGTGAAGCACGGGGTTCTTAGCAACGCTAATAGCACTCGTGCTGTCACAAAGTAAAGGAACACGAGAAAAGCTCAGACCAAAATCACGCAAAGTGGCCATCATCCAAAGCAACTGGGAACAGCAGCTAGCCGCAGCAACATACTCAGCCTCCGTGGTAGACTGGGCGACACTAGACTGCTTGCAAGAAGACCACGATACAAGAGAAGAACCAATAAATGGCAAGTCCCAGAAGTGGACTTGCGCTCAATGCGACAACCAGCAAAATCGGCATTGGAATAACCGCAAAGGGAGAGGGTGGAGGAAGCTGAATACCAAATCCCGAACTCAGGTGTGAAACGAAACAAAGGTACCTGAAAATGCGCTTGACCGCCTGACGGTGAGAAGTGAGCGGCGACGCCTGAAAGCGCGCGCACACAGACACACCGCGAACTGGATGTCCGGGCGTGTCGCCGTCAGGTAGAGCAGCGACCGACGATCATGCTTCGGTACTCCTTCTGGTCCACAGCTTCTCCATCCTTGTCCGCATCCAGGGCCGTCGTGGTCGACATGGGTGTTGGAAGAGGCTTGGCCTCACCCATATCGAACCTCTTCAGCAAGTCTTGGTATACTTGCCCTGGTGCACAAACGTCCCTTCTCGGGATTGCTTAATTTGCAATCCGAGAAAGAAAGTCAGCTCGCCCATCATACTCATCTCGAACTCCCTGCTCATAGTATCTGCAAACTTGGCAACCAAAGCATGAGAAGAACCACCGAAAATGATATCATCCACGTAAATCTGGACCAAGAGAGTGTCTTTGCTTGCTTGAGGAGAAAGAGCGTTTTATCCACACATCCCATTTTAAAACCCTTAGCAAGCAAAAAGGTTTTCAACCTATCATACCAGGCTCTAGGGGCTTGTTTCAACCCATATAAAGCTTTCTGGTGTTTGAAGACATGGTTTGGAAACTTGGGATTTTCAAAACCGGGGGTTGTTCAACATAAACCTCTTCTCTATGTAGCCGTTTAAGAAGGCACTCTTGACATCCATTTGAAAAAGTTTGAAACGTTTGGATGCTGCAAAAGCCAAGAGTATCCTAATAGCCTCCAAATGAGCTACAGGAGCAAAAGTCTCCTCATAGTCTATCCCCTCCTTCTGACTATAGCCCTTCGCTACAAGCCTGGCCTTGTTTCTAACAACGTGGCCATCCTCTCTTGCTTGTTTTTTGAAAACCCATTTTGTCCCAATAGGCTTACAGTCTGGAGGAGGTGGAACTAAAACCCAAACTCGATTTCGTTCAAAGTTCTCTAACTCCTCATGCATGGCATTGACCCAATCCGGATCCGTCAAAGCGTGTCCAACATCTTGAGGCTCAAAATCAGCAACAAAAGCAGAATGAGCAAAGTGAGAGATTTGTGACCTGGACCGAGTGACACGTTCATCGATGCTGCCAATCATCTGCTGAGGAGGGTGTTGGCACTGGATGTGTCGTGGCGCCTCCCGAGCAGAAGTGGCCTTCCCCTCAACAGCAGCTGGTGCCTCCCCGGGTATAAAAGGTACCGCTCGGGGTGGCGGATCCCACGGCCCCCTAGGAAGAAGACGTGTCGGGGCCGTGAGTCATCGTAGAAGCTGCTCCTTGCGGCAAAGCAGGTGGAGGGGGTGTTGGATCATCCATACCTTCAGCACCCTCATCCTCGTCATCAAAAAGAGGCTCACCAACCTCATGATCGCCTGCACGCCCAAAACGAGAAGAAGGACAAACCATGGTCTCGTCGAAGGTCACATCGGATGTCTCCATGACTCTAGTGTGAGTGCCATAACCCAAAAATACACCGTCAGAAGAGCGAGACTCAAATTTGTCCAGGTTGCCTTTCTTCAATATAAAATAGTGGCAACCGAAGACTCTAAAATAACTCACCTTGGGATGTCTCCCAAATCGCAACTCATAAGAAGTCTTTTTCAAGAAAGCTCGGAGAAAAATGCGATTGGAAATATAGCATGCAATGTTTATAGCTTCAGCCCAATATCGCCTAGGAGTCCTATGCTCATCGAGCATCGTCCTGGCCATCTCTACAAGGGTCCGATTCTTCCTCTCTACAACACCATTTTGTGGCGGTGTGTGTAGGGGGAAGAGAAATGATGCTCCAAACCCAAAGAGTTACAAAACTTCTCAAAATCCGAATTCTTGAATTCGGAACCATTATCACTTCTAATAGCTCGCATTGAGTTCAAAGGGAACTCGTTTTGAAGACGCAAAATCAGATTGCGAGCAAAGGAGAAAGTCTTGGTCTTCTCAGACAAAAAGAAGACCCACGAATACCTCGAAAAGTCGTCAACAACACAAGCACATACCACTTCCCCCCAACCGAGCTCACCCGAGCCGGACCAACAAGGTCCATGTGTAAAAGCTCTCCAGGGCGCTGTGTCATGACCTGAGTCACTGGATGGTGGGGAGCGGCAACCATCTTCCCATGTCTACAAGAATGGCAAACAAGATCCTTCTCCATCGACAACTTGGGCAATCCTCGGATTAGGCCAAGTGAGCTAAGTCTTGCAAGCAAGTCGAAGCTCAAATGTCCCAGTCTCCTATGCCACTTCCAAAGATCAGAGGACGAAGGACCAGCCAAAAGACAGCGAGAAACTCCAAACGACTCCGAGAAATCCGCACGAAAGACTTTCCCAAAGGGCGAAATCATACAAACAAGATTGCCCTGAGGATCCAAAATACGACTGAGATTCGGCTTAAAACAAATCTCATAGTCATCATCAAAGTGTTGCGAAACAGAAAGAAGGTTAAAATGCAAGTTAGAAACAAGAGCAACATCGCACAACACAAAGTGCTCATTAACTCGCACAGACCCTCGAGACAACACTTTACCTTTGCTATTGTCGCCGAAGGTGATAAACTCCTTTCCGGCGACTGGACTAAGACTGGAGAACCACTTGGCGTTTCCGGTCATGTGCCTCGAGCAACCGGAATCCACCAACCAAACATCCTCCAATCGTTTTACCTACATCTATAAAAAGACATAGGGTGAGCATACGGTCCAACACTGGGGTTAGTGAAGTAGGAAGAATACCAGTGTTGGGTCGGCTACTCAAAAGAACGGTAAGTAGAAAAACCATCTGTAGCACGCCTACGGGGAAAGCGATCACCACATTGAGGAAAACGTGATCCGCTAAGGGAAGAGCGTCCATCGCGATACTCAAAACGCGGTGGGGGAAAACGCTCTACAACAAAGCCACGGCCATGAGGTCCATAGCCTACAACTGCAGGCTCCCGCCGGGCATGTCCTCTCCGCTGCCTAGGCCTGGGAACTTGAGGTTCTGGACCTCTGGGCCTAGCAGCACGTATCTGAACATTCGGCGCATGTACATCATGGAAAGGATGGTACATGTCCACATTGTTCATCTCCCTAGCACGACGCGCCTCTCTCTTGTGCAGAAAGCAGAACTCACTCAAGTGTCCATCTCTCCCACAATGCTCACAACGGTACCTCACCGCTCTCAAATGAGGTTGTTGGTACACACGGTTGTGGGTGTGGATCACTTTGCCCTTCTGTGGCATAAGCTCCTCCTGGATAGGTGGCATTGTGTCCAGCTTGTTTTTCAGGTGATTGGGTTTAGGAGCCCATTGCTGGTTCTTGAGTGGAGCTCGTGGAGGTTCTTCAAACACCCCATCCATGGTGTTAGGCTTAAGACGCCCTTTGGGTGGAAGCTTGGTAAGTTTGGGAGTAGTGGTGGAGTTGGGCTTCTCACTCGGGTTCAGACCACTCGACTCTCCAATCTTCCGAAAAGGAGAAACATCAACACCCGGAGCAAAACCTACACCAGGACCTCCAGCAGCTCGCTTGAATTGGGAGATCATCATCCCGAGCTGTGGCTCACCGCTAGACACCCATGACAAGATGGTCCGAAGGTATGTGTTTTCTCCTCGGTTTGCATCTTGTCATGCTTCACATTAGCGATCTCCATCTCCAAACCCTCACACAAAGCGCACCTAGTCACACAAGTGCTACCCGAGCTGGCCTTCTCAAGAGACTCAATCTTGGCATCCTTCTCTGCCAACTCAGTTTGCAAGACTGGACAAGACTTGCACGCACCCAACAACAAGGGTCTAGCCCGGAGCTCATCCACCTCTCCTACCAAAACAACATACTTACCTCTCAAAGTGAGAAGGTCAGTCATGTGCTTGGTGCACATCTCACACTCCACCTCCTCAGAAATGACCATGGTGGACTTAGCAAACTCAAGCTCCCTCACCGTGTCCTCCCACTTCTGCCTAAACTCCTTGCGCTCTCTAGCAGCACGCCTAAGCAGCTTATCCTGACTAAGCAAGGCGGCAGTAAGCTTCTCGACCTCAGCGGAAAGCTCGTCGTGAGTGAGAGATACCTGGGAGGTGTCGTCGTCATCGTCGTTCCGAGGGGAGTCCTCCAGCTTGTCGTCGACCTCATCACCAAGGGCCATGGTGCAGAGGCCGTCGTCGTCGGCGAAGAAGCAGAGGCCGTTCAACTTGTCCTCGATCCTCTTCTTCTTCTCGGACTCGTCATCGCTTGAGCAAGTGGAGTCATCATCCAAGCCATTGACGTCGCTGAGCGTGGCGAAGAACGCACGCTGCTCAGCCTAGGCCTTCTCCATGTACTTCTTCTTGATGTACTCCTTGTCGAGGCCGCCCCTCCGCTTGTGCCTCGCGGGGACGTACTTCTCCTTGCGCTTGTCGGAGTCGTACTTGTGCCCATGATCGCCCTTCCCAGATGTGTGCTTCTTCTTGGGACAGTTGGCGATAAGGTGGTCGGGATCGCCGCACTCAAAGCATCCTGAGCGTCCTCCTCCGCGGCGACGGTTCATGTGGTTGTTGTGGAACCGCAAGAATCGATTGGCGAGCAATGCCAACTCGTCATCCCCCAAAGACTCCAGCTGGTCCTCTATGATAGAAAAGAGTGAAGAAAGTGCAAATCCTCCAGAGGGGTTAGCAGAAGAGCCAGAAACCAAAGCCATAGTCGGGCCAGAAGGATTTTCATAAGAAGCCCTCGACATGGCGTCAATCCCACTAGACTTGAGCTTGCTAAAGAGCTCGTCGCAAGTGAGGGTCTCATAGTTAGGCGACTCGATGATCGCCTGGACCTTTGAGTCCCACACTGACTGATCAAGAGTGTGCAAAAGCTTCAAAGCCCTCTCATGATCGTCAAAAGGCAACAGCTCCTTGTTCGCTCTCATCTTGTTGACAATGACCTGAAAGCGAGCGAAAAAACTTTCTATGCTCTCGCTAGGCATGTGTGAAAAGTTCTCGTACTCCCGCTTATGTGACTCGTAGAGACGAGATTTGACTTGAGAGGTTCCCTCATGGAAGCGCATGAGGGTCGCCCAAATCTCATGAGCCATGGGGAGGTGAGAAACGCGATCAAACTCGGACATGCTCAAACAGAAGAAGAGAGTGTTACGCGCTCGGCTATTAGCATCGTGCTTATCCATCTGAAGCTGAGTAACACAAGCAGCCAAGACAACGTAGTCGTCCCTGTTGCAAATCTCCCAAACAGAAGAGCCCATGCTCTGAAGATAGGCCGACATGCGTATCTTCCAATACGCATAGTTCGTCCCATCAAAGAACGGCGGTTTGCCCACGCTGCGATCCATGTCGCCTTCTGTGGATCTGGAACCGGCTAAGGTAGAAGATCCTTAACCCGCTGCGATACCAATTGAAGGACCGAGAGTGCAACCAGAAAGCGACCAGAGGGGGTGAATGGGAGCTTTAAATTTTCCTTTCGGAAACTTTAAGCCACTGTCCCGAAAATCAACCCCAAGAGCAAAACTAATGCGCGTGATGTCCACGACCCAAGAGAGTGGGTGGATGTTCCCTAGGAACACAGCGGGACACCACAAAAATTCCCTCACCCAAGTTCACGCAGGTCAACAGGTGACAGGATGAACTTTGGGTAACCTCAACCTCCCCCGAGCAACGCGAGGGGGATTCAGGCTATTTTGTAAAGCGAGAAGCCCAATTTTTGAAGAGCACGAAGTCAGGAATCCAACGCAACAAGCGGATCTCAAATCGAAAGTCGGATGAGCAAACTGCGGACGAAAACGTGCAAACTGCAAATGACCGGACTCTGCCTGCGTCCGGTCGAGAGGCACCGGACGCGTCCGGTCACACAAAAGCCAAAATGGGACCTCTCTGTTTCTGACCGGACTCACTGAAGGGAAGCGTCCGGTCAGTAACCGAGCGTCCGGTGACAAAAGCCAAGCCAGATGAACAGTAGGATGGGTGCGTCCGATCGACTATGAACAGAGCGTCCGGTCAAACTCCGAAACAGAGCATTCTGTGTTCAACGACCGGACTCTGTGACCTAGCGTCCGGTCTGCACGACGCTAGCGTCCGGTCACCCCACAGCAGCACTGTTCATCCACCGATTTGACTCAATCTCACCCAAAACGAATCCTCTAGGGATCAAACTTGGTGAGAAGAGTCACAAGGAGGATAGTGAGCTAACTCTAAGAGATCATGGCTCGAACCTATCTCCAAATTGATGAATCTAAGGAGTTTGGGGAAAGAAGAAAAACTTGACCCGAAACGAAAATCAACCGATCTACTAGCTCGTGAGGTTAGAGGTGAATTCCTTCGGTGGAAAGAAGTGCCTCACGATCTAGAACAACATGGTTCAAACGAATTTGCAAACAACGCACCAAGCAAAAAGATCGATCAACGGGAAAAACGTGGAGAAAAGCAACCCGCGAAGAACAAGAACAAAACTTGAATCACAACCACAAATTTGCAACCATGTGGCTACCACACGCTACAATAGTGAGATTACGGTCTCACTTCCTCAAAATCTTACGGACACGGAGGTATGGTTCTCTTCTCTGTGGATCTCAGTTCGCTATAGCAGGGGAGAGGGAGAGCAGGAAAACCTAAAAGACAAAATAGCAAATGACTGAGATGAACGGGGAGGTGGGTGTCGCCCCCTACTTATCCTAATTCTAACTATTCCTAATTCCCACTCTACCCCTAACTACTTACAGAGCGAACCAGCTAAGCCCTAAGGTTATTCTGGACCAACTCGATGGTAGGAGGTGATCCGACGGCCACGCCCGCACAACTCGTAGCGTTGCCTTGACGCAGCCTCCCGATTGCTGCCACGTGCCGTCACCGCTCTGCGTCCTCTTTATGGACACCGCCCCCGGTTTTGTGGCCAAAACCGGGAAACCAGGCCTTCACGTCCCCCGGTTTTGAGGCCCAAACCGGGAAACCAGCCTCAAAGTCCATCCCCTGGTTTTGAGGCTGAAAACAGGAAACCCGCGAATGCCCAGGTTTTGGGGCCCAAACCTGGAAACCGTCCTCAGCTCGAGTTTTGTGGCCCAAACTCGGAAACCCGCAGCACGCCCAGGTTTTGTGGCCTAAACTTGGAAACCGTCCACCTGATGGTTTTTCTCTGGCTCTACCACCAAACCGAAGCTGTAGAAGGGATGCACCGCCCGTTCACCCCGTCCACCGACACGTGTCCCCAGGTCCTCGACCCAGGCAACACCGTGCCCGCAAGTCTCCGCCCGTCGCTGTCCCAGGCTGCCAGCCACCACAACTGATCCTCGGGCCACCGGTCCCACAGTCCAAGCCTCACATCCGCCCTTCGCCACTCTCGGTCCCTCGACACGGCACGTCTCTACTTGACCTTCACCTTGCCTCTGATCACTGTATCCGTGCTCGACACCTGCACAACATAAGCCAAAGAACCTGCGATCAAACCCGTTGACAATCACTCATCACTCGAGACTCGGCATACCCCCATGTATCCGCATTCCTGCCTTGCTATTGATGCAGGAACTTTGGTTGGAGAACATGTGGCTCATGGATTCCGGGTGTTCGCGCCACATGACCGGAAAGAAGGAATGGTTTCTCAGCCTTGCCCCATGATGCACAAGGAGTACATCACTTTCGAGGATAATATAGAGGTAAGGTTGTTTCTCATGGAGCTATTCGGCTCAATGAGAACTTTGTTCTTAAGGATGTTGCTTTGGTTTCTAACTTGCATTACAATTTGCTTTCTGTTTCGCAACTTCTTGAGGATGATTGTGAAGTGCGCTTTAAGAAGGGTTTGAGTCGTGTTTTAGACCCTCGGGGAGATCTTATTTGTTCGATCGTCCCTTTTGGCCGTGTTTTCAGAGCCGACTTTTCTCGTTCTTTCGGCTCTGCTAGATGTTTGATGGCTGGTCCTTCTTCTGATTTGTGGAAGTGGCATAGGAGGCTTGGTCACTTGAGTTTTGACTTGCTTGCAAGACTTAGCTCACTTGGCCTAATCCAAGGATTGCCCAAGCTTAAGTTTCAGAAGGACCTTGTTTGCCATCCCTGTCATCACGGGAAGATGGTTGCTGCTTCTCACCCACCTGTTAACCAGGTGATGACAAAGTGACCCGGCGAGCTTTTACACATGGACACAGTTGGTCCAGCTCGGGTTCGCTCAGCGGGTGGGAAGTGGTACGTTCTAGTGATTGTGGACGATTTTTTGAGGTTCTCTTGGGTGTTCTTTATGGAGGGTAAGGATGAAGCTTTTCCTTTTGCTCATGATTTGATTTTGAGGTTGAAAACTGAGTTTCCCCCTGATACCATTAGAGCTATTCATAGCGATAATGGTACTGAGTTTGATAACTCACAGTTTGCCTCTTTTTGTTATTCTAATGGAATCGAGCATTAGTTTTCTTCTCCTTATGTCCCCCAGCAGAACGGTGTTGTTGAGCGCAAGAACCGGACCCTTGTTGAGATGGCCAAGACGATGCTCGATGAGCATAGGACTCCTAGGCGTTTTTGGGCTAAGGCGATCAACACCGCTTGCCATGTTTCAAATCGCATCTTTCTTCGGGCTTTCATGAAGAAAACGTCTTATGAGTTGCGTTTTGTACGGGTAACCAAGGTGTCTCATTTTCGGGTGTTTGGGTGTAAGTGTTTTATGACTGAAGAAGGCAATTTGGACAAATTTGAATCTCGCTCTGCTGATGGCGTGTTTCTTGGTTATGCTTCGCATTCGCGCGCTTATCGAGTTCTTAACCTTGAAACTAACCGGATAGTGGAGACCTGCGAGGTCACATTCGACGAGACTATGCCTTGTGTTTCTTCTGCTTTTGATGTTGCAGGAGACAGGAGCTGGGAGAGACCATCTTTGTGGAGGAGGAGCAGGATAATGCCGATTGGGGTGATCCCGAGCCAACTCCACTGGCTGCCCCCGTCGACCTGCGACGACTACTTCAGCTCGAGGACCCGATCCCACGACGTCTTTTTCTTGGGGTCCTCTAGAGCCACCTCTCCAGCGAGCACCCGCTGCACCTGAGGGAGCGACAACATTTGGCGAGGGGGAGTCGACTTCAGCAAGGCAAGCGCCCCGGAGCGTTCAGCAGGTTCACCCCCTGCGGCAGATGATCGGCGGCATTGACCAGCGAGTCACGCGGTCGTGAGCGTATGAAATCTCTCACTTTGCTCATTCTGCATTCGTTGCTTCTTTGAGCCCAAAGTTGTTTGGACACGCACTTTCTGATCCTAACTGGGTCAATGCCATGCATGAGGAGCTAGAAAACTTTGAGCGAAAACAAGTTTGGACCCTAGTTCCACCTCCACCAGAATGCCACCCTATAGGTACCAATGGGTTTTCAAAAACAAAGAGGGGGAGGATGGATGGTAGTAAGGAACAAGGCTAGGCTAGTAGCCCAGGGTTTCTGCCAGAAAGAGGGATAGACTATGAGGAACCTTTGCCCGTGTAGTCCGTTTAGAAGCCATTAGAATCCTTCTAGCCTTGCTGCTTCGAAGGGTTTTAAGCTTTACCAGATGGATGTCAAGAGTGCCTTCTTAAATGGGTTATATAGAGAAGAGGTTATGTTAGGCAACCCCGGGTTTCGAGGATCCCAAGTTTACAAACCATGGTTATAAACTTTCAAAAGCTTTGTATGGTTTGAAACAAGCCCCGAAGAGAGTCGGTTATGATCGGTTGAAAACTTTTTTACTCTCCAAGGGTTTTAAAATGGGACGGGTCGATAAAACTTTGTTCTCCTCAAGCAAGGCAACGATACCCTGGTTAGTCCAGATATACGTGGATGATATCATCTTTGGTGGCTCCTCTCACGCGCTTGTTGCCAAGTTTGCAGATACTATGAGCAGGGAGTTTGAGATGAGTATGATGGGCGAGTTGACTTTCTTCCTCGGTTGCAAATTAAGCAAACCCGAGACGGGACGTTTGTGCATCAAGGAAATACACAAAAACATCCTGAAGAAATTCGACATGGGCGAGGCCAAGCCTCTTAGGATGCCTATGCCGACGACTGCGGCAATGGACGCGGACCAGGACGGAGAACCGGTTGACCAGAAGGAGTACAGAAGCATGATTGACTCGCTTCTGTACCTGACAGCGACGAGGCCGGATATACAGTTTTCTGTGTGTCTGTGCGCTCGTTTTTAGGCGTCCCCTCGGACTTCCCACAAGCAAGCGGTCAAGCGCATCATGAGGTACCTCCGATACACTCCTGAGTTCGGACTTTGGTACTCTTCTTCTTCGACTCTTCGCTTTGTGGTTATTTCGATGCGGATTTTGCCGGCTGTCGGCTTGAGCGTAAGTCAACTTCTGGGACGTGTCAGTTTCTTGGCTCTTCTTTGGTTTCGTGGTCTTCTCGTAAACAGTCGAACGTAGCCCAGTCTACTACAGAAGCCGAGTACGTTGCCGCTGCCTCTTGTGCTTCGCAGCTTTTATGGATGGTTGCTACATTGCGTGATTTTGGTCTAGATTTCAGTCGAGTTCCTTTGCTTTGTGACAGCACTTCTGCCATTAGTGTAGCAAAGAACCCTGTTCTTCACTCCAAGACCAAACACATCGATGTTCGCTTTCACTTTCTTCTTCGTGATCACTATGAGAAAGGCGACATTGATCTTAGGCATGTAGACACCCATAACCAGGTTGCGGATTTTTCACCAAGCCTTTGGATCTCTCAACTTTTGCTAGGTTGAGAGGTGAGCTTGGTGTGTGTTTCCCTTTTAGATGGGGGAAGCATTTTGCTTGATGTACCATAGACTGACTTTCTGATCTTTTTTGTTTTCGGGTCTTGAGTCTTTTTGGTTTTGTCTTGGCTCCGATTCTGACTTCATCATATATGCATCTTGCATTTTCAAGCTTCATGTCTATATTCTTGAGAATGAACTTATGCTCTGATTAGTGTATGCTTCGATGACATATGATGATGCTTGTAGCTTAGGCTCCTTTTGATCACTGATACATGTTGTGAGCTAAGCTATATTTTTCAGAATGATGAACATGCCTAATGAAACTTGAAATTTGATACATGTTCACCATTGAGATTGGCAACTAGCATGTGTAGGATGTGTTGAGGTCACTTGAGCTATTTCATATATGCTAGGTTGCTATGTCTCTAGTTCTGAGTCTTTCACTTGCTTCAATTGTTCATATTCTGTTTAAAATAAACCAAGTGTTAGTGAATTGAAAAGATCGAGATGGGATTGCTTTGTCAGCACATCACGGTATCGAGACTGTTTCTCATTGCACTTTGAGTTAAACTTGAGTCGTGTAGTGTAAGACCGAAACCGATGCTTTAAGCTTCTAATTGCATATGCATAGGCTTAGCACGGTTGAAAAGTTAGGCAATGACAAGTTTTCAACCTCTCGCAATCACATGCTGAATTTAAACTTGTGTTAATAACCGCTGCAATTCTCTGATAAATTTTAAAAACACAAGTCTATGTCTCATTCTATAGCATGATGATTGAACTTTGCTAGGGGTAGTTCACCTTGTATACATGTTTAGCACTTGCTTGACTTCCTGTCTATACATGTTCAGTGCTATTTTGATGGTGAAACTCCTTTCTGAATGTTTGTTTAAAACTGCTCACTTGGCTTATGCACTCATATTTTGTATTTGGTGATCAGTTTGAGCCTTTGCTAGCACTTTTGTCTGTTGCTTTGTAGTCGGATCAGCACTCTTTAGAGCATTCTTTCACTCTTTCGAGTATATACTTGAAGCTCCTAACATGCATTTTTGACTCATGTGCATTTGCTTGACTCCGATAGGCATGACCTAGCTCCGTTTGACTTACTTGAGCCCTTTTCCTCTCTCTTTTGATTGCAAATTGCCCCCAAGGGGGAGAATGTTTCCAAGGATGAGATTTTTAGACTTTTTGTGGTGACAATTTCCAATTTATGCTTCACTTGATGAGGGGGAGTTCCTTGAGTGTGGGGGAGTTTTTCTGCCTGCTCCGAGTCGGTTTTATTTGATATCGATATTTTCAGCTAGTTGCGTCGAGCCTCTGTGCCTCTGTCTTGAGGGACTAGTGTCTTCACCATGTTTTGATGGTTTTTGATTCGTATCGAGCTTTCGGCTAGTGGTGTTGAGACCTTTCTGCCTCTTCTTGAGTACTAGCTTGTTCAGACTTGGTTGCGTCGAGTGGTTGCCCATGTCTTTGGGAACCAAGTCTTGTGCTCTGTTTTTTATCGAGTTTTGCTCTCTGATGAGTTGTTGCTCTGATCTTATGCTTGGTTGTGTCGAACCGTTGCCCATGTCTTTGGGGACCAAGCTTCGCTTATCTCGATTTGTTCTTCTTCGGCCTTTTCTCTGGCTTTTGGACATCTCGAGTGAGTTTTCTCCTTCTACCCAATTCTGCTTCCTTTTATTTTGGTTACGGTTACTATGAGTTGACGATGCACTCATCAAGGGGGAGATTGCGAACACAAGGTTGATATGTGCCCTTGTGGTTCCCTTCCTGAGTGATGAGTGATCGATCAACGGGCAACATGTCTCTTGGCTGTGTTGATGTGCAGGTGCGGAGCTCGGGCAGTGGTCGAAGGTGAGGTGAAGGTCAAGTAGGGACGTGACGTGCCGACGGACCGGGAGCGGTGAAGGGCAGACGTGGAGCATGGACCGACGGACCGGGAGACCTGAGGACCAGCTGTGGTAGCTGGCACGTGGCGTTGACAAGCAAGAGTACATGGGGATGTGCGGTGCATCGGCCGAGTCGGGAGGAAGGTGATGGCGTCGTGACACTTGGCGGGAGGCCGAGAAGGATGGCGAATGCACTGTGCCCGGCGTGGAGGCTGGACATGCTCCGGCATCAGTGCTGGAACTCGGGGTGTGCGAACCACACCCCGTCTACGGCGCGGGTTCGGTAGCTGAGCCTCGAAAAGCTACCATCGACGGTTTCCGAGTTTGGGCCTCAAAACTCGGGGTGGCCGGTTTCCGAGTTTGGGCCTCAAAACTCGGCGTGGACGGTTTCCAGGTTTGGGCCTCAAAACCTGGGTGCGCGGGTTCTGAGTTTGGGCCACAAAACTCAGCCTGAGGACAGGTTTCCCGGTTTTAGCCTCAAAACCGGGGGAAGGCCCAGTTTTCCCGTTTCGGCCTCAAAACCGGGGGAGGTCCGCAAAAAGGACGGTCGACGCGTGGCGGCGTGGAGAGGCTGGCGCGGAGGCAAGGCTATCCACGAGGAAGGCGCGGCGGTCGACTGGGCGGCATGTGGCGGCATCCTGAGGCTTGCGTCGAGGCAAAGCTATGGGTGAGGAAGGCGCGCGGCCGTCAGATCAACTATCAGCAGAGTTGGACCGGGATACCCCTAGGGTTGGCCGCTTCGCTCTTGTATCTAGGGGTAGAAAGGGGATTATTGTACTAGGCTATAAATAAGAGAGGCACCCCTCCTCTCTCCATATCCTGGCAGTCATTTGTTCCTGAGCTTTCTCTCTCTAGCCCCCGCTTAGGTTCTAATCATACCTCGCTGCCTGTGATCCGCAGAGACGGGAATCATACCTCTGTGTATTTGGATCTTTTGAGGAAACGCGACCGTAATCTCGTTGTCTCCTCGTGTGGAGGAGTTTCGGCTGGAATCAAGATCGAATTCGCGTTTTGTTCTTCGCGTTCTTCGTTTTCCCTTCATCATGATTTTGTGAGAACTTTTGATTGGAGGGTTGGATTGCGATTCCGTTTGAACCATCTTGTGCTTTGTTGTGAGAGGCATCTTTCCACCAAAGGAAATCTTCTAATTCCTCATGAGCACATAGATCGGGCGAATTTCATTTTTGGGGTCAAACTTTTCCTCTTTGCACGAAATTTGCAATTGATGATGATTTAGTTGGACTCGAGCCATGATCTCTTAGGATTAGCTCGCCAACCTTATTGTGATCCTCTGTGCAAAGTTTGAAGTCAATCCAAGTTGATTTGTTTGAGTTTTGGTGATTTGTTCTTCAGCTCGAGGTGCTGATTTCAGGTCGCGGAACCTCCGCGGTCTGCAGCCTCCTCGCTGAGCCGTGGAACCTCCGCAGTCTATAGGCTGTTCCAAGGTCTCGCGGAGCCTCCGCGCTGAGTCGTGGAACCTCCGAGGTCTGTAGGTTCTTTCACCCTACAGACCCCGGAACCTCCGAGCCAGCTCGCGGAACCTCCGGACTTGCTAACTGTTTTTTGGCCTTTTGAGTCTTCCGAGTGTCCGTTTCTCAATCCGTTTGTTCCGATGGGTTTCTAGTTTACCTAGGAACTTTTCTAAGTCATCAAACCCCCAGTTGGTTTAGGTGATTTAGGTTTGGGCTTTTTTCTCATTTCCATCGTTTAGAGAGCACCATTTTGGATTTCGGATTGATCTGGCTGTGCAGTGTGTTTTCCGCGGTGGTGAGTGTTTCGCTGTGTTCGTCGGTCATCACCGAGAACATCCAGCCACCTGTTGGCTCATGAACACCACCCGTGTGAGATTCTTGCTTTTGGGGTGACTTTCTGGGACAGAGGCCGTTGATTTCTCGAGAAGAAATTTGAGGCTCCCATTCACCCTCCCCCTCTGGTCGTCAATTCCGTCCTTCACCCAGAAGCCGCTGACCAAGCTCACACTAGGCTTAAGGAAGCCAACTCCTCCCTCCTCGATCAAAATAAGATTGAGGATGTTGTAGAGACATGCAACATAGGAGTAACATGTGATATTCTTGATGAATCTTTTTATGCTCCTATTATTGTTGCTCCCCACCAATGCTTCATCATCATCTAGCTCAACCAAAATGCCTACTTCTACTACATGTGATTCATCATTAATAATAGAAAATGAGAACCTTAAGAACAAGGTGTATGAGCTCACTCATGCTTTAGGCAATGCCTATGGTGGAGATGCCCACTTGCTTAAGTGCTTAGGTAGCCAAAGATGTCCACTCAACAAGGAGGGACTTGGCTATACCCCCAAGAAGGGCAAGGCCGCTTTTGCTCCTCACAAGACTAGTTTTGTGAAGAGCAATGGTCGGTATTGCTATAATTGCAAGCAATCCGGGCACATAGAGCAAAATTGTTTTAACAAGAACAACAACAAGAATAATGCTCATGTTTTATCTATTAGACTTGATTCTTGTTATATGCTTACAAGGGCACTATATGGTGTGAAGGCTAAGTATATTGGTTCACCCATGGTTGGCCCAAAGAAGAAGGCAATTTGGGTGCCCAAGAGCTTGGTGACTAACCTTGGTGGACCCAAAAGGTTTGGGTACCTAAAAATAATTGATCTCTTTGTAGGTGAATTATAAAGCGGGAGGAAGGCATTGGGTGCTTGATAGTGGGTGCACTCAACACATGACTGGAGATGGAAGAATGTTCAAATCAATCAACACTAGTGGCAATGATCATGCAGATGCTATCACATTTGGTGACAACAAGAAAGGCAAGGTTAAAGGCTTAGGCAAGATTGCAATATCCAATGACTTGAGCATCTCATCAATGTGCTATTAGTGGAATCTCTTAACTTCAACTTGTTGTCCGTGGCACAATTATGTGATTTGGGATTCAAATGCATATTTGGTGTTGATGATGGATTGTGAGTGTTGATGGAAGTGATTTGGTCTTCAAAGGATTTAGATATGAGAACCTTTATTTGGTGGACTTTGATGCTAGTGAAGCTCAATTGACAACATGCTTATTCACCAAATCAAGTATGGGTTGGCTATGGCATAGGCGCTTGGGACGTGTTGGAATGAAGCAACTAAAGAGGCTAGTGAAGCATGACATGGTTAGAGGACTAAAAGATGTTCACTTTGAAAAGGACAAGCTATGTAGTGCATGCCAAATGGAAAAGCAAGTTGGAACACCCATCCTAACAAAGGAATGATGAGCACTACACATGCACTTGAGTTGTTGCACATGGACTTGTTTGGACCAACTACATATACAAGTATTGGGGGAAACAAGTATGGCTTTGTGATAGTGGATGATTATACAAGATACACATGGGTCTTCTTTCTCGTTGACAAGAGTGAAGTGTTTGGCATATTCAAAACCTTTGTCAAGAGAAGTCAAAATGAGTTTGATAGAAGAATCAAGAAAGTGAGAAGTGACAATGGAAGTGAGTTTAGGAACACAAGAGTTGATGAGCTATGTGATTAATTTGGAATCAAACATCAATTCTCAGCCAAGTATACACCTCAATCCAATGGGATAGTTGAAAGGAAGAATAGGACACTCATTGATATGTCAAGATCTATGCTTAGTGAATACAAAGTGAGTGATTCTTTTTGGGCCGAAGCAATCAACACGGCTTGCTATTATAGCAACCGGCTCTATTGTCACCCTCTATTGAAGAAGACACCATATGAGCTCCTAAATGATAGAAAGCCAACATTGCATATTTCCGGGTTTTTGGGTGCAAGTGCTACATATTGAAGAAGGGCACAAGACTTGGCAAGTTTGAAAAGAAGTGTGATGAAGGGTTCCTACTTGTTACTCCACTACAAGCAAGGCATATAGAGTGTGGAACAACATATCGAGAATAGTTGAAGAAGTCCATGATGTTGAGTTTGATGAAACCAATGGCTCACATGAAGAACAAGACAACCTAGATGATGTGAGAGGAACACAATTGGTGGAAGCTATGAAGAACATGGACATTGGTGATATAAGGCCAAAGCTAGTGATTGACATAGAAGATAACAAAGATGAAGTGCTCTCCCCTCCAACCATGCATGGCAATGATGTTGCAAGCTCTAGTAGTTCTCAAGATCAACAAGTTGCTAGTGCAAGTGCAAGTGCTCAACCGAAACAAGTGCTCCAACCAACACACATTGCAAGAGATCATCCTTTAGATCAAATTGTTGGTGACATAAGAAGAGTGTGCAAACAAGATCAAGATTGGCATCATTTTGTGAACACTACTCATTTGTATCATCTATTGAGCCAACCAAGATTGATGAAGCTTTGATGGATGTTGATTGGGTGAATGCAATGCATGAAGAGTTGAACAACTTCACCCGCAATGATGTTTGGTAAAGGACAGAGAATGCTACCAGA
Source organism: Coix lacryma-jobi var. lacryma-jobi (assembly GCA_009763385.1). Taxonomy (NCBI): domain Eukaryota; kingdom Viridiplantae; phylum Streptophyta; class Magnoliopsida; order Poales; family Poaceae; genus Coix; species Coix lacryma-jobi. Next base: position 71,775,723 of record CM019823.1, read on the forward strand.
AAGCGACCAGAGGGGGGTGAATGGGAGCTTCAAATTTTCCTTTCAAAAACTTGTTGCCACTGTCCCGAGAATCAACCCCAAAAGCAAACCTAGAGCTTGCGAGTGTCCACGACCCTAGATGTAGGGTGGATGCCTCTAAGAAGCCAGCGGACACTACACACCTCTAGAAATCCAATGCAAAAGACAGAAATCGAAACCGTCAACGAACGAACGAGCGGCAAACAAAACTGCATGAAACAGACTCGACCGGACTCTGGGCAGCGTCCGGTCAGTGAGCACCGGACGCGTCCGTTCATCAGAAAACTAGTTTTGGACCTTACTGTTCGTGACCGGACTCTGGTGAACGGTGCGTCCGGTCAGGTCAGTAGTGTTCGGTCACAAGAAAACGCGAGTGATGAACAGTGACTTCAGCGCGTCCGGTCATGCAAAAACTAGAGCGTCCGGTCAAGAACACAATACCAAGACAGAGAAGCTGTTCATCGACCGGACTCAGGGTCAGCGTCTGGTCGTTGAACCGGCAACGTCCAGTCACCCCAATTTTTCTCTACTCGTCCACCGATTCAACTCGATCTCACTCAAAATGAATCCACTAGGGATCAAACTTGGAGAGAAGAGTCACAAGGAGGATAGTGAGCTATCTCTAAGAGATCATGGCTTGAACCTATCTCCAAATCGATGAATCGAAGAATTTCGGGGGAAGGGAGAAAAACTTAGCCCGAACCCAAAATCGATCGATCTCCTAGACCGTGAGGTTAGAGGTAAATTCCTTCGGTGGAAAGAAGTGCCTCACGATCTAGAACAACTTGGTTCAAACGGATTTGCAAAAGATGAACCGAGCAAAGAGATCAAGCGATGGGAAAAACGTGGAGAAAAAGGATTCCACGAAGAACACGAACGAAACGCGAATCACAACCAAGAAATTGCAACCGTGTGGCTACCACACGCTACAACAGTGAGGTTACGGCCTCACTTCCTCAAAATCTCATGAACACAGAGGTATGGTTCTCTTCTCTGTGGATCTCAGGTTTGCTATAGTAGGGGAGAGGGAGAGCAGGAAAACCAAGAAGCAAAAGAGCAAATGACTGAGATAGATGGGGAGGTGGGTGTCTCCACCTACTTATCCTAATTCTAACTATTCCTAATTCCCACTCTACCCCTAACTACTTACAGAGCGAACCAGCTAAACCCTAAGGTTATTCTGGACCAACTCGATGGTAGGTGGATCCGACGGCCACGCTCGCACAACTCGTAGCGTTGCCTCGACGCAACCTCCCGATTGCCGCCACGTGCCGCCCTCGCTCTGCACCCCCGGTTTTGTGGCCCAAACCGGGAAACCAGCCTTTTCCAGCCAACCCCCGGTTTTGAGGCCCAAACCGGGAAACCAGCCCACCAGGATCTGAGTTTTGAGGCCCAAACTCAGCAAACCCGCAGCGCCCAGGTTTTGAGGCCCAAACCTGGAAACCGTCCTCAGCCCGAGTTTTGTGGCCAAACTCGGAAACCCTCACCACCCAGGTTTTGAGGCCAAAACCTGGAAACCGTCCACCCGATGGTTTTTCCCTAGCTCTACCACCAAACCGATGCCATAGATGGGATGCACTGCCCGTGCACCCCGTCCACCGACACGTGTCCCCAAGTCCACGACTCAGGCAACACATGACCGCAAGTCTTTGCTCGTCGTTGTCCCAGGCTGCCAGCCACCACAGTTGATCCTCGGGTCACCGGTCTCTCAGTCCAAGCCTCACGTCCGCCCTTCGCCACTCTCGGTCCATCAGCACGGCACGTCTCTACTTGACCTTCACCTTGCCTTTGATCACTGTATCCGTGCTCGACACCTGCACAACACAAGCCAAAGAACATGCGCATCATCCCAGTTGACAATCACTCATCACTCAGAGACTCGACATACACCCATGTATCCGCAATCTCCCCCTTGATGAGTGCATTGTCAACTACCAACACAAATCATAATAGAAGGAAGGAAGGAAGAAGAAGGAGAAGAGAGAACTCGACCAAATGACCCAAAAGCATAGCAAAGCCGAAGAAGGTCAAGTGGAAAGAGCAAGACAACTTGGTCCCCAAAGACATGGGCAACGGCTCGACGCAACCAAGCAAAGTAAAGCTAGCCCTCAAGAAGAGGTAGAACAGGCTCAACACCGCTAGCAAATTCCAATTAAGAAATCGAAGCAAAATGCTAGTCCCTCAAGATAGAGGCACAGAGGCTCAACACAACTAGCCAAGAAAGCTCGATACCAAAACCTTACGGCCAAATAGGAAGCAGCAAAAACTCCCCCTCGAATAGTGCAAACAACCACGAAAGCTCCCCCTTAGTTCAAACGGAGGGTAATGATTTGCAATTTCTCCCCCTTAGTTGAAAATACACTTATCAAGAAAACAATGCTCCTCCTCAGAAACTGCACCACCAAAAGTGCAAACCAGAGAAGTTCTCCCCCTTCCAAAATGCATATGAGTCAAAAATGCAAGTTAGGAGCTTCAGGAGTATACTCAAAGGAGTGCAAAGATGCTCTACAGAGTTCTCATCCGATGACTCAGAAAATGCACAGAATGCTAGCAAAGGCTCAAACTGATCACCAAGTCTGAAATGAGAGCACAAAGAGCAGTTTTTAGCCAAAAAGGTATTCACCATCAAAATAGCACAGACATGTATAGACAGGAAGTCAAACAAGTGCTAAACATGTATACCAGGTGAACTACCCCTAGCACAGTTCAATCATCATGCTGATGCCAATTGAAAAATGAAGCATATACTTGTGATTTCAAATTTTAATTGGAGTTGCAGCGGTGAATTACACAAGTTCAGAAATCAGCATGTAACTGCGAGAGGTTGAATGCTTGTTATTGCCTAACTTTCCAACTGTGCGAAGCCTATGCATAAGCAATCAGAAGCTTAAAGCAACAGTTTCGGTCATACACTACACAGCTCAAGTTTAACTCAAAGTGCAATGAGAAACAGTCTCGAAACTATGAGGTGTTAACAAGCAAACCCATCTCGATCTTTTCAATTCACTCAACTTGGTTCAGATTTTAAACAGAATATGACATACCAAGCATGAATGACTCAACACTAGAGACATAGCAACCTAGCATACATAAAAAGCATAAGTGACTTCGACACATCCTACACATGCTAGTTGCATATCTCAATGGTGAACATTTTCAAGTTTTAAGTTCATTATCAAATTTCACCATTCAAAAATAGCTCAGCTCACAGTATGTATCAGTTATCAGAAAGAGCATAAGCTACAACATCTACATAAAGCATCAGAACAAAGACTACACAGAGCATAGTTACACTCTTCAAACTATATTCATGAAGCTCAGAATGTAAAAGCGTATGCTGAAATGCAAAGATGCATGAAGAAACCAAAAAGAAGCAAAACACAACTGAAAACACTAAGTCAGTGTATCATACAAGAGTAAAAAATGTTTCCCCCATCTAAAAGGGGAAACACACACAAACTCACCTCTCAACCGATTAAAAGTTGATTGGTCCAAAGGCTTGGTGAAAATATCAGCCAACTGATGATGAGTATCGACATGGCGAAGGTCGATATCACCCTTCTCATAGTGGTCTCGCAGAAAATGAAAGCGCACATCAATGTATTTGGTCTTCGAGTGCAGCACGGGGTTCTTAGCAACGCTAATCGCACTCGTGCTGTCACAAAGCAAAGGAACACGAGAAAAGCTCAGACCAAAATCACGCAAAGTGGCCATCATCCAGAGTAACTGGGAACAGCAGCTAGCCGCAGCAACATACTCAGCCTCTGTGGTAGACTGGGCGACACTAGACTGCTTGCGAGAAGACCACGAAACAAGAGAAGAACTGCGGATACATGGGTGTATGCCGAGTCTCTGAGTGATGAGTGATTGTCAACGGGTTTGATCGCATGTTCTTTGGCTTGTGTTGTGCAGGTGTCGAGCACGGAGACAGTGATCGAGGGCAAGGTGAAGGTCAAGTTGAGATGTGTCGTGCCGACGGACTGGGTGCGATGAAGGATGGGCGTGCCGTGCGGCGGACGTGCCATGCCGATGTATCGAGCAGTGAAGGGCGGACGTGAGGCTTGGACTGAGGGACCGGAGTGCCTGAGGATCAGCTGTGGTGGCTGGCAGCCTGGGACAGCGACGAGCGGAGACTTGCGGGGCACGGTGTTGCTCGGGTCGAGGACCTGGGGACACGTGTCGGTGGACGGGGTGCACGGGCGGTGCATCCCCTCTACAGCTCCGGTTTGGTGGTTGAGCCAAGGAAAAACCACCGGGTGGACGGTTTCCGAGTTTGGGCCTCAAAACTCGGGTGCTCGGTTTCCAGGTTGAGCCACAAAACTGGCGCGGACGGTTTCCGAGTTTGGCCACAAAACTCGGGCGATGGGCCGGTTTCCGAGTTTGGGCCTCAAAACTCGGGCGCTGCAGGTTTCTGAGTTTGGGCCACAAAACTCAGGCTGGTGGGCTGGTTTCCCGGTTTGGGCCTCAAAACCGGGGTTGCTGGAAAAGGCTGGTTTCCCGGTTTGGGCCACAAAACCGGGGTGCAGAGCGAGGACGGCACGTGGCGGCAATCGGAAGGTTGCGTGGAGGCAACGCGGATGAGTTGTGCGGGCGTGGCCGTTGGATCTACCTACCACTTGAGTTGGTCCAGAATAACCTTAGGGTTAGCTGGTTCGCTCTGTAATTAGAATAGAGAGGGGTAGAGTAGGAAATAGACTTAGACTAGAATAGGATAAGTAGTCAGGGGAGACACCCTCCTCTCCTATCTCAGTTTTAGCCATCTCATTTGCTTCCTGCACTTAGGGTTTCCTGCTCTCCCATCCCCTGTTGTAGCTGAGATCCGCAGAGAGACTTGAACTCTGTGTACTGTTGATTTTGAGGAAAGGAGGCCGTAACCTCCTTGTCGTAGCGTGTGTTTGCGCTTCGGCTTGCAATTTGTGGTTGTGATTCGCGTTTTGTTCGTGTTCTTCGCGGAATCCTTTTTCTCCACGTTTTTCCCGTCGCTTGATCTCTTTTCTCCGTTCATCTTTTGCAAATCCGTTTGAACCAAGTTGTTCTAGATTGTGAGGCACTTCTTTCCACCGAAGGATTTTTCCTCTAACCTCACGGTCTAGGAGATCGATCGATTTTGGTTTCGGGTCAAGTTTTTCTCCCTTTTCCCCCGAAATTCTTCGATTCACCGATTTGGAGATAGGTTCGAGCCATGATCTCTTAGAGATAGCTCACTATACTCTTTGTGACTCTTCTCACCAAGTTTGATCCCTAGAGGATTTGTTTTGGGTGAGATCGAGTCGAATCGGTGAACGAACAGCCTGAATCGGGGTGACCGGACGCTGCCTGTTCAACGATCGGACGCTGTCAGTGAGTCCGGTCGATGAACACCTTCGCTGTGTTCGGTTCGTGACTTGACCGGACGCACCTTTCGCTAAGTGACCGGACTCGCTCTTTGTACTGTTCACTTGGCTTGTATTTTGTGACCGGACGCTCGTCTCTGGTGAGTCCGGTCAGAAACAGTAAGCTCCGAAAACTGTTTTTGCACGACCGGACGCGTCCGGTGGTCAGCGACCGGACGCAGGCAGAGTCCGGTCAGTGCTGGTTCGACGCGTTTTCGTCCGCAGTTTGTACGTCCGTCTTTCGATTCGAGATCCGTTTGGTGCGTTGGATTCCTAACTTCGTGCTCTACAGAATTTGGGCCTCCTGCTTTACAAAATAGCCTGAATCCCCCTCGCGTTGCTCGGGGGAGGTTGAGGTTACCCAAAACCCATCCTGTCACTAGTTGACTTGCGTGAACTTGGGTGAGGAAGTTTTTGTGGTGCCTCGCTGTGATCCTAGGGATCATCCACTCTCTTCCAAGGGTCGTGGGCATCACGTTTTCGGTAGTAGCTCTGGGGATTGATTTTGGACACTTGGCCAAAGTTTCGAGAGAAATTTTATTGGCTCCCATTCACCCCCCCCTGGTCGCCTTGCTTTTGCATTCTCGGTCCTTCAATTGGTATCGGAGCGGGTTAAGGATCTTCCACCTTAGCCGGTTCCAGATCCACGGAAGGCGACATGGATCGCGGCGTGGGCAAACCACCGTTTTTTGATGGGACGAACTATGCGTATTGGAAGATACGCATGTCGGCCTATCTGCAGAGCTTGGGTGCTTCCATCTGGGGTATTTGCAACTCTGCTGATTACGTTGTCTTGGCTGCTCGTGTGACTCAGCATCAGATCGATGAGCACGAAGCCAATAGCCGAGCCCGTAATGCTCTCTTTTCGTGTTTGAGCATGGGAGAGTTTGATCGCGTTTCTCACCTCTCTACGGCTCGGGAGATTTGGGCCACCCTCATGCGTTTTCATGAGGGCACCTCTCAAGTCAAAACCCGACTCTACGAGTCGTTCAAGAGAGAGTATCAGAACTTTAGACATCAACCTGGCGAGAGCATAGAGAGTTTATTCGCTCGCTTTCAGGTGATTGTCAACAGGATGAGGGCTAACAAGGAGCAGTTGCCTTTCGATGATCATGAGAGAGCCTTGAAGATTTGCATACTCTTGATCGGTCGGTGTGGGATTCCAAAGTTCAGGCGATCATCGAATCGCCTAACTATGAGACCCTCACGTGCGACGAGCTCTTTAGTAAGCTCAAGTCCAGTGAGATTGATGCCATGTCGAGGGCTTCTTATGCGAATCCTTCTGGCCCGACTATGGCTTTGGTTTCTGGCTCTTCTGTTAATCCCTCTGCTGGCTTTGCACTTTCTTCTTTCTTCACTCTTTTCTGTCACAGAGGACCAGCTTGAGTCGTTGGGGGATGACGAGTTTGGCAATGCTCGCCAACCGGTTCACGCGCGGTTCCACAACAACCGCATGAACCGTCGCCGCGGTGGAGGACGCTCAGGATGCTATGAGTGCGGCAACCCCGACCACTTCATCGCCAACTGCCCCAAGAAGAAGCATTCATCTGGGAAGGGCGATCATGGGCACAAGTACGACTCCGGCAAGCGCAAGGAGAAGTACGTCCCCGCGAGGCACAAGCGGAGGGGCGGCTTCGACAAGGAGTACATCAAGAAGAAGTACTTGGAGAAGGCCCAGGCTGAGCAGCGTGCGTTCTTCGCCACGCTCAGCGATGTCGATGGCTCGGATGACGACTCCGCTTGCTCAAGCGATGACAAGTCCGAGACGAAGAAGAGGATCGAGGACAAGCTGAACGGTCTCTGCTTCTTCGCCGACGACGATGGCTTCTGCACCATGGCGCTTGGGGATGAGATCGATGGCAAGCTAGAGCACACCCCTCGGGACGACGACGACACCTCCCAGGTATCCCTCACCCACGACGAGCTTTCTGCTGAGGTTGAGAAGCCTACTGCCGCGCTCCTTAGTCAGGACAAGTTGCTTAGGCGTGCCGCTAGAGAGCGCAAGGAATTTAGGCAGAAGTGGGAGGACACGGTGAGAGAACTTGAGTTTGCCAAGTCCACTGTGGTCGTGTCGGAGGAAGTTGAGTGTGAGATGTGCACCACGCACATGATTGACCTTCTCACTTTGAGAGGTAAGTATGCTGCGTTGGTAGGAGAGGTGGATGAGCTGAAAGCTAGACCTTCTCTGTTGGGTGCGTGCAAGACTTGTCCTGTCTTGCAATCTGAGTTGGCAGAGAAGAATGCCAAGATTGTGTCTCTTGAGGAGGCCAACTCAGGTAGCACGAGTGTGGCTAGGTGTGCTTTGTGTGAGGGTTTGGAGATGGAGATTGCGAATGTCAAGCCTGGCAAGATGCAAACCGAGGAGGAAACACATACCTTCGGACCATCTTGTCATGGGTCTCTTGTAGTGAGCCGCAGCTCGGGATGATGATCTCCCAATTTAAGCGAGCTGCTGGAGGTCCTGGTGTAGGTTTTGCTCCGGGTGTTGATCTTTCTGCTTTTGGGAAGATTGGAGAGTCGAGTGGTCTGAACCCTAGTGAGAAGTCCAACTCCACCACTACTCCCAAACTTGCCAAGCTTCCACCCAAAGAGCCCATCAAACCTACCACCAAGGATGGGGTGTTTGAGGAACCTCCAAAAGCTCCACCCAAGAACCAAGTGTGGCATCCCAAACCCAACCACCTAAAGAACAAGCTGGATACAATGCCACCTATCCAGGAGGAGTTGCCACAGAAGGGCAAAGTGACCCATACCCACAGTCCTGCGTACCAACAACCCCCTATGCGTGCGGTGAGGTACCAGTGTGACTTCTGTGGGAGAGATGGTCACTTGAGCGAGTTCTGCTTTCGGCGCAAGAGAGAGGCACGTCGTGCTTGGGAGATGGACAAACCCGGACATGTACCACCCTTTCCAAGGTGTGCATGGGCCGAATGTCCAGAGGAGAGCTGCTAGGTCTGGAGGTCAAGTTCCCAGGCCTAGGGAGAGGAGAGCTCCGAGGAGAGAGGCCAGGCCTAGAGGTCCAGAGCCTCAAGTGCCAGGCGTAGGCCTCGTAGAGAGCGTGCCCGATGGGAGCCTGCAGTTGCAGGTTTTGGACCCCGTGACGGAGGCTTTGTAGTTGAGCGCTTTCCCCCACCGCAGTGTGAGTACCGCGGTGAGCGTTTCTTCCCCAGCGAACCACGTTTTCCTGTGCGTGGTGATCGCTACCCCCGTAGACAGACTAGGAATGGTTTTTACACTGACCGTTCTTTGAGCAGCCGGCCCAACACTGGTATCCTTCCTATTTCACTAACCCCAGTGTTGGACCGTATGCTCACCCTATGTCTTTTTATTAATGTAGGTAAGACGGTTGGAGGACATTTGGTTGGTGGATTCCGGTTGTTCGAGGCACATGACCGGAAACGCCAAGTGGTTCTCCAGCCTTAGCCTGGTCGCCGGAAAGGAGTACATAACCTTCGGCGACAATAGTAAAGGTAAGGTGTTATCCCGTGGGACGGTGCGGGTTAATGAGCACTTTGTGTGCGCGATGTTGCTCTTGTTTCTAACCTGCATTTTAACTTGCTTTCTGTTTCGCAACTTTTTGATGATGACTATGAGATTCGTTTTAAAACCGAACCTTAGTCGCATCTTAGATCCTCAGGGCGATCTTGTATGTCTGATTTCGCCCTTTGGGAAAGTCTTTCGCGCGAATTTCTCAGAGTTGTTTGGTTCTTCTCGCTGTCTTTTGGCTAGTCCTTCTTCCTCCGATCTTTGGAAGTGGCATAGGAGGCTCGGTCATTTAAGCTTCGACTTGCTTGCAAGACTTAGCTCACTTGGCCTAATCCGAGGATTGCCCAAGCTTTCGATGGAGAAGGATCTAGTTTGCCATTCTTGCAGACATGGGAAGATGGTTGCCGCTCCCCACCATCCAGTGACTAAGGTCATGACCTGCGCACCCCGGAGAGCTTTTACACATGGACCTTGTTGGTCCGGCTCGGGTGAGCTCGGTTGGTGGCAAGTGGTATGTTTTGGTTGTTGTTGACGACTTTTCGAGATATTCGTGGGTCTTCTTTTTGACTAAGAAGACTGAGACTTCTCCTTCGCTCGCAATCTGATTTTGCGTCTTCAGAACGAGTTCCCTTTGAACTCGATGCGAGCTATTAGAAGTGATAATGGTTCCGAATTCAAAAATTCGGATTTTGAGAAGTTTTGGACCGCCTTGGTTTGGAGCATCAGTTTTCTTCCCCCTACACACCGCCCCAAATGGTGTTGTAGAGAGGAAGAATCGAACCCTTGTTGAGATGGCCAGGACAATGCTCGATGAGCATAGGATCCTAGGCGCTATTGGGCCGAAGCTATGAACACTGCATGCTACATTTCAAATCGCATTTTTCTGAGAGCCTTTTTGAAGAAGACCTCTTATGAGTTGCGTTTGGGTCGCCAACCCAAGGTGAGTTATTTTAGAGTGTTCGGTTGCCACTGTTTTATATTGAAGAAGGGCAACCTGGACAAGTTTGAGTCTCGTTCTTCTGACGGGGTATTTTTGGGTTATGGTACTCACACTAGAGCATATCGTGTACTTAACCTTGATACTAACCGAGTCATGGAGACATCAGATGTCACCTTCGACGAGACTCTTGTTTCTCCTTCTTCTCGTTTTGAGCGTGCAGGTGATCATGAGGTTGGAGAGCCTCTTTTTCGATGACGAGGAGGAGGGTGTTGAAGGTATGGATGATCCAGCACCCCCTCCACCTGCCGTGCCGCAAAGAGCGGCCTCGACGACGACTCACGGCCCCGATACCTCTTCTTCCTGGGGGCCGTGGATCCTCCACCTCGTGCGGTACCTTTTGTACCCGGGTGGAACCAGCTGCTGTTGAGGGGGGGAAGGGGTCACCTCATCCCGGGAGGCACCCACGACACATCCAGCGCCAGCACCCCCTCAGCAATGATCAGGCGACATCGCGAGCGAGTCACTCGCTCGCAGGTCACAGCACATCTCTCACTTCGCTCACTCTGCTTTTGTTGCTAATTTTGAGCCCCGAGATGTTGGACACGCTTTGACGGATCCGGATTGGGTAATGCCATGCATGAGGAGTTAGAAAACTTTGAGCGAAATCGGGTTTGGGTTCTAGTTCCACCTCCACCTGACTGTAAGCCTATTGGGACAAAATGGGTTTTCAAAAACAAGCAAGGAGAGGATGGCCACGTTGTGAGAAACAAGGCCAGGCTTGTAGCGAAAGGTTATAGTCAGAAGGAGGGATAGACTATGAGGAGACGTTTGCTCCTGTAGCTCGTTTGGAGGCTATTAGGATACTCTTGGCTTTTGCTGCATCCAAAGGTTTCAAACTTTTTCAAATGGATGTCAAGAGTGCCTTCTTAAACGGCTACATAGAAGAGGAAGTATATGTTGAACAACCCCCCGGTTTTGAAAATCCAAATTTCCAAACCATGTTTTTAAACTCCACAAAGCTTTATATGGTTTGAAACAAGCCCCTAGAGCCTGGTATGATAGATTGAAAACTTTTCTGCTAGCTAAGGGTTTTAAAATGGGATGTGTAGATAAGACGCTCTTTCTCTCCTCAGGCAAGGCAAAGACACGCTCTTGGTCCAATTTACGTGGATGATATCATTTTCGGTGGTTCTTCTCACGCGTTGGTTGCCAAGTTTGCAGATACTATGAGCAGGGAGTTCGAGATGAGCATGATGGGCGAGCTGACATTCTTTCTCGGATTGCAAATTAAGCAATCCCGAGAGGGACGTTTGTGCACCAGGGCAAGTACACGAAGGACTTGCTGAAGCGGTTCGATATGGGTGAGGCCAAGCCTCTTCCAACACCCATGTCGACGACGACTGCCCTGGATGCGGATGTGGAGGGAGAAGCAGTGGACCAGAAGGAGTACCGCAGCATGATCGGGTCGCTGCTCTACCTGACGGCGACACGCCCGGACATCCAGTTCGCGGTGTGTCTGTGCGCGCGCTTTCAGGCGTCGCCGCGCACTTCTCACCGTCAGGCGGTGAAGCGCATCTTCAGGTACCTTCGTTTCACTCCTGAGTTGGGATTTGGTATTCTGCTTCCTCCACCCTCTCGCTTTGCGGTTATTCCGATGCCGATTTTGCTGGTTGTCGCATTGAGCGCAAGTCCACTTCTGGGACTTGCCAATTTATTGGATCTTCTCTTGTATCGTGGTCTTCTCGCAAGCAGTCTAGTGTCGCCCAGTCTACCACGGAGGCTGAGTATGTTGCTGCGGCTAGCTGCTGTTCCCAGTTACTCTGGATGATGGCCACTTTGCGTGATTTTGGTTTGAGCTTTTCTCGCGTGCCTTTGCTTTGTGACAGCACGAGTGCATTATTAGCGTTGCTAAGAACCCGTGCTTCACTCGAAAACCAAACACATTGATGTGCGCTTTCATTTTCTTGCGAGACCACCAGGAGAAGGGTGATATCGACCTTCGCCATGTCGATACTCATCACCAACTGGCTGATATTTTCACCAAGCCTTTAGACGAATCAACCTTTAATCGGTTGAGGGGAGCTTGGTGTGTGTTTCCCCTTTTAGATGGGGGAAACATTTTGGATCTTGTATAGACTGACTCTTTTATTTTGAGTTTCTTTTCTTTGCATTTTGCATACGCATTTACATTCTGAGCTTCATGTTTATAATCACTAGAATGTAACTATGCTCTGTTTAGTATGCTCCGATGCTTATGTTGATGCTTGTAGCTTATGCTCCTTCTGATCACTAGTACATGTTATGAGCTGAGCTATTTTGAATGGTGAATTTGCTTAATGTATATAAATCTGAAAATGTCACCATTGAGATATGCAACTAGCATGTGTAGGGTGTGTTGAGTCCATTCCTGCTTTTCATATATGCTAGGTTGCTATGTCTCTAGTTCTGAGTCATTCACTTGCTTGGTTTGTTCATATCATGTTTAAAATTTGAACCAAGTTTTAGTGAATTGAAAAGATCGAGATGGGATTGCTTGTCAACACCTCACGGTATCGAGACTGTTTCTCATTGCACTTTGAGTTAAACTTGAGCCGTGTAGTGTATGACCGAAACCGTAGCTTTAAGCTTCTGATTGTTTCGGCATAGGCTTCGCTCGGTTGAAAAGTTAGGCAATGACAAGCTTTCAACCTCTCGCAATCACATGCTAAATTTTGAACTTGTGTAATTTTCACCGCTGCAACTCCGATATAAAACTGAAATCACAAGTATATGCTTCATTCCTATGCATGATGATTGAACTTTGCTAGGGGTAGTTCACCTTGTATACATGTTTAGCACTTGTTTGGATTCCTATCTATACATGTGTAGTGCTATTTTGATGGTGACTATCTTTTTGGCTAAAACTGCTCACTTGCTCATATGCTTCATATTTCGTATGTGTGATCAGTTTGAGCCTTTGCTATTTGAGTGCTTAGTTGTGCCATTGGAGCTATACCGATTAGAGCATTTTTGCACTCTTTTGATTATATGCCTGAAGCCCTAACTTGCATTTCTGACTTATATGCATTTTTGAAAGGGGAGATTTTGTTGAGGGGAAGACTTTTGCTCGTTCCTGTTCTTGATAAGTGCATTTTCAACTAAGGGGGAGAAATGACAAATCATATGTCTCTTAGGGGAGTTTTTGCTAAGGCGAATTTTCAAATCCTTGTGCTCTTCTCTTGATTGGACCTAAGGGGGAGTCCCTGGTTGCTTGCACTTGTCGAGGGGGAGTTTGCTAGTTGTGTTGAGCCGTTGCCTCTATCTTGAGGGACTAGCAAAATTTTCTCATTTGGCGTCGAGTTTGATTTCGATTGGTTCGAAGACCTTTCGATTGTTTTTCAATTGGTTCGGAGTGGTTTTTGTGCTAGTTGTTTGAGCCTCTGTGCCTCTATCTTGAGGGACTAGCACTTTTGCCTTTTTTAGCTCCGATTTTCAATTGGTTTTTTCTGCTAGCGGTGTTGAGCCTGTTCTACCTCTTCTTGAGGGCTAGCTTTGCTTTGCTTGGTCGCGTCGAGCCGTTGCCCATGTCTTTGGGGACCAAGTTCTCGCTTCTTCCACTTGACCTTCTTCGGCTTTGCTATGCTTTTGGGTCATTTGGTTGAGTTCTCTCTTCTCCTTCCTCCTACCTTCTTCTTTCATTATGATTTGTGTGTGTAGTTGACAATGCACTCATCAAGGGGGAGATTGCGGATACATGGGTGTATGCCGAGTCTCTGAGTGATGAGTGATTGTCAACGGGTTTGATCGCATGTTCTTTGGCTTGTGTTGTGCAGGTGTCGAGCACGGAGACAGTGATCGAGGGCAAGGTGAAGGTCAAGTTGAGACGTGCCGTGCCGACGGACTGGGTGCGATGAAGGATGGGCGTGCCGTGCGGCGGACGTGCCATGCCGATGTATCGAGCAGTGAAGGGCGGACGTGAGGCTTGGACTGAGGGACCGGAGTGCCTGAGGATCAGCTGTGGTGGCTGGCAGCCTGGGACAGCGACGAGCGGAGACTTGCGGGGCACGGTGTTGCTCGGGTCGAGGACCTGGGGACACGTGTCGGTGGACGGGGTGCACGGCGGTGCATCCCCTCTACAGCTCCGGTTTGGTGTTGAGCCAGGAAAACCACCGGGTGGACGGTTTCCGAGTTTGGGCCTCAAAACTCGGGTGCTCGGTTTCCAGGTTGAGCCACAAAACCTGGGCGCGGACGGTTTCCGAGTTTGGCCACAAAACTCGGGCGATGGGCCGGTTTCCGAGTTTGGGCCTCAAAACTCGGGCGCTGCGGGTTTCTGAGTTTGGGCCAAAACTCAGGCTGGTGGGCTGGTTTCCCGGTTTGGGCCTCAAAACCGGGGTTGCTGGAAAAGGCTGTTTTCCCGTTTGGGCCACAAAACCGGGGTGCAGAGCGAGGACGGCACGTGGCGGCAATCGGAAGGTTGCGTGGAGGCAACGCGGACGAGTTGTGCGGGCGTGGCCGTTGGATCTACCTACCACTTGAGTTGGTCCAGAATAACCTTAGGGTTTAGCTGGTTCGCTCTGTAATTAGAATAGAGAGGGGTAGAGTAGGAAATAGACTTAGACTAGAATAGGATAAGTAGTCAGGGGAGACACCCTCCTCCCCTATCTCAGTTTTAGCCATCTCATTTGCTTCCTGCACTTAGGGTTTCCTGCTCTCCCATCCCCTGCTGTAGCTGAGATCCGCAGAGAGACTTGCACTCTGTGTACTGTTGATTTTGAGGAAGGAGGCCGTAACCTCCTTGTCGTAGCGTGTGTTTTGCGCTTCGGCTTGCAATTCGTGGTTGTGATTCGCGTTTTGTTCGTGTTCTTCGCGGAATCCTTTTTCTCCACGATTTTTCCGTCGCTTGATCTCTTTGCTCGGTTCATCTTTTGCAAATCCGTTTGAACCAAGTTGTTCTAGATCGTGAGGCACTTCTTTCCACCGAAGGAATCATCCTCTAACCTCACGGTCTAGGAGATCGATCGATTTTGTTTCGGTCAAGTTTTTCTCCTTTCCCCCGAAATTCTTCGATTCACCGATTTGGAGATAGGTTCGAGCCATGATCTCTTAGAGATAGCTCACTATACTCTTGTGACTCTTCTCACCAAGTTTGATCCCTAGAGGATTTGTTTTGGGTGAGATCGAGTCGAATCGGTGAACGAACAGCCTGAATCGGGGTGACCGGACGCTGCCGGTTCATCAACGACGGACGCTGTCAGTGAGTCCGGTCGATGAACACCTTCGCTGTGTTCGGTTCGTGACTTGACCGGACGCACCTTTCGCTAAGTGACCGGACTCGCTCATTGTACTGTTCACTTGGCTTGTATTTTGTGACCGGACGCTCGTCTCTGTTGAGTCCGGTCAGAAACAGTAAGCTCCGAAAACTGTTTTTGCACGACCGGACGCGTCCGGTGGTCAGCGACCGGACGCAGGCAGAGTCCGGTCAGTGCTGTTTCGACGCGTTTTCGTCCGCAGTTTGTTCGTTCGTCTTTCGATTCGAGATCCGTTTGTTGCGTTGGATTCCTAACTTCGTGCTCTACAGATTTGGGCTTCCCGCTTTACAAAATAGCCTGAATCCCCCTCGCGTTGCTCGGGGAGGTTGAGGTTACCCAAAACCCATCCTGTCACTAGTTGACTTGCGTGAACTTGGGTGAGGAAGTTTTTGTGGTGCCTCGCTGTGATCCTAGGGATCATCCACCCTCTTCCAAGGGTCGTGGGCATCACGTTTTCGGTAGTAGCTCTTGGGGATTGATTTTGGACACTTGGCCCAAGTTTCGAGAGAAATTTTATTGGCTCCCATTCACCCCCCCTCTGGTCGCCTTGCTTTTGCATTCTCGGTCCTTCAAGAACCAATAAACTAGCAAGTCCCAGAAGTGGACTTGCGGTCAATACGGCAACCAGCAAAATCAGCATCGGAATAACCACAAAGGGAAAGAGTGGAGGAAGCAGAATACCAAATCCTGAATTCTGGAGTGAAGGATAAGTACCTCAAAATGCGCTTGACCGCCTGACGGTGAGAGGTGCGCGGCGAAGACTGAAAACGCACGCAAAGACACACCGCGAACTGGATGTCTGGGCGTGTCGCCGTCAGGTACAGCAGCGACCCGATCATACTCCGGTACTCCTTCTGGTCCACTGCTTCTCCCTCCTTATCCGCATCCAGGGCCTTCGTGGTCTCCATGGGTGATGGAAGAGGCTTGGCCTCACCCATGTCGAATTTCTTCAAGATGTCCCGGGTGTACTTGCCCTGGTGCACGAACGTCCCCTCTTTGGATTGCTTGATTTGCAACCCGAGGAAAAACGTCAACTCGCCCATCATGCTCATCTCGAACTCCCTGCTCATAGTATCTGCGAACTTGGCAACCAAAGCGTGAGAAGAACCACCGAAAATGATATCATCCACGTAAATTTGGACAAGAGAGGTCAGTGCCTTGCTTGAGGAGAAAGAGCACTTTATCTACACATCCCATTTTAAAACCCTTAGCAAGCAAAAAGGTTTTCAACCTATCATACCAGGCTCTAGGGGCTTGTTTCAAACCATACAAAGCTTTGTGAAGTTTAAAGACATGGTTTGGAAACTTGGGATTTTCGAAACCGGGGGGTTGTTTAACATAGACCTCCTCTTCTATGTAGTCGTTTAAGAAGGCACTCTTGACATCCATTTGAAAAAGTTTGAAACCTTTGGATGTAGCAAAAGCCAAGAGTATCCTAATAGCCTCCAAACGAGCTACAGGAGCAAAAGTCTCCTCATAGTCTATCCCCTCCTTCTGACTATATCCCTGGGCTACGAGTCTAGCCTTGTTTCTCACAACATGGCCATCTTCTCCCTGTTTGTTTTTGAAAACCCATTTTGTCCCAACTGGATGACACTCAGAGGTGGAGACACTAGAACCCAAACCAACCCAATTTCTCTCAAAGTTCTCAAGCTCCTCATGCATGGCATTGACCCAATCCGGATCCGTCAAAGCGTGTCCAATATCTCAGGGTTCAAAATCAGCAACAAATGGAGAATGAGCAAAGTGAGAGATTTGCCTTGACCGGGTGACGCGTTCGTCGATGCTGCCGATCATCTGCTGAGGCGGGTGCTGGCACTGAATGTGTCATGGCGCCTCCCTTGCCGAAGTGATCTCCCCTCAGCAGCAGCTGGTGCCTCCCCGGGTACAAAGGGTACCGCTCGGGGTGGCGGATCCCACGACCCCCAGGAAGAAGACGTGTCGGGACCGTGAGTCGACGTAGAAGCCGCTCCTTGCGGCACAGCAGGTGGAGGAGGAGGTGCTGGGTCATCCATGCCTTCAGCACCTTCTTATTCATCATCGAAAAGAGGCTCGCCAACCTCATGATCACCTGCACGCTCAAAACGAGAAGAGGGACAAACCATGGTCTCGTCGAAGGTGACATCGGATGTCTCCATGACTCGGTTAGTGTCAAGGTTAAGTACACGATAAGCTCGAGTGTGAGTGCCATAACCCAAAACACACCGTCAGAAGAACGAGACTCAAATTTGTCCAAGTTGCCCTTTTTGAGTATAAAACAATGGCAACCAAAAACTCTAAAATAACTCACCTTGGGGAGTTTTCCAAAACGCAACTCATAAGAGGTCTTTTTCAAGAAAGCTCGAAGAAAAATGCGATTGGAAATATAGCATGCAGTGCTCATAGCTTCGGCCCAATATCGCCTAGGAGTCCTATGCTCATCGAGCATCGTCCTGGCCATCTCTACAAGGGCCCGATTCTTCCTCTCTACAACACCATTCTGTGGCGGTGTGTAGGGGGAAGAAAACTGATGCTCTAAACCCAAAGAGTTACAAAACTTCTCAAAATCCGAATTCTTGAATTCGGAACCATTATCACTCCTAATAGCTCGCATCGAGTTCAAAGGGAACTCGTTCTGAAGACGCAAAATCAGATTGCGAGCAAGGGAGAAAGTCTCGGTCTTCTCAGCTAAAAAGAAAACCCACGAATATCTCAAAAAGTCATCAACAACACAAGCACATACCACTTCCCCCAACCGAGCTCACCCGAGCCGGACCAACAAGGTCCATGTGCAAAAGCTCTCCAGGGCGCTTGGTCATGACCTGAGTCACTGGATGGTGGGGAGCGGCAACCATCTTCCCATGTCTACAAGAGTGGCAAACAAGATCCTTCTCCATGGATAACTTGGGCAATCCTCAGATTAGGCCAAGTGAACTAAGTCTTGCAAGCAAGTCGAAGCTCAAATGTCCAAGTCTCCTATGCCACTTCCAAAGATCAGAAGAGGAAGGTCCAGCCACCAGACAACGAGAAGTGCCAAAAGACTCCGAGAAATTCGCACGAAAGACTTTCCAAAGGGCGAAATCAAACACACAAGATTGCCCTGAGGATCCAAAATACGACTGAGATTCAGTTTAAAACGAATCTCATAGTCGCCGTCAAAGAGTTGCGAAACAGAAAGAAGGTTAAAATGCAAGTTAGAAACAAGAGCAACATCGCGCAACACAAAGTGCTCATTAACTCGCACAGACCCACGAGACAGCACCTTACCGTTGCTGTTGTCGCCGAAGGTGATATACTCCTTTCCGACGACTGGACTAAGACTGGAGAACCACTTGGCGTTTCCGGTCATGTGCCTTGAACACCCAGAATCCACCAACCAAACGTTCTCCAATCGTTTTACCTACATCAATAAAAAGACATAGGGTGAGCATACGGGCCAACACTGGGGTTAGTGAAGTAAGGGGAATACCAGTGTTGGGTCGGCTGCTCAAAAGAACGGTTAGCGAAAAAACCATTCCTAGCACACCTACGAAGGAAGCGATCACCATGTTTAAAAGAACGTGATCCGCTAGGGAAGGAGCGCTCACCGTGATACTCAAAACGCGGTGGGGGAAAGCGCTCAACTACAAAACTACCGCCACGGGGTCCATGGCCTACAACAGCAGGCTCCCGCTGGGCACGCTCCCTGCGAGGCCTAGGCCTAGGAACTTGAGGCACTGCACCTCTTGGCCTAGCATCTCTCCTCGGAGCTCTCCTCTGCCTAGGCCTTGGAACTTGAGGCACTGCACCTCTAGGCCTAGCAGCTCTCCTCGGAGCTCTCTTCTGAATATTCGACACATGTACATCATGGAAATGATGGTACATGTCCGCATTGTTCAACTCCCTAGCACGGCGCGCTCTCTCTCTGCGCCGAAAGCAGAACTCACTCAAGTGTCCATCTCTCCCACAATGCTCACAATGGTACCTCACCGCTCTCATAGGGGGTTGTTGGTACTCACGGTTGTGGGTATGGATCACTTTGCCCTTCTGTGGCAAACACTCCTCCTGGATAGGTGGCATTGTATCAAGCTTGTTTTTCAAGTGGTTGGGTTTGGGATGCCACACTTGGTTCTTGTGTGGAGCTCTCGGAGGTTCTTCAAACACTCCGTCCTTGGTGTTAGGCTTGAGATGCTCTTTGGGTGGAAGCTTGGTAAGTTTGGGAGTAGTGGTGGAGTTGGGCTTCTCACTCGGGTTCAGACCACTCGACTCTCCAATCTTCCCAAAAGCAGAAAGATCAACACCCAGAGCAAAACCTACACCAGGACCTCCAGCAGCTCGCTTGAATTGGGAGATCATCATCCTGAGCTATGGCTCACCACAAGATACCCATGACAATGATGGTGTATGTGTTGTTTCTCTCTCGGTCTGCATCTTGTCATGCTTCACATTAGCAATCTCCATCTCCAAACCCTCACACAAAGTACACCTAGTCACACAAGTGCTACCCGAGCTGGCTTTCTCAAGAGATTCAATCTTGGCATTCTTCTCTGCCAACTCGGTTTGCAAGACAGGACAAGTCTTGCACGCACCCAACAGCGAGAGTCTAGCCTTCAGCTCATCCACCTCTCCTACCAACGCAACATACTTGCTTCTCAAAGTGAGAAGGTCAGTCATGTGCATGGTGCACATCTCACACTCCTCCTCATCGGTAACAACCACGGTGGATTGACAGAATCAAGTTCCTTCACCATATCCTCCCACTTCTGCCTAAACTCCTGCGCTCTCTAGCGGCACGCCTAAGCAGCTTATCTTGACTAAGAAGCGCGGCAGTAAGTTCTCGACCTCAGCGGAAAGTCATTGTGGTCAGAGATACCTGGGAGGTGTCGTCGTCGTCGTCGTTCTAAGGGGAGTTCACAGCTCGCGTCGACCTCCTTCTTGCCGAGGGCCATGGTGCAGAGGCGTCGTCGTCGGCGAAGAAGCAGAGACCATTCAACTTGTCCTCGATCCTCTTCTTCTTCTCGGACTCGTCATCGCTTGAGCAAGCGGAGTCGTCATCCAAGCCGTCGACGTCGCTGAGCGTGGCGAAGAACGCACGCTGCTCAGCCTGGGCCTTCTCCAAGTACTTCTTCTTGATGTACTCCTTGTCGAAGCCGCCCCTCCGCTTGTGCCTCGCGGGGACGTACTTCTCCTTGCGCTTGCCAGAGTCGTACTTGTGCCCATGATCGCCCTTCCCAGATGAGTTCTTCTTCTTGGGGCAGTTGGCGGTGAAGTGGTCGGGGTCGCCGCACTCATAGCATCCTGAGCGTCCTCCTCCGCGGCGACGGTTCATGCGATTGTTGTGGAACCGCGAGAACCAGTTGGCGAGCATTGCCAACTCGTCATCCCCCAAAGACTCCAGCTGCTCCTCTGTGACGGAAAAGAGAGAAGAGAGTGCAAAACCTCCAGAGGGGTTAGTAGAAGAGCCAGAAACCAAAGCCATAGTCCGGCCAGAAGGATTCTCATAAGAAGCCCTCGCCATGGCGTCAATCTCACTGGACTTGAGCTTACTGAAGAGCTCGTCGCACGTGAGGGTCTCATAGTTAGGTGATTCGATGATCGCCTGAACTTTGGAATCCCATACTGACCGATCAAGGGTATGCAAAAGCTTGAGAGCCCTCTCATGATCGTCGAAAGGCAACAACTCCTTGTTAGCCCTCATCCTGTTGACAATCACCTGAAAGCGAGCGAATAAACTTTATATGCTCTCGCCAGGCATATGTCGAAAGTTCTCATACTCTCGCTTGAACGACTCGTAGAGTCGGGTTTTGACTTGAGAGGTTCCCTCATGGAAACGCATGAGGGTGGCCCAAATCTCCCGAGTCGTTGCGAGGTGAGAAACGCGATCAAACTCACTCATGCTCAAACATGAGAAAAGAGCATTACGGGCTCGGCTATTGGCATCGTGCTCATCGATCTGAAGCTGAGAGACACGAGCAGCCAAGACCACGTAATCAGCAGAGTTGCAAATATCCCAGATGGAAGCACACTCAAACTGCAGATAGGCCGACATGCGTATCTTCCAATACGCATAGTTCGTCCCATCGAAAAATGGCGGTTTGCCCACGCCGCGATCCATGTCGCCTTCTATGGATCTGGAACCGGCTAAGGTGGAAGATCCTTAACCCGCTCTGATACCAATTGAAGGACCGAGAATGCTACCAGAAAGCGACCAGAGGGGGGTGAATGGGAGCTTCAAATTTTCCTTTCGAAACTTGTTGCCACTGTCCCGAGAATCAACCCAAAAGCAAACCTAGAGCTTGCGAGTGTCCACGACCCTAGATGTAGGGTGGATGCCTCTAAGAAGCACAGCGGTACACTACACACCTGTAGAAATCCAATGCAAAAGACAGAAATCGAAACCGTCAACGAACGAGCGGTGAACGAAACTGCGTGAAACAGACTCGACCGAACTCTGGGCAGCGTCCGGTCAGTGAGCACCGGACGCGTCCGGTCGTCAGAAAACCAGTTTCAGACCTTACTGTTCGTGACCGGACTCTGGTGTACGGAGCGTCCGGTCAGGTCAGTAGCGTCCGGTCACAAGAATACGCGAGTGATGAACAGTGACTTCAGCGCGTCCGCTCATGCAAAAACTAGAGTGTCCGATCAAGAACACAATACAAGAGCATAGAAGCGTTTCATCGACCGGACTCACGGTTAGCGTCCGGTCACCTCAATTTTGCTCTACTCGTCCACCGATTCAACTCGATCTCACTCAAAACGAATCCACTAGGGATCAAACTTGGTGAGAAGGGTCACAAGGAGGATAGTGAGCTATCTCTAAGAGATCATGGCTCGAACCTATCTCCAAATCGATGAATCGAAGAATTTCGGGGGAAGGGAGAAAAACTTAGCCCGAACCCAAAATCGATCGATCTCCTAGACTATGAGGTTAGAGGTAAATTCCTTCGGTGGAAAGAAGTGCCTCACGATCTAGAACAACTTGGTTCAAACGGATTGGCAAAAGATGAACCGAGCAAAGAGATCAAGCGACGGGAAAAACGTGGAGAAAAAGGATTCCGCGAAGAACACGAACGAAACACGAATCACAACCACGAAATTGCAACCGTGTGGCTACCACACGCTACAACAGTGAGGTTACAGCCTCACTTCCTCAAAATCTCATGAACACAGAGGTTTGGTTCTCTTCTCTGTGGATCTCAAGTTTGCTACAGCAGGGGAGAGGGAGAGCAAGAAAACCTAGAAGCAAAAGAGCAAATGACTGAGATAGATGGGGAGGTGGGTGTCTCCCCCTACTTATCCTAATTCTAGCTATTCCTAATTCCCACTCTACCCCTAACTACTTACAGAGCGAACCAGCTAAACCCTAAGGTTATTCTGGACCAACTCGATGGTAGGTGGATCCGACGGCCACGCTCGCACAACTCGTAGCGTTGCCTCGACGCAACCTCCCGATTGCCGCCACGTGCCGCCCTCGCTCTGCACCCCCGGTTTTCTGGCCCAAACCGGGAAACCAGCCTTTTCCAGCCAACCCCCGGTTTTGAGGCCAAAACCAGGAAACCAGCCCACCAGCATCTGAGTTTTGAGGCCCAAACTCAGCAAACCCGTAGCGCCCAGGTTTTGAGGCCCAAACCTGGAAACCGTCCTCAGCCTGAGTTTTGTGGCCAAACTCGAAAACCCTCAGCACCCAGGTTTTGAGGCCCAAACCTGGAAACCATCCACCCGATGGTTTTTCCCTGGCTCTACCACCAAACCGATGTCGTAGATGGGATGCACCGCCCGTGCACCCCGTCCACCGACACGTGTCCCCAAGTCCATGACTCAGGCAACACATGACCGCAAGTCTTCGCTCGTCGCTGTCCCAGGCTGCCAGCCACCACAGCTGATCCTCGGGCCACCGGTCCCTCAGTCCAAGCATCACGTCCGCCCTTCGCCACTCTCGGTCCATCGGCACGGCAGGTCTCTACTTGACCTTCATCTTGCCTTTGATCACTGTATCCGTGCTCGACACCTACACAACACAAGCCAAAGAACATGCGCATCATCCCAGTTGACAATCACTCATCACTCAGAGACTCGGCATACACCCATGTATCCGCATTTGGGAGTTAGTGGAAAGACCAAAGAACACAAATGTTATTGGCACAAGATGGGTCTTGCAGAACAAGAAAGATGAAGATGGCATTGTTATAAGGAACAAAGCAAGATTGGTAGCACAAGGTTACACTCAAATGGAAGGCATTGACTTTGGAGAAACCTATGCACCGGTTGCTAGATTGGAGGCCATTAGAATTCTACTTGCATATGCTTGTTCTCACAACATCAAGCTCTATCAAATGGATGTGAAGAGTGCTTTTCTCAATGGATTCATAAATGAGCTAGTGTATGTTGAGCAACCTCCTGGATTTGAAGAATTGAAGAAGCCCAACCATGTGTACAAGCTCAAGAAGGCTTTATATGGGTTAAAGCAAGCACCAAGAGCTTGGTATGAAAGATTAAGGGACTTCTTG
Organism: Coix lacryma-jobi var. lacryma-jobi; assembly: GCA_009763385.1. Classification (NCBI taxonomy): domain Eukaryota; kingdom Viridiplantae; phylum Streptophyta; class Magnoliopsida; order Poales; family Poaceae; genus Coix; species Coix lacryma-jobi. Next base: position 71,799,292 of record CM019823.1, read on the forward strand.
TTAGCAAAAGGGTTCAAAATTGGGAAGGTTGACACCACTCTCTTCACCAAAAAGATTGGGAGTGACTTGTTTGTATTGCAAATCTATGTGGATGACATTATCTTTGGATCAACCAACCAAGATTTTTGTGAAGAGTTTGGAGAGATGATGGATAAAGAGTTTGAGATGTCTATGATTGGAGAGCTTAGTTACTTTCTTGGACTACAAATCAAGCAAATGAAGAAAGGCACATTTGTTAGTCAAGGCAAGTACATCAAGGACATGCTCAAGAAGTTTGGGTTAGATGAAGCAAAAGCAATAACCACTCCAATGGGCACAAATGGACATTTGGATAGTGATTCTAGTGGTGACATGGTGGATCAAAAGCTATATCGGTCAATGATTGGAAGTTTACTCTATGTGACCGCATTTAGGCCGGATGTCATGTTTAGTGTGTGCATGTGTGCAAGGTTCCAAGCTTCACCAAGAGAGAGTCATTTGAAGGCAACCAAAAGAATATTGAGATATTTGAAGCACACTCCTAATGTTGGACTATGGTATCCCAAGGGCTCTCAATTTGAATTGATTGGATACTCGGATTCCGATTATGCGGGATGCAAGGTGGATAGGAAGAGTACATCGGGCACTTGTCAATTGCTTGGAAGATCACTTGTCTCATGGTCATCAAAGAAGCAAAATAGTGTTGCACTCTCTACCGCCGAAGCCGAATACATATCCGCGGGTAGTTGTTGTGCACAATTGCTTTGGATGAAAGCAACATTGCAAGATTATGGAGTCAAGTTTGGACAAGTCCCATTGCTATGTGATAATGAGAGCGCCGTCAAAATAGCCACCAACCCAGTTCAACATTCAAGGACAAAGCACATTGATATAAGGCATCACTTCATTAGAGATCATCAAGCAAATAAAGACATATCTATTGAAAGTGTGGGCACCGATGATCAACTTGTCAATATATTCACTAAGCCACTAGATGAGAGAAGGTTTTGCAAGCTAAGGAATGAATTGAATATCCTAGACTTCTCCAACATGAGTTGAATGCACCCCCACTTATGACATGCCTCTGCTCCAACAAAGCACAGGTGAAATTGCTTAGCATATGCATTCATTCTTATTAGGTTGTGATCTAGTTCATATAGCCGTCACATTGCTTCTTTTAGGATCATTCATGGTAAATCAAATGAATTTGAAGTATATATGGTACCACTATTGCTTCTATGTTTGACTTGATCTAGTGGTGGCATATAACTTGTTTGTGAGCTTGTAACTCTAGTGTTTGATCTAGTAAGTGAACAATAGGTGTTTAACCGACGTGAGTAAGATAACCATTGAAAGATGTGTGAAGAAGCTTACTCTAGAGCAAACCGTGTTAGATATTCTATGCTCATGCGCTAGATTAAGCCATAACTTGACTTAGTTTGATCCCCACACATAAATCTCATAATGCAAAGGTTGTCTCCTTTCATTAAAATATGCCCCACCTTTATGATAATTGTTGACAAAGCGGGAGAAAATAATGCACCAAAGATATGTTAGTGAAATAGGGAGACAACATGAGTGGCAACAAAGATGACATGCTAAGTAAACTTTCAAGTGTTCAAGTGGGATCGAAGCATACAAATAGGGGGAGCAAGCTCATAAACGTGATTGTTGCATTTGAAATGTGCATATTCATATGTTTGATTACAATGCATAAGCTATTTATGTTGATATTCATGCTTATGTGGTGAATGCTAGTGTTAGAACATGATTGATGATATGACTCACTAGCATGAATAGGATGATAGCTAGACATTCTTGTATTTTCGTATTTTCAAGTGGTTCAAGAGCCTTATTATAATATTGATCTCATGGGGTTCTTGAGTTTTGATATATGTCTAGTAACAAATGATGCTAAGGATTGTTTAACATATGCACTCTGATTGGTATCACGCTTCAAAGGTCCATTCTTATGCCTTAGCATCATTATTGGCAGCATTGCTCACCCACATTTCATATCCATACATATGTGTCAAATCTAGAACCAAACTCTATAGCACATATGTAGGGGGAGCTAATACTATTAATGTGGTTACTTAAATTTAAATCACATATCTTTATATAGGTTGTCATCAATTACCAAAAAGAGGGAGATTGAAAGCCCTAGTTTGATTTTGGTTAATTGATGAAACCTATTTGGTCTAATCCTATTGCTAAGCATGTGTGTAGCTTATGAGGAAGGATTAAGACCAAGCCAAGTGGTGGAGCTAGCAAGGTGGCAACCATGGACTTTGGTGTTGGCCATATGCAACTCAAGTGATCAAGTGCTCTACTGTTGGTGAATTGCAAAAAGAAGAGAAGAGATGGAGCAAAGAAGCCCGAAGGCAAAGGTATAACCTATAGGGCTCTTTGTTTTGGTGATCAAGACACTTAGCGAGTGTGATCACATTTAGGATACATAGCCATACTATTAAGAGGAGATTATTCACGGCTTATGCGGTGTTCAAGTGCCACTAGGTGTTCTCTAACTTATCAATGCTATAGACCTAGCGTGTGACCAACAAAACCCTTGGAAAATGCTTTGCAAAATGCTAACACACGTACACAAGCGATGAAACACTTTAGTGTTGGCACATGGAAGCAAGGGTAGAAGTTAGAAATTGAAAGATGTTGTGTTAGGGGCATCGGACGCTGCTGGCGGCAGCATCGGACGCTGGGCCAAGCGTCCGGTGGCAAACCCTAACCACTAACATTTGTCCAGGGAGCATCGGACGCTGGCAACGGACGCTGACGAAACACTGTTGCAGAGTCCGATGGTTATGACATGGCGCGAGCGTGCTTTCCAGGGAGCATCGGACGCTGGGTTGCGTCCGATGCCGATCCATCGGACGCGTCCGATGTGTTTTGGAGCGTTCTGGAACCTTTCTATTGTGTCATCGGACGCAGGGGTTGAGCGTCCGGTGCTATTGTTTCGGCGTGTCCGATGTAGCGCCAAAATAAGCTGAAAAGAGTGAGTGGCATCGGAGCGTCCGATGCCTGGCATCGGCGCGTCCGATGCCGCATTAACCGTGGCACGAAGGAATTTGACCGTTGGGATCTAACGGGCTGAATTCATAGTAGAGGGACACGTGGTGCTCATCGGAGCATCGGACGCTGAGGGGGCGTCCGATGGCCCCGCACTGGCGCGTCCGATGCCTCTGTTTCGGGTCCAACGGCTAGGCCGACTTGTGTGGCCTATTTAAGGGGCTTGGCCAGCTTGCTAGGTAGCTCTCTTGCACATTCTGATTCCTAAGCATACTAGTGAGCTTTGGCAAGCCTCCCAACTCATCTCCCAAGTTGATTTGATCAAACCAAGTGAGATTGAGTAGTGCATGATTTGAAAGAGTTCAATCTAGTGGCACTAGTTCTTCGCATCAACATTGAGTTTTCTTGTTACTCTTGGCATTTGTCGGTGCCTAGACGGCTTGGAGGTGTTGAGGTGGTCGTTGGCAAGATTGGTGATTGTTCTTGGCCACCACCGTTCGTGTTTGTGAGAGGTTTTGGAGCCTAGCCTCGCCGGAGCGGCAAGAGGTATCCTTAGTGGATTGCTTGTGTCATTGACCTACCTCACTAGTGGTAGATTCTTATGGCGCTCTTTGTGAGCTTGGCTTTGCGCTGATTAGCCACCAGGTCACCTAGTGTTGGTCGACACAACGGGGAGTAGCGTGCCGGCAAGCACGTGAACCTCGGGATAAATCTTGGTGTCCCGTGTGCTTATTGTGATTGTGAGTTCTTCTTGGTGATTGGCTTCACGAGTGAATTTCACCGGTGATTGGCTCTCTACTAGGCGATCCCGAAGGCTCGGTGAAACCACCTCTATCTCGCTCCTTTACTTTGTGTATTTACATCAAGCTATTTATTTGTGTTCTTACTATCTCTTGTTATATATCTTTTGTCGTATACCTTGTGTAGTGATATTGTGATTAGTTTACATCGTTCACCCTTTGCACAGGCTTACTTATCTTAGACCATCCAATTCATAGTTGTGCTAGAGCTAGTTTATTCCGCATTAGTTTCTAGCTCTATTTGCTTGTGTGATATAGAAATATTAGGTAGAAGTGTTGGATAGGTGGCTTGCAACACACTATTAGGCTAGCGCAAAAGCTTCGCCATTTGTTATACTAATAGTGTTTGCCTAAGTAATTTTGTAGATTTTTAATTAGGCTATTCACCCCCCCCCCTCTAGCCAATTTGGACCTTTCACCTGGGAGTACCAGGTGTCGATTTATTTGATCCCAGAGGAAGGCTAGGGTGGTGTATGAGTCGAGTCAAGGAGGGGATGAGAGTCGAAGAATAAGAACGGGAAAAGGAGAGGAGAGAAGAGCGGAGATGAAAGGCTAGAAAGAATTTATGAGTGGATAGGTGAATGGTTAAGGTAAGGTGGATGGATACGTAGATGGATAGAATGGGATAACTAAGGATAACTAACTAATAAATATAATTACTATTTACTCCTAGATAACTATGAAGCAAGACAGGCAAATGTCAATAAAGCAACCAAGTTAATATAGTTTTATTCCTATCTTATCAAGTACCGAGGCGTACTAGCCTTTACCACTGCTTTAGGTTGAACGCTAGCACAACGAGCCTTACTGTTAAACTGGGCCAACTACGTGGTGGAATTCAAGGCGCACAGGGCTGTCACCACCTGCTTGCTACCACAGCTATCCGGGGGTCGAGTCGTATCTGAAGGTAAGTCTATAACTAAGCACCACGCTTAATTATATTCTAACTATCTCTACCCTAGCTTTAAATAGAGACACCCTTGCAGACGTCAGAGCAAATACTTGAATTAATGAGATAAACACTAAACTAACTAAGTAACCTATTGGCAAAGATCAAACACTAAGCACACTAGAGATTAACTACTATGGTTAAGTGAATTGAAATATAGGATAGCTAGGTACTCAAGCAATCAATCAAGTATACTACTCAATACTGGCAAGTAGAATAAAGTAATACTTGAAATGATGAACTAGAATATAGTAAAGTGCTTGATATACAAGAGAAAAACCTGAACTGGAGATGGATGAAGACTCTTCCCAATTCCAGGACCGATCACTCGCACGCTTCTACTCTTGAGCTAAGCCTTGAGTATCGCTTTCGCGAGGGCAATGAGGCAAGGATGCCTTGCTCTACTAGCTACCTACTTGCCTAAGCTTGGCTAAATCCTAAGCTATTAGCTCTCTGGCTCTAGCCTTGCTTTCCTTCCTTGCTTGCTTCTTGCGTTCAAATGAAGTGATGCCTCCAGGGGGTATTTATAGCCTTGTGGAGTGAGGGGGGTACTTATAGGGGGGAGGCAGCAGACCTAGGGCTGAGTCAGGTGGCGGGCGCCAACCCTAGGTGGCGGCCGCCACCCCTAACCGTCCGATTGAACCGCCATTCAACCGAGGGCATCCAGGGGGTCCTCCAAGGCGGTGGTTAGGTCAGTGGCTAAAACCCTAACCGCCTCTTGTCCAATCCAGGGCACGATCCGCGTCACTCGCCTCCCGAGCCGTCCGATTCAACCGACCTAGTGACCAAGGGCCAGGAATTGGCCTTAGGGAGGTCACACGGATCAGTGACGTGGCAGGGAGTGGATTTGGGCCAACTCAAGTGGCGGGCGCCACACCCCTGAGGCCCAATTGGGCCCTGCTGAGTGGGCTTGGCCTTTGGTGGTTCAAATATCCAAATTTGGTTCAAATCCTGCATTCAAATCAAAATCTATGGACATGTGGAATTCAGTTAGTTTGAAACCTATTTGACTAAATTTCATCCCTTTTTGGTGAATTTTAGGGTAAAATGTTGATGGTAAAACAGGTGTTTAAGGACCATCAACAACTGTTGTACCTGATGGCGACACGCCCAGACATTCAGTTCGCGGTGTGTCTTTGCGCGCGCTTTCAGGCGTCGCCGCGCATTTCTCACTGTCAGGCGGTCAAGCGCATTATGAGGTACTTATGTTTCACACCTAAGTTCAGGATTTGGTATTCTGCTTCTTCCACCCTCTCCCTTTGCGGTTACTCGGATGCTGATTTTGCTGTCTGCCGACTTGAGCGCAAGTCCACTTCTGGGACTTGTCAGTTTTTGGGTTCTTCCCTTGTATCTTGGTCTTCTCGCAAGCAGTCTAGTGTCGCACAGTCTACCACAGAGGCTGAATATGTTGCTGCGGCTAGCTGTTGTTCCCAATTGTTGTGGATGATGGCCACTTTACGGGATTTTGGTCTAAGCTTTTCTCGTGTTCCTTTGCTTTCTAACAACACGAGTGCAATTAGCGTTGCTAAGAACCCCGTGCTGCATTCTAAGACCAAACACATTGATGTGCACTTTCATTTCTTGCGAGACCACTATGAGAAGGGTGATATCGACCTTCACCATGTCGATACTCATCTTCATTTGGCAGATATTTTCACCAAGCCTTTGGACCAATCAACCTTTGCTAGGTTGAGAGGTGAGCTTGGTGTGTGTTTTCCCTTTTAGTTGGGGGAAACATTTTGGTTCTTGTATCATAGACTGAGTTCTTTTATTTTGCTCTAGTTTAGTTTTTGCAATCATCATTTTTGTATCTTTATCTTTTTGAGCTTCATGTCTATAATTTGTAGAATGAATCTATGCTCTGATTAGTGTGTGATCCGATGATATATGATGATGCTTGTAGCTTAGGCTCTTCTTGATCACTCATACATGTTGTGAGCCGAGCTACTTTTCAGAACTGTGAATATGCATAATTCAACATAAATTTGAAACATGTTCACCATTGAGATTAGCAACTAGCATGTGTAGAATGTGTTGAAATCACTTGTGTGATTCCTATATGCTAGGTTGCTATGTCTCTAATTCTGAGTCCTTCACTTGCTTGGTATGTTCATTTTCTGTTAAAATTTGAACCAAGTCTAAAGTGAATTGAAAAGATCGAGATGAGATTACTTGAAAACACATTACAGTATAAAGACTGTTTCTCATTGCACATGGAGTTAAACTTAAGCCGTGTAGTGTAAGACCGAAACTGTTGCTTCAAGCTTCTGATTGCTTATGCATAGGCTTAGCTCGGTTGAAAAGTTAGGCAATGACAAGTTCTCAACCTCTGGCAATCAGATGCTGAAAATTTGAACTTGTGTATAATCACCGCTGCAACTCCGATAAAATTTGCAAACACAAGTCTATGTTTCATTCTATAGCATGATGATTGAACTTTGTTAGAGTTAGTTCATCTTGTATACATGTTTAGCACTTGTTTGATTTCCTGTCTATACATGTAAAGTGCTATTTTGATGGTGAAACCCTTTCTGAATGGCTTAAAACTGCTCACTATGCTTATATGTTCATTTTTTGTATTCAGTGATCAGTTTGAGCCTTTGCTGGCATTTATACTTGTTGTTAGCACTCATTAGAGCATCTATTCACTTTATAGAATATATACCTGAAGCTGCTAACCTGCATTTGTGACTCATATGCATTTGCCTTGTTTTGTGCATTTTCAACTAAGGGGGAGAAATTTGACAAATCATGTCCCTAGTTGTGTGCACTATTGAAGGGGGAGTTTGCTCGCTTGTTTTATTTGACAAGTTTTCAATTGGTCATTTGTTTCGGAGCGGTTTTTCAGCTAGTTGTGTTGAGCCTTTGCCTCTTTCTGGAGGTACTAGCTGATTTACTCAGTTTTTGGTATCCTTGCTCTGGACTTCTCGCTAGCGGTGTTGAGCCTGTTCTGCCTCTTCTTGAGGGCTAGCTTTGCTTTGCTTGGTTGCGTCGAGCCGTTGTCCATGTCTATGGGAACCAAGTTGTCTCGCTCACTCCATTCGACTTCTGTTGGCTTTTGCTTCGCTTCTGGTCGACTGGTTGAGTTCGCTTCTTTCTTCTTCTTTCTTCTACCTTCATATGATTTGTGTTGGTAGTTGAAAATGCACTCATCAAGGGGGAGATTGCGGATACATGCGTGTATGCCGGATCTTGAGATGATGAGTGATTGTCAACTGGTATGATGCGCATGTTCTTTGGCTTGTGTTGAGCAGGTGTCGAGCACAGAGACGGTGATCGAAGGCAAGGTGAAGGTCAAGTAGAGACGTGCCATGCCGATGGACCCGGAGCGGTGAAGGGTGGACGTGAGGCTTGGACTGACGGACCGGTGGCCGGAGGATCAGTCGTGGTGGATGACAGCCTGGGACAGCGACAAGTGAAGACTTGCGGGTGGACGGGGTGCACGGGCGGTGCATCCCTCTTGGCGTCGGTTTGGTGGTTGAGCCACAGAAAAATCACAGAGTGGACGGTTTCTAGGTTTGGGCCTGAAAACCTGGGTGTGGTCGGTTTCCGAGTTTGGGCCACAAAACTCGGGCTGAGGACGGTTTCTAGGTTTGGGCCTCAAAACATGAGCGCTGGCGGGTTACATAACTCAGGCGATGGACGACAAGTTTCTCGGTTTCGGCCTCAACACTGGGGGAGGTCCGTGAAAAGGACGAGCGGCGTGAGGTGGCACGTGGCGGCATCCAGTGAGTTCGCGTCGAGGCGAAGCTACCTGATGTGCGGGCATGGCCATCAGATCAACATCAACTCTGAGTTGGTCAGGAATACCCTTAGGGTTAGCCTGCTCGCTCATTAGCTGTAAGGGTAGAAGGGGAATAATTGTATTAGGATTTATAAGGAGAGGCTACCCCTCCCTCAAGACTATCTCAGCCCTTGCTATTTTCATTCTAGGGTTTCCTGCTTCCCATTCCCTATTGTAGCTATTAAGATCCATAGAGACGGTGAATCATACCTCTGTGTATTTGGATTTTGCGGAAACGGGACCGGATTCCCGTTGTCTGCTCGTGGGGACGAATTTTGGCTGGCAATCCTAGTTGTGATTCGCGTTTTGAATTTGTTCTTCGCGTTCTTCTTTTCTCTATGATTTTCCCGTCACTCGATCTCCCTCCTCACTGCGTCTTTTCCGAATCCACTTGAATCAACTTGTTCTTTGATGTGCGGAGAACATTTCCACCGAAGGAATTCATCTCAATCCTCACGAACAAGTAGATCGGGTCGATTCAAGTTTCGTGGCGCTTTTTCGGTTCTTGCACCTTCCCTTTCGATTTTCTGGAGTTTGAGTTGATTTGAGCGGATGATTTCTTGGGGATAGTCTCCCAACTACCTCGTGATCATCTTCTCCATTTTTGGGATCAATGGATTTTGATTTGGATCGGATTTGGGAAGATTTGGTGAGAAGGCGACCTAAATCGCCCTCACTGAGTGTTCTCGGACAGTCCGCCGGTTGAACCGCGGACAGTCCGGGCGTCGGGCTCCAGTTAGGTCAGTGGCTGTGTGGTTCGGCCGTTTTGCTTTTGGTTGAACGACGGACAGTCCGCCGTAGTCGATCGCGGATAGTCCGCGAGTCGACCAGGGAACTTCAGCAGCAATGCTGTTTTGGGGATTTTGCCGGCGGACAGTCCGCCCTTCCCCCGTGGAGAGTCCGGCAGTACCGCGGACAGTCCGGGACCGTACCCGCGGACAGTCTGGGAACTCACTGTGTGTTGGTTTTTAGTGCGTTTGCTCTCCCAGCTTTTTCGCTTGGTTTTCGGACTTCTCGTTTGCTCCTAGAGTTCACCAAGGAACCTCTCTAGGTATCTTTGCTACTCGTTGGCATCGATATTTAGAGGAATTTCGACGTAGCCTTCCATCTACGTTCGGGAGTTGGTTTTTGGAGTTGAACTTGAGCCGGAGTTTTCGAGATTTGGCTCGCTCTCGTTTGGTGGTGCCTCGCTGTGATCCTAGGGATCATCCACCCTCTTCCAAGGGTCATGGGCATCACGTTTGCACTCGAAGCTTTTGGGGGTTGATTTGTGGGACAAATACCAAAGTTTCGAAAGAAATTTTTAGGCTTCCATTCACCCCCCCCCCTCTGGTCGCTTTCTGGTAGCGTTCTTGGTCCTTCAACACATGGCACCAGTGAAGCATCTGCTTCGGTACATAGCAGGGACAATGGAGTACGACATCATCTACCCCAAGCTGTGAAACAACGACAACAATTTGATTGGCTATAGTGACAGCGATTTGGGGGGAGACACTGATGATCGGAAGAGCACGACAGGGATAATTTTCTTCATGGGGCAGAAGGTGGTGGCCTGGCAGTCTCAGAAGCAGCGCGTGGTGGCGCTCTCGTCGTGTGAAGCGGAGTACATCACTGGCGCAGGAGCAGCATGCCAGGCGGTGTGGCTCACGAGGCTACTGAAGGACGTCACCGGAGATGATCCTCAGGCGCCTCGACTGAAGATGGACAACATGTCGGCAATCGCACTCAGCAAGAACCCTGTGCTGCACGATCGGAGTAAGCATATACACACCAAGTTTCATTTCATAAGAGAGTGCATTGACAAGGGAAGCATCTCGCTGGAGTTTGCGAGCTCACAGGAGCAGCTCACTGATCTGATGACGAAGGCGCTTGGACGGTCAAGGTTCTGCGAGCTTCGTGAGAAGATTGGCGTCATCAACCTAGGCTGATCAGAAACTTCATTCAGGGGGAGATTGTTGCAATTCATTCAGTTTCGTCAGACTTCAGGTTGTCGGATTTTCTTCAGTTTTGTCAGTTAGCCGGCTTAGCGTTTTGTTCAGGCATTCAGTTTCGTCAGTTAGTTTCAGATAGCAAATAACAGAACCCGATTTGTCGGGTGCGTCTTGTAATGGCCAGATGCTTGCTGTGTTCATGCAGTGGCCTTCCTCATTTGTAGCAGTAGTGACCGCATCTTAGTCTTCCGTTCGTGGGATGGCACGAACCGGTCAGGAGCCGAGGCACGCGGATCGCGTCGAGGTGAGCAGCATGCATCCAGTCGTGGGATGGCACGACGATTGCGGGTGTGTGGAGTTTACCGCGTCATGTAAATATTCTATTTAAGATTGCAATAGAGTCAGAAAAGCAGAAACGTTGCGGCACCAAAAATTGTGTTTGTGTGCTTCGTGTTCCACTGTGTTCGCGTGTGTAAGAGTTCGGCTCAGGAGCTGTTCATCTTCTCCATCTCCGGCGACGGGCGCCGGCGATCAGGGGACTACACGGTCGTGGACACCGGCAGGGGCACCATGGTCGTCGGCAGGGACGGCGTAGGGAGCAGTTCCGACATCACGGGCCCTGAAGGATACGCCGAGATACCCCATACTCGGCCATGCCGTACTGGAGGCACGGCGGTGCGAACTACGGCAGGGGCAAGGGGGCTGATGGCCCAGAGCGGCCCTCGACGTACGTCAAGCGGACGGACAGCGCCCCCATCTATCGCTAGAATGAGTCGCTCATCTGTTGCTGCGCGAGGGCCAGGGAAGCCAATGATTCCTCAATGGTGGGGGGTGCTGGCGGGGCTCCGGCGCTGGGCACCGCAGCTGACGGCACGATGGGGAGGGTGGTCGCGGTCGACGTCGCAGACACCACAGCAGCGGAAACTCCCGAGGAAGCCATGAAGTCTGATACCAGATTGTTGGAGCTCAAGCTCCTGAGATTGTAGTGATGGTGGACGGGTGGGCGAGGCTTGAAGAGGCGGCGACGAATTGGCGGCGCCATGCTCGTCGCCGGGCCTATGTACGTGTGAAAGATATGAGACGAGAGAGAATAGAGGCTGGGTGCCCAAGGGAGATAAAATATCTCAATCCCAGGCTGAATAATTCAATCGTAATAGTTCCATACTTATACAACAATATGAAGCACCCAAAATCCAATCTAATATATCTAACTAACAAACTCTAACAAGAACTCTGTATCTCGTAGGACTCTGATCGCTGGACGCAGGACTGCAGATCACAACACCATGACACGGCCCACAGTTCAGCCACGGGATCTGCGTTGGTACACTTTGCCGGTCATAACAGGAGACATCTAACCGAGCACCGGAAAGTCGGAAGGAGAATGCCTGAAAGAGGATTTGGAAATTACCAGGGCCACCAAAAATGAAGCAATTTATTTGGAGAGTAGCACACAACAGTTTGCCTATGAAGATGAACATAAAGAGACGACATATTGAGCTGGACACACGATGCCCGGTCTGTAAACGCTTTGATGAAGATGGTGGGTATTTGTTTCCTGAAGTGTAAAGAGGTTAGAAAATGGTGGCAGCACCTACGACTTGAAGGTATCCGGCTGATACTAATCAAGGCTGATACTAATCAAGGCCCAAACAGCAAAGCAGTTTGTCACGGAGATACTGAATCTTCAGGCCAATGAGAGAGTGCTGGTGTGTGTGCTAATCTGGAAGTGGTGGGATGCTAGAAACAAGGTGAATGCAGGAGAGCAGATGCCATCGAAATTCGTGGAGTTATGGGCTTGGCTGATAGCTTATCGAAGACCAATAAGCCAAGGCATTCTTCCCCGGAAGTCCATAGGTTTAATTCATGGTTTTAAATAGCGAGTTAAAGCTAAAGTGTTTAGCATTTTATAAACTGTAATTAGCGGACTTTAGCGGCAAAATAGCGACAGAATTGTGCATGAACGCAAATAGCGGCACAATTTTTTTCAAGCTATTTCGGGCTATAGCGGCATAAATAGCGGGCTACTTAATTCCATGGTTTAATTGGAGATTGCCAGAACAACAATGGGTGAAGATAATTTTTGATGGGGCATTTTATGGTTTAAACAAGGGTGCATGGGGCTTTGTGATCAGGGATGATACTGGTAATGTGATCTTGGCCGAGGCCGGAAGCCCGGAAATAAGGGTGATGCTTATGATTCTTTGATGGTGGAAGCAATAGCCTTAGCCTATCGAAGAGCTCTGGAGCTGGCTGATCAATTCGGAATCACAAATATCGAATTAGAGACTGCCTCCGCATTATTGGTACAGGCCATCAAAGTTGGTAGCCATGATCTGGGTCCTAGCGGGATGATTTTCAGAGATATACGACAGCTCCTCCAGGATCGTTTTATAGTTTCAGCTTTTAAACATGTCCCCATTTATGTAACTCGTCTGCGCACGAGGCTGTGTTTTTAGCTAGAGATTGGGATCCGGGCCAAATGCAAGTGTGGCGGATTCTCTCCCGAGTAATGTAAGCAATGCTATAGCCCGCGATTTAGCTGGGCAAACATTGATGAATGAAAGGCCATAGAGCCGGTTTGTGAGTTCAAAAAAAAGTACCCAGGACGTATGCTCACATGCATAATATTTTGCACAATATTCTGAAACTCCAAATAAACACTCAAACTGACATCGTACTATGAAATATAAAATGAAACTAAAACAAGTGGTCTGCATCAGCAATATAAATTGAAAGCTAAAATTTACACCAATATTTAAATTATAGTCATCTAGCTCACACGCCAATATATTTACATAGACGCCAGTAGCATTAAAAAAATAGACAAATAGTAGGTGCATGCATATAAAAATTGACAGACGGGAGGAGCAAAATCTAGCTATGAACTTGAATATTTCTCATATGCTAATGATGAAGGTCACTTCACTTCTCTCCGATCATGTGTTGCTTCCGCCAAATCCTCTACACAAGTAATACAAAAGAAATGGAGGTGAGTTACAAGAATGAGCAGAATAGTGTGAAGTGTCATGCTTGATACACATTTCATATCATGAACTAGTGAGTTGCATGCATATCTCACTTATCTTTCTGCAAATAAAATGGTCAAAACAAGAGGCTCACTCACCTCTCTATCACAAGATAATGAAGGCTGAGACATACTACACATATAGCATTCTGTTCTAGAGAGAGTTATTAGCAAACATGATTACAACAATTTTAGAGAGAGCTATTAGCTCAATCTCAGTGGTGAGTTTCATTGCGCTGTTTCCAATACTGCCATGTCATATGAAATAAAATGAAACTTGAATGAAACTATCTGAACTCTCCATTGAGAGTGAGAGTTTCATTCTATAGTTTCATATGCATTTAATTTCATGACTTATAGAGAGTTGGTAATCGTGTCAAGAGAGTTTCATCGAAACTCATTTCTTCTCTCACTTCTTAAATACACCGTCATGTCATCAAATATGCCTATATGACAATCTATTTAATGCAAATGAAACTCATATGAAACTTCCATTGAGATTGACCTTAGCAAATGTAGTATACTCAGTAATTAAGCATTAAAGCTGAACTAAATTGAACTCTGCTGCCCAGAGGCTAGCAAGAGCTGACCGAAATGGTTCAAACTTTGTTGTAGCAAAACAACACAAAGGGACAGCAACCGATTATCTTACATACTAAAATAGACAATAGGATTTCAGACAAGCGCTATTTCAAATGGATTGCGCATTGGCTCAAACTGTGTGTGTCTACTAAAATGACAGCACTAACATGACCAGAGATATTTCAAACCTGAAACAAGATAGCCTATTAATACAAAAGTTCTATTCATGTAGTAACCATCTTCGAACAAAGCTAGTCAATGGCTTCCATAGAAATATCAGACAGTCATCTCCATTCATACATCTGGACAAATAATAAAAAATAAAACATGACATTAATTTCTAGATCAAGAACTTTGGCACAAGAATAAAGTATGCTTTAACTCCTTTTCATAAGAAGTGTTTGAGAAAAAAAAACACTTTTGCATGAGCATCTCACATAGGCAATGCAGCTCCATAATTCTTCTCCTTTTCACGAGCATAGATGCACGCATAAATCCAATTTATAAAAATGTTGAATTCAAGTGCCTCAAATCATACAACATGCTAATTCAAGTATATAAACTTATCCTTCATAAAAAACATAACAACTTGTGATTATCTAGCCAAGTTTGCAACTTCAATTCGCAAGACATACCGAAAAAGACAACCAAATAGTTGCTCGAAAAAGGTCGGAGTGAGGAATCAAACAAATAAGTAAGTCCTTGCATTATTGTTTCTTCGGTTTGGGTGGCAGTAGAGTACTAGTGTGCACCAACAGTTTTCGTGGAAACAAAAATAAAGTGCAAAAGGAATGAACCAGTGTTGTACTGTTGGAAAAGAGTACCCAATTGTGGTCTGTTCAGGCTCAGACACTCAACAGCAGAGGCTTGACAAAAGTCATATAGCAACAGTTTCACAGGCAGCCAGCCAGCGGTAACACAACAAGGAAAAGAGAGAAGGCATTCCGGCAGACCCTGCAGCAGACGATGTTTTAAAAATGTGTTAAAAGTTAAAGTCAATCAAAGCATGTCAACTATAAACAGTAAGCAGTATGCTACTATATACTACTAAATCAATGACCAAATTGCTTGACTTGCTTTAATTGGAATTTGTACAAACATAATAGATGAACTCTTATTGAAGTACCCCTAAGCAATACACTAATAATCGAAACTTCAACTATCACTGCATTCTGTGAACAATGGAAATAAAAACCACAAGGTATGGAAACAACAGGCTAAAAAAAGATAGTAGGCTAAAAATCACAAGTTCTCAAAACTTCAACTATAGCTGTATTGTTTCAGTTTTGGTCCTGGATGCGTCTGTCAGTCTCAGATAGCTTATGCTCATGCTCGTATGCATGTAAGCTTGTTTTGATTCAGTATCGTCTTCCAGTTTGATCTGTTATTATGGGCATCTTAGTAGCTCTAATCTATTTACCTGGAAAAAAAATCAGCATGCATTATATGCTTTCCTTCAAAGGAAAAGAAAATTTACTAACGCTTTTTTAGATGAGAGCAATCTCCAATTCAGGAACTCTTTGACTGAAGCTATCATTGAAGGAAACAATGTAATGCCTACTGAATATTGTATGGGGTGTTGTACGTATGTGTATGAATGCACACTCTGGAGTCTCAACTACTACTCTGCTCAATCAAAACAAAACTTACATGAAGGATTTTATAAAATTCATAGTACTCCTCAAACTTCTCTTTTGAATGAAACCTTTCCAATGCAATGCAAATAACAGATCACATATAAAATCACAGTGATTGTTGACGGTCCTTGCAGTCAACATTATACCATCAAGTAATGCATAAAACAATGATAACCAAGTGACAATGCATAGTTGTAGGGTTTGATTCTAACAAATTCCATAAGTTGTGGGAACATCAATATTTCACTATATAAAATTATCTCAAGTGATGGAATTGGAGCATACCATTGCGAAGAGCTCGTCGAGACGATCGCAACGGACATATGGTTTGCTATATTTGGAGTCCCAACAAAAGAGTCCTTGTTGGATACGACATGGAAGCTTCTAGAACAACATGGAGTGATCACCAAGCAACATAATTCAGGAACCAAACTGACAGATTCAACAGCTTTGGTGAATTACTATTTTCGAGGGAGTTTTACAGAAGATGGAAAGAGGTAGAGTCCTACTCTAACATGATAAATTGCGCAAACGGATGAAAAGTTGCATTAGGACAACAAGGGAGGTTCCAGAAGACACCACGACGAAGGAGGCACTTGGAGGATGACAGGTGGGGTCGACCGGCCCAACCACCAGGCTGGCTGGCCTGGGCTAGGTCCCCCCTCGGCCCATCTTCGTGGAGCGTGACCTAATCGACCTCCTCAACGCATCCAAGCCCTTGTTAAGGTCGGTTTGATCTGAGGGTCACGGTTCATCCCACCGGGCTATATAAGCAGCCCCAGACCCCCTCCCTGAGGCATCACATTGATCAGATCTATCTTCATCAGGCATTAGAGAGGCATTAAAGATCAAATTAGAGCTCTACATCAAGATTTGAATTAGAATTAGGTAGAAACAAGTAGAGTTGAGCGTGGCTCAGGATTCCGGATCATCATCAGGAGTTCTGGTAATTCTTGTATTTGACTTTGTGCTACTTCAATTATATTATTATGTTTCTCTTTATTTCGTTCTTAGTTTATTCTAGTTGTATGCTTGATATAGTTATGATTGATAATAAGTTCATACATATGTTCGTAAAGCGGTTAGTTCGATTCCGGATTGGACTAAGTGGTCGATATAATGTAGGCATGGTGCTTAGATTATGTTTACCTATGAATGCACCCTATTCTCCGGGCCAGCAAGTGATAGTTTGCGAGGGTGACTCTTATAGCCTCGTTGATTCCTCTGTGGTCCACTCCCCGAGTATAGGCCAAGTAGAACCTAGTTACACTAAAGGAATTACTCTAGATATGAACTTCTTTCGTAATGTTCCTTATGTATGGGTGGATGATTAATTATGCTATAGATGATAACATATGCTAGGGTTGACTTAGACTTAATAGAAGTAATATAGCTTAGGAGTCTAATCTCTTAACATATCGATTAGCTCTCAATTCTGCTTGATCATATGAGTCTCTCTCTCTAATCATGGAATCCCTGCTAGTCTATATTATTTACCTCATTTACCTTTATTATACTATTATCTTTTTGCCTTACCCCTGTACTAGATGAGAGGTTGTTATTAGATTCATATCTAAGTATATATGTTTGCAATTCTTTAGCCATATCATTCTTATTCTTAACCTTGTTAAGCTCCCAATGGTAGAAATATAAATAACGATACCTGGAACATTCCTGGGTGAAATGCTACAACGATGTATTTTATCTATGTGCTTGTGGATAACCTTTATTTCATTTCTTATAAAATTGTCATATCATAAATACAATCACATCTCTATTGTTACTGCTAGTGGTGACAGCCTAGCGTTAGAGTGATGCTATGAGATGTCTACCCACATTTCTAGCATTAGTACCGGGGGTAGATGCTAACCTATCTTTTGGTAGTTGTGCTAAGAAATGTCAACAAGCATTTATAGCGCCGTTATCGGGGAGCTTTCATGAAATTTTATATGGCTACAGAAAGAACACATCGAACATATACACTTATAGATAGGAATTACAGGATTACCCTTGTTCTACTCTTGTTTATATCTTATACAGGGTAATACAGGTTTAGTTGTGATCAATCACTATTCAATCAAAAAGCAACTCAACCTAGAAGAAGATC
The DNA here is from genome assembly GCA_009763385.1 of Coix lacryma-jobi var. lacryma-jobi. NCBI lineage: Eukaryota > Viridiplantae > Streptophyta > Magnoliopsida > Poales > Poaceae > Coix > Coix lacryma-jobi. The sequence continues at coordinate 71,817,113 of CM019823.1, forward strand.
GACGCAAGTAGTGAAGACGATGGCCAACAAAACTTTGCTAGAGTTCTCTGCTCCCAATATTGGAAACATTCGGACTGGACCCACTCTCTAGACGGATAACTTAGAGTTTGAGCTCAAGCCAAACTTTATCAACCTAGTCCAGACTACTACATTCAGTCACTACAATAATTTCTGGTTTGTGTGACGAACGCAAACTGTCGTATAAAGAACAAAAACTATCATAAAAAGTACTTTATGATGTAAGTAGAGTCATCATGCGGGTCGTCACAAAAGGGTCGTCATAAAAAGTATTATGATGAAATTACAAACCACCATCATAAAATATTTATGACGGTCACTTGATCATCGTCATAGAATATTACTTTTAGTGATGAAACTAATTGTCACATAACCGCGGTCAACGCGTCACGTAATGTGCAAGTCGTTACAAATGGTACGTGGGAGGACATGTTATTATGACGATAGGCAACGTCAGATATTATGAGACCCAAGTCCAGGCCCATAATATGGGCTTGCCCGAATCCAGGCTCATAGGCCAATCCAATTGAAACAATAATAATAAATGATATAACCAATCCATAATATCATAATGATCGTACAAAGGCCCATGTTCCAGAATACATGTTTCCATACAAAAGTACAACAAAAACGTGAATACAAAATGATCCAGCCAACTAAACAAATTCTAGCACCTAGCGCCAAGTTCTAGCCAGTGCCCAGCGCCAAGTTTCTGCACCAAACAAGTTCTAGTCAATAGCCAATAGGTGGCGCCAAGTTCCTGCTACACCAAACATATTCCTGCCAACAATCAAGAAATAGGTGGTACATATCTGCAATCCAGCAAGCTCATATTTAAAATCCAGCAAGCTCATATTTGTAAGATAATCAATGTATCATGGTCAAACAAATAAGATGAAGAAAAAGAAAATAATAGTTAACCCCATCTAGGTAGTAATAATTTTCACAAAATGTAAAACTCTATGAAAAATTAAATCAGCTAGTTCTACACATAAGAATATGGCTCCATGAGCAAATTATTAATTTGTATTTATCAGTCGCTACTTAATTTAATATGATTACAGATTTTGATATACATATCCTAAAAGGCTGAAAAAGTTTAAGAATTCTATATTTCAATTTGAGACCATAGTCTCTTAGTGTGGGTTCATATGGATGCCTATGGATAATATGCACTGATTACTTGTCATTGAAGGGACCAAACATATATCTATACAAGGGGAACTTATAAAATAAATATAAACCTGTTCACATATCACAATAACATTTTTGTTTTGAAACAGAAGGCAAGAAATCAGACGCAAAAATGATCGCACAGTGCAATCGAAGGTAGCACATCATTTAAGGACTCAGTTTTATTTATTGCTTCTTCCACTTGACCTCCATCTGATAAAACAACTAATAATAATACTGACAGAAAATTCATGTACCAATTCAAAAGATAACATCTCTGTGCATCTCACATTTAGTTCCATAGCTGATCGGTCATGTTCTTGTTCCTTGAAGCTGAGGTCCAAGGATCTGGTTCGACAAAAGAAAAAAGATAAACATGAGCATGCTACTTTCATTGATAACTACCTTTAAATTATCATTTGCCTGAGAAGTGCATTCAGGTATCTAAGTTTTTATTCTAACTCAGCAATCTGAAAAGAAAGTATTATAATTAATAAGGAGTAACAAAATAATTATTCATACTCCTATCATGCAGGCAATTGTAACTACCTTTACATGCTCCCACTGCTGCTGAAAATTCATGTACCAAATCAAAAGATAACATCTCTATGCAACTTACATTTAGTTTCACAACTGATTTAGCAAAAGATAACATTTAGTTATTAGTGAAAATTCATGTACCAAATCAAAAGATAACATCTCTATGAAACTAAAGATGTTGGCTTGTACAACACACAACTCATATGATTTGCTCGCCATCATCAGCACCCTGATCCTCTTGCTGCAATCTAAAGATAGCCTCATCAAACGCCTGCACTTGATCCGTAATAAAACTCATAGGTGGATCAATCAGCAGCAGCAAGGAGGGAAATTGCGTGATTATTAGGAACAACAAGGCCACTTTATCACAGTTCATTGTTTTGATATTTGGAGAACAATACACTATTCCATATTGCCAATAAGATAGTTTCGTTCTAGCAAACACTTCCCAATTTGAGAAGAACCGAAGCTGCAACCTCCAACAATTTGGCTTCATAGTTTCATTTGCACGGCTAGTATAGTATAATTTTCCTTAACATAACTAGTATAGTAATTGAAGAACCGAAGTGACGACCATAGGGAGGTGAATGGGAGCCTCAAATTTCAACTCATGAAATAGATGGCCCTTGTCCCAGAAAATCACCCAAAAAGCGAAGACTCAAACAACTGAACTGGTGAGTTCACGACCTATGAATAGGTGGATACCCTAGGAGATGTCCTAGTGGTGCAGCGGAACTACCGGAGAACCCCGAAAACTAAGTGACAAAGCCACAGAACAAAAATCAACCTTCAGCAGGATCCCAGACTGTCTGGTACTCTGATTCCGGACTGTCCGGTGAAGGCCAGACTGTCCGCCCTAGGAGGCTCGGACTGTCCGTCGACAAAAACTCAGAAAAACACAACAGTTCTTAAACCCTACTGGACAAGTCCCGGACTGTCCGCGGGTTTGTACCGGACTGTCCACCGGTCACTTGACCGTGAACAGTCAGGGAACTGCGCCTGACTGCTCAAACCAAAGCCCGACGCACGGACTGTCCGCCGCCTGGGGCCGGATTGTCCACCAACTCCCAGAAAGGTTAAAAACAGCACGGCTCAAACACATAATCTGTTCGATCTTCACCAAATCAAACGAGACTTCGATCAAACTTCTCCCAAGTGTTCCTCTACGTATTGGGGTGCTAATCCTAGCAAATCATCGCACCAAACCAAGACAATTGAGTGAAATCCGAAGAACACTAGAAAACGGGGAAGAACGAAGAACGGACACGATTTTGACCCGATCTATGTGCTCGTGAGGTTAGAGAGAAAATCCTTCGGTGGAAAGAAAGAGCTACGACATAGCACAATCTGATTCAAACGAAATCAAAAACCATCTCTCGGAGAGGGAGAACGAGGCAAATCTCCGAGAGGGCAAAAACCGAAACATGAAGAACACAACACCAAAACATGAATCGATCACAATTTCAGTCTCGTTTTCTCAAAACACGAACCCACGATACAATAACGAGATTACGGTCTCGTTTTCTCGAAATCTCAAGTACACAGAGGTATTGTGTCTGTTTCTGCGGATCAGAGGCAGCAGGTCGAAAAAACCTAGCGAGGGCTAAGAGAATGAAATGCTGCAAGAATTCGATGAGAGGAGGGACTGCCTTTCTATTTATAGCCTAATACACTTATTCCCCTTCTACCCCTAGATACAAAGAGCGAACAGGCTAACCCTAGGGGTATTCTGGTCCAACTCTGCCATGTTTTGATCCGACGGCCACACGCCTTGCTCATCCTTAGCTTCGTCTCGACGCAAGCCTCAGGATGCCGCCACATGCCGTCCAGTCGACCGCCGCGCCTTCCTCACCGATAGCTTCACCGCAACGCAAGCCTCTCCGGCGCCGCCACGCGTCGACCGTTCCTTTTGGAACCTCCACCTGGTTTTGAGGCTAAAACCGGGAAATCTGTGTCCTCGGCTGAGTTTTGTGGCCCAAACTCAGAAACCTGCCAACCCAGGTTTTGACGCCCAAACCTAGAAAACCGTCCACCCCGAGTTTTGAGGCCCAAACTCGAAAACCGGCCACCCCGAGTTTTGAGGCCCAAACTCGGAAACCGTCAAGGGTATTTTTTCGAGGCTCAACTACCAAACTCGCACCGTAGACGAGATGTGGTTCGCACACCCCGACCACCGACACTGATGTCGATGCATGTCCAGCCTCCACGCCGGGCACAACGCCTTTGCCTCATGACGCCATCATCTTCCTCCCGACTCGGCCGATGCACCGCACATCCCCATGTGCTCCTGCTCACAGATGCCACGTGCCAGCTACCACAGCTGGTCCTCCGGCCTCCTGTTCTGTCAGTCCAAGCCTCACGTATGCCCTTCACCGCTCCTGGTCCATTGAGACAACTCATCTCTACTTGACCTTCACCTTGCCATCGACCACTATCTCCGAGCTCCACACTTACTCATCAACACAACCAAGACACACATGTTGCCACTCACCCCTTCTAGTGAGCCTGTTGACCGATCGCTCATCACTCAGGAAAGGAACCACAAGGGCACATATCAACCTTGTGTTCGCAATCTCCCCCTTGATGAGTGCATCGTCAACACAGAGTATCCATAACCAAAGATAAAGAGCAAGTAGAAGTAGATAGAAGAAGAAGCTCACTCAAAATGTCCAATAGCCAAGATAAAAGCTGAAGAAGGACAAACCGAGATAAGCAAAGCTTGCAAAGACATGGGCAACAGTTCGACACAACCAAGCAAAGGATCAGAACAACAACTCAACCAAGAGCAAAACTCGATCACAACAGCAAAAACTTGGTTCCCAAAGACATGGGCAACGACTCGACGCAACCAAGTCAAAAAACAAGATAGTCCTCAAGAAGAGGCAGAAAGGGCTCAACACCACTAGCTGAAAGCTCGATACCAACTGAACCTGAAAGCACATGAGAATACGAAACTGCTAGTCCCTCAAGATAGAGGCACAAAGGCTCAACACAACTAGCAGAAAACTCCCCCTAAACATGTGCTAGTCAGCTCCCTCTTGCTAAAAGAACTCCCCCTCGACAAGTGAAGCACACAATTGCAAATTTTCACCATACATCAAAAATTCTCCCCCTTGGGGACAATTGCAACCAATCAAGAAGGGGAATAGAGCTCAAACAAGCGAAACAGAGTTACGCCATGCCTATCGAAGCAAGAAACATGCACATGAGCCTAAAATGCAAGTCAGCAGCTTCAGGTATATAGTCGTTAGAGTGAAAGTATGCTCTAAAGTGTGCTGATCCGACAACTTAGCAACAAGCACAAGTTCTAGCAAAGAATCAAACTGATCACAGAATACGAAATATGAACAATTAAGTTTAGTGACCAGTTTTAAGCCATTTAGAAAGAGAATTCACCATCAATATAGCACTAAACATGTATAGACAGGAAGTCAAACAAGTGCTAAACATGTATGCAAGGTGAACTACCCCTAGCAAAGTTCAATCATCATGCTATAGAATGAAACATAGACTTATGTTTATCAAATTTTATCGGAGAAATGCAGCGGTTATTAACACAAGTTCAGATTTAGCATATGATTGCGAGAGGTTGAAAGCTTGTCATTGCCTAACTTTTCAACCAGGCTAAGCCTATGCATAATTAATCAGAAGCTTGAAGCATCGGTTTTGGTCTTACACTACACGGCTCAAGTTTAACTCAAATGTGCAATGAGAAACAGTCTCGATACCGTGATGTGTTGACAAAGCAATCCCATCTTGATCTTTTCAAATTCACTTAGACTTGGTTCAAATTAAGCAGAATATGAACATGCTAAGCAAGTGAATGACTCAGAGCAACAGACATAGGAACCTAGCATATATGAAATAGCACAAGTGACCTCAACACATTCTAAGCATGCTAGTGCTAGTCTCAATGGTGAACATGTTTCAAGTTTTATGTTCAATTAAGCATATTCACCATTCATAAAAGTAGTTTAGCTCACAACATGTACAATGTGATCATAAAGAGCCTAAGCCTAAAGCATCATTATATAGCATTGGAGCAAAACTATTCAGAGCATAATTTCATTCTAAAGAATATAGACATGAAGCTCAAAAATGCAAGATGTATACATGATAAGATGCATGCAAAGACTAGTCTAGAAACAATCGGAGCAAAAAGCCTAGACTAAGTCAGAAAACCCAAAACAAAAGGGGTATCAGAGTAGTCAGTCTATGATACAACAAGCAAAATGCTTCCCCCATCTAAAAGGAGAAACACACACCAAGCTCACCTCACAACCTAGCAAAAGTTGAGAGATCCAAAGGCTTGGTGAAAATATCTGCAAGCTGGTTATGAGTGTCTACATGCTTAAGATCAATGTCGCCTTTCTTGTAGTGATCATGAAGAAAGTGAAAGCGGTCGTCGATGTGTTTGGTCTTTGAGTGAAGAACTGGGTTCTTTCCTACACTGATGGCAGAGGTACTATCACAAAGCAAAGGAACCTGACTGAAATCTAGACAAAAATCATGCAAAGTAGCAACCATCCATAAAAGCTGCAAAGCACAAGAAGCGGCATCGACATACTCGGCCTCGGTAGTAGACTGGGCTACACAGACTGCTTGCAAGAAGACCACGAAACAAGCAAAGAGCCAAGAAACTGACAAGTCCCAGAAGTAGACTTGCGCTCAAGCCGACAGCTGGCAAAATCCGCATCGGAGTAACCACAAAGCGAAAGGGTCGAAGAAGAAGACTACCAAAGTCCGAACTCAGGAGTGTATTAGAGGTACCTCATGATGCGCTTGATCGCCTGCTTGTGGGAAGTCCGAGGGGACGCTAGAAAGCGAGCGCACAGACACACTGCGAAGTGTATGTCTGGCCTCGTCGCCGTCAAGTACAGGAGGGAGCCGATGATGCTCCTTTACTCCTTCTGGTCCATGACTTCTCTGTCCTGGTCCGCGTCCATCATAATAGTCGTCGCCATGGGCGTTGTAAGAGGCTTGGCCTTGCCCATGTCGAACTTCTTCAGGATGTCCTTCGTGTATTTGCCTTGATGCACGAACTTCCCATCTCGGGTTTGCTTGATTTGTAACCCGAGGAAGAAGGTCAACTCACCCATTATACTCATCTCAAACTCCCTGCTCATTAATGATGGCAACGAGGCCCCGATCCCCGATTCCCCGTGGGGAATTCTTCCATTAGGGGATGGGGATGGAGGAAAATTAATCCCCACGGGAATGAATTTGGTAGGAAATCTATCCCCGTCGGGGATGGCGGGGACGGGGATGGTTCCCTGCACCCCGACCCCGATCCACGCCGCCCCGCCCTGTGAAGTAGCCGGCCAGCAGCGTCCTAGTATCCAGTAGCCACGACTCCCAACGCAGGCCCATGTAAAAAGGCCCATTAGCCCCGCAATATTTATATATGCACTAACCCTAATTTTCACCCCCACCCGGCCACCCCATCCCTATCCGTTCCGTCCAGCTCCCAGCTCTAGCGGCGCGAGTGTGCGACTCGCGAGCAGAGACACGAGTACGCGACTTCAGGAGCGGCGACGGCCTCGACGCGATGCGACCCCACGAGCCAGCGAGCGTGAGTCTAAAAAGCGCAAGGCAGCCGCCAGCACGTCCAACGCTCCAGTCACCATCGGCCTTGGAGATTCTGCCGCCCTCGAAGGACTAGCGAGCCACCGCAGCCCACAGGTGACGGACTGACGAGCCAGCCTCGAAGGATGGTCGGAGCCTCAGATCCACGCTGTTGTAGCCCGCAAGTGACATGGATGCACCTAGATCTGATTCTCCCATGAGCTCCGATGGAGAAGGAAGGTCACGAACTCGTATTGCTGGTTCTAGTTCGTACTTTTGTTCGGATATGTATCAGTACTTTTTGTTCGTACATGTATCGCTAGTTCTGGATCTGGTTCGTATATTCGTATATGTGTTGTTGCTAGATTGATTAGACTAAATGACTAATTCATGATTTATGAATTGGTGACTATCCGAGTTTACGAACTTGCTGTTAGATTTATGCCTGTGTGAATCTGTGAACTTTGTAAAATTTATACCTATATGTGTTATTGTATGCGGGGACGGGGATCCCTGTGGGGATGAAATCCCCGCCGGGGATCGGGGATGGTGGAAGAAGGCTCCCCGTGGCTGTTCACGGGGACAGGGATGGGGAAAATTCTTCCCCGCGGGGACGGGGATGGTGGCTTATTCCCCGACGGGGAATTCCCCGTTGCCATCTTTACTGCTCATAGTATCTGCAAACTTGGCAACAAGTGCGTGAGAGGAGCCACCAAAGATGATATCATCCACGTAAATCTGAACTAAAAGGGTGTCATTGCCTTGCTTGAGGAGAAACAGAATCTTATCTACCCGCCCCATTTTAAAACCCTTGGAGACCAAAAAGGTTTTCAAACGCTCATACCAGGCTCTCGGGGCTTGTTTCAAACCGTATAGGGCTTTTGAAAGTTTAAAAACATGGTTTGGAAACTTGGGATCCTCGAAACCAGTGGGTTGCCTAACATAGACCTCTTCATCTATATACCCATTTAGAAAAGCACTCTTGACATTCGTTTGGTATAGTTTAAAACCCTTCGAAGCAGCAAAGGCTAGAAGGATCCTAATGGCTTCAAAATGAGCTATAGGGGCAAAGGTTTCCTCATAGTCTATCCCCTCTTTCTAGCAAAAACCCTAGGCTACTAGCCTAGCCTTGTTCCTCACTACCATCCTATTGACGCCGAAAGTGTTCCGGATCACACACTAACTAGGGATTTGGACACCCGGGTCGCCACGGACCAAAGAACGCAGCGAGGAGGTCACACTTACGCAGTCAAGGACGGCTAGGTTTACAAGCAAACCGGCAAAGGATAGCTATCGCACTTACGTGGCGAAGAACGACTAGTTTTCAGGCAAACTAGCAAAGAAACCGTCGAAGCTCTTGCCCGGGAGGGACCCCATCAGGGCATGGACGTCGCCGGGTTGCCCTAGGTCGGCCAACGAGCCTTGGGCGCCATCCTTGGTCGTAGGATCAAGGGATGAACATCATGAGGTTGGAGAAGAGGGTAAAAGGGTTGTAGAAGATTGATTTGACGATTGGATAGATGGGATCTCAATCGGCCATCACCCTTTATATTTATAGGGCGGTTGGTCTTCCCGTAACCGAATAGGACTCTTGACCGAATAAAACTCCAAATAGGACTTGTTTATTCGTTTATGGCATGTACATGCAATTTCCATCTTGTACGTATATGCAGGTTCAGTGGAGCTGGTCTCTATTGCCATCTTGCCACCTCCGACCAGTTTTACCTGTTCGAAAATCTCTCAAGAGACCTGGTCAGAAGTCTCTCAAGAGGTCTCAACCATCTTGACGACAGAAACTTGACGGTGGAGTCCATTATACGCATGGGACACTTTTGAGTGTCAACATATGTGTAACAGAACCGACCAATTTGTACCAGATTGAGCACCGAAACCTCCGCCTATCGCAAAGATCATCAAGTACTTAAGCTCGTACAAACCTGGTAGTCCGAAAATCTCGAAGGATTTCAAATCATTTCAACATTCAGCCAAGATCGTAATAGTTCAACGAACATGCCCACAAGTTACATCATAGTTGCACATAGTTCAAATACATCGGAGTACGAAATAATATTACAAACCATAGTTTGAACAGTAGCGGAAGCAACATAGTTTTAAGCATAAGTTTGGATTGTTCTCAATATGGTGCCATCAGTCTGATCAGGTCTACAAAAGCATCAGATACGATAAGTAGTGGCATGCCCTAGTTTAGTCGTCTCCTATAACTGGGTACAAAGAGTTCTCACAGTAGCCATAGAAGCACTGGCCATCTGCAACAACAAGGGAATAAAACCCTGAGTACGAGAAGGTACTCAGCTAGACTTACCCGTCATAAACCAGAAATAATGAGACGCCAAGGATCATGTAGGCTATATGTGGGGTTGGCTATACATACCCTTTTGCATGAAAGCTCTTTGTAAGTAAAACTCAACTCAGGGTGTCGACAGTCACTTTTAATAATTAATTCTACCTTACTAGGTTTGCACCTGATCTATAACAAGCACTTTTCTAATTATTCAGACAAGAGTGACTATTTCATCAATAGCCTTTCAGATTCCATACCATAACCATATTTAGTTCCATAAGTTCTACGGGTAATAATCTACAGTCAACTGCTCACTGTCTAGGAGCGATGGCGATTATAATCGATTCCTACCCAGCTGGGGATAAAATGTCTCACACTCGCCCGACACATTCGGCCATGGCAGTCGTAAGCTGCCACTCAGGAGATTCGAGAACACAACGCGCGGGACGGCCATGGGCCCTTCTACACCAGGGGTTATCTCAGTGCCAGGTCGCTCAAGCTATAGCTGCCCACGGTCATGCCAGGTCGATCAGGCCCTGCCTGCCCTCAGACCATGCCAGGTTGTTCAGAATAGTTGCCCACGGTACAGCTGAGGCCCTAGGTGTTAGGCGTCAACATCTCCATCACTGGCTCGAATAACCTTACTCAGCTTCACGGGAGGCACCCACATCTGCTTCGTTAAGTGATCAACGCGTTCAATTTGACTGAAGGGACATTTCCCGAATGGGTCCTATGCGACACAGACGGGAGACTACTAGCACACAGAACCCATGGACTGTGGCTCCTACATCCCGCCCGGTCTCAGATTAATTATCACATGGTTATCTCAATGATAGCACTAGGCTAATCATGATCAGTATCCACCTATATGCGGGGGATAGGAAATCACCCGACTTTTACCGGTCTAAGCAGAGCTAAGCATATAAATCGAGCTTAGACCTAACAGGGATATCAAGGTAATAATTAAGGTGGACAAGGTATAGTAATAATGCATCGATGGTAGCAATCAATTCCTATAACCTAATGCAACAGTCATTATCAGGTCAATTTGTAAATCATTTGCAAACCATAGGAGTTAAAATGCTCCGGGGCTTCCCTTTCTCGAAGTCAGACGGACGGTGATCGCGGCACTCGGGCAGTTCTTCGGCGTCGGTGCCTTCGGTCTCCTCGGGCAGAATCCCCTCCTGACTCGGCTCTTCCTGCTGCGGTGGGTTTTGGGTCTCTTCTGCCGATCCTGTATGATGCATAATATGTATGAATAGGATGAATGCACATAGAATACCTATGGGATGCAACAGGGTTAACAACAATCAGGAGATAAGCACATGTCGTCTACTGCATTCTCTTCAACAAGGTAGTCAACATCATCTAATGATTTTAGAAGACTTTAACATCAACAACCATTTAACCTTCTTAATCAACCAGTCAAGATACAAAATTACCACAACATATACCAAACAACCCACTGTCAAATTTTCAAGCCATTTGGATTTAAACACTGTCCTCTATCAAAAAGACAAATATCATGATGAAAAGGTGCTTTGAACTACACATCAAAACAAAAAGTATCAAACAATAGGTTTCATATTTTTCTTCTGAACTTCTTAGCACAAGAGCAGTCTGCACAAATTATCAGGTTCATATTCCTCATATTTTAATTACTACAAATTATACAAGAAAACAGCATTTAGCCATTTTAATTGCTACTGCCAATCCATTCCACAGAACATCTCTATATTATATTTTTCCCAGAAACTACTTATCTACACAAACCTAACAAAATTAGAACCACATTTTTCTGAGCTATACAAAATTAGTTATGCATTTTCTAAGTTAATAGCAAATTCCTAAATTAATTTAAACTGCATATAAAAGTATCACCAAAAATGCATTTAGCATTTTTCACAGGTAGCTCGATTTATTCTTAACACACCAAAATTTGTTTCACAACATTTGGACTTAAAATGAGGCTTGTATGAATTTTCGAAGCCTTTTAACTATTTCTGCAAAAACTAATTAAAGGAAAACCGACCTAAAATGCTAGGGACACCCGGGTAAAAACCCCCAAAGACATAACCAAAACTGCTAAACACACCGTACTTCCCGAGCTCTATTGCACCCAGACTTCTCCCTTTCTCTCTTCCACTCACGGCCAGTGGGGTCCACTGGTCAGGTGGCCCACACATCGGTGGTCAACCGGACCCACGCGACAAAGGCACAGCGCACTCGCCGGCGCTGACCGGCGCTAGCTCGCCGGCAGCGAGGTTTCGGGCGTAACCAACTACAAGGCTAGACTCACCTTCGCAAGGCGGACACGGTCGGCTAGGTTTCTCGGCCAAGGGTTCACCGGAGCGAGCTCGATGGCGACAATGGCGGAGCGGCGACGCGGCAACTCGACGTCGAGGCCTTGCTTGGCTATCCCGAGGCTTGGTGACACGAGCATCAGCTCAAGCAAACCCTAAGCTATCTACCAGGGCAACTATCGAGCCTTGCCGACCTCGGCATTGCCCGGCGTCACGCACGGTGGCAATCCGCGGCGGACATGGTCGTGGCACGGCTCGGTTCCGGTCGGAACACAGCGAGAGAAGGGTCTCTATCTAACCCTAAGCAACTATAGAGGTAGAGGAGGTGAGAACGAGGCTTGGTTGGAGATGGTTTGGCCGGAGATGGCAGGACCACGTGAAGGTCATGGCGGCGGCCATGGCGAGAACCCGAGAATGGCATTTGGCGTTCCGCCGGCTAGAGAGGAGAAGAGGGGAAACCAACCCATGCTGGTGAAAGAGAAGGTTGGGGCATAGATGTTGGTGGGAGGAATCGGGCGGTGGTGTGGTGAGCAGCGAGCAATCGCTCGCCGGAGTTCGACGGGCGGTGGCGGCGCTATGAACTGGAGAAGATGGAGTGGAGGGAGAAGACGAGAGAGTGAGCGAGAGAGTGAGCTCCTGGTTGCAAGCGCGAAACGGAGAGGAAGCAAAAGGGATGCAGTGCTCGGGTGCATTGCACCTGGCCACTTCCCGTCGGGGAGAGGCTCCGACCGGCGCGGCGGCCACGCAGCGAGCAGGTAGAGGGCGACAGAGCGACGTGTCGACTCGACGCAAACCACGGGCAGCGAGCAGCGAGCAGCGGCAGTTTGGGCAGCCGGTGAAGCGGTCTTGCGGCGGCGGAGCGGTTTCGCCATCGCGCAGGCAGGCGGCGCGCGCGGGGAGAAGAAGGAGGCCGACAGGTGGGTCCCGCTAGGGTTTAGACTAAAGAGGTTTTTGTCTATTTCTTCTCTGCTCTATAACTCCCAAACTATGCCAAATTAGAAGGTCCTAAAAGCAAAGTTTCTTAGAATTTTGCAAGAAACAATTCATATCTAAGGCTCAAGTCCAAATTCTTCTTAGAAAAAGACTTTTACTCCTAGCCCATTTTGCTAATGCAATTAATAACATTTAAAAGACTTTTTCTGAAAAAGTGCTTTTAAGGGAAGTTGTTACTTTCATCAAGATCTACCACTTTGGTTTAAGGCACTTGGTCAGAAACAGAAAGCAAAACATAGCTATACTAGATGCTAAACAAAGACTTAAACACACACAAATGCACATGAAATGATGAGATGCTATGCTCATGCTATGTCAAGTTATGCATTTAGGGTTGCTTAACACCTAGGGTGTTACAGCCCTCCCCTCCTTAAAGAAATCTCGTCCTGAGATTTGAGTTACTAACCATTTTTCATAAAATTGTGGATACACCTCCTTTAGATAGTCGTCCGTCTCCCAAGTAGCATCCCGATCGTCCTGCTCACTCCAGGTTACCTTGTACTGCTTAACTACTCTTCCGCGAGTTGCTCTCTCTTTTTCGTCGAGTACTCGTTGCGGTTTTACGGAGTAAGTAAGATCTGATTGCAGCTTGATATTTGCTGGTTGCACTTCCTCCTCAGGTACTCGAAGACACTTCTTTAGTTGCGACACATGGAATACAGGGAATATAGCCCTCAAATATTCTGGCAACTGTAGCTGATAAGCTACTTCTCCCCTCCTTTCCATGATTCTATAGGGCTCCACAAATCTTGGTGCCAACTTTCTTTTAACTCCAAAATGCTTAACACCTTTCATGGGTGAAACTTTCAGGTGGACATAGTCACCAACGTTGAACTCAAGTGGTCTTCTACGTTTATCGGCATAGCTTTTCTATCGAGACTGTGCAGCTGCAATATTTTGCTGAATGGTTCTAACTTGTTCTTCGGCCTCCTTGACAAAATCAATTCCATAATATCGACGTTCCCCTGGTTCAACCTAATTTATTAGTGTTCTGCATCTTCTACCATATAAGGCTTCAAAAGGCGCCATTTGAATACTCTCTTGATAACTGTTGTTGTAAGCAAACTCTGCCAAAGGCAACCATTTCTTCCAAGAACCTTTTGCTGATATTACACAGGCTCTTAGCATATCTTCTAACACTTGATTTACTCTTTCAGTCTGTCCTGACGTCTGCGGATGATAGGCCGAACTTCGAACCAACTCCGTGCCTAATTCTTTTTGCAGTTTCTCCCAAAATGGTGTAGTAAACTGCGATCCTCGATCTGAAACTATGATCTTTTGTATCTCATGGAGTCGAACAATCTGACTCAAATAAATCTCCGCATAGTCTAGTGCTTTATAGTTGGTCTTTACTGGAAGAAAATGTGCGGTCTTGGTGAGACGATCCATAATTACCCAAATTGAGTCATTTCCCCTTTTGAGTAGTAGGCAAACCGGTGATAAAATCCATGCTCACTTCTTCCCACTTCCACTCGGGTATAGCTAACGGCTGAAGCAGTCTGGCTGGTTTCAAGTGAATAGCCTTCACTCGACAACAAGTGTCACACCTAGCTACATAAGCGGCAATTTCCTTCTTCATTTTAGTCCACCAAAATATGGGACGTAAATCTTGATACATTTTAGCACTTCCTGGATGGATAGATAACCTAGAAAAATGTGCTTCATCCATGATCCAATTTTTGAGTTCTTTATCCTTAGGTACCACTAGGAGCTGGTCAAACCATAGAATTCTGTTGCCATCAACTCGAAAATGCTTAACTGGTTCAGTCGCTGCTTTTATCCTTTCCTTGATATGATGAATCCCCTTATCGGTTGTCTGCCTTTCTATGATCTGATCAAACAACGTGTTGCGTAACTCTAGGTCATGTAGCACTGCAGGATGCATTAAATTGAACTCATCTTCTGGTAGCAACTTCATAGTATTACAATGTGATTTTCGACTCAAGGCATCGGTTACGACGTTCGCTTTACCGGGATGGTAGTGAATCTGCAGATTGTAATCTTTAATCAATTCAAGCCATCTTCTCTGCCTCATGTTCAACTCTGGCTGAGTGAAAATATACTTGAGACTTTTGTGATCTGTGTACGTATTACAGATATTACCAAGAAAATAATGCCTCCAAATTTTCAGAGCGTGTACAACTGCAGCCAGTTCTAAATCATGTGTAGGATAGTTCACTTCATGCTTCCTTAATTGCCGAGACGCATAAGCAATTACCCGACCTTCCTGCATAAGAACACAACCTAAGCCAACCTTCGATGCATCACAAAAGACATCAAAGGGCTTCTCAATGTCCGGCTGAGCTAAAACAGGAGCAGTGGTCAACAGTTTCCGCAAAGTACGGAAAGCGGTTTTGCACTCCTTTGTCCATTCAAACTTTTGGTTATTTTGTAACAAACTGGTCATAGGTTTGGCGATCTTGGAGAAATCGGGAATAAATCAGTGATAGTACCCTGCTAAACCCAAGAAACTCCGAATCTCACCAACCGATGTAGGAGCCTTCCAATCCATTACTTCCTGCACTTTACTGGGATAGACTGAGATTCCCTCTTCAGATAAAATATGACCAAGGAAATATACTTTCTTCATCCAAAATTCACATTTACTAAACTTAGCATAGATCTTATGCTCCCTAAGTCTAGACAAAACAATCCTCAGATGCTCTGCATGGTCTTGTACGTTTTCTGAATAGATTAAGATATCATCAATGAACACTACCACAAACTTATCCAGTTCTGGCATGAACACCGAGTTCATCAAACTCATGAAGTATGCTGGGGCATTTGTCAACCCAAAGGACATGACAAGGTACTCGTACAACCCATATCTGGTCGAGAAAGCGGTCTTCGGGATATCCTGTGGCCTGATTCTGATCTGGTGATATCCTGACCTCAAATCAATCTTGGAAAACACCTTAGCTCGGGATAACTGGTCAAAGAGAACATCTATCTGTGGTAACGAATACTTGTTCTTAATAGTCACGGCATTGAGCGGCCGATAATCCACACACATGCGCAGTGACTTATCCTTCTTCTTGACAAACAAGGTTGGGCAACCCCATTCTGACACACTAGGTTGAATGAACCCCTTGCCTAAGAATTCCTTGATCTGAGTTTTGAGTTCTGCCAGTTCATTGGGTGGCATACGATACGGTCTCCTAGAGATCGGTGCAGTTCCTGGTAACAACTCGATTGCAAATTCCACGGCTCTCTTGGGTGGTAACCTTGGTAACTCATCCGGGAAATCTTGGACAACTAGAATTTTGGAAAGGTCTTCTATAGAAAGAGTGCAGGATAGGTCAACAAAATCGGCACCTCGGGGAAGAGATACGTGAAGTTTGTTACCCGTCCGGCCATCGGATAAGGTAAGAGTCCTATTAGCAGTGTCTAACACCGCGTTCCACATGGTCATCCAACTCATACCTAAGACTACATCGATGCTTAGTCCAGGTAAAACCACTAAATTAGCTCCAAATTTGTGCCCTCCAATTTCGATGGTTGCATTACAAACCATCTGTCTAGATAACACGCTACTCCCAACGGAGCTCACGCGAAACCCATAATCCATTTCAGACATTTCTTGGTTATGCCTTTGTGCAGATGCTTTGCTCATGAAAGAATGCGATGATCCAGTATCAAACAAAACAACTGCAGGATGATGGTTAACAAGACACATACCGGCGGTCACAGGCTCTCCTTCACGAGCTTCTTCGGCAGTCATGTTATGCAGACGTGCGGGGTAGTTGGCCTGCTGCTTCTTTGGGTGCGGGCAATACCTCGCAAAATGTCCCTCTTGGTTGCAATTGAAGCATGGCCCACGAACTAGAGGCTTGTTCCAGTTGAGCTGCCTTGACCCCCTCGAGTTTGGTTTGCTGCTATCTTGTACGGCCGTTGACCACGTTGAGCTTGCTGCTGACCTTTCTTCTGAGGCGGCCTGAAACGGGCTCCAGGCGCTGGTGGTCGGTACTGGGAACACGGTGCTGGTGGTCACCTAGGCTGGGATGGTCCAGATTCCAAGGTCCTCTTTTGAGCCTTGCTTGCAGCATGCTTGTTGTTATGATTCTCTTGAATCAAGCAGTCACTGATGAAGTCATTGAAGATGGTATGAGATGAAGTACCCACTGATTTTCCAATCTTGGTGTTCAACCCTCTCTTGAAACTAGCTATCTTTTTAGCGTCAGTGTCCACAAAGTCCGGAGCATAACGAGATAGGGAATTGAACACGTGGTGGTACTCCGTAACTATTCTGGTTCCCTGCGTCAAGCTCATGAACTCTGCCACCTTCGTCTGAGTTAAGCCTGGCGGAATATAATGCCCCCGAACAGCCTCCGAGAACATCCTCCAAGTAATAGGTGTATGGGCAGGATAAGTGGTGCGGTGATGTCCCCACCAGATTCTGGCCGGTCCTTGCAGCTGATGTGCAGCATATTCCGCCTTTAACTCCTCTGTAAGCCTGAGTAGCCGAAATTTTTGCTCCATAGTATGCAGCATTCCTCTGCTTCCAGAGGTTCAGTAGCTTCCTTGAAGATTGGTGGTTTTGTATCCAGACAATCCTTGAAAGAGTTGTACTGATTTGGCTCTGGGCGATGATTGCCATGCGCCAAATTCTCCCACAGAAGCGCTTGTATATTACGCTGACTCCCCAAGAACTGAGCAAAGAGTTGCTCGGGTGTGGCTGGTGGAGGAGGTGGTGGATTGCGGTTCTCTCTATTATCATCGTTACCACCACTACCACCAGCTCCACTTCGAGTCATCGTCATCTGCATGCATCGATAGCAATAATCATTAGGTGACATTGCCATTATTGTAGAGAATAATAAACCAAGCCGACTGAATTTATTCAGAAAACGAATTCACCAAACAATTACAGAGGCATAATAAATTTCAATCCACATCGCAGCATCACATAATAAGAGTGCTCATCACATATCAAGCAAAAACCAACATAACATCCATGGATGCCCATACATATGGGACTTTTCAAAGGTCTTGCGCCACGCGTACATAGGTTCATGACACAACCTTACATCATCCCATGATAACAACAAAAGCTCAAGCATAACGGACGTGACAAAAGATCTCCGGGCGCTAAATGACTATCTAGCCGACTCTCGATCGGCACCATCAAGATCGTCTTCGCTCGAGACATCCGAAGAACCACTAGAAGAAGCACGAGGATCCGGGTCCTCCTAATGAAAGATGGGGTTCCTCTCGTTCTCTCGGCGATGGATCTCCTCATGCAGGTGATCATTGTAGTCCTGGTGGTGATGGAGCTGTAACTCCAAGTCTCCCACCTGAAGCCTGCGAAGCCTGTTATGCTCGGTCGCACGTATGCCCTCAAGACAAACACCTCGTAGTGACTCCTCAGTCTCAGCCATGATCGTGGACAAGAAAGTTGTCATCCCCTGCTGGTCGCTGAGCTGTCGTGCAGTATCCTGCTCCCTTTGATGAGCCTGATCCCTCTCGACAGTCATGTGAGCTAGCTCTGTGGTGAGACGGTCTATCTCTATAGTATGCTCCTCTCGCCTCTGGTGGTGTGCAGCTATCTCCTCACTGAGAATATGGTCCAGGTGATCGTAGCTGCATGACAGACACCCATAGGTAGCCATAAGTGGAGCCATAGCACTCCCAGCTGGTCCCGCACAGTGCTCTCGCTCCAAGGAACTGGCCTCAAGTACAGTGGCACCTGGCTGATGCAACACTGACTGGTAAGGGTCCGCCGTAGGGAAGATGCTAGCAGTGGCTTGAGCAACCACCTCCGGGTGGTCCTCCATAATGTCCCGAAGAACAGTATAGGAAACCCTTTTAGCTCCATCCCACGGGGTCCTACCCTGTAGTGCGAACACCCGGCGACACCAAACATGATCCTGAGCGTCGCGGCCGGGCACGTCCACCTCAACTGTGTACATGTAGCAGTCCTCTGAAAACTGCACGCGATGCCAGTCGTACTGCGGCTCCTGGCCCTCCTGGTATCCCACCAAGTGCAGCACCCTCCACAAAATGGTAGGCATGCCGAACTCGTCCAGAAAGTCCTCCGATCCCTCAGCAGTCCAGGGTCCCATCATATAGTTAGGCCTCTTGCCTCCGGTCGACTTACAGGTGGTGCGCTTGGTACGGGCCATCTATAAGAAGTTTATCCACATAGGTTTTAATTAGTTGAGAACAACTTTTATTAGAAAACGGGACGAATATCATAAGGAAGTAAGATTCATGCAAGATTGTATGATCATGATGCATGTGCGTAACATACGTCCTCACTGTCTAACAATCTAACGGCTAGACGGTGGCATACAACGTTCACTTATAGCGTTAACTAAATGTACTATACGTTCGCAAGTTAGCATACCGCAGAAAATCATTCCAGCCCTGCCCACAGTATGAATATTATGCATTGCTGAAATTAAATCTAATACTAACTTAGGTGCACACCCAGTATACACGTAAGTAGTATATGCACCCATCGAATAGAATACTCCCACAGTTAAATACTTTCACATATACCCATGTGTAACAGGTATACATTCCGGTACCAATCTATCACTCCCCTAGATTGGCGGTTGTCCAATCATGCCCTCACAACTCACTTATTACCTTGGCGTAGAGGCAATTGATCCATACATTACTATCCCTAAGCACCCATACAATTTCACCCTTGCTGTATGGACGACAGTAAATAACAGAATTTAAACATGATGCACGACCCCCAAGTTAGTACTTAAATAGCCACCTAAAATCCTACTGGGCATAAGGACTTGATCATTGGCACACCTTAGTTTTTATTCTTAAGGTTTCCAAATCCTAATATAACTATAAGTTGGCAAATACGACTTTATTCTTGTAAAAGTACTGTTTTCAAATACACTTATGAACAGTAACACTAAACTATGCTCCGATGCCAGCTGTAACAGAACCGACCAATTTGTACCAGATTAAGCACTGAAACCTCCGCTTATCGCAAAGATCATCAAGTACTTAAACTCGTACAAACCCGGTAGTTTGAAAATCTTGAAGGATTTCAAATCATTTCAACTCAGCCAAGATCGTAATAGTTCAGCGAACATGCCCACAAGTTACATCACAGTTGCACATAGTTCAAATACATCGGAGTACGAAATAATATTACAAACCATAGTTTGAACAGTAGCGGAAGCAACATAGTTTTAAACATAAGTTTGGATTGTTCTCAATACGATGCCATCAGTCTGATCAGGTCCACAAAAGTATCAGATACGATAAGTAGTGACCATGCCCCTGGTCTAGTCGTCTCCCGTAACTGGGTACACATAGTTCTCACAATAGCTATAGAAGCACTGGCCATCTGCAACAACAAGGGAATAAAACCCTGAGTACGAGAAGGTACTCAGCTAGACTTACCCGTCATAAACCAGAAATAATGAGACGCCAAGGATCATGTAGGCTATATGTGGGGTTGGCTATACATACCCTTTTGCATGAAAGCTCTTTGTAAGTAAAACTCAACTCAGGGTGTCGGCAGTCACTTTTAATAATTAATTCTACCTTACTAGGTTTGCACCTGATCTATAACAAGCACTTTTCTAATTATTCAAACAAGAGTGACTATTTCATCAATAGCCTTTCAGATTCCATACCATAACCATATTTAGTTCCATAAGTTCTACGGGTAATGATCTACATTCAACTGCTCACTGTCCAGGAGAGATGGCGATTATAATCGATTCCTACCCAGCTGGGGATAAAATGTCTCACACTCGCCCGACACATCCGGCCATGGCAGTCGTAAGCTGCCACTCACGAGATTCGAGAACACAACACGCGGGACGGCCATGGCCCCTTCTACACCGGGGGTTATCTCAGTGCCAGGTCGCTCAAGCTATAGCTGCCCACGGTCATGCCAGGTCGATCAGGCCCTGCCTGCCCTCGGACCATGCCAAGATGTTCAGAATAGTTGCCCAAAGTACAGCTGAGGCCCTGGGTGTTAGGCGTCAACATCTCCATCACCGGCTCGAATAACCTTACTCGGCTTCATGGGAGGCACCCACATCTACTTCGTTAAGTGATCGACGCGTTCAATTTGACTGAAGGGACATTTTCCCGAACGGGTCCTATGCGACACAGACGGGAGACTACTAGCACACAGAACCCATGTCCTGCTGCTCCTACATCCCGCCCGGTCTCAAATTAATTATCACTTGGTTATCTCAATGATGGCACTAGGCTAATCATGATCAGTATCCACCTATATGCGGGGGACAGGAAATCACCTGACTTTTACCGATCTAAGAAGGGCTAAGCATATAAATCGAGCCTAGACCTAACAGGGATATCAAGGTAATAATTATGGTGGACAAGGTATAGTAATAATGCATCAACGGTAGCAATCAATTCCTATAACCTAATGCAACAGTCATTATCAGGTCAATTTGTAAATCATTTGTAAACCATAGGAGTTAAAATGCTTCGGGGCTTGCCTTTCTCGAAGTCAGACGGACAGTGGTCGCGGCACTCTAGCAGTTCTTCGGCGTCGGTGCCTTCAGTCTCCTTTAATTAGTATTGTTTGGTGCACTGTTCTAATAGAATACTATTTGTTTGCATGTGATGATTGGATTGGTTGATTGTGTGGTGTTGTTGAACCCGTTTAGAGTTCAAGCAGTCCAAGGTGATCGTGAAGCAGATCTTCGAAGAAGTGGAATCTTCAACACGAGATTTTGGAAGGCAAGTGTAACTTGAGTTCCTTTGTTTCTCAGCAACCTTTAATCACCTTTTCATATGCATGTGTCTAATATGATGAACCCTAGAGATTCTACCTAGAGTTTTGTTATCCTGTATTCCTTGTTACCTTGGGTTGTGCATATGGGTAGTACTGCTTAGCTTGCAAATACTAAATATTAAAATGATAATCTTGACTAATGATTTATGGAACAAATGTTGGTTCTGAATCCTAAAGCGGCAACCCAGGATTTATAGTACAACCATAAAGACTACATGGCTCTGGTCTTAGCTAAGTACTCTGAATGTTCTAGCTCGTCTGTAGCTTACCGAAAGGGCAAGAGGGGCATACCATGTAGTTATGGCCCGGTCCCACTAGGGTAATTACTTTGGAGGATGGGGTGTTACCTTAGTGGGGAGGAGTTCATAACTCTTGGGAGATGGAAACCTTAGCGGCTACGACTTGTTAGACCAACTTTGGAAAGGCTTCGTAGTGATACCTGCCGACTTACCTTGGTAGTGAGTTAAGAGGTTGGCCGCCTCGGGCAATGAGCAATCACGACTTGTGGGTAAAGTTGTACACACTATGCAGAGTTAAGAATAAACTGATATATCAGCCGAGCTCTCGGTCATGAGCGGCCAGGATCCTTTTTGAGATAGTTCTATGAAACGATGTGGGTAATGAGAATCTTGATGATAACTAATTATACTTTCACCATGGGAGCTTAAGCATAACCTAGAGACATAGGTCTAATAAATAAAATATGACCAACTAAAAGTGCTTACCGCAGTTCAGCCGTGTCTAGCCTTTTGAGCCTTGCATCCCTCATGTTATACTTGTTGAGTATGGTGCGCTCACCCTTGCTTTGCGTACAATCTATGAAAATCCCGGATGGGTACCAGATGGTGGAAGCAAGTGAGCAGTTACAGAAGGTGTTCCAAGAGTTCTAGGCGAGTGTTCCCCCAGTCAACCGTCCCTGTGGAGTTTGGAGTCCCGAAGATTAGTTTCCGCTCTGCTTTGTTTTAAGTGTAAGCCTTGTTGTATCTATGTTTTGATATATAATAAAGCATTATCTTTGAGAAATTCCATATTTGTTGCTATATGTGTCTTGTGGACTTCTTGGACACACATATAGAGTGCACTTGGTATTCTTCGGAAAACCGGGTGTTACAAATTGGTATCAGAGCAATGTTGACTGTAGGACGCAAGCCTTGTTAGAAATGGACGTTTAAAAAGTTTTGCTTCACTCTCCCCTTACCTTGTAATTTATTAAAAAGCATACTTATCTCCTTATCTCTATTCTATTGTAAATTCTTGATATTCAAACTTTTTGGATCTTGTTTTACCATGGCCTAGAATGAAGTTGTCACCTCTGTTCTCCAATAGGAAACTTGCCATTCATAGAATAAGAACGTTTAGTAACGAGTGCTGAGTTGAGTCTTATGTATGTCATGTGCAACTAAGTGGTTGTATGTTTGACTTTATGATCATGATTGATTTGGATCTTTGTCATGAACAAGATGAGTTGTGGAAGTGATGACCACATCTTCATCTAGTTAGAAGTTAAGGCTTAAGTTTGTAGGATTAGATCGTTGGGGTTCAATTCTATCTTCCTTATCAATCTCTTATCTCAGCGTGCTATCTTTATCAAAGTTCAGTGGAGCCGTCTTTCAGAAGATGATGTAACTTGGGGAAAAAATCCAAGATCAGAGCATCCTTATCTCTTCGAATCATCATTCGAATCTCGAGGACGAGATTCATCATAAGGGGGGTAGATTTGTGACACCCTAAAATTCAATTTCCAATTTTAGTAACAAATTTGAGCTTTTATTTAATCTTTTGAGCATTTCACCTAGGTCAAATAATAATTTTTGAGTAATTAAAATAAACTCTGGAGATTAGAAACAAATTTTGTTGCATTCATGCCGGTGCATATAATTTTGTTTGAGTGTAGGAATAGTGTTGGGTGGATTGAATTCAAACCTAGTTTGAATTTAAACAAGTTTTGCTTTGAAAATAAAAAGAAAAGTCTTTTTTTAAAAAAAATCCTCGGCCCTCTCCCACCCTTTTGGCCTGACCAACGAAGCAGCCCAGCCCAGCTTTCCTTCCCCCCTCCTCTCCCCGTGCTCTCCCCACCTGGGCCCCAGCTTGCTCGGCCCATCTCCCCTCTCCTACCCCTGCCCACGCGAACCCACTCCGCGACCCAACGTCCCTCTCGCCACTGGCCCCGCGCGCCCGCACACCGTTCCTCTCTCCCCGCGCGCGAAAGCTCTCCGTGGCCCAGTCCCCGGCCTGCTTCGCCCGCGCGCCCGCTGACAGTCGGTCCCACGCGTCAGCCGCTCTGCCACCCTAGGCCCGCTCGTCAGTGACGACACCCTTTCCCGTACCTCCCGCAATCACCAGTGTCGCCGCAGCCGCCTCTCCCCCTCCCGGTAACTGCCGTTGAGTGGCCTTGATGGCCACTCGGCTATCAATTGGCCTTGGTGGAGCGCCAGCGTCCCTTCATCGCACCCCGATGCCCTATAAAACCCTGGTAGAAGCCCTCCTCTGTCCTCTTCCCTAACCCCGAGCCCCCTCCCTCACCTCCGCTTGGCTCCGGCCCGGTAGAGCCCTCCTCGACGCGTGAGCCCCTCAACCGAATCGGTGGTAACCCCCTTTTCCTTCCCATGCTTTTCCTTTCGAGTTTGGTGACCTATAGTGTCGTATCCGCGAGCTCCAGATCTCCCGTCCATGGCGCCACCATGCGGGGATGTGACTCTGGTGTCCTCCAACCTCGAAAACTCCTCCCATCGAGTTCGCAAAGTCCCAAGGGTCACTCCGGTGGCCTCGGTTGTGTCCATAGTGGTCGGGAGCGCCGATCCGGCGTTCCGCCGCCGTGTCCCTGCCGGATTTCATGGTCGCCACCATGGGAGCGCCGCTCCGGCCACCGGCTCCGTTCCCATTCGCTCACTACCGTTGATCCAAGCGCAGACGGCCCAGATTAGAAGGTGCCGCGTCGGTACATAACCGGTGCACAAGTTCGCCTGTGAACTTGGTCCACTGCCCTAACGCCCTCCTGTCCACGTCCACGTGGTGGACCGGCCTATCCCGCAGCGCTGTGTGGCAGCCAAGTCAGCAGAGCGACCTGGTCAGCCGACCGCACCCGCAGATTTTGCAAAAAAGCCCTTGAGTTTCTTCGAAATAAACCCGCAGTCCTGTCCAGTTATGAAACGTTTTGTTTTTATTCGTTTTGACCCCTGCGTTTTTTGAAAATAGGACGCACCGTCCAGTTGGCTTGGAAATGCGTTTTGAATTGTTTTAAATCAAAAATGAGTTCGGTTTATTTACAAAAGTGCCATTTGAACCTTGTTTTAGCCATAACTTTTGATTTAAAAGCCCGACTAGAGTGATTCTTGCGCTCACGTGTTCGTAGAAATGCATAGAATAGTTTTAAAACCATTTTATCTTGTTTTAATACTGTTTGGTGTACTGTTCTAATAGAATACTATTTGTTTGCATGTGATGATTGTATTGGTTGATTGTGTGGTGTTGTTGAACCCGTTTAGAGTTCAAGCAGTCCAAGGTGATCGTGAAGCAGATCTTCGAAGAAGTGGAACCTTCAACACGAGATTTTGGAATGCAAGTGTAACATGAGTTCCTTTTGTTTCCCAGCAACCTTTAATCACCTTTTCATATGCATGTGTCTAATATGATGAACCCTAGAGATTTTACCTAAAGTTTTGTTATCCTGTATTCCTTGTTACCTTGGGTTGTGCATATGGCTAGTACTGCTTAGCTTGCAAATACTAAATATTAAAATGATAATCTTGACTAATGATTTATGGAACAAATGTTGGTTCTGAATCCTAAAGCGGCAACCCAGGATTTACAGTACAACCATGAGGACTACATGGCTCTGGTCTTAGCTAAGTACTCTGAATGTTCTAGCTCGTCTGTAGCTTACCGAAAGGGCAAGAGGGGCATACCATGTAGTTATGGCCCGGTCCCACTAGGGTAATTACTTTGGAGGATGGGGTGTTACCTTAGTGGGGATGTGTTCATAACTCTAGGGAGATGGAAACCTTAGTGGCTATGACTTGGTAGACCAACTTTGGAAAGGCTTCGTAGTGATCCCTGCCGACTTACCTTGGTAGTGAGTTAAGAGGTTGGCCGCCTCGGGAAATGGGCAATCACGACTTGTGGGTAAAGTTGTACACACTCTGCAGAGTTAAGAATAACTGATATATCAGCCGAGCTCTCGGTCATGAGTGGCCTGGATCCTTTTTGAGACAGTTCTATGAAATGATGTGGGTAATGAGAATCTTGATGATAACTAATTATACTTTCACCATGGGAGCTTAAGCATAACCTAGAGACATAGGTCTAATAAATAAAATATGACCAACTAAACGTGCTTACCGCAGTTCAGCCGTGTCTAACCTTTTGAGCCTTGCATCCCTCATGTTATACTTGTTGAGTATGGTGCGCTCACCCTTGCTTTGCGTACAATTTATGAAAATCTCGGATGGGTATCAGATGGTGGAAGCAAGTGAGTAGTTATAGAAGGTGTTCCAAGAGTTCTAGGCGAGTGTTCCCCCTGTCAACCGTCCCTGTAGAGTTTGGAGTCCCGAAGATTAGTTTCCGCTCTGCTTTGTTTTAAGTGTAAGCCTTATTGTATCTATGTTTCGATATATAATAAAGCATTGTCTTTGAGAAATTCCATATTTGTTGCTATATGTGTCTTGTGGACTTCTTCGGCACACATATAGAGTGCACTTGGTATTCTTCGAAAAAACGGGTCTTACAAAAGTCTGGGTACGCTAGCGCTCGGGTTAGCCGGGTGCGTTTAGCATTTTGTCCTATGACTGCTGGTGCGCGAAGTGGGGTGTCCGTAGCGTTTTAGGTCGGGTTTTCTTTTAAATCAGTTTTGCAGAAAATGGTTTAAAGGCTTCAAGTTCATGCCAGGCTCATTTTAAGTCCAAATGTTGTGAAACAAATTTTGTTGTGTTAAAAATGAATAAGGCTACCTATTAAAAATATTGAATGCATATTTTGTGATATTTTTGTATGTAGTTTAAATTAATTTAGGATTTTGCTGTTAGCTTAGAAAATGCATAACTAATTCTGTGTAGCTCGGAAAAATGTGATTCTAGTTTTGTTAGGTTTGTGTAGATGAGTAGTTTCTGGGAAAAATGTAATATGAAGATGCTCTGTGGAATTTATTGGCAGTAGCAATTAAAATGGTTAAATGTTGTTTTCTTGTATAATTTTTAGTAATTAAATTACAAGGAATATGAACCTGGTAATTTTTGTAGACTACTCTTGTTCTAAGAAGTTCAGAGGAAAAATATGAAATTGGATGCTTGACACTTTCTGCTAGGATGTGTACTTCAAAGCACCTTTTCATCATGTTATTTGTCTTTTTCATAGAGGGCAGTGTTTAGATCCAAACAACTTGAAAATTTAACAGTGGGTTGATTTATATGTTGTTAACCTAGAGTAATTTTTGTAGATTTATCTGAAATAGTTTGTGATAGGTTGCTGTTATAGGCATGATTAAATAAGTTTATTTGGGCAAGTAAGTATGTGGTAAATAAAATAAATAAGTAGGTGATGTTGTGATAATTAAGCATCTTAGTTGGCTAATTACGAAGGTTAAATGGTTGCTGATGTTGAAGTCTTTTAAAATCTTTGGATGATGTTGACTACCTTGTTGAAGAAATCGAAGTAGATGACATGTGCTTATCTCCTGAATTATTGTTAAACCTGTTGCATCCCATATGCATTCTATGTGCATTCATCCTATTTATACATATTATGCATCGTACAGGATCGGCAGAAGAGTCTCAGAACCTACCGCAGCCGGAAGAGCTGAGCCAGGAGGAGACAGTGCACGAGGAGATCGGAGGAGTTGACACCGAAGAACTGCCTGAGTGCCGTGACCACCGTCTGTCTGACTTCGAGAAAGGCAAGCCCCGGAGCATTTAACTCCTATGGTTTGCAAATGGTTTACAAACTAACCTGATAATGATTGTTGCATTAGGTTTATAGGAATTGATTGCTACCGTTGCTGCATTATTACCGTACCTTGTCCACTGCAAATATTATCTGATTATCCCAGTTAGATTTAAGTTCGTATATGCTTAGTCTTGCTTAGACCGGTAAAAGTCGGGTGATTTCCTGTCCCCCGCATATAGGTGGATACTGATCATGATTTGCCTGCGCTATCATGAGGATAACCATGTGATAATTAATTTGAGACCGGGCGGAATGTAAGAGCAGCAGGGCATGGGTCGTGTGTGCTAGTAGTCTTCCGTTCGTGTCGCATAGGACCCGTTTCGGGAAGTTTCCCTTCAGTCAAATTGAACACGTCGATCACTTAACGGAGTAGGTGTAGGTGCCTCCCGTGAAGCCGAGTAAGGTTATTCGAGCCGGTGATGGAGACGTTGACGCCAAACACTCAGGGCCTCAGCTGTACCGTGGGCAACTATTCTGAATAACCTAGCATGGTCCAAGGGCAGGCAGGGCCTGGTCGACCTGGCATGACCGTGGGCAGCTATAGCTTGAGCGATCTGGCACTGAGATAACCCCCGGTGTAGAAGGGCCCATGGCCGTCCCGCACGTTGTGTTCTCGAATCTCCTAAGTGGCAGCTTACGACTGCCATGGCCGGATGTGTCGGGCGAGTGTGAGACATTTTATCCCCAACTGGGTAGGAATCGATTATAATCGCCATCGCTCTTGGACAGTGAGCAATTGACTTTAGATCACTACCCATAGAACTTATGGAACTAAATATGGTTATGGTTTGAAATCTGAAAGGCTATTGATGAAATAGTCACTCTTGCTTGAATAATTAGTCAAGTGCTTGTTATAGTTAGGTGCAAACCTAGCAAGGTAGAACTAATTATTAAAAGTGACTACCAACACCTAAGTTAAGTTTATTTACAAAAGAGCTTCATGCAATGGTGTACGTAGCCAACCCAACATATAGCCTACATGATCCTTGGTGTCTCATTATTTCTGGTTTATGACGGGTAAGTCTAGCTGAGTACCTTCTTGTACTCAGGGTTTTATTCCCTTATTGTTGCAGATGACCAATGCTTCTATGGCTACTGTGAGAACTGCCTGTACCCGGTTACGGGAGATGACTAGACCATGGGCATTGTCGCTTCTTATCTTACTTGATGCTTTTGTGGACCTGATCAGGCTGATGGCACCGTATTGAGAACCAACCAAACTTATGTTTAAAACTATGTTGCTTCCACTACTATTTCGAAACTATGGTTTGTAATATTGCTTCGTACTCCGATGTATTTGAACTACGTGAAAACTGTGATGTAACTTGTGAACATGTTCGCTGAACTATTACGATCTTGGCTGATGTTGAAATGAATTGAAATCCTTTGAGATTTCTGGACTACCGGGTTTGTACGAGCTTAAGTACATGATGATCTTTGCGAAAGCAGAGGTTTCAGTGCTTAATCTGGTATA
Organism: Coix lacryma-jobi var. lacryma-jobi; assembly: GCA_009763385.1. Lineage (NCBI taxonomy): Eukaryota > Viridiplantae > Streptophyta > Magnoliopsida > Poales > Poaceae > Coix > Coix lacryma-jobi. The sequence continues at coordinate 71,846,167 of CM019823.1, forward strand.
AATTGGTCGGTTCTGTCACAAGTATTAACAAAAGTATTAATCGATGCAACATATCTACTATCATTATGACTAGCAACACCAACATGAGAGTTCATAGAACTTGCAAAATAATTATTATAACCATGAGATGTATTTGCAAGTTGTACCTTGGGGTAATTGTAGTAGTTTTGTGTTGTAACACCTTGGTACTCCATGATTTAGAGCTTGACCGCCTTGCTGAATTTTCCAATATCAAGCACGCCGTGTTGCAAAATAGCAAACGAGATCATAAGGGGTCAAAACCAGATGCGATCGGTTTGTTGGGCCGAATGCAACGGTAATGGCGAGTACAAGAAGATAGATCAGTGAAGAATAAGGCTAGGACAAGAAGATTCGGCTGCAAAGTAGAGCTGAAACAAATTCTTTCCCCAGCGGAGTCACCAAAAAGTGTGTTGACGCCGAAAGTGTTCCGGATCACACACCAGCTAGGGCTTTGGACGCCCGGGTCACCACGGACCAAAGAACGCAGCGAGGAGGTCACACCTACGCAGTGAAGGGCGGCTAGGTTTACAAGCAAACCGGCAAAGGATAGCTATCACACTTACGTGGCGAAGAACGACTAGTTTTCATGCAAACTATCAAAGGAACCGTCGAAGCTCTTGCCCGGGAGGGACCCCGTCAGGGCATGGAGGTCGCTGGGTTGCCCTAGGTCGGCCGACGAGCCTTGGGCGCCATCCTTGGTCGTAGGATCAAGGGATGAACAACATGATGTTGGAGAAGAGGGTAAAAGGGTTGTAGTAGATTGATTTGACGATTTGATAGATGGGGTCTCAATCGGCCATCACCATTTATATTTATAGGGCGGTTGGTCTTCCCGTAACCGAATAGGACTCTTGACCGAATAAAACTCCAAATAGGACTTGTTCATTCAGTTATGGCATGTACATGCAATTTCCATCTTGTACATATATGCAGGTTCAGTGGAGCTGGTCTCTATTGCCGTCTTGCCACCTCCGACCAGTTTTACCTGGTCGGAAATCTCTCAGGAGACCTGGTCAGAAGTCTCTCAAGAGGTCTCAGCCATCTTGACAACAGAAACTTGACAGTGGAGTCCATTATACGCTTGGGACACTTTTGAGTGTCAACACATCCCATCCTCACCCTGTTTGTTTTTAAAAACCCATTTGGTACCTATAGGATGGCATTCTGGTGGAGGTGGAACTAGGGTCCAAACTTGGTTTCGCTTAAAGTTCTCTAACTCCTCATGCATGGCATTAACCCAGTTAGGATCAGAAAGAGCGTGGCCAACATCTTTGGGCTCAAAAGAAACAACGAATGCAGAATGAGCAAAGTGTGAGATTTCATACGCTCACGACCGCGTGACTCGCTGGTCGATGCTGCTGATCATCTGCTGCGGAGGGTAGACCTGCTGAATGCTTTGGGGCGCCTGCCTCGCCGAAGTCGCCTCCCCCTCGCCAGACGCTGTCGCTCCCTCAAGTGCAGCTGCTGCTCACTAGAGAGGTGGCTCTAGAGGACCCCAAGTAGTGGACTCAGTGGAACCGGGTCCTCGAGGTGAAGTCGTCGTCGCAGGGTCAACAGGGGCAGCCATTGGAGTTGGCTCGGTATCACCCCAATCGGCATCTTCCTGCTCCTCCACCACAAAGATTGTCTCTCCCAGCTCCTGTTCTCCTGCAACATCAAAAGCAGAAGAAACATAAGGCATAGTCTCGTCGAATGTGACCTCGCAGGTCTCCACTATCCGGTTAGTCTCAAGGTTAAGGACTCGATAAGCGCGAGAATGCAAAGCATAACCAAGAAACACACCATCAGCAGAACGAGATTCAAATTTGTCCAAATTGCCTTGTTTCAGGATAAAGCACTTGCACCCAAACACTCTAAAATGAGATACCTTGGGTACCCGTCCAAATCGCAACTCATAAGACGTCTTTTTCATGAAAGCACGAAGAAATATGCAATTTGAAACATGGCAAGCAGTGTTGATCGCCTCGGCCCAAAAACGCCTATGCTCATCGAGCATCATCCTGGCCATCTCAACAAGGGTCTGGTTCTTGCGCTCAACAACACCATTCTGCTGGGGGACATAAGGAGAGGACAACTGATGCTCAATACCATGTGAAGAACAGAAAGATGCAAACTGTGAGTTAACAAACTCAGTACCATTATCGCTACAAATAGCTCTAATAGTGTCAGGGGGGAACTCAGTTTTCGACCTCAAAATCAAATCTCGAGCTAAAGAAAAAGCCTCATCCTTAGCCTCCATGAAGAACACCCAAGAGTACCTTGAAAAATTATCCACAATCACTAGAACGTACCACTTCCCACCCGCTGAGCAAACCCGAGCTAGACCAACAGTGTCCATGTGTAAAAGCTCGCCGGGTTGCTTTGTCATCACCTGATTAACAGGTGGGTGAGAAGTAGCAACCATCTTCCCGTGACGACAAGGGTGACAAATAAGGTTCTTCTGAAACTTAAGCTTGGGCAATCCTTGGATTAGGCCAAGTGAGCTAAGTCTTGCAAGCAAGTCAAAACTCAAGTGACCAAGTCTCCTATGCCACTTCCACAAATCAGAAGAAGGACCAGCCACCAAACATCTAGAAGAGCTAAAAGAATGAGAAAAGGCAGCTCAGAAAACGTGGCCAAAAGGGATGATCCAACAAACAAGATCTCCCCGAGAGTCCAAAACTCTACTCAAGCCTTTCTTAAAGTGCACCTCAAAACCGTCCTCAAGAAGTTGCGAAACAGAAAGCAAATTGAAGTGCAAATTCAAAACCAAAGCAACATCCTTAAGAACAAAATTCTCGTTGTCGAATCGACCCACGAGAAACAACCTTACCTCTACCACTATCCTCGAAAGTGATGTACTCCTTATGTACAACGGGGTCTAGGCTGGAGAACAATTCTTTCTTTCTGGTCAGGTGGCATGAACACCCAGAATCCATGAGCCACATGTTCTCCAGCCGAAGTTCCTGCATCAACAAAACGGCACGAAGTGAACATATGGCACAACACTGGGTTAGTGTACTGAGAGGGATACCAGTGTTGTGTCATAGTCCCAGAAAAAGTGTTAGAAGCAACAACAAACTGTCCTCGTCCCATGGGTGGATAGCGATCACCACCAAAGTGAAAGGGTGGTTCGCTATGGAATGGAAAACCTCCAAACTCACCTCCTCATCCCATTTGAGGATAGTGATCACCACCAAGCTGAAAGGGTGGTCCGCTATGGGACGGTGCAGCAAAGCCTCTTACACCCGGTTCACGATCGTATTGAGGATGACCAGAACCATGACGGGCACGACCACCACCCCGTGGTCTAGCTGCCTAGGGCCTAGCTGCCTGAGGGGATGCACCTCCAGGCCTAGCCCTCTGCCTCTGAACTCCCTGACCTTGCACACAATGGAGAGGGTGGTGCCCGATCTGGTTGTTCAGCTCCAACTCCCTCTTAGCGTCTCTCTTCCTCCGAAAGCAAAACCCAGCTAGGTGACCCTCGCGGTGGCAATACTCACACTCAAACCTCACCACTCTCTTGGGTTGTTGGTTCCTATGGTTGCGGGGGTTGTTCACTCTTGTTGGCTGCTTGCCTCTCGGAAGGGGTTCACTAGAGATGCCAGGAAGGGTGTCAAGTGTGTTCCTAAGATGGTTAGGTTTGGGAACCCACACTTGCTTGCGAGGTGGAGCCTTGGGAGGTTCATCAAGGATGCCATCCTTGGTGATAGGCTTGGGAGGCTCAGGTGGGGTGATCTTGGTAAGCTTAGGGACAACAGATGGTTTCTCACTCGAGTTCACATCGCTAAACTCACCGATCTTGCCGAAGGTACTAGCGCCCTCCCCACCTGAAGCAAAGCCTACTCCCGGACTGCTAGTTCCCCTCTTGAACTGACTGATCATCATGCCCAATTGCGGCTCACTGCATGACACCCAACTTAGGATGGACCGAAGGTATGCGTTTTCCTCCTCGGTTTGCATCCTATCATGCCGACAGTTGGCAATCTCAAGCTCCATCCCCACGCATCGCTCACATGGAGCAGAAATGGTGCTAACTGAGCTGGCCTTCTGCTTCAGCAAGCTTGGCACTAACTTCTCCCAACTCAGTTCGCAAGCCTGGACAAGACTTGCACACACCCAGCAAAGAAGGCCTAGCCTTCACTTCCTCTAGCTCCTTCTTCAGGGAGGGACATTCTTTACAATCACCGACCAAGTCTAGCCTACTCTTCCGCTCATCATACACCTCGATCAAAGAGGCATACTTGGTTTGCAGGGTGGTAAAGTTTGTCATGTGCATCATGCACTCATCACACTCCTCCTCATCGGTCACCTTCACCTTGGACCGCCTCGCCTAGCTTAGCCTTAAACTCATTGCGCTCTCTAGAGGCACACTTAAGCTGCTTGTCCTGAGCGAGAGCTATTTCGGCCAAAGAATCACGCTCACCGGAAAGACGCTTGACAAAGGAAGAAGTCGATACATCAGAAGCATTGTCGTCGTCGTCGGTGTCGGCGTGCTCGTCCTGGCACTTGCGGTCCTTCTCGTCTAAAGCCATGGTGCAGAAGCCGTCGGTGGAGCTGCCGAAGAAGAAGAGTCTGTTGAAGCGTTCCTCCATCTTGTGCTCGGACTCATCATCGCTGGAGTCACCGTCAGAGCTCTTCTCGACGTCGCTGATGGAGGCGATAAAGGCACGCCTGCCAGCATCGAAAGCCTTCTCTAGATCTTCCCTGCGGTAGCTGCCCTTGGTCTTTTTCTTCCCGGCCTTGTTCTCCGGCTTGGCCTTGTGCCTAGAGTTGCGGTTCTTGCCAGGGAAGCCTTTGTCTCGCTTGGGGCAGCTCGTGAGAAAGTGATCGGGAACGCCACACCCGTAGCAGCCCTCGCGTGCGCCACCATGCCGATGATTCAAGCGGTTGTTGTGAAACCGTGAGAACTAGGTGATGATGAGGGCAAGCTCGTCATCGCCCAACGCCTCCACCTGCTCTTCTGTCACTGAAAGAAAAGAAGACAAAACAAAGAGAGGTGGTGAAGCGTCAGCGGAAAGAGTCAATCCAACCTTACCTGAGACCAAAGCCATAGAATGTGAAGATGGGTTCTTTAGCTTGGCCTGAGTCAAGTGATCGATCTCGGTGGACTTGAGCTTGCTGAAAAGCTCGTCCACGATGAGGGTGTCATAGCTTGGCGACTATATGATGGTCGACACCTTCACCTCCCATACCTTCCGATCTAGGGCATATAGCAACTTGAGTGCCCTCTCATGATCATCATAAGGTAGGTTGGCCCGATTGGCACACATCTTGTTCACAATCGTTTGGAAACGAGTGAACATAGCATCAATCATCTCTCCCTCCAACTGAACAAAGTTCTCGTACTCACGCCTGTACGTCTCGAAGAGTCTGGTCTTGACCTCGACGGTCCCTCTCATGATAGCTTTGAAGCTTCACCCAGATCTCAAGTGTCGTCTCAAGCTTGGAGACACGCTCGAACTCGGGAAAGGAGATGTTGGCCAAAAGCGCGTTATGGGCCTTAGCGTTCGCCTCGTGCTGGTCAATCTGGATCTGACCCACGCGAGCCGCAAGCATCTCATACTCAGCATTCTCATATATCTCCCAAACAGAAGAACTGATGTTGTTCAGATAAGTACGCATCTGAATCTTCCAATAGGGATAGTTCATCCCATCGAAGTAGGGAGCCTTGTCGTTCCCTCGATCCATGTCGCCCTTAGGATTCAAAACTAATTAAGGTAGAGAAGATCCTTAACCTGGCTCTGATACCAATTGAAGGACTGAATTGGCGACCAGAGGGGGGTGAATGGGAGCCTCAAATTTGAACTCGTGAAATAGATGGCCCTTGTCCCAGAAAATCACCCAAAAAGCAAAGACTCAAACAACCGGTGAGTTCACAACCTATGAATAGGTGGATACCCTAGGAGATGTCCTAGTGGTACAGTGGAACTACTGGAGAACCCCGAAAACCAAGTGCCAAAGCCACGGAACAAAAACCAACCTTCAGCAGGATCCCGGACTATCTGGTGACGGCCGGACTGTTCGCCCTGGGAGGCTCGGATTGTCTACTGATAAAAAACTCAGAAACGCAACAGTTCTAAAACCCTACTGGACAAGTCCTGGACTGTCTGCGGGTTTGTACCGCGGATTGTCCGCCAGTCACTTGAGCGTGAACAGTCATGGAACTGCGCCTGACTGCTCGGACCAAAGCCCGACGCGCAGACTGTCTGCCGCCTAGGGCCGGACTGTCCGCCAACTCCCAAGAAGGGCAAAAACAGCACAACTCAAACACAAAATTGGTTCGATCTTCACCAAATCAAACGGGGCTTCGATCAAACTTCTCTCAAGTGTTCCTCTACGTATTGGGGTGTTAATCCTAGGAAATCATCACACCAAACCAAGTCAATTGACAGAAATCCAAAGAACACTAGAAAAGGGGGAAGAACGAAGAAAGAACACGATTTCGACCCGATCTATGTGCTCATGAGGTTAGAGAGGAAATCCTTAGGTGGAAAGAAGCAGCTCACGACATAGCACAATCTGATTCAAACGAAATCGAAAACCATCTCTCGGAGAGGGAGAACGAGGCAAATCACCGAGAGGGCAAAAACCGAAACGCGAAGAACAGAACACCAAAATACGAATCGATCACAATTTCAGTCGTGTTTCGAACCCACGAGACAACAACGAGATTACGGTCTCGTTTCCTCAAAATCTCAAGTACACAGAGGTATTGTGTCTGTCTCTGCGGATCACAGGCAGCAGGTGGAAGAAATCCTAGCGAGGGCTAAGAGAATGAAATGCTGCAAGGATTTGAAGACAGAAGGGCTTGCCTCTCTATTTATAGCGTAATACGCTTATTCCCCTTCTTCCCTAGATACAATGAGCGAACAGGCTAACCCTAGGGGTATTCCGGTCCAACTCTGCCAAGTTTTGATCCGACGGCCACACGCCTTCCTCATCCTTAGCTTCACCTTGACGCAAGCCTCAGGATGCCGCCATGTGTCGTCTAGTCAACCGCCGCGCCTTCCTCACCGATAGCTTAGGCACAGTAGCATTGTGTCGTGGTTTCACGACCTCGCAAGGTCGCCTTGAATGGCAGCAGAAAAAGCACGTGCCGAAGTCCTCAGCATTGACACTGAGCATCGTCAGCATGCTCCAGTGCTTCTACACGTTCATGGTGGACGCATGGTGGATCTGGCCATTTGGCTCGCTAGTTCGGACTTCAGCTGCGCCGACGATTTTGCCTTGCCTGTCACCCTCGAGGCCTCGACTGCACCATCAGTACGCACACCGCAAGCTGCGCGGCCGTGACGCCGGATGGCGACACACATACGCATGCCGCAGCGCTCAGTGTCTGCCTCAAGTCCAGCAATGGCTCCGGGAACATCTACAACTATACCGGCACTGGCCTCGCTGGATGCCAGGTTCCCTGGCGACGCCGCCCTAGCCTTGTTCCACCAGCTCAACCTCAGCAAGGCAAACTCATCCCTGTCGTGCGCTGGCGTCGGCCGTCGTCTCGCAGTAGGGAAATCGACATGTTGTGGACTTGCGGTGGCGATCGGACGTGGAGCCAGTCCTGCATGGAGGGGAAAGTCGATCGATAGTTTTATGGACTCACAGTTGGATCAGAAATGAACGGTTTAGATGCTTGACTGCAGAGTACAGTCGATTTAGCCGACTGTAGAGGATCTCGTTCCGGATATAGAGGTCCTGCTGTTTCGAGCTGCTATGCATTTCCTTATTTGAGGTATATGCTGTGTTTGGTTTTAGTTCTTTATTCGGATTTTGTGTTTTTTTGACCGACTTGTCCTGTGTTGACACGAGAAGGTCATTTTATAGGTGCAACTAGATGTCAATGACTCCAGACGAGTTGCACACCATGTGCTCGATGGAATGCCCCTGTGAGATGTGATCATCACCTATTGTTCTGGTAACCTGCATTTCAACTGCAAAGAGTACCTGCAGGCAACTCCAAGGTGTATGGTTTTACAAATGTAAGCTCTAAATCACTCGAGCATTTAATTTGCAGATATCTTCTACCTATGGAAAAGCTAGAGGAATATTTTCAGGGAATTGAAGGTGGCTTATGATAATCATGGAATAATTCTTCTATCTTCATGTATTGTTTTGGAAAGGTAAGCATGATTGATTGAAATTAGGTGCATGCTGAGATTGTTTTTCACCTGACCTGGTGGAATGAATCACTAAGAACTTGTAGGCCCAGCCGATGGATCCATGGTCTGGACGTGTTAGTGATTCGTGAGGACCTCCATGGCCACGAGATCTTGGCATAGTGGTGACCCTGGCTCGGGCCTTCTTTGTCGTGGCTTGTGGCTATGGACAATCCTGTCAGTGATGGAGGCCGACGATCTGGTATCTGGTGAGTTCTCAGCGATATGGTCCTACGTTTGCCTCTCCCCTCGATCTGTCTGATGAGTAGTTGCATGTGCACTGCTGTTATGTTGTTTTATCTCTTCCGAAGTTTAGTTGAATATAAATAGATTAATAGGAGAGGATATATAAAACAAAAAAACGTAGATCTACGCTTCCATAGCATGCATGACATCCTAGAAAAATAACTGAAAGAACAATAGTACAATAGCGGCACCTTTATATTGCATGTTAAATTTTTATTCCCTCATATACAGTACGAGTAACATGATTAGACTATGTTATTGTAATGTGCCTAATTGTTGTTTGCTCATCTCATCGTGCAAGCTGGTAATAGATTAGTTGCTTAGACTGTCTCTCTTAATTTCTGCTAATGCATAGTTATTCCATCTTTTTATTTTAAGAATTCTATGTTTACCAATGCCCTTGTGGTTCATCTATATATATGTGTCTTATTTTGCTTAGCATTTTTCGCTCCAATACAGTTGTAATCTAGGATATAGTTTTTGTAGTTAAGGAAAAGTGAAACCTCTTGGCCAATTTCAAGTATTTTTTCTTTCAATAAGTTTTAGAGTTTTCAATGAAAAATATTTAACCAGAATTCCAGTACCTGTTAACCACTTGGCCAATGTTAGTTATTTAGCTGCTATAATGGGGTAGTACCAACTTCCCTGGTCATCGGATGTTTGTGGTCCCATAAACACCTGAGTAGGATATCAAGGACAACGAGCACCCTATGTCAAGGGTTATCATCCCAGCGATGCTAGGTGTGGATAAAGCCTATTTAGAATGAGGATCCTTCAGCAATATGGTAAGTTGGCTCTGAGTGTTGATTCTTTGTTCCATATGCTCTATTGCTCTTTGGATTCTTATAAGCAAAAATATTGTCAATTGCAGGTGTTCTCATCATTGTCTTTAATATCCTGTCAGATCTCGACCTTACATAAATTGTAGATCTTATTGTCTCCTTCAACTTTGGTATTCAAAACTTTTTCATTAGAGCCACATTTAAATCCTTTAGCCGCACAAAACTCTCTTAAAATTTGAATTTCGAATCTTTAATCACATAAAAAAGTATCAAATAAAGGGATGGCCTATACAAAAAAATGTGCATGATGTTGGTACCTACAACTTTGGTACTCAACACTTTCTCATTAAAGGTCATTTAGTGTTCCAAATTTCATCTGCGAGCTGCCGGGCTTTAAAATTCCTAGAAGTTAAAAAAAATCAGTAATTCACTAGTTTTTCAAAAAATCCTCAAATTTGGTGTGGTGACATTTTGTTCGCCACCTAAACTGCAAGCAAAAGAATGAAATAATTTCAATAAAGTGGCGTCACAGATGGTTCACAAGTGGGCACATCTCTCATAGAGTTTAAGTGAGTTTTATGAAAGATTGGAATAGATGTGGATAATGTGTGCTACAACAGTGTGAAATGAACGAATGACCAAAACAAAAGTTGTAGATGATGTTGTCGCCTTCAACTTTGGTATTCAAAACTTTTTCATTAGAGCCACTTTTAAATCCCTTAGCCGCACAAAACTCTCTCAAAAACTAGAGTGAATCTGTTACATCGCTCTAATCCCATAATCATACACAAACTAAGCTATTTAACACATGATAAATTCTTGAGCATCTCATATACATTTTCTCATTTGAGTGGCTAGCTAGTTCAACTCAGTTACATGAAAAGATGAACAAAATCAATACATTAACTTGATAGAGCATGATTTTAGAAAAACAAATTAAAAAATTATTATATTTGGAGTTAGTATGTGAGAGAAAGACTAGTTACAAATTTTAACCAGAGATCAAAAAGAGAAATCATGCTTGTTTACGATGAACAAGTGATTTACAAATGAAAAAGAAAAAGAAAAAAAAGAAAAAGCAACTCTTGTCCCTTGTATTTGAGGCCTGGCCTGCCTCCCTCCACCCAGTCCTCCTGTGCATTTTTACATGGGCCGAGGCCCAGCTCCGAGTCAAACAAACATGGGTCAAGGGTTCAGCCCGTACTAAGGCATTTTATGACATTAGGGGTCGTCATATTTGATAAAACATTTAGTGACGGTCTGATATCGTCACATAAAAACTTTATGATTCGTCACAAAAACATAATCGTCAATCGACTCCTGGCGCATGACAATTTATGACGAAACTCGATACCTTTATGTGACATAAGAAACAATATCATCACAAACATTTCCATGTCCCATAGATTTATGACGAAACCCTAGATTTTTGAGGAACCATAACTTTGTGTCATATTATGGCACATTATATGACGAAAATAGGCCCTGTCATGAGGAATTATGTCATAAAAAGAAGGATTTCTTGTAGTGAGTAGAAAAGCACAAGAAGATGCCACTACCCATCTATAGGATTTCTTGGAGATCGAAAGCACCATCATCATCAAGGACATTGCCCAAGACATTATACTACTTCGGTTATTCCCATTATATTCTCACTAGAGGGAAGAGCGAAGCAGTGGTTCTACACTAATAAAGAACACATCAATACATGGGACAAATGTTCAGAGGCTTTTCTATCAAGATTTTTCCCTACAGGCAAAACCAATGCCTTAAGAGGAAAGATTAGAAGTTTTCGGCAGCAGAGAGGAGAAACCATTCCAGAAGCTTGGGAACATTTTCAAGATTACATTTCAGAATGCCCACACCATGGAATGGGGGATTGGTTGCTCATGCACGGATTCTACAATGGACTCACTCAGAAGTCACGTGAGCAACTAGATGCAGCCGCGGGAGGATCATTTATGTCACTAAGTACTGGAAAAGCTGAAGTCCTTATGGAGAAGATAGCTGAGAATCAGAGTTGGAAACAAGACAAGAATCAACGATGTCATCAGATGGAGGAAGTCCTAGAAGAAGTGAAGGCACTAACAACAAATATGCATGTGTTACTAGGGTGGCTAGGCCAACGCGAGAAATACAAAAGAGATCTTCAAGCCATTCAAGATGCATTCGATGCTCAGACTAGATGTGAAGAGAACAGCCAGGAAAATGCAAATATCATCAACAACTCTTCTACACTACAAAAGCAAGGATGGAATCAACAGTCAACTTGTCAAGGTAAGTCCCTGGACAATTTTAATTCTTCCAATTTTAAGCAAACACCTTTAAGAGAATCTTAGAGCAGGCTAGAGTTAATGACACCATTACTAGAAAGCTTGTTTTCAATAAAACCTTAGAGGATATAAATGCAAAAATGGATGAGTTTTCTTCTCCTCTAAAAGAACAAATTAATATAAATAAAAATATAGATATACATTTAGCCAAATTGGCTGCTGTTTTGCCTGTTACCATTAACCCTCTGATCAAATACAAGCTATAACTACTAGAGGTGGGAAGGCCACTCCTGATCTCCCATATCCAAAAGCAGCAAGAGGACAGACAACACTAGTGACGCCAACAATGACAGAAGAAAAGAAGGACGTTGAAGTTGAAGAAATAGATCTACCACTACCAGAAATGATGCAAGATTTTCATGACACCAACCATCTACCATTTCCATGTAAAAAGAGGAAAGCCACGACAGATGAGCAGTTCAGTAAGTTTGTTGAAGTGTTTCAAAAATTATATATCAATATTCCTTTATTAGATTCTATACAGGTACCCACCTATGCAAGATATCTAAGAGATATCCTCAACAACAAACGACCACTGCCCACTGCTGAGGTAATCAAGTTGACAGAAGAGTGTAGCGGCCATCCTCAACACTTCTCCACAAAAGAAGAAAGATCTAGGATGCCCTACTATCGACTGTCCAATCGGTGATCAACACTTCAACAATGCACTATGTGATCTCGTAGCAAGTGTGAGCATGATGCCCAGAACAGTCTTTGATAAACTCCATCATTCAAGACTTGTCCCAACATCAATGTGCCTACAACTTGCCGATCAATCACTCTGCTATCCAATAGGAATCCCCGAAGACATTCCAGTCAAGATTAGAGAGTTCTTCATACTAGTTGACTTTGTGGTATTGGACATGCAATCAGACTTGAAAGTATCACTCAGTTTAGGGAGACCCTTCATGAGTACTGCAAATGCCCATAGTGATGTTGGAATCAGGGAAGTCAGACTCAACATCAATGGACGGGAAGAATGTTTTTGAAGGACCGGATTAGCGACCAGAGGGGGGGTGAATGGGAGCCTCAAATTTCTTCTCGAGAAATAGATGGCCTTTGTCATATAGAGTCACCGAAAAAGCAAAGGCACAAGTGAGTGGCTAGTTCACGACCCAACATGTGGGTGGATACCCTAGGAGATGTCCTAGTGGTACAGTAGAACCACCGTAGAAAGCTCACGAACAAACACCAAAGAGATGAGGCAAAACTGCACACTCAGCAAGATGCCGGACTGTCCGGGCTCTGGTGCTGAACTGTCCGGGGTAGCACTACCGAACTGTCCGAGGTCTGCTCCGAACTGTCCGCAGGCAAAACTCCATAAACGCAACTATTCTGGAACCCTGCTGGACAGGTCCCGGATTGTCCGGGGATTGAACCGTGGACTATCCGCTATTCACCTGTTAGTGAACAGTCAGGGGTCTGCACCTGACTGAACTTCCCGAGACCCGACCCCCGGACTGTCCAGGACCCTGACGCTGGACTGTACGAGAATGAACTGAAAGGCAAAATCAGCTCGGGACAAGAATCAAAATCGATTCGATCTCAACCAAATCGAACAAGGCTTCAACCAAACTTCACCCAAGTGATCTTCTATGTGTTGGGGAGCTAATTCTAGGAAATCATCACTCCAAACCAACTCAACCACGAGATATCCATAGATCACCGGAAAAGGGGAAGAAACGAAGAACGAACTGTTGACACTTCTTAGCGTCAGCAAAAAAGTCCGCAAGCGCACGAAAGTATCATCGTAGCACTTCACCCGGAAGTATTTCAGGGTATCGTATTTTTGAGGGTACTGTGTGCTATAGCCTCTAGGTATAAACCTCCCGACTTAAGGTGAGAAGAAGATCGACCTCAGGGTAACGAGGTTTCTCTAAGTAACGTGTTCCTAAGTGATCTAGTCTTTAGCCAAGCGTAGCCTGCTTCGGTCAACGGGTGGAAACTGGTTTCCCAGTCTATGCCGATACAGCTCTACCTGGAATCCCGAACGTGGGTGGATTATGAAGGACGAACAAGGCTGTCACCACCTGTCGCCTACCTCCTCAACCGTGGAGACCCAGGCAACCAACCTGCAACCACTTTGCCTAAACGTCGTGTTTACGCTAAGGGCCACTACTCTAGCGGTAGCTAGGACTTCCGCCCTCTCGCTAAAGCACCCACCCGAGGGTGAACGGCCAGTCCAGCTAGCTATGAAAGCAAAAAGCTATAACACGATAAGAATGCGTAAGCAAAGATAAACACGAACCTTAATACTCTAAATAGTATTACGATTCGTCGAGGTACAAGCGAAGTCATACCGGCGATTCTGGTATTCCTTCTACTAAGTGTAGATGTATACTTGAGGAAGTAACCGACAGCTCCAGCACTTCTCCGACTTGCACTCGCTCGCTCCCTCTTCTAAATAGCTACTAGAGCTAGGATACTTGAGGCACTACTTCTTCTCTAGAATTGATCCTTTAAAAGGTGAGAATGGAACTAAACTTTTCTACAAAATGTTGCTTCTACACTTCCATGATTTGAAGAGAGCTCCACCCTTTGTTTTATAGTGCCACAAGGTCGGTTTGGAGGAGGTAAATATGGAAACCATCCCGCACCGCCTTAGCATGCCACCATGCAACCGACCCCTGATGGTGGGCCCAGGAGGATCCAGAGGCGGTGCGGCCGCACCAGAGGTGCGGGCGCACCCCTGGCCCCACCTCTGGCCACCGCCTTCGCGTGGTGGGCTGCTTGCTGGGCCTGGATGCTTGTTATGTGGATTGTTAGTCCAGTTGAGGAGTGTGATGGGCCTTGGGCTTCATTTCTCTTCATTTGGATGGGCCGAAAGTGCTTGGGCTTTGATGTGTTGAATTTGGTGTGCACTTTTGCCCCATCTCAAGTGTAGTTTTCCCGTGATTCCTGCAAAACAATTGATACATCCAAAACTCGTGGAAATTGTGAGTTTATAACCTAATCCTAAGTTTTTGTTCTTGAATGTACATGTTTTAAAAGAAAGTTGGCGGTATAAAACCCCCCCCCCCCACACACACACACACTTAGCGCTTTGCTCGTCCTCGAGTAAAGCTGAGACTAAGGTGGTTTATCTCCTTTGGTTGAAAACCTGCACACAAGTTATTTCAGGCTTCCCCTGCACCTATGAATATTCAAAGTGTCTACCAAAATATCTTGGGTGATTGGATAATGGAATAGTTTGGATTCAAATCTTCTTGCTCATCTTTGCTCAAAGAAATTTGGGTTTTTGTGGAATTTTGAAAAATCAAAAGATAGCAAATGTTCCTCATGTGATTCTCTCAAGTCGCTCATGTATGTCTATAGATGTATCCTTACCAAAGGCTTTATTGTGCCTTCTTTTTCATCCTATCTGCTACAAGGCATATGTGGATCTTTGGGTATGGATGAAATTGAAGCATACTTGCATCACATAATATTGCTAAGTCAAAAACCGAACTACATGGAGATGCAAGCCATACACTTTGATTGAGATGTGCAAGTGTGTGGATCTTTTTTTTTGCTCTTGTGTCAGTGTTCCTCTCTTTTTGGAGTTTTTTAGAAACCACGGGCTATCTTTCTTTTTTTTAGGTGGGTATTTCATTATACCCCTAATTCTACCGCGGGCACGTGCCCATTTTTTCCAACATGCCTTTTGGCATGGATTATATTTTTTGTCTCATACCTTGCTTTGGTATGGATGTTTCTTTCTCTCCTTTTTTCATATAGCTCGTAGTTCTTTTTGGAAGATTTTTCCTGAGAGAGATGCATGACTGGATAACAAGAGCTTTACTTGTGGTGGACGGCATGTTTTTGCGTAACTCTTAGTGCAAGAGTTAGCAATATGTGTGTGTACGTGAATCTCAAATCATGGGAGTATGACAAGAATCTCACATAAGTCACAACAATTTGACTAAGCTCAATATGATAACAAGTAGCATATGAATACATGTTGTTTATAATTCTAAATGATTCATATGGCTTTGGTAGGATATTGCATCATAGAGGAACATGCTTTTTGTAATATTTTGAAAATGTAAATCCCAAGTACCTTTGCAAAAGATGGCAAGTGTCAATTCATCCTACTATATCTCATATTCCAATTACTTAGATAAAATGGGGTACCTATAAAGAGTTGTTCACAGTTTGTAAGAATTTCAGCCGAAATAACGAGTGAACAAATTTTCAAACAAGGATGAATGGTTTATGGGTTTGATAATTTGGAATAAGTAGTATTTACAATAAATCATTTTTTTCATTTTATTTTCTAGGGAGCTGACAGGCATGTGAATTGTATTGAAATACTATCATACCTGTGTGACGAATTGAGGAATGCCTCCCCCCACACTTGCTTTTGTACCTATCTTTTTATTTTTGGAGAAAAATATATACGAAAGCAAGTGGACAAGTTTGCTCATGATAAAATGAGGGGGACAATTCCAATGAATTTCATTAAAGGATAACTTTAGGCACATTTACATGATGGGAAAAAAAATTGAAGGGAAATAAACCAAGAAAGCATGTGCATAATCTTATTTCTATGCGGAGGGGGTCTAATCAAAAGGTTGGGGTGGACCCTCCACACCAGCGGCGCGAGCAACTGTGCTGATTCGGTTGCCAAGACTGAATTTAACGACTTCGAGCTCTCTTTTGAGCTCGTCAATTTTGAGCAGAGTGCTCGCCTACTCTCCGCGTAGGTCGTCCACGGTCCTTCGGAGAGACCGTAGAGACGTCATGGGTGATGCGACAATTGGTCCTAAAGGTGGTGTTTCCATGTCGCTATCACTAAAGTAGCCATTGGGCTGCCCTCTAATTACCTTGTGAACCCGTTGGAAGCGCAAAGGTTGTGAGGAGGACCTAGCCGTGGCGTTGCTAGTGGGCTTTTGTGTGGGTTTTTCTACGGACTCGCTAGGAAGTGGCGCTTGCCTGCGCATGAGTACTTTCCCATACCCACCACCGAGTTTCTTGTACCCGTATATGGTGTAGGTTGGGGAAAGGTGAGCCATAGAATCGGAGCCTAGTAAACTACTCGGCACAAAGCCATGCGGCGGTACATCAACGCATCGAGAGTCACTAGCTTCCGGGGCCTTCCTCTTGAGGCCGACGTCGGGACGGCGTGCGGGCACCGTCATCTCCATCCTTGCAGCAGCCGGGGGCGTCACTGAATGGCCCATCAAAGTGAAGTTGGAGCCCCGGCTTGTACCACTCTGTGGTGGTGGTATCATGGCAAGAGGTGCCACCGACATGGCCTCCGCTAAAGAAGAGCAAAGCCGCGCTTCACGGACTTCGGACATGGAGGTAGGTTACAAAGTGAGAGCGTGCTCCATGGCTACTAGAGAAACTTTGTTGAAAGACCAAAGTTTCAGAGGGAGAGAGGGAAAGCTCAAAAGCTTGAATGGGTTTGTGAAGAGAGGAGAGTCCATGGTTGTGCTTAAATAGGATAAGAGGGCCTCTCTGGATTAGAAACGTGCACAACCGACGTGACCACCATGGTAACAAGCATCAGTATCAGAAGGAAGCTTCATTAGAAAAAATGGGCAGCGAGGGGGCACCCTGGCGGTGTGGCCGCACCAGGGGTGCGGGCACACCCCTAGGGGCTCCTCCTTGCCCCATTTTCTCCTGGTTGCTTCTTTTATTGATGCATTATTAAGGTAGGGTGGTTTCAAATTTGAATTTGAACTTTGGCGCACAAAGCCAATGATTCTCCACATTATGATTAAGATCAAATATATATGCTATGCTTGGATCACAAGATCAAGAGTTTTAATGACATGGATACTTGTGATTAGATCAAGATGTGCAAGGATCATGGTGGTTTAGTGAGGGTAGATTTTAGTACAAATGAAAAAGACTATTGTACAAATTGAATCAACAAACATGTTAGCAAGTTAATTGTTTATAGTTTTGTAGATTTTAGTCAAAGCTATAATTATCAAAAGAAACTAAGTCTACTCTATCTAATTCTATGTTATGATGAGAAGGCTCAAGGAGAACTTTTAAACGTTGGCCGTTTACCTTGTAGATTTTGCCGTCGTCGTCTTATATGGTGATCGCTCCATGTGTTAATGTGTCGACGATGATGTACGGCCCCTTCCACTTACTGCGCAGTTTTCCTTCACCGAATAGCTTGACCTTGGAGTTAAAGAGTAGTACTTTATCTCCTTGCTTGAACTCCTTTGGCTTGATTTGGTTGTCGTGCCATCTTTTTGTTCTTTCTTTGTATAGTTTTG
Source organism: Coix lacryma-jobi var. lacryma-jobi (assembly GCA_009763385.1). Taxonomy (NCBI): domain Eukaryota; kingdom Viridiplantae; phylum Streptophyta; class Magnoliopsida; order Poales; family Poaceae; genus Coix; species Coix lacryma-jobi. The sequence continues at coordinate 71,863,902 of CM019823.1, forward strand.
CACTATGGTAGGCCTTTTCCCTCCATTCTTCTAGCTCGGCGATTTGCTTTTGTCAATTATTGCCGGCTAGCCTGATATCCAATTTCCAGGTCTTGATGGCCTAGTGAGCTTGGTGCTCAAGCTCAACTGGTAAATGGTAGCTCTTCCCATAGACCAGCTGGAACGGTGACATGCCAATTGGGATTTTGTAAGCGGTCCTGTATGCCTAGAGAGCATCAGGTAGTTTGTTCTTCCATCCTTTCCCCATGTCATTGACCGTCTTCCGCAGGATGCTCTTTATTTGTTTATTTGATGTTTCGGCTTGACCGCTTGTCTGTGGATGGTAGGGGGTAGCGATGTTGTGGTTAGCCCTGAGTTATCTAAGGAAAACTCAGAACTTCCTGTCAATGAAGTGTGATCCCTCGTCGCTGCGGATGCACAAGTTGTGATCCGGGTCTTGTGATGAGTGATTGTTAACGGATTTGATGCGCATGTTCTTTGGCTTGTGTTGTGCAGGTGTCGAGCTCGGAGACGGTGATCAAAGGCAAGGTGAAGGTCAAGTGTTGTAGTGCCATGCCAATGGACCAAGGGCGGTGAAGGGCGGACTCGGACTTGGACTGACAAATCGGTGGCCGGAGGATCAGCCGTGGTGGATGACACGCTGGGACAGCGACGAGCAGAGATTCAAGGGACACGGTGTGGTCCGGGTCGAGGACTTGAGGACATGTGTCGGTGGAAGGGTGCACGGGCGGTGCATCCCTTTACGGCTTCGGTTTGGTGGTAGAGCCCCAGAAAAACCACCGGTTGGCCGGTTTCTAAGTTTGGGCCTCAAAACTCGGGGTGACGAACGGTTTCCAGGTTGGGCCTCAAAACCTGGGTGCTGCTGGGTTTTCGAGTTTGGGCCACAAAACTCGGGGCGGACGGTTTACTGGTTTGGGCATCAAAACTAGCGATGGAGTTCTCGAGGAGGACTGTCGGGCGATGACGGCACATGGCAGCATCGGGTGAGGTCGTGTTGAGGCGAAGCTACCGGATGTGTGGGCGTGGCCGTCGGATCAACTACAACTTTGAACTGGTCCAGAATAGCCTTAGGGTTTAGCTGGTTCGCTCACTGTATGAGTAGGGGTAGAGTGGGAATAATGTTAGGAGGGAGACATCCACCTCCTTCCTTATCTCAGTCATTTTGCAATTTTCCACCAAGGGTTTCCTTCTCCCCATTCCTCTGATGTAGGTGCTGAGATCCGCAGAGTGCCACAATACCTCTGTGTTTTTGAGACTTCCAGGAAACCGGACCGTAATCCTGTTGTCTCCTTGTGGGGACGATTTTCGGCTGGAAATTGGGAGTGTGATTCGTGTTCTTGTTGTGTTCTCTGCCTTTTGCTTTTCTCCTCAATTTTCCCGTCGCTCGATCTTCCTCTACGGTGACTTGTTCTTCGATCCGTCTGTTTCCACTTGTTCTTTGACGTGAGAGCTTCATTTCCACCGAAGGAATTTAACCAAATCCCCATGAACAAGTAGATCGATCGATTTTTCTTTCGCATCAAGTTCTTGTCCTTTTTGCCCTGATTTTCTTTGATTCATGGATTTGGAGTTAGGTTCGAGCCATGATCTCTTAGAAGTTGCTCACTAACATCCTTGTGACTCCTCATACCGATTCCTAGCCTTAGAGCTATTGATTTGGAGGAGTTCTGTTTGAATCGCCGAAGAACTGTGCTGATTTTGGGAGCATCGGATGCTGGACACGGGAGCATCGGACGCTTAGTTCATAGCATCGGACGCTCCTGCGCCACGTGTCCAAGAACTAGGTTTTGAAGGAGTATTGGACGCTCCGTTACCTAGACATCGGACGCTAAGCTGACACTGTAGCAGCGTTCGATGGCTATGCAGTAAGGTTCCAGAACCGTCTGTTTTGCATCGGACGCGTCCGGAGCTTGGACAACGGACGCGCCCAACGTTCGATACAGAGGATTTTGTACTGTTTCGTCCGTCATTCATTCGTCTGGCTTCGAATTTGACTTCCAGCTTTTGCGTTGGGTTCCTTGACTATTCTAGTGTCTCGTTGTGCTTCTTGGAAGCACCCACCCTTCTACTAGGGTCATGGACACTACGAAGTCTCAGACAAGCTCTTGGGGTTGATTGGTGGGACAGTGGTCGAAGTTTCTGAGAAGAAATTTTTAGGCTCCCATTCACCCCCCCCCCCCCTCTGGTCGCCTGTGTTTAGCATTCTCGGTCCTTCAATTGGTATCAGAGTGGGTTAAAGATCTTAGACCTTAGCCGGTTCTAGATCCACAGAAGGTGACATGGATCGCGGCGTGGGAAAACCGTCGTTCTCCGATGGGACGAACTATGCGTATTGGAAGATACGTATGTCGGCCTATCTTCAGAGTGTGAGTGCTTCAGTTTGGGAGATTTACAATGCTGCTGATTACGAGGTCTTGGTTGCTCGTGTGACTCAACAGCAGATTGATGAGCACTATGCCAATAGCCATGCCCGTAATGCTCTTTTCTCGTGTTTGAGCATGTCTGAGTTTGATCGCGTTTCTCACCTCACCATGGCTTGGGAGATTTGGGAGACTCTCATGCGTTTTCATGAGGGCACCACTCAAATCGAAACCCGTCTCTACGAGTTGCACAAGCATGAGTATGAGAACTTTCGACGCATGCCTGGCGAGAGCATAGAAACTTTATTCGCTCACTTTCAGGTGATTGTCAACAAGATGCGGGCTAACAAAGAGCTTTTGCCGTACGACGATCATGAGAGAGCTCTCAAGCTACTCCATACTCTTGATCGGTCGGTGTGGGATTCCAAGGTTCAGGCGATCATCGAATCACCTAACTATGAGACTCTCACTTGCGATGTGCTCTTTACCAAGCTCAAGTCTAGTGAGATTGATGCCATAATGAGTGCATCTTATGAGAATCCTTCTGGCCCGTCTATGGCTTTGGTTTCTGGCTCTTCTGCTAACCCAACTGGTGGCTTTTCTCTTTATTCACTTCTTTCTGTGACAGAGGAACAGCTAGAGTTCTTGGGGATGATGAGTTGGCTTTGCTTGCCAACCGGTTCTCGTGATTCCACAACAATTGCATGAACCGATGCCGTGGAGGAGGAAAAGTTGGATGCTTTGAGTGCGGCGACCCCGACCACTTTGTCTCCAACTGCCCCAAGCGGAACAAGCAAGCTTTCGGCAAGGGCGTCCATGGCTACAAGTATGACTCCGACAAGCGCAAGGAGAAGTACACCCCCGCAAAGCACAAGCGGAAGGGTGGCTTCAACAAGGACTACTGTTGACACTCAAAGTGTCATAAGTAAAAGTAAATTTAGAAGAAGTATTCAGCCTGTAATATTAAGGTCGAATTTGTCTTCTATTATTTCATATTTGATGGATTGGATGTTCTAAGTCAAATGAGCTTGATCATTTTGGACTTCCGACTAGTCAATGTTTGTGTCCGACTAGGTGGCGCTGGTCGGAGGCCATATGGTTATGATGAAGGCTAAGTCCGGCGACGATTCATTGACCAGTATGGGTTGATAAAGCCCATTAAGACTGATTTAGACCAATCTGGTTGATCTAAGGATCGACGAGATTAGGGTTACCTTGTTGCGTCTGGATTGGATTCTATATATTGATAGAGTCCGGATAGGAAACTTGGAGATCGTATCTGAAGTTGTTTCCTATAGGGATAAGACCAACCCCCTCTATATATATGAGAGGATCATGGCCGATTGAGGCATCCAACATCAATCGATCAAAACCAATCTACTACCCTTTTACCCCTTTTTCCCTCTACTCTGCTGTTCGTCGTGTCTCCCGGTGAGACTCGACGGCGTTCTAGGCGGCCTTGCTGGTCCTAGAACAACCTCTACGGCGTTCTAGAGTCATCAACATAGGAGCCCAAAACCCTAGATCAACCTAAACCGGTCTCTAGATCGGTTTTCGTCGGTTTAGCCAGGGTCCCTGCTGTCTCAGGTTGAACCGCAACCTCTCCGGGCATTCTAGCCCTGCTGGTGTTTGATTCGGATCACTTCTGACGTCAACACACTTTTTGGCGACTCCATTGGGGATGATTGAAATCTCATCTACTACCAACATGGGCGGTAAAGACGGTGCTGCCGATAAGGATAATATCGTTCCTCCTGCGGGCATTGACGAGCTCCCCGACGAGTTAAAGCAACTGGCGCAGGCCAAGCTCGACGCCGTATTGAAGGCTTTCCTGGAAAGCTGCTCGAAGGATCGGCGCGGCAGGGTCACTCAGGACAAGGAGCCAGACTTCAGCGAGATCGTCTCTACCATGACAAATACGAACGCTGAAGACGCTACTGACAAGGTAAATACCAAGGTACCTGAAGATTCTTAGCCTACCCATGCTGATTATTCCGCAATGCTGGTTGATTCTTCAAAGACTCTTACCAATACCATCCAGCATTCATTTAAATTGCTTAGTGATTGCATGGATAAATTAGAAGGTAAAACTGTCGAACCCGAAGTCCCAACTGGGCAACCACAGTTCGGCATGCCTTTTAATTCTTTTAGGGGGCAGGCTTCACACATTAGTTTCAGACAATTAGGGTCTACTGAGACCAGGCGCGGTGAAGCTGGTACCTCGGCAAATACCAATCACGTTCATCATGGCACTGGTCGGACCACACAGACTGACCAGGGTACCTCAACAAACAAGACTTCGGGAGGACACGGAACAGTGTTACCCAATCCGCCGAAGTCCCCAAGCCACAATCCCATGCATGGTGGTACCCCCGACCTTGCCAACACCGATTTTGGACGAGCCATAAATCAGTTTAAGGAAGAAATAACTAGGTCGCTTGAGACCAGTTTAGGGGTCCAATTCAAGCCTACCAGGACCACTTATTCTAAACCGTACCCTTCATGTTTCGATTTTATGAAAGCACCTGACGGTTGGAGGGTACCGGATTTTTATAAATTTTGTGGTGATGGTAGTAAAACAACGATGGAGCATGTCAACATGTTCCTCGCACAAATGGGTGAAGCTAGTACTTTGGATTTTATGAATATACGACATTTTCCTTTATCTCTTACTGGTACAGCTTTCACCTGGTTTACATCACTACCAGAATGCACAATAGGTTCTTGGGCCGAGTTAGAAGAAAAATTTCATAATCACTTTTATGACGGGGTTCAAGAAACTAGATTATCACACCTTATGTCGGTTCAACAAGGACGTAGCGAGCCTGTGGCTGATTTCTTTAAGCGCTTTAAAGAGATTAAGAACTGATGTTTCCATCTAAGGATTTCCGACAGGGACCTAACAGATTTATGTCTTGCTGGTCTACGTTGTGAGATCAAGGATAAACTTGAGCATCATGATTTCTTTAATGTGAATCAACTGTTGCAGAATGCTGTTTCGATAGAATCGTGCCTTAAAGAACCTTATGATCCTCATAAGACTCATCGATCGGGCGTGCATATTGCCGAGATAAATTCCGACAGTTCCGATGATGAATCTAAAGATTGTTACGCTGCCGAAGTTTTATGGCCAGCGCAAAATAAACTAGTCACTTGTCCTTCCCTTAAACCGATTCAAAAGAATCGGGGTGAGGAGGTAAAATTTACTTTTGATTTGTCTAAATGTGACCGAATATTTGATGAATTGCTTAAATTCGGTTATCTTAAAATTAATTATACTTTGCCATCACCCGACGAACTAAAAAGGAGAGCTTACTGGAAATTCCATAATTCTTTCTCTCATGCCACTAACGACTGCAATGTTTTCCGTCGACAGGTCCAATCGGCCCTCAATGAAGGATGATTGAGTCTAACTGAGATGCAGATCAGTACTACCCCTTTCCCAGTTCACATGGTGGAAGCAGGGAACCCTGCTAACCTGATTCGTCCAGAGCAAGACGATACGACCAAAGGAAAAAATATTATTATCGGCGAACCACGGGTGGCACCGAATACTGAGAACAATTCGGGGCGCAAGGTGGTGCTTGAAAAAAGTGGTGATGGCAAGAGTAAACTCACAATCACTGCAGGGTCAGCACGACACTTGTATAGACAAAGGTATTTTGAGACCAGGGCAGCACAACAAAGGTCGACCAGGTCGGGCCCTCAATCCGACCAGTCTGGTTCATCTTCAAAGCAGCCAGAACAGAAAGCCGACCAGGTAAGGTCGGTCTCTACCAATTCCAGTGAGGTCAATAAATCGACTGATGCAGTCGGTGTAACCGTTTCTAAAGACTCTACCCCTTCCGGAGTACGTGTCACCCGCACTTTTGTCCCGCAGAAACCTGAAATTGGCACTTGGAAGACTAATGCGGGCAGGAGTAAGGGGAAAGTCGCTAGAGAACCATGTACTTTTGACAAGCTCATGGCCAAATACAAGCAGCAAAAGGCCGATTCACAGAAGTGGCCCTTAAAAAAGAGAGAGTCTACTCCTCCGAAGCGTGAGGATGAGAAATCCAAACAGATGATGGTGTCTCAGGCGACGTATCCGGCACCAAAGGCTGGCCCGTATTACCATCAGTGGGCCCCTCCTATTTCGCCACCACCACAATGGGGTCCTCAAGGAGTATGGGTGCCCTACCCTATCCCGACACATATGTATTATCAGTCAAGATGGGGAATGCCTACTAATCAGCCTGCAAGAGTCTCAGTGTTCGATCGCTTGGGTGATCGGCCGAGCTCTAGTCAGAATCGACTAGTCGCCTCAAAGACTTTAACCTCTCAGGAAACAAGGAAGACGCAGATGCGATAGGTCTATGTACGCAAGAAGGTGCAAAGTGTTCCTATTGCTTCTCCAACTAGACCCGACTCGGTCCCTACTATTATGATCGGGTCCATGGAAGTCCCTCTTGCCAGTGAACCTGAGCCGATGGCGATTGAGGAGCCAAATGCAGAAAAAGTTCCGGGAACTCAAAACACTCCGATAGAGGCAGAGGTAGAGAAGCCTGTTGAGAGTGATCCCAAAGACATGCAGCTCAGATGGTGTCCGCCTGGTTTGACTAAAACTCAGCGAAGAAAACTACAGAGGGCCCGCTGCAACAAACAGAGGAAAGAACGACTCAACAAAATGAGGGAAGACATATTTAACTCAACACATCCTATTTTCCCTCAGGGCAAGCGAGGAGATGAAGAGTCAGCTTGTAATCAGAAGCCGACTTTAATGATTGTAGAACTAAACAGGTCGGATCCTGAACCGACCAGTCTGAACACCAAAACTACTCGAGTGGCTTTGGAACCAATCAGGTCGGACGCTAATCCGACCACTTCAGGACAGGCGCCGACCAGCTTAGCGGTAGAGCAGGTTAAATCGGCTACTACTAGATCCGAGGTTGAGCCGACCCGACCAGGATCTAGGACCGAATCGGTTCCTGATATGCCGATAGGGTTAGCCTCGCTTCTTAGTAACCATGTTTCCTCCACTGGTATTACTGCTACCAGTGAAGATTTACCTGAAGAACCAGATGAGCAAATGGGGGATTATGAACCTTCCCCTGAAAGGGCAGAGGTCAATGTGGTGTACTTGTCGGCCGACTACTATGTGGTCGGAGATGATTCGACGGCAACGGAGTTCAACTTCGCTACGCAGACTGCCGTGTTCCAGAAACCGGAGGAATCTGTCAATCATCTCAAGCCTTTGCATGTAAAGGGCCACATCAATGGCACACTAGTTCACAAAATGCTGGTCGACAGCGGGGCGATTGTGAATTTGATGTCATACTCGCTTTATCAGAAGCTTGGTGGTACCGATGAAGAGATGATGAAGACCAACATGACTATTACTGGAGTCGGAGGGGGAGATCCTATTCCGGCCAAAGGAGTTGCATCCATGGAGCTGACCGTTGGGAGCAAGACTTTGGCCACTGCTTTCTTCGTCGCCGACATACAAGGTAGCTATAACCTTATACTTGGGCGTGACTGGATTCATGCTAATCGATGCATACCTTCTAGCCTTCATCAGTTTCTTATCCACTGGTTGGGAGACGATGTTGAGGTGGTACACTCAGATTCATCGTGCGGATACATGGGTGTATGCCGGGTCTCTGAGTGATGAGTGATTGTCAACTGGGACGATGCGCATGTTCTTTGGCTTGTGTTGTGCAGGTGTCGAGCACGGATACAGTGATCGACGGCGATGTGAAGGTCAAGTTGAGACGTGTCGTGCCGATGGACCGGGTGCGGTGAAGGATGGGCGTGCCGTGCGGCGGATGTGCCATGCTGAGGTACCGAGCGGTGAAGGGCGGACGTGAGGCTTGGACTGAGGGACCAGAGGCCTGAGGATCAGCTGTGGTGGCTGGCAGCCTGTGACGACGACAAGTGAAGAAGTGCGGTCGTGGACTTTGGGACACATGTCGGTGGACGGGGTGCACGGGAGGTGCATCCCATCTACGATGTCGGTTTGGTGGTAGAGCCAGGGAAAAACCATCGGATGGACGGTTTCCAGGTTTGGGCCTCAAAACCTGGGCGTGGACGGTTTCCGAGTTTGGCCACAAAATTCGGGCTGACGGTTTCCGAGTTTGGCCACAAAACTCGGGCTGAGGACGGTTTCTAGGTTTGGGCCTCAAAACCTGGGCGCTGAGGGTTTGCTGAGTTTGGCCTCAAAACTCAGATGCTGGTGGGCTGGTTTCCCGGTTTGGGCCTCAAAACCGGGGGTTGGCTGGAAAAGGCTGGTTTCCCGGTTTGGGCCACAAAACCGGGGGTGCAGAGCGAGGGCGGCACGTGGCGGCGATCTGGAGGTTGCGTCGAGGGAACGCTTGGAATCGAGCGGGCGTGGCCGTCGGATACACCTACCATCGAGTTGGTCCAGAATAACCCTAGGGTTTAGCTGGTTCGCTCTGTAATTAGAATAGAGAGGGGTAGAGTAGGAAATAGACTTAGGCTAGTAGTAGGATAAGTAGTCGGGAGACACCCTCCTCTCATCCATCTCAGTCATTTGCTCTTTTGCACTTAGGGTTTCCTGCTCTCCCATCCCCTGCTGTAGCTAGCTGAGATCCGCAGAGAGACTGACCTCTGTGTATTGTTGATTTTGAGGAAAGGAGGCCGTAACCTCCTGGTCATAGCGTGTGTTTGCGCTTGGGCTGCAAGATTGTGGTGTCGATTCGCGTTTTGGTTGTGTTCTTCACGGAATCCTTTTTCTCCACAATTTTCCCGTCGCTTGATCTCTTTGCTCGGTTCATCTTTTGCAAAACCGTTTGAACCAAGTTGTTCTAGATCGTGAGGCACTTCCTTCCACCGAAGGAATTCACTTCTAACCTCACGGTCTAGGAGATCGATCGATTTTCGTTTCGGGTCAAGTTTTCTCCCTTCCCCCGAAATTCTTCGATTCATCGATTTGGAGATAGGTTCGAGCCATGATCTCTTAGAGATAGCTCACTATCCTCCTTGTGACTCCTCTCACCAAGTTTGATCCCTAGAGGATTTGTTTTGGGTGAGATCGAGTCGAATCGGTGAGTGAACAGTGAAGTCACGAGGTGACCGGACGCTAGGTCGGGCTGACCGGACGCGTCCGGTGGTTGAATGTGTCGCGGGATTCTCTGAGTATTGACCGGACGCTCGTGACCGGACGCTGGGCTGTTGTATTGACCGGGCGCTCAGGATCTACTGTTCACCTGTCTTGGCTCTAGTGACCGGACGCTCTGCTCTCGACCGGACGCTCCTCACTTGTGAGTCCGGTCAGGAACAGTAAGGTTCCAGAGAGGAATTTTTCAGACCGGACGCGTCTGGTGCTCACTGACCGGACTCAGGCCAGAGTCCGGTCGTGACTGTTTTGCGCTGTTTCGTCCGCAGCTTGTTCGTTCGTTGTCGGATTTGGTTTCCGTCTTCTGCGTTGGCTTTCTAGAGTTTTGTAGTGTCCTGCTGTGCTTCTTGGAAGCATCCACCCTACATCTAGGGTCATGGACATTAGCAAGCTCTAGGGTTTGTCCTTTTGGGTGACTCTCGGGACAGTGGCTACTAGTTTCCGAAAGAAAATTTTGAAGCTCCCATTCACCCCCCCTCTGGTCGCTTTCTGGTTGCTTCTCGGTCCTTCAATTGGTATCGAAGCAGGTTAAGGATCTTCCACCTTAGCCGGTTCCAGATCCACGGAAGGCGACATGGATCGCGGCGTGGGCAAACCGCCGTTCTTTGATGGGACGAACTATGCGTATTGGAAGATACGCATGTCGGCCTATCTCCAGAGCATGGGCTCTTCTATTTGGGAGATTTGCAACAGGGATGATTACGTTGTCTTGGCTGCTCATGTCACTCAGCTCCAGATCGATGAGCACGAGGCCAATAGCCGGGCACGTAACGCCTTGTTCTCCTGTTTGAGCATGTCCGAGTTTGATCGCGTTTCTCATCTCCCCACGGCTCGCGAGATTTGGGCGACCCTCATGCGCTTCCATGAGGGAACCACTCAGGTCAAATCCCGCCTCTATGAGTCGCACAAGCGGGAGTATGAGAACTTTCGACATATGCCTGGCGAGAGCATAGAGAGTTTATTCGCTCGCTTTCAGGTTATTGTCAACAAGATGAGAGCGAACAAGGAGTTGTTGCCTTTTGACGATCATGAGAGGGCTTTGAAGCTTTTGCACACTCTTGATCGGTCAGTGTGGGACTCAAAGGTCCAGGCGATCATCGAATCGTCTAACTATGAGACCCTCACCTGCGACGAGCTCTTTAGTAAGCTCAAGTCTAGTGAGATTGACGCCATGTCGAGGGCTTCTTATGAGAATCCTTCTGGCCCGACTATGGCTTTGGTTTCTGGCTCTTCTAACCCCTCTGGAGGTTTTGCTCTTTCATCTCTCTTTTCTGTCACAGAGGACCAGCTTGAGTCATTGGGGGATGACGAGCTAGCGATGCTCGCCAATCGGTTCTCGTGGTTTCACAACAACCGTATGAACCGTCGCCGCAGAGGAGGACGCTCAGGATGCTATGAGTGCGGCGACCCCGACCACTTCATCGCCAACTGCCCCAAGAAGAACAAGCATTCGGGGAAGTGCGATCATGGGCACAAGTACGACTCCGGCAAGCGCAAGGAGAAGTATGTTCCCCCGAGGCACAAGCGGAGGGGCGGCTTCGACAAGGAGTACATCAAGAAGAAGTACTTGGAGAAGGCCCAGGCTTAGCAGCGTGCGTTCTTCGCCACGCTCAGCGACGTCGATGGCTCGGATGACGACTCCGCTTGCTCAAGCGATGACAAGTTCGAGAAGAAGAAGAGGATCGAGGACAAGCTGAACGGTCTTTGCTTCTTCGCCGACGACGACGGCTTCTGCACCATGGCGCTTGGTGATGAGGTCGACGACAAGCTGGAGCACACCCCTCGGAACGACAACGACGACGACGACATCTCCCAGGTATCTCTCACCCACGACGAGCTTTCTGCTGAGGTCGAGAAGCTTACTGCCGCGCTCCTTAGTCAGGACAAGTTGCTTAGGCGTGCCGCTAGAGAGCGCAAGGAGTTTAGGCAGAAGTGGGAGGACACGGTGAGGGAGCTTGAGTTTGCCAAGTCCACCGTGGTCGTGTCGGAGGAGGTTGAGTGTGAGATGTGCACCACGCACATGACTGACCTTCTCACTTTGAGAGGTAAGTATGCTGCGTTGGTAGGGGAGGTGGATGAGCTGAAGGCTAGACCTTCTCTGTTGGGTGCATGCAAGACTTGCCCTGTCTTGCAATCTGAGTTGGCAGAGAAGAATGCCAAGATTGTGTCTCTTGAGGAGGCCAACTCAGGTAGCACTTGTGTGGCTAAGTGTGCTTTGTGTGAGGGTTTGGAGATGGAGATTGCGAATGTCAAGCACGGCAAGATGCAAACCGAGGAGGAAAACACATACCTTCGGACCATCTTGTCATGGGTCTCTTGTAGTGAGCCGCAGCTCGGGATGATGATCTCCCAATTTAAGCGAGCTGCTGGAGGTTCTGGTGTAGGTCTTGCTCAGGGTGTTGATCTTTCTGCTTTTGGGAAGATTGGAGAGTCGAGTGGTCTGAATCCTAGTGAGAAGCCCAATTCCACCACTACTCCCAAACTGACCAAGCTTCCACCTAAAGAGCCCGTCAAGCCTACCACCAAGGATGGGGTGTTTGAGGAACCTCCGAGAGCTCCACCCAAGAACCAAGTGTGGCATCCCAAACCCAACCACCTCAAAAACAAGCTGGACACAATGCCACCCATCCAGGAGGAGTTGCCACAGAAGGGCAAAGTGAACCATACCCACAGCCATGAGTACCAACAACCCCCTTTGCGTGCGGTGAGGTACCATTGTGACTTCTGTGGGAGGGATGGTCACTTGAGCGAGTTCTGTTTTAGGCGCAAGAGAGAGGCGCGCCGTGCTAGGGAGATGAACAATCCGGACATGCACCATTCTTTCCATGATGTACATGCGCCGAATGTTCAGAGGAGAGCACCGAGACGTGCGGCTAGGCCCAGAGGTCCAGAACCTCAAGTTCCCAGGCCTAGGCAGCAGAGAGCTCCGAGGAGAGACGCTAGGCCTAGAGGCACAGTGCCTCAAGTTGCTAGGCCTAGGCCTCGTAGAGAGCGTGCCCGACGGGAGCCTGCAGTTGTAGGCTATGGACCCCGTGGCGGAGGCTTTGTAGTTGAGCGTTTTCCCCCACCGCGTTTTGAGTATCGCGATGGACGCTCCTCCCTTAGCGGACCACGTTTTCCTCTACGTGGTGATCGCTCCTCTCGTAGACGTGCTAGGAATGGTTTTTCTGCTAACCGTTCTTTTGAGATGCCGGCCCAACACTGGTATTCTTCCTACTTCACTAACCCCAGTGTTGGACCGTATGCTCACCCTATGTCTTTTTATTGATGTAGGTAAAACGGTTGGAGGACATTTGGTTGGTGGATTCCGGTTGCTCGAGGCACATGACCGGAAACGCCAAGTGGTTCACCAGCCTTAGCCCTGTTGCCGAAAAGGAGTACATAACCTTCGGCGACAATAGCAAAGGTAAGGTATTGTCTCGCGGGTCGATACGAGTTAATGAGCACTTTGTGTTGCGCGATGTTGCTCTTGTTTCTAACTTGCATTTTAATCTTCTTTCTATTTCGCAACTCTTTGACGACGACTATGAGATCCGTTTTAAACCGAATCTCAGTCGTATTTTGGATCCTCAGGGCAATCTTGTGTGTTTGATTTCGCCCTTTGGAAAAGTCTTTCGTGCGAATTTCTCGGAGTCTTTTGGAACTTCTCGTTGTCTTGTGGCTGGACCTTCCTCCTCTGATCTTTGGAAGTGGCATAGGAGACTTGGACATTTGAGCTTCGACTTGCTTGCAAGGCTTAGTTCACTTGGCCTAATCCGAGGATTGCCCAAGTTGCATATGGAGAAGGATCTTGTTTGCCACTCTTGTAGACACGGGAAGATGGTTGCCGCTCCCCACCATCCAGTGACGCAGGTCATGACCAAGCGCCCTGAAGAGCTTTTACACATGGACCTTGTTGGTCCGACTCGGGTGAGCTCGGTTGGGGGGAAGTGGTATGTGCTTGTTGTTGTTGATGACTTTTCGAGATATTCATGGGTCTTCTTTTTAGCTGAGAAGACCGAGACTTTCTCCTTTGCTCGCAATCTGATTTTGCGTCTTCAGAACGAGTTCCCTTTGAACTCGATGCGAGCAATTCGGAGTGATAATGGTTCCGAATTCAAGAATTCGGATTTTGAGAAGTTTTGTAACTCTTTGGGTTTAGAGCATCAGTTTTCTTCCCCCTACACACCGCCACAAAATGGTGTTGTAGAGAGGAAGAATCGGACCCTTGTTGAGATGGCCAGGACGATGCTCGATGAGCAAAGGACTCCTAGGCGATATTGGGCCGAAGCTATGAACACTGCATGCTACATTTCAAACCGCATTTTTCTGAGAGCTTTCTTGAAGAAGACCTCTTATGAGTTGCGTTTTGGAAAACTGCCCAAGGTGAGTTATTTTCGAGTTTTTGGTTGTCATTGTTTTATACTCAAAAAGGGCAACTTGGACAAGTTTGAGTCTCGTTCTTCTGACGGTGTGTTTTTGGGTTATGGCACTCACACTCGAGCTTATCGTGTACTTAAACTTGACACTAACCGAGTCATGGAGACATCCGATGTCACCTTCGACGAGACCATGGTTTGTCCTTCTTCTCGCTTTGAGCGTGCAGGTGATCATGAGGTTGGCGAGCCTCTTTTTGATGATGATGAAGAAGGTGCTGAAGGGATAGATGACCCAGCACCTCCTCCATCTGCAGTGCTGCAAAGAGCGGTTTCTACGATGACTCACGGCCCCGACACCTCTTCTTCCTGGGGGCCGTGGGATCCGCCACCCCGAGCGGTACCTTTTGTACCCGGGGAGGCACCAGCTGCTGTTGAGGGGGAGGCTACTTCAGCTCGTGAGGCGCCACGACACATCCAGCGCCAGCACCCACCTCAGCAGATGATCGGCAGCATCGACGAACAGGTTACTCGGTCCAGGTCACAGCACATCTCTCACTTCGCTCATTCTGCTTTTGTTGCTCAATTTGAGCCCCGAGATGTTGGACACGCTTTGACGGATCCGGATTGGGTCAATGCCATGCATGAGGAGTTAGAAAATTTTGAGAGAAATCGGGTTTGGGTTCTAGTTCCTCCTCCTCCTAACTATAATCCTATTGGGACAAAATGGGTTTTCAAAAACAAGCAAGGAGAGGATGGCCACGTTGTGAGAAACAAGGCCAGGCTTGTAGCGAAGGGTTATAGTCCGAAGGAGGGGATAGACTTTGAGGAGACTTTTGCTCCTGTAGCTCGTTTGGAGGCTATTAGGATACTCTTGGCGTTTGCTGCATCCAAAGGCTTTAAACTCTTTCAAATGGATGTCAAGAGTGCCTTCTTAAATGGCTACATAGAAGAGGAAGTGTATGTTGAGCAACCCCCTGGTTTTGAAAATCCCAAGTTTCCAAACCATGTTTTTAAACTCCACAAAGCTTTATATGGTTTGAAACAAGCCCCTAGAGCCTGGTATGATAGGTTGAAAACCTTTTTGCTTGCTAAGGGTTTTAAAATGGGATGTGTAGATAAAACGCTCTTTCTCCTCAAGCAAGGCAAAGACACTCTCTTGGTCCAGATTTACGTGGATGATATCATTTTCGGTGGTTCTTCTCACGCTTTGGTTGCCAAGTTTGCAGATACTATGAGCAGGGAGATCGAGATGAGCATGATGGGCGAGCTGACATTCTTTCTCGGGTTGCAAATTAAGCAATCCCGAGAGGGCACGTTTGTGCACCAGGGCAAGTACACCAAGGACTTTCTGAAGCGGTTCGATATGGGAGAGGCCAAGCCTCTTCCAACTCCCATGTCGACGACGACTGCCCTGGATGCGGATGTGGATGGAGAAGCAGTGGACCAGAAGGAGTACCGTAGCATGATCGGGTCGCTCCTCTACCTGACGGCGACACGCCCGGACATCCAGTTCGCGGTGTGTCTGTGTGCGCGCTTTCAGGCGTCGCCGCGCACCTCTCACCGTCAGGCGGTGAAGCGGATTTTCAGGTACCTTCGTTTCACGCCTGAGTTCGGGATTTGGTATTCTGCTTCCTCCACCCTCTCCCTTTGCGGTTATTCGGATGCCGATTTTGCTGGTTGCCATATTGAGCGCAAGTCCACTTCTGGGACTTGCCAGTTTATTGGTTCTTCTCTTGTTTCGTGGTCTTCTCGCAAGCAGTCTAGTGTCGCCCAGTCTACTACGGAGGCTGAGTATGTTGCTGCGGCTAGCTGCTGTTCCCAGTTGCTCTGGATGATGGCCACTTTGCGTGATTTTGGTCTGAACTTTTCTCGCGTGCCTTTGCTTTGTGACAGCACGAGTGCCATTAGCGTTGCTAAGAACCCCGTGCTTCACTCGAAGACCAAACACATTGATGTGCGCTTTCATTTCTTGCGAGACCACCAGGAGAAGGGTGATATCGACCTTCGCCATGTCGATACTCATCATCAACTGGCTGATATTTTCACCAAGCCTTTAGACGAATCAACCTTTAACCGGTTGAGGGGTGAGCTTGGTGTGTGTTTCCCTTTTTAGATGGGGGAAACATCTTGGATCTTGTATATTTGACTGACTCTTTTGTCCTTCTTTTCTTTTGCATTTCAGCATACGCATTTACATTCTAAGCTTCATGTTTATAATCACTAGAATGTAACTATGCTCTATGTAGTATGCTCTGATGCTTATTTTGATGCTTGTAGCTTATGCTCCTTCTGATCACTAGTACATGCTGTGAGCTGAGCTATTTTGAAATGGTGAATTTACTTAATAACTTACAATCTGAAAATGTTCACCATTGAGATATGCAACTAGCATGTGTAGGATATGTTGAGTTCACTCGTGCTTTTCATATATGCTAGGTTGCTATGTCTCTAGTTATGAGTCATTCACTTGCTTGGTCTGTTCATATCATGTTTAAAATTTGAACCAAGTTTTAGTGAATTGAAAAGATCGAGATGGGATTGCTTGTCAACACCTCACGGTATCGAGACTGTTTCTCATTGCACTTTGAGTTAAACTTGAGCCATGTAGTGTATGACCGAAACCGTTGCTTTAAGCTTCCGATTGCATATGCATAGGCTTCGCACGGTTGAAAAGTTAGGCAAAGACAAGCTTTCAACCTCTCGCAATCACATGCTGAAATTAAACTTGTGTAATTTCACCGCTGCAACTCTGATATAAAAATGAAAACACAAGTATATGCTTCATTCCTATGCATGATGATTGAACTTTGCTAGGGGTAGTTCACCTTGTATACATGTTTAACACTTGTTTGGATTCCTGTCTATACATGTGTAGTGCTATTTTGATGGTGACTATCTTTTTGGCTACAGACTGCTCACATGCTCATATGTTCCTATTTCGTATGTGTGATCAGTTTGAGCCTTCGCTATTTGAGTGCTTAGTTGAGTCATTGGAGTTATACTGTTTAGAGCATTCTTGCACTCTTTTGATTATATGCCTGAAGCTGCTAACTTGCATTTCTGACTTCATATGCATGTTGGAAGGAGGAGTTTCTTGCCTTGATGCCTTTTCTTGATTAGTGCATTTTCAACTAAGGGGGAGAAATTGCAAATCATATGTCTCCTGGATGTTCAACTAAAGGGGAGTTTTCATCAAGGGGGAGAATTTCCAATCTCTGTGCTCTTCTCATGTTGGACCTAAGGGGGATTTTCCTAGTTGCTTGCACTTGTCGAGGGGGAGTTTGCTAGTTGTGTTGAGCCTTTGCCTCTGTCTTGAGGAACTAGCAAACATTTTCAGGGCATTTTGTCTTCGATTGGTTCTCTTTTAGTTTGGAGTCATTCCAATTGGTTCGGAGCGTGCTTGGCCGAAAGGCATTGGTTTCGAGCTTTCTTTGCTAGTTGTGTTGAGCCTCTGTGCCTCTATCTTGAGGGACTAGCATTTTGCTTCGATTTTCATTCGGCTTCAATTGGTTTGAGCTCTTTTCTCTGGAGTTTCCAATTGGTATTTGCTAGCGGTGTTGAGCCTGTTCTACCTCTTCTTGAGGGCTAGCTTTGCTTTGCTTGGTTGCGTCGAGCCGTTGCCCATGACTTTGGGGACCAAGTTCTTTCGCTCTTTCCACTTGACCTTCTTCGGCTTTGCTATGCTTTTGGGTCATTTGGTTGAGTTTTCTCCTTCTCCTTTCTCCTTCTTCCTTATTCTTCTTTTCATTATGATTTGTGTGAGTAGTTGACAATGCACTCATCAAGGGGGAGATTGCGGATACATGGGTGTATGCCGGGTCTCTGAGTGATGAGTGATTGTCAACTGGGATGATGCGCATGTTCTTTGCCTTGTGTTGTGCAGGTGTCGAGCACGGATACAGTGATCGACGGCGAGGTGAAGGTCAAGTTGAGACGTGTCGTGCCGATGGACCGGGTGCGGTGAAGGATGGGCGTGCCGTGCGGCGGATGTGCCATGCTGAGGTACCGAGCGGTGAAGGGCGGACGTGAGGCTTGGACTGAGGGACCAGAGGCCTGAGGATCAGGTGTGGTGGCTGGCAGCCTGTGACGATGACAAGTGAAGAAGTGCGGTCATGTGTTGCCTGAGTCGTGGACTTGGGGACACATGTTGGTGGACGGGGTGCACGGGAGGTGCATCCCATCTACGACGTCGGTTTGGTGGTAGAGCCAGGGAAAAACCATCGGATGGACGGTTTCCAGGTTTGGGCCTCAAAACCTGGGCATGGACGGTTTCCGAGTTTGGCCACAAAACTCGGGCTGACGGTTTCCGAGTTTGGCCACAAAACTCGGGCTGAGGACGGTTTCCAGGTTTGGGCCTCAAAATCTGGGCGCTGAGGGTTTGCTGAGTTTGGCCTCAAAACTCAGATGCTGGTGGGCTAGTTTCTCGGTTTGGGCCTCAAAACCGGGGGTTGGCTGGAAAAGGCTGGTTTCCCGGTTTGGGCCACAAAACTGGGGGTGCAGAGCGAGGGCGGCACGTGGCGGCGATCTGGAGGTTGCGTCGAGGCAACGCTTGGAATCGAGCGGGCGTGGCCGTCGGATACACCTACCACCGAGTTTGTCCAGAATAACCCTAGGGTTTAGCTGGTTCGCTCTGTAATTAGAATAGAGAGGGGTAGAGTAGGAAATAGACTTAGGCTAGTAGTAGGATAAGTAGTCGGGAGACACCCTCCTCTCATCCATCTCAGTCATTTGCTCTTTCGCACTTAGGGTTTCCTGCTCTCCCATCCCCGGTGGTTGAATGTGTCGCGGGATTCTCTGAGTATTGACCGGACGCTCGTGACCGGACGCTGGGCTGTTGTATTGACCGGACGCTCAGGATCTACTGTTCACCTGTCTTGGCTCTAGTGACCGGACGCTCTGCTCTCGACCGGAGGCTCCTCGCTTGTGAGTCCGGTCAGGAATAGTAAGGTTCCCGAGAGGAATTTTTCAGACCGGACGCGTCCGGTGCTCACTGACCAGACGCAGGCCAGAGTCCGGTCGTGACTGTTTTGCGCTGTTTCGTCCGCAGCTTGTTCGTTCGTTGTCGGATTTGGTTTCCGTCTTCTGCGTTGGCTTTCTAGAGTTGTGTAGTGTCCTGCTGTGCTTCTTGGAAGCATCCACCCTACATCTAGGGTCGTGGACATTAGCAAGCTCTAGGGTTTGTCCTTTTGGGTGACTCTCGGGACAGTGGCTACTAGTTTCCGAAAGGAAATTTTGAAGCTCCCATTCACCCCCCCCCCCTCTGGTCGCTTTCTGGTTGCTTCTCGGTCCTTCACATTGGCCTATGTAGCTATGGCCGATGCTCCTTTACTCGAGGGGCATGACACTATTGCTTGTTTATCTGGTCGGGATCTTTCTGATTTCCAGTTTGTTAGTGTTACTAGGGAAGGTTTCGTACCAGTATCTTTAAAGCCGTTCGACAATCGGTTCAACATTATCATGTAATTTAATGGATGCTAATGTTGATTGGTTAAAACATCGTATTGAGCAATATCGGACATGTAAGACCGATGCTTGTGAAGCTATTGATGATTTTGATGAGCTCAATAAGTTGGGCCAAGGTTTCACGTCGGCCGATCCTTTAGAACAAGTAGATATTGGAGATGGTTCTGTACCTAGGCCGACCTTTGTAAATCAAAGTCTTGAAGCCAATTATAAAATAAAGTTAATCGTGCTTCTGAAGGAGTATGTTGATTGCTTTGCATGGAGTTATACGGAGATGCCTGGGTTAAGCCGAAAACTTGTTGAGAATCGGCTTCCTATTAAGCCAGGGTTCTGGCCATTCAAGCAACATCCTCGTCGTTTTAATTCCACAATATATGACCGGATTAAAGAGGAAATTAATCGGTTATTACAAGCGGGGTTTATCCAGCCATGCAGGTATGCGAAGTGGGTCTCTAATATCGTGCCTGTGGAGAAGAAAGACACCGGGAAAATCAGGGTTTGCATTGATTTTAGAGATTTAAATAGAGCCACTCCCAAAGATGAGTATCCTATGCCTATAGCCGATATGTTAATCAATGATGCTTCGGGGCATCAGGTTGTCAGTTTTCTTGATGGCAACGCTCGTTATAATCAGATATTCATGGCCGAAGAGGATATGTCCAAAACGGCCTTTATTTGTCCCGGGTTCGTTGGTCTTTTTGAATGGGTCGTGATGACATTCGGTTTGAAGAATGCAGGTGCTACTTATCAACGCGCTATGAATCTGATCTTTCATGATTTAATTGGGATAATCATGGAAGTATATATTGATGATATTGTGATTAAATCGCCTGCCCATATGTCTCATCTGGCCGATTTACGTCTAGCGTTTGAGAGGATGTGTCGCTATGGTTTGAAGATGAATCCACTAAAATGTGCTTTCGGTGTGTCGGCTGGGAAGTTTTTAGGGTTCATCATTCATGACAAAGGCATAGAGATTGATCCTAAAAGGATAGAAAAGATCAAGAAAGTTCAGGCGCCTACATGCAAAAAGGACTTGCAGAAGTTCTTGGGGAAAGTGAACTACTTGAGGAGATTTATTGCAAAATTGTCCAGAAAAATTATTCTTTTTACCCCTATATTGAAGCTAAAGGATGAAGCCGAATTCACTTGGGGGTAGAGCAACAAGAAGCATTTGAGAAAATAAAGGAATATTTATCATCTCCACCAGTTCTTCGGGCGCCTAAGAGAGGAGTCCCCTTCAGATTATATGTCGCTGCCGAAGAGCAGGTCATTGGAGCTGTCTTAACACAAGAAAATGAAGATAAAGAGTACGTGATTGCTTATATTGGTTGTTGTCTTCTTGATCCCGAGACAAGGTACACCCATGTCAAAAAATTATGTTTATCCTTGTACTATGCTTGTGCTAAAATGAGACACTATTTGCTATCTAGTACATGTGTTGTTGCATGCGAGGCCGATGTAATTAAGCACATGTTATATCGGCCAATCCTCAGAGGAAGGATTGGTAAATGGGCATATGCGTTGATTGAGTTTGACTTGACTTATGAACCATTAAAAGCTTTAAAAGGTCAAGTTCTTGCTGATTTCATTGTTGAGCATGATATTAGTTTAGAAGATGAGACCAGTTATTTTACTTTTACTCCATGGAAACTTTATTTTGATGGATCGGCTTGTAAGGAGGGCCAAGGTGTTGGTGTGGTCATCATTTCTCCTAACGGTGCTAAGTTGGAAATGCTGAGCCGGTTAGATTACTTGTGCACTAATAATCAAGCCGAATATGAAGCTCTTTTATTCGGTTTAGAAATATTATGTTCCATGGATGTTAAACATGTTGAAGCTTATGGCGATTCCTTACTAGTACAACAAGTTGTCGGTAATTTTCAATGTTTAGAGGGATCGTTAAATGTTTATCTTGACATGTGCCTTGACATCATTACTCATTTTACCAAATTCCAGATTCGGCATATACCAAGGCATGAAAATCATAAAGCCAACATGTTAGCTCAGCAAGCATCTGGCTATAATGTTAGCAGACGCAATTTTCACATAAAGCCGATGCAACAGCGCGCAGAAGTATTATCGGCTTCTATGGCCGACCAGTTTGTTTTAAGACCAGTTCGGCCACCTTGCCAGGGAGACCAGGTATGTGTTAAGCATACTTGGGAAAATACTATGGCCAACCAGGTTGTTTATGAATCAAGTCAGTTAATCCGTCCGATTGACCTGGTCGATCTTGGAAAGATTAATTTGTCTGAAGGGACCCTAAATCGGTCCGAAGCGAGTGGAACTGATTTAGAAGATTGGAGAACTCCCCTGCTTAAATATCTTAATGACCCGAGTACCAAGGTAGATCAAAGTGTTCAGCAAAGTGCATTTAAATATGTGCTACACAATGATGAGCTTTACCGAAGGACTGCTGAAGACTTGTTACTTAAGTGTTTGGGATCTAATCAAGCAAAGGTGGCTATGGGAGAAGTTCATGAAGGTATTTGTGGTACACATCAATCGGCACCAAAGATGAAGTGGCTATTACGAAGAGCTAGGTTTTGTTGGCCCACAATGATGGCCGATTGTTTTCGTTACTACAAAGGATGCGAAGAATGTCAACGGTTTGGAAACATACAACTTGCACCTGCTGCTATGCTTCATCCTATCATCAAACCGTGGCCTTTTCGTGGTTGGGGGCTAGACTTCATTGGCCAAATTCATCCCCCATCTTCAAAGGGACATCGTTATGTTCTGGTCGCTACAGATTACTTCACTAAATGGACTGAAGCGGTGCCTTTGAAGAATATGACACATAAGGAGATAATTGAGTTTATCGCTGAACATATTATACATAGATTTGGCATACCTCAGACATTAACCACAGATCAAGGAACATCTTTTATTTCTAAAGAGGTGCGAGATTTTCCCGAATTATACAAAATAAAGATGCTCAATTCATCTCCGTACTATGCTCAAGCTAACGGCCAAGCTGAGTCTAGTAACAAGGCTTTGATTAAGCTTATCAAAAAGAAGATTGAGGATAACCCAAAGAGGTGGCATGAAGTTTTGTCTGAGGCTTTATGGGCTCATCGTGTGTCAAGGCATGGTGCTACAAAAGTCACTCCTTTCGAGCTGGTATATGGGCAAGAAGCAGTGTTGCCCATCGAGGTAAATCTGGATGCATATAGACTAGCTAGACAGAATGATTTATCTGCTATTATGTATCATGATGCCATGATGGACAACGTTGATGAAGTGACCGATAAGAGGTTAAAGGATCTTAAGGAGATGGAAAAAGACAAAGCCCGGATTGCCAGAGCATAGAGCAAAAAGGTGAGAAGCAAATCGTTCCAAGTGGGGGAATTAGTATGGACGACTATACTACCACTCGGATCGAAAAGCAACAAGTTTGGCAAGTGGTCGCCGTGTTGGAAAGGTCCTTATAAAGTGATCAAAGTAATATTCGGGAATGCATATGTGCTAGAGACATTACAAGGTGAAAGTTTCCCAAGAGCAATAAACGGAAGGTATCTGAAAAAGTACTTTCCAAGTGTTTGGCAAGAAGCCTAAGTGCCTTCCAAGCAATGGCCGATGCATGTATCGCCCTTAGAACAAAATATAGTCAGACAGTTTATCCTTAATTATCGAATAGCCGATGAGTTGGACATCGTTGTTATTCGGTTTGTTTTTAGGTTTCGCTAAAGATCACCTAAAAACAGGGGGGCATATGTTTACACTCAAAAGTGACATAAGTAAAAGTAAATTTAGAAGAACCCCTAATATTAAGGTCGAATTTGTGTTCTATTATTTCATATTTGATGGATCGTATGTTCTAAGTCAAATGAGCTTGATCATTTTAGACTTCCGACCAGTCAATGTTTGTGTCCAACCAGGTGGCGCTGGTCGGAGGCCTTATGGTTATGATGAAGGCTAAGTCCGGCGACGATTCATTGATCAGTATGGGCTGATAAAGCCCATTAAGACTGATTTAGACCAATCTGGTTGATCTAAGGATCGGCGAGATTAGGGTTACCTTGTTGCGTCCGGATTGGATTCTATATATTGATAGAGTCCGGATAGGAAACTTGGAGATCGTATCTTAAGATGTTTCCTATTGGGATAAGACCAACCCCCTCTATATATATGAGAGGATCATGGCCGATTTAGGCATCCAACATCAATCGATCAAAACCAATCTACTACCCTTTTACCCCCTTTTCCCTCTACTCTGCTATTCGGCGCGTCTCCCGATGAGACTCGACGGCGTTCTAGGCGGCCTTGCTGGTCCTAGAACAACCTCTATGTGCTTCTCCCCGACGGGTCTTCCCGGGAGGAGTTCTAGAGTCATCAACACAGGAGCCCAAAACCCTATATCAACCTAAACCGGTCTCTAGATCGGTTTTCGTCGGTTTAGCCAGGGTCCCTGCTGTCTCAAGTTGAACCGCAACCTCTCCGGGCGTTCTAGCCCTGCTGGTGTTTGATTCAGATCACTTTCGACGTCAACAACTACAAGCACAAGTACTTGGAGAAAGCCAAGGCTCAGGAGCATGCTTTCCTCGCCTCGCTCAGTGACCTCGACAACAACTCGGACGACAACTCCATGGCATCAAGCGGCGATGAGTCCAAGAAGAGGAAGGTCGAGGACAAGCTGAATGGCCTCTGCTTCTACGCCAACACTCTGGGATTCTGCACGATGGCCCTTGGCGACGAGGTCGACAGCAAGCTAGAGGAGATTCCCCGCGACGACGATGACACCTCGCAGGTATCACAATCCATCGATGATCTGGTCACTGAGGTTGAGACTCTTAGTGCCGCTCTAGTGAGTCAGGACAAGTTGCTGAAACTTGCTACTAGAGAGAGGAAGGAGTTTAGGCAGAAGTGGGAGAGTGCGGTGAAGGAGCTTGAGTTTGCCAAGTCCACCCTTGTAGTCATAGAGGAGGATGAGTGTGAGATGTGCTCTAAGCACATGACTGATCTTGTGACCCTGAGAGGGAAGTATGTGGCTTTGGTGGGATAAGTGGATGAGCCTAGGGCTAGACCCATTTTGCTTGGTGCGTGCAAGTTTTGTGCAGGCTTGCAATCTGAGTTGGCAGCTGTGTCTCTTGAGAAGGCCAGCTCAGATAGCAGTTGTGTGACTAGGTGTGGTTTCTGTGAAGGTTTGGAAATGGAGATTGCGAGTGTGAAGCATGACAAGATGCAAACCGAGGAAGAAAACACATACCTTCGGAAAATCTTGTCATGGGTTTCTAGTGGTGAGCCGCAGCTTGGCATGATGATTGCTCAGTTCAAGCGTGCTGCTGGAGGTCCAGGTGTTGGTTTTGCTCAAGGGTCAGAGAGTGCTGCTTCTTTTGGCAAGGTTGGAGAGTTTAGTGGTCTTAAGCCGAGTGAGAAGCCCAACTCCACCACTACACCCAAACTAACCAAGAACCCACCCAAAGAGCCTCTCAAGCCTAACACCAAAGATGGAGTGTATGAGGAACCTCTAAGAGTTCCACCAAAGAAACAAGTGTGGTCTCCTAAGCCCAACCACTTAAGGAACAAGCTAGATACCATGCCACCCATCCAAGAGGAGCTTTTGCCACAAAAGAACCAAGTGATCCACACCCAATACTATGAGTACCAACAACCCCCAATGAGAGCGGTGAGGTATGAAACATCCTCAATTTTCCGCGAAGGTAAAATCCACAGAATGAGTTATAATATGACAAAACTAGGGACTGATCTTATCATATTATCATTTAACAGTCGATATCATAGTCATATATCGTAAAATTACATGGTTATAAACATTACATCATTGGGGTATATCCTATTACAGAGTTTATTCTAGCGGAAGTCTACTGAGCGAAGGCTCCTCCTTCATGGGCATCATCAGAGTTGTCGTAGCGCAGCATCAATTGGATCCTCCGAGCCAAACTTGAGCGTAGGCACGAAACCTCCAAATCCTCCTAGAGTCATTACTTCTGAAGCAGGAAATCTGCACACCGCCAGATGTGTGCAGGCCATGGTCAGCACCGATGAGCTTTAGTGGAAAAGATAAAACAAGGGATCTGGCGATCCTATGATTTTGTTGTGGATTTGCATCCTAGCGCATGAGCAGTAATACATATAATAATGTTATCAAGTTTTAACACATTCCCATACACGCACATCCACATCCATCCACCATATCCATATCCACATCCATCCCAAACATCACCACACCATCACCTCATCTCTTCTCACACACTCAGGTCGATAGAGGCCAGCTCCCTCCCAGCCTTGTCTCAACGGCCCGCAACCTCACACCAGGTTCACGACCGGCACTCACATACCAGGGGGAGAAAAGAGAACTCTCACTACTTCGGAATCAGGTCAGGGAAAAGGTCTGTAGCCAACGAATTGGCCAACGTATCGATCGATCAACCATACACTCTGCATAGGTTCTACAATATCCACAAGATTGCCATCATCGACACCCATGGTGTGCCTAGGCGGATACCGATCGCTTGCTAGCCTAGAGTAATGCCACCCTGCCACTCAGCCCTGGAATCATCCCAAGTCCGTCTGGGATGGCTAAGTCTGTGAAGTCACGTTCCCCCTTGAAAGGACCGTGACGCCTAAGAGGGGGGGTGAATTAGGCAACTTAAAACTTCTACTCTTAACTATGGCCTCTAATTTCCACCTAGTCAAAACATATGCAAGAAAGTAAACTATCTATAGTGCAACTAAGGTTTTGCTATGTGTGTTTGCTATCTCTACCACAAAAGGAGTTAAGCACCCTAGTTTCCAAACCTATCAACTAGCATATCAAACTAGGAAAGGTAAAGCACATGAACTAGATAGCAATGTAAATGCAGAAGCTAAAGAGTGTGATAGAGATGCAAACTCCCATCGACGACTCTGGTATTTTTACTGAGGTATCGAAAAGCGCGCAAGCTTCCCCCTAGTCATCGTTGGAGCCCCTCGCAAGGAATCCCTCGCAAGGGCCAAGCTCCCGGTCGAGTAACTCCGTGGATAGCTCCGGTCCTTCCCCACGCGCAAGTGGGTCTCCGGTTAAGCCACTCGTGGCAAAGCCTCTCCCGGATTCTCCCCGCCATCTTTACTATCAAGCTTCCGGCCGAAACGCCGCGGGCCTTGTTCCCTTCGGTACACGGAGGCAGCCACACCACAATTGCGGTTGGTGTGATCTCGCAAGACTTACAAGCCCCACCGATGTACAACAACGGTGCGCGCAAGCATCGGTAGATGAGAGGTCTTCAACCTCACTAAACACTAGGCCTAACACCTAGAGCAAGCGCAAAGCGGTGGTCTAACTAGCTTAAGCACTTCGCAAAGCACCTTCACTAATCACCTAGTATATCACTTGAGCACTTTGGTGGCTAGAGCAACTAAATATGTGTCTATGCACTTGGTATACTTCCTTGAGCTCCAACCCTATTGTTTTGGCCGGCCATGGGGGTATTTATAGAGCCCCAAGCAAATAGAGCCGTTGGGCAAAGAGATGGGCTTTTCTGCCATCGACCGGACGCTCGTCACGTTCTGACCGGACGCGTCCAGTCTCTCACAACAGCTAGTTGCCAGCCAGCACAGGCACTCATCGGACTCTGGTATGAGTCCGGTCACAAACGACCGGACGCGTCCGGTCATGATTTTGTGCCTCTGGAACCTCTCTGTTTTCTATCGGACTCAGCTGAGCTCCAGCGTCCGATCGTCGCTGTGGCGTCCGGTCACACTGCCACGCTGATGAACAGTTGCATCGGCGCGTCCGATCACAACTGGCGCAGCGTCCGGTCGCTCTGACGTGGCGCTACTGGCTTGGAGGAACTGACCGGATGCATCCTGGCCAACGTCCGGTCACTACTTGAGCAGCGTCCGGTCACTCCTTTTTCTTCATTTCTTCGCGGTTTCTTGCGACGTCTTGGTTCCATTCTTGTGCCTTGGACTTTGCTTGATCTTGAGGGTCTTCTCCTGAGCTTCTAATATCTTGCTTGAGGTGTTTGATCATCGGATCATCACATAGCCCTTGTCCAAGTCACATTTGCATCCTATTGGACTACAAAACAAACACTTGCAAATGCATTAGTCCAATTTGGTTGTGTTGTTCATCAAACACCAAAATCCGAAGTTTAAATGGTCTGAGGTCCATTTTCCTTACAATCTCCCCCTTTTTGGTGATTGATGACAACACGACCAAAAACAAGCAAATAATAGATACATAATTTAAAATGCAATCTACTTGCTAGGATGCAATGCAAAGGCAAGATCATATGATGTTTAAAAGATATCAAATTGAAACATATTTAATCTAACATATCTTGCCCTTGCCATAGAGTTCCTTTTAGTGGCTTGATCGATTAGTTCTCCCTCTAAGTCCATAACCCACTTCCTCCCTTTTTGAACCATTCCCACGAAAATAACCATAAAAATTTTTGAAAAATTGATTTTGGTTGTTTTGTTTGTTTTAGTTTGGGCTTGGTTTTGGTCCCTACACATTCTCCCCCTTTGGAATCAAACACCGAAAAGGAAGACATTAAAGCTCAAGAGAGGAAACATTATATAAGCTAAAACTCCCCCTAAGTATATGCATACATATGATGTATGGCAAAGCATATGCATAACGGGCAAATTAATGCACAAAGGAGTTTAATCTATATAATGCATGGAGAAAGCATATAAGAATATCAAATTGAAATCATCATAATGATATCGGTTAGGAATACCATATGTAGATATCAATTGGAATGTCACCATATTTGATGCTTGCCTCCGAGAACTCCATTTTCCTTGCAATGAGACTACTACATATATGATAATCTTGAAAGTAGTGTTAGTCTCAAAGCTTCCAAATTGTAGAGTAAACTCCCCCTAAAAGTGTGCATACAAGTTGAAATACTTGTGGGAGACATGCACATTGACTTGTAAGGTCAAACTACCATTTTCCATATTGATATTACAAGAAATGTGACATCAATTGAAGATGGTAATTGGGGTAGTTTATCTATAATTTGGACTTTGGCACATATAAAATAAATACAAAGTAAAAGAAGTTATGTGTCGTGCTTCTAACCAATTAAGACCATGTAGGTTTGCTCTAAGGATAAGAATGAAACCAAGCAATCCTACCATATGATAAGCCTAATGTGTGCATGACAAGAGATATGAAAATACCAATGCAAACATAGGCAATTAAGGAACTAGATGCAAAAAGTAATTGCAAGAAATTATACCAAAAGAATGTAAATGCAAGAATTTAAATCTAGTTACCTAACTTGGGAGGGGGAACTTGGGTCCACAGTACCTACTAACATACTTGGCAATGACATGATCTAATGTGATGCACCCCATGATATGCACCCAAAACTTTGCCAAGTCTCCAAATTCCCCGTCGCCAATTTGGCTACTCAGTTCCCTTTCGGGATCCAAACCTTTTTGGTGCTCTTCATGGTTGTCATAATGTCATTAGGCACCCAAATGCGTTTGGCTCCATTGTTGGCTTGCTTGTTCACCTTGATGGCCACCACCTTGTCATTCTTCTTTTTCTTCAAGAGATAAGGTATGGTGGCCTTATTGTTCACCTTGTTGGTGTAGGTGTTGGAGAGCTTGCTTGTTTGTTTTTTGTTTTTCTCTTTCTTCTTTTCTCCCCCATGCTTCACCTTGCACTCATAGGACTTGTGGCCTTCCTTGTGGCAAACGTAACAAACCATAGTTTGCTCCTCATCAAGCTTCTTCACTCCCTTGTTGGTGTTATCTTGATGAGTTCGGGTTTGCTTCGCCTTGCCTTTTGCTTGGGTCAAGTCTTTGATGAAGCGAGCCACTTCTTGCCTTAGTAGCTCATTTTCCATTGCAACCTCTTGTGTGCATGTTTCTACAATCATACTTTCAACACAAGCTTGTTTGCATATGGGTGAGTCTAAATCAAGTAAATCAATGCAAGAAGTAGAGGCATCCTTTTTAGGTATATTGAAGATTGATTTCTCAATTTTACGTGCCTCGGTGGGTTTTGCTCCGATGGTTTCAAGATTAGCAACTTTGTTAGTGAGCTCATCACAATGCTTGCACATAATTTCCATTTTAGCAAGCAAACTTTTGTAAGCATCTTGTGAGCTAGCTAACTTTGCTTTTAGTTTTTCATTTTTCTTAACAAGTTGCTCATCATTACTTGTGCTATCACATGTGCTTGTACTAGCCTCAAGTTTCTCAATTTTGTTAGATAGCTCAACATTCAAATTTGAAAAGGTCTCATATTGTTCAAGCATAGCATTCTAGGCTTGTTGAGAGCTATCTAATTTTTCTTTTAAAGCATTAATTTTCTTTTGTTGACTAGTACAAGCTTTAGCATAATTGAGATTATCTTGCACAAGTTCATTATAAGAAGGTAGCTCATCATCACTATCACTATCACTATTACTTGAGATAGAGCTTGAGTTACCTCGTGTCATAAGGCACATACGCGAGGAGCTTGATGATGAGTGCTTGCGGCCGTGCCTCTTGTGATGGGCTTCATCATCACTTGATGAATCATCCCATGTCTTGATGGTCGTGAGAGCTTTGGCCTTGCATCCCTTCTTTTTCTTGTCATTGGGTGTGGGCTTTTGTTTTGGACAATCTTCCACAAAGTGCCCTTTCTTGCCACATCTATAGCAACCCTTTTTCCATTGCTCTCTTCTTTGATTGGTGAAGAGGCAATCTTCTACGATGATGGGCACACCTTTGACATTGAGCTTGTGGATCATCCTCTTCACTCCTTTCATAAGCTTGATTGTTTCTTCTTCATCTAAGGAGGAGTCGGATGAGGTGGAGGCTTGATCATCACTTGATTCTTCATCTTCATCATCCTTTTCTACTTCACTTGAGGAGCTTGAGCTTGTTTCAACTTGCTTTTTGCCCTTCATATTTTTGTTCTCACATGAGAGAGCAATGTCTTTACTTGATGAAGTGGCTTCTTCTTGAACCATTTTGCGTGACATCTCAAATGCCACCAATTTGCCAATGACAATGGTCGGGGTCATGGTGCTCAAGTCCTCCATGTTGTGGAGGATGGTGATGATGGTTGCATATTTGTTCTTTGGAAGCATGGAGATGATCTTCCTCACAATATCCGCATCACCTAGCTTTGTAATTCCTATAGAATGGAGCTCATTGATAATTAGATTCAACCTAGAATACATATCACGAACAAGCTCATTATCATTCATTTTAAAGGAATCATAGCTTGTTTTAGTTAGGTGATGTTTTTGCTCATGTACATTACTTGTACCATCATGGAGCTCATGTAGCTTTAACCAAATTTCATGAGATGTTTGCAAAGTAAAAACTTGGTTAAAGACATCCATGCTAATAGATTCAAACAAGCAATTTTTAGCTCTAGCATTAAGATGAATTTCTTTTTCATCACCCGCGGTAGGCTTCTCGGGATTCTTAATGGGTTTCATCCCGTGGCGGGTGAGTCTCCAAACACCTAGATCAACAGCTTCTAAAAAGCAAGCCATTCTAGCACTATAGTAGGGGAAGTTAGTGCCGTCAAAGTGTGGAGGCCTAGAGATATCCATCCCATCCTCTCTTAGGGGCGTCGGCTCGAAGGCGATTAAGCCAAGAGTCCACAAGAGAGCCAACCGGCTCCGATACCAATTGAAAGGACCGTGATGCCTAAGAGGGGGGGTGAATTAGGCAACTTAAAACTTCTACTCTTAACTATGGCCTCTAATTTCCACCTAGTCAAAACCTATGCAAGAAAGTAAACTATCTATAGTGCAACTAAGGTTTTGCTATGTGTGTTTGCTATCTCTACTGCAAAAGCAGTTAAGCACCCTAGTTTCCAAACCTATCAACTAGCATATCAAACTAGGAAAGGTAAAGCACATGAACTAGATAGCAATGTAAATGCGGAAGCTAAAGAGTGTGATAGAGATGCAAACTCCCGTCGACGACTCTGGTATTTTTACCGAGGTATCGAGAAGCGCACAAGCTTCCCCCTAGTCCTCGTTGGAGCCCCTCACAAGGAATCCCTCGCAAGGGCCAAGCTCCCGGTCGAGTAACTCCGTGGATAGCTCCGGTCCTTCCCCCACGCGCAAGTGGGTCTCCGGTTAAGCCACTCGTGGCAAAGCCTCTCCCGGATGCTCCCCGCCGTCTTTACTATCAAGCTTCCGGCCGAAACGCCGCGGGCCTTGTTCCCTTCGGTACACGGAGGCGGCCACACCACAATCACGGTTGGTGTGATCTCGCAAGACTTACAAGCCCCGCCGATGTACAACAACGGTGCGCGCAAGCACCGGTAGATGAGAGGTCTTCAACCTCACTAAACACTAGGCCTAACACCTAGAGCAAGTGCAAAGCGGTGGTCTAACAAGCTTAAGCACTTCGCAAAGCACCTTCACTAATCACCTAGTATATCACTTGAGCACTTTGGTGGCTAGAGCAACTAAATATGTGTCTATGCACTTGGTATACTTCCTTGAGCTCCAACCCTATTGTTTTGGCCGGCCATGGGGGTATTTATAGAGCCCCAAGCAAATAGAGCCGTTGGGCAAAGAGATGGGCTTTTTTGCCATCGATTGGACGCTCATCACGTTCTGACCGGACGCGTCCGGTCTCTCACAACGGCTAGTTGCCAGCCAGCACAGACACTGATCGGACTCTGGCATGAGTCTGGTCACAAACGACCGGACGCGTCTGGTCATGATTTTGTGCCTCTGGAACCTCTCTGTTTTCGATCGGACTCAGCTGAGCTCCAGCGTCCGATCATCGTCGTGGCGTCCGGTCACACTGCCACGCTGATGAACAGTTGCATCGGCGCGTCCGATCACAACTGGCGCAGCGTCCGGTCGCTCTGACGTGGCGCTACTGGCTTGGAGGAACTGACCGGACGCATCCTGGCCAGCGTCCGGTCACTACTTTAGCAGCGTCCGGTCACTCCTTTTTCTTCGTTTCTTCGCGGTTTCTTGCACCGTCTTGGTTCCATTCTTGTGCCTTGGACTTTGCTTGATCTTGAGGGTCTTCTCCTGAGCTTCTAATATGTTGCTTGAGGTGTTTGATCATCGGATCATCACATAGCCCTTGTCCAAGTCACATTTGCATCCTATTGGACTACCAAACAAACACTTGCAAATGCATTAGTCCAATTTGGTTGTGTTGTTCATCAAACACCAAAATCCGAAGTTTAAATGGTTCGAGGTCCATTTTCCTTACACCTCTCCCGAAGTGGGAGCCGTGATCGTCTCAGAAGGGTGTGGGACTCTCATACCCGTACCTTCCTCGCACTCTCTCGCCTAGCAGTAGTGGCATCACTCTACCAGGTAGTCCGACCGTCCCCGTCCATAAGGAGCGAGTGACATGTAAAGGTATTCTCCGTGGTCCAGGTTCCGCTCCACCTAGGGTGACTAAGCCGGAATGTCTTCTCAAAGGTTTTCGTTATCCGTGCCACCACAGCACGCTCCTGACCCGGGCTCCACTAGCGGCTCCCACCCGGATCCACCTCAAGTCACCACTTAACCCGCCACAGGTTTCACCACCACAGGGGCATCCAGATCTGCCCCACGGCAAGACTCGCACCAGGCTGGTCGTATATTCTGGCTCGGTCGACACAACCCTCACCCTCCACACACCCAAGTCACACACGCAGCACGCTCATCCATCACCAAGTCTGGCATCACCCGCCAAACAATTCCCAAGGGTTCACCATCCGCATCACATCTCAGATATAATGCGAAGTGGAGTTAATAATATAATGGTGAAACATGCAAGCAAGCAGGCGAGTAAGTGGGAATAACTGAGCGAATGCACAAAGCAGGGTGTTGTGGTAGAGTGGGTTGCAATCAGGTAATAATGGCTTGGGTAGTATCATGCATCAATATACTTGCAAAGGAATAAATATAAAGCACTAGCAAGTCTACATATTTGCAATGTCTAATAGGATTCTCTCAAACAGGGTGCTGCCATGACACCTGTGAAGTAGTCGTAGTCGTGGTTAATTACTCCTCGTTAGTGTTCCATTAGCGAGGTCATCTCCTCCTGAGTTGACTCCATATCACAGTCCTTGTTGTCGTTCGTGCTCTCTTGGTCCAATCGTATGCTACTCCACGAAATGACACATAGGGCAAGAGAACACTCGCCATAGTTGAAAGGACAACAGAACGTAGGAAGATCCATTAACACCAATGAGACACTAACATAAACAAGGTTTAGCCCTCTCGGCGGTTGTCCGATTTCCTCGGGCTAGGAACAAGGTGGTGGTTTGCTAGTTTAAGTCTTGGCCAAGCCAATACGGCTTTATGACATAGGGTTCAAACCAAGGCCTATCCTTAGCAAACACCACGGCTAACATCCTTCGATTTGGTCATCATTTAAAAGGACGGAAATCAGAGGACGGGCCTAACGAATAAAGAATGACGGGGTTCGGCTCTTGTAGCCTTATCCCAAAGGTCAATTAATCATAAGAACGATTAACACCATTGTGACTTGACTCCAAGGTACCTTGGCTTGCCCGCTATGGCAAAAGCGGTAGCGTAGAAGGGTTGGAGGTCTATAATCCTCTCGATCCACACGACACAGTACGTCGGGAATCAAGACTCAGGGTAATTCACTCATTCTCAGAAGAGCAGGGTTAGCTCAGCACATCTATGCCTTGTTCTCAGTCACATCTCTAGTGAAATGTGTTTAGGTGGTCGATCGAGTCGACGCGCGCGGTCCTGAGATATAACATAGATCATAGCTTTGCTAACAAAAGGAATAGCGAGGGCACAAATAAATAAGTCAAAGGTTCATTCCAATGCACACGTCATGGTAGAAGATGGGGTGTTGGAAGGAGTGGCATAATATAAGATGCAAGTGCGCAAACTACTTGTAGGGTACCCGACCGGGGTGCTCTGATACTAAGTCAATTCTAGATTCGTAGCGGTGCGGTTGTCACCATGAGAATCGAGATATGCAGTGGTCAACGGGTACAAGCATACAAGAGTTTGTGCACGAAGAAGCATTTATAAGGCATGCTCATATAAGTGAAAAAGAGCGCAGCTCCATGGTCATGGCGAGGTGTACTCGCGACCACAAGATACAAGGGTCGTGTTACATTCGGCATCACGACCATGGCGAGATGGGTCTCGCGATCGTAACGTCCGAACGAGGTACGATCCCTTAGCCGGCTTAAAGTCTCAGCACACACAGACAAACACAAGAATCATCCATCACTACAACGATAAGAACCATAAAGTGACACAGATACATCGATCCAAATAAGTGAAGTAGCACATTCCCATAGCATGAGATTGGATGATCCTGTATCACAAGTGCATATACAGGTGGTCATAAGAACGAGGCATAGCATGAGTACATGTAGATAAATAAGAGACTTTCTAGGGGGCTTGGTAAGTCGACAACAAGATATCGCGGGTCCCAAAGGGTCATGGTAGCGGTATACAGGGTCACGGGGTCTCCTCTATTGTCATACGTGATGGTTTCCAACAGGCGCATCCTACGGTCAAGATGAGATGAGAATTACCTTGTTGTCCAGCATGTCGACTAGGGTTCGTTCCATTTGGTCTAAACACATCGTGGTCATGGTTTCGTCATGGGCGTACTTCCAGGGCGGTCAATAACACGTCGGTGTTCTTGGAACACCGAGGGTTCGATTTGTCTTGGGCCGGTCGTTTGTGTGTGCACGAGTGCCAAAAGGTCGAAAATAGTCTCGGTCTACGCGTTCCAAGTTTGGCAAGGAGGGTGAGGGGTTGGAAGAGAGGAACGTTTAGCTAACCATGGTTCATCATGTAATCATAGATGATGTTGCTTGGCATTTAGGTCTTGGCGTCGTGGTGCCATCCACGTAGCTCGTCCTTCGTCCTTTGCACGTGGTGCACCTAGAGAGGAGAGATTCGGACGAAGATGAAAAATGGATCGATACGAGATAACGAGTACGTTGATAGCGAGAACATGTAGAAATAGCCGGCACGATGGCACGGGCGGGCAAGGATAACTATCATGAGTCCGAATTACAATGATGAATCAAAGAGGTCTTCAAAGAAGTGGCGCCGTCCACCGAACAGGGCACGCCTTCGCCGAACAGCAACTCGGCAGGGGAACTCGTCGGGCGATTCGATGAGGTTCGGCGTGGCTTCAGCGGAACAACGGGCGCGATCTGGCCGGATGGTTACGGAGCTCTGGTGGAGGCGTCGCGAGCCCCACGGCTTTCCTGCAGTTTGTAAGAACAACGGCACGAAGGCCAGTTTTTAGTCATAGATGTTAACGATGGCAAGATGGTGGAAGGGCAGGGGCTTTCGTGATGTGGAGCTCACCAGCAGCAAGGGTGAAGCGGAACCACTGCGGTGCGTCGGGGTAGGCTGCTGCTCCAACTGGCCGGCAGCGACGGCCGGTTGGACGACGCGAGGAGGAAGAGCCCGTCGAGGATGGAGGCTCGGCGTAGGAGGTCGGGGCACGAACGGTGGGCGATGTCGTGGCCGTGGCGCGTTCCTGACTACCGCGACCTCGGCAGGAATGAAGGGAGGTGTGGTCGACGGCGTTGGTGCCCTAAAGTCTGGTGGCGGCGCGGCTGGTGCTCGATGTAGAAGGAGGGGAGGTCGCCGGTCAGGTGGTGGCCGCGGGAGGTGTCGTCGCGGCGGAAGCGCGACAGAGGATGCCGAGCGGCCGACGCAGGCTGTGGAGCTCCACCGGGGTCCTGGGTGCGGCCACGGCGTTCCGGTGGCGTCCGTGGGCATGGCGTGGCGAAGGTGGCTGGGCGCCGTCGTGGCCACGGCGTGGACGTCGGGGTCGTGGTCGATGCAGCGAGGCGTTGAGGAGGAGCACGGCGAGGCGGTGCTGCTCCAGCGAGGTCACGAAGAGAATGAGCGAGTAGGTGGAAAGGGCCGTGGGCGACCTGGTGGCGTGACTATGGAGAAAGAAAGGAAGAGGAGCGGCGGCCGTGGCTTTTATGGGCGCGAGCTAGGCACGAGGTTCTCCGCCCATCCTCGGCGTCCGTGCCCTTGGATGGGAAGTCCGTGATGCGTGGCAGTCATCCGTGGAGGCGAGCAGGTGGGGAAGCGGCGCGGTAGGTGCGTCGGGCGCGAACGCTCGGGCTGGGCAGTGCCCCTGGCGGCGGCGGCAGCTCCTGGTGCGAGCGCGCGCGTGCCCTAGGGTTGGCAGGTGGCCGCGGTCTTGGGCCAAGGGAGGGGCAGGCTGGGCTGCTGGCCATGCGCGCGAGCGGGCTGGCTATGCATTGCGTGGGCCAAAGGGAGGTTGGAGCGAGCGGCCGCTGGGCAAGAGCTAGGTGGGCCTGTAACTGGGTGAGGGAAAGATGGCGAGCTGGGCCAGAGGGGTGGCCGAACTGGGCCTGCGCGGGGAAGGACTGGAGGGGGAATGCGGTCAGGGCCTTGGTCCATTCGGCTGATGGAATGGGAGGAGGGAAGTGGAGATGGAGTGGGCCGACTGGGGGGTTTCGGCCCAATGGGAGGAATTGGAGGTTTGCCCATTTTGCTAGAGAGAGAGAGAGGGTTTCAAATAGGAGTTTGAAGAGGAATTGAAAGGAATTTTAGTTGGGACTCAAATGTGGTTTGATAGTAAAGAAGAATGGATCTTTCTCTTCTAAGAAATATTATGACTCGAAAGGTTCTTGGAGTTGGAAACAAGAGAGATCGAGAAGGAATTTCAAGAAGGATGAGAGGAGGTTGCTACGGATTTGTGCACTCCGACATAAGACTTAAGTTGCAAAAAGAATCTCCAGCAAACTCCTACAAGCAATATTATATGAATGCAACAATTTATTTATAAATTGTTCCCAGATTAGCTAGCAACTACATGTTCCACACAATCACAGAAAAAATTTAAAAAGTCCCATTTTTTGGATCGTTACAAGGTACCATTGTGAGCATTGTGGGAGAGATGGACACTTGAGGGAGTTTTTCTTTCATCGCAAGAGAGAGGAACGTCGTGCAAGGGAGATGAACAATTCGGACATGTATCATTCTCACCATGATATACTTGCGCCAAACGTTCAAAGGAGGGTTGCTAGGCCTAGAGGTCCAATTCCTCAAGGTCCTAGGCCACGTGGAGGTTCTGCCCGGCGTGGTTCTGTGCGAGTAAATGAGCACTTTTATATTAAGAAGAGATGTTGCTCTTGTGTCGAACTTGCATTTTAATCTTCTCTCTGTATCTCAGCTTTTAGAGGACGGCTATTAGGTTCATTTTAAACCTATCCTAAGTCGTATTTTGGATTCCCAAGGGAATCTTGTTTGTTTGATTTCACCTTTTGGAAAAGTTTTTCGTGCAGATTTCTCGGACTCTTTTGGCACTTCTCGTTGTCTTGTGGCTAAATCTTCCTCTGAGCTTTGGAAATGGCATAGGAGACTTGGCCATTTGAGCTTCGACTTGCTTGCAAGGCTTAGTTCACTTGGTTTGATCCAAGGATTGCCTAAGTTTCAAATGAAGGATCTTGTTTCTCATCCATGTAGACATGAGAAAATAGTTGCTGCTCCCCACCCTCCAGTGAATCAAGTCATGACTAAGCATCCCGGTGAGCTTTTGCATATGGACACTGTTGGTCCGGCTCGGGTTAGCTCGGTTGGTGGGAAGTGGTATGTGCTTATGATTGTTGATGACTACTCGAGATATTCATGGGTTTTATTTTTGGCTGAGAAAAGTGAGACTCTCTTTTGCACACAATTTGATTTTGCATCTTCAGAACGAGTTCCCTAAGAACTCGATGAGAGCTATTCGTAGCGATAATTGTACAGAGTTCAAAAACTCGGACTTTGAGAAGCTTTGTAACTCTTTGGGTTTAGAGCATCAGTTTTCTTCCCCACACACCCCCTCCAAATGGTGTGGGTGAGAGGAAAAATCGGACCCTTGTTGAGATGGCTAGGACGATGCTCGATGAGCATAGGACTCCTAGGAAGTATTGGGTCGAGGCTATAAACACTGCATGCTATATTTCGAATCGCATTTTCCTCCGTGCTTTCTTGAAAAAGACCTCTTATGAGTTGCGTTTTGGAAGACTGCCCAAAGTGAGTTATTTTAGAGTTTTTGATTGCCACTATTTTATACTCAAGAAAGGCAACTTGGACAAGTTTGAGTCTCGTTCTTCTGACGGTGTCTTTTTGGGTTATGGTAATCATACTCGTGCATATCGTGTGCTTAACCTTGACACTAACTGATTCATGGAGACCTCTGATGTCACCTTCGACGAGACCATGCATTGTCCTTCTTCTAGATTTGAGTGCGCAAGTGACCACGAGGTTGGAGAACCTCTCTTTGATGATGAGGAAGACAGTGTCGAATAGATTGATGATCCAAAGCTTCCTCCACCTGCTGTACCGATAAGATCGACTTCTACTACAGTAGCTCACAGCCCCGATCCTTCTACATCTACTACATGGGGGCCGGCTGATCCACTACCTCAAGGCTTGTCAGTTGTACCTGAGGAGGCACCAACTACTATTGAGGGGGAGGTCACTTCAACTAGAGAGGCACCACGACATATCCAGCGCCAGCACCCTCCTCAGCAGATGATCGGCGACATCAACGAATGAGTCACTCGGTCTAGGTCACAGCAAATTTCTCACTTTGCTCATTCTGCTTTCGTTGCTCATTATGACCCCCAAGATGTTGGACATGCTTTATCTGATCTAGATTGGGTCAATGCCATGCATGAGGAGTTAGAAAACTAAGAAATCGGGTTTGGGTTTTGGTTCCACTTCCTCCTGATTGTCATCCTATTGAGACAAAATGGGTTTTCAAAAACAAACAAGGAGAAGATGGCCATATTATGAGAAACAAGGCTAGACTTGTAGCCCAAGGGTATAGTCAGAAGGAGGGGATAGACTTTGAGGAGACGTTTGCTCCTGTAGCTCGTTTGGAGGCAATTAGGATCCTCTTGGCATTTGCTATATCCAAAGGTTTTAAAAATTTTCAAATGGATGTCAAGAGTGCCTTCCTAAATGGCTACATTGAAGAAGAGGTGTATGTGAAACAACCCCCCGGTTTTGAAAATCCCAAGTTTACAAACCATGTGTTTAAACTTCACAAATCTTTATATGGTTTGAAACAAGCTCCTAGAGCCTGGTATGAGCGTTTGAAAACCTTCTTACTTGCTAAGGGTTTTAAAATGGGTAGTGTTGACAAAACGCTCTTTCTCCTCAAGCAAGGCACTGATTCTCTCATGGTACAGATTTACGTGGATGATATCATTTTCAGTGGTTCTTCTCATGCTTTGGTTGCCAAATTTGCATATACTATGAGCACGGAATTTGAGATGAGTATGATGGGCGAGTTGACTTTCTTTCTTGGGTTGCAAATCAAGCAATCTCGAGAAGGGACGTATGTGCACCAGGGCAAGTACACGAAGGATATAGTGAAGAAATTCGATATGGGTGAGGCCAAGCCTCTTCCGACTCCCATGTCGACCACGACGGCCCTGGATGCGGACGAGGATGGAGAAGCTGTGGACCAGAAGGAGTATCAAAGTATGATCGGCTGTACCTGACAGCGACACGACCAGACATTTAGTTCGCGGTGTGTCTTTGCGTGCGCTTTCAGGCATCGCCGCACACCTCTCACTATCACGTGGTCAAGCGCATTATGAGGTACCTTCATTTGACACCTGAGTTCGGGTTATGTATTCTGCTTTGTCCACTCTCTCGCTTTGCGGTTATTCTGATGCTAATTTTGCTGGTTGTCGTCTTGATCGCAAGTCCACTTCTGGGAGTTGTTAGTTTTGGGGCTCTTCTCTTGTTTCATGGTCTTCTCGCAAGAAGTCTAGTATCGCCCAGTCTACCACAGAGGCTGAATATGTTGTTGCGGCTAGCTGCTGTTCTCAGTTGTTGTGGATGATAGCCACTTTGTGTGATTTTGGTCTAAGTTTTTCTCGAGTGCCTTTACTTTGTGATAGCATTAGTGCGATTAGCATTGTTAAGAACCCCGTGCTTCATTCTAAGACAAAACACATATATGTGCTCTTTCATTTTCTGCGAGATCACTATGAGAAGAGTGATATCGACCTTAGGCATGTTGATACTCATAATCAGTTGACCGATATTTTTACCAAGCCTTTGGACCAATCAACCTTTGCTAGGTTGAGAGGTGAGCTTGGTGTGTGTTTCCCATTTTAGATGTGGGATCACTTTATTGTATCATATGTTTGTTTGATGTACAGTCAAGATTCTTTCTTAGCTTTTCTGCATTGCATATGTATCATACTTGCACTTCGAGCTTCAATTATATTTTGTCTAGATTCATACTATGCTTTGTTTTCACATGCTTGTATGATACTTAGTTTATGCAGTTTGAGCTCCTTATGATCATGTGACTTAACTTGATAAGCTAAGTATGCTTTTTGCAATGGTGGACTTGCTTTATAATTGACTAATCTTAAAACTGTTCACCATTAGCTTTGGCAACTAGTATGAGTAGTTCTTGTCATTCTTGAGCTTGCTTTGCTATACTAGGTTGCTATGTCTCTAGCTTGGAGTTGGTCGCTTCCATTGTATATACTCTGATGTGCTAAAATGGTAAAATCTGAAATCCAAGCTAAGAGATAATGAAAAGATCGAGGTGAGATTGCACTACCACACTTCACTGTATCGAGACTGCTTCCCTTTGCACTTTGGGATGAACTTGAGCAGTGTAGTGTATGACCGAAACCATTGCTTTAAGCTTATGATAGTCTTTGACTTAGGCTTCGCTTGGTTGAAAAGTTAGGCATGTGGTGCTCTCAACCCCTCGCATTCACTTGACATGTATAACTCTTGTTTAAATTGCTTAATTCAAAGTGAAATGAGTTGTATATGGCTTGTTGATTGACACTTGCTTTGAGGTAGTTCATCGGTGTAGTTTTGTTATCTCTAGTTGATGTCATGTCTATTTACATGTTAGATGCTATTTCTATGGTGAACTTGATCTTTTTGCCTTAATTTCATATCTAAAACTGCTTTGCCAATCTTATTGAGTTATATGATCATGATGAGCTTATGCTAGCATTAGGGCTCTTTACTTTTCACTTGTGCAAATAGAGCATTTTATCTCTCTGGAGAGCATATCTTTGAAGTTTTTGCATTCTTTTAGTTACTTTCAGGCTCCTATGTTTGCTCCTGATATGTGCATTATCAACTAAGGGGGAGAAATTTGGACAAACCATAACACTTATTGTGATGCATTAGTCAAGGGGGAGTTTTCTTGCTGTTTTGTCCAGGGGGAGTTTTGCTCGCTTTGCTTGACGAGTTTTCATTTGTTTTGGATTGGAGCTAGTTGTGCTGAGCCTTTGCCTCTTTCTGGAGGGACAAGATGTTTTACTCAGTTTTGGCCTACTTTGCTCTGATCTTCTTGCTAGTGGTGTTGAGCCCGTTCTGCCTCTTCTTGAGGGCTAGCTTTGCTTTGCTTGGTCGCGTCAAGTCGTTGCCCATGTCTTTGGGGACCAAGTTGTCTTGCTCACTCCACTTGACCGTCTTTGGGCTTTGCTTCACTTTTGATCTTTTGGATGAGTTCTCTTCGTTCTACCTTCTTTCTTCTTTTATTCTAACTCAATATGATTTGTGGTTGGTAGTTGACAATGCACTCATCAAGGGGGAGATTGTGGATGCACAGGCTGTGATCCGGGTCTTGTGATGAGTGATTGTCAACGGATTTGATGTGCATGTTCTTTGGCTTGTGTTGTGCAGGTGTCGAGCTCAGAGACGATGATCAAAGGCAAGGTGAAGGTCAAGTGCTGGAGAACCGTGCCGATGGACCAAGGGCGGTGAAGGGCCGACTCAGACTTGGATTGACGAACCGGTGGGCGGAGGATCAGCCGTGGTGGCTGACACGCTGGGACATCGACGAGCGGAGACTTGCGGGACATAGTGTGGTTTGGGTCGAGGACCTGAGGACACGTGTCAGTGGACGGGGTGCACGGGCGGTGCATCCCTCTACATGTTCGGTTTGGTGGTAGAGCCCTAGAAAAATCACCGGCTGACCAGTTTCCGAGTTTGGACCTCAAAACTCGGGGTGACGGATGATTTCGAGTTTTAGGCCTCAAAACCTAGGCGTTGCTGTTGGTATTTCTTAGCATAAGCAGAAAAGTCAACAAGCGCATGGAAGTACCATAGTAGCGCTTCACCCGGAAGTATTATCAGGGTATCGTATTTTCCACAGGGAACGGTGTGCTATAGTCTCTGGGTAAAGATCTCCCGGCTTAGGATGAGAAGAAGAACGACCTTAGGGTAATGAGGTTTACTCTGGGTAACGTATTCCTTAGCGATCTAGCTCTAGCTAAACGTAATATGCTTCGGTCAACGGGTGAAGTTGGTTTCCCAACCTATGCCGATACAGCTCTACCTGGAATCCCGAACGTCGGTGGATTACAAAGGACGGACAGGGCTGTCACCACCTGCCGCCTACCTCCTCAACCGTGGAGACCCAGGCAACCAACCTGTGAACACTTAGCCTAAACACCACGTTTACGCTAAGTGCCACTACTTCTAGCGGTAGCTAGGGCTTGCACCCTCTTAGTAGAGCACCCACCCGAAGGTGAATGACCGGTCCAGCTGATTACGTAAGCAATAAACTAGAACACGGTAAGAATGCGTAAACGAAGATAAACACGAACCTTAATACTCCAAATAGTATGTCGATCCATCGAGGTACATGTGAGGTCGTACCGGTGATTCCGGTATTCCTTCCACTAAGTGTAAAATTACACTCGAGGAAGTAGCCGACAGCCCCGGCACTTCTCCGACTTGCACGAACTCGAACTCTCTCCCTCTACTAGATAGCTACTAGAGCTATGACATTTGAGGCACTACTTCTTCTCTAGAATTGGATCCTTTACAAGGTGGGAATGGACTAATATAATACTACAAAGAATTTCTCTACACTTCCATGCTTTGAAGAGAGGCTCCACCCATGCTTTTATAGTGATGTGAG
This sequence comes from Coix lacryma-jobi var. lacryma-jobi, assembly GCA_009763385.1. Classification (NCBI taxonomy): domain Eukaryota; kingdom Viridiplantae; phylum Streptophyta; class Magnoliopsida; order Poales; family Poaceae; genus Coix; species Coix lacryma-jobi. The sequence goes on from CM019823.1 coordinate 71,907,044, forward strand.
GTTGGTTTGGGGGTGATCAACATGGAAACCACCTTGCACCTTCTCAGCATGCCACCATGCAACCGACACCGGAGGGTGGGCTCGAGGGGAGCCAGAGGCGGTGCGGGCGCACCCCTGGCCCCACCTCCGGCCACCGCCTTCGCGCGGTGGGCTACTGGCTGGGCCCTGATGTCGGTTTTGTGGATTTCCAGCCCAGTTGCAAGGTGTGATGGGCCTTGGGCTTCATTCTCTTCATTTGGATGGGCCGAAAAGTGCTTTGGGCTTTGTCATGTTGGATTAGGCATGCACTTTTGGCCCATCTTAGATATGGTTTTCCTGTATTTCCTGCAAAATAGTTGATATATCCAAAACTCATGGAATTTGTGAGTTTAATACCTAACCCTAAGTTTTGGTTCTTAATATGGCAGGTTTTCAAAGAAAGTTGGCGGTATAAAATGTGAGTTAAGAACCGCCAACAGCTGCTGGGTTTTTGAGTTTGGGCCACAAAACTCGGGGCAGACGGTTTACTTGTTTGGGCCTCAAAACCAGCGGCGGAGTTCTCGAGCAGGACTGCCGGGTAGCGACGACACGTGGTGGCATCGGGTGAGGTCGCGTCGAGGCGAAGCTACCGGATGTGCGGGCGTGGCTGTCGGATCAACTACAACTTCGAGCTGGTCCAGAATAGCCTTAGGGTTTAGCTGGTTCGCTCACTGTATCACTAGGGGTAGAGTGGGAATAATGTTAGTATAAGTAGAGGGAGACACCCACCTCCTTCCTTATCTCAGTCATTTTGCAGTTTTCCACCTAGGGTTTTCTTCTCCCCATTCCTCTGCTATAGCTGCTGAGATCCGCAGAGTGCCATAATACCTCTGTGTTTTTGAGACTTCTAGAAAACGGGTCCGTAATCCTGTTGTCTCCTCATGAGGACAATTTTCGGCTGGAAATTGGGAGTGTGATTCACGTTCTTGTTGTGTTCTTCGCATTTTACTTTTCTCCTCAATTTTCCGGTCGCTCGATCTTCCTCTATGATGACTTGTTCTTCGATCCGTCTGTTTCCACTTGTTCTTTGACGTGAGAGCTTCATTTCCACCGAAGGAATTTAACCAAATCCTCACGAAATAGTAGATCGATCGTTTTTTCTTTCGCATCAAGTTCTTGTCCTTTTTGCCCTGATTTTCTTCGATTCACGGATTTGGAGTTAGAGTCGAGCAATGATCTCTTAGGAGTAGCTCACTAACATCCTTGTGACACGTCGTACCGATTCCTAGCATTAGAGCTATTGATTTGGAGGAGTTTTGTTCGAATCGCCGAAGAACTGTGCTAATTTCAGGGGCATCAGACGCTGAACACGGGAGCCTCAGACGCTCAGTTCATAGCATCAGACGCTGCTGCGCCACGTGTCCAAGAACTAGGTTTTGAAGGAGCATTGGACGCTCCGTTGCCTAGACATCGGACGTTGAACTGACACTGTAGCAGCGTCCGATGGCTATGCAGTAAGGTTCCAGAACCGTCTGTTTTGCATCAGACACGTCCGGAGCTTGGACATCGGACCAGCGTCCGATGCAGAGGATTTTGCACTGTTTCGTCTGTTGTTCGTTCGTCTGACTTCGGATTTGACTTCCGGCTTTTGCGTTGGGTTCCTTGACTAGTCTAGTGTCTCGCTGTGCTTCTTGGAAGCATCCATCCTACTACTAGGGTCGTGGACACTATGAACTCTCAGACAAGCTCTTGAGGTTGATTTGTGGAACACTGGTCGAAGTTTCTGATAAGAAATTTTTAGGCTCCCATTCACCCCCCCTCTGGTCGCCTGTGTTTCGCATTCTCGGTCCTTCAATCGTTGATCACCATGCGGGGTACTCCAAAGCGCAGGAAGATTATCTCATGGAACATCTTCCGAGCGTGCTACGAGTCCGCTGACCGACATGGCAGAGCTTCCACCCATTTGGACATGTAGTCCACAACAACCAGGATGTACTCGCAGTCTTGCGACTTCGAGAATGGTCCCATCTGCGGTCTCACCTGCAACATACGGTAATAGAACCCTGAGTATAGGAGTACTCAATAAGACTTACCCGACTAATAAAATGGGGAGAAGACTCAGGAATGCAGGCCGAGGGGAAGTCAAGGTAAGGCTTTAGCAAGAATCAATAGTTTTTTTTGCATAAAGCTCCTACTACTAAGTAGTTGTCTCATTCTTTATTTCTAACAATTACAAAGTAGATAATCATACATCTCATAAGTAACTCATTAATCCTCTAATGTTCCATCATTAAATTACGCTGAGGGGGCGAGGACGAGCATCCTTTTCTCGTGGAGTAAATGACGATTCGAACTGCTTGATCTACCCAGCTGGGGGTTCCTTATCACACGACATATGCGAGACCAAACTCGCATATATCAACCTTCCCGTGGATCCGCTCAGACCGGACCGGAGCCACGCCACCCAGAAGTACAATACACCATCGCCCTACAACGACCACGGCCTTGATGAGTAACGTCCATCAGTGGGCCGAGCAGGGTTGGTATACGCTACTCCCGCCATCTCTCCACTCCCAGTGCGCGGGTGCGCCGTTGCAGTAAGGGCATACCCACAGTAGGGCTTACCGAAGCATGTAACCAGTACTAGCAAATAGTTCTCGATCCAACGGGCCAACAGCGGACGGGCCCTAGGCGATACAGGCGGAAACACTACACCAAGACTCCATTTCCTGTGCAAGTTACCCGTCCGGTCTCATTTTAATTATACCATCCCATACCGAGGGAAAGGTTCCCAACAATAGTATTTCTCTTTTCAAAACCTACTCTACTGAGTAAGGCTAAGCTGTCTAAGCATTTTGTAAATGACACAATGACAAGGATAGTATAAGAAATAACCAAGGTAGTCAATGCATCAAGTAGGTAACAATCAACTCCAAAACTTAATGCACCAATTTTAATAGCAGGTAATATTATTGAAAATTGCAAGGTAGGGGAAATGCACCGGGGCTTGCCTTGAGGTTCTTCCTCGGGTTCGTCCCCACAAATGTCGAAACCAGCTTCGTAAAACACCGGTGCTTCCCTTGCTGCACCCTCCGACTGATCCTTACTAACTTCAGTTTCTATACGCAATAGAATGAACAAGTATAAATAAGATGCATGTATGGATGAATGATTATGACGCTGAAACAATTATCAGTAAAAGGGTACAACAGTCTTACAAAAATCTGATACGAATTCTGAAATAACATCACAAGTGGAAACAAGGTTGACTTAAGTAATAACTTAAGACAGATTTATGTATCAACTTGTTTTACTCATAACCAGAGCTACTTATCATCAAAACAGGTGATTTAAGACAATCTGGAAAGCTCAACAAATTATCTAAAACATTGCTGTAATACCCAAGAGCTGAATCCAGAGTCCAATGGACCAAACAATTCATTTGGCTAAATCTGTCCAGATTCTGGGCAGATTCATACATCTCCGTTCCACAGACCATATCTGGAGTTCAGATCCATGAAAAATCGTGATCCAAACCAATCTGGAAAGCATATGAAATTCTCTACAATTTCTTTTAATACACCAGGGGTGATTCATAAGTTAAATACACCTAACAGTTCAGTTTTCCAAAATTGCCAGATTCTGAGACAGTTTTCATGTCCAGAGTAAACAGAGCATATCTGCTAACTTACAGATCCAAAAATTACAAAATTTTAGGAGAAGCTAGATATACAAAAGTGCTGCAACTTTGTTATATAACACTTTAACAGAAAACCTTATTATCATGGTGATATCATGTTCCCAACAGAACAGGTCCAGAAAATCACAGGAACATTTCGCAAGCAAGTTTCTTGTCATCAACATGATTAACAATGGTCAAGTGCTTATTCTATAACATGGTCATTCAGTAGAGATCTAACAAGAATACAATTGCAGCCCTTTATATCATGATTTCCTTTAACAGTAATCAATTATTTATTATGAATTGTTAGTTAAACAATTTACTTGTTAGAACAACACAACCAAGATTACACCAATTGGTGCTCATTTAACCCAAAACTTTATGTGTCGACAGACTCAATCAGCATAACAGTGGTATACCAATTTTTAGGAATTTTGAATGTACAAATAAAATTGCAGAACTAAATTAGCAAACAAATATTCACTATTTAATTAATGGCTTAAATATTAGGGTTGAAAATTTATTTTTACCAAAGAGGCTCATATTTTTTGTAGAGATGTGTTTTGTGCTGCAAAGTACCACAAAATTGTTTTCACAATTTTTGGACTACAGAAAAGGCCTACAAAAATTATTTAAAGTGCCTAAGCTAATTAATTGTCTATTTTAATTCACCAACAAAACTCATCCAAATTCAAAGTTTCATATTTTTGTAATTTACTTCACAGGTCAGAGAGTCTACACAAAAATTTTCACAATTTTTGGAGCTGTAACAAAAATACAGCAAAAATAACAATATGCTCAACTATTCCCATTTACTGAAATTGGGAAACCCTAACTGGAGTCGCTGACAGAGGGGTCCGAGGCGTCAGGCCGGCCCTGGACCTTGACCGCGCGCGAGGCAGCGTTGACCGCCGGCCAAACTCGTCGACAGCGAGGCTAGGCGCCAAACTACACCACCACCGTGTTACTCTACAAGCCGCACACACATACATGGGCTCGGTTGAGGCTAAACGTGACCGGGGACACGACGACCACGGCAATGGCGCCTCGGCCTCGCCATGTTCGGTGGTGCACCGGTGTTCTGGCCAAAGCAGTGCGGTAGCGTTCAAATGGAGACAAGCATCAGCACTAGGGTTCTCACCTAGGGATCGTGAGCGCGCTGGATGGCTCGGAGGGGCTCAGGAACGTGGAGGTCGACGACGGCGGCAATGGTGACGGCAGTCCGAGGCTTGACGACGGTGGTTCGGCCAACCCTGCGCGGTAACGACCCGAACGTCGAGCCGATGCGAGACAGAGAGTCAGGGCGAATCGAATGGTGCAAACGAATTGACCCGAGGAGTCCCGTACTCACCACACAATGGCGAACACGTTCGCGGCAGCGGTTCACCAGAGTTGGGGAAGAAGACCTCGGACCGGGCAATGTAGGCCACCAGGCTTCGAATCTGATAGACCTCTTTAACTCTTGTCCTTATATATTAGGAATATGCTTAGTATCTACTTTAGAATATGCTTTACTTTAGCAACAACTTGGTAGCCAAGTTAGCTTTTGCAACAGCTTCTTGGCAGCCAAGTTTGCTGCCCTATATATGTATCCATGTAGTTTTCATTGCCTTTAAGGCTAATAGATCAGATTTCCCGCAAATTACCTGTGTTAATTTTCAACAAATGGTATCTAGAGCCTAGATTGGTTCTGGTTCTTCCCCTTCCCCTTCCCCATCCCAATCCACAGCCATGTCTCTGCACTCCTACTCTTCTTCCTCAAGCCGTTCCACCACATCTAGCAGCAGGCGCAGGCTCGTGGCCGACCAGGGCGGTGGCGACGAGGACCTCGCTGCGCTGGAGGCGGCGGTTGAGAGGGCCACCGAGCGACTGGAGCGCGCTCGGGCCGCAGCTGCGCGCCCCATGGAGGAGCTCGACGCAGAGAGGCGGAAGAGGGAGGCGGAGTAGCGCGCGGCGGCTGCTGCTCGCGCGCAGCGCCTCGTGGCCACCGAGCTGACAACAGCACGGGCCGCAGAGGACGCTGCGGTCGCGCCTGCAGCTACTGAGGCTGCAGTGGCGGAAGTCGTCGCTTACGCCTGGAGGAGCCGTGGCGGGAGGAGGGCGCTGGTGCGGACGGACGTGACCGAGCGCACATGCACGCTGCTGCGGGCTCTGCGTTCGCGGCTGAGGGCGATGCTGCGGGCCACGCGGGGATTGGAGGCGAACGCGCGGAGGCGGGCGCACAGGGCGGGCACACGCGCGGAGCAGGTGCGGACGACCACGAGTTCGACGGAAGCAGCTTCCGTGACCTCGAGCGGGAGGAGATTCTGTGCGCAGGAGACCGCGGCCTCGACCTGGGCGCGGCTTCGCAGCAGAGGCGGAGTTGGGTGCGACTGCGGGCGTGGCAGGCAGCCGCTCGGGACCCGCGCATCCAGTGCGCGCTCGAGGAGCAGCGCAGGCGCGAGCGGGCCGAGCAGCTAGAGGGGCAGCGAGGGATGCGGGCGCGTGATGCTCGAGCGAGGCTCACACTTGGCCCATACGGACGCGAGCTGAACGCCTTCGACGACCGCGAGCTAGGCAGATGGGACGCTGGTGCACGCAGCCCTCACAGGCGACGCGCCACCCCTTCTCCAGAGCGGCGTCGTGGTCGCCGTGGCCAGCCAGGACTCCTCCACTCATCCAGACCATTGTCAAGGACGCCGGCGCCGGCAGCGGCTGGCCTATGCTCACCAAGACCAACTTCAACGAGTGGTCGATGGTGATGAAGGTCAAGTTGCAGGCGCGCCACATGTGGGACGCGGTACGGTACGGCGACGTCGACTTCACCGAGGATCGGCGGGCGATGGAGGCACTTCTCGCCGCTGTACCGGTGGAGATGCAGACCACCCTTGCGGACAAGGAGACTGCCAAGGACGCTTGGGACGCCATCACCGTGGCACGCATCGGCAGCGACCACGTGCGGCGATCCACGCTGCAGCGGTTGCGGAAGGAGTGGGGGACATGATCTTCAAGCCCGGCGAGGACGTCGAGGACTTTGCCATTCGCCTCACCACTCTGCAGCAGCAGCTCCTGCGGTACGACGACACCATGTTCGACGAGGAGGAGGCTGTTGAGAAGCTTCTCTGCGTCGTCCCCGACAAGTACAAGCAGGTTGCTGTGTCGATCGAGATCCTGCTGGAGTTCACCTAGCTGACGATCGAGGAGGTGACGGGTCGCCTCAAGGCCATCGACGAGTGCTGGAAGGCTCCCTCGCAGCCGACCAGCACCGGTGGCAAGTTTCTCTACACCGAGGAGCAGTGGCTCGCTCGGTAAAAGGAGCAGAGGAAGGGCGAGGCTGCACCGTCGTCTAGCACTCGCAAGCGCCGGCCGCGCAAGCGGGAGAAGGCTCCGTAGGCGCGTGATGGCGCTCCTGACGGTGCCAACGGCGAGCGCAAGCCGAACCAGGACGACATCTGCAAGAACTGCGGCAAGACCGGCCACTGGGCCAGGGACTGCCGGTAGGCAAGGCGCGGCAGTCAGGCTCACATCGCGCAGGCACAGGAGGGTGATGAGCCAGTTCTGTTCTACATCCACGGGGACATTGAGCTGTGCTCCTCTCCTGCATCGCCCGCCGTCGCGCTCCTTCACCTCGACGAGTCGCGCGCCCACGCCTTTCGCGGCTCCGCCAGCGATGACAAGATCGACGACTGGTATCTCAACTCCAGCGCCACCCATCACATGACCGGGCGGTGGCAGTTCTTCTCTGACTTGGACTCCGGCGTGCGAGGCTTCGTCAAGTTCGGGGATGCCACCACCGTAGAGATCAAGGGAGTCAACTCGGTTGTCTTCCCCGCCAAGACTGGATAACATCGGCTGCTCACTAGCGTGTACTACATCCCCGCGCTGAGGAACTCCATCATCAGCTTGGGACAGCTGGATGAGAATGGCTCGCGCGTGGAGATCGATCACGGGGTGCTGCGCATTTGGGACCGCAGTCGTAGGCTCCTCGCCAAGGTGCATAGAGGGAGGAATCACCTCTACGTCCTTCACGTGCAGGTGGCGCAGCCCCTCTGTCTTGCTACCCGCCGTGATGACGACGCATGGCGATGGCACGAGCGCTTTGGGCACCTCAATTTTGAGGCCCTGAAGCAGCTAGGCAGCAAGGAGATGGTGCGGGGGATGCCGCACGTCGACCATGTGGAGCAGTTCTACGACACCTGCGTCGTCACCAAGCAACGTTGGCTTCCCTTCCCTCGCTAGGTGAGCTTCCGGGCCAAGGAGAAGCTGGAGCTTGTACATGGCGACCTCTGTGGCCCCGTGACCCCTGCTACACCTGTAGGACGGCGCTACTTCCTCCTCCTCGTCGACGACGTGTCCCGCTTCATGTGGGCTGTCCTGCTTGACAGCAAGGTGAAGGACCGAAAGTGTTACACAAAGCCGACCAGAGAGGGGGGGGGGGGGGGTGAATGGGAGCTTTAATTTTCTTTTCATAAACTTATCGCCATTGTCCTGAAAAAACAACCCCAAGAGCAAACCTACAGCTTGATAGTGTCCATGACCCTAGATGTAGGGTGGATGCTTCCAAGAAGCACAGCGGGACACTACACGTCACTAGAAACTCAACGCAACAACCAAAAACCAAATCCGACAACAGACGAATGAACCGCAGACAAAAACGCGATGAAACTGCACCGACCGGACTCACTGCTGCGTCCGGTCGATTATGATTGGATGCGTCCGGTCCGACAAAGATTGTTCTGGACCCTCACTATGTTGGACCGGACTCAGAGTGTGTGAGCGTCCAGTCAATACTAGAACTAGCGTCCGGTCACAGACAACACAATGAACAGTGTGCGCAATGAGTCCGGTCACACTATTTCAGTGCGTCCGGTCAATCTCTCGAAGAATAGGGCAACGTGATGATCAACGATCGGACTCACCAGAGAGCGTCCGGTCATTGAGCAAAGAGAGTCCGGTCATCCCAATTCCAAAAAGTTCATCCACCGATTTGACTCGATCTCACCCAAATGAAACCTCCAAGGTTCAAACTTGGTGAGAGGAGTCACAAGGAGGATAGTGAGCTACTCCTAAGAGATCATGGCTCAAACCTATCTCCAAATCGATGAATCGAAGAAGTTTGGGAAAAGAGTAAAGGAAACCGAACCAAAACGAAAATCGATCGATCTACTTGTTCGTGAGGTTTGAGTTGGATTCCTTCGGTGGAAATGATCTCCTCACAACAAAGAACAAGTTGATTCAAACGGATTTGAGAAAGACGCAACGTAGAGAAAGAACGATCGACGGGAAATTCAAGGGGAAAAGCAAAACGCGAAGAACAACTCAAGAATGTGAATCACAATCTCAATTTACAGCCAAAAATCGTCCCCACGAGGAGACAATGGGAATCCGGTCCCGTTTCCGCAAAATCCAAATACACAGAGGTATGATTAAGCGTCTCTACGGATCACAGTAGCTACAACAGGGATTGGGAAGCAGGAAACCCTAGAAGGAAAATAACAAATGACTGAGATGGAATGGAGGGAGGGGCTGCCACTCCTTATATAACCTAATACAATTATTCCCCTTCTACCCCTACTGCTAATGAGCGGACAGGCTAACCCTAAGGGTATTCCTGACCAACTCGAGTTGATGTTGATGCGACGGCCACGCCCGCACATCGGGTAGCTTCGCCTCGATGTGACCTCACCGGATGCCGCCAAGCGCCGCTCGTCATTTTCACGGACCTCCCCCCGGTTTTGAGGCCAAAAACCGGGAAACCTGGGCCATCCCCCGGTTTTGAGGCCAAAACCGGGAAACCTGTCGTCCATCGCCTGAGTTTTGTGGCCCAAACTCAGAAACCCACCAATGCCCAGGTTTTGAGGCCCAAACCTGGAAACCGTTCTCAGCCCGAGCCCAAACTCGGAAACCGGCCGCACCCAGCTTTTGACGCCCAAACCTGGAAACCGTCCTCTCGGTGGTTTTTCTGTGGCTCAACCACCAAACCGACGCCGTAGAAGGATGCACCGCCCGTGCACCCCGTCCACCCACATGTCTTCACTTGCCGCTGTCCCAGGCTGTCAGCCACCACGGCTGATCCTCAGGCCACCGGTCCATCAGTCCAAGTCTCACGTCCGCCCTTCACCGCTCTGGGTCCATCGGCATGGCACGTCTCTACTTGACCTTCACCTTGCCTTTGATCACCGTCTCTGAGCTCGACACCTGCACAATACAAGCCAAAGAACATGCGCATCATCCCAGTTGACAATCACTCATCATCTCAAGATCTGGCATACACCCATGTATCTGCAAACTCCCCTTTGATGAGTTCATTATCAACTACCAACACAAATCATATGAAGGTAGAGAAAAGAAGGAAGAAGAAGTAAGCGAACCCAACCAATCGACCAAAAGCGAAGCAAAGCCAGAAGAAGTCGAAATGGAATGAGCAAGACAACTTGGTTCCCATAGACATGGGCAACGGCTCGACACAACCAAGCAAAACAAAGCTAGCCCTCAAGAAGAGGTAGAACAGGCTCAACACCACTAGCAAGAAAGTAGTCGGAGCAAAAGAGACAAAGACAGGCTAGTCCCTCCAAAAAGAGGCAAAGGCTCAACACAACTAGCAGAACTGCTCCAAACCAATTGAAAAACCATACAAGCTGAAAATCGCTTCAAAACAATTGAAAAACACTCCAAACCAATTAACCAACAAAAACCAACAAAACTTGTCAAATAAAACAAGTAAATAAGCTCCCCCTTCAATAGTGCACACAACTAAGTAAGCTCCCCCCTTCAATAGTGCACACAACTAGGGACATGATCTGACAATTTTCTCCCCCTTAGTTGAAAATGCACACAACAAGGCAAAATGCATATGAGTCACAAATGCAGGTTAACAGCTTCAGGTATATAGTCGATAGAAAGAATAGATGCTCTAAAGAGTCCTAATCCAATGATTCAACAACAAGCAGAAATGCCAGCAAAGGCTCAAACTGATCACAAAATACGAAATATGAACATATGAGCAGTTTTAAGCCATTCAGAAAGGGTTTCACCATCAAAATAGCACCAAACATGTATAGACTGGAAGTTACACAAGTGCTAAACATGTATACAAGGTGAACTACCCCTAGCAAAGTTCAATCATCAGGCTATAGAATGAAACATAGACCTGTGTTTTTAGAATTTTGTCGGAGTTGCAGCGGTGATTACACAAGTTTGAAAATTCAGCATGTGATTGCGAGAGGTTGAAAACTGGACATTGCCTAACTTTTCAACCGATGTAAGCCTATGCATAAGCAATCAAAAGCTTGAAGCAACGGTTTCGGTCTTACACTACACGGCTCAAGTTTAACTCAACGTGCAATGAGAAACAGTCTCGATACCGTGATGTGCTATCAAGTAGTCCCATCTCGATCTTTTCAATTCACTTAAACTTGGTTTAATTTTTAACAGAAAGTGAGCATACCAAGCAAGTGAGAGACTCAGAACTAGAGACATAGCAACCTAGCATATATGAAAAGCACAAGTAACTTCAACATATTCTACACATGCTAGTTGCCAATCTCAATGGTGAACATGTTTCAAATTTTATGTTGAATTAAGCATATTCACAATTCTGAAAAGTAGCTCAGCTCACAACATGTATTAGTGATCAAAAAGAGCCTAAGTTACATCATATATCATTGGAGCATACACTAATCAGAGCATAGATATCTATAGATTATAGACATGAAGCTCGAAAAGATAAAGATGCAAAAATGATGAAATGCAAAAATCAAACAAGAACAAAATAACAGAAGTCAGTCTATGATACAATAACCAAAATGTTTCCCCCCCAACTAAAAGGGGAAACACACACCAAGCTCACCTCTCAACCTAGCAAAGGTTGATTGGTCCAAAGGCTTGGTGAAAATATCTGCCAACTGAAGATGAGTATCGACATGGTGAAGGTCGATATCACCCTTCTCATAGTGGTCTCGTAAGAAATAGAAGCGCACATCAATGTGTTTGGTCTTAGAATGTAGCACGGGGTTTTTAGCAACTCTAATCGCACTTGTGTTGTCACAAAACAATGGAACTCGAGAAAAGCTCAGACCAAAATCACGCAAAGTAGCCATCATCCACAACAACTGAGAATAGCAGCTAGTCGCAGCAACATATTCAGCCTCTGTGGTAGACTGTGCGACACTAGACTGCTTGCGAGAAGACCAAGATACAAGAGAAGAACCCCAAAACTGACAAGTCCTAGAAGTGGACTTGCGCTCAAGTTGGCAACCAGCAAAATCAGCATCCGAGTAACCACAAAGGGAGAGGGTGGAAGAAGCAGAATACCAGATCCCAAACTCAGGTGTGAAACATAAGTACCTCATAATGCGCTTGACCGCCTAACGGTGAGAAGTGCGCGGTGACGGCTGAAAGCGCGTGCAGAGGCACACCACGAACTGAATGTCCGGGCGTGTCGCCGTGAGGTACAACAGCGACCCGATCATACTCCGGCACTCCTTCTGGTCCACAACTTCTCCATCCTTGTCCCCATCCAGGGCCGTCGTGGTCGACATGGGTGTTGGAAGAGGCTTGGCCTCACCCATATCGAACTTCTTCAATATGTCCTTGGTGTACTTGCCCTGGTGCACAAACGTCCCTTCTCAGGATTGCTTGATTTGCAACCCGAGGAAAAACGTCAATTCGCCCATCATGCTCAGCTCAAATTCCCTACTCATAGTATCTGCAAACTTGGTAACCAAAGCATGAGAAGAACCACCGAAAATGATATCATCCACGTAAATCTGAACCAACAAAGTGTCATTGCCTTGCTTGAGGAGAAAAAGAGTTTTATCCACACATCCCATTTTAAAACCCTTAGCAAGCAAAAAGGTTTCCAACCTATCATACCAGGCTCTAGGGGCTTGTTTCAAACCATACAGAGCTTTGTGAAGTTTAAAAACATGGTTTGGAAACTTGGGATTTTCAAAATCGGGGGGTTGTTTCACATACACCTCTTCTTCTATGTAGTCGTTTAGGAAGGCACTCTTGACATCCATTTGAAAACGTTTGAAACCTTTGGATGCAGCAAAAACCAAGAGGATCCTAATTGCCTCCAAACGAGCTATAGGAGCAAAAGTCTCCTTATAGTCTATCCCCTCCTTCTGACTATACCCCTGGGCTACAAGTCTGGCCTTGTTTCTCACAACATGGCCATCTTCTCCTTGTTTGTTTTTGAATACCCATTTTGTCCCAATAGGGTGACACTCAGGAGGAAGAGGGACAAGAACCCAAACCTGATTTCTCTCAAAATTTTCAAGCTCCTCATGCATGGCATTGACCCAATCTGGATCAGATAAAGCATGTCCAACATCTCGGGGTTCAAAATCAACAACATATGCAGAATGAGCAAAGTGAGAGATTTGTTGTGACCTTGACCGAGTGACGTTTTCGTGGATGTTGCCGATCATCTGTTGAGGTGGGTGTTGGCACTGGATGTGTCATGGCACCTCCCTTGCTGAAGTGACCTCCCCCTCAACAGTAGCTGGTGCCTCCTCGGGTACAAGTGGTACAGCCCGAGGTGGTGGATCACACGGCCCCCATGTAGTAGAAGAAGACGGGTCGGGGCCGCGAGCAGTCGTGGTCGAAGTCGACCCAATCGACACAGCAGGTGGAGGTAGTGCTGGATCATCAATCCCTTCAGCACCTTCTTCCTCATCATCAAAAAGAGGTTTGCCAACCTCGTGATCACCTGCACGCTCAAATCTAGAAGAAGGACATTGCATGGTCTCGTCGAAGGTGACATCGGATGTCTCCATGACTCGGTTAGTATCAAGGTTAAGTACACGATATGCACGAGTATGATTACCATAACCCAAACATACAGCGTCAGAAGAGCGAGACTCAAACTTGTCCAAGTTGCCTTTCTTAAGTATAAAACAGTGGGAACCAAACACTCTAAAATAGCTCACTTTGGGTAGCCTCCCAAATCGCAACTCATAAGAAGTTTTCTTCAAGAAGGCACAGAGAAAAATGCGATTGGAAATATAGCATGCAGTGTTTATAGCCTCGGCCCAATACCGCCTAGGAGTCCTATGCTCATCGAGCATCGTCCTGGCCATCTCTACAAGGGTCCAATTTTTCCTCTCTACAATACCATTTTGTGGTGGTGTGTAGGGGGAAGAAAACTGATGCTCTAAATCCAAAGAGTTACAAAACTTCTCAAAATCCGAGTTCTTAAATTCGGAACCATTATCGCTACGAATAGCTCTCATCGAGTTCTTAGGGAACTCGTTCTAAAGATGCAAAATCAGATTGCGAGTGAAAGAGAAAGTCTCAGTTTTCTCAGCTAAGAAGAAAACCCACGAATATCTTGAAAAGTCGTCAACAACAACAAGCACATACCACTTCCCACCAACTGAGCTCACCTGAGCCGGACCGACAAGGTCCATATGCAAAAGCTCTCCAGGGCGCTTAGTCATAACCGGATTCACTGGATGGTGGGGAGCGACTACCATTTTCCCATGTCTACAAGAATGGCAAACAAGATCCTTCTCAATGCACAACTTGGGCAATCCTCAGATTAAGCCAAGTGAGCTAAGCCTTGCAAGCAAGTCGAAACTCAGGTGATCTAGTCTCCTATGCCACTTCCAAAGATCAGAGGAGGGAGGTCCAGCCACAAGACAACGAGAAATTCCAAACGACTCTGAGAAATTCGCACGAAAGACTTTCCCAAAGGGCGAAATCAAACAGACAAGATTGCCCTAAGGATCCAAAATACGACTGAGATTCAGCTTAAAACGAATCTCATAGTCATCATCAAAGAGTTGCAATACAGAAAGAATGTTAAAATGCAAGCTAGAATCAAGAGCAACATCACGCAACACAAAGTGCTCATTAACTCGCACAGACCCACGGGACATCACTTTACCTTTGCTATTGTTGCCGAAGGTGATAAACTCCTTTCCGGCAACTGGACTAAGACTGGAGAACCACTTGGTGTTTCCGGTCATATGCCTTGAGCACCCGGAATCCACCAACCAAATGTTCTCCAATCGCCTTACCTACATCAATTAAAAGATGTAGGGTGAGCATACGGTCCAACACTGGGGTGAGTAAAATGGGAAGTGTACCAGTGTTGGGTCGACTGCTCAAAAGAACAGTTAGTAGCAAAACCATTCCTAGCACGCCTATGGGGAAAGCGATCACCACGTGTAGGAAAACGTGGTCCGCTAAGGGAAGAGCGTCAATCGCGATACACGGTGGGGGGTAACGCTCAACAACAAAGCCACCGCCACGGGGTCCATAGCCTACAAAAGTAGGATCCTGCCGGGCACGACCTCCTTGCGGCCTAGGACGACCTTGAGGCATTGGACCTCTAGGACTAGCAACCCTCCTTTGAACCTTCAGCTCATGTACATCATGGAAAGGATGGTACATGTCTGAGTTGTTCATCTCCTTTGCACGGGGCTCCTCTCTCTTGCGCCGAAAGCAAAACTCCCTTAAATGTCCATCTTTCCCATAGTGCTCACAGTGGTACCTCACCGCTCCCATAGAGGGTTGTTGGTACTCATAGTATTGGGTGTGGATCATTTGGTTCTTTTGTGGCATGAGCTCCACATGGATTGGTGGCATAGTGTCTAGCTTGTTTCTGAGGTGGTTTGGTTTTGGAGCCCAAGTTTGTTTCTTGGGTGGAGCCCTTGGAGGTTCTGCAAACACTCCATCCTTGGTGTTCGGCTTGAGAGGCTCTTTGGGTGGAATCTTGGTTAGTTTGTGAGTAGTGGTGGAGTTGGGCTTCTCACTCGGCTTAAGACCACTAAACTCTCCAACCTTCCCAAAAGATGTAGCACTCTCAACACCCTAAGCAAAACCAACACCAGGACCTCCAGCAGCACGTTTGAATTGAGCAATCATTATCCCAAGCTGCGGCTCACCACTAGACACTCATGACAAGATGGTCCGAAGGTATGTGTTTTCTTCCTCGGTTTGCATCTTGTCATGCTTTACATTCGCAATCTCCATCTCCAAACTCTCACACAACTCGCATCTAGGCACACAAGTGATATCCAAGCTAGCCTTCTCAAGAGACACAATCTTGGCATTCTTCTCTGCCAACTCGGATTGCAAGTCTGCACAAGACTTGCACGCACCCAGCAACACGGGTCTAGCCCTAAGCTCATCCATCTCTCCAACCAAAGCAACATACTTCCCCCTCAAGGTGAGAAGGTCAGTCATGTGCTTGGAGCACATCTCACACTCATCCTCCTCAGTCACGACAACGGTGGACTTGACAGACTCAAGTTCCTTCACCGCATCCTCCCACTTCTGCCTAAACTCCTTCCTCTCTAGCAGCACGCATAAGCAGCTTATCTTGACTAAGGAGGGCGACAGTAAGTTTATCGACCTCAGCAGAAAGCTCATCGGGGGTCTGTGATACCTGGGAGGTGTCATCACCATCGTCGTCGTTCCGAGGGGTCTCCTCCAGCTCGTTGTTGACCTCATCGCTGAGGGCCATGGTGCATAAGCCCTCGTTGTCGGTGAAGAAACAGAGGTCGTTCAGCTTGTCCTCGATCTTCTTCTTCTCGGACTCGTCTTTGCTTGATGCAGCGGAGTCATCATTCGAGTCATCAACGTCGCTGAGCATGGCAAAGAAAGCACGTTGCTCAGCCTGGGCCTTCTCCAAGTACTTCTTCTTGATGTACTCCTTGTTGAAGCCACCCTTCCGATTGTGCTTGGTGGGGATGTACTTCTCCTTGTGCTTTCCGGAGTCGTACTTGTTCCCATGATCGCCCTTCCCAAAAGCTTGCTTGTTTTTCTTGGGGCAGTTGGCGATGAAGTGGTCGGGATCACCGCACTTGTAGCAACCGGCTCGTCCTCCTCCGCGGCGACAGTTCATGCGGTTGTTGTGGAACCACGAGAACCGGTTGGCTAGCAGAGCCAACTCGTCGTCTCCCATGAACTCCAGCTGCTCCTTTGTGATAGAAAGAAGAGAAGACAGTGCAAAGCCTCCAGAGGGGTTAGCAGAAGAGCCAGAAAGCAAAGCCATCGACGGGCCAGAAGGATTCTCATAAGAAGCCGTTGTCATGGCATCAATCTCACTGGACTTGAGCTTACTAAAGAGCTCGTCACACGTGAGGGTCTCATAGTTAGGTGATTCGATGATCGCCTGAACCTTAGAGTCCCACACTGACCGATCGAGAGTATGTAAAAGCTTGAGAGCCCTCTCATGATCGTCGAAAGGCAATAGCTCCTTGTTAGCCCTCATCCTATTGACAATCACCTAAAAGCGAGCGAATAAACTTTCTATGCTCTCGTCAGGCATGTGTCGACAGTTCTCATACTCTCGCTTGTTCGACTCGTAGAGACGGGTTTTGACTTGAGTGGTTCCCTCATGAAAACACATGAGAGTAGCCCAAATCTCTCGAGCCGTAGCGAGGTGAGAAAAACGATCAAACTCAGACATGCTCAAACAGGAGAAACGAGCATTACGAGCTCGGTTATTGGCATCGTGCTCATCGATCTGATACTGAGTCACACGAGCAGCCAAGACCACGTAATCAGCGGAGTTGCAAATATCCCAAATGGAAGCACCCATACTCTAGAGATAGGCCGACATGCGTATCTTCCAATACGCATAGTTCGTCCCATCGAAAAATGGTGGTTTGCCCACGCCGCGATCCATGTCGCCTTCTGTGGATCTGGAACCGGCTAAGGTGGAAGATCCTTAACCCGCTCCGATACCAATTGAAGGACATAAAGTGTTACACAAAGGCGACCAGAGGGGGGGTGAATGGGAGCTTTAATTTTCTTTTCAGAAACTTATCGCCACTGTCTCGAAAAAACAACCCCAAGAGCAAACCTAGAGCTTGATAGTGTCCACGACCCTAGATGTAGGGTGGATGCTTCCAAGAAGCACAACAGGACACTAAACGTAACTAGAAACTTAACGCAACAACCGAAAACCAAATCTGACAACAGACAAACGAACCGCGGACAAAAACGCGCTGAAACTGCACCGACCAGACTCACTGCTGTGTCCGGTCGATTGTGATCGAACGCGTCCGGTCTGACAAAGATTGTTCTGGACCCTCACTGTGTTGGACCGAACTCAGAGTGTGTGAGCGTCCGATCAATACTAGAACTAGCATCCGGTCACAGACAACACAATGAACAGTGCGCTGTGAGTCCGATCACACTATTTCAGTGCGTCCGGTCAATCTCTCGAAGAACATGGCAACATGATGATCAATGATCGGACTCACCAGGGAGCGTCCGGTCGTTGAGCAAAGAGAGTTCGGTCATCCCGATTCCAAAAAGTTCATCCACTGATTTGACCCGATCTCACCCAAACGAAACCTCTAAGGTTCAAACTTGGTGAGAGGAGTCACAAGGAGGATAGTGAGCTACTCCTAAGAGATCATGGCTCGAACCTATCTCCAAATCGATGAATCGAAGAAGTCGGGAAAAGAGTAAAGGAAACCGAACCAAAATGAAAATCGATCGATCTACTTGTTCGTGAGGTTTGAGTTTGATTCCTTCGGTGGAAATGATATCCTCACAACAAAAACAAGTTGAATCAAACGGATTTGAGAAAGACGCAACGTAGAGAAAGAATGATCGACGAAAATTCGAGGGGAAATGCAAAACGCGAAGAACAACTCAAGAACGCGAATAACAATCTCAATTTCCAGCCGAAAATCATCCCCACGAGGAGACAACGGGAATCCGATCCTGTTTCCGCAAAATCCAAATACACAGAGGTATGATAAGCCATCTCTGCGGATCTCAGTAGCTACAGCAGGGATTGGGAAGCAGGAAAGCCTAGAAGGAAAATAGCCAATGACTGAGATGGAATGGAGGGAGGGGTTGCAACTCCTTATATAACCTAATGCAATTATTCCCCTTCTACCCCTACTGCTAATGAGCGGACAGGCTAACCCTAAGGGTATTCCTGACCAACTCGAGTTGATGTTGATCCGACGGCCACGCCCGCACATCGGGTAGCTTCAACTCGACGCGACCTCACCGGATACCGCCACGTGCCGCCAAGTACTGCTCGTCCTTTTCACAGACCTCCCCCTGATTTTGAGTCCAGAATCAAGAAACCTGGGCCATCCCCTGGTTTTGAGGCCGAAACCGGGAAACCTGTCGTCCATCGCCTGAGTTTTGTGGCCCAAACTCAGAAACCCGCTAGCGCCCAGGTTTTGAGGCCCAAACCTAGAAACCGTCGTCAGCCCGAGTTTTGTGGCCCAAACTCGGAAACCGGCCGCACCCAGGTTTTGAGGCCAAAACCTGAAAACCGTCCTCTCGGTGGTTTTTCTGTGGCTCAACCACCAAACCGACACCGTCGAGGGATGCACCGCCCGTGCACCCCGTCCACCCACATGTCTTCACTTGTCGTTGTCCCAAGCTGTCAGCCACCACGGCTGATCCTCAGGCCACTGGTCCGTCAGTCCAAGTCTCACGTCCGCCCTTCACCGCTCCGGGTCCATCAGCACGACACGTCTCTACTTGACCTTCACCTTGCCTTTGATCACCGTCTCTGAGCTCGACACCTGCACAACACAAGCCAAAGAACATGTGCATCATCCTAGTTGACAATCACTCATCATCTCAAGATCCGGCATACACCCATGTATCCGCACAAGGAGGCAGCTGCGGACGCCATCAAGCGCCATCAAGCTGCTGCGGAGAAGTAGTGTGGCCGCAAGCTTCGGGTGCTGCGCACGGACAACGGCGGCGAGTTCACGGCCGTTGAGTTTGTGGCGTACTGCACCGACAAGGGGATCCAGCGCCACTTCTCTGCCCTGTACACCCCGCAGCAGAACGGTGTCGTCGAGCACCGCAACCAAACAGTGGTGGCCACTGCCCGCACCCTCCTCAAGCAGAGAGGGCTGCCGGCGATCTACTGGGGAGAGGTGGTGATGACGGCTGTCCACGTCCTCAACCGCTTGCCCACCAAGGCGCTTGACAGTAAGACGCCGTACGAGGCCTGGCACGAGCGCAAGCCGACGGTTAGCCATCTTCGCGTCTTCGGGTGCCTCGCGTTCGCCAAGGAGCTCGGCCACGTCAGCAAGCTCGACGACCGGAGTGCACCTCGAGTCTTCATCGGCTACGCGGAGGACGTCAAGGCCTATCGCATCCTCGACCCCACGAACCAGCGCGTCCGCATCTTGCATGACGTCGTGTTCGACGAGGGACGAGGCTAGGCATGGGACAAGGTGGTGGACGACGAATCGACTTCGACCCTCCGAGACTTCGTTGTCGAGTACGTCCACTTCGAGGGAGCCGGGGGAGCTAGCAGCTCGTCTTCACCGAGTTTGCTCGCCTCGACTCCTCGCTCGCCTCCAGCTCCGGTGAGTTCTCCACCACCTTCAGCACCAGCCACGCCCCACGCATCGCCACCTACGGCACTAGCTACGTCCCACTCAGCACCACCAGTCATTCCTGGTTCGCCAGCATCGGCTGCTGGATCTTCAGCACCAGCTCCTACATCTCCCGCACCAGCTACTCCACGCACTCCTGCATCGACGGCCACACCACAGGGATCGGCCATAGCAGCCCCGGTCCACAACGAGCAGCGCTCAGTGGAGTTCGCCACTCCGCTGACCGACTATGAGGACCGCGTCGATGCCTACCATGACGACGAGCCTCTACGCTACCACACTATGGACAACCTCCTCGGCGAGTTGCCCGTCCCTGGACTAGCGCAACACGACCTCGAGGGGGAGCTGCACTTGGCGCACGATGATGATGAGCCCCGCTTCTTCACTGAGGCGGAGGGAGACGCGACATGGCGCGCCGTGATGAAGCAGGAGATGGACGCCGTCGAGCAGAACCACACGTGGGAGCTGGCGGATCTCCCTGCCGACCACCGCGCCATCACCCTGAAGTTGGTGTTGAAGCTCGAGAAGGATGAGGCTGGTGCTGTGATCAAGCACAAGGCATGACTCGTGGCACGCGGGTTCATTCTGTAGGAGGGAGTTGACTTCGACGACACCTTCGCACCTATCGCACGCATGGAGTCCGTTCGCCTGCTACTCGCTCTGGCAGCCCAGGAGGGCTGGCACGTCCACCACATGGACGTCAAGTCTGCCTTTCTCAACGACGACTTGAAGGAGGAGGTCTACGTATGTCAGCCGCCGGGTTTCATCATCCCAGGCAAGGAGAACAAGGTCCTTCGCCTGCGCAAGGCCCTCTACGGCTTGCGGCAGGCGCCTCGAGCTTGGAACGCCAAGCTGGACTCCACCCTCAAGCAAATGGGGTTCCAACAGAGCGCTCACGAGGCTGCTGTCTACAGGAGGGGCAATGAGGCAACGCCCTGCTGGTGGGCGTCTACGTCGATGACTTGGTGATCACCAGCACCAAGGAGGACGAGATTGAGGCATTCAAGGCGGAGATGAAGACCATCTTCCAGATGAGCGACTTGGGGCTCCTCTCTTTCTACCTGGGAATTGAGGTCCACCAGGATAGCTCCGGCATCTCCCTTCGCCAGACCGCCTACGCCAAGCGCATCACCGAGTTGGGCGGGCTCACCGACTCCAACCCAGCCCACACTCCTATGGAGGTGAGGCTGAGGCTGAGCCTCAACAGCACGGTGGAGGAGGTTGACGCCACGCAGTACCGGCGCATTGTGGGCAGCCTTCGCTACCTTGTCCACACGCGACCGGACTTGGCGTTCGCCGTGGGCTACGTCAGTCGGTTCATGCAGCAACCTTTGACGGAGCATCAGCAAGCCGTCAAGAGGATTCTTCGCTACGTTGCGGGTACCTCCGACTACGGCCTGCACTACCCGAGGTGTCCCGGTGTGGTGCACTTCATCGGGTACCTGTGTTAATTCCCAATAGAATCAACATGTCGGGGAGATGCTCGGGTCTTTGACCGAGTGGTGGATAAATGGGCGATGGCGGCGGAGACTTACCGTCGATGAATTTTGACGGCGAAGCTTCCTGCTTCCGTCGGCGAAAATAGGGAAGAGGAAAAGGACGAGAGAACGGCGGCGGAGTGGTATTTATAGGCGGTGAGGAGCTCAGGGAGTGCGCCAGCTAGTTGCGCATGCGGACAGAGCGAGTGGCACGTGGACGGGGACGTGTCGGCGCCAGACGGCCACTGCACTCGCGACGGCCGCCGTGGACGCCATGCAAAGGGTCCAGGCACTATAGCTACAGGGAAAACTGTCCCCTTTTAAATTGCGCCCAAATTTAGAACTAAAGTGCAAAATCTGTAAGAATAAAAGTTGTTTAAAATTTTGTGCTCTACAAACTTGCTTAAAGGACCATGTGCCAATTCGGCTTAGTTTTTGAATTAGAGTTTGAATTCAAATTTGACCTAAAATGAATTCTCAAATTACATTGAAATTTTCTGAAGAACTTCTTTTTCTGTAAACATGAAAGTTGCTGAATTTGGCATTCCCTACAACTTTGATTTAAGGACCAAGGTCAGATTCTCAATGGTTTGCAAACTGTAGTTCAAGGGTAGATTTTGGGGTTTAAACAAATTTGACTTAATTCAAATTCTGTGCAGAATTTTTGTTAACTTTATATACCAAAGTTGTTCCTCTCAGCAGTATGTACAACTTTGCTTTTAAGACCAATCCTAGATTTAGCTTAGTTCCTAGTCCTTATCAGATAGCTACTAAAGGGACTTACAGTTTTTATACACAATATATCATCTCTTTTAACCCTCCTTTACTAGAAATCAGCCACATACAAACCCTTAATTATCACACATTCATTGCACAAAACAGAAATAAACAATCATATGATGCATTGAGATCAAGTTGTATGCAATTATATATGCATCTTTTTGTGTTGCTACATGAATGCTTTCCATGCTCATGATGACATGTCAAGTTTTAGTTGACTTAAACACCAGAGGTGTTTCAGCTCCTCCCCCCTTAAAGAAATCCCGTCACGAGATTAGAATTGTTAGTTAAGTAATGGAAAAGGAAATATGTTAGAATCTAAACCTATAGTTTTTCACTAAGGTACCAATGTAAGCTTTCCTAGATCAGTGAAGCACATACCTAATTAGAAGTGATGAAATCTGGAAAGTGTTCTAACAGAAAATCCTCAGATTCCCACGTGGCTTCTTCTTCCGAGTGTTGATCCCATTGCACTTTATAGAATCTGACAGTTCTACTTCGGGTTACTCGGTCCTTTTGATCAAGTACTTTGACTGGATATTCTGAATATGTCATATCTGGCTGAATGTCCAGGCCTTCATAATCTATCACTTGGTACTGTACTCGCAAGCATTGCTTTAACTGAGACACATGGAACACATTATGTACAACAACAAGTTGTTTAGGTAACTCCAACCGGTAAGCTTGCTTCCCACACCGTTTTATAATCTTAAACGGTCCAATATATCGAGGTGTCAGCTTTGCTTTTACTCCAAACCATACCACTCCCTTCATTGGTGACACTTACAAATATACATAGCTTCCTTCCGAAAACACCAATGGCCTTCGCCTTCGGTCTGCGTAACTCTTTTGTCGGGTCTGAGCTACCTTTAGGTTGTTTCGTATTTGTCTAACTTTTTCTTCAGTTTCTTTTACTAAATCAACACCAAAAAAATCTTCTCTCACCAGGCTCTGACCAATTCAACGGAGTCCGACATCTCAGTCCATAAAGTGCTTCAAACGGTGCCATCTTGATACTCTCTTGGTAGCTATTATTATAAGAAAATTTTGCTAATGGAAGACATCCATCCCATTGATCAGGATAAGTGAGCACACAAGATCTCAACATATCCTCCAAAATTTGGTTTACCCTCTCTGTTTGACCCCAGTCTGAGGATGATAGGCTGTGCTAAAAAGAAGTTTGGTTCCCAATGATTCATGCAAATGCTTCTAGAATTGAGAGACAAACTGTGTTCCCCTATCAGAGACTATGGTCTTTGGTACTCCATGGAGACTCAGGATTCAGGCAATATGATTCGAGCATAGATATGAGTTCTAAATTTGGCTTTGACCGGGATAAAATGAGCTGATTTTGTTAGACGGTCCACAATTGCCCATATTGAATCAAATCCCCTGGAAGTTTTGGGAAGACCCACTACAAAATCCATACTGATGTCTTCCCATTTCCATGCTAGGATAGGCAAGGGCTGTAACTCACCTGCTGGTTTCAAACGTACTGTCATTACTTTCTGACAAGTATCACACTGTGCCACGCAGCGAGCTATTTCAATCTTCATCTTTGTCCACCAGAATTTCTGTTTGAAATCTTGATACATTTTATTACTTCCTGGATGGATGGCTAACCTGGTAAGATGAGCTTCATCAAGAATCTTTTGTCTGAGCTCAACCATCTTGGGAACAACTAACCGGTCCTTAAACCATAACACACCCGCTTCATCAACTTTGAAACAAGTCATTTCTCCTGTCTTGATTTTTGCCATAATATGACCTATTCCCTTGTTTACCTTCTGGGCTGCTATAATTTCTTCTCGTATGGTAGGCTCAACCCTAATATTAGTCAGGCTTCCTTGCAAAACTATTTCTATATTCAGCCTTGCCAGCTCTTGACATAGACTAAGATTTATGGGTGCAATTGACAAACAATTGCAGTGAGGGTTCCGGCTAAGAGCATCAGCAACTACATTTGCCTTACCTAGGTTATAATGTATTTCCAAATCATAGTCTTTGATTAATTCCAGCCACCTCCTTTGTCGCATATTCAAGTCTTCTTGAGTAAAAATATACTTCAAACTCTTGTGATCGGTGTACATATGACAAGTGTTTCCCAACAAATAATGCCACCATATCTTCAGTGCATGTACAACTGTAGCTAACTCCAGATCATGAGTTGGATAATGTTCCTCATGTCGCTTTAGCTGTCTGAATGCATAGGCAATAACTCTCCCTTCTTGCATCAACACACAACCATGACGGATTCTAGAGGCATCACAATATACATCAAAAGGTTTTTCAATATATGGTTGTGCTAATATTGGTGCTGTGGTAAGAAGTTTCTTCAGGGTTTGAAAGGCTTGCTCACACTCAGGAGTCCATTTAAACTTGACTTGGTTCTTGAGCAACTCAGTAATAGGTTTGGCTATTTTTGAAAAAACAAGAATGAAACGGCGATAATAACCCCCCATTCCAAGAAAACTGCGGACTTGGTGAACCGTGGTTGGTGACTTCCATTTAGAATATCCTGCACTTTTCCAGGATCAATTGCAATACCTTCAGCAGATAGCACATGACCCAGGAACTGCACTTCTTCTAACCAAAAAACACATTTGTTGAATTTAGCATATAGCTGATGTTCCCGTAGACGTGTCAGTACAATCCGAAGATGTTCAACATGCTCTTCTTTGGTATTGGGATACACTAGGATGTCATCAACAAATACTACCACAAACTTATCAAGCTCAGGCATGAATACAGAGTTCATGAGATACATGAAATGGGCTGGAGCATTGGTTAGGCCAAAAGACATGACAACATATTCATATAGGCCATATCAAGTGGTGAAAGCAGTTTAGGAATATCTTCTGGTCTGATTTTTATCTGGTGGTACCCTGATCTAAGATCTATTTTTGAGAAGACTTTGGCTCCGGCAAGCTGGTCAAAGAGAAGATCAATGCGTGGAAGAGGATATTTATTTTTGATGGTTACCTCATTGAGGGGACGATAGTCTAGGCACATTCTCAAAGTTTTGTCCTTCTTCTTCACAAAGATAGCGGGACATCCCCAAGGAGAGGAACTAGGCCAGATAAAACCTTTATCTAAGAGCTCTTTTAACTGAGTCTTTAACTCGGTTAATTCCTTTGGAGCCATTCTATATGCTCTTCGAGATACAGGTGCTGTCCCAGGCTGCAACTCAATCACGAATTCCATGTCTTTGTCAGGCGGCAGACCCGGCAACTCTTCCGGCAACACATCAGGAAATTCCCGCACCACTACGATGTTCTCAACTCCTTCACTAACCATCGTACAAATTTTCGGGCTCATCAGTTTGGGCTTCAGAAGCTGGATGAGGATTTGGGACTTTCGGTCTGGTGAATTTAAACGAATAGCCCTATTTAATGTATCTAAGACTACCCCATAACAATGCATCCAGTTCATCCGAAAAATCACATCTATAGTCTGGTGATTTAGCACAATCATGGAAGTGGGATAAACATGTCGTCCCAACTCTATTGGAACCTGATGTACTAACTCATTGGCACATAGACGCCCCCCTGGTGATAATATGGATATTTTCCCTTTGGACTCATATACTAAAATTGCATGCTTCCTGACAAACTCTCTATTGATGAATGAATGCGATGCACCAAAATCAATAAGTGTAACTGCGGAATGGTTGGCAACAGGAAACGTACCCATCATAACGGGTTCCACTTCTGGAATAGCCTCTACTTGAGTGTGATGAACCTGTCCGGTTTTGGGTGCTACATAAATCTTCTGTGTGCCTGCTCGAGAACCAAGACGGTTGCCTTGCTGCTGCTTGTATTGCGGGTTAGCTTGATTACGTTGCTAGCGAGGAACATTCGAGTTAAAATTTCTAGCTGAAGGACAATTCTTAGAAAAATGTCCTGTTCCTCCACAGTTGTAATAGGGGTTACTGGTCTTTGGGGCATTGGTGGATTGAGAGCTAGGTGCATTGGTTTGTCACGGGTACTGGAATTGGAATGGGGCTTTGGCATTAGCTTGGGGCTGGTAGTAGTGCTGTGGTGGACGGGCAGGTACATGAGCATGAGGAACGGGACGGTACAGGATTTTGGGGCGTTTTACCATATTCCTAGATGCACCAACCTGAGCAGTCTTCCTTCTTTTTTCTTCCTTGTGCACACGATTCTTCTCTTCGAGAGTGATGGCAATACTCACGATGTCATTGAAGGTGGAGTTGGCACAAGTGGTCATCATAGTTTTTAGCTTGGTGCTCAGTCCTCTCATGAAACATTGCTTCTTCTTTGCATCAGTATTAACATGTTCAGGGGCATATTGGGAGAGATGATTGAACTTGCTCACACACTGCATCACTGATTGAGTACCCTGCTATAACTTGAGAAATTCTTCCAGCTTCATTTGCATGATACCCGCGCAGGAATGTGATGTGCTCTAAACACCTCACAAAATTGAGCCCAAGTAACCTGATGCCCAGCAGCTTGAGTGGCCAAATAATTTGCCCACCAGGTGCCTGCTGGTCCTCTAAACTGTTGTGCTGCAAATAAGGGCTTCTCAACATCGGTGCATCAGATCAATTCAAATTTCTGCTCAATAGTACGTAGCCATTCATTTTCTCCCAGAGGCTCTTCAGCTTTGGCAAAGAGTGGAGGGCGAGTGTCCATAAAATCCGTGTACGTGTTGTTGGCATCATTATTTCCCTATCTGCGGCACCCTTGCCCACGGTCTTGAGCCATAGCCTGGAGTAACCTCGTGTTGTCGGCGGTCACATTAGCTAAAGCAGCAATAGCCTCGGCCAAGGTTGGGGGAGGTTGAAGGACCGAGAAGCTACCCGAAAGCGACCAGAGGGGGGGTGAATGGGAGCTTCAAAAATTTCCTTTCGGAAACTAGATGCCACTGTCCCAAGATCAACCCCAAAAGCGAAACCTAGAGCTTGCTAATGTCCACGACCCTAGATGTAGGGTGGATGCTTCCTAGAAGCACAGCGAGACACTAGACAACCCTAGAAAGCCAACCCAAAAGACGGAACTCAAATCCGATCAAGAACGAACGAACCGCGAACGAAGACGCGCGAAACTGCAGCGACCGGACTCTGGCCTGCGTCCGGTCAGCAGGGACCGGACGCGTCCGGTCGTCAGAAAACAGCTCTGGGAGCTCTCTGTTCGCGACCGGACGCACGGAGCTCAAGCGTCCGGTCGTTCACTGAGCGTCCGGTCAGATGAGACAATGACACGGGAACAGTGCAAGCGTAGCGTCCGGTCGAAATGCAAACAGAGCGTCCGGTCGAGAGCGTCCGGTCAGTACGCAGAAAAGCTTGGCGCCGTGCTCAACGACCGGACTCTGAAAGCGTGCGTCCGGTCAGCCCGACAGAGCGTCCGGTCACCCCGCGACTGCACTGAAACTCCGGCGATTCAACCCGATCTCCTCCGAATCAAGTGCTCTAGGCTTGGGATTCGATCTGAGGAGTCACAAGGAGGTTAGTGAGCTATCTCTAAGAGATCATGGCTCGAACCTAACTCCAAATCGGTGAATCGAAGGAATTCGGGGGAAAGAAGAAAAAGAGACCCGAAACTAAAACTTGATCGATCTCCTAGACCGTGAGGTTAGAGATGATTTCTTTCGGTGGAAAGAAGTGCCTCACGATCTAGAGCAACTCAGTTCAAACGGAATCGTGAAAGATGAACCGAGCACAAAGATCAAGCGACGGGAAAACTCAAGGCACAAAGCAATCCGCGAAGAACATGATGAACATGAAATCAAAACGCGAATTGACACCAAGAGATGGGATCCAAGGTGAGGATACGGCCTCACTTCCTCGAATCAACAGTACACAGAGTGGAGTCTCTCTGCGGATCTCAACTAGCTAAAGCAGGGGTGTGGGAGAGTGGAAACCCTAGGAAATGAAAGCTCTAACTGAGATTAAGATCGGGAGGAGGGTGTCTCCCCTAGACTACTTATACTAACCTAGCCTAAGTCTATTTCCTACTCTACCCCTCTCTACTCTAATTTACAGAGCGGACCAGCCTAACCCTAAGGCTATTCTAGTCCACCCGCTGGTGGTAGGTAGATCCGACGGCCACGCCCGCACGGTCTTCCGCGTCGCCTCCACGCAACCTTCAGATCGCCGCCACGTGCCGCCACCACTCTGCACCCCCGGTTTTGCGGCCCAAACCGGGAAACCAGCCTTTTCCATCAGCCCCCGGTTTTGAGGCCCAAACCGGGAAACCAGCCTCCAGCCCGAGTTTTGTGGCCCAAACTCGGAAACCCTCAGCGCCCGAGTTTTGAGGCCCAAACTCGGAAACCGGCCCACTCCCAGGTTTTGAGGCTCAACCTGGAAACCCAGCACCCAGGTTTTGAGGCCCAAACCTGGAAACCGTCCACCGTTGGTTTTTCCCGGGCTCTACCAACAAACCGGCGTCGTAGAAGGGATGCACCGCCTGTGCACCCCTTCCACCGACATGATCGCACTTCTCCGCTTGTCGCTGTCACAGGCTGCCAGCCACCACAGCTGATCCTCCGGCCTCCAGTCCATCAGTCCAAGTCCACGTCCGCCCTTCACCGTCCGATACATCGGCATGGCACGTCCGCCGCACGGCACGCCCATCCTTCATCGCGCCCGGTCCGTCGGCACGACACGTCGCAACTTGACCTTCACCCGCCATCGACCACTGTCTCCGTGCTCGACACCTGCACAACACAAGCCAAAGAACATGCGCATCATCTCCGTTGACAATCACTCATCACACAGAGACTCGGCATACACCCATGTATCCGCAATCTCCCCCTTGATGAGTGCATTGTCAACTCCACAACAAATCATGATAAGAAGAAGGAGGTAGGAAGGAGTGGGAAGAGAAAACCCAACCAAATGACCCAAAAGCCTATCAAAAGCCAAAGAAGGTCAAGTGGATGAAGCGAAAAACTTGGTCCCCAAAGACATGGGCAACGGCTCGACGCAACCAAGCAAAGTAAAGCTAGCCCTCAAGAAGAGGTAGAACAGGCTCAACACCGCTAGCAGATACCAATTGAAGATCGGAGGACAACAGAAGCAAAATGCTAGTCCCTCAAGAAAGAGGCACAGAGGCTCAACACAACTAGCAAGAAAATCACTCCGAACCAATTGGAAATCAACCCAAACCAAATGGGAAAGCACACCAGACGATACCAATTGAAAGCCAAATGAAAAGGCTTATGAAAGCTCATGAAAAGCTAGGAACGTTTGCTAGTCCCTCAAGACAGAGGCAACGGCTCAACACAACTAGCAAACTCCCCCTCGACAAATGCAAGCAACTAGGACAAATGATTCTCCCCTTAGTTGATCAACACAGGAGCATATGATTTGCATAAATTTCTCCCCCTAGTTGAAAATGCACTTATCAAGGTCAAAAGGTATCGGAAAATCAACTCCCTTCACATAAACTCCCCCTGAACACAAGATCTCCTTCAGAATGCATATGAAGTCAAAATGCAAGTTAGGAGCTTCAAGTATATAGTCAAAAGAGTGCAAAGATGCTCTAATCAGTATAGCTCCAACATCTCAATTAAGCACTCAAATAGCAAAGGCTCAAACTGATCACTTGTACGAAATATGAAGCGTATGAGCATGTGAGCAATTTTAAGCCAAAAGGATAGTCACCATCAAAATAGCACTAGACATGTATAGAAGGAATCCAAACAAGTGCTAAGCATATATACAAGGTGAACTACCCCTAGCAAAGTTCAATCATCATGCATAGTAATGAAGCATATCCTTGTGATTTCAAATTCATATCGGAGTTGCAGCGGTAAAAGAATTCACAAGTTCATTTTTGGCATGTGATTGCGAGAGGTTGAAAGCTTGTCATTGCCTAACTTTTCAACCGTGCGAAGCCTATGCCGAAGCAATCAGAAGCTTAAAGCAACGGTTTCGGTCATACACTACATGGCTCAAGTTTAACTCAAAGTGCAATGAGAAACAGTCTCAATACCATGAGGTGTTGACAAGCAATCCCATCTCGATCTTTTCAAATCAACAATACTTGGTTCAGATTTTAAGCAAGTTATGAACAACCAAGCAAGTGAATGACTCAGAACTAGAGACATAGCAACCTAGCATATATGAAAAGCAGGAATGGACTCAACACACCCTACACATGCTAGTTGCATATCTCAATGGTGAACATTTTCAGATTTATATACATTAGGCATAATTCACCATTCCAAAAATAGCTCGCTCATAACATGTAACAGTGATCAGAAGGAGCATAAGCTACAAGCATCATCATAAGTATCGGAGCAATACTAACAAGAGCATAATTACATTCTAGTGAATATAGACATGAAGCTCAGAATGTAAATGCGTATGCCCGACACAAAACTGAAAGAAAGAAGATACCAATTTGAAGGACTCAAGAAACTCAAAAGAAAAGAGCCTCAAAATAAAAGAGTCAGTCTGTACATCTCAAAATGCTTCCCCCATCTAAAAGGGGAAACACACACCAAGCTCACCCCTCAACCTATTAAAGGTTGATTCGTCTAAAGGCTTGGTGAAAATATCAGCCAATTGGTGATGAGTATCGACATGGCGAAGGTCGATATCACCCTTCTCCTGGTGGTCTCTCAAGAAATGAAAGCGCACATCAATGTGTTTGGTTTTCGAGTGAAGCACGGGGTTCTTAGCAACGCTAATGGCACTCGTGCTGTCACAAAGCAAAGGAACTCGAGTAAAGCTCAAACCAAAGTCACGCAAAGTGGCCATCATCCAGAGTAACTGGGAACAGCAGCTAGCCGCAGCAACATACTCAGCCTCCGTAGTAGACTGGGCGACACTAGACTGCTTGCGAGAAGACCACGACACAAGAGAAGACCCAATAAACTGGCAAGTCCCAGAAGTGGACTTGCGCTCAATGCGACAACCAGCAAAATCGGCATCGGAATAACCGCAAAGCGAGAGAGTGGAGGAAGCAGAATACCAAATCCCGAACTCAGGCGTGAAACGAAGGTACCTGAATATGCGCTTCACCGCCTGACGGTGAGAAGTGCGTGGCGAAGCCTGAAAGCGCGCGCACAAGCACACGGCGAACTGAATGTCCGGCCGTGTCGCCGTCAGGTAGAGCAGCGATCCAATCATGCTGCGGTACTCCTTCTGGTCCACTGCTTCTCCATCCGTGTCGGCATCCAGGGCAGTCGTCATCGACATGGGCGTCGGAAGAGGC
Source organism: Coix lacryma-jobi var. lacryma-jobi (assembly GCA_009763385.1). Taxonomy (NCBI): domain Eukaryota; kingdom Viridiplantae; phylum Streptophyta; class Magnoliopsida; order Poales; family Poaceae; genus Coix; species Coix lacryma-jobi. Next base: position 71,938,458 of record CM019823.1, read on the forward strand.
TTGGCCTCACCCATGTCGAACCGCTTCAGCAAGTCCCTCGTGTACTTGCCCTGGTGCACAAACGTCCCTTCTCGGGATTGCTTAATTTGCAACCCGAGAAAGAAGGTCAGCTCGCCCATCATGCTCATCTCGAACTCCCTGCTCATAGTATCTGCAAACTTGGCAACCAAAGCGTGAGAAGAACCACCGAAAATGATATCATCCACGTAAATTTGGACCAAGAGAGTATCTTTGCCTTGCTTGAGGAGAAAGAGCGTTTTATCAACACATCCCATTTTAAAACCCTTAGCTAGCAAAAAGGTTTTTAATCTCTCATACCAGGCTCTAGGGGCTTGTTTCAAACCATACAGAGCTTTGTGGAGTTTAAAGACATGGTTTGGAAACTTGGGATTTTCAAAACCGGGGGGTTGCTGGACATAGACCTCCTCCTCAATGTAGCCGTTTAAGAAGGCACTCTTGACATCCATTTGAAAAAGTTTGAAACCCATGGATGCAGCATAAGCCAAGAGTATCCTAATAGCCTCCAAACGAGCTACAGGAGCGAAGGTCTCCTCATAATCTATCCCCTCCTTCTGACTATAACCCTTCGCTACAAGCCGGGCCTTGTTTCTCACAATGTGGCCCTCCTCTCCTTGCTTGTTTTTAAAAACCCATTTTGTCCCAATAGGTTTACAGTCAGGAGGTGGTGGCACTAGAACCCAAACCCGATTTCGCTCAAAGTTCTCTAGCTCCTCATGCATGGCATTGACCCAGTCCGGATCCGTCAATGCGTGTCCAACATCTCGGGGTTCAAAAGACGCAACAAAAGCAGAATGAGCAAAGTGCGAGATGTGCTGTGACCTGGAGCGAGTAACTCGCTCGTCGATGTCGCCGATCATCTGTTCAGGGGGGTGCTGGCGCTGGATATGTCGTGGCGCCTCCCGGGAAGAAGTGACCTCCCCCTCAACAGCAGCTGGTTCCACCCCGGGTACAAAAGGTACCGCGCGAGGTGGAGGATCCCACGGCCCCCAGGAAGAAGAAGTGTCGGGGCCGTGAATCGTCGTCGAGGCCGCCCTTTGCGGCACGGCAGGTGGAGGGGGTGCTGGATTATCTATACCTTCAGCACCCTCGTCCTCATCATCAAAAAGAGGCTCTCCAACCTCATGATCACCTGCACGCTCAAAACGAGAAGAGGGACAAACAAGAGTCTCGTCGAAGGAGACATCTGATGTCTCCATGACTCGGTTAGTGTCAAGGTTAAGTACACGATAAGCTCGAGTGTGAGTGCCATAACCCAAAAACACACCGTCAGAAGAACGAGACTCAAACTTGTCCAGGTTGCCTTTCTTCAATATAAAACAGTGGCAACCAAAGACTCTAAAATAACTCACCTTGGGCTGGCGACCAAAACGCAACTCATAAGAGGTCTTCTTCAAAAACGCTCTCAGAAAAATGCGATTCGAAATGTAGCATGCAGTGTTCATAGCTTCGGCCCAAAAACGCCTAGGAGTCCTATGCTCATCAAGCATCGTCCTGGCCATCTCAACAAGGGTCCGATTCTTCCTCTCTACAACACCATTTTGAGGTGGTGTATAGGGGGAAGAAACCTGATGCTCCAAACCAAGGTGGTTACAAAACTTCTCAAAATCCGAATTTTTAAACTCGGAACCATTATCACTCCGAATAGCTCGCATCGAGTTCAAAGGGAACTCGTTCTGAAGACGCAAAATCAGATTGCGAGCAAATGAGAAAGTCTCGGTCTTCTCAGCTAAAAAGAAGACCCACGAATATCTCGAAAAGTCGTCAACAACAACCAAAACATACCACTTGCCACCAACCGAGCTCACCCGAGCCGGACCAACAAGGTCCATGTGTAAAAGCTCTCCGGGGTGCGAGGTCATGACCTTAGTCACCGGATGGTGGGGAGCAGCAACCATCTTCCCATGTCTGCAAGAATGGCAAACTAGATCCTTCTCCATCGAAAGCTTGGGCAATCCTCGGATTAGGCCAAGTGAGCTAAGTCTTGCAAGCAAGTCGAAGCTTAAGTGACCGAGCCTCCTATGCCACTTCCAAAGATCGGAAGAAGAAGGACTAGCCAAAAGACAGCGAGAAGAACCAAACGATTCCGAGAAATTCGCACAAAAGACTTTCCCAAAGGGCGAAATCAGACATACAAGATCGCCCTGAGGATCTAAGATGCGACTAAGGTTCGGTTTAAAACGAATCTCATAGTCATCATCAAAAAGTTGCGAAACAGAAAGAAGGTTAAAATGCAGGTTAGAAACAAGAGCAACATCGCGCAACACAAAGTGCTCATTAACCCGCACCGATCCGCGAGACAACACCTTACCTTTACTATTGTCGCCGAAGGTTATGTACTCCTTTCCGGCGACTGGGCTAAGGCTGGAGAACCACTTGGTGTTTCCGGTCATGTGCCTCGAACAACCGGAATCCACCAACCAAACGTCCTCCAACCGTCTTACCTACATCAAAAGAAAGACATAGGGTGAGCATACGGTCCAACACTGGGGTTAGTGAAATAAGGGGAAAACCAGTGTTGGGCCGGCTGCTCAAAAGAAGGGTTAGTGAAAAAACCATTCCTAGCATGTCTACGAGGGAAGCGATCACCACGCTGAGGAAAACGTGGTCCGCTGGGGAAGAAGCGCTCACCGCGGTACTCAAACTGCGGTGGGGGAAAGCGCTCAACAAAGCCTCCGCCACGGGGTCCGTTACCTGCAAAAGCAGGACCCCGTCGGGCACGCTCTCTACGAGGTTTACGCCTAGGAGCCTGGGGCTCAACTGCTCTAGCGTCTCTCCTCGGAGCTCTCTCCTGCCTAGGCCTAACAAACTGAGGTGCTGGACCTCTAGGCCTAGTCTCCCTCCTCGGGGCTCTCATCTCCTGCCTAGGCCTGGGATCCTGTCGTCCGGACCTAGCAGCTCTCCTCTGGGCCTTCGGTACATGTCCACCATGAGCTGGATGGTACATGTCCGGGTTCTCCGTCTCCCGAGCCCTGCGCGCCTCTCTCTTGCGCCTAAAGCAGAACTCGCTCAAGTGGCCATCTCTCCCACAAAAATCACACTGGTACCTCACCGCACGCACAGGGGGTTGTTGGTGACCAGGGCTGTGGGTGTGGCTCACCTTGCCTTTGCCCTTCGGTGGCAGCTCCTCACGGATGGGTGGCATAGCATCAAGCTTGTTTCTGAGGTGGTTTGGCTTGGGTGCCCAAACTGGGTTCTTGGGAGGAGCTCTCGGGGGTTCCTCAACCACACCATCTTTGGTGATAGGCTTGGCTGGCTTTTTGAGTGGAAGCTTGGCAAGTTTGGGAGTAGTGGTGGAGTTGGGCTTCTCACATGGGTTCAGACCACTAGACTCTCCAATCTTCCCAAAAGCTGAGAGATCAACACTCTGAGCAAAACCTACACCAGGGGCACCAACAGCTCGCTTGAATTGGGAGATCATCATCCCGAGCTGCGGCTCACTACTGGAGACCCATGACAAGATGGACCGAAGGTATGTGTTTTCTTCCTCGGTTTGCATCTTGCCATGCTTCACATTGGCAATCTCCATCTCCAGGCCCTCACACAAAGCACACCTCATGACACAAGTGCTATCTGAGCTGGCCTTCTCTAAAGACTCAAGCTTGGCATTCTTCTCTGCCAACTCAGATTGCAAGACAGGACAAGTCTTGCACGCACCCAACAGCTGCGGCCTAGCTCGGAGCTCATCCACCTCATCTACCAGCGCAGCATGCTTACTCCTCAGAGTGAGAAGATCCGTCATGTGCGCGGCGCAACTCTCGCACTCCAACTCCTCCGACACAACCACGGTGGACCGAGCGACCTCAAGCTCCTTCACCGTGTCCTCCCACTTCTGCCTAAACTCCTTGCGCTCTCTAGCGGCACGCCTAAGCAACTTATCTTGGCTAAGGAGGGCAGCAGTCAACTTCTCAACCTCGGAGGAAAGCTCGTCGTAGGTGAGAGATACCTGGGAGGTGTCGTCGTCGTCGTCGTTCCGAGGGGTACGCTCCGGCTCGCCGTCGACCTCATCGCCCAGCGCCATGGTGCAGAAGCCGTCGTCGTCGGCGAAGAAGCAGAGGCCGTTCAGCTTGTCCTCGATCCTCTTCTTCTTCTCGGACTCGTCATCACTCGAGCTGGCGGAGTCGTCATCCGAGCCGTCGACGTCGCTGAGCGTGGCGAAGAATGCACGCTGCTCAGCTTGCTGCTTCTCCAAGTACTTCTTCTTGATGTACTCTTTGTCGAAGCCGCCCCGCTTCTTGTGCCTTGGGGGAACGTGCTTCTCCTTGTACTTGGAGTCGCGCCTGTGGCCGTGATCGCCCTTCCCCAGATGCTTGTTCTTCTTCTTGGGGCAGTCGGCGATGAAGTGGTCGGGGTCGCCGCATTCGTAGCATCCGGCGCGTCCTCCTCCACGACGGCGGTTCACGCGGTTGTTGTGGAACCGCGAAAACCGGTTGGCAAGCAAAGCCAACTCGTCGTCTCCCAAAGACTCCAGCTGGTCCTCTGTCACAGAAAAGAGAGAAGAAAGCGCAAAGCCAGCTGAGGGGTTAGAGGAAGAGCCGGAAACCAAAGCCATGGACGGGCGAGAAGGATTTTCAAAAGAAGCCCTCGCCATAGCATCAATCTCACTGGACTTGAGCTTACTGAAGAGCTCGTCGCAGGTGAGGGTCTCATAGTTCGGCGATTCGATGATTGCCTGAACCTTGGAGTCCCACACCGAACGGTCAAGAGTGTGCAAAAGCTTCAAAGCACGCTCATGATCGTCAAATGGCAACTGCTCTCTGTTAGCCCTCATCCTGTTGACAATCACCTGAAAGCGAGCGAATAAACTTTCTATGCTCTCGCCAGGCTGATGTCGAAAGTTCTCATACTCTCTCTTGAACGACTCGTAGAGTCGGGTTTTGACTTGAGAGGTGCCCTCATGAAAACGCATGAGGGTGTCCCAGATCTCCCGAGCCGTAGAGAGGTGAGAAACGCGATCAAACTCACCCACGCTCAAACAGGAGAACAAAGCGTTACGCGCCCGGCTATTGGCTTCGTGCTCATCGATCTGAAACTGAGAGACACGAGCAGCCAGGACAACGTAGTTGGCGTTGTTGCAAATCTCCCAAACAGAAGAGCCCATGCTCTGGAGATAGGCCGACATGCGTATCTTCCAATACGCATAGTTCGTCCCATCGAAAAACGGCGGTTTGCCCACGCCGCGATCCATGTCGCCTTCGGTGGATCTGGAACCGGCTAAGGTGGAAGATCCTTAACCTGCTCCGATACCAATTGAAGGACCGAGAAGCTACCCGAAAGCGACCAGAGGGGGGGTGAATGGGAGCTTCAAAAATTTCCTTTCGGAAACTAGATGCCACTGTCCCAAGATCAACCCCAAAAGCGAAACCTAGAGCTTGCTAATGTCCACGACCCTAGATGTAGGGTGGATGCTTCCTAGAAGCACAGCGAGACACTAGACAACCCTAGAAAGCCAACCCAAAAGACGGAACTCAAATCCGATCAAGAACGAACGAACCGCGAACGAAGACGCGCGAAACTGCAGCGACCGGACTCTGGCCTGCGTCCGGTCAGCAGGGACCGGACGCGTCCGGTCGTCAGAAAACAGCTCTGGGAGCTCTCTGTTCGCGACCGGACGCACGGAGCTCAAGCGTCCGGTCGTTCACTGAGCGTCCGGTCAGATGAGACAATGACACGGGAACAGTGCAAGCGTAGCGTCCGGTCGAAATGCAAACAGAGCGTCCGGTCGAGAGCGTCCGGTCAGTACGCAGAAAAGCTTGGCGCCGTGCTCAACGACCGGACTCTGAAAGCGTGCGTCCGGTCAGCCCGACAGAGCGTCCGGTCACCCCGCGACTGCACTGAAACTCCGGCGATTCAACCCGATCTCCTCCGAATCAAGTGCTCTAGGCTTGGGATTCGATCTGAGGAGTCACAAGGAGGTTAGTGAGCTATCTCTAAGAGATCATGGCTCGAACCTAACTCCAAATCGGTGAATCGAAGGAATTCGGGGGAAAGAAGAAAAAGAGACCCGAAACTAAAACTTGATCGATCTCCTAGACCGTGAGGTTAGAGATGATTTCTTTCGGTGGAAAGAAGTGCCTCACGATCTAGAGCAACTCAGTTCAAACGGAATCGTGAAAGATGAACCGAGCACAAAGATCAAGCGACGGGAAAACTCAAGGCACAAAGCAATCCGCGAAGAACATGATGAACATGAAATCAAAACGCGAATTGACACCAAGAGATGGGATCCAAGGTGAGGATACGGCCTCACTTCCTCGAATCAACAGTACACAGAGTGGAGTCTCTCTGCGGATCTCAACTAGCTAAAGCAGGGGTGTGGGAGAGTGGAAACCCTAGGAAATGAAAGCTCTAACTGAGATTAAGATCGGGAGGAGGGTGTCTCCCCTAGACTACTTATACTAACCTAGCCTAAGTCTATTTCCTACTCTACCCCTCTCTACTCTAATTTACAGAGCGGACCAGCCTAACCCTAAGGCTATTCTAGTCCACCCGCTGGTGGTAGGTAGATCCGACGGCCACGCCCGCACGGTCTTCCGCGTCGCCTCCACGCAACCTTCAGATCGCCGCCACGTGCCGCCACCACTCTGCACCCCCGGTTTTGCGGCCCAAACCGGGAAACCAGCCTTTTCCATCAGCCCCCGGTTTTGAGGCCCAAACCGGGAAACCAGCCTCCAGCCCGAGTTTTGTGGCCCAAACTCGGAAACCCTCAGCGCCCGAGTTTTGAGGCCCAAACTCGGAAACCGGCCCACTCCCAGGTTTTGAGGCTCAACCTGGAAACCCAGCACCCAGGTTTTGAGGCCCAAACCTGGAAACCGTCCACCGTTGGTTTTTCCCGGGCTCTACCAACAAACCGGCGTCGTAGAAGGGATGCACCGCCTGTGCACCCCTTCCACCGACATGATCGCACTTCTCCGCTTGTCGCTGTCACAGGCTGCCAGCCACCACAGCTGATCCTCCGGCCTCCAGTCCATCAGTCCAAGTCCACGTCCGCCCTTCACCGTCCGATACATCGGCATGGCACGTCCGCCGCACGGCACGCCCATCCTTCATCGCGCCCGGTCCGTCGGCACGACACGTCGCAACTTGACCTTCACCCGCCATCGACCACTGTCTCCGTGCTCGACACCTGCACAACACAAGCCAAAGAACATGCGCATCATCTCCGTTGACAATCACTCATCACACAGAGACTCGGCATACACCCATGTATCCGCAGAGGTGGTGGCGGGTTGGCTCCCCCACCCTGGGATGTGCCAGCTGCCTCGGAAGCACGCGTATGCACCGACATCTGTAATATTCAGCAAGTATTTCATAAACACTCATAATTAACTAGTCTATAAACTTCCATTAACACATTTAGCAAAAGCAGTCGCACATACATCACAAGGTCTCATTTATTTATTACACAAGTCCGCTCCTAGGCAGGACTAGCTAGTGCAACTACCAATACCACCACTACTGGTTACAAGCTACCGATGCTACAATCACTCCTCACAGTCAGTGTCAAGGCTGGAGACGTGGCCACCCTCATCGTCACTATCGTCGATCTCGATCACTAACTCGGGCTCATCGGCCTCCTCGTCGGGCTCACCCCCGTCAGCCAGGACAACACCCGCCTCCATCTCAGCTGCCCCAGGACCATGGTAGGGGTTGAGGCGGTTGTGCAGGACATGGATCTCCTCGTGTATGGTGTTATTGTACACCTCTAAGTCCTCAATCTAAAACTCTAAGTGAAAGACCCGGGCTCGTGCCAAGTCCTCTCGTTGCCAGGCTTCATCCCTCTGTTTGAGCAGCTTCTCATTCTCACTCTCCAGGGCAGCCTCAGTCGCAAAAGCCTCTCTCTGCTGCTCTTGCAGAATGTCGATGAGGATGGCATCCTGTGCCTGTCCGTGGTGGCCTCCGCAAGTGCGGCCGTGAGCCTCGCGACCTCGGCATGAAGCTCAGCCTTGCTGCTGCGGCCGCCGCTGCTGCTCTCCCCACGGTGGCTGCTGCTGCCCTCTCCCGTGCGTGGTGCAAGCTGGTGGCGTGGGACTCCCCTCAGTCCCGTGATCTTGCGGGCGGTCAGCTTGGTGCGTGCCATGCCTGGAATATATTTAAACTAAAGTCAATTACGTGCATCTACAAGTTAGAATAGTTACACTCTTAACCCGATATCTATTAAGGGAGGAGAATTTAATTAAATGCAGGATGAAATGATGCATGCTACGATTCTACGCATAACGATATTGAAGGACCGAGAAGCTAACCGAAAGCGACCAGAGGGGGGGTGAATGGGAGCTTCAAAATTTCCTTTCGGAAACTAGATGCCACTGTCCCAAAATCAACCCCAAGAGCGAACCCTAGAGCTTGTTAATGTCCACGACCCTAGATATAGGGTGGATGCTTCCTAGAAGCACAGCGGGACACTAGACAACCCTAGAAAGCCAACGCAAAAGACAGAACTCGAATCCGATCAAGAACGAACGAACCGCGAACGAAAACGCGCGAAACAGGATTGACCGGACTCTGGCCAGCGTCCGGTCAGCAGGGACCGGACGCGTCCGGTCAACAAAAATCGGCTCTGGAACCTTACTGTTCGCGACCGGACTCACGAGTACGGAGCGTCCGGTCGAGAGCAGTGGGTCCGGTCAGAAACGAACAAGCACGATGAACAGTGGAAGCGATGCGTCCGGTCAAAACGTGAACGGAGCGTCCGGTCAAAGTGAAGAACACGGCTACGTGCTGTTCATCGACCGGACTCACGCGCAGTGCGTCCGGTCACCCCGACTGAGCGTCCGGTCGACTCGCAGCAGCCCCGTTCGTCCACCGATTTGCCTCTATCTCACCCAAAACAATTCCTCTAGGGATCAAACTTGGTGAGATGAGTCACAAGGAGTATAGTGAGCTATCTCTAAGAGATCATGGCTCGAACGTATCTCCAAATCGGTGAATCGAAGAATTTCGGGGAAGGAAGAAAACTTGACCCGAAACTAAAAATCGATCGATCTCCTAGACCGTGGGGTTTGAGGATGATTCCTTCGGTGGAAAGAAGTGCCTCGCGATCTTGAGCAAACCAGTTCAAACGGAATTGCAAAAGATGAACCGAGCGAAGAGATCAAGCGACGGGAAAATCGTGGAGAAAAAGGATTCCGCGAAGAACACGAACACAACGGAAATCACAGCCACGAAATGCAAGCCGAAGCGCAAACACACGCTACGACAAGGAGGTTACGGCCTCCTTTCCTCAAAATCAACAGTACACAGAGTTGCAAGTTTCTCTGCGGATCTCAGCTACAGCAGGGGATGGGAGAGCAGGAAACCCTAAGTGCAGGAAGCAATTGAGATAGCTAAAACTGAGATAACTGAGATAGGGAGGAGGGTGTCTCCCCTGGACTACTTATACTAACCTAGACTAAGCCTATTTCCTACTCTACCCCTCTCTAAACTAATTACAGAGCGAACCAGCTAAACCCTAGGGCTATTCTGGTCCAACCCGTGGTGGTAGGTAGATCCGACGGCCACGCCCGCTCGAGCCGAAGCGTTGCCTCGACGCAACCTCTGGATCGCCGCCACGTGCCGCCCTCGCTCTGCACCCCCGGTTTTGTGGCCCAAACCGGGAAACCAGCCTTTTCTAGCAACCCCCGGTTTTGAGGCCCAAACCGGGAAACCAGCCCACCAGCCTGAGTTTTGTGGCCCAAACTCAGAAACCCGCAGCGCCCGAGTTTTGAGGCCCAAACTCGGAAACCGGCCCATCACCCGAGTTTTGTGGCCAAACTCGGAAACCATCCGCGCCCAGGTTTTGTGGCTCAACCTGGAAACCGAGCACCCGAGTTTTGTGGCCCAAACTCGGAAACCGTCCACCCGTTGGTTTTTCTCTGGCTCAACCAACAAACCGGAGCTGTAGAGGGGATGCACCTCCCGTGCACCCCGTCCACCGACACGTGTCCCCAGGTCCTTGACCCGAGCAACACCGTGCCCCGCAAGTCTCTGCTCGTCGCTGTCCCAGGCTGCCAGCCACCACAGCTGATCCTCAGGCACTCCGGTCCCTCAGTCCAAGCCTCACGTCCGCCCTTCACTGCTCGATCCATCGGCATGGCACGTCCGCCGCACGGCACGCCCATCCTTCATCGCACCCAGTCCATCGGCACGGCACGTCTCAACTTGACCTTCACCTTGCCCTCGATCACTGTCTCCGTGCTCGACACCTGCACAACACAAGCCAAAGAACATGCGCATCAAACCAGTTGACAATCACTCATCACTCAGAGACTCGGCATACACCCATGTATCCGCAGATATTACTTACTTGAATTCTACAAAAATATTTTTTACAAGCTTTCTAACATAGGGCAATATTTTTCGACCACTTTTTCTCTTCCTAACTAAGCAAGAAGTAAGTTAAGATGAGCATAAGGTAAGATCTAGAAAGAGCCTTTTAGATTTTTCTTAGAAAATAAGTTTTAAATTTTTTCAAACAACTATAATGATTGCCACGGGGATCCTACTCCGATACCAAGCTTGTAAGAGAACCTCCCAATAATGTGGCCCACCTACACCTGTCATCTGTCCAACAACATCCGACTACCATGTAAGTGTGCCACAAGACTGGAATTATCTGTTAGATACTATCGACGTATCCATAGGTCACAGGAATCATCCGAGTGCAATCATACAAAATACCAGATTAGAGATTTCAACGAAAATCTTACATAAACATAATATTACAAACCAGTGTCTATTATTACAAAGATAGGTGATAAAGAGTTCAAGTTGTGACAGTACTAGAGTGTTGGATAAAAGTCTAATAACATAACCATAATATTAAACCCTGCCCAAGGGTAACATTACTTATCATCCCCAACTAGAAAGATGGTCATGCAGCAAGGCCCGAAGCACACCTGTTCTGCGGTCTCACCTGCAACATGGGGTCATAGAACCATGAGTACAGGTGTAATCAACAAGACTTACCCGATTAATAAAATGGGGAGAAGACTTAGGAATGCAGGCTGAGGGGAAGTCAAGGTAAGGATTTAGCAGGAATCAATAATTTTTTTTTGCATAAAAGCTCCTACTACCAAGTAGTTGTCTCATTCTTTATTTCTAACAATTACTAAGTAGATAATCATACATCTCATAAGTAACCCATTAATCCTCCAATGTTCCATCATTAAACTACGCTGAGGGGGAGAGGACGAGTCTCCTTTTCTCGTGTAGCAAACGATGATTCGAACCGCTTGATGTACCCAGCTGGGGGTTCCTTATCACACGACATATGCGAGACCAAACTCGCATATATCAACCTTCCTATGGATCCGCTCAGACCGGACCGGAGCCGCGCCACCCGGAAGTACAGTACACCACCGCCCTATAACGGTCTTGATGAGTAACGTCCATCAGTGGACCGAGCAGGGTGGGTACACGCTACTCTCGCCATCTCTCCACTCCTAGTGCCCGGGTACACCATTCCAGTAAGGGCATAGCCACAGTAGGGCTTACCGAAGCGTGTGACTAGTACTACCAAATAGTTCTTGATACAACGGGCCAACAGCGGACGGGTCCTAGGCGACACAGGCGGAAACACTACACCAGGACTTCATTTCCTATGCAAGTTACCCGTCTGGTCTCATTTTAATTATACCATCCATACCGAGGGAAAGGTTCCCAACAATAGTATTTCTTTTTTCAAAACCTACTCTATTGAGCAAGGCTAAGCTGTCTAAGCATTTTGTAAACAACACAGTGACAAGGATAGTATATGAAATAACCAAGGTAGTCAATGCATCAAGTAGGTAACAATCAACTCCTAAACTTGATGCACCAATTTTAATAGCAAGTAATATTATTGAAAATTGCAAGGTAGGGGCAAATGCACCGGGGCTTACCTTGAGGTTCTTCCTCGGGTTCATCCCCACAAATGTCGAATCCAACTTCGTAGAACACCGGTGCTTCCCTTGCTGCACCCTCCGGCTGATCCTTACTAACTTCGGTTTCTATACGCAATAGAACGAACAAGTATAAATAAGATGCATGTGATGCATGTATGGATGAATGATTATGACGCTGAAACAATTATCAGTAAAAGGGTACAGCAGTCTTACAACAATCTGATATGAATTCTGAAATAACATCACAAGTGGAAACAAGGTTGACTTAAGTAATAACTTAAGACAGATTTATGTATCAATTTGTTTTACTCATAACCAGAGCTATCTATCATCAAAACAGGTGATTTAAGACAATCTGGAAAGATCAACAAATTATCTAAAACATTGCTGTAATACCCAAGAGCTGAATCCAGTGTCCAATAGACCAAACAATTCATTTGGCTAAATCTGTCCAGATTGTGGACAAATTCATACATCTCTGTTCCACAGACCATATCTGGAGTTCAGATCCTTGAAAAATCGTGATCCAATCTTATCTGGAAAGCATATGAAATTTTCTGCAACTTTCATTTAATACACCAGGGGTGATTCATAAGTTAAATACACCTAACAGTTCAGTTTCCCAAAACTGTCCAGATTCTGAGACAGTTTTCATGTCCAGAGTAAACAGAGCATATCTCCTAACTTACAGATCCAAAAATTACGAAATTTTAGGAGCCGCGATATATACAAAAGTTCTACAACTTTGTTATATAACACTTTAACAGAAAACCTTATTATCATGGTGATATCATGTTCCCACCAGAACTGGTCCAGAAAATCACAGGAACATTTCGAAAGCAAGTTTCTTGTCATCAACATGATTAACAATGGTCAAGTGCTTATTCTATAACATGGTCATTCATTAGAGATCTGACAAGAATACAATTACAGCCCTGCATATCATGATTTCCTTCAACAGTAATAAACTTATTTATTATGAATTGTTAGTTAAACATTTTATTTGTTAGAACAACACAACCAAGATTACACCAATTGCTGCTCATTTAACCCAAAACTTTCTGTGTCGACAGACTCAATCAGTATAACAGTGGTATACCAATTTTTAGGGCTTTTGAAAGTACAAATAAAATTGCAGAACTAAATCAGCAAACAAATATTCACTATTTAATTAATGGCTTAAATATTAGGGTTGAAAATTTATTTTTACCAAAGAGGCTCATAATTTTTGTAGAGATGTGTTTTGTGCTGCAAAGTACCACAAAATTGTTTTCACAATTTTTGGACTACAGAAACAGCCTACAAAAATTATTTAAAGTGCCTAAGCTAATTAATTGGCTATTTTAAATCACCAACAACACTCATCCAATTCGAAGTTTCATATTTTTTTAATTTACTTCACAGGTCAGAAAGTCTACACAAAAGTTTTCACAATTTTTGGAGCTGTAACAAAAATGCAGCAAAAATAACAATATGCTCAACTATTCCCATTAACTGAAATTGGAAAACCCTAACTGGAGTCGCTGATAGAGGTGTCCCAGGCGTCAGGCCGGCCTTGGACCTTGACCGCGCGCGCGGCGGCGCTGACCGTCGGCCAAACTCGCTGACGGCGAGGCTAGGCGCCAAACTAGACCACCACCCTTTTACTCTAAAAGCCGCGCACACATACATGGGCTCGGTTGAAGCTAAACGTGACTCGGGACACGACGACCGCGACAATGGCGGCTCGGCCTCGCCATGCCCGGCGGCGCGCCGGCGTTCCGGCCAAAGCAGTGCGGTAGCATTCAAATGGAGAAAAGCATTGGCACTAGGGTTCTCACCTAGGGCTCGTGCGCGCGCTGGATGGCTCGGAGGGGCTCGGGAACGTGGAGGTCAACGACGGCGGCGATGGTGACGGCGGTCCAAGGCTTGACGACGGTGGTTCGGCCAACCCTGCGCGGTAATGACGCGAACGTCGAGCCGATGCGAGACAGAGAGTCAGGGCGAATCGAATGGTGCAAACGAATTGACCTGAGGAGTCCCGCACTCACCACACAACGGCGAACGCGTTCGCGGCAGCTGTTCGCTTGAGTTGGGGAAGAAGACCTCGGACTGGGCAATGTAGGCCACCAGGCTTCGAATCAACAGGACGGGGAGACGCTCGGGTCTTAAACGGAGAGGTGCACAAACGGGCGATGACAACGGAGGCTTACCGTCGATGAATTTTGATGGTGAAGCTTCCTGCTTCTGCCGGCGAAAACAGGGAAGAGGGAAAGGACGAGAGCGCGGCGGCGGAGTGGTATTTATAGGCGGCGAGGAGCTCAGAGAGTGCGCCAGCTAGTTGCGCATGCGTACGGAGCGAGTGGCGCGTGGACAGGGACGTGTCGGCGCCGGACGGCCGCTGCACTCGCGACGGCCGCCGTGGACGCCATGCAAAGGGTCCAGGCACTATAGCTACAGGGAAAACTGTCCCCTTTTAAATTGTACCCAAATTTTGAACTGAAGTGCAAAATCTGTATGAATAAAACTTGTTTAAAATTTTGTGCTCTACAAACTTGCTTAAAGGACCATATGCCAATTCAGCTTAGTTTTTGAATTAGAGTTTGAATTCAAATTTGACCTAAACTGAATTCTCAAATTACATTGAAATTTTCTAAAGAACTTCAATTTCTATAAACATGAAAGTTGCTAAATTTGGCATTCCCTACAAGTTTTATTTAAGGACCAAGGTCAGATTCTCAATGGTTTGCAAACTGTAGTTCAAGGGTAGATTTTGGGGTTTAAACAAATTGGACTTAATTCAAATTCTGTGCAGAATTTTTGTTCACTTTATATACCAAAGTTGTTCCTCTCAGCAGTATCTACATCTTTGCTTTTAGGACCAAACCCAGATTTAGCTTAGTTCCTAGTCCTTATCATATAGCTACTAAAGGGACAGTTTTTATACACAATATATCATCTCTTTTAACCCTCCTTTACTAGAAATCAGCCACATACAAACCCTTAATTATCACACATTCATTGCACAAAATAGAAATAAACAATCATATGAGGCATTGAGATCAAGTTGTATGCAATTATATATGCATCTTTTTGTGTTGCTACATGAATGCTTTCCATGCTCATGATGACATGCCAAGTTTTAGTTGACTTACACACCAGAGCTGTTTCACATACACTGTACAGGTATGGGTCATCCCAAAGGTGATGATGGCTTTTCATATGGAGCTTCCTTTTGTCCTCCCCCAGTGGTACATATCCTACAACCATAAAGTTTACAATATTCGCGTACCATGGGGTGGTGTCCGTCACCTTGAGTAGCATGTCGTCGCGTAGGAAGTCATTAATGTGTGGTTCCTGCATGTTAGTGACTTGCATACGCGCAAGATGGTCTGCTATTGTATTTTCAATGCCTTTTTATCTTTTATTTCTAGGTCAAATTCTTGTAGCAGCAGAATCCATCTAATGAGATGAGGTTTCACATCTTTCTTAGTGAGCAAATATTTTATTGCAGCATGATCGGTAAAGACAATAATCTTGGATCCCACTAAGTAGGACCGAAACTTTTCTATAGCAAAGACAACAACAATGAGCTCTTTTTTAGTGGTTGCGTAGTTAAGTTGATCTCTCGTTAGTGTCTTACTAGCGGAAGCGATCGCGTGATGCTTCTTCTCTTTGGTTTGGCTGAGAATCCGCAATGACAGCATAGTCACTAGCATCACACATGATCTCAAACGGCAGCGCCCAATCCGGAGGTTGGATGATTGGCACTGTGATGAGTGCCTTCTTTAAGGTATGTGTCGGTATTTAATAACCGACAACTCGTCACGGGGTTTCTCGAGATGATTTGTTTGGTGGGGATCGACATTCGTAGAACTCGGCGAGAACACAGAGACAATGATTTATACTGGTTCAGGCCGCTAAATAACGTAATACCTTACGTCCAGTGTGGCGTGTTGCTTGTGTTATGATTCAATATTCGATGGTAAGGGTATGCGTGTGCCTTGTGTTATGATTCAAGATTCGATGGTAAGGGTATGCGCCTGCTTCTCCTTATATAGCCTGGCAGAGCATAGCGCATATCGAGTCCTAGTCGGTTACAATAGAGGAGTCCTATTCTAATTACAAGACTTCCTTCAGTAGTTCGACTAAGTTACAATGATAGTCCTAGACCATGTATACTTCATACCATGTCTTTAGATCTCCCTCTACTTCCCAGGACTGGTCCGAGTAATCATCTACGGATGATATCTCTGGCATTCTGGTCCGTCAAGCCCCCAAGTTTGTCAATATTTCTCTAAAATGTTATCTTTTGTCTTCTTTTAAGAATCAACCGAGTAATGTCTTGCAAAATCTTAAGGTGCTCTGTAGGAAGAAGAAAAAACTCCAACGATGTGCACCTTTTAGAAAAAGTACACCCATAGGGTGTAGCCCCCGAGCCTCTTGTTATTTTAACAAAAATGACTTTGAGGGTCTTCAAGTCTTTTCCCAGATAATCTTTTTTGAGAAAACTTTTCCTAGGTGATATATACCCTGCAGCCCCCGAGTCTGAATTCCGAGTACTTGAAGGAGTTAGTATTTAGGGTCTTGCATATATCATTCGAGTAATCATTGAGAATAGTATGGTATGGATACATTACACTACTTTAAAGTAATCCAATCGAGTGATAATATTTTAGCTTCAGGTGGGTAACGTTTTCATCAAACGTCCCTTTTCACCCCCATTGAGTAAAAATCACTAGGAAGGACAACAATAATTGGCTACTGACTGTAACACCAGTCCGCTTTTAATGATTCTTTGTTGTTTTGTGTAACTGCAACATCTTTGTCTATTCCCATTGAAGTCGTCACGTGTAGGGGATAAGCCTTATCAATGTCAGGCTCACATGTGCAACAGTTCACATGTAACTGTACTTATAAGACTTCGTCGCCGTGCTTGTAGACTCAGTCCATAAACCGGGATCGAGAGCCTATAAATACCCTGCCTGGGAAGCAAGAATTCCACACCTCTGCTAGTGCATTGTTTTCCTTACTTCTAAGGTTTCCATAATGTTCGTAGTAGAAATATTTGTGCCCCCGAGTCTTGTACTTCTTTTTATGTAAGATAGTTGAAGTGCCCGGAAGAACTCTTGTGAAGAGAGCATCCGTTAGGGTAGATTCCTAGTGGTTAAGAGCAGAGGGATATAGAGTTGCACCTAAAAGAACTCTTGTGACTCCCGCATCGTCGACAGCCTCAAGGTCATTGTCGATGAAATATAGTCGATAGTCTACCGAGGGGTATGCCCAAGGTAGTAGATTGAGCGGTGGAGGCGTGCGAGACGTCTGCAAACCGTAGACACAGGGACGTGAGATGACGATTTAGACAGGTTCGGGGCGGCAAGTCGCCGTAATACCCTACTTCCTATGTTCTGGTGGCTGGTTTGTATTGATGGATTGGAATATGGCGTGAGTTTGGAGGGGATCCCTGCTTGCCTTATATAGCCGTGGAGCAGGGTTACAACTTGCCGAATCCTAACAGATTACAATCGGTTCCTTTTGGCAAGCAATCCAGGTCTATCTATTCAGATCTTCCTTGTCGAGCAAGTCATGAGGAGAGTCCTTGGCGGCCGTGATGGTCTGGTCGCGGGCCGCAAGGCCTTCTGGTTGGGCCGTATCTGCAGGAGAGCCCAAGTCGTGCCATGAGGGTATACGAGTGTAATATCCCCACAGCTAGTCCCCGAGCACTTTGCATCCATTATGCTGGGCGTCGTGAAGTCTTCCGAGCAGGTTGGGTCCGGTCGTACGTCAGTGAAGGCGTCTTCCGACCAGGTCGCCTGGTCGCGGTTGCACTTGTAGTAGTCTTCCAACCAAGTTAAGCTGATCGCGAACATAGCAGCCAGAGCTGTAGTCGAAGTGCAGCCGTGTGGAGTATTCTGCGTCGTCCTGCAAAAAGGGATGCAAGGTGCTGCAAGAAATTTTTTGAAGATCTTTCATCTGGTGAAGTGTATCCACTTGGGACTTAGCTAGACAACAGTAGCCGACGGTGTTTCCGGTTGAAGTCCGAGCTAGTCCGCATCAAGTTGTAAAAGAAACAGATGAACAATACATTCACCGCTAGGTGAAGTGTATCCACTTAGTCCCCGAGCTTGGGAGTAGGTGTTGTAGGCACATGGTGCCAAGCTTGTAATTTTCCTGCACGAAACAGAGTCATTTTTACGAAAGGAAAAATGACGTGTGTACACGTAGTCCCCGGGCCTGCTGTAAGAAGCAGCATGGTTCTTGTAGCCGGGCCAAAGAAAATGCATTAGTATAAATATGAGGGGAGAGTCCCCGAGGTTGAAGTTGGAGATCTACAGTCCCCGGGGGTTACTGTAGCGCCGACCAGGAACTGTAGAGCTTATTGTTCCCCTGAAATGGACATTAGAACTAGCGGGGGTGGTCAGTCCCCGTGCATTAGTATCGCATTTATTAGCGCGAAGTAATTGAAATTGAAGAAATAATGAAGGCGAACGGACAGGCCATTTTGGTAATCAAAGGCCCAACGTCCCATTAAGGCGAACACGTTGAGGGCGTGCGCGTGCGGTTACCGCAGGCGACGTGGCGGTCGTGGGAGTGACGGGAACGGGTTCCCAGGAACCCTGGAGTCGAAGGGTCGGGCCACACCGTATAAGAAGGAGGGGCCAACGGCGGCAGTTGCATACTTGCTGTCTTGCTCCTGCCTCGTAGCCCTGGCCACTTCCTTCTTGCGCAAGAGCGATTCCGAGTACAGAGACACTGTAGCCCCAGATCTGGATCCAAATCCCCACTTCATCGCTGTCGATGGCGAGCGGAAAGCGCACTCGTGGAGCTGCGGCGAAGGCGAAGAAGGCGGCGAAGGAGGCGTCCGACGATCGCATCGAGATGCCGCACTAGGCCCGCGGGTGGACGCGGAGTGTTCTCCGCCGAGAGAATCTGGAGGAGCTCGTCTTCGCCGGCCTACTCCTGGATAGCGTCACCGGCGGTTGGAGGGAGGCGTACCTGGAGGACTTCACGACGCCGAACACCTCCGAGCTCATCGTCTTCGAGGCGTTCTTTAGGTGCGGGTTTGGCATCCCAGTCCACCCCTTCCTCCACAGGCTGCTGGAGTATTACTAGGTCGCACTGTGCAATCTGACGCCAAACACGATGTTGCACATTGCGGTCTTTATCCACTACTGCGAGGTGTATTTGGGCATCGCGCCCCACTTCGACCTCTTCCGCTACTTCTTCCGCCTGAAGATCAACGGCACCGGGGCGTCGAACATCGTCGGGTCGGTGTACCTTCAGCTGCGGGACGGAATGGCGGAGAAGTACATTGTGATGCCGCTGCCTTTGAAGGTGATGGAGTACAAGCCCAAGTGGTTCTACATCCATCAAGAGGCGCCGAGGCCGCCATGCGACCCGACTTTTGAGCCGAAGGTGCTGCCGTCGTGGTCGGAGCGTCCCGGCGCGGCGGCGATGGAGCAGGTGGAGGAGCTCCTGAAGCTGGTCGACAAATGGTGCGTCGACGGGGTGGCGGTGGCGTCGAACTTCATCAAGAGGCACTGCCAGCTGTGCAAGGAGAGGGCACACCCACCGTACGAGTATGCTGGGGATGTAGATGATCAGACGCGGGAGGCGCCGGAGCCCCTGTTGGCGCGGGACGTGTTCTTGCGGGTCGTGGTTCTGTTCGATTTGTAGAAAAGGAAGAAGCTTGAATATTTGCGGAAATCATATTCCTTGGAGTACCCTCCACCGAAGGTTAGTATCTTTGCCCTGCGTGTGTTTGTTAAAATGCGTAAGCGGATACTAAATGTCGAAAAATTGTAATGCAGGGTCGGGAGGCATTCGTGTCACAAGCGCGATCGAAAGCATGGCCGAAGGGCGTTGACCCGCCGCGGGAGGATGTCGACGACGATGGTCGTGGCACGGCGTAGGTCGACGTGGAGGAGATCGAAACAGCGGGGATGAGGGGAGCCGAGTCCCCGAGCCCCAGTCGAGCAGGCGGAAGGCGCGTGCGTGAAGACCCGAAAGGGAAGCTCCAGGCCTCCCCTACAAAGAAGAAGAAGGTGTCGTTGGAGACCGGCGGCGCCTTGACCATTGATGAAGAGGCGGCGAAGCATCGCCGCGTGCTCCTCGATTGGTCGGACGACACGTCTGACAGTGAGGATGAGGTCCTGCTGAGTGCCCGCTTGGGGCAGGGGTCCTCGACGGGGCGCGGAGGCGGAGCGGCGAAGGCGAAGCCGAAGCCGAAGGTGACAGGGACGCCGAAGCGGGCGTTAGAGACCCAGGAGTCATCTGGCGGGGCGACCGATGCGCCCAAGCTGCAGGAGGAGTCCGCAGGCGGTGGTGCATGTCCACGCTCTCGTCGCTTCTCTCGAGAGAAGAAGGTGTCAGGCCTGTAAGTATCCCTTGCTCATCTTATGATTCTTAACCTGGTCGGATCTGGGCGTTGAGGACATGTCCATGCCCTTTGCAGGTCGGCGGATGCCGAAAAGGTGCCGGACACCGAGGGCGGTGGTCGGAGGGAGGCGTGCCCTCCGGTGGAGGCTGACATTGGCGGGTTGGCGAAGTCGGCCGCGCCGGAGGAGGCGTCAAAGGCGGTGGAGGACATCAAGGCATCCACAGTCCCCGAGCCTTGGGGGGCGGTGCAGCCGGAGGCGTCTGAAGTCCCCGAGCCTCTGGAGGTGGAGCGGCGGGCGTCCCCAACGCCTGGGGGTAGTTCTGGAGGATGCGGCGTGGCGGGAAGTGCTGTGGCACCGGTGGTCGGGTCCTTGGGCCGTCGCGCCCCGGGGGTGAAGAGGAATGTGACAGCGCCTGCCTCGCCAGATATCGAGGAGGTTGAGCGTCCGGAGGAGGACCCGCATCGGCGTCCTGTCCGCCGCTTTCGCGTCGAGGGAGACGTGGTCGTTGAGGTTGACAACGAGGCGACGAGTGCGGCAACAGACGCCGTAATCAGAGACGTGTCGAAGCTGCTGGAGAGGATCCACGTGAGTGCGTCACCCCTTCGGGCGTAGTTCTAGATGACTTTTGTTTATTCTTGTCGCCGTTTGCCTGCAGCATCTGTTGAAGGTCGAGGAGGAGCGTAAGCTCTCCATTGACCGGATGGCGCCGATGACCGAGGAGAACGAGCGGCTTCGGGTGGAGGTAAGGCGCGTCGAGGGCTAGTTCGCTGGCTTGGAGGCGCATCTGGAGGATTTCCACGCACGTTCTCGGGACCTTGAGGAGATCATCCAGCAGTAGGGGTAGGAGACTTTCTAGCTTCAGCTGCGGGCCGACAAGGCCAACGAGTTTGCCGCACGTGAGTTGACGACGTTGTACTCCCTTTTGCTTAGTACGCCATCTGGTCGGAGTCCTGAATCATGGAGTTCTCTTCGCAGAGCCAATGCAGGCGGGCGAGGAGAAGCGTCTCCTGGCCGAGGAGAAGGCGAAGTCCGACGAGGAGGTGCGGAAGTGGCAGGCCATGCACGCTGGTAAGTCTCCTTGGTGAAGCGTGGTCGGAGGTGGTCGTCATCTTACCCCTTGCTTTGGCGTTTGCAGTTTACCGGGAAAACGTGAAAATACAATTTGCAGATCTGCAGCGACGTATTGATGGTTACCATGAACGCTTCTGGTCGCTGGTGGAGGAGGTGGCCCCAATGGTGCAGTGCATCGATGAGGAGCCTTTCTTCCCGGCGGAGAAGGAGCGGCGGATCGGCGACCATGTCGTCCAGATGGTGCGTGGCCTGTGGGGGCGCTTCTAGGCGTACGCCAAGGTGGCGGCGCAGAGTGTGGCGGCTCATGGCCTCGCCATTCTTCATTCGCATTATCTGCAGATGGAGATGTCGAGGCTGGGCGCAGGCTTTGCGGCAAACACGTCGGAGGCCGAGATGGAGCGCCTGGAGGAGGAGGCCGAGCCTGCCGCCGAAGCCCTCGTCGGAGGTGTAGACTTGTTCAGTGCTAGGCACCAGTAGTATGTATATTAGGAGATAGTCTGTAAATAGACTCTTGGGCAAACTGAATCAAAACTTGAAGCAGGTCGGCGTGTTTTGTTCGTTCCCGAATTCCGCAGACCCAATAGTCGTGAGCCGTAGCGATGAATAGTTTGGCCTTGGGTTATCCCAGGATCCATAGCGTAGAGCGCAAAGCTCGTTTGCGCGTAGGAGTCAAGGGCATCGCCCAAGGAACCTCTGCTGGCATCCCATAGCGCAAAGGGCGGGCGCTCGTGCACGCGTAGGGAGGTACGACGCCCAGGGTCTTTTCCTAGAGGCTCGATCGTGGCGTGACATGGGCGAATGGTGACCGTTGTCGAGCGCGTGGGTGGAGCGAATGTGAGGCACTGAGCTTATAACCTCAGAATTCTCAGCCCAAGGTAGCCTTTCCTTCATAGCGCAGAGGGCGGGCGCTCATGCACGCGTAGAGAGGTCAGGACGTCCCCTTGGAGAACTGTTAGCCACCGTAGCGCAGAGGACAGGCGCTCATGCACGTGTCCGATGGTGACAACAGCCCCGACTCTGAGATTTCATCGGCATTAGTCAGGCTGCTTGAAGACCGAATGGAGAACGTGCGCATAACCGACGCATACAGGCACTGGACGTATAGCCTCCGGAGGTCTCAGCCCAAGCTTAGCCTTCCCTTCGTAGCGCAGAGGGCGGGCGCTCATGCACGCGTAGAGAGGTCAGGACATCACTTGGGAGGACTACTGGCCGCCATAGCGCAGAGGGCGGGCGCTCATGCACGCGTCCGGTGGTTACAGTAGCCCCTGCTCTAAGACTCCTTCAGCATCAGCCAGGCTGTTTGGAGAAATTGGCGAGTCGTCCGGAGACGAGTTGGAGAGGTCGATGAGCCGTTCGGAGACGGGTAGGAGATGTCGGCGAGCCATCCGGAGACGGGTTGGAGATGTCGGCGAGCCGTCCGGAGACGAGTGGAGAGGTCGGCGAGCCGACCGGAGACGGGTGAAGGGGTCGGCGAGCCATCCGAAGACGGGTGGAGAGGTCAGCGAGCGGTCTGGAGACGGGTTGGAGATGTCGGCGAGCCATCCGGAGATGGGTGGAGATGTCGGCGAGCCGTCCGGAGACGGGTTGGAGATGTCGGCGAGCCGTCTGGAGATGGGTGAAGATGTCGGCGAGCCGTCTCTTAAGCGTAGAATTTTCTAAGGTGCTCGATACTCCAGGAGTTGGGCACGTCGATGCCTTCGAGGTCGGCGAGACGATAGGCACCTGGCCGGGTGACCTCCTTCACCATGTAGGGGCCATCCCAGTGTGAAGATAGTTTGTGCAGGCCATCGGTCTTGAGTTTCCGCTTGAGGACGAGGTCGCCGACGAAGAAGGATCGATCTTTTACGTTGCGGTTGTAGTAGCGGCGAACTCCTTCGAGGTACTTGGCGGTGCGAAGGCAGGATGCCAACCGTTCTTCTTCAAGGTGATCGAGGTCATCGCAGCGAGCCTTGTCGGAGGCTTCCTCATCGTAGTTTTCGACGCGCGGAGAGCGGAAGACGACATCGGCAGGAATGACGGCTTCGGAGCCGAAGACCATGAAGTATGGCGAAACATTGGTGTTGCGGCTGGGTTGAGTCCGGAGACCCCAGAGCACGGAGGGGAGCTCGCGCATCCAGCGACCAGGGTGCTTCTCGTCCTTCTGGTAGAGGCGCTTCTTCAGGGCGTCAAGGATCATGCCGTTGGCGCGTTCAGCCTGGCCATTGGCCCAAGGACGGGCGACGGAGACAAACTTGACGAGGACGCCGTGCCCTTCGCAGAAGTCCCAGAAGACGTTGCCTGTGAAGTTGGAGCCAAGGTCGGTGATAATGGAGTTCGGGAGACCGAAGCGATGAATTATCTTGTCGATGAAGGAGACGGCGTTCTCGGCTGTCGCTTTGGTTATTGGCTTTGCTTCGATCCACTTGGAGAAGTTGTCGACGACGACGTAGATCCACTTGAAGCTTCCCGGAGCTGATCGGAAAGGACCGATCATGTCGAGTCCCCAGCAGGCGAAGGGCCACGAGGCCAGTATCGCTTGGAGTTCTTGCGCCAGAACATGGGTTTGTTTGGCGAAGAATTGGCACCCCTCGCAGGTCCGGACGAGCTGTTCGGTGTCGTCGACCATTGATGGCCAGTAGAATCCTGCACGGAAAGCCTTACGTACCAACGTCTTTGCAGCCGCATGGTTCCCACATTCGCCGACGTGGATGTCGAAGAGTATCTCGAGGCCATCTTCCCTGGAGACGCATTTTTGGAGTACCTCGTTTCTGGAGTTTTTGCGCATGAGCACACCGTCGACCAGGATGTAATTGTTGACACGGCGAACGAGGCGCGCAACTTCTGTCTTGTCAGCGGGGACAAGGTTCTCGGAGAGATACCTAGTGAAATCCTCGCGCCAGTCGGATGGCGTTGTGCGTATGGCGGCAACTAGTTGTTCTGTCGGCGGGGATGGAGTCATGGCGTCCGTCGATGAAGCGGAGCTTTTGTGGTCGGTGATGGAGGGCTCAAGCAGGTCGTGAACAAATAAGCTGGTAGGGGCCGGAGATCTTGATGACGCCAGCTTGGATAACTCATCGGCCGCCAGGTTCCGGTCTCGCGGTAGGTGGTGATATTCGACTCCGAAAAACTTATCTTCAAGCTTCCTGATGGCGGCGCAGTAGGTGTTCATCTTGTCGTTGGAGCAGTTCCAGTCCTTGTTGAGCTGGTTGATGACAAGGGCAGAGTCGCCGTACACCATGAGGCGCTTGACGCCTAGCTCGCTGACGATACGGAGACCGTGGAGGGCGGCTTCATACTCGGCGGCGTTGTTGGAGGCTGTAAAGAGTAGCCGTAAAGTGTAGCGGAGCTTCTCACTGGAGGGAGATGTGAAGAGGAGACCAGCGCCGGTGGCATACAAGGTGAGGGAGCCGTCGAAGAAGAGGGTCCAATGTTCTGGTGCTTCTGGTGGTACTGGAATTTGGAGGTCCGTCCATTCGGCGACGAAATCGGCGAGTGCTTGCGACTTGATGGTCTGGCGACCCTGGAAGGCGATGTCGTAGGAGTCGAGCTCGATGGCCCACTTGATGATGCATCCCGTAGCATCCTTGTTGTGGAGAATGTCCGCGAGGGGGAATTCCGTGACAACGGTGACCCGCTCGGAAGGAAGTAGTGGCGTAGCTTACGTGCATTAATAAGGACCGCGTAGAGGAGCTTTTGTACCTAAGGGTATCGGGTTTTGGAGTCATTCAATACCTCGCTGACGAAGTAGCAGGGTCGCTGGACGGGGTAGGAGTGGCCGGCTTCCTCGCGTTCGACAATGATGACGGAGCTGACGACCCGGTTTGTGGCAGTGATGTAGAGCAGCAAGGGCTCCTTCTCCATTGGTGCGACGAGCATAGGAGGCTGGGTAAGATACTTCTTCAGGTCAGAGAAAGCGCAGTCGGCTTCGGCGTCCTAGACGAACTTTTCGCCAGCCTTGAGGAGCTTGAAGAAGGGTAGCCCCTTTTCGCCGAGCCTGGAGATGAAGCGGCTGAGGGACGCCATGCACCCGGTGAGCTTCTAGATGTCCTTCACGTTGGACAGAGCTCGCATGCAGAGGACGACCAAAGTCTTGTCGGGGTTTAGGCGAATGCCGTCGCGGCTGACGATGTTGCCGAGGAGGTTTCCAGACGACACTCCGAAGATGCACTTGTTGGGGTTGAGCTTCCACTTGAACCTGTTGAGGGCCTTAAAGGTTGCCTCGAGGTCGGAGATGAGCGTGTCGATGGTGCGAGTCTTGACGATGACGTCGTCCACATAAGCTTCGACCTTCTCTGGGATGAGGTCCTTCAAGCAATCCTGGATCACATGCTGGTACGTGGCTCCGGCGTTCTTCAGCCCGAACGACATGGTCGTGTAGCAGTAAGCACCGAAGGGTGTGATGAAAGCCGTCTTGATCTGGTCTTCAACCTTCAAGGCAATTTGATGGTAACCGGAATAGCAACCAAGAAAGGAGAGAAGTTCGCACTCGGTGGTAGAGTCGATGACCTTGTCGATGCGAGGGAGGAGGAAGGGGTCCTTAGGGCAATGCTTATTGAGATCAGTGTAGTCAACGCACATACGCCATTCTTTATTCTTTTTGAGTACAAGAACTGGATTGGCCAGCCAATCCGGGTGATACACCTCTTTGATGAAACCGGCAGCTAGGAGCCGGGTGAGCTCTACCCTAATTGCCTCCTTCCTATCTGGCGCGAAGCGACAGAGCTTTTGGTGAACCGGCCTGGCGGTTGAGGAGACGTTCAGGGAGTGCTTGACGAACTTCCGTGGAACTCCAGGCATGTCCGCTGGTTTCTAGGCGAACACATCGACGTTGCTCCGTAGGAAGCTGACGAGCGTGTCTTCCTATTTAGGGTCAAGGTTGGTGCCGATGACGGCAGTCTTCTCCGGAGCTCCATCCACTAGGGCCACCTGCTTCGTGTCCTTCGACTTCTTGCTGGAGCGCTGGTCGGAGGTCTCCGGGATCTCGAGATCGTCAGGGCGGAGTTTGGCAACGTTGGCGATGCAGTCCAGAACGCCCTGGATCTGTTGGCGTGTCTCGGCGGAGTTGATTGTCTCCTGCTCGCACTCGTAGGCCACCTGGAGATTTGCCCGGACACTGAGGATGTCTTTCTTCGTTGGCATCGTGAGCACGAGGTAGGCGTAATGTGAAACAGCCATGAGCTTGGAGAGCGTCGGGCGACCGAGGATGGCGTGGTAGGCGGTGTCGAAGTCAGCGACGATGAAGGTGATGTATTCCTCACAGAAGTGGTCGGAGGTGTCGAACTGCACTGGTGAAAGCCCTATGTTTGGTTTTGGTAATTGAGACAATCATGTGGACTAACTTTTATCCTAGTGTTGTGGATGAGATGGGGTATGTTCACATCCAATATTGAGCAATGATGGCACACATGGTGTGATGGCCACCAATTATTGATCAAGTGCTCATTTCTTGGAGAGAAGAAAGAGAAAAACAAAATTGGGCACAAAGCAAAGGTATATGCATAGGTCCTATTTTGTTTTGGCACTCAAGACACCATAGAGGGTGTGAGTGTGTTTAGGATAGATAACCGTACTATAAAGAGGGGAAATCTTTAATTACAATGGTTATCTA
Source organism: Coix lacryma-jobi var. lacryma-jobi (assembly GCA_009763385.1). Taxonomy (NCBI): domain Eukaryota; kingdom Viridiplantae; phylum Streptophyta; class Magnoliopsida; order Poales; family Poaceae; genus Coix; species Coix lacryma-jobi. The sequence continues at coordinate 71,965,358 of CM019823.1, forward strand.
GTGCCACTAAGTGTGAGTCTCATTTGCATATTCTTTGCGCTTAGTAACGTGGTGAGATTGATGAGAAAGCCTAAGAAAAATCTTTGTGAAAAGCTATCTCAAGTGCTAAATTTGGTTTGGTGCTTGTGGGAAGAGATAGCACTTAAAGGGTTTAAAAAGAAGAGGAAAGTTGGCTGTGGTTGGAAATTCCAGCTTAGCTCGGTTGTTTTCCACGAAGGGGTCCTCTGTTTGGTTTTCCTCTTTGATCCGGAAATTGGTGCGGCCGAACTGGAATTTCCAGTGCCGGTTTACAACTGTCGGGAGAGACGCTCCCACCCTGAAAATTCTAGGGCGCGCCGCCTGGAATTTCCAGTGCGGGTTTGGTACAAAGGCAACGGTCGGGAGACGCTCCCACCCTGGAAATTCCAGGGCGCGCCGCCTGGAATTTCCAGTGCGGGATTGAGTTGCTGCTGAGCAACGGTCGGGAGAGGGGAGCTGGCTGGCTGGATGGATAAGGCCTCCCTCTCTCCAATGTTCTTCTCCCTCTCCCCATTCTTTCTATTGCAAAAATTTGAGAGCTTCATTCCTCCCTCTCTCACTCCATTGATTTGAGGTGCAAGCAAGTGAGAGCGCAAGATCCATAGATCGATTTGAGAGCTCCAAGAGGATCTCCTCCCTTTCCTCTCCATTTCCATGGTGGATGCTTGTTCATGAGAGGATTTGGGAAACCCTAGGTGCATGCATTTGTGATTCAATTTCTTGGCACTAGGTGATTGTTGTGATTGTTGATATCTAATTACTCTTGGTGATTGCCGTCACCTAGACGGTTGGTGGTGTATTGATTGGTGAGGGGATTTGGTGATTGTATCCGCCGCCAATCAAGGATTTGTGAGGGGTTCTTGACCTTGTCCCCGCGGGAGATCGCAAAAGGTACTTTAGTGGATTGCTCGTGTCATTGAGCTACCCTCACTTGTGAGTGGGTTCTTGCGGTGCTCATTTGGTGAACTAGGTTTGTGAAACACCTATTAGCCGCCAAACCACCAAGTGTGTGGTCGACACAACGGGGAGTAGCGTGCCGCAAGCACGTGAACCTTGGGAGAAAATTCGTGTGTCAATTCTCTATTTGGATATCTCCCGGTATACACTTGACATTTATATTGCGATTAATTATCTCTTGCCGGTGGTGGTAAATATTCCTATCTCTTGTATTACATTCTTATATACTTGTGTAGTGATAGTTATATTTATTAGTAGTTGCTCTCTTGTGTAGTATAGCTTTAGTTAGCTAGCTTAGCTCCTTTTAAGAAATAATTATTTCTTGCTAGCTCACTAGTTAGAGAGTAGCAACTTAGCCTTTGTGTGTGCATATAGATTATAAATAACTAGAATTGTGTTATAGGTGGCTTGCATTTGACATAGAGCTAGAGCAAACTCGCTTTATCGCCATATTGTTGTTTAACCAAGCTTTGCTCTAGTGCTTTGTAGAATTTTTAATTAGGCTATTCACCCCCCTCTAGCCATTTAGGACCTTTCAAGTGGTATCGGAGCCGTGGTCACCGTTCAATCAAGGCTTAACAACCTTCGGTGTAGAAATGGCTCAAATCAATCAAATTGGCAAGCCTCCGTATTTTGATGGCACTAGCTATGATCATTGGAAGAGGAAGATGGCAAATCATTTGAGGACAATGAGTTTTGAGGTGTGGAATGTGACGGAGATAAAAGTTGAGATAGCTAATCCCCAAGCTCCCACCGCCGCCGAACAAGAGAAGCTCAAATGCAATGTGCATGCCATCAATGCCTTGTACAATGCATTTGATCCAAAGATATTTGAGAGAATCAAAGATCTTGAGTTTGCATTTGATATATGGAAGAGATTGGAGGATACATATGAGGGCACCAAAGAAGTCAAGGGTGCCAAGCTATATATTCTCAAGGACAAGTTTGCAAGCTTCAAGATGCTAGAAGATGAATCAATTGCCGAGATGTTCAATAGATTGCAAATAATTGTCAATGATCTCAAGAGCTTGGGTGAGGATGTCAATAACAAGGATTTCATATTCAAGTTTTTGCATTGCTTGCCTTAAAGATTTGGAATGCTAACTACCATACTCTTAAGAGAGGACATGGACACAAAGGACCCCAACCAAGTACTAGGTGAGGTGATCACTCATGACACCTACCGTGTGGAAAGGGAAGGGGAAGAAGATGAGAAATATAAGAAGAAGAGCTTAGCATTCAAAGCAACCTCATCCAAAGGCAAGAGCAAGGTCAAGCAAGCTAAATCAAGTGAAGATGATGATGAAGATTCAAGTGACATTGATGATGAAGCCATGGCTCTTCTTGTTAGAAAATTTGGCAAGTTTATGAAGAAGAAAGGCTATGGTGCTAGAAAGAGAAGAGACAACTTCAAGGACAAAGGCTATGTGAGAAGATGCTACAAGTGCAAAAGTGAAGATCATGTGATAGCCAATTGTCCTTACAATAGTGACAGTGATGAAGATGAGAAGAAGGACAAGAAGGGAAAGAAAGAGAAGAAACTCTCACTCACTAAGAAGAAGGGTGGATCTTATGTGGTGACTTGGGATAGTGAGGCTTCTTCCGATGATAGTGATGATGAAGAGCAAAACAACATCAAGAAGAAAGCTTTTGCAAGTATTGCCATCAACAAGAAGCCTTCTATATTTGACACTCCACCTACATGCTTGATGGCTAAGCCATCCAAGGTAACATCCTATGATGAGAGTGATGATGATAATGAATGTGATGAAAATGAGGAATATTCTAGTGAGGAACTCATGGACATGTTTGAGCAAGCTCACACTTGCTTTGAAACAAAGAGGAAAGAGTGCAAGGAATTGCGCAAGAAACTTAGTCTTCTTGAGCAATCACTTGATGAGCTCAAGTCTACTCATGAGAGGCTAGAGGAAGCCCATGAGAAGCTTGACAAAGCTCACACTAAGCTTGAAGAAGCTCACTCTTCTCTCCTTGATCAAGTCAAGGTTGAGGATGTTGCCCCAACATGTGACATAGGAGTTACTTGTGACATTCTTGATGAATCTTTTTATAATCCTATTATTGTTGCTCCCACTAACCCTTCATGCAGCTCATCCATAACTACTACTTCTACTATGAGTGACGGTTTCACATGTGATGCCTCACTAATGGTAGAGAATGAGACCTTGAAAAAGGAGGTCAATGAGCTCACTCGTGCCTTAGGTAATGCCTATGGTGGAGATGCCCGCTTGCTAAAGTGCTTGGGTAGCCAAAGATTTTCCCTTGCAAAAGAAGGAATTGGCTATACCCCCAAGAAAGGTAAGATGGCCTTTGCAACTCCCAAAACTAGTTTTGTGAGAAGCAATGGTCGGTTTTGCAATAGATGCAAGCAAGTTGGGCACATAGAGCAACATTGCAAGAACAAGAGAGCTAATAATTTTGTATCCTCATTCATTTATGATTCTTGCTATGTTCTTTCCAAGGGTGCTAATGGTGTGAAAGCTAAGTTCATTGGTGCACCAATTGTGGGCTCAAAGAAGAAAGCTATTTGGGTGCCCAAGAACCTAGTAACTAACCTTGGAGGACCCAAAAAGATTTGGGTACCATCAAAAAGTAGATGATCATTTGTAGGTACCATTGGCATTGGAAACTTGGTTCAAGTGATATTTATTATGTTGATTATATGATTGATCAAAGTATTGAAAATTGATAATCATTATCCCAATGCCATGACAACAAGTGAAGTCCAAATGTGCTACAACATACAAGTGTTATGTTTCAAGTTGTGGTGATTTATGGAATTACTTGGTTGCTTGCAAATATTGAAGTAGAAGCTTGCTAATGGATGATCATGAGCTACTAAGGTATATTTCTTGTTGATCATATTCATTTGGGTGCATATGAGTTGATTGAATTAGAAATATGCATATGTTGCTTGCTATAAGATGATTGAATGGATAAATTGTTTAGTGATCAAGTTTGAGTTAGTTTGATTGGATATATTCACAAGATGACTTTTAGTAAGTGGGTTGAATGGACCTATGTCTTGTGTTGGTATTCAAGCAAATTGATTTCAGATTTGGTTCAATGAGGAAAAATAGCTCAAGTGATGAAATCTGTCCTATATCACAAAATCTGAGCTAGCTGTGATAATAACTATGTTTTAATGATCAAATTTATTTAGATTGGCTTGAAATTTGGTATGCATGCTCTAATACTATGATACTAGTTTCTGTACAAATTTCATGATCATTGGATAAGTGATGCTTTGATTTTGGAGTGGATCTTATCAACACAAGTGCAGCAGTTTTCAGCATGTAGCAGTGTGGGAAGATATGAAATCTGGTAGCAATCTATAAATCCAATGCTCAAATTTTTACAGCTGCTAGAAGACATATTGAAGCACATCTCCACCAAATTTCATGGGTATTGGATATATATTTTGGGAGATATGAATTTTTCAGTTAGAGGTACAGAATCTGCCACAAAAACTGCAAATCTGTGGAATTTTGGAATTCAATTGATTGAAAGGTCCTCAAGTTGGAATCATGTTTATAAGTATTTGAGGGACCTAAGTTTGGTTTTGAATTGATCTAGAAGCATGACAAAGCAATTTGAATTGATAGCAAGCAACATCCTAAAAGAGAGCTAGTCATGATAATTCAAGTGGTATTCTCATATGGTGCTCTCATGCAAGCAAATGAAGACATAAATAAGCAAGCCAACCACAACAACAAGATAGTGCACTTGATCTTTAGTGGTTTTCATTTCATATGAGTGAAGATTTGTTCTATCGATTGGTATCTATCAAGTGGTCTTCACCAAGCTATCTAATGGACTTCACATTGCTATTTTAGAGTTATTATTGGAATCATATTGACTATCCTCTATTCCAAGATAGCAAAGGTATCATTGTTTGTAATATGCATACATACATTGCTTAGGACTTGTTTAGAGCATATAGACATCCAAAAATAGTGACTAGGAGCATTCATGAAAATAAAATGTTTTAGAGCACATATGATGCCACTATTGCTTTTATGTTTGATATGATCTAGTGGCTACATATGACTTTTTCATGAGCATGTGAACCTAGTGGTTAATCTAGTTAAATGAGCAAGAAAGGATCTAATTCAACATTGACAAGATAACCATTGTAAGATGTGTGAAGAAGCTTGTCATTGGTTTAAACCGAATTAGATTACTTATGCAAGTTTGCTAGTTTAAACCATAAGAGAAGAAAGTTCATGGAAACAATCTAGTTCAAGAAGAATATAGAAATGCAAATGGATATCAAGTTCAACATTCAAAAGTGGTATTTAGACTTGCATCTTGTGATACAACCTTTCGTACATGTGCTATTATCAAGTGGTATTACAAGTGGTGTCGTCTAAATCAAGCTTATAAGTGGTATCCACTAACTTCAAGTGATCTTCAACTTTAAGTGATCAAATCAAGAAAGCATCCATCATCTAGTGCTCAAGTTCATCAAGTGGTATGACCCATGCTTGGACATAGGGGGAGATGCCCCATCTATTGGTATCAAGGTCAAAGATCCTACAAATGGTCTCATTTCAACATAAGTGGTGGTGTCCATCAAAAATAGAATATTCAAGCATCAACCATCTACCCCTAGTATCACCCTTTGTGCAAAATATGTATACCTTTTGTGGTTATTGATGACAAAGGGGGAGAGAGTGCTCCAAAGATATTGAAATTGGGGGAGTTTGCTAGTATGGACATGGACTGAGGATCAAAATTGATGAATGCAAAGGGGATTGAAAATTATTGGACAAGAGAAACACACAAGTAGGGGGAGCAAGCTCATGAACTTGTTTGTTGCATTTGATATGTGCATATCCATATGTTTGCTTGCATTTGCACATTTTTTAAATTTGATATACATGTTTGTTGGTGTATGCTAGTTGTAGAACTTGATGATTGAAAAACTAGCAAGCATAGGTTGATAGCTAGATATATTGTTTTTCACATGTAGTACTAGAACCTTGCTTATAATGTTAATCTCATGAGGTATCTAGTGTTTGTGATGTATCTAGCTCATCATGGTGCTAAGGAAGGTTATAAATTTGTACTCTGATTAGTATCATGCTTCAAAGGTACACTCTTTACACCTTAGCATCATTTGGTAGTAACTACTCTCCCACTTTTTTTTATCTATGCATATGTGAAAGCTTCAATCGAAACATGACTAACACATATGTAGGGGGAGCTAATACTACCAAATCGGGTTTGTGAAACTTGTCCAATTTACTTCTTATGGTTAAAATGCTTGGGCAAGCAACATAAATCCAGACCAAGTTAATAGCTTGCACTTGTGTATGTTATTAGCTTGGAATTTTAAATTCAATTCCTATCTTTGTAAAGGTTGTCATCAATTACCAAAAAGGGGGAGATTGAAAGCCCTATGTTTGGTTTTGGTAATTGAGACAATCATGTGGACTAACTTTTATCCTAGTGTTGTGGATGAGATAGGTTATGTTCAAATCCAAGATTGAGCAATGATGGCACACATGGTGTGATGGCCACCAATTATTGATCAAGTGCTCATTTCTTGGAGAGAAGAAAGAGAAAAACAAAATTGGGCACAAAGCAAAGGTATATGCATAGGTCATATTTTGTTTTGGCACTCAAGACACCATAGAGGGTGTGAGTGTGTTTAGGATAGATAACCGTACTATAAAGAGGGGAAATCTTTAATTGCAATGGTTATCTAGTGCCACTAAGTGTGAGTCTCATTTGCATATTCTTTGCGCTTAGTGACGTGGTGAGATTGATGAGAAAGCCTGAGAAAAATCTTTGTGAAATGCTATCTCAAGTGCTAAATTTGGTTTGGTGCTTGTGGGAAGAGATAGCACTTAAAGGGTTTAAAAAGAAGAGGAAAGTTGGCTGTGGTCGGAAATTCCAGCTTAGCTCGGTTGTTTTCCAAGAAGGGGTCCTCTGTTCGGTTTTCCTCTTTGATCCAGAAATTGGTGCGGCCCGAACTGGAATTTCTAGTGCGGGGTTGACAACGGTCGGGAGAGACGCTCCCACCCTGGAAATTCCAGGGCGTGCCACCTGGAATTTTCAGTGCGGGTTTGGTACAAAGGCAACGGTCGGGAGACGCTCCCACCCTGGAAATTCAAGGGCGCGCCGCCTGGAATTTCCAGTGTAGGATTGAGTTGCTGCTGAGCAACGGTTGGGAGAGGGGAGCTGGCTGGCTGGTTGGATAAGGCCTCCCTCTCTCCAATGTTCTTCTCCCTCTCCCCATTCTTTCTATTGCAAAAATTTGAGAGCTTCATTCCTCCCTCTCTCACTCCATTGATTTGAGGTGGAAGCAAGTGAGAGAGCAAGATCCATAGATCGATTTGAGAGCTCCAAGAGGATCTCCTCCCTTTCCTCTCCATTTCCATGGTGGATGCTTGTTCATGAGAGGATTTGGGAAACCCTAGGTGCATGCATTTGTGATTCAATTTCTTGGCACTAGGTGATTGTTGTGATTGTTGATATCTTATTACTCTTGGTGATTGCCGTCACCTAGACGGTTGGTGGTAGATTGATTGGTGAGGGGATTTGGTGATTGTATCCGCCGCCAATCAAGGATTTGTGAGGGGTTCTTGACCTTGTCCCCGCGGGAGATCGCAAAAGGTACTCTAGTGGATTGCTCGTGTCATTGAGCTACCGTCACTTGTGAGTGGGTTCTTGCGGCGCTCATTTGGTGAGCTAGGTTTGTGAAACACCTATTAGCCGCCGAACCACCAAGTGTGTGGTCGACACAACGGGGAGTAGCGTGCCGCAAGCACGTGAACCTTGGGAGAAAATTCGTGTGTCAATTCTCTATTTGGATATCTCCCGGTATACACTTGGCATTTATATTGCGATTAATTATCTCTTGCCGGTGGTGGTAAATATTCCTATCTCTTGTATTACATTCTTATATACTTGTGTAGTGATAGTTATATTTATTAGTAGTTGCTCTCTTGTGTAGTATAGCTTTAGTTAGCTAGCTTAGCTCCTTTTAAGAAATAATTATTTCTTGCTAGCTCACTAGTTAGAGAGTAGCAACTTAGCCTTTGCGTGTGCATATAGATTATAAATAACTAGAATTGTGTTATAGGTGGCTGGCATTTGACATAGAGCTAGAGCAAACCCGCTTTATCGCCATTGTAAGGAAAATGGACCTCAGACCATTTAACTTCGGATTTTGGTGTTTGATGAACAACATAACCAAATTGGACTAATACATTTGCAAGTGTTTGTTTTGTAGTCCAATAGGGTGCAAATGTGACTTGGACTAAGGCGATGTGGTGATCCGATGATCAACACCTCAAGCAAGACTCTGGAAGCTCAGTTGAAGACCCTAAAGATCAAGCAAAGTCCAAGGCACAAGAATGGAACCAAGATGGCGTAAGAAATCGCGAAGAAACGAGAAGATAGGGACATCGGACGCTGCATCGGACGCTGCCCACGCAGGCGTCGGACGCTCCGTTGGCAAACCCTCGCTCGTGTCAGCGCCAGCAGGAGCATCGGACGCTGAAGACCGAGGCATCGGACGTGACTGTGACACTATGCAAACCTGCACAGCGAACATCGGACTCTCCGTTGCTAACATCGGACGCTACAGGACCCTGCGTCCGATGACCATGCAGAGAGGTTCCAGAGAGGCTCTGTGAGCATCGGACGCGTCCGTTGATCAATGTAACACCTCTGGTGTTAAGCTAGCATGACATCATTTCTCATCATGCATAATCATCTCATGATCATGAAGCATTCATATGTTATTCTTTTTCTCACATAAAATGTCATTTCATGTGTTTGCTTGCTTATAAGTTTGCTTTGATGAAGTGTTTCTTTTCTTGCTTGGGAGTGGTTAAGTCTTTCTAACCATCTAACCTTGTTGAGAAGTCAAAATGAAGGCATGGTTATGCTGGACATTTTGCCTAATCCAGTAGTTAAACCCTAGTCAACCCTATAGAGCCTCTAAAGTCCTTTTGTTTGACTAACAAAGACCTCCTTGTTAGAAGCTTTGCATGGTTGTGGGCCCTTAAGCAAACGTGTGTAGAATTTAGTATAGAACAAAAGTTGTTTAAGGACCAACTCATGAAAATGGGTTTAGCATGGTGTTTTAGGGTCCACAAGGCAGAATTGGAAGGGTTTTAGACTTGGAAATTTTCCTAAGTCCTAAAGCTGGTTTTCAGTTCGGCCAAGCTATGTTTAGCACCTTCTCAAGCCTAATCCAAGCCGAACCAATGCTCAATCCTATAACCAAAGTTGCAGTCGGTATATAGCTCTAACCAATGGTGCAGTTGGTTTAGCGTTTGATGGTATGGTTAGTGAGTTAATCGCGTTTGAAGTTCGGCCGTCAGTCGGCCAGGGCGTCAACTGAATCGCCCGATTCAGTTTGAATCGCCGGCGTCGTGGCCGACCGCGCGCAGGGGAAGAACGCCGCGTGGCGTTCGATTCCCGGCCAAGGCCAGCCAGCGAGCGCGGCGTGGCGAGCCTTAACCACCCACGCACGCTCTCCTCTGCCAGAGCGCGCTCTCCCTCTCTCTCTGCCTCGCTCCAAGCTCTCGCCGGCGACCGCGCGGGCGAAAAGGGGGAAGTCCGCCGTCCGCCGTCGTTTCGCCGCGCAGCCGCCAAGCAAACCGCACCGCTAGCCTCGCCTTGGTCTCCCGCATCGTTTGCTCTAGTCAGTGTTCTTCGGCAAGCCCTAGGTGAGCCTCGGGACGAGCTTCCGCCATGGCCGCCATGACCGCCGAGTTCGGTCCGCCGTGGTCGGCTCCCTTCCCGTGGGTTCCAAGATGTTTTAGCTCGCGTTCATGAGTCAGTAAGCATCCAGGAAGAAGGTAGTGAAGTCGGTTTAACCGATTAGAGTTTGGTTGCCTCGGTCCGCCATCGCCGTCGTCCGCCATGGTTGCCGGAGACTGGCATGGCGTGGTCCCGAGCTTTTGGAGTGAAATCCGTAGCGTCCGAGCCTTGCGCTAGATCCGTGGGAGTTCGGAGAGTAGGAATCGCGTTTTGGTTAGCCTCGGCATGGCCGGAGTTGCCCGGCGTGGTAAGCCCGCGCCGCCGTGGCCGCCATTTGCGACGGCGAGCTCGATCCACCGCAATGCTGGGCCGGTGAGCGGTACCAGTGAGTGTGGAAGGATGAGAGGAGTCGAGTGGTGGTGATGGTTTCGCCGGAAAGTTCGCCGTCGGCAAGCTTCGCCGCGGTCAACTTCTCCTCTGTTTCTCTGTGTGTGACAGGTGGGGTCGTGTTGACCACGGGCCCCGGCTGTCAGTCGCTTGGGTGCAGTTGTGTTGGGTGCATGTAGCAGTTAGGGTTTAGTGTTTTTGAATATATGTTTTTCAGAAATGTTGTTAATGCTTGTTTAAATCATAACTTGTGTTCTGTTAATCCAATAAATGTGAAACCAATTTTGTTAAGTTTTTCTTGATGAGATCTGTACATGAAAAATATAATGTGCTATGTTATGATAGTTTTTATATGCAGTAATAATTAATTTGTGTTTAGGCTGATATCTTGTTAATGCATAGTAAATCATGTTTTGCTCAGAAAATTATGGGTTTTGTTTTGATGAACTGTGTAAGTGATGTAGAGTCACAGAAAAATTATAACTACTGCTTGGTTGTGAAATAATTTGAAGTTAACCTTTAAATTAATTAAATGCTGTTTTCTTGTATAATTTGTAGTAATTAAAATATATGGAATTTGAGTCTCATAATTTTTATAGACTGCTCTTATGCTAAAAAGCTCTAAACAAAAATATGAAATCTGTTGTTTGATACTTTTTAAGATAGGGTGTAGTTCAAAGTACCTTTTCACCCTGATATTTGTCTTTTTCATACAGAATTATATATACATGCAATTGTCCTGAATTTGTACACTATGCTTTACTTTGTGTTAGGAACCTACAGTCATTTTTGTAGATTTTTCTAAAGCTGTTAGCTGTAAGGTGCAGTTATAAGCTTGTTTTTAGTAGAATAATTAGTGTATTTAAATTAAGCTTTTATGTCTCTTTTATGTGGAAACCAGTAGAGGAAAAAAAATAGTCTTTTCAATGTATGCATGTTGACTGTGCTTTGCTTGAGTGGTGTAGCTTCTCTCTAAAAAGAGTGTTGTACTCTACCGGAGAGGAAATATGCGCCTATTCGGTCAATTCAATTGCAATGCATTTTCTATGTCCATGTATCATCCATTCATTCTCGCATATGCATCATAACAGGTTCGGTAGAAGAGACAGTGATAGCAGAGGAAAACGAGGAGCAGCCTCAGGAGCAGGAACCAGGAGCTGTCGGGGAAGAGTTTGAAGAAGAACTTCCGGAGTGCCCGAATCACCAACCGAGCACCTTCGAGAAAGGCAAGCCCCGGAGCATTTCTAACTACCTATAGTTTATGATTAACTTAATGTGCTCATGTTTGTTGCATTAAGTATAGGAGTTGTTTCATACCGTTGATGCATCACTATTCATACCTTGTTATCTTGAAATATTATCCTTGACACCTATATAGAATCAGGTCCGAGTTATGCTTAGAATTGCTTAGACCGGTAGAAGTCGGGCAACCTTCATGTTACCCGCGAGTAATAGGTGGTTACTTGACCGATTAACCGGATATTTCCATTAAGTGGGACAACTGAGTGTTGTGGAAAATGGAGATCGGCAGATTCCTGTAGTGTATGCTACAGTATTTCTAGTCGTGTTTTATGGGAATCAGTATCTTGTGAGATAGACTTCTTGTCATGTTGAACGCATGTCCCACATTTAGCTGGAAGGATAACTCGTTCCGACCGCGAAGCCGCTCATTGTTCCAGGCCGGCTCTCAGGTCCTACGCATCAGCCGAAGCCACGGTGGAGAGTTAGTGGGACGCGGGGGCGCGAATAGTAAGACCCGGGTGATGGTGGTTAAGTCCAACTCCTTGGCAGTCAGGCTTGCCTCCGGGTGTGATGGTGGCGGTTGAAACCGCGACTCCTGGAACAATGTTGTGGTCATCTGTAGCTCACCGACGGGTGGGTGTGGTTTGTGTGGGAAATAAATCACCAGCTGGTTAGGAATCGATTATAATCGCCATCGCTCCTGGATAGTGAGCTCTTGACTCGAACGCTGATCAACCTCGATACTGAAAAATGTGGAACACGAGACAGCTATCATTATACTTTTGGAAATGGTCACTCGGTCTGTTTGTTACATTTTTGGTGATCGTTGGATCATTACCATGTTTGTTATAGTGCAGTTTGCTAATCTAGTAAATAGGATAATTACTATTTAAATTGACAGCTAAAGGGCAGGAGAACTACTTAATTAACAAATGGCTTTTATGCAAAATGTGGTCTATTACTGGCCTCCACTATATACTAGCCCTGCATACTCCTTGGTGTCACTTTATTTCTGGTTTAAGGCGGGTAAGTCTAGCTGAGTACCTTCTCGTACTCAGGGTTCTACCCCTTTGTTGTTGCAGATGGCCAGGTCTTCCACGGTTATTGCATCAATTGTCTCTTTCCAGCCTCGGGTGATTTCTAGGTCACGGGCAATGACCTCTTCTGTTCGTATCTTTTGCTATGTTAAGGATGACTACTAAATGGCACTGTAATCATTAAGTGTGTGTGTGTGAATTTCGGAACATCGTTTCAAGTTAAGCTTCCGCTACTGTTTTCGAACCTGGTTTGTAATAACTAAGTTGCTACTCCGAACTATTTATGTAATCTCTGTCGTGTGACGGTCGATGCTGAATATTACGATCCTATGTTGTTGATGTTGGAAAGTTTGAAATTCTTCGTGATTTCACGGACTACCGGGTTTATAGGGGCTCAAGTGCCACAAATTTACTGCCTCGGCGGAGAATTTCGTACTTGTTTCAGCGGGTACTGTTCATAGGACTAAAAATTTGGTAATAAAAGTAATTTGGAGTCCAAAAATTATTTTCAAACCTTCACAAAGTCGGTATAGAAGGAAAAATTTTCAAAAAAAAATAGGTGTGCCAGTGGTCATATCCTTTATGCCCATAGGATCTCAGGTGGCTTATTTAAGTACTAACTTGGAGGGGTCTTGCATCATACTTGATTTTTGTTTATTCTGTCGTCCATACGGCAAGGGTGAAATTGTATGGGTGCTATTCTTCGGAATGGTAATGTATGGATCAGTTGCCTCTACGCCAAGGTAAGGAAAGTTGTGAGAGCATGGTCGAACAACCGTCGACCTAGGGGAGTGTTAGTTGGTATTGGAACCTACACACGTTGATACACACGTGCAGGGGAAGGTACGCAGTAACGGGGGTGATACTGTTAAATGGGTGCATATACTGCTTACGTGTATACGGGGTGTACACCTAGGTGAGTATCTAGATTTAAATTTCAGCAATGCATGATTATCATACTGTAGGGCAGGGCTGAAATGGATCTTCTGCAGGTACACTAATGACGCACCGTTAGAACGAAATAGTTAACGTATGAGAGTATCGTGGTTTGCCACCGCATAGTTCTTATGTAGTGGAAAGGACGTACGGAACGTTTTCATACATATACATATCATGGCATAATGCTTTCTTTCCTTTTTGCATTACTTCCACCCTTTTTGGATTCATTGCTCGAGTTAGAAGACCTATGCTTATGTTATCATGATAATCCTGCTATAGATGGGACGGACTAAGGAAACCGCACGTAAGTCAACAGGCGGCAGGGTTCCCAGACACCAGTTGGCACCTAGGTCGGAGAGGTGCAAGGCAAAGTTTTTGGATGTGTTTGGGACACCTACGTTGCTCTGGAGAGTTCTGCGTTCTGTGGGATACCCGGATGGTAAGGAGCTTCGCTACTTCTGGTCGAAAGAGCCTCTGGGAGACACCACCCTGGTGTATGTTACCGCAGTGGTGAAGCCTAGGGAAGAGGGATCTGAATGGTCCGGCTGGATGTATGAGAGCAAAGGAAGGGATCCTTGGGAAGGTGCGCAGTCAGCAGCGTTCCTCATTCTCCAGGACATCATGGAGCGGTTCCCAGAAGACCTCAGTCGAGCTCTAGCAGGAGTGTTTCCAAGGGCTGACCCGTTCAAGGATGTTTGGGTGCAGACTAGGCAGGAAGCTGTTGAGGGTAGTCCCAGTGAGCTTCACGCATGTGATAGTCCGGCAGCAAGTGCCATGTATGCGGTAATGAAGGGGTACGCGGTCATGCAACACAGCTTGTACAGTATGACTGAGTCCTATCACCATGTCAAGGATGAGAAAAGGCAAGCTCAGCGCGAGTTCGATGAAGAAGTGGAAAAGATGCAGGAAGAGCTGAAGCGGATGACCATAGAGAAGGATCAGGTGGTTCGCAGGAATGTAGTCGCAGCTCAAGAGATCATCAGGCTGCAAGAGCAGCTAGGGCGTGAGAAGCATGCTAATCGGAGTGCGGAGAATCAGATGATAAGGCTTCTTCAGCAGCGAAATCAGGCATAGGAAGAAGAGGTGGATATGAGAGTTCGTATCGTGGCCTTGGAGCAGCAGTTAGCGACATCTGAAGCCTACAACAACAACCTCCATGAGGAAGTGCATCGTCTTCACAACCAGCTTCATCCATATCATCCTCCAGGTGCAGCCGAGATGGATGGGGAGTTGGGAGTTGTTCTTGCTGATGGCGGTGATGAAGATGGAGGAATGCTCTTCGCTAATCACGAAGAAGAAGACGAAGAAGAAGAGGAAGATGATGAAGCCGATGATGTCGAGGGTCATGTGTCAGATGCTGAGAGCGATTAGAGTTTAGGTCTCGATGTTTATCGTTGTGGTCTTGTGTATCGGTTATGTTGGATCTGTGGAACCTTTGATGTGTTGTAAGCTTAAGAACCTCGTTGCTACCTTTGAACCGTTTTAAGTATCAGGCTATCGTTGGACTTATCCGTTCGTGTCCATGCGAGTTTTAAGCGCTTTTCGTATAATCTGTTTGTGATGTTATTTGTGTGGAACAACTTGTGAATGTGCCTTATTGTATGAACTATGTTCGAATACAGTACTGCAGTCATTACGCATTTTGATCTATATATATGGCATCACTCATCGATAATTGATTGGCTATGCAGATGGTGAACACTCGTCGCGGAGTCGGCAGCGCCAGTGGTGCAGATGGGAGTGGACAGGGCGAGGAAGCCAATCCTCCTCCTCCTCCTCCTTATACGGCAGAGCAGTTCTTTGCTCAGTTTTTGGGAAGTCAGCGTAGCATGGAAGCTATGCAACGCAACATGGAAGCAAATCTCAGGAACATCGCCGAGAATACCCGCAGGGCTGCAGGTCTGGGTGGTCAAGATGTTAATCAGTACAGCACGTTTAAGGACTTCTTGGACACTAGACCTCCAATCTTTAAGGAAGCAGTGGAACTTTTGGAAGCAGATGAATGGATCAACACTGTCGAACAGAAGTTCAGGTTGCTCCGTCTGACAGAATCTCTGAAGGTGGAATACGCAGCTCATCAGTTGCAAGGACCGGCTGGTATATGGTGGGCACATCACCGTACCGCTTTTCCGGCAAATCAACCTATAGTTTGGGAGCAGTTTACAGCAGCTTTTCGAGGTCATTATATTCCTCCCGGTTTAATGGCTATGAAGGTAACCGAGTTTTTGTGTTTGACTCAGGGTACCAAAACTATGGCTGAATACCTTCATGTAACACCTCTGGTGTTAAGCTAGCATGACATCATTTCTCATCATGCATAATCATCTCATGATCATGAAGCATTCATATGTTATTCTTTTTCTCACATAAAATGTCATTTCACGTGTTTGCTTGCTTATAAGTTTGCTTTGATGAAGTGTTGCTTGTCTTGCTTGGGAGTGGTTAAGTCTTTCTAACCATCTAACCTTGTTGAGAAGTCAAAATGAAGGCATGGTTATGCTGGACATTTTGCCTAATCAAGTAGTTAAACCCTAGTCAACCCTATAGAGCCTCTAAAGTCCTTTTGTTTGACTAACAAAGACCTTCTTGTTAGAAGCTTTGCATGGCTATGGGCCCTTAAGCAAAAGTGTGTAGAGTTTAGTATAGAACAAAAGTTGTTTAAGGACCAACTCATGAAAATGGGTTTAGCATGGTGTTTTAGGGTCCACAAGGCAGAATTGGAAGGATTTTAGACTTGGAAATTTTCCTAAGTCCTAAAGCTGGTTTTCAGTTCGGCCAGGCTATGTTTAGCACCTTCTCAAGCCTAATCCAAGCCGAACCAGTGATCAATCCTATAACCAATGTTGCAGCCGGTGTATAGCTCTAACCAATGGTGCAGTTGGTTTAGCGTTTGATGGAGTGGTTAGTGAGTTAATCGCATTTGAAAATAGGCCGTCAGTCGGCCCAGGGCTTAACTGAATCGCCCGATTCAGTTCAAACCCAGCCAGCGCGTCGTGGCCGACCGCGCGCAGGGGAAGGATGCCACGTGGCGTTCGATTCCCGGCCAAGGCCAGCCAGCGAGCGCGGCGTGGCGAGCCTTAACCACCCACGCACACTCTCCTCCGCCAGAGCGCGCTCTCCCTCTCTCTCTGCCTCGCTCCAAGCTCTCGCCGGCGACCGCGCGGGCGAAAAGGGGGAAGTCCGCCGTCCGCCGTCGTTTCGCCGCGCAGCCGCCAAGCAAACCGCACCGCTAGCCTCGCCTTGGTCTCCTGCATCGTTTGCGCTAGTCAGTGCTCTTCGGCAAGCCCTAGGTGAGCCTCGAGACGAGCTTCCGCCATGGCCGCCATGACCGCCGAGTTCGGTCCGCCGTGGTCGGCTCCCTTCCCGTGGGTTCCAAGATGTTTTAGCTCGCGTTCATGAGTCAGTAAGCATCCAGGAAGAAGGTAGTGAAGTCGGTTTAACCAATTAGGGTTTGGTTACCTCGGTCCGCCATCGCCGTCGTCCGCCATTGTTGCCGGAGAAGGGCATGGCGTGGTCCCGAGCTTTCGGAGTGAAATCCGTAGCGTTCGAGCCTTGCGCTAGATCCGTGGGAGTTCGGAGAGTAGGAATCGCGTTTTGGTTAGCCTCGGCATGGCCGGAGTTGCCCGGCGTGGTAAGCCCGCGCCGCCGTGGCCGCCATTTGCAACGGCGAGCTCGATCCACCGCAATGCTGGGCCGGTGAGCGGTACCAGTGAGTGCGGAAGGATGAGAGGAGTCGAGTGGTGGTGATGGTTTCGCCGGAAAGTTCGTCGTCGGCAAGCTTCGCCGCGGTCAACTTCTCCTCTGTTTCTCTGTGTGTGACAGGTGGGGTCGTGTTGACCACGGGCCCCTGCTGTCAGTCGCTTGGGTGCAGTTGTGTTGGGTGCATGTAGCAGTTAGGGTTTAGTGTTTTTGAATATATGTTTTTCAGAAATGTTGTTAATGCTTGTTTAAATCATAACTTGTGTTCTGTTAGTCCAATAAATGTGAAACCAATTTTGTTAAGTTTTTTTGATGAGATCTGTACATGAAAAATATAATATGCTCTGTTATGATAGTTTTTATATGCAGTAGTAATTAATTTGTGTTTAGGCTGATATCTTGTTTAATGCATAGTAAATCATGTTTTGCTCAGAAAAGTATGAGATTTGTTTTGATGAACTGTGTAAGTGATGTAGAGTCACAGAAAAATGATAACTACTGTTTGGTTGTGAAATAATTTGAAGTTAACCTTTAAATTGATTAAATGCTGTTTTCTTGTATAATTTGTAGTAATTAAAATATATGGAATCTGAGTCTTATAATTTTTATAGACTGCTCTTATGCTAAAAAGCTCTAAACAAAAATATGAAATCTGTTGTTTGATACTTTTTAAGACAGGGTGTAGTTCAAAGTACCTTTTCACCCTGATATTTGTCTTTTTCATACAGAACTATATATACATGCAATTGTCCTGAAATTTGTACAGTATGCTTTATTTTCTGTTAGGAACCTACAGCAATTTTTGTAGATTTTTCTAAAGCTGTTAGCTGTAAGGTGCAGTTATAAGCTTGTTTTTAGTGGAATAATTAGTTTATTTAAATTAAGCTTTTGTGTCTTTTTTATGGAGGGAACCAGCAGGGGTAAAATAGTCTTTTTAGTGTATGCATGTTGACTGTGTTTTGCCTGAGTGGTGTAGCTTCTCTCTAAATAGGGTGTTGTACACTACCGGAGAGGAAATATGCACCTATTCGGTCAATTCAATTGCAATGCATTTTCTATGCCCATGTATCATCCATTCATTCTCGCATATGCATCATAACAGGTTCGATAGAAGAAACAGTGATAGCGGAGGAAAACGAGGAGCAGCCTCAGGAGCACGAACCAGGAGCTGTCGGGGAAGAGTTTGAAGAAGAACTTCCGGAGTGCCCGAATCACCAACCGAGCACCTTCGAGAAAGGCAAGCCCCGGAGCATTTCTAACTACCTACAGTTTATGATTAACTTAATCTGCTTATGTTTGTTGCATTAAGTATAGGAGTTGTTTGATACCGTTGATGCATCACTATTCATACCTTGTTATCTTGAAATATTATCCTTGCTACCTATATAGAATCAGGTCCGAGTTATGCTTAGAATTGCTTAGACCGGTAGAAGTCGGGCAACCTTCAGGTTACCCGCGAGCAATAGGTGGTTACTTGACCGATTAACCGGATATTTCCATTAAGTGGGATAACTGAGTGTTGTGGAAAATGGAGATCGGCAGATTCCTGTAGTGTATGCTATAGTATTTCTAGCCGTGTTTTATGGGAATCAGTATCTTGTGAGATAGACTTCTTGTCATGTTGAACGCATGTCCCACATTTAGCTGGAAGGATAACTCGTTCCGACCGCGAAGCCGCTCATTGTTCCAGGCCGGCTCTCAGGTCCTACGCATCAACCGAAGCCACGGTGGAGAGTTAGTGGGACGCGGGGGCGCGAATAGTAAGACCCGGGTGATGGTGGTTAAGTCCAACTCCTTGGCAGTCGGGCTTGCCTCCGGGTGTGATGGTGGCGGTTGAAACCGCGACTCCTGGAACAATGTTGTGGTCATCTGTAGCTCACCGACGGGTGGGTGTGGTTTGTGTGGTAAATAAATCACCAGCTGGTTAGGAATCGATTATAATCGCCATCGCTCCTGGATAGTGAGCACTTGACTCGAACGCTGATCGACCTCGATACTGAAAAATGTGGAACACGAGACAGCTATCATTATACTTTTGGAAATGGTCACTCGGTCTGTTTGTTACATTTTTGGTGATCGTTGGATCACTACCATGTTTGTTATAGTGCAGTTTGCTAATCTAGTAAATAGGATAATTACCTTTTAAATTGACAGCTAAAGGGCAGGAGAACTACTTATTTAACAAATGGCTTTTATGCAAAAATGTGGTCTATTACCAGCCTCCAATATATACTAGCCTTGCATACTCCTTGGTGTCACTTATTTCTGGTTTAAGGCGGGTAAGTCTAGCTGAGTACCTTCTCGTACTCAGGGTTCTACCACTTTGTTGTTGCAGATGGCCAGGTCTTCCATGGTTATTGCATCAATTGTCTCTTTCCAGCCTCGGGTGATTTCTAGGTCACGGGCAATGACCTCTTCTGTTCGTATCTTTTGCTATGTTAAGGATGACTACTAAACGGCACTGTAATCATTAAGTGTGTGTGTATGAATTTCGGAACAACGTTTCAAGCTAAGCTTCCGCTACTGTTTTCAAACCTGGTTTGTAATAACTAAGTTGCTACTCCGAACTATTTATGTAATCTCTGTCGTGTGACGGTCGATGCTGAATATTACGATCCTATGTTGTTGATGTTGGAAAGTTTGAAATCCCTCGTGATTTCACGGACTACCGGGTTTATAGGGGCTCAAGTGCCACAAATTTACTGCCTCGGCGGAGAATTTCGTACTTGTGCTCTTATAAATTGGTCGGTTCTGTTACAGCTGGCATCGGAGCATAATTCAGCAGGTACTGTTCATAGGACTAAAAATTTGGTAATAAAAATAATTTGGAGTTCAAAAAATTATTTTCAAACATTGACAAAGTCGGTGTAGAAGGAAAATTTTAAAAATATTTAGGTGTGCCAGTGGTCATATCCTTTATGCCCATAGGATCTCAGGTGGCTTATTTAAGTACTAACTTGGAGGGGTTTTGCATCATACTTGATTTTCGTTTATTCTGTCGTCCATACGGCAAGGGTGAAATTGTATGGGTGCTATTCTTCGGAATGGTAATGTATGGATCAGTTGCCTCTACGTCAAGGTAAGGAAAGTTGTGAGAGACTGGTCGAACAACCGTCGACCTAGGGGAGTGTTAGTTGGTATTGGAACCTACACACGTTGATACACGGGTGCAGGCGAAGGTACGCAGTAACGGGGGTGATACTGTTAAATGGGTGCATATACTGCTTACGTGTATACGGGGTGTACACCTAGGTGAGTATCTAGATTTAAATTTCAGCAATGCATGATTATCATACTGTGGGGCAGGGCTGAAATGGATCTTCTGCAGGTACACTAACTACGCACCGTTAGAACGAAATAGTTAACGTATGAGAGTATCGTGGTTTGCCACCGCATAGTTCTTATGTAGTGGAAAGGACGTACGGAACGTTTTCATACATATACATAGCATGGCATAATGCTTTCTTTCCTTTTTGCATTACTTCCACCCTTTATTGATTCATTTCTTGAGTTGGAAGACCTATGCTTATGTTATCATGATAATCCTGCTACAGATGGGACGGACTAAGGAAACCGCACGTAAGTCAACGGGCGGCAGGGTTCCCAGACACCAGTTGGCACCTAGGTCGGAGAGGTGCAAGGCAAAGTTTCTGGATGTGTTTGGGACACCTACGTTGCTTTGGAGGGTTCTGCGTTCGGTGGGATACCCGGATGGTAAGGAGCCTCGCTACTTCTGGTCGAAAGAGCCTCTGGGAGACACCACCCTGGTGTATGTTACCGCAGTGGTGAAGCCCAGGGAAGATGGATCAGTGTGGTCCGGCTGGATGTATGAGAGCAAAGGAAGGGATCCTTGGGAAGGTGCGCAGTCGGCAGCGTTCCTCATTCTCCAGGACATCATGGAGCGGTTCCCGGAAGACCTCAGTCGGGCTCTGGCAGGAGTGTTTCCGAGGGCTGACCCGTTCAAGGATGTTTGGGTGCAGACCAGGCAGGAAGCTGTTGAGGGTAGTCCCAGTGAGCTTCAGGCATGTGATGGTCCGGCAGCAAGTGCCATGTATGCGGTAATGAAGGGTTACGCGGTCATGCAACACAGCTTGTGCAGTATGACTGAGTCCTATCACCATGTCAAGGATGAGAAAAGGCAAGCTCAGCGTGAGTTTGATGAAGAAGTGGAAAAGATGCAGGAAGAGCTGAAGCAGATGACCATAGAGAAGGATCAGGTGGTTCGCAGGAATGTAGTCGCAGCTCAAGAGATCATCAGGCTGCAAGAGCAGCTAGGGCATGAAAAGCATGCTAATCGGAGCGCGGAGAATCAGATGGTAAGGCTTCTTCAGCAGCGAAATCAAGCATGGGAAGAAGAGGTGGATATGAGAGTTCGTATCGTGGCCTTGGAGCACCAGTTAGCGACATCTGAAGCCTACAACAACAACCTCCATGAGGAAGTGCATCGTCTTCACAACCAGCTTCATCCATACCATCCTCCAGGTGCAGCCGAGATGGATGGGGAGTTGGGAGTTGTTCTTGCTGATGGCGGTGATGAAGATGGAGGAATGCTCTTCGCTAATCACGAAGAAGAAGACGAAGAAGAAGAGGAAGATGATGGAGCCGATGATGTCGAGGGTCATGTGTCAGATGCTGAGGGCGATTAGAGTTTAGGTCTCGATGTTTATCGTCGTGGTCTTGTGTATCGGTTATGTTGGATCTGTGGAACCTTTGATGGGTTGTAAGCTTAAGAACCTTGTTGCTACCTTTGAACCGTTTTAAGTATCCGGCTATCGTTGGACTTATCCGTTCGTGTCCATGCGAGTTTTAAGCGCTTTTCGTATAATCTGTTTGTGATGCTATTTGTGTGGAACAACTTGTGAATGTGCCTTATTGTATGAACTATGTTCGAATACAGTACTGCAGTCATTACGCATTTTGATCTATATATATGGCATCACTCATCGATTATTGATTGGCTATGCAGATGGTGAACACTCGTCGTGGAACCGGCAGCGCCAGTGGTGCAGATGGGAGTGGACAGGGCGAGGAAGCCAATCCTCCTCCTCCTCCTCCTTATACGGCAGAGCAGTTCTTTGCTCAGTTTTTGGGAAGTCAGCGTAGCATGGAAGCTATGCAACGCAACATGGAAGCAAATCTCCGAAACATCGTCGAGAATACCCGCAGGGCTGCAGGTCTGGGTGGTCAAGATGTTAATCAGTACAGCACGTTTAAGGACTTCTTGGACACTAGACCTCCGATCTTTAAGGAAGCAGTGGAACCTTTGGAAGCAGATGAATGGATCAACACGGTCGAACAGAAGTTCAGGTTGCTCCGTCTGACAGAATCTCTGAAGGTGGAATACGCAGCTCATCAGTTGCAAGGACCGGCTGGTATCTGGTGGGCACATCACCGTACCGCTTTTCCGGCAATTCAACCTATAGTTTGGGAGCAGTTTACAACAGCTTTTCGGGGCCATTATATTCCTCCCAGTTTAATGGCTATGAAGGTAACAGAATTTTTGAATTTGACTCAGGGTACCAAAACAATGGCTGAATATCTTCATGCTTTCAACAATCTAGCTCGTTATGCGCCTGAGTATGTCAACACAGATGCAAAGAAGATTGCTTGTATGAAAAGGGGCCTAAGTCCAAAGCTCCTGATGTCAATGGGAAATTCTTCTAGAACCCAGTTCAATGACTTCGTCAGTGACTGTTTGACTCAAGAAAACCACAACAATCTCTATAGTGCATCTAAAGCCCGCAAGAAAACTTTTGATACAGGAGCATAGCAGAACAGAAATCAAGGGGCGAATCGTCCTCAGTTTCATATAGCAGCACGGGGAGCGCGGTTCAAGCCTCCTCAGCGTCATTTTCAGGGAAATCAGCAGCAAGCCAAGATTCAGAAAGTGGCAAAAGGTCAGACATCGCAGTACAAAGCAGGACAGGGAAATCAGAACTTCACAGGCAGCTACGTCAAGGGGCCATGTTACAACTGTGGCAAAGAAGGGCATCTGTCCCGGACATGTCCTAGCCCAAGAAAGAAGACCAATCCAGTGCAAGCTCGTGTGCATCGTACCTCTTTGGAAGGCATCTCAGAGGGTGAGCCTGTAACAGCTGGTATGTTCTCTATCAACAATATCTCTGCAGTTGTTTTGTTTGATTCTGGTTCCTCCCATTCTTTTGTAAGTCAAGCATTTGCACTTAAGCATAATCAGGAAATGGTAACAATGAATTTTGGGTTTCGAATAAACTCAGCTAGTGCAAGTGTGTTGTCTAATCAAGTGGTATGTGGAGCTACTCTTAGTTTGGAAGGTAAGCGGTATCGAGTAAGCCTAGTAGTCATGCCAGGTCTATCCTTGGATGTTATCCTCGGAATGGACTGGATGAAAAAGTGGGAAGTGATCTTAGATACCGGGAAAAGGATAATTTCTTTAAAGGACCCCGAGGAAAACAAGAGGTTTCAAGTGTTTCTTCCTGATCGTCTTAATCTCAGTGCTATGAGTTGTGCAGTGCAAGTGGCAGATCTTCAGGAAATCCCTGTAGTATGTGAGTTTCCAGATGTGTTTCCAGATGAGTTACCTGGTTTACCTCCGGATAGGGATGTGGAGTTTGCAATAGAGTTGATACCTGGAACAGCACCTATATCCAGAAGACCGTATTGTATGCCTCCTAATGAGTTAGCGGAGTTGAAGGTTCAGTTAAAAGAGTTGTTGGATAAGGGTTTGATTCAACCGAGTTCATCCGAGTGGGGATGCCCGGCACTCTTTGTGAAAAAGAAGGATAAAAGTCTGCGTATGTGTGTGGATTACAGACCTTTGAATGCAGTAACAGTCAAGAATAAGTATCCTTTACCTCGGATTGATATCCTTTTTGATCAGTTGACGAGAGCTAGAGTGTTTTCCAAAATAGACTTAAGATCAGGGTACCATCAGATCAAGATCAGGCCCAAAGATATACCCAAAACGGCTTTTTCCACTAGGTACGGGTTGTATGAGTATCTTGTCATGTCGTTTGGCTTGACAAATGCTCCTGCATACTTTATGTATCTAATGAATTCCGTGTTTATGCCTGAGTTGGATCGGTTTGTGATAGTCTTTTTGGATGATATCTTGATATATTCAGAGAACGAAGAAGATCATGCGGAACACTTAAGGATAGTTCTAACAAGGCTTCGAGAGCATAAGCTATATGCTAAGTTCAGTAAGTGTGAGTTCTGGTTGAAGAAAGTTCATTTTCTTGGTCATGTGTTATCGGAAGATGGAATCTCAGTGGATCCAGGAAAGGTACAAGAGGTTATGGATTGGAAGGCACCAACCACCGTCACGGAAGTCAGAAGTTTTCTAGGTTTGGCTGGTTACTATCGTCGCTTCATTCCGGATTTCTCCAAGATCGCAAAACCGATGACATCGTTGCTACAAAAGGACGTGAAGTTTGTTTGGATAGAGGAGTGTGAAGCAACTTTCCGAATTTTAAGAGAACTGCTGACCACTGCCCCTGTTTTGGCTCAACTGGATATAGAGAAACCTTTTGATGTGTTTTGTGATGCATCCAAGATAGGTTTGGGCTGTGTGCTAATGCAAGATGGATGCATGATAGCATACGCCTCAAGACAGTTAAGGAAACATGAGATCAACTACCCTACACATGATTTGGAATTAGCGGCTGTAGTGCATGCTCTAAAGATATGGAGACACTACTTGTTGGGAAATCGCACTGTGTTATGGTGCAACCGTTGTTTGAAGAAAAGTTTAACCTGATACATCCAGAAGTTTTGTTCAACATTCAGTTAGGTTGCTCACTAGAGAGTCAGATTATGGAAGCTCAGAAGTCAGATAAAGGAGTTGCTCATATCAAACAAAAGATGTTAAGAGATCCTTTAACTTCTTTTAAGTTGGATGAACAAGGAGTGTTATGGTTCAGGGATCGTCTTGTCGTGCCAAAGAACAAAGATCTCAAGGATAAAATCTTAGATGAGGCCCACTTATCTAAGTTATCTCTTCACCCAGGAAGCAGTAAGATGTATCATGACCTACAATCTCGTTTTTGGTGGACCAAGATGAAGAAAGAGATAGCGGCCTATGTTGCAAGGTGTGATACTTGTTGCAGGGTTAAGGCAGTACATATGAAACCTGCAGGGTTGTTACAACCGTTATCTGTGCCTGTTTGGAAATGGGAAGACATCAGTATGGATTTCATAACCGGATTACCCACCTCAGAAAAAGGGAATAATTCTATTTGGATAATAGTGGATCGTTTGACCAAATCTGCTCACTTTATTCCAGTCAAAACCGGATATCGACCGCCTCGGTATGCAGATATCTACATCAAAGAGATAGTGCGTTTACATGGAATACCAAAGACAATTGTTTCAGATCGTGGATCTCAGTTCACCGCGCACTTTTGGCAGCAGTTACATAAAGGTTTGGGAACGAAGTTGATTCACAGTACAGCTTATCATCCTCAGACCGCAGGTCAAACTGAAAGAGTGAATCAAGTGCTTGAAGATATGCTCAGAGCTTGTGTGTTATCCTCCAAAGGATCATGGGAATCATGGCTACCGTTAGCAGAGTTCTCGTACAATAATAGCTATCAAGAGAGTATCAAGATGGCACCGTTTGAAGCTTTATATGGACGTAAGTGTGTGACTCCGTTAAACTGGATTGAACCCGGGGAAAGGAGATATTTTGGAATTGACTTCGTGGCAGAAGCCGAGAAAAAGGTCCAGATCATCCATCAACACTTACAAGCAGCACAATCCCGACAGAAAAGTTATGCCGATAAAAGAAGAAGGCCGTTGGAGTTTAAGGAGGGAGATCATGTTTACCTAAAAGTAACTCCGATGAGGGGAGTACAAAGGTTCGGCATTAAAAGGAAGTTAGCTCCGAGATATGTTGGACCATATCGTATCTTGAAAAGAAAGGGAGAAGTATCTTATCAACTTCAGTTACCCGAAGCTATGAGTTCAATCTTTCCAGTCTTTCATGTTTCACAGTTAAAGAAGTGTCTACGTGTACCGGAAGAAAGAATAGAACCTCAAGAGTTGAAGCTAGCATCAGACCTCACATATCAGGAGCAACCCGTGCGAGTTTTGGACAGCAAAGAAAGAGTAACTCGCAATCGCCTAGTGAAGGTGTATAAAGTTCTATGGAGTCGTGTAACACCCTCATTTAAATTTTTTCCCCAAATTAATAAAAGGAATTAGAAAATTAAATAGGTTGGCTAGTTTATTAGAGGAGGAAAATAAAATTTATTTATCATTTCCATGTTGCATTCATGCCGTTGCATATTTTATTGTGTGGTAAAAGAGTTTATTAAAACCCGTATAGGGCGAATCAAATTTATTCTATTTATAAAACAAATAAAAGGTTTATGAAAATTTTACCAAAACAAACTTAAGTTTTATTTACAAAACCTAGGGAAAATGTTTCCAAAATTGTCAAACTAGTTTTGTTTTGAAACAGATTTGAATTTGGATTTCAAAATGAAGTTTGGAAAAATCAAATGTTAAAAGAAAAGGCTAAGGCCTCTCCTCAACCCTCCCCTCTTCTCTTTCAGCCGGCCCGCGCCCACCTCCCGCTCCTCCCTCGCTCGGCCCAACCCCTCTCACTCCCTCTCCCCGGCCCATTCCCCGTCTCCCTCCCGCGCCGACCTCCTTTTCCCTTCCCCGCGCGGCCCGTCTTCCCCGCGCGGCCCGTTTCCCTCCCTCTCTTTGCAGTCACTCGCTCCGGCCGCTCGCCGCGATGGCCCACGCCGCCTCCTCTCGGCCGAAGCAGGCCGTTTTTTCCCCTCCAGTCTCCAACGCACGGGTCCCACAAGTCAGGGTCTTCCCCAACCTCTCGCGCGATATCTCCGCACCGGACCTCCCCGCATCACGCGTGCGCTCGGCGTCATCCTTCCGCCCGTTCAGGTCAAGTCATCTAGCAGATCGCACCGCCTCCTCTCTCCTTTCGTCCCATAAGTACACCGCCTTCCCGAAACCCGCTCTCTCCTCCCCCTCCTTCCAGCCGCCAACACCATCGCCATCGCCATAACTAAGCTCGGCTCGAGCTCGCCACCGCGCAGGGAAGCCACCATCGGCCCTCGTCCATTCCCCCTTAGGCTTCGCGGTCACACGCCGCGTTTGGGAGGCCTCTTTCGCTGAACCGCTAGGCCCGGAGACGCGTCGTCGACCTTGCCGAGCCCAAGCAGCGCCGCCGTCGGATCCCATCGCCGAGCCCTCCCCGACTGGGCCAAGGCCCTTGGTGAGTTTGCCTTCGCCTCCCCTACCTCCCAGTGCCCTTACTTCCTCGGAACCTGGACTGTAGCGCTAGACTAGGCAACTCCGGTGAGCTCGGCACCTCTAGCCATGGTGCGCCGCCGCACACACACCGGCCGGCCGCCACCGCTCACCCGCATTCCCTCTGTACCGTCCGATCCGAGATCTGCGGCTTAGAATAGAACTCGGATCGAACCGGTATGAGCCCGATCCACGGGATCGTGAACTCGGTCCACGGTCGCCAGGTCAGCGGGTCCACGTACCACGCGGCACACCGAGCCAATCGGCAAGCGCCACGTGTCTCCACCTCAGCGCCACGCAGCGTCTGCACAGCCGCACCCACGCCCCCCTTTCCATCAGATCTAGGCCGTCCGATCTGGATCGGACAAACCAGATCAGAAGATACCCCTTCACTGCACCTTTTGCTAAAGAGACCCTCCCTCCTTTTGAAATCAACCCGCACTCCAATTACCCTATTCACCGAGTCTGGGACAACTTTCAGTAAAGACCCCGTACTTTTGACTAAATGAGGCGCCGTCCCCACGCCACCGCATCCTGATCCCGCTTGCGTGGCACACTGGCTCCAATGGCACTGCGCCACGTAGCGCCACGTCGGCATCCGCGTGGCCAGCGCCGACCGTCATTGGCGCGTTTACGAAAAGGCCCCTCGGTTTTCCCCAAATCAACCCGCAGTCCGGGCGCCCTGTTTCTGTGCCTGGCGAATCTTTCGATCCAGCCCTCGGGTTTTCGGATAAATGAGGCCCGGTCCAGAGCTCTTTTAAATTCAGTTTTGATTTATTTAAAATACGAAAATGAGTTTGAATTATTTACAGAATTGCCATCCAACTTCAAAAGCTCATAACTTTTGCGTTCTAACTCCGTTTCGACCCGTTCAACTTGCGTTAGTTTCATAATTTCGTTCTCTACGCAGTAGATCTATTAGTTTACTGTTTTCATACTGTTTGTTGTACTGTTATTTATTTCTATGTATTGTGCCATGTATGTTGCTTGGGCCAGAGAGTGCGGAGTTCGAGGACGCTCCAGACCATCCTTGCGACCCAGTTGATTCGACCCAGTCCGAAGGCAAGTGTCCTTGAACATCTTGCACCTACTTTATTTTACTTTTGGTATTAGAGTAGTTTAGATCTAGTAGATGCATGCAATGTCAAATTTGAATCCTATATTATGGTTTACTAGATCTTGCTCTATTTTTCCTTGTCGCCTGTTTTGGAATGTTCGGGTAGGTGTCTTGCTTATTCCTGCAGTCATGATTGGGATGTGAGTTAAAATGTTTATAATCTTGATTAATGAACTATGAAACGAATGTGGACATGGTAATTTTGTAGTAACATGGTTATTAGGTAAATCCGGCAGGATGGAACCGTATTGGTGGTTTTGTGCCATGGACTTGGCAGCTCTTATTTGGTTTTTGGTTCGGGGCTCGTGCTAGATTTGTCCTGCCTGGATCCCTAGGACCCGGTTCTCAGAGCATGTAACCCGGCTTGACAGCGCAACCATGAGATCTGGATGGGCTGGACCTGGCTAACTAATTAGTTTCCTCTGAGTTATGCTACACGGGGTTTGTTTAGTGGCTCAAGAGGGGGTCCCTGGGGTCGCTGACTTATGTACGGGGATGAAACCTTACAGTACGTGTAACACAGGCTTGGAGGGACTTTGTAAAGGCCTTGCAGTGCAACCTGCTATGCACCTTGGCAGTGGTTAGCGTGACGGGATCTGCACGACTCATGGGTAACGATGTGCAACCTCTGCAGAGTGTAAAACTGATATATCAGCCGTGCTCACGGTCACGAGCGGCTTGGACTTCTTCGAGATTAGTTGGTTACTGGTTGGTTTTGGGTTCGGGTCATCTGATGGACTTCAGGTGCGGTTGCCTGATGGACTTCAGGTGTTGGTTGCTCGGTGTGACTCCGAGAGTGGTTTGCTCGGTGCGACTCCGAGTGTTGATACTTTTCTACAGAGTCTGTCTATAACCTAGTAAATAGGTGCATAGGATTGATAGGAATAATAGGGTGTGTCGCTTTAGGCGCTTGAGTCAAACAAAGTCAGCCTACCTTTGTTATAAGCTTCATAAGCATATATTTCCTACACTTGCGGAGTACATTTCGATGTACTCACCCTTCCTCTTTGTCCCCCTGCTACCCCACCCAGACGCTGGAGACTACACGTACGAGGAGCAGGAGTATCCAGAAGACGGAGGCTACGACCCTGACGACCGGTACTAGGATGGTGCTACCCCCGGTCGACCTTCATGTGGAGATGGAGTCCAGATTTCCGCATCTACATCAGCGTCTTCATTAGAGTCCATTATCATGAGAGTCTGTACTTTTTATTTCAGACCCGAGGGTCATTTATGTAACAAAGTTCGATATTATTAATAAAACATTGTTTTGATATTTACTATGATGTGGATATATGTATGAAAATTGATCCTGGCATACATATATTGTGCTCCAATTTTGTTCTTAAAATTGGGGTGTCACAGAGTGGTATCAGAGCCGTGTTGACCGTAGGACGCTACCCTAGTCTGTCGTCGAGTTTACAAAACTATTTTTAAAAGCCTCACCCTATTTTTCCCACTTCTGTAGTCTTTCTCTGCTGAAAATTCAAACTCAGTTTAAAAGTAGGTCCTCCAATAGTAGGTTGTCCACCATAATTATGTGATCTCGTAGGTCGTTGAATGACATGTACTTGTGCATATGTAATGTTTTGGTTCTTTGTAATGATTGTTGATGTGTTGCGACCATCAGGTTGCAGCGACATCATTTGTTAAAATGTTTTACTAATCGAATTAATTAACCAAATTAGGGTTGTTATATATCTATCTATCACATCTCACTCTTACTCCTGGAAAATGTAACAGATGGTTGACACCAGGAGCAGCGCGGGTAACGCCGGTAACGCTGGCGGGAGCGGGGCAGGTGGCAACCAGCCGCCTCATCCCCATCCACCTCCACCTCCGCCTCCGTACGACCCGCTCCAGATGGCCCAGGTGCAGAATCAGATGATGCAGAACATGGCCCAGATGATGCAGCACATGTAGCAGATGGCGCAGGCTGCTCAGGGTGCTCAGGGTGCAGGAGCTGCACAGCCACCGCGACCGGATGACACTCTCAGGAGCTTCATGACGACGCGCCCTCCAGTGTTCCACCACGCCATAGAGCCAATGGATGCAGATGATTGGCTCGAGTCGATTACAGGCAAGTTGCAGCTTGCCCATGTCGGGGACCTTGATAAGGCCCTCTACGCCGCGCACCAGCTTCAGGGCCCGGCGAAGAACTGGTGGACTGCCTACACCGCAGCTCATGCGGAC